>JAVANC010000015.1:12168693-13539526 GCA_033319125.1 Parnassius glacialis | reverse complement strand
ATTATATATATTATTCCCGGGGTTGTTAACAGTCATGTACTCTTTAGTAGTAGGTATAACAGCACTTATACGTATCAATATTTTGATACGTATTTTCTGGGAATTTGTTGTAAAAACGTAGACCTACATTGCTGACCCATGAAGGAATTACTGACTTTTTGGTATGTAATAACTATATCTATAAGAATTTACATCACTATTTTCAATAAAACTATTTTTGTTCTTGTGTATATTAAATTTTCATAAATATGTTGAGAGACCTAAGTTAACAAGGAACACCTTCGGTCTTAGGTTATAAATTGCTCTTATGGCCCTCCTCTGCAACCACATGAGTAAATAAACGGAAATTACGTGATTGCAGAGATTCCGTTTATCTACTCCTGTGTCTGCAACCCTATCGCATCGCAACGATTTGAAGTCAACCGCATCGCAGTGCGAAAAGAACTAAGTTTTATGTACATATTAGCGATCCGTCCCGACTTTCACTGATGATTTCTGGCTCTCGATAACAGCGCTACCTACCGTACCCAAATATAAATCTAAACCATTCTCGAATCAACCATTTAATTTTCATTAAAATCGGTCCAGCCGTTGATGTGGAGTTCAGTCATATACACACGGAATGAATTACCACGCACTTTGAATTTATAAGATAATAAAAAAGCGGCCAAGTGCGAGTCGGACTCGCCCATGAAGGGTTCCGTAGCAGCAAGTAACATAATTTAGGATTTATGACGTATTAAAAAAAAGCTACTCACTAGATCTCGTTCAAACCAATTTTCGGTGGAAGTTTACATGGTAATGTACAGCATATATTTTTTTTAGTTTTATCATTCTCTTACTTTAGAAGTTACATGGGGGGGGGGGGGACACACATTTTACCACTTTCGAAGTGTCTCTAGGGCAAACTATTCAGTTTAGAAAAAAATGATATAAGAAACCTCAATATCATTTTTAAAGACCTATCCATAGATACCCCACACCTATGGGTTTGATGGAAAAACATTTTTTGAGTTTCAGTTCTGAGTATGGGGGAACCCCCAAAATTAATTGTTCTTTTTCTATTTTTGTGTGAAAATCTTAATGCGGCTCACAGAATACATCTATCTACCAATTTTCAACAGCATAGTTCTTATAGTTTCGGAAAAAATGGCTGTGACATACGCACGGACAGACAGACAGACATGACGAATCTATAAGGGTTCCGTTTTTTGCCATTTAGCTACGGATCCCTAAAAAGGGCAGAATGTTTGAGATTTTTTTTAAATAAATTTTTCTTCACCATATTAACTATTTTCGTTTTTCTTCACCATTTGCCTATACCTGAACCTTTTTTCCTTTCTGAACCTTTTCTACAAATTTGGCTGGTAATTGCAAAATAATCCTGTATAATGATGTTTTGCTTGTGGCACAGAATAAATAATAATACAAGAAATTCTGGTAAACCGAACGTTTGAACGCAACTCTGGTAGCCGTATATTGTGTATGGGCCGTTAAATTCAGTAGATTGGATCTATGACTTACCTGACGCCCGCCAACTCTTCCGGTGACATAATCCGGGCTGTTATCCAGCACCAGGTAGTCTTCATATAAGTTCGTCTCGTCTGATGTTATTTCCTCAAGGCGTACACAGGTCTTTTCCCTCAAAATTCTGTTTACTTCCTTAAGTCGCGAGCGCATGTCTTCCAGATCATCTAAAGCAAGTGAATTTTTTAAAAATTATGTAAGGTACGTGAGGGTAATATTATGGCCACCTTAAGCTTTGTCGCCCTCATCATCATCATCATTACAGCCATTCACAAGTTCACTGCTGAACATAGGCCTCCCCCAAGGAATGCCACAAAGCACGGTCCTGAGCCACCTGCATCCATCGACTTCCTGTATGTCTTACCAGGTCGTCACTCCTTCTAGTTCGGGGACGCCAGGACGAGGCTGCCACTCGGAACCTTTTTTCCACCCTATAACACTAAACTAGGAGGAAGACAGAGACAAAACGCAAAGTCGTATACTATCCTACTAATATTATATGTAAACGTGAGTTTGTGATGATGTACGGATGATTGTTACTTTTCCTCGCAATAACTACTGAATGTATTTTTATTGAACTTTACAAGAATATAGCTTATATTATGTATATTAGAATATCGCATATGCATTAATAAAGATATTGTGTAAATTGGTCAAAATATAACGATAATTATAATATCTACCCAGACGAAGTCGCGGGCAAAAGCCAGTAACTAATACTTTAAGAAAAAAAATAGCAAACCAACTTCCACAATATTTAAAACCACTTCGAAAAACCAACTTAAATAAAACTTACTACATACACTACACAATACCAAAATCGACTGAAATATTTACAATAATGTATGTCAACTTTCAAAAATATTTTTTAATATTGTTGCGCGCCACTATTAATGTCTAGTACATGGCAACACTAGTTACACTAGCGCCCTCTAGTGTCGAGTAGCAGAACTAGGAGAGTCAACATCCTTCCAGAAATTTCGGGACCGATATGTACTCGAACATTCTAGATGTCGCTACAGTAGAAGGTTCTGGACACTATCTGAGGCCATATATAAGGCCGGTATAGAAGTATAGAACACGACCAAGGCAGTATTGAATTGACGATACAAGAGAATACCTCGAAGCAAAATACCGGCGAACTAAAGTGATCAGTAGTGCAACTGTGTTTTATTATTAGTGTGATTTTAAGTTGTAATTAGTGTTGTGTAATTAAAGTGTCAATTTTGGTAATTCACTAGGCAGTTTTTAATTATCTCGAACCCCAAGCTCGAAACAATATACTACGTTTTTGTTTCATATTCTTACATTGTCATTTTATTCTAAACTATACACTCGTATTTCAAGTCTCTAGCCGATCGGGAAGTTAGTTTAAAATCAACGTGGTAGAGCCATGCTGCATGTACGTGGTAGAGCCATGCTGCAGCTATATTAGTAGTATAGTTGTAGCACGAATGGGTCGGCTCGACCGGGGAAGGACCACGCTCTCACAGAGTACCAGCGTAAAATAGCAGCTTAAAACTGCTGTTTTTCGTATGGTGAGTGTAGAGAACCGGAGACCCTTTTTACTGGAAAAGAGGCATTTCATCTTAGTCCTCACGGGTGACAACGGATCTACATTTTGATTCGCAAACGAGGAAAGATGTAGATGTCTATGGGCCACAGCAACCACTTACCATCAGGTGGACTGTGTGCTCGTTTGTCACCCTATCCTATAAAAAAAAAAATTACTAAATTCGACCCGAACAGACATAGATGAAAGCGAGTGTACAAAAAACATGGTAAAATGTCTAATTGGTATTTCCTTTCAATCATTCCTTACTTCCTTTAGCCTTACTTTGGACCCAAAACCTAGTTTAGACTCATAAATAATAATAAGGCATAGTTACGACGCTTAGCTAGCGTAGTTACAACCGCAGTTTTATTTTATTTTCACCTCTTAACGGAAAGATGCTACTGACTGTCTCCTGTTTCAGTTTCCCTCTGTCGCCTATGCGGCACCTACACAAAGTTATTAGATTTTATATTCGCTGACGTTACCGCTAGATGGTAAACACTTAACACGAAGTAAAACTTACATTTTGGTATATTCTTAATAATATATCTGACAACCCCGTCAGGCCAGCGTCTGTCAGCGTAAAACTCCTCATTTGCTTTTGAGAGCTTCACAGTTTTCGGAACGGGTCCTTTCGGTTTTCTCGGTGGTCTTTCCGGGATCCTTCTCTTTACTTCCGGCCTTAACATGTAGAACGATACAAATTAGGAGAATACAGTCGGGTATATAACGTAGAAAATGACACTTAATACAATATGTTATATGCATTATCTTGGTTTTATTACTGTTGCAATTAAACTTTTAAAATTAAACAATTCGTCGCCAACGCCGGAAAGGGCGAACGTCAATTTTCCAAAATATTACAAGAGAGCAAGCAAACATTTATTATTCCCCGATAACTAGCTATTTTTTCATCAGAAATTTAATCTTATTTGTAGTGTACCATTAAGTGTAATGTATTTAATTTTCTGATGAAAAAAGCTAGTAATCGGGGGGGCTAATAATACATGTTTTCTTACATTTTCTGTCCATTTTTGGTAGTTGTTTTTTTTTTTGGCTAAACATGGTACGACTAGCTCGCTACTCTTTGGACTCTGCCTTCCTTCTCGAGGATTACAGGCGTTACGCTATGTATATTTGTATATACGTAGACATTCATCACACAGGTCACAAAGGTCGCTTTTAGCAATAAGACCGCCCATAGTTCTATCTATTACTGGAGTGAGCAATAAAGAATTTTCTATCTATGTAGACGGTGCATGCTCCGATTACAAGCCTATTAACGCTGGTGTTCCACAAGGTAGCGTGCTATTATCAACGCTGTTTCTTATGCATATCAATGATATGTTGCAAACCGGTAACATTAATTGCTATGCGGATGACAGCACTAGTGATGATCTATACACACCGGCCTTGCCATTATTTCTCGGGAAAACGTCGCCGAATACCGGAATAAACTTGTGTCTGAAGTATTGGGGGCGACTAAATCTAGTCCAGTTTAATCCTCAGAAGACACACGATGGCGCGTTTACCGCTAAAACGAACCCTTTTGTCGTATCTCCTCAGTTTAAAGACACTCTCCTTGTTGCCTCTGCCTATATCGGAATCCTTGGCGTCGTCATATCGAGTGACGTGCAGTTTCGTCGTTACTTGGAAGAGAAGGCCAAATTGACCTGACATTGAAAAGCTTGGCGTGCTCAGCAGAGTAGGACAGTATTTCATGCCAGCACACCGCCTGCAACTTTACAAGGCCCAGGTTCAGCCTCACATGGAATACTGTTTCCATCTTTGGGCTGGGGCTCCCCATTGCCAGCTCCTTCCACTTGACCGCATCCAGCACAGAACGGCTCGAATCGTTGACGACCGAGTCCTTTCCGATTGGCTCGATTCACTGGCACTGCGGAGAGGTGTTGCATCTCTTTGCGTATTTTATCCCATCTACCACGGGGAGTGCTCCGAGGAATTGTTCGGACTAATTCCAGCCTCTCAATTTCACCATCGCACATCGCTCATAACTCCCGATACCATCCACACCATCTGGATGATTGGTGGTCCACCACTGTGCGATTTAGAAGAAGTTTTCTTGCTCGCACAACTTCCTTGTGGAATCTATTACCACCAGCGATTTTTCCGGACCGATACGACTTAGGGACCTTCAAGAAAAGCGCCTACTCCTTTTTAAAAGGCCGGCAACGCATCTGCAATTCCCCTGGTGTTGCAGTTGTTCATGGGCGGCGGTAGTCACTTTCCATCAGGTGAGCGGCATGCTCGTTTGCCCTTCTCCTATAAAAAAAGAAAAGCAATCGGGATTTATTAGTTAACTGTTTGGTACGGATGCGCTTTTATTTAAGAAACCTTTTTAATTGCGTTGTTTCCGTCTGTTTTAATTCATATTCTTTGAACATTATTTATCTATGTTTATAGGTCACAATGTAATTTTAAAAATATTAACATTCTTAGAGTATACATAAGTTAAAATCCATATTTCTCAGATTATAAAACTGGAATTATTTAAGTCTTTTATGTAAAGAAAAGATTTTTGTAAAAATAATTTATTTCCATTTTCCAATACCAAACGTCAATTTTACCTATGTAAAGACCCGATATCTACATGTGTAGAGTTAGGGGCAATACCTTTAATCAATGAACGAACAATTTAGATTGATCATTCGGTTTTATTTATATAGGATATCTTCTTCAATAGCTTTTTAATCTCCTGCATTACCAAGAATGCGCCAGCTGGACTTGGGTGACTTCTTTACTCATAATGCCGGACAGGCGGTATGGAGAAAGCAGATCTTACAAATAATGACTGGTAATTCTGGTCCCCAACTTGGAGCTTCTACAGTTCCTACGGCGCAACGATTTGAAGACGGTTTCGCATAGATTTCGAAGAGATACGTCGAAAAATAAGAATAAAATTCTTCGATATCTCGCTTAGTTTCCGAGATATCGATACTAAAACCGAACCAGTGCGCCCCAACTCCACGTAGTCTTGTCTGCCCTATCCCTAGAGTATCTTTGTAAAATCTTAGGCGCATAGGGAGAGCAGCCTCCGCCCGCTGTAGCAAATAACAGGCACTTGTAGGCGCCGTAGCGGCTGAGGCTGGTGGCGACCAATAAGCCAAAGCTGCGGAGGTCCGCATTGGTGCCTGCGATTTGCTACGCAAGGGCGAAGGGACTGTACTTCCCGCAGCGCCGAAGCCGTTGCAGAAGTAACTTAGGGTCAATACTTCTGTGTAAAAAAATCGGTTGTCTGTAAAGTCGGTTTACTGTCGATAGTTGAACGTGACAATGTCATAAGAAATATTTAATATCGAAAGAATCATTAGCTTTATCGCCGCAATTATCGTTGCTATAAACAATTGACACCACATTCGCTCGTTCCACGCTCTCCCTTGCACTTTAAATGGAACGCCTAGGTAACGCCGCATGAGTCATGTTTTTGACGTGACAACGTCTTATAAATCGATGAAGCTCGCTGCACGCACAAAAAAACATGACTCATGCGGCGTTACCTAGGCGTTCCATTTAAAGTGCAAGCGAGAGCGCGGAACGAGCGACTGTGCGAGCGAATGTGGTGTCAATTGTTTATAGCAACGATAATTACGGCGATGAAGGTAATGGATTCTTTCGATATTAAATATTTCTTATGACGTTGTCACGTTCAACTATCGTCAGTAAACCGACTTTACAGACAACCGAATTTTTCGTTCGTGCAGCGAGCTTCATCGATTTATAAGACGTTGTCACGTCAAAAAAAACTTTTGAGTATCGATATCTCGCTAACTAAGCGAGATATCGAAAAATCGCCTTCAAATCGTGGAGCCGTAAGAACTGTAGTCGTGTCCCCAACTTGATAGTCCGCCTTTCGTTACAGGGAAGATTTCACCGTCTTAGACTTAACCCTCACGTTTGGTAGGCGACTTTTTACATTTGAAGTCCCGTCATCGTACTAGACATTTTATATCTGGGGAAAAGAAAGGGTAAAACCGCCATTTTTTCTTACAGCTGTCTCTAAATACATTCACGGAAGGAAAAGGAAAGATTTTTCATCAACAGTTCAATGCTGAACATAGGCTTCCCTCATAATTTGCCTCTTAGGGAGAATGCTTGCCATAGTTTCCACGCTTGGTGCACGGATTAGCTACCGCAGGTATTTCTTTTTTAGTTATTATTAGGAAAACGCTGCTGCCTGCCCAACTCCTGTTTCTCGCTGTCGCCGCTTACGTCTCACACGGGATGACCTCAACATAAGTCCTCCCATACGATTACTGTTACACTTACTATTAAAGTCCACTGCTAAACATAGGCCTTCCCCATAGATTGCCTCACAGAGGATATATTTGTCATAGTCACCATGCTTGGCAAGCGAGTTAACCTCAGGTTTATATTTCTAATCGTTATAATGCCCATCTCCTGATTTGTTACCCTCTGTTGCCTCTTACGACATTCTCATACGAGATGATATGGGGTAGCGGATATAATTACACCGCCACTACACAGTAAAATTCCCATACGTCTGTGTAAATTGGTTTTGATGTTTCTGCCAAACCATAGACTTCTATGTTACACTACTAGACCTGTAATTCAAAACAAAAATTGGTTCGCAGCTATAGATCGCGCGGTGCCGGCTGCTCGGATAGCTGGCAGTTGTGTTTTCATTAACGATAGTCACTTTTTTTTAGGGAAATACGAAATAAAGTTACGTAATTATCTGACATAATTTCACGTTTTTTTAGGCACATTAAACGAAACCAGTGTTAGACTGTCGAAAACAACGTTCGATGTTTACAAAATAAAAAACTAGTCTTTCGCTCGCAGTTGACGAAAGGAGTTATGGGGAATTGACCGTAACTTAGTGCACAATGTATTTAGGCCGAAGCTTTGGTATCTGTATGGCTCTCTCATCAGTTTTTAAGTTTCAGTTTGTTTATTTAACTCTCATAATAACTGAACTTAGCTATATCAACATCAGAACATTTTTAACCAAAAAAAAAACAAACAAGTGTAAAAACTGTAGGCACTTTTTAATGATTTGACGATTTGATGATTTGACAAAAAAGAAAAAATGCTATATATAAAAGGTACAGATTAAATAAAAATGCACTGATATTGATTTAAATGTTTATTGATATGTTATATTTGTAGGTTTACCCATTTTTGACGGCTTTCTTCTTATTCTGCGGTAGATAATTGTTCTTTATCTCTTTCACCTTCTTAGGGATCATTTCTACTTGTTTAGTCTCCAGTGATAAGGCGGATTCGTCTTTGTCTTCTTCGTTCTTCTTTCGATTGTAGACTCTGAAATAGGAAGAGTATGATATGTATATAATTATTATCATCACCATCAACAATATCATCATCATAATACATACATACACACACACACACACATTCACACAAAATTACACATATACCTAGAATCATTCCTTTAATGAAATATTTCTTATTTTTATATTTCTTTTGTAGTACATATATTTGGAAATATAAATATGTGCAATCCGTTAGGGTGAGGGCTTGGTGATCTATAACATGTGTTGTGTCCATACTGGGTAATCTATGTAGATTACCCTAGTATGGACACCAGTCTCTCACAAAGGTCACAGATTGTCTACAACCGTATTATTTATCTTTGTGAAGAGGAAATAAAAATGATTTTTATTATTTACTAGCTGACCAGGCATACGTTGTTCTGCCCTTTCCTGAGATGACCCTTTATCCAATAAAAATATCCTTAAATTCCTAATTAAAAATGTTAAAGATTACTTATCAGGATATAAACTATCCTATCTCTCAAGTTGGACCAAACTGTACACAGTGTGCAAAATTTCATTGAAATCAGTTTAGTAGTTTAGGAGTTCATCGCGGACAAACAATGCGACACGTAATTTTCATATATAAAGATTATTATCTTCATACATATGCAAACATAGGCCTCCCCTAAGGTACTGCTTGGTACGTACCTTGTATGTACGTACAACGTACGAACTAAGCATTTGTGTATAAATTACAGTCCTGAGCATCGATGCATCGACTTCCGGCATCTCTTACCAGGTCTTCACTCTATCCAGCGGGGGTCCGCACTACACTTTGCTTACCGATATGAGGCTGTCACTCGAGAACCTTTCTTCCTCATAGGTTGTTGATTCTTAGAATCATATGTTCTGTCCATTGCCTCTTCAAATTACAGATCCGTTGGGATATGTTTTTTATACGTGGTAGAGCCATGCTGCAGCTATTAGTAGTATAGCTGTAGACCGAATGGGTCGGCTCGACCGGGGAAGGACCACGCTCTCACAGAATACCAGCGTAAAATAGCAGCTTAAAACTGCTGTTTCGTATGGTGAGTGTAGAGAACCGGAGACCCTTTTTACTGGAAAAGGCATTCCATCTTAGTCCTCACGGGTGACAACGCAACTGCATTTTGATTCGTAATCGAAGATGGATGTAGATGTCTATGGACCACAGTAACCACTTACCATCAGGTGGACTGTGTGCTCGTTTGTCACCCATATCCTATAAAAAAAATGTCAGTTAATCTGGTTCTACTGCAAATATACTATGCGTGATATACTTAGGAATGAGGACGTCCCTGCGTGATGACATGTTGTTATTAAATCATTCATTCATTCAATTCTTTACAGCATATCCAAAATCCACTTCCTAATTGCCTCATTGGGGAGATATTTTCCATAGTAGTAATGCTTGGCAGGCAGGTAGATGACCACAGGTTTTATATTATTTTCAATTATTGTCAGGAAGATGCTGCTGCCCATCTCCTGTGTCAGTATCCCTCTGTCACGTCTTATGACACCCACGGGAATAAAGATGCACGCCTGTGAGGAAAACGTCATAACGATACTTAGGTTTTTGTATGTATAAGAATTAAGAATCCATAAAATTGAGTCTTTCCTATCATTGAATAACATCGATCCAAGCTAAACGTAATTTAAAATTAAAAATTTTGTACAACCGACGTGAATATAAATTATTAAGAATAATTTACATTGATATAATAAATATATAAAATAAATAACTCTAATAAGCTCTACACGTGGTAGAGCCATGCTGCAGCTATATTAGTAGTATAGTTGTAGCACGAATGGGTCGGCTCGACCGGGGAAGGACCACGCTCTCACAGAATACCAGCGTAAAATAGTAGCTTAATGCTGCAGTGTTTCGTATGGTGAGTGTAGAGAACCGGAGACCTTTTTTACTGGAAATGAGGCATTCCATTTTAGTCCTCACGGGTGACAACGCATCTGCATTTTGATTCGTAATTGAGGATAAATGTAGATGTCTATGGGCCACAGCAACCACTTACCATCAGGTGGACTGTATGCTCGTTTGTCACCCTTATCCTATAAAAAAAAAACGCTCTCATAGAATACTAGCGTAAAATGGCAGCATGACACTGCTGTTTTTCGTATGGTGAGTGTAGAGAACCGGAGATCCATTTTACTGAAAAAGAGGCACTCCATCTTGGGCCTCACGGGTGACGACGTATCTGCATTTTGATTCTTTATTGAGGATAAATGTAGATGTCTATGGGTCACAGCAACCACTTACCATCAGGTGGACTGTGTGCTCGTTTGTCACCCTATCCTATAAAAAACATTGGTCAGACCTTGATCAAATTTAAATGGGACCACATGTAAACCATCAGCTTTAAATAAAAAAAAGAATCATCGAAATCGGTTCACCCAGGAAGGAGTTATGAGGTAACACACATAAAAAGCATACAGTCGAATTGAGTACCTCCTCCTGCTTGAAGTCGGTAGAAAATTACGCCGTGAAGCGGAATCTATATTAAGTTATTTTTTTTTTCAAAAACGATGTTTTGTCTATTGTAACGTTATCCATGTCAGAACTACGGACTTACCTAAAAGGACTATCTTGGAAACGCCTTCTGCCCAAAGATTTTATATTAGTTTTACCGTCGTTAATTTTTTGAATCGTCTTTGGAGTGCTAGTTCTTTCGTTCAAATTAGCTGTAGTCGTTAAATCCTTTTTAGTTATTTTAACGCCGTCTGTTGCTTTTTGTTCCTTATTTAAACTCTGATTTCCAGTGTTACCTTTTGGTTCGCTTACTTTTGTAACTGATTGTGTGGCTGCAGATTTCTTACTTCTCACTTTGATATTTTCAGATTCAACATTCGTATATATACCTTCAATTTCTGAGGCAAAGTTTACTGCTCTTTTTCTCCTAACCCAAGTAATATCTGACTCACCTTTTGATGCAACTGCTTTTGTCACAGATTGTATAGCTCTCTTTCTTCTCACTTTAGTGACTTCTGTATCTGTGTTATTACCAGTTCTGTAAACGTTACGGTCATATTGATTTTCAACTCCTTTGCCATGATGTTTTGTTGACAGGAAATGAGTTGGTCGGTGCTGAGTGGAATGTTGAACTCTGCCTGATTTGGTTGATCTATAACTGTTTCTACATGAATCATCATTATCGCTGTAGCTGCATCTTGCTCGTTGGTATTGATCCAATGATTTGTACATTTCACAAAACACTGTTTTATTTCCTATAGCTTCGCCCACTATCGACTGAACATATCCTGTTACAGTTTTGACTATTCCTAATACGTCGGCTACTTTTTCATTTGAATTTGTATTTGATCTCAGATTTGATTCTTTATCATTGCAGTATTTTTCTCTAGTATTTTTCAGAGCTATAGAAGAAACTTTATACACTTTCTCTATGATTTCCTGAACTTCATTCCCTATTCCTAACTCGTGTAGAGTGTTAATTTCATCTTTTGAAAAGATTTCTTCAGGAGGGGCTGTTATTTCTCGGTTAACACGTAAGCTGGAGACGGCTTTTGTAAGGTCTATCTCTCGTTTCTTTCTGGCCACTCCTGGGAAGCTTTGACAGAGCTTTATCTTCTCTTCGCGGTCCCGTTTCTGACATTCCGGCCCATAAACGATTTGTATTTTTCGTATATCTATATCGGACATGCCGATCCGGTTCTGATGGACGTTAGGGTCCTGAAATGTTGAATTAAAATGATAGTTTAAAATATTACAAAAATATTTTTTACTTAGGTACTATAAAGATATGCCTTACTTTCCGATCCATCGCTACATCAACACTTATCATCCTACCCGATGATAAGTGTTGATGTAGCGATGGATAGTAAATAACTTAGCTTTGTTTTATTCATAATGTATTTATCTTAGTAACGCGAATATATGATTGAAAAAAGGTCTGGACGAAGCCTTAGACACAACAGAGGGAAACTGGAACAGGCGATGGGCAGAGCAGCATCTTCCAGATAACAACTTAAAATAATAAAAAAAAAACTGGGAAGGCAATATAAGGTGAAGCCCATGTCTAGCAGTGGAATTTTATAGGCAGTAATGGGTGAAAAACTGGATAGTTGGTCTAGTAGTCGTAAACGCGGTTGCGGATCATGTAGTCCTAGGTTTGAATCCCGGGTTAAATAAATCAGTTATTGGAATTTTCTGTCAAGAAATTCTCATTAACAGCCCGGAGTCAGGAAGTTGGTGGTGTTTCATCCTCGTGCCTCGGAAAGCACGTAAAGCCGTTGGTCCTGCGCCTGATTTCCCTCCGGTCGTGACAGATTGCCCTACCGACAGACTATGAGAGTGAGGGAATAGAGAGTACACTTGCATACACTCGAGCACGATAATCCTGTGCTAGAAGAGCAAGATAATCCTGTGCTAGAAGAGCACGATAATCCTGTGTTAGAAGAGCACGATAATCCTGTGCTAGAAGAGCAAGATAATCCTGTGCTAGAAGAGCACGATAATCCTGTGCTAGAAGAACACGATAATCCCGTGCGAGAAGAGCACTATAATCCTGTGCTAGAAGATCAAGATAATCCTGTGCTAGAAGAACATGATAATCCTGTGCTAGAAGAGCACGATAATCCTGTGCTAGAAGAGCAAGATAATCCTGTGCTAGACGAGCAAGATAATCCTGTGCTAGAAGAGCACGATAATCCTGTGCTAGAACAGCACGATAACCCTGTGCTAGAAGAGCACGATAATGCTGTGCTAGAAGAGCACGATAATCCTGTGCTAGAAGAGCACGATAATCCTGTGCTAGAAGAGCACGATAATCCTGTGCTAGAAGAGCACGATAACCCTGTGTTAGAAGAGCACAATAATCCTGTGCTAGAAGAGCAAGATAATCCTGTGCTAGAAGAGCACGATAATCCTGTGCTAGAAGAGCAAGATAATCCTGTGCTAGAAGAGCACGATAATCCTGTGCTAGAAGAGCACGATAACCCTGTGCTAGAAGAGCACGATAAACCTGTGCTAGAAGGGCAAGATAATCCTGTGCTAGAAGAGCACGATAATCCTGTGCTAGAAGAACACGATAATCCCGTGCGAGAAGAGCACTATAATCCTGTGCTAGAAGATCAAGATAATCCTGTGCTAGAAGAACATGATAATCCTGTGCTAGAAAAGCACGATAATCCTGTGCTAGAAGAGCAAGATAATCCTGTGCTAGAAGAGCAAGATAATCCTGTGCTAGAAGAGCACGATAATCCTGTGCTAGAACAGCACGATAACCCTGTGCTAGAAGAGCACGATAATCCTGTGCTAGAAGAGCACGATAATCCTGTGCTAGAAGAGCACGATAATCCTGTGCTAGAAGAACACGATAATCCCGTGCTAGAAGAGCACGATAATCCTGTGCTAGAAGAACACGATAATCCTGTGCTAGAAGAGCACAATAATCCTGTGCTAGAAGAGCACGATAATCCTGTGCTAGAAAAGCACGATAATCTTGTGCTAGAAGAACACGATAATCATGTGCTAGAAGAGCACGATAATCCTGTGTTAGAAAAGCACGATAATCCTGTGCTAGAAGACTAACCTGTCTGAAGGGCATTATTAATGAATGGCTGAATGGATGAATAATGCTATTGTTACAAGCTTGAGGTTCAAAACTGCCGATTGAATTACCAAAATTGACACATTAATTACAGAACACTAATTACAATCTAAAACCACACTAATAATAAAACACAATTGTACTACTGATCACTTTAGTTCGCAGTTATTTCGCTTCGAAGTATTCTCTTGTATCGCCAATTCAATACTGACCCGGTCGTGGTCTGTAACAGCCTTATATAGGGCCTCAGATAGTTAGTAGTCCAGAGCCTTCTACTGTAGAAACATCTAGTATGTTCGAGTACATATCGGTCCCGAAATTTCTAGAAGGATCTTTACTCTCCTAGTTCTGCTACTTGAGACTAGAGGGCGCTAGTGAACTAGTGTTGCCATGTACAAGACATTAATAGGGGCGCGCAACACTATAATCATACATTGAATTTGGATACCAAAAAAAAAATAAAACGCTTCCTCGCTTGATGTAGCAACGACAATAATGGATCCTACACAGTCAACATAATACCACAATTTGAATCCTAAAGTTGTGGTTCTTCTCGAAACTGATGAATAACTAGAGTGTGATCGCGGAGCAGGAAGAATTTCAAACCATTGCAATTTACAAATGTGAACTT
The DNA here is from genome assembly GCA_033319125.1 of Parnassius glacialis. Taxonomy (NCBI): domain Eukaryota; kingdom Metazoa; phylum Arthropoda; class Insecta; order Lepidoptera; family Papilionidae; genus Parnassius; species Parnassius glacialis. Next base: position 13,524,934 of record JAVANC010000015.1, on the reverse strand, counting down.
TAATAACTTGAGATTAAACTCAGTTTTCGAATCACAAATACAATTCAAAAGGTCCTAAAACTATCTGACTTGCAATAGAAATAAAACTTTTTATGATGGAAATAAAGTTTAAAAATGCAAAGCAATAAAAAAAATCCTGCTCCGCGACCGTTCTTTAGTATCATATATATTTATCATAGTATATTTTAACAGTGGTAGAGCCAGGTGGCAGCTTTTGCTGTCGCACGGATGGGCCGGCTCGAACCGGGGTGGTACCACGACCTCACAGAAAACCAGCGTGAAGTAGAGGTTTACCTCTGCGTTTCGCTTGGTCAGTGCAGGTGACCGGAGGCCCTTTTTACCGGAAATGAGGCATTCCATCTTAGTCCTCACGGGTGACAACGCATCTGCATTTTGATTCGCAAACGAGGATAGATGTAGATGTCTATGGGCCGCAGCAACCACTTACCATCAGGTGGACTGTGTGCTCGTTTGTCACCCTTATCATAAAAAAAAAATCAAACTTACGAAAACTTACCTTAAATAATATAGTCCTGTGACCGTTTTTGCTATAATCTCTTTCACCAAAGTGCGTCACGCTATTGATGTCATAGGGCAGTGCCTCCAGTTCTGGAGGGAGCTTCGCGTCTTTAGTGAATAGTACCATTCCTTCTGTAAGCCAGCAAGCGAGAATATACATTCATAAACAGTTCATACACAATATTTTACTGATACTGATTCTGGTACTGATGAACTGGAATGAACCGGTGGTAAAAGATAAAGCTTGTGCGACTGTGTAGCTTAGTGATGAATGGGTCCAGATTTATATAACAGTTAAAATCAAAAACGAAGGAAAAAAAATAATTTGTGATAATTTATGAATATTACTTCTAGTCTTAATAAACCGAATTTAAAACGGCTCTATAATTGCGGCCTATTCACATTAATCAGATGTCTGATCCAATTTTTAATTGAATATCGGAATTGAGGAATCTGCACTCTCTTTGCGCGATGAATTTTTCGCAAAACATAATAGATTTTATTTAGCATATTTAAATCGCAAGTAACACATATTCCAAGTCATTTATCCTGTTACCACTGGTGCGGAAAACCTCTGTCTTGGGAAGAACCAGAAAGAATCTCAGCTCCCGCTGATCTGAAGATCGCCATCTTTAAAAAAATTACAACGTAGTCTAATTGAATTAATTAATACATAAGGAACAGCATGGTAACGATTTCACCAACGTTATTACCCTGTGGTTGAAATGCCTAAATCTTGGATATTTAAGTAAAAATATCTCAATAACTGTTCATTTAATCCATAAAGAAAAAATACAGGGTAACAGAAGAGGATTTGATAAATGTTTTTAATTGAACAAAATTGTATTTTTGTCAACCCCTTATTAGAAAAAAAATCCCCAAAGAGTACCTATCTTTGTCATATTTTGCAAAATTTCTCCAAAACGGCACAAGCTTTTTAAATAGTTCTTACACTAAAAAAAAAGGTCTTAAAAATATTAATTCTTTTAATTGAGAGTTTTATTTTTATTCCCCGTTTTATAAGAGAATATATCATTTTTCCCTGAAATTGAATATATTTACGCGAGCGCGCATGCTCCGTCGCCCTGTCAGCCTGTCACAATCCGTTTTCGGACATCGTTGAGGGTGGACCGCGCATCGGTGTTGGACCGATTTCGTTCAAATATATATTAGTTTTTTAAACGTTTATACTCAATTATAAATATTTTTATGACTAGAAATACTTAATTTAGTTAATATCTGTACACTGGTAATTGTAAATATTATTTTCTAAATAAATTAATTTTTAAAGTGCCCAAAGAAGAAGAAATTTTCGCGGCGACGTTGATTAGTGAAATTGAAAAATGCATTTTTAAATAATTTAGATGTCGAACGACTAACATGCTCTCGTTACTTAGATTTCGATAGTTTTTAATACCTATGTAATTTTATTGTTGCATATTTTTTTTAATTAGTTGATACTGAATTTTATAATATGTATTACAATAAAACGCTGTTTTTATTAGTATGACTTTATAAAATATTATTGGGGGGGGGGGGGAATATAGATACAGATACTTACATTTAGGTGCACTGTTATCAAATTAAATCAAACAATTTAAATAAATAAAAAAATGGTGCTTCCCTAAGTATAAATAAATATATAAATACATTCTTGGGTTTTGTTTTTTTTTTTATTATATATTATGTTAGAAAAACTATCATCTAGAAAATGTAAAATATTTAAATTGGAGAGGGGTTTCTCTACGTGATAAAGTTATAAATGAAGATATTCGCAATAGAACCAGAGTAACTGACATAGCCCAACGGAATATTACAGTAAAATGGCAATGGGCTGGCTAGTTGCTTTAACACTTACTGGGTAAAAATAGTAAAAAAATATTTACCTTGTGAAAGTTTGCATTTAGATATAATTTTTCTAACCAACCATCAAAATATGATGAGAATATGTATATAAGTATAAAGGTTCCCTCACACGGGACAGTAATAATATAATATAATATCTTCCATTATCTACGCATGAAAACTTTTAAAATCTCTGAATCCCGAAGTATGTTCATATTAAGAGGCTGAATAGAGCCACAATGATATGCATGGGGATCGTTTTGTAATTTCACATCGTTATCGAAAAAACATTGTACGAATTTCAGGTGGTGGTTTGCAAAACACGATTCCACAAAAATTCACTCTCAATAAAATAAATTGCAAAGTTACTTCTGAAAATACTTAAATTTTCAACGTCAATTTTTTCTTACGTGGTAGAGCCATGCTGCAGCTATATTAGTAGTAGGTATAGTTGTAGCACGAATGGGTCGGCTCGACAGGGGAAGGGCCACGCTCTCACGGAATACCATGTAAAATAGCAGTTGAACCCTGTTGTGTTTCGTATGGTATGTGTAGAGAACCGGAGAACCTTTTTACTGGAAATGAGGCATTACATCTTAGTCTTCACGGGTGACAACGCATCTACATTTTGATACGTAATCGAGAATAGATGTAGATGTCTATGGAACGTAGCAACCACTTACCATCAGGTGAACTGTGTGCTCGTTTGTCACCCTTATTCTATTAAAAAAAACTTTCTGAAATTTCAGTAAAATAATGTTAAGTATTGTAAGCACTCGTACAATTATATATCTCATATTAATAAAGCTATTGGGCTATTTTGATTTTTAATAAAGTGATTTTACTTTATAAGTTAAATAATTTATTTACCCTTCTATATCAAGAACCCTTTTTCAGTCACTCCTATTGAATTTGACAGTGCTTGCTGAAATTTAGCATCTTTAGATGGATCAGAATCGCGCGCTGGTCCAGCTGTTAGATATTGCAAAAATAATGGAAAATATTTATTTTTACTGTCATACCGAAGACTACCTTGTTTTATTTTATTACGGTCAAATAATATTTATTAGGTTATAAAGCAAGTATTTACAAATATTTTCATTGTTTTGTTATTCTATTGTTTACAGTTATTATCACGTCTTAGCTTTACACCAAGAATTACATTAGAAATTCTTGATGGGATGCGATGTAACGCGCATACTTTATTTTCATCAAGAACTTTAATATATATATATGAAAAAAACTAAAAAGATATATATAATATATATATATATATATATATATATATATATATATATTTGGGTTTTTTTACCAGTAGAGTTTCAACACAATCTTAAAAAAGTTCAATGAATTAAAAAAATGCCGATAATTATATAATTTCAAGCCAGTGTTTTACATTTAAAGATCAGTTATAAAGAGCCAAAACTCTTATTTTCATTTTGTTTAATTTAATTCGAGAATACAATAAATGTGAAAGGGCTTTTATCTGCAATAATAATTTTCATCAAAACTAACATAGACTTATAAAAGTCATATACACGGTCAATCATACTGAAGATTATCAATTGTACTACAAAATATTTAAAAGACTATTTCCAGTATAATGACCCGAATATCATCATTAATGTTTGACTGGCACTCTTAAAAATTTTATCACATGGCTAAATGATTCACTATTATATTATGATAAGGTCATGCTTTTCTATAAAAAGTTGCAAGAAATTTTAAATCACGGACCTATTGGTTTGTTTTACTTTTCACTTAATTAGTGAAAAACAAGATGGACTGATCTAAAAGTTTACTTTCTTGTGTAAAAAGTGCTATTTAGAATTTTATGCAAATGATAATTAAAGTTTCTATGTAAATAAGTTTAACATAGCGGGTATTATATTCAATGTTAGCGGCCATCCATATTTGCAAAGCTAGTATCATTTTCTGTAAAGAAACCGGCAAAGTGTTGCTCAAGGCACTATAAACAAAGCAGCTGATAAAATGTTACACTCATAACTGTTAACAAAAACTGTTTTTGCAAATGGTCTTATAGATAATAATAACTGTTCCGCCGTGTTAGGTGCAGGAGCTATTATTAGAAGGAGAAGAGGTAAAATTTTGTTTTATAAATGCGCAATCAATATTGTTTTGTCTGCAATTGAGCATTAAATAAAAAATAACTTCAGCCAAAGAGCATAACTGGCATTATACTCAGGCCCATCAATTGGTATGGAAAAAAAATAATTTTACCAGGTTTAAAAAAACAATCAAAATTCAAAATAACAAATATTAAAATCAAAAAATTAATAAATGTATGTCTATACATACATATAATGATTTATGGCCGCTTAGTAACTGACGGTGACTCAGTATAACATCCTACAGTCACGCCGAAACTAAGAGGAGAGAATCACTGTAGAAAAGGTAATAATTCATTGCGGAAATTTTGTGATAAAATTAAAAAAATTACAAAGTTATTCAAGTTAGTCTAACTTAGTCTAACTTATCCTTACGCGTTACAAAAAAAAACAAATAATAAAATATTCAGATGGCGTCAGTTTTTAAGAAGATATAACAAAAATTAACAAAAATAATTTAAAAAAAGTTCAGTATTTAATTGATTATATACCACTGACACTTAATCACGCTTTTCGAAACCACGCCAGTTGTAAACAATACTTGTGTGAAAAGACAAAATCTTCTTTTTAAATTTCCGCCGAGTTGTAAGTAGAAAGCCAAATAGGTCATGTGTCAATTTTAATTAAATATATTTTATATGAAGTGATCTTGACTACGATTTATCAATTAACCATTTAAACATTAAAACAGGAATTTTACAATTGTGTTTACAAGAAACATTATTAGTAGTACCTTGCAGCTTGTTCATTATTTTTATTATAAATACCTATAAATGTATATATTATTAATAAATAGTTGCCATAATATTTTGGTTTATTTTTTATTTTGCCCTATCTGCAATGTTCTACGCTCTATAGAAAATGTGGCGTATGACATGGTTGACAATCTTTCGAACGTTTTATCTAGGTACAAAGATGTTTTAGGTTTTCTTCGCCTCCACGTGATATTTTTGTCAGCATAAGGTACCCTTCTGTATCTAATATAATATAAATATAATATAATATAAATATTGCTACAAAGTAATGTAAAAGGCTATACAAGTCCCTCTACTGGGCACAGAACTCTTTTTTTATTTCCGAGAGGGTTTTAGGGCAAGGAAATGCCCGCCGAACTGCCCCAATGCGTGTTGACGAAAATTGCAATTACAAATTGCATTCGTACTGTCGAGGATCAAACCCGGGAAAAATTTACAGCGAACCCTTTGACCCAGATCTACTAATACGATACAAATAAATACGATTTCACATATATAATAAAAAAAACTCTTACGTACTTGAAACTTGAACACTTGATAGCTCGTGAGGCCTACCGGACAAAGCTACAGCACAATGTAATTGAAGATGCGTAACTACAACATAATTCTCAGTGATGCGCAAGCATAACGGGCAGTATGTCACTTTTATATTTGTCATCTCTGCAGTCTATTAATCTTTGCACTTTTATAAGTAATACAGAACGTAGTTGCTAGACGGTGTTGACGTTGGCTAAAATCTCTGCGATAGCCGTTTCGTCAAGGTCATTCAGAGTAGTTAAAGCCTTAAATTTAAATTTTATTAACATAGCTATATTTAATTAAACTATTTTTGTTTTTGTATACTAAAGTTTTTTTAAATTTAAATATTTATATACATCTGAATTAAATCCATTGACGCATTCACGAGCATACAAAATACCATGTCCCCAGTGAACTTTTAATCTAATCATGAATTTAGATATAAAAAAAAATATCTAATTTTGCAGGTAATTAACTTATCATTTATAGACGACTGCAAAAAAGAGGGGAGTATCAATTCGAATGTATTATTTCTTTGTATGTATGCAATATGTATGAGCTGCCTCGGTTCTCGGGTCTCCGATCAATAATACCTGCCCATTGTTATTTCAGCTTACTAATCTGTTGGGCTATGTCGGTTACCCTGGTTCTACTGCAGATATCCTATGAAGGGCTATAATGATGACGATGATGATGATGATGTATGTTACACGATGTTTTCGTCAATTGTAAACCGATCTTTATGATTAATTTTTATTAAATTGTGTATTGCTCAGAGGTGGTTCTATATAAATTCTAAGAAAAAACTTAAGAGTGAAAAAATAGGTCATGAACTTTTTAATTTAACTATTTAGTAACATTAACAAGTTCTTATTAGCAGTCTGCGTCTAAATAGATGTCATTATAATTGTTATTTTGAACTTATGATCCTCCTTAGTTCTTAAGCGCTCACTGTAAATTTCGCAATACGCACCCCAAACCCGGGTTCGATCCCCGCCGGAACCAATGAAATTGTTAATTGCAATTTTAAGTGCTGATTTTACCACGTGCTCGGCGGTGAAGGAAACATCGTGAGGAAACTTGCATTTTTGAAAATAGAAAATATATTTCGAAAACATGTGAAATTCGTCAACGCATTGGGGAAGCGCGGCGGACATTTCCATGCCTTAAAACCCTCTCAGAAATTAGAGAAGACCTGTGCCCATACTCGGACGTATAATAAATAGACTGTAACTTTAAGTTTTTTCTCAAAAGGGTAATTATAATTAAACTTAAAGAAAAGTAAAACCGATTTCAAAATAAAAAAGAATATGATTTCTATAACAGCTTCTAAATTCAGGTCATTAATAATTCAGTGCATTATTTCTTCTTAACACCGTATTAAGAAGCTTATTGTGTAATTACTTTTTTGTTTTGTATTCGATTTTACCTTTATTAAAAAAGTACAATTTTTTTTACATATTATAAGTCATTGGTTGAAATCAAATTCGACAATAAGCAATATAAACGAATATAAAAGCAAATAGTTAATTTATTGTAATTCAGACAAGTTTAATATCAATTTAAATAAACATATTAGTTGAAAAGACGATTTAGATGTAATTGAATAAAAAACAAATCGAGTGTTAAAGTAAAATCGAAAATCACAACAAAACTTTATGGGTGTAACATAATGTAAGAATTGGCACAGCCGAAGGCTCCTCTGGTGGCTCTCCAGCCGCTCCAGCGATGTCCAGATGCGTATACTTTATATTCTTCCCCTCCAAACCTCCAACCTTGATCAGAAATCCAGCTGCTAACTGATGGTTGCGAGCTTTTGCGTTCGTGTCGTACTGGACTAAATCATCACCTTTACATTTTCCCAAGTTCACTGCTAGATCCTCCGGCCTTATTGTGGACACTTCTATACCTTCGGCCATTCTGCAGCCGTTGAGCTGAAGTCTGCTGGAGTGATTGGTAGCTCGAGCGCTGTGATTGTCCATAGCAGCTACGTAATTCCCATAACAAGCCCTCGCATGACCAGTTAAAGTGGCCACCGTGTAGATGTGTGGATTCAACTCCTTGCCAGCGATTTCTGATAACTTGAAAAGTGAGTCAGCCATCGCTAGACGACCCTCAGCGTCTGTATTCGTCACTCTAACAGTTTTCCCACTTCTAGAAATCAGCAGCTCGTCAGCTACATAAGAGTCCTCTCCAATGGAATTCCTACATAGACAGAGCACCCCTATAACTTTTAAATGGGGGGGTTTGAGTAGAGAACAGGCTTTGAGGAACCCGGCCACAGCCGCGGCTCCACTTTTGTCTCTCGACATGCCGGCCATTTTGCCGGAGATTTTGACATCAGCGCCACCAGTGTCGTAAGTGACACCCTTCCCGACCAACATAAGCGTCTCAGTGACTCTACTTAAATCCGAAGGTTTGTATTCCAATTCTACAACTCTAGCTTTGTGTCTGTCCACGCGATTCGCAGCTCTGGATACTGCAGCTAAAAGAGGATATTCCCCCGCAATAACAGACTCATCATCTATAACTTTGATTGTGATATTAGTGATTCCAGCGAATGAATTTTTAACATATTCAACAATTTTTTCCGGTGACATTCTTTCGGGATCACCGCCAGCGATATCCCTAGAGAAGATTCTCGCCCTCTCCAATGCGATAGCATTTCTGATGATTCTTTCAAAATCCTCCGTCCTTTTCTCTTCTGAGTGCAAACCGAGACGTATGAAACTTCTCAAATTATCTCGTTCCCTCATCTGCAAAGGCGCGTAAAGCGATTCTAAAGCACTAAGAATCGCAATCAGTTGTCCATCCGGGAAATGGACCACATCCTGTACGATTAGCAATGGTTTTTTAACCCCCGCATCCATTGCTCGTATCATACCTTTCCTTACAGCATCCTTAATAACTTTCGCGTCGTGATATGGTGTGATTTCGCCAGTGGGTGCCAAAATTATTCTACCACCAGAAACGTAGTCGCAATGCCAGACCGTAGCAACTTTGTGAATGTGCTTGTCTAGTTTGCATATTCCTTCTACAAAACTCCCGATATGTCTCGGAAGCTTCACGTTCATCTCGTCCGGGTACAGTATAAGAACTACTCCATCGTAGTCCGGCGATAAAATATTAGTCTCTATAAAAATATTTTCGTACAATTTAAATTGTTGCTCGTTTAAAAGATACATGTTTTCAAGACAAGCGAAAGGCAACTGAACTTGATAAACGGGTAATTAGGTGCATGATTAGCGAGTTATTGTTGAAGTTTGTAACTTGTTTATCAACTTGTATTGTAATCTTCTTGATAATTTATTGATAAGACTTCGTGCACAAGTTGTTGCAATAAATAATAATCATAGAATGGATTGTAAAACAAATAATGATATAGTTTATTCAATAAATTTTAATGAAATATTACACAGTTATGTAAATTTATTTGTAACATTTATTGCATCAGATGTTTCTGTGAGGGTATTACACTATAATAATACTATTTTAAAATAGATATTGCTAATATATAACCGTTGAATTTGACCTTGGTTGACGTGGGTTGAATTTAGTGAAAAAAAAACACCGATTAATATCTATGATTCCCGAGGTTATTAAAATTAAAAAAAAAACATTCAAATTTCAATAGAGAAACTGGCTTAGCATAGCTTGCTTATTTATACTCTATGTGTGCAACCATCTACTTCGGATCATATAATTAATAAACTTAATTTAAAACCCATGCATACTCCTACAAGTCTTCAAGATAAGTAACTATTAAGCTAATTCTGCATAGATCGGATGAAAAAGTTATATTCAAAAGTTTAAGGTAACCGGGCCTTAATATGTCATCGTCAAATACGCAATCCTCTTATGATGGTGGGTGCTGTAAAGCACGCGCAAAGTTGGGTATTAAAATATACATAATTTTAAGTAAACGCGCCGGGCCTGGCCATATAGCCCGGTGGGGAAGAAAGGTTTTCTTTGGGTAGAAGATGCAGGAAGTTGATGGATGCAGGTGGCTCGGGACTGCGTTTTGTGGCATTCCTTGGGGGAGAGTGATGTTTTTATGAAGGACTGTAATGATGATGATCATCCAATAATTACTTTCAAAACATTATTTCATATCATAAATAAATCACGTTTTATAACAACTAAGCGGTGCCAAATCAAGGCTGTAAAGAGGGTGGCCCAAAGCCTTAAAAGCCGTGGTATGTGCCGTGGAGTCCTTCATTTTGGGCGTGCGTTCTTATAATGAAGCATTAGCCTGAGGAGCCTCGAGTTCGGTTATTTGTTGTTCAAATCAATGAACACTTTAGGCAAGCATTTTGTAATACACCATTCAGCATTGATGTTACTTCAATTTTGCAAGGGAATTGACATCAGATATCCCGATAAAGTTAAAAAACAAGCGATCAAAATCTTCCTCGCGCTGCTCAATCGTTCATTCTTGTAGGCGTTAGTTTATTTTGAAATAGACTGTCGACTGGCGCTTCCTATCGGGATCGTACTGATAGATAAACCCAAGATCCATCACTTGCAATGATATCGTAAACACACCAAGACATATACATACACACGTAACAAAAATCCTGTGATTCCCGTTAAGTTCGTTATCAGAATCACTATTCAAATTTCAAACATAATTATAGAAATATTTTTTTATTGAAATAAAATTTAAATAAATTTTTGTTTTACAATTGTATGTTGTTTTATTACCTCTAAATGACAGGCTCATCAATAAAGCGAGGTCATTGTCAATGCTCTTATTCCTCTGCCTAAATATTCGTCGGTAATAAAACCACATATAATTTGCAAATAAAACTTCAATTAAATGTTTTTATGGTCGTGTTTTCTGAAGTAAGGTTATTTCTATACGTTTGAATTCTGATTCTGATAAATCACTTAACGGAATCCACAGGGTTTTGTTACGTGTTGTATATACATAGTTACGTAATAATTTTATCAATAACGTACTTTTCATTGAATGTTATTGTTTTTTAAAATTCACGTTTTTACTACGATTTTTTCAATAAAAAAAAAGAAATAAAAAGAAAGAAAAAGATTTGTTAAGAAATTAGCAGATCTTTGAAATCTGGCAACACCGTCGTCAGCGACGATTACTTTGAACGTGTTGCTGGCTAAAACTATTCTATGGCTGACGGTGGGCGTGAGGTGCCATATATATTGCCATGTAATTTCCTCATTCAATTAAATTTTATTTTATTTATTATGGGATAATTTTTATTATTTATTCTCTGCAAAGGATCATATTACTATAACACCTAAAATCATCCTCACGGGTCCGATAAGGGTTTTTCTTTTACAAAATATCTTCGTAAAATTATCACCACCATCATCATAAGCATCGTTACAGTCCACCGATGAACATATGACTTCCCCAAAGAATGCAACTTGAATAAAATCTTATATGTGTTAATTTGCATTGTAAACAAACCTGATTCAACGTTCTGCATCTGCACGTCGATATGGAGGTCTCTAATGAAGCGGTTGTGCTCGAATGGGAATCCCAGCGCCCGCATCACTATCATATCGAGCTTCGGAGATTTCAGGCATTCGTATCCGAGAGTTATTTTCTGAAAAATCAGACGTATTAATAATAAATCACTGTGTAGTTTTTTGGAGAAAGTCAGTATCGAGAATCAGTAGAAGAGAAAGCTCAGCGAATTAGTAAGCTGAAGTAGCATTGGGCTAGCCGGATAGCTGGAAGATTCAACAGCCGAGTGAGAAAGAAGTTGCTCGAGCAGCGACCTCGTACTGGCAAGCTCAGTGTTCAGCGAACCCACTAGATGGAGTGACGACCTGATAGAACATGCAAGCAGTCGATGGATGTGTTATTTCTAATTTTTTTCATTTTTATCAACTTAAATAAACGGTACATATAAGTATACTAGCTGTGCCCCGCGGTTTCACCCGCGTCATCACGTGTCCGAGATGCGCGACATGACCTAGTTCAAGCATTTTATAACGGCTAGGGTTTAAACGTCGTTCGCGCGCTCAGCCAAGTGAATTATTTTAATTTTACATTATCTCTTAAACTATGCGTCGAAATAACATGGTATAAGGAACAAAGTGTATCTTCATAAAATTGTCTTGATGATGAAGTAACTTTCGTTCGTAAGGATAAATAGGCCATGCCTAATAGTAACGCTCATAAATCACTTTTAAATTTTCAATATTTTTTTTGTCACAAAATACCAAATTATGGCTTATGTATAAGAAATAGACATATGGTATCGCGGACTTTTTTTTAGACAGAGTAAAGGTCTATATTTTTCTAGAACTTGTATTTACGTATCCCTAACGATAACACCAGCGTACGCGGATAAATCATTTCTTGAGTGCTTTTTCTTCTGACTTGCTTAACAATTATCAATATTTAAGGCTAGCTGAGTAATATAGCTTGATGCTAGATAGCCTATACTATTCCACATGAATCTGGCTATAATATACAAAAATAATTTTTCAAATCGGACTGGTAGTTCCAGAGATTAGCGCGTTTAAACAAACAAAAAACAAAAAAGCTCTTCCGCTTTATTATTTTATATTATATATATATATATATATATATATATATATATATATATATATATATATATATATATATATTATATATATATATATATATATATATATATATATATATATATATATATATCTTTATATATAAAAATTACGTGTCACGTTGTTTGTCCGCGATGAACTCTTAAACTACTGAACTGATTTCAATGAAATTTTGCACACTGTGTGCAGTTTGGTCCAACTTAAAAGATAGGATAGCTTACATCTCGATTTATAGTCGCAATACAATATTATTTTATTAAAAATTATTTGCCTATTATTTGACAGTCACAATTTTCTGTAAGCTCCAAACGATTCTGTCAGATGACGATATCTGTTGATTGGATTGAGTAAATATTTAATAGATGGCGCTATGTTAAAAATACCAACGTTAAATATAAGCTACAATTTAATAGTATAACCACCACTTGTTGCTGTAAGTATTCAACAGATGGAACCGATTTCAATGAGATTTTGCAGACTGTGTGCAGTTTGGTCCAACTTGAGAGATAGGATAGTTTTTATCCCGATAAGTGACCCTAATTTTTTTTATTGCTAATTTCAGGAGTTTTTTTTGTAAAGTAAATGGTTGTTCGGAAAGGGCAGAACAACGTCTGCCTGGTCAGCTAGTATATATATATATATATATATATATATATATATATATATATATATATATATATATATATATATATATATACATATATATATATATATATACCTAGTCAGGTCATAAGTATTGTCACACAGTAAAAACTTTTCTTTTAGAATGCTGGCCACAAAAAAGAATTTCGAATTGTTCATGTAAATAAAACTGTATACTTTTTAGAATTTTACTCATTTTTAAATATGAAGTGGACGCTTAAAGAAGACCGTGTTGCAGTTACTGCGTTGCATCGTTGCGGTTACGCGCCAATTCAAATTTTTGACATACTGAAAAATTTGAATATAACCAAAAGATTCGTTTGTCGTACCATCAAACGATACAATGAAGACTCTAGTGTAGATGACAGGTCAAGAAGTGGTCGCCCTCGGTCTGTTAGGACTCCAGCAGTGATAAAAGCTGTGAAGGCGCGAATTCAAAGAAATCCCAAACGTAAGCAGAAACTGTTGGCCCTTCAGATGGGGTTAAGAAGAACCACGGTGAAAAGGGTGTTAAATGAAGACTTAGGGCTTCGGGCATATGGAAGAAAAACAGGACATCGTTTGAATGCTCGTCTAATGGACCTGAGACTGAAGAGATGCCGCGCTTTGTTAAAGCGGTACGCGGGAAAAAAATATCGCGAAATTCTTTTTTCGAATGAAAAAATTTTTACCGTAGAAGAGAGCTACAACAAACAAAATGATAAGGTGTACGCACACAGTAGTGAAGAAGCGAGCAACCGTATTCCGCGTGTCCAACGAGGTCATTTTCCATCCTCGCTCATGGTATGGTTGGGAGTTTCTTATTGGGGCTTAACAGAGGTACATTTTTGTGAGAAAGGTGTAAAAACGAATGCAGTTGTGTATCAAAATACAGTCCTGACGAACCTTGTGGAACCTGTTCTCATACCATGTTCAATAACAGACACTGGGTATTCCAACAAGATTCGGCGCCAGCTCATAGAGCGAAGAGCACACAAGACTAGCTGGTGGCGCGTGAAATCGACTTCACCCGGCACGAAAACTGGCCCTCCTCCAGTCCAGATTTGAATCCGTTAGATTACACGATATGGCAACACTTGGAGGAAAAGGCGTGCTCAAAGCCTCATCCCAATTTGGAGTCACTCAAGACATCCTTGATTAAGGCAGCCGCCAATATAGTCATGGACCTCGTTCGTGCTGCGATAGACGACTGGCCGCGCAGATTGAGAGCCTGTATTCAAAATCACGGAGGTCATTTTGAATAAACTTTAGTGTCATAAGAATCTATGTTTTGTTAAGTTCATTTTGGTATATAAATGGTTACATAATGAATAAACTTGTTTCAATTATTTTATATTAAACATGTGACAGAATTTATGACCTGATTGTATTTATATATATATATATATATATATATATATATATATATATATATATATATATATAAGTAAAAGTATATCAGTATTGGTCGTACAGTAAAAATGCATATGACATCATTTGTAGGAAAAAAGTAGTTAATTATTGTAGAAGCAACTGTAATGATATTATTAATGGTTTTATAAAAACGAGCAAACTGAACAAAGGCACAGAATAAATAAGGTACCTTTCCCCCTTCCTTACCGCCGGGCTCGCCCCTCACCCTCGAGGACTTTCGGTATGTTTATCAGGACACTTCGCGAAACAGCTGTACCAACTTTCAAAACTACGGGGGTTTCTTTGCTGATCGACAAATGTTAAGCTAATTTTCTTATATTAAGAGGAGATATATTTTAAACGGGATACCGTAGAGTTGTCAACTTAGTAATAACATAGATATCAGGGAGAAATCTAATGAAATTTAATTACCCATTTTAAGGAAATAAGTCGATAAGTAGTAGGCTACCGTCTACTACTGCAGCACGTTGCCACGCTGCAGCTATATTAATTGTAGATATCGTTGTATCACGAATGGGTCGGCTCAACCGGGGAAGGAACACGCTCTGACAGAATACCAGCGTAAAATAGCAGCTTAATGCTGCTGTGTTTCGTATGGTGAGTGTAGAGGAACAGAGACCCTTTTTATTGGAAAAGAGGCATTCCATCTATGGAGTGTAGAGTAGAAGGAGAACCATCTTATAAAGTGTGAAAGTTGAAAAAGTGTCCCACTATATACTGAAAATAGAGGTTCCAAAACCTACCACAATAGCGCTGGCATCTGATAAACTACGATATGAATATAGCTGTTGTAGACGGAGTGAAGTCAACTGAATTCAAATATTTAAAAAATTTCATGACTAGAGTAGTTAGTAAAATGCCAGTATACAAAACCTGAACTATTTACGTAGTACAAAACCAAGCGGATTGGTCAGTCCTTGTTTATTTCTCCATCTTATTCTAAATAATTTTGGCGCTATTTTTTAAATTTATCCTATGCTACTACAGCGCCACCCTTATTGTACGCGTTTTTAGGGACACTTTCCATATACAGAGATGGTCCTCCTTCTACTCTACACTTCATAATTCCATCTTAGTCCTCACGGCTGACAACGCATCTGCATTTTGATTCGCACAACGAGGGTAGATGGATTGTGTTGTCGTTTGTCACCCTTTAACCTATTAAAAAAATGGGTGTGGCTATCAACATCCATGGAATCATCATCAACATCGAAAGTATAATTCACTTCCACTTAGAACCAAATAAAAAATTAAATACTTTGAAATTATGTTAAATGTTAATATGACCTCGATTATCCAATTGAGAAAAAATTAAAAAAAAGTTACTTTAATTAAAAAAAGAACTTACATGCGGCAAGAGCCGTGGTAGCTCAGATGTTTAGCGCTCGCTGTAAGCTTCACAGTACTCGAGCAACCCGGGTTCGATACCCGCCGGCACCAATGAAATTGTTAATTGCAATTTTAAGTGTTGATGTACCTGTAGTGTAGTGTGCTCGGCGGTGAAGGAAAACATCGTGAGGAAACCTGCATGTGTGATAAATAAGAAGAAAAAATATTTTCGAAGACATGTGAAGTTCGCCAACGCGCATTGGGGCAGCGCGGCGGACATTGCCTTGCCCTAAAACCCTCTCAGAAATGAGAGGAGGCCTGTGCGCAGCAGTGGGACGTAAATAGGCTGCAGTTTTACTTTACTTTACTTACATGCGGCTCTTCCGGTGAGTGCCCCCCGGTGTTGAACACACATTTTCTGATGCCTTTAGGATTTTCGAATAACATCACATGCTGGGAACCCGTGGGCCGTTCGGTATTTGCCGAGAACTTGAGACACGTTTTGGACGATAAACGGTTCAGATATTTCGTAATGGCTACGGACTGTTCATAATCTAGCAAAAATAAGAAACATGGTATGATATTTTGCAATGCAATACAGGTTTTTTCATAGTAGAGGGGCCAAACGAGCATGCGGCTCACCTGATGGTAAGTGACTACTACCGCCCATGAACAACTGCAACACCAAGGGAATTGCAGATGCGTTGCCGGCCTTTTAAAAAGGAGTAGGCGCTTTTCTTGAAGGTTCCTAAGTCGTATCGGTCCGGAAAAATCGCTGATGGTAATCGATTCCACAAGGAAGTTGTGCAAGGAAGAAAACATCTTCTAAATCGCACAGTGGTGGACCACCAGTCATCCAGATGGTATGGATGGTATCGCGAGTTTAGTGTAGTCCGAACTATTTCTCAGAGCGCTCCCCGTGGAAGATTCGATAAAATACGCAAAGAGATGCAACATCTCTTCGCAGCGCCAGTGAATCGAGTCGATGGGAAAAGACTCGGTCGTCGACGATTCTAGCCGCTCTGCGCTGGATGCAGACAAGTGAAAGGAGCAGTGGGGAGCCCCAGCCTAGATATGGGAACAGTATTCCATGTGAGGCCGAACTTGTGCCTCGCAAAGTCGCAGGCGTTGTACCGGCATGAAATACTGTCCCGCTCTGCTGAGCACGCCAAGCTTTTTAGATGCTAATTTGGTCTTCTCTTCCAAGTGACCACTAAACTGCACGTCGACGCCAAGGATTCCGATACTGGCTGAGGCAACAAGGGGAGTGTCTTGAAACTGAGGAGATACGATAAAGGGATTCTTTTCAGCGCTAAACGCGCAAACTTGGTGCCTTCTGAGAATTAAAATGGACTAGATTTATTCGCCCCCGATCCGAGACTTTGTTCAGCAAAGATCGACTTTAGACACAAGTTTGTTCCGGTACTCGGCGACGTTTACCCAAGAAATATTGGCACGGCCGGTGTATAGAGCATCACCAGTGCTGTCATCCGCATAGCAATGAATGTTACCGGTTTGCAATATATCATTGAGACGCAAAAGAAACAGCGTTGGTGATGAGAAAGAAACGCAGCCTTGTGGAACAACGGCGTTTATAGGTTTGTAATCGGAACTTGCACCGTCTACTACGATCTTGATCCACTCATTGCCAGAAAACTGGTGATCCAATTGCACAATTAAAATCTTTTTACCAACAGAGTCAATGGTGTATTTAGAAAAAGTTTGGGAAATCCAAAATTGGCATGGTGGGCGTTAAAATCGCCAAGTATCACGATCTCTACGGATGGGATCTTTTGTACATCTTGACATCTGTAGCCATTTGGACGGGGTCGATGAGTCGGTCTTTGTCGGCATTACAGCTATTGGACCTACACAGGCTCCCGTTGACGCGGGGTTGAACATCGCAGGCTACGCGCACCCAAAGGATGGACAGGTCCGTACCTTTAAGACTGCCGAGTCGTTAAAAACAGATCTCTCCCACGTATACGCAAACTCGAGCCCGGGGCACAAAGAAGTGTTCTAATTTGTACCTCGGGTAGGACAGGTACGAAGTATCAGCCGGAGAGGACACCTGCGTCTCGGTCAAATAGAGCAAGGCCAGCTTCGCCGTCGTTTCGCTTTCGCTACGTTAAGGTTCGAGTGCAGTCCCCTAATGTTGCAGAAGTCCACGGATAGCGTGGCAGTGCTCGACATGGTTTTATCGCTCTGTTTGCCGTGCAGCGTTAGTATAGAGAAGGATTTTGCCCCCCCCCCCCCCCCCCTTAGAATACGCGGGGCAGTCTGAGTACCCACGCTCAGCTAGAAGAGGGTAGCTTGGCCGTGGATACTCAGGAAGGGATTTTCCATTACCAGGGGTGCTGGTACCCTTCTCGGGTAGTCTTTTCTTTTTAAATTCCGCTACCATATTATGGGGGGGGGGGGGCTTGAGCCTCCGACCACCTGCACTAACCAAGTGAAAGGCAGAAGCAAATTTCTGTGAGATCGTGGTACTGCCCCGGTTCGAGCCGGCCCATCCATGCTATAGCAGAACCTACAGCGTGGCTCTACCACTGTTACAGTTACAGTTATTTGGAATGGCTACATTATGGGCTAACCGAGTGTTCCACGACACTACACGACGTTCACGCATGTTTTTTCCACTGTTCGATGGTTTTTTTATTCCACCACCGTTTCAAAAGACATTTGCATTTGATGAGATGCTACAATGAGAAGAAACGGCGAAAGTAACTCCTCTACGCAGGTAGATAAATGTAATAAATATTACGTCTTTTATATCATTTTTTGTAAGCATAAAGCAACACGGGCCGCCGACGTACCGGACTTTTAAGTAAATAATGTTTTGCATTAAAATTACACAACAAAGTTATACAAAAATGTTCACATGTTACAAATGTGGATCAAAGTTACTCGGATGACGGCTCAGTAGCGGAGTGGCTTAGCAATGAGTTGCAGCATTAAGGGCCGCGGATTCGAATCTTGCACGGCACTAGATCCGGATCTGAATGTTTTCTATTGTGAAATTTATCTATGTAAACTATCCCCAAGATACAGGACAATTTTTTATTTAAAAAGAATGTGTGCAGTTCACACGAGGTAGAAGTGAAAACTTCAAATGAAATGAAATATATGAAATATGAAAAATTTCTAACAGTGGTAGAGCCATGCGGCAGCTTTTGCTGTCGCACGGATGGGCCGGCTCGAACCGGGGTGGCACCACGACCTCACAGAAAATCAGCGTGAAGTAGAGGTTTACCTCTGCGTTTCGCTTGGTGAGTGCAGGTGGCCGGAGGCCCTTTTTGCTGGAAATGAGGCATTCTATCTTAGTCCTCACGGGTGACAACGCATCTACATTTTGATTAGTAATAGAGGATAGATGTAGATGTCTATGGGCCGCAGCAACCACTTACCATCAGGTGGACTGTGTGCTCGTTTTTCACCCTTATCCTATAAAAAAAAATATAACATAAAAATATTTCACGGCAAATGATTTATTTAATTTTAGTGTAATAAATCAAAAGAATATTTTCTTTCGAATAAAATAGCTTTGTAATAGCGCCATCTACTTCATTCTATAGGTAAAGTCTTTTTATCGTACAAAATTTGATTGGCTCTCAAGATGGTACGCGCAATAGAGGCTAGATGGCATGAATTTATGAAATCATGGATTGGTATATTATGATAATTTTATTCAATATGGTTAACATAGATTACTGTATATATACTAGATGGTTAATTTCATTTATTTAATAAATTTGTTAATTTTTTAACTGTTTATTTTAACAGTTACAGTTTATATTAAACATCTTTAAAATACCGCATAAAGAGGAGATGGGAAGTAATATATACTATTTTAAAAAAAACTAGCAATGCTATTAACATTACTGTTACCCTTTAACCACTATTGATAAGATTAAAAATAAAAAATGGCTGATTTTTTATTTTTAATCTTACTGTTCGGTACTGTCGTTTACTACACTGTATTCTACATCATTATTTTGCAGGCTAAATCATGTACATGTACACCTACGTTTGTCTCTTTTTAGTGTATGCTTTTTCGTTTCATCCAGTTTCAAATCACCATAGACATAGAGAATTTACTGAGCGTTAGCCTCACAAGAGTGAGCATTCTCTAGAAAGAGACAAAGCGACTGTGCGGCCAATACCTGTCTCTTTCCTACAAACCTGATTGGTCCACGTCCGGCAAGCCAGTCACGCGGGCCAATCAGAATTCTAGAAAGAGACTACCACTGGCCGCAGATTCGCTTTGTCTCTCTCGCACTTTTTGGTCTGTATTCACTGCACAATTGAATACGGAACGCACAGTCCATTCTCTCTATGTCTATGCATATCTCAACGACGCTGAAGAAGTTTTCACTTCGAAAATACAAAAAAAGTTACTTACCGAAGTGCTTCGGATCGATGTAGAAAGACACGACGGCGTCGGGCCAAAGTACGTAATGGTGCGTTTTGATAACTACAAAAAATATTTAATAAATAACTATTCACATCCTAACAATCTTGGCTAACCGTTACCTATCTGGTGATGTTAGCATTTTAAAAATCACTTCTCTTTCTTTTTTTCATTTCTAAAGCCAGTTCATTCAAGCCCAGACCAGTGACAGTGAAATATTTTAGCAGTTTCCAGTTAGAAAAAAACAGAATCCGTGTTTCACTCCAAATCGAGTTATCGTCACTGTATTACTTCATTTATCAAAGAACGCTTGTTTGTTGACACGGTAAATAAATTATACCTACTACAGTCGCGAACAAAAATGTTAAATACAAGGTCCTATTATATGTCATTAAAAAAATTACAATAAATTACCCGAGGAAATAAAAAAAAACATAGCAGAATTAACCAAATTTCAATCAAGCCTCAGTAAATATTTCAAACAAAATCGCTTTTACTCAGTGGAGGAATATTTGAATAACAAAAACTAACCTTAAGTATTACGCATTTTTATATTTATTAGAAGATAGTTCTAAGTATATTTTATATTTTATGTTTAAACAGTGTTCTTGTCAATTTTGCCTGACAAGGACGCAAGATGTAAGCTCATTTTTAATTCAAGACCAATTATGTACACTTGGTTTGCAAATAAATGATTTGATTTAATTTAACACGTTCTTTAAACACAGCACAAGAGCAGCTATGAACTGCATTGTGCTATATGCAAAGAATATCAACATATTCTTGAGAAAGAAAATGGAATAAAGGGCATCGTTCCCAGTATAAAGGGTTTCTGATTATCGCATTATGCTACCATTTTACGCTAGTATACCGTGCGAGCGTGGTCCTGCGGTTGAACGTGGTTAACCGTTACCGTTACCATCTATTTAAGTCCACTGCTGAACATATGCCTCCCCCATAGATTGTCTTATAGGGGGATATGTGTCATAATTGGTACGCTTGGTAAGCGGGTTGGCAACCGCAGTTTTTTTATTTTATTGGAAGACGCTGCTGCCCTTCTTCTGATTTGTTTCCCGCTGTCACCTCTTAAAACACCCACGAGATGACATGACCGCCACTACAGGGTAACATTGGCTTTACCATGTATAATATCCAGGAGTTTGCTATTTTAAAATTATGGGTGTATCCAATCATAAAGGAAAGGTTTTCTTATGAAACTGTTTAATACTTCATAATTGAAGGGTGACGAACAAAAGTTCCCCGCAATTAAGACAAGAGCCGGTGGTGGACTTGTGTCCTTAAAAATTACCTAAATAAAATTATCTATCTAAGAACAATAGAGAATATTACCGTCCTTATCAATATAATTATCGAAATCACCGCTGATAATACCCGTATCTGTAAAGTAAAAAAGCGTTAATCCTACTGTTGAGCAACACATGGCAAGTACATGGCAACACAAGTTACCACATGCGCCCTCTAGTATCAAGTAGCAAAACTAGGAGAGTCAAGATCCTTCTAGAATTTTCCATTGAAGAACTTTCTTGAACTATCGACACCTAGTCAGTCGGAACCGGTATGTACTCGAACATTCTAGATTCTTCTACAGTAGAAGGTTCTGGAAATTATCTTGTATAGATAAGGCTCGGTCAGTATTGAGTTGGCGATACAAGCGAATACTTCGAAGCGATACAACTGTGAACTAAAGTGATCAGTAGTACAGTTGTGTTTTGTTATTAGTGTGGTTTTAAGTTGTAATTAGTGTTCTGTAATTAAAGTGTCAATTTTGGTAATTCACTCGGCAGTTTTTAATTGTCTCGAACCCCAAGCTCGTAACACTGCCATCAACATTTCGACCACAAACTCGCCACTACAGGGTGATTATTGGGTTTACCATATATAATATCCAAGAGTTTGGTATATTAAAATTTTGGCTGCAGCCAATCATAAAAGAAAGTTCTGCCATCAACATTTCGACCACAAACTCGCCACTACAGGGTGATTATTGGCTTTACCATATATAATATCCAAGACTTTGGTATATTAAAATTTTGGCTGCAGCCAATCATAAAAGAAAGTTTATTCTTATGGAACTTTTTTATAAGATAGGGTGACAAACAAAGAGATTTAAATATATAGGTATACTAACTTAAGTGTCTTTGGTGACGAACGAGTACACAGTCCACCTGATGGTAAGTGGTTGCTGTGACCCATAGACATCTACATCTATCCTCTATTACGAATCAAAATGCAGATGCGTTGTCACCCGTGACGACTAAGATGGAATGCCTCGTTTCCATTAAAAAAGGGTCTCCGGTTCTCTACACTCACCATACGAAACACACCAGCGTTGTTAAGCTGCTATTTTACGCTGGTATTCTGTGAGAGCGTGGTCCTTCTCCGGTCAAGCCGACCCATTCGTGCTATGGCTGTACCAATAATATAGCTGCAGCATGGCTCTACCACCTAAAAATTCTTTAATACTTGATCGTTAAAGGATGACGAACATAACTTCCCTGCAATTAAGACAAGAGCCGGCGCGGCCGCAGACTTCTGTCCTTATAAAACTACATAAATTAAATTATCAATGTAAGAACAATAGAAAATATTACCCGTAGAGTACACTGAATTTATAAGGTAAAAAAACGTCAATCCTATCAACAACATTTCGACCACAAACTCGAACACGGTTAAAAATATTATTTCAAGTGAATTATTTATTTATCGGCTGAAACATATAAACTGCGAATTGGAAATTATATTTTTATTGCAAAATTTTATTAAAGTTATATACTGAGTGTGAAAGATTTTATTTATGTGTAAAATACATACATAAATATTCTTAAAATGCCACGCCTGTTACCCAAAGGTAGGCAGAGACCAAGGACTTCCATTTAGCACGATCCTGACACACCACTCTTTTCACATCCATATTATCATGTTCGATCACTATTTTCACATCCATAGATCTACGCATAAATTGTGATTGGTTAGCTGTACACTTCATTTTACCCATACAATATATCGTAACAGCCTCGTTGGTCTAGTTGTTGCAGTGGTATGACTACTGATCATGAAGTCCTGGATCCGAATCCCGGGTCAGACCAAAAAAAAACAGTTATGACTTTTTCCGTCAAAAAATTCTCAGTATCTGCCCGGAGTCAGTCAGTTGGCGGTGTCTCACCCCCGTACCTCGGAAAGCACGTAAAGCCGTTGGTCCTGCGCCTGATCTCTCTGCGGTCGTGCCAGTTTACCGTCCCGTCGGGCTATGAGAGTGAGAGAATTGAGAGTGCACCTGTACTTGCGCAAACACTTGGCACATAGAATGCGCGCTATAATCATGTCCTGCGTCGATGGCTTTGTGTATAGTCTCCATTGAGGATGGTCGCCGTGACCGAAGTTTGGTCTGGCAGACATTATACTGCAAATTTGATCGATACACTTCCATCTATTTAGTCCCTCGCCGACTGTGACTTACTTCTGCAGTATAATTTTGATTTGTCACTCTTTCTTTATTCATTCTTTTTATTTCTCTCAACCACCGAAGTACTCCTTTCTTAAACCAGGTCACAAAATCATTTTGCAAACTTGTGCAAGTTTGAACATAGCAAACCACACTCAGTGACCCTTATCCTTAATCACCGCATTCCTACAGAATAATACTACTTTCATGTTTATTTTGCCAAACAAAACTTCTACTACCATATTAAGGTAGGGGGCTAACACAGGATTTTGTATTGCCGTGCGTGCTTTTTAAATACATTTTGACTTTCCAATAAAAGAGTGAAGAACTTTATTTAGGTACTCCGTGTCACGCATTCACTCTTTGTTCCATATCCTTGTCATCTTTACATGTGTACCATTCCTGTTGAGCACACATCAGCAACTTCCCTTCACGGGAACGCTTTCACACACATCCGCGGCCCCACCAGTGACTGCCACCCCTCCTCGGGAGAGGACATCTATTTCCTCTACTCCTTCTTAGATAAAGCGCACCAGAACACAAGATGTGCCTTCTTCCCAGGCTTCTAACTACACCTGTGCAACAGACACCCGCTGCGTCCGATACGCGAAGGCCATGGGGTCACGGAAAACGAGCAATCTGAAGTACGAGCTTTCCCGACTTCAGCGGGAGATCGGGTCGATTACTCCGCCGCCGATCAAGTTTCGGTCGGGTGAAATTAGGGAGAAAGGCGTATCATAATTCCGACACTTCCGTCTCCTCGCAGGTAGCGGATCGCATTACCAATACTCCTCTTCCCCCGCGACTCCACTGTGACTGCTGCGGTTGTGGGAGAGGACACCCTCTCTCCGCAGCCCACCAACTTACATCTAAAATGGGCACGCCATGCGTCACCATATTAAATTGTGCCATATTAAATACAAGAAATACAGCAGCTATAATAATTAAGTTTGTAGCACGAATGTGACGGGGGACGGCTTGACCGGGGAAGGACCACAGCTCAATGCTGCTGTGTTTCGTATGGTTAGTGTAGTTAAGCTTATAATTCAACTATTTTAGCTTATTTATTCATTGGGCAATTGACTTGGCAGTCGCATGATAACACAATATATCTCACAAGTAATACATATTATATTAAATTAGATTGTTTAGTGCGATTGCCAAGTCAATCTATGTATCAATCTATGGACTGAATAAATTAACCGACTTGGTATTACATGGATCTCACAACTTTTTACGGTAGAAGAACTGAGTTGCGAGACCTGGCTTTTTTTACAAGTTATGTTTTTAATGGCATCTCATTTCTTTTTGTAGATAGTTATATCTAGGTAGCTATTTACACCTATTATTCCATTATACATATATAGGTACACTGATTCATTCACTGCAAATGTAACTTTGTAATACTATATGTTTATATGGGTTTACAAAGTTATTTATGCAGTTGGTGTTTCTCGAAAACTGGACCGAAATTGTAAAATATTTTAATTTTTCCTTGATTTATATATTAAACAATAATTGTATTCCAAATTTGAAGTTTCTTTGTCTGCTAGAAGTGCCTTAGAGTTTTGATGATCGGTCAGTCAGTGAGTGACAAAATTAAGAAACTTCTACTAGTTATAATTCTTAAACTAATGGTTCAAATTTAATGAAATTTGAAATATACCGAGTTTATACAGTGCCTACTTCGTTAGTAAAAATTCAGGCTTCTAGTTTATCCATAACGAAGTTATAGGGTTTCGGAAATGGCCTGAACTGCTTCGAGAAAAGGATGGCACGGCCGTGCCGCTTTTTTGCTCGACTTGGCGGGGGCACTGCCGTGCCCCCAGATAAGTTCCAGGCTAATATGGAAATATTCTGTAAACTCGTAAAAACTGCCAAGAGAAATTCAAAACAGCCTAGAATTAATACTATACAAGACGAAAATGGCTGCATTCTGAATGACGAAGTTTCGAGTTTAAAGAGATTGATGGAATACTTTGAAATCGTGTTTATAAGTTAGGAGACGTTTGAATTAAATTAACTAGAAATTCCGAAAGAATAAGAAACAGTTAGGAAGATAAGTATAAATGAAATAATGATGGCAATGAAAACCATTAAAGCTGGTAAGGCAGCCGGATATGATAGAGTATCACTCGAAATGCTAAGGGCTGGAGAGGGAGTGGTAGCAGGCCTACTGTACACCTTATTTAATTTATGTTGGGAACTGAAGCGGATACCGGAAGACTGATACAAGGCCATTATAGTACTAATATATAAAGGAAAAGGGTCACAACGGGACTGTAATAACCACCGTAGTATTAGCCTGCTTAGCATTGTGGGAAAACTGTATGCTAAGGTGCTAATTGAAAGAGTAATGAAAGAAACTCACGGAAAAATTTGGGATGTGAAAGCTGGATTTAGAAAGGGAATGGGGTGTACATATCAAATTTTTCTCAAAGCATTAAAAAAATCAAACATCAAAAAGTTTTTTTACGTACAAGGACTTGGAAAAGGCTTTTATGACAGCGTACACAGGGATGTGTTATGGCCAACACTGAAAACTGAACTGGCTGTTCTACCTATTTATATATGAAATATTTATATGGAAATTTTGAATGTTGAAGAATGTGGGTAAAGAATGGGCGAGTTAACCGTCAAGTGCCTTTTGTAGGCCGATAATTACGTCATATTTGCGTCGTTGGCAGCCGTGTTGGAAATTATTGTTACATCAATGAACAGGTGATTAAAAGAAAGGGGAATGAAAGTGAACTCAAGTAAGACGAAACTACGGTTTTTTTAAGAGAAGAAAGTAAAACAATATGTGAAATAAAAATAGAAGGGGAGTTGTTTGAGTAAGTGGATGAGTTTTTGGGATGTGTATTTAGCAGGGATGGTAGATATGATAAGGATGTAGAACGACAAGTGAACGCAGGAAATAGAGTAAATGAGGCTCTATACTCTATTGTGTGAAGTCAGAATGTGTCAAAAAAGCCACTTATGGCAATTCATAATGCTGTGATAATCCCTACCTTAATGTATAGTAGTGAAAGTTGAATGTGGCAGAAGAAGGACGAGCGTAGAATAAATGCTGTAGAAATGAAGTAAGTAATTGTGAGTATCTTAGGGCTGAATCTGAATGCAAAGGAAGAAATTGTATGATAAGAGAAGAGTGTGGTTTCAATGTGAGAAAGTGTGGACTGAATTCGAGACTTGACAGGAAAGATCTATTGGGTAGATCTTGGGAACGAAAGAAAACGGGCCTTGCTGATGCAACTTCACCCGTATCTATAATAGTTCACGCTACGCCTCTGAAGAGAGAAATTGAAAATAATCATGGATAGAGCTGTAATGTTTAACTTTCTTATCATCCGATGACCATTCGCCTTTGAGTCAAATTGTAGGTGATGGTATCGAAGGTGTTCGAAAAGTCAACCAAAGCTCATCATCAGTAACTATAAGAACAGCGAAAACAGTGCTATGATCGCACCTGAAGTCGGACCGAAAAGCTAGATAGCTGCTTATGTCACAAACCTTGATTACTTTGAAGGGAAGATTAGATACAGGTTGGAAGGGATTGGGTAAAGTAGGATTGGAAGTGTTAGCCAAGGCAATAATGTCAGCCTTGCGCCACAGTGATGGAAAACTTTGGAGTCCAGGGAAGAGTGTTTTTTTATAGAATTAGAGTGACAAAAGAGCACACAGTCCACCTGATGGTAAGTGGTTGTTGTGGCCCATACACATCTACATCTATCCTCGATTACGAATCAAAATGCAGATGCGTTGTCACCCGTGAGGACTAAGATGGAACACCTCGTTTCCAGTAAAAAAGGGTCTCCGGTTCTCTACACTCACCATACGAAATACAGCAGCGTTATGCTGCTATTTTACGCTGGTATTCTGTGAGAGCGTAGTCCTTCCCCGGTCGAACCGACCCATTTGTGCTATAACTATCAGTAATACAGCTGCAGCATGGCTCTACCACGTACAAGAAGTTTATATGAGAGATAACTGGAAGAATAATTATGGTCAATGATATAAATAATCAGCTGATGTTATCGCAGCCACAGCATGTGATTTAATAAAAATAATTATCTTTTTATTTTCATCCGACTGGAGAAAACTACTGGAGAAAAATAGAAAGTATTTAAACAAGGTAGGTAAGCCATTTAAGTAAGCAACAGGTATGAGAGGATCATACACATACAATATGTATAGATATATAATATCCAAACCAAGTGTCTTCTGAAACGACACAAAGTTATTGGCCGATTCGTAGAGTACCCAAAGAAATTCGAAAGATCAGTAGAGGAAGAGAAAATTATGTTATTAATAATGGATCGGCGTAGTATTGCGTATCATCTGATTATACCACTTCCTGGCGGCTTTATAGAAGTGAAATATCTCATCACTCCGATCTTTTCTAAAGTTTTGAAAAGCCCGATCTTTACGCCTCATGACTAAGCAAACACCTCTCGACAACGATAAAGTCGGGCGCGGCGGGCGCGGCGGGCGCGGCGGGCGCTTGAGATTTATCCTTTCGACGGGAACATGTCCATCACATATGATGGACATGTTCCCGTCAAAAGGGTAATTGGGACTTGAAATAAAAAGATGTATCTTGAGAACAGTGTCATTAAATGCAGCGACTTTCTTGTCCACCATGGGGTAGGCACCACTTTATCCCATTTTAACTTAGAAGCGTTTATACACAATTATTCTAAATTCATAGACCTAAACCAAGGCATGTGCATTTAGGATTGTACGTGGTAGAGCCATGCTGCAGCTATATTAGTAGTATAGTTGTAGCACGAATGGGTCGGCTCGACCGGGGAAATACCACGCTCTCACAGAATACCAGCGTCAAATAGCAGCTTAACGCTGCTGTGTTTCGTATGGTGAGTGTAGAGAACCGGAGACCCTTTTTACTGGAAACGAGGCATTAGTCTTAGTCCTCACGGGTGGCAACGCATCTGCATTTTGATTCGCAAACGAGGATAAATGTAGATGTCTATGGGCCACAGCAGCCACTGACCATCAGGTGGACTGTGTGCTCGTTTGTCACCCTATACTATAAAAAAAATAGGATATTTTAGGTAATATCAAAGGAAAATAAGGTCATGATGGGAGAGGCCAGAAGCAAACTGTTCATCATAGGAAGACACGAGGGTAGGGGAAAGAGATAAGGATTAAGTCGAGCCAAGTGTTTTCCCTGTCATTATTGTGACAAGTTGCTTGTAAATTAATGATGTGGAGACCAACTGAACTTTAGCATTCGAGAAAGCTTCAATTAGGCCGCTGTAATGACTGGCTACGCTCCGTGCATTGACAAAACTGACGAATTTATAGATTGTTTACTGTGTCGACGTCGTAAGAAAATCCATCATCCTATTCCTTCCCGCGAGTAAAGTGCATGTGAACTATTAGAGGAAACGATGAGATAGTGCTCCGTTGGCGATAAAAACCTCAAATTATTGCGCCCATATTGGCGGCCCCTTAAGATACTATGATTTTTTTCTCTGCCGAGTTAAGATAAAAAAAATGGTAAATCCAATTGGGCATGCCTTAAGCGCATTAAAAATTACGTATAACATAATTATACGGAAATTTTTAAAGTAGTTTAAATACATTTCGACAGCACTATCGGCTTCAACACCCTAGAAAACCATGAAAATGACACCCATGATGAAAAAATTGGTACCTACTTCAGCCGCCATCTTAGATTTACATTTCGACAGCACTATCGACTTCAACACCCTCGAAACCCATGAAAATGACACCCATGGTGAAAAAATTGATACCTATTGCAGCCGCCACCTTGGATTTACTCGAAAACCATGAAAATGTCACCCATAACAAAAAAAAATTATACTACTTACTTTTAGTACGGACTACTATTATTTATTCTGTGCTTTTAAAATATTGTAATAAAAAAATCTCTCATTACAGTGGACCCCGGTAATCCGACAAACATTTTGCAGGGCACTGTTGGACTATCGAATTTATCGGATTATAGAGTACTGCCTAAAACCCCCTATAGTCCGGAAGTTTTTATAAAAGAGTAACTTGTAATCCGACAAATTCCAGATGTAATGATAAGATTCTATGTTATGTTATACATATGTATTCTGAAGTACAAGTTATACTTCATTATATATGTCAAATTTAGTAAATTAAACAACACAATAGGGAGGTTAGATTTTATTATAAAATAAAAATATTTAGCTTTGATGGCCAACATGGGCCCCGAAATGGGCACATGCCTATTTCTTTCCTGAAGAAACCACAAGTATAAAGCTTCTTCCACTTCTGGATGTTCAGCTTTCTTGAGTGTCTGTCTCTTGCCTGGCCCACAGTCAGTAGTTGACACGAACTGTTTAATCTCTTCGTGTATTTTTTTTTGTCATAAATATTAGATCGGCCCACGCCGTATTCACTTGCTAAACTACTAAACGATTCATTGCGATTTAGGCGGTCTAAAATATCACATTTTTCTTTAATTGTCAGTGTTTTGTGCTTTTTCTTCTGAGCTTGTGACGACATTACTAGGTACGAATACGTAATACACAATGAATAAACAGTAAACAATTAACACACGCTAGACCGCACCACTATCTTCAACACATGTATGTAGTCAAATTCAAACTAAGCAATCAGAATCAAAACAATACCCTACGCGTCGAGCACTTGTTGAGCAATTACTTGTACCCACCACCACAATAGTGGTGGTACAAGTAATTTGTTCTATCATGCATTTGCGACGATTGTCAAAATTTCTAATAATAAATAATAGACCATGTCAGATTACAGGGGGTGCCGGATTAGACAGGGGCCTGATTACCGGGGGTCCACTTTATTATTATAATCAAGTATTTAAGAAATTTGGTTTTTTGAATATTGTGTATTTGTACAGCGATCTTTTTGAGCCGCTGCAAACAACCGAAACAATGTCCACTCACGACGGCGAATGATTCCCTATATATAATGTACTTTGTGGCGAATGACGCCGAACTGAGTGAGTGAGTAAAGTACTCTGTGGCTGTAGCTCGGAGTGCGGCTTCCGCCTATTTAGAAAAATAATTTACATACAAGGCTATCAAATCAACGAAAAATGGCGAAAAAAAATAATTATAGCTAAACAAAACAAAATTACACTGGCATTTACATTCAGTGCCTTCCCACATGATAGATGAAGAGATTAAAAAATAGATTGAGTTAAACAATTGATATTTTCAAAAGTAAGAGTGTTTACAAGCCTTGCAGACTTGATAAATCCACACCATAAGCCGCTAAAACCCCTTTTTTATTTAAAAATAGCAATTAATCGATTTAAAAAAAAATTACTAAGTTCAACAATCATTTATATTTCTAACAATGTGCTTTTTATATCATTTATATATATAATATGATTGCTAGATACGGTTTCATTCGATAAAACGTTGGAATCTTAATTTTTAGGCGATAGTAGAATATACCTTGCGCTTTCGCTTAAGGCATGCAATATGTCGTCAAAACTATTTAAAATTTCCAATGTAACGCATCAATATGATAATAAATAATCACTTCGTCTCCATCTAGCATGTACGAAATCTACCTATGTTTTTTTCAATGACATGGCTCTATGATTTTAAGGTATTTGCTATGGAGTGTAGAGAGAAGGAGGACCATCTCTATATATGAAAAGTGTCCCTAAAAACGTGTCCAATAAGGGTGGCGCTGCAGTAGCATAGGATAAATTGAAAAAAAAAAACGCCAAAAGTAATTAGAATAAGATGGAGAAATAAACAAGGACCGATCAATCCGCTTGGTTTTGTACTACGTAAATAGTTGAGATTTTGTATACTGGCATTTTACTAACTACTCTAGTCATTAATTTTTTTAAATATTTGAATTTAGCTGACTTCACTCCGTTCACAACAGCTATCTTCATATCGTAGTTTTTCAGACGCCAGCGCTATTGTGGTAGGGGTAGGAACCTCTATTTTCAGTAAATAGTAGGACACTTTTTCAACTTTCGCCCCTTATAAGATGGTTCTCCTTGTACTCTACACTCCATAGTATTTGCCATAGATTTTCCCGATGTATTACTTTTCTCTATGGTATTTGCCTATCCTTCCATAGACTTAGTATCTTAATCAATCCTTAGTATCTTAGTCAATCCTATATCTACGTATCCTTATGAATGTATTCAGTCATTGATTTATAGATGTGCCAACTCGGAAAAATTACAACTCGAGATGAAATTCACGCAACTCGAGTTTAAACTTGAGTTAGCAGTATGAAATAGAGTAAATGATTTGTTACAAATTACTTTTTATAAATTTGTTTTTCTATCTAGCTCTTTGAGGGATTGGAATAATTATAAATACCAAAGTTATTATGTAGAATTGAAATAAAAAAGGTATATTTAGTATGTATCACATATTTACATGTTTTTGGTTTTAATCTTAGTTATAATTATATAGTACCTGTATTTAATAACAAAACTAGCTATATAACAGTCTTCACGAAACAATATTAATCTAGCTTTAAGAGGTACATAAGCTATTAATAATTTAATTATCACAGTCCAAATATTCTTAAATAAATTTATATTTTTTCAAATCAAAATATTTATTGTAAATTAAGTATTACATTTAGAGTTGATTTAAAATATGATGTACCACCACACCACACACACAAAGTGCGCACACAACGAACGAATCTCGCTCTTACTCTTTTACTGGCTCACTTGATCCATTCATGTACAGCAGCCCAAACTAGAGTTAGAAAGATCCAACTCGAGTTAACTCGAGTTCACCCATCACTACATTGAGTACAGCAACACTACAGAAATATCTATGGTCTTAACTCTCTAGTACTAGTATATATCGCCTTAGGCTCTTGGTAGAGAGTGGAGGTGGGCAAAGTGTATCATTTTTGCGATTTTTTCGACATTTGCATCTTGATCACTGAAATGTTCCGAAACACTGATATGTTTCATTTGTGTCATTTGGATCATCGACTCAAAAGATATAAAAGAAAGAATGTTCCGAATACATTAAGTTGCGTCGTGGGCGTTTATTACTGACTGATCCGTAAAATTTTATGTGGCAACAATGCTGAATAATATAAATGCTTAGATTATTTATTGTGTACCGTAATAAGATTGTATATAAAATCGATTCTCCTTCATACTTTAACAAAAATGTCACTATGTCAATTCATTATTTACAAAAATGTCCATTTACACAAAACAGCAATGTCTATGTATACAGAGTTTTCTCGTAAAGTATCATAATTCTAAACTTTATGATGAAAAGGAAGAAAGTAAAGTCACAATAATCACTACGCAAAGAAATCCTAAACATAACTCAGTATGTTTTCGTAAACAGGCGCTAATGAATATAAACAATTTGACAAGTGCCGCATCAACGTAAAATGACAACTTGTTAATGCAAACATTACATACAAAAAACGACCGTATAGTATTTGACACATAAGCGCCTCAGTGGTAATTTTTACGTGCATGAATAACGTTAGCGAAAATCCGTACGAGTTGAGTGATACACTTCTTATTTGTTTTCTCTATCTGACTTATGTGGATTATAATTATTTCGCCCGCTCACTCGCCTCTCGTGAGTCAATAGTTAAGTTAATCATTGTCTCAGTCTGTCTCTCTCGCTCGTGGTTCAGTCGCCTCGCAAGCGACGCGTCGCGTGGAATGAGCAAAGAGCAAAGTAATGTTTCACTGTTCCAGATCCAAATGATACATTTGAAACGTTGTTACTGAACCAATCTTTAGTGTCACTTCAGTGATTCGTATCAGTGAGTCGTTTCCGTAAAGAGATACACACGCCTAGTAGAGAGCTGTATAGGACAGTTACTATACTCTTTGGTAGAGAGTAATGAGGGCTAATAATCTTCCACTCACCAGATGTCGCTACTAGCGACTGAGGTAAAGTTTTTTATTACACAGTGTCATTTAATTGAGAAATTAGTTTTAAATAATAGTTTATCATTGTCTAGAGTATTATATTAATATATAACACAATGCGTCAGTGGTTTGATTTTTAATTTTGTGCACATTATAACTCTTTTTGTTTAAAAGTCGTCTTTTAGTTATATTTATAGTTTGGTTTATTCATTTCTAATGTAATTAATATAAAATATAAGTAATAATACAGAAAGAAACCTTAAAGATTACATTTTCCTAGGAAATTATCGTCCCCGCTATGAAATCTGTCAAATATTTTACCTCACTCGAAAGTGGCGCCGCCCTGGTGGCAGAAAAAGTCGTGGATGCCCTCATTGTGTTCTGTGGCCTTAGGGTATTAGTATCAAGAAGTATTAGTATTAAGAACAAGATGTAGGTGGGCTAGGAAACAAGAAAGAGACAACAACACCAGAGTAAAAGAGATGAATTATAAAATGTTTCCACCTAAAATATAATTTCGTAGTCTCCAAAACAATGAGCTTATTAATTAATTTTTAAAGTAAGCTACCTTTAAAAATAACGTTTGTTATTATTCTGATGCCAAAAAGAATATATTTTGTTAAGAAATATAACATATTCAATTGATTAATACACAATAACAAAAAAAAAGATAAGGGGATAATGTGTGGTAACACTAAGTTACCAAAATGTCTGCCGGCGTTCGCCCATCATTTTATCTTGTACTTATGTTTATTTGTAATAAATAAACTAGTTCCATTTAATTCTCCATATATTGTTAACATTGAGTTGAGTTTGCTTCTCCGTGGCTGTGTTTTGGTGAAATTAAGTTTGTGTTTGTGAGATATAGACTCGGTGTTGAGACAGTAACACTTGTTTGAATTTATGTTTAATTTTCGCAATGAGTTCGCAAAAAGAAAACACTAGAATCTTCACCTTCTAAAGATTACAGCATCACTGCATCGGTTTCCGAAGCCTGGCTCAAAAATGCTCTGCGGTATGTATGCCTATGTAAGTACTTTCCATGCTATTCGTTTTAGACGACCTACAATACGATATTTATTGTTTAAGCAGGCAGCTTCCAAGCGACCACAGATTAACGTAATTTGTATATGTCGTGGATCGTGGCTCGTGGCGATATAGTAGAATTGATTACTTCATAATGTAGTCGACCATTTCATGAAATTGTCCCGTTTCATGATGTGACGTTCTAAAACTGGCCATATCGTCAACGTTTAATGATATGGCTTTGCACATTTGGCCCTGTCATGAAACGGTTCATGAAATGGTTGACCACATCTTTAAGTGATTAATTCTACGATATAGCAACGAAATAAACATAATATATCTAATGTATTTGATACACTTTGATAAAGTCCTAACTTTCGTTGCCAAAAATCATCAGGTACTTAAATATTACATCCTATACATCTCTTTCAATCAAAGGAAATACAGAAATTTTAGATTGTTATTTAGATAAAAATTAATTAAGAATATTATATGTTTAATTTTAATATTTTTTAATTTCCAGCTGTGAATTATGGGCAAAGTATTGCTTTCCAAACGAAGCCTGGTCTTCACCAAAATTCCAGGATGAACTCCATAAAAAACATAAGATGCTTTGCAGCAAACATTTTGAAAGCACATGCTTTAATGAGAAGAAGTTGTTCAGAACAGCTGTCCATGGTGTTCAATGCTATAAGGTTAGTAGAATTAACACTTGAAAAGCATATTTATAGTTATTATCATTGCAGAGAAATACAGACTTTATGTTGTGTGCCACAATATTATGCAGCAGAATGATGATGTTGTTGTTAACATGAAATTTAAGGAAATGTTATAACCAGTTACACACAAGAGCTATACTCAGGCCATTACAAACATGCAAAATGAGTCATAAATTATAAGGGGAATATATTAATAAAGGAAGGCCGCATGTATTAAAAAAATATTCTGTATTATATTCTTGACTTTTCTCTTGCTCTTTATTACCTTTTATCAAATATATCAACAAATCCTTTTTACTATAACACAACACTAGGGCAGTTCCGTAAGGTCTGTAAGTGCAATGATTTATGACTCAGTTAATACAACACCTATTTCTTTATTTGTATTAAATAATCTAACTATTCATGTTCGATACTCAATCTTCAAAAACTCCAGATT
Source organism: Parnassius glacialis (assembly GCA_033319125.1). Classification (NCBI taxonomy): domain Eukaryota; kingdom Metazoa; phylum Arthropoda; class Insecta; order Lepidoptera; family Papilionidae; genus Parnassius; species Parnassius glacialis. The sequence goes on along the minus strand of JAVANC010000015.1, from coordinate 13,489,260 downwards.
CTCATACAAACTTTCAATCCTTATTTCACATGTTGGGGTATAAGTTCCCAAAATTGTGTAAAAATGTGTTTGTTTTTACTCAGATCATAATTATGCATGATACTTATGAACATTTTACAACAAGTCAACAACATCCTTTCTTACAAATTAATGTGGAGTTGTCTCTTTTTTAAAGGGCATAACCGGCTAGTAATTATATTGTCCTTTTTATTACCTAATCCTGCTTTGAGTAAGATGGTTTAAAAAAAAACTAGCCAGAAAATGTGTTTACTTATATTGATTTAATTTGTTTATTGTGAATTTTCAGGAGACATGCCGACTGAAACAGTGGCAACGGCTAATTTAATAAAATATGGATGAACTGTTTGATGGTGTAAACGCGTCGACATTAGAACTAAGAAGAGGAAAAGAATGTGTTTTAAATTAGCCAATTAATTATCATTACATACACATACTTGTGACTTGTGAAAACCTTTTGTCCCAAATGAATATATAATCAAAAAAACACATTTTTTCATGTATAGTTAATCATAGTTTCCAAATGAAACAAATTATAAACAATATCATGCTAAATAAAAAAATTTAATACCTATGTTTGTTTTATTAGACTGTTCCATAAATATTCCTTTCAGCATTTTATGCACAAGTACACTGTGTTTCTCGATAGTGATTCTGTTCAGATGTCAATTATTGCTGAGCAACAATTGACCATCTTAAAGGAAACTATCGAGAAATGTACTGTACTTGTGCATAAAATGCAATATAAAGTATCTGTAAAATGCAGTTTTGAAATTCCCGCCCTAGATTCTACTGCCTCGTTTACGTGGGCGTTGCATAGATGGCGCTGGTTGGTAAGGAAAACTTTCCTCATAAAATTTGTATGGAGTCGTTATTCTTCCCCTTTAGGGGTATATATGTTCTGTGATTAGTATTCTGTGTTCTGTGGTATATATACAGTAATCTGTGGTCTTAATTCTTAACCACAGACTAGATAGAGAAACTAATTCTTAACCTAAAATGATAAAATGGGTCGTCAAAACTAATTACCTCTATATATAAAGTAATAATATTTGTGCAAACATGAGTGTTTTCATAAAGTATTCTAAGCCGGGCAGTCTTGGGGCAGTATTTAACGTACAAGTTTTATGGCGATTTAATTCCACTACAGCGGAATCAATAAGAAAAGAGGAGGATGAGGAATTCCGTGTTCTTGACATATTGAAGAAAAAAGATAGACTGCAAAAGAAACAGATTCGAAGAGCAGATATACAGCCAGATAGGGCTGATAGAATGGCTACTGATCAGGTGAGGAAAATACGCTGTTTTGCTATTTTGTTTTTATCTTAAGGAAGGGTAGGATTTAAACCTCAATCCTCAACTATACAAAGCCTACAATTGATATAAAGATCGAACTTTTATGAGGATCTTACTTTTGATGCTAAACTAGCCTTTCACTCAACTTTTTTTATTGTATTTTTAGTAACTAGTACTCGTTAGTAGTATTGGGTCACTCTTTTACTACCGCCATTCTCTACTCAATAATAATTATACAAATTCTCTTGGCAACATAAAATTATTTTTAGTGATAATTTTGGAAGAAAAGAGCCTACTCTTTTTAAAAGGTTGACTACACATCTGAATTTCTCTGGTGTTGCAATTGTCCGTAAGCAATGTTAGTCACTTATCATTTTTTTAAGAATGACAAATGAGCACACAATGCACTTGATGGTAAGTGGTTGCTATGGCTCATAGACATCTGTATCAAAACATGATTACGAATCAAAATGCAGATGCTTTGTAACCTGTGAGGACTAAGATGGAATACCTTGTTTCCAGTAAAACGAGTCTCCAGTTCTCTACACTCACCATATGAAACACAAGTCTTAAGCTGCTATTTTACGCTGGTATTCTGTGATCATTGGGAAGCCATGCATGCATTCTATAAAAAAAAATGTATTACTTTATAATATTTTACTGTTGTTTACTTCTGTACTAACACTTGGCTATTTAACAAAATGTATATGACTTAATAATTTTTTTATTTTTTCATTTCAGAATTGGGGCAATGTGTGGCCTGGACCTAAAACCTTTCACCCTTCATCTGTGCCACTGCCAATACGACAAGGTTATGTTCCTAAAGGGCAAGCACCACCGGGGAAGAAAGCAAATGCCGAGCTTATGAAAATACCCAACTTTCTTCATCTCACACCACCAGTTATTAAGACACAGTGCGAGGCTATAAAGAAGTACTGTACAGAATGGCCAAAGTTACTGAATTCTGAGGAAACTATAGAAAAGCACTATCCTTTAGAAATTATTTCATCAGATTATTGTCATGCCAGTCCTACCATCCGGAATCCCTTGGCTAGAGTAGTGAATTTAAGAATCAAGTTGTCGTCATTAAATTTGGACAAACGTGCAAGGGATAAGTTCCTCAGATTGATTGGTGACCGTTATGATGAGAAAACTGATTTAGTGACCTTTATTGCTGACCGTTGTCCAATGAGAAAACAAAATTTAGACTATGTAAACTATTTACTAACAGCTTGCTATCACGAATCATGGAGTGTTGAAGACTGGGAGAGTGAAAAAACTGAAGAGGACATGGAATATTACGATTGGAATAATAACGCATCCAAGAGGAGTCTGGTTAATTGGTTCTTAAAGTGCAATAATGAAGAAAAAGAATTAACAGATGAGGAATACAAGAACTTTGATATTTCTAAGATTCCAAATGCAGAAGGTTATAAGAATGCAGTAACTAGCTTGATGAATGATGGTGAAAGCGATGCCACATTGAAAACCTATGGTTCATCCGTTAGAAAGCTATTGGGGTTACCAGAAAAGAAAGTAACATAATGTCTTTAGTTTTAAATATATGATAGTTTGTACACAGTCAACATATTTTTATTATCAAAGATACTAAACTGATTATTAATAATTGCTAATAAATGGCTCTGGATATTACACACTCAATAGGAATTATAGTATTTGATGCCAGGTAGCCTTTGTAAGTAAATGCTTAAATGCTGCTCTTACTTCAGTCAGGGAACTTAAAGACAGTGTTGAACTCTGTTAACAGTAAAATATTACTAGTGATATGAATGAGGGTAAAACTCGAAACTGCCACTCATTTGGGCAGTATAAAGTATGGCTGCAGGCTGCAGCTTGAATCAGTCATTTTACAAGTCTTAGTCAGTTGTGATTCTGTCCGTTGTAATTCTGTTGTGCAAATACAGAACCATGTCAAGCTATGCTACTGTTGGTTTGGTTTGATTTTGGTACTTTGCTTGTAAGATAGGAATTTTTGAGTGAATTCTATCAATTATGCCTGTATAAGGGACTCTATTCTTACTCCAAAGATTTAGGATCTTGAGACTAGTAAAAAGTAAAGTTAAAGTTGCAGCCTAATTATGTCCCACTGCTGGGCACAGGCCTCCTCTCATTTCTGAAGGGTTTTAGGGCAAGGAAATGTCCGCTGCGCTGCCCCAATGCGTGTTGGCAAACTTCACATCTTCGAAATATTTTTTTTTCTTATTTCTCAGACAGGCAGGTTTCCTCACGATGTTTTCCTTCACCGCCGAGCATGTGGTAAATCAGCACTTAAAATTGCAATTAACAATTTCATTGGTGCCGGCGGGGATCGAACCTGGGTTGCTCGAGTACTGTGAAGCTTACAGCGAGCGCTAACCATCTGAGTTACCACGGCTATCTTGAGTCTAATGGCATCTAAAGTCTCTTCTTGTTGTATGTGTAGATGAAGCGAAGTTAGCTCCAGCATCGCCTCTAAGACTGCTGTTGGTGTAGTTCTTATGCAGCCTATGGCAGCCATACATACATGCGAGTCTGGTAACGTTGAAGCTTCTTTATAGTAGTGACTTCATTTGTTTAGGTACACCATACCAGAGTGCCGTATGTGATCATGGGCCAGATTAGTTTTGTATAGAATCACAGTATGATTTTAAGCGTCAGACCCCAACTTTTGCCAATCATATTTCTGCATTGCCAGAAAGTTATACCTAGCTTTGTTGATTGTGTTTATATGTGTTTATTCCAGTAGAGTTTACTGTCCACAAGGTAAGACCTAAATATTTTACCTCGGAGGATAGCTCGAGTTTTGAACTGAAAAGACTTGGGAGATGATAGTTATACAGCATTTGTTTTTGTGTGAACATTACTAGAACCGTTTTATTTGGATTGACGGTTAAGTCTTATTCCCTGCACCATCTCTCCACTATACGGAGAGCCGCTTGGGTCAGGTCGTACACCATGCTTGCTGTCTTTCCAGATACCAGTATTGTCAGGTCATCAGCATAACCTACTGTGTAGAAATGATTGGCATTTAATTTGCTGATGAGTTCATTTATCACCATATTCCACAGGAGAGGTGAAAGAACCCCACTCTGTGTGCAGCCTTTCTCAATCTGAGCATGATTACTATCCAGTCAATCAGTGCCGGTTCAAGTTTATGCTACTGAGTGCACTTTTAATGCTGGAAACTATTATTTTATTTTGTTTTGGATGTCCTCCTCAATCTTTGTTATTACCTGATGAAGTGCCGATTCTGTACCTAAGATGTAGGCGTGTAGTTTGTAGTGTAGCGGTAAGTTCGTTAGCGCCGACCCCCTTAATTCCCTTTCACACATCCTCTCCATTGTCTTTGGAGAAAGGATATGAGGCTAATGGGTCTGTAGGATTTAGGGTCTGTGTAGTCGCTCTTACCTGGTTTGGGTAAGAATGTGACATTCATATTCATATGGTCCCATTTAAATTTTAACGAAACAGGTCGAGTGGTTTTAAAAAAATAAACAATAAATCATATTTGTTCAGTAATAAACCGCAACTCACAAAATTTATACCGAGGAACAATGATCTACTGCGATCTGAGCGCCGGTTACACCTAGTGGTAACATTGGGACGTAATATGCGTTGTAATCATCTGTGGAGTTAAAAAAAACGAAGAAGAGGGTAGGAGGCGAGACAAGCCATATACATTCTCTTTGTGTTATCGTGATGTGAATATCTCTCCAAAAACTTTAAAAAAGGAACTACTCCAGAGTGTACCGTGTACAATCTAATTGCTAGTGTATTTTACCGTGTAGAAGAAGCTACCAGGAGCTGTCAACGTTTGCTGATCTTGGGAGGCTGGCTAGTAAGACCGTGAGTAGTTTGTTGCTGTTTTTGGTGTAGTTTTGTGACTGCGGTAACTGAACGTTTCAGGGGACTAAGAATCTCAATACAGTCCACTATATCTAATAAAATAATCCCAATCCGCCACAATATTTATATTGAAGTCCAGATGTACAAAATTTTTAATTTTACCACTTGTGTTATACAATATTTTGCTAAGTAGCATAGATTATTTTGCAGAAGATTTAAAGCAAAATTGAATTCTTGCCAAATATTTTGACAGTATTACAGACTGACCTGTTTTTTCAATACTCAGGTGGCTCAGTGTTCCATCTAAACTTAATTACATATTTATGTAGATAGTTCATCAACCCCCGGAATTAGATGAAGGAACATTATTCCAAGTCTGATTTTGAAGGGCAAACTTAACTTTGCTGGAATATTCTCCACCACATATCGTTCCATGGGTGTTTAAGAGGAGACAGAGTTGCCAACCATCCTGTCAAGTGTGGTGAATATGGCGTAATACTACCTATGAGGCAAGAGTGCTATGTTCAGCAGTGGGTTTTATAGGCTGTAATGGACAGCTGCAAATGTAAGTTAGTAATCGCAAATAATATTTACACAATTTAACTATAAATTAAAATACAGGGTTATTTTGCAATAACCGGTCAAATTTTCAGAGTATGTTCACAATAAATAGTTATAGGCAAATGGTGAAGAAAATTTAATTAAAAAAAAACTCCATAATTCTGTCCTTTTCATCTTGTAACCTTTAAATGCATGATGATGTATATATACATCAGTTTTTCTTCCTTACATAATTTCTAAACGGTAACTCAAACAGTATTTTTTACTTTTAAATTCAAAATGCGTTGTAATGCATTTTTTTAACTGATTTTACCTCGCACTCACACATTCGTACGGGTCGATCGGTAGGCAAAAACGTTGTTGACCATAAATCACATTCAATTTGGGATAATTTCAAATAAAAGTAGAAACCTTATTTACTCGTATTTTCAAATATTGCAACAACTGTTATATCATTGTATATATTTTTATACATAATATGTTTAAAATTTGGCTACTTTGAAAAATAATCCCGTATTTCGATTTTTTTTTCTTTACTTGTGCATATTCCAATGTGGTATATGCAACCAGTAGGTAGACATTAGTGAAGCCTTATTCAAAAACCCAATCCAGTACATTTTGTAGTTGTGACTGACATTAAGTGGTTGAAAAATACACAATAGAAAGATTGAAAGGTTCCTTTTATAACGTGATTATTATGGTTAAGCCCTAAAAATTCTTGTATCAGCAACAATGGGTAAGAAATAAAATGACTCAATGTTTTTATTATTAATTTATTTATCAATATAATATGTATATAATATAACTTACAGCCTTAAATGGCGTCAGTCGACTGCGTTCGACGTTAGTCAGGACTTAGTTGAACAGGAGCGCTCGACCATTGTGAAAATATACAAGAAAACATACAACTCACAATTCTCACAATAAATTAACACGAAACTTGCGAACGCATCCACCGACGCCGACAAGCTTAAAAAACATTCTTAATTTTAATTTATTCCAAAGAATATACCTAATTACTGACTACCATTATCATACTACTCGCTTTATTATACAACAACCAATTTTTATAATCATTTTTTTATCGCATATTTTCACCGAAATGTAACAAATGAACAACAAAACAGTCCTATAGCATATACTAAACGACTACTATAAAAGCAGCTAAAAAGGGATAGAAGCATTACCGAGTGTTTATTAGAGCAAGATAGCACGTTTCTTTCAATTTATTAATTTTAATATCCCCGTTGGCTTTTAGTATATGCTATATGACTCATTGGAAAAATACGAACTCGCGCATTCTCCATTTTTTATATCACTTATAAAATAATAGAAAGATATTTTTTTGTAATATTTTTTTTTCAATTTATACAGTAATTCTACATTTTATGTTTCTTTTAGCACATTCTTGTCTCCTTTGGCGTACTTTCGAAAAAAAATTGCAACAACTGACGTAGAAACTTACGTAAACTTAACAATAATTCCTCATAAAACGTCACAATGCACTGACACGTCCTTACACGTGCGTATTCCATCAAGGTTTATAAAAAAAAACTGTTTTATCTATGAATAAGAAACTTTAGTTTCCCGGTAAAATTGTTGTAATTTTCTTCTAATCCATATGGGGTATATAATTTACAAATTTATTTATGAATTCAGGGTTGATTTTTTTTCAATGTTTAAAATTTCTTTTTCACTTGATTCCACCGCATCCTAACTGCGTAATATACATTTTTTTTATTTAAAGTGAAGATTTTCCAATATGGTAGTAACTTATAATAATTTAACTTATTTTTCATTTTCATTATTAATTCCAAATTTAAAATCACCACAACAATTATGTACTAATTTACGTTTAATCAATAACAAGCCAATTGTTTTAAATCGTTTTTATTACAAGTACATTTCATATAAGTATAAACATAGGTGCTTTATGTGATTCGTTCATTGCTTGTATCAAAAAATAAATTTCGAAACAACACGTGTGAGCACGTGGCAGCGTATTCTAGTGCTCCCGATCGCTTCAGTGTCACAAAATATAAGAATTCTTAAATTATCTCGGCTTACAAATTAAATCTGTAACGGGACGGTCCAAATTACACGATATTTGAATGTTTTTGTGACACAGAAATCGTCAGTCGATTTTTATAAACATCCGGTGTGAAGGACCAGATTTAATAAAAACAAAACAATATTCAGGCGCTAATTTATGTACAATCATCAATTGGTTTTCTACCATATTTTGAATTAAGCTATCTACGAAAGGTGTTGGCTATACAGTGCCTCATTTGAGTATCGTGCAATTCGTATTATAGCTGAAAACTGATCAAACAAGTCAACCCTAACAAAACTAAAAAAAAAAACATGAAATTAGGGAACCATATTATAGACTATGGCTATATAAGCTTAAAATTACTTAAGCCACTTGACATTACTCTGTGTAGTTACGACGATTATCTATGCAAATACGATTCCTGTGTCAGTCTAAGTTAAAAGAAAACCTTTAATGTTTACTCGTAACATAATAATAGGAACTATTTTACATACAGTGATAGAAGCGATCTAAGCGAAGTCAAGAGACGTTTAAACCTAGTAGTTACTAAATAAGGCGGCGTAGTGTGGCGTGCGTGCTTTTGCCACATGAAAATTACTAAAACGTACAACAAATTTGGTAGTTTTTAAAAATATTTTTAATCACTATTTTAATTTGTCAGGAGCGACTTTTTTTTTATACAAAACAAAAATCGAGGCACACGCGCCACACTCACGCTATTTTATTTAAAAAAAAAAGCAATCTTACACACTAAGAAAATAAAAGAACCATATCAACACACACTTATCTTTCGTTTTTATTATTATTATTATTATTATTTAGTGCAATATACAGTTTATTATTATTATTACGTGGCATTGATTTTCCAAAGCGACTAAACGGAAGCGCTGCTGCGTCCGCGTTTGTTTTACGTACATGTGTCGATTTGAACAATCAATATGTTGGCTCATGGCAATATTTCTAATGTTGCGAACTTTAAAAAAAACTTGAGCAAGTTGGTGATAGCAGCACAAGAATGCCGGCTCCACACGTTGGTCCCAACGCTGGCTCCAATATTGGCTGATTAATATGCTAGGCAACCACACGTTGGCTATTATACTAGTTAAGTCCGGTCAGAGCTTATGTCTGATATAGAATTTGCTCTAGGTGCTTATACATTACTGAGTACATGTCATTATTATTATTGGAAAAAACAAAGAAACAGCCACGCTAAAAAAGATGGTGGAAGACCCATCATAAAACTCAAACCAGTGAGAACAGACCAACGATAATTTAAGGACTACATCTTAACATACTAGACGAGCGTCGTATTACGATACGATCGAACAACCAGCCAACGCGTGGACGAATCGCGAGCGTTGGCACAGATTTCCTTTGACGAAACCGACACGGGCCGACCAACTGCCAACGCTCGCGCCAACGTTCACACATTGGACGAGTGGGGGCCAACATTACGACCAACATGTAGAGCGTAGGGAATAGTGGCAGTGTGTATCGCATCCAGCGTATAGACATTTATAGTTACTCTTACCCATTATAGAAATGCAAATTGACTTTTTTTTATAAAACAAGTGACAAACGAACTTACAATCCAACTGACGGAAGTGACTACTGCTGTCCATAGACACGTGCAACCAGCTTCAAACAAAGAAGAAAAAAGATGTGTTGTCCTCCAAAAAATTTTTCGTCGTTCTTCCCTAATTTTACTTGTTGTATGTACAATCACTTTTTAGATAAATTTAAAATGGCTTACACAATTATTTTACCATTCCTTCAAACGTTATAATAAAAAGTTCAGTCGTATAATGTAGTCCATTTTTAGATTATATATAACATAACGACACTAAAGGTCGTCTTACAGAATTGACATGTGGTGTAAACACGTCTTTAAGACGGAAATTTACAGGAGCATTTATTTACAATCGAAGATAAAGGATAGTTGGAACTAATTTTAAATAACATTACATCATTTTGGATTTGAATTACATTGTGTTTTTCAACTGATATCTCTACGTAGGCTGCAAATACGCTAAATGCGATACACAGAATATTAATACATTTTCTTAAAATATTTCCATTAAAAAATAACAGTGTTCAGATGCTATAGTCATCACGAGTGGCGATCGTAGACTATGTCAAAAACACGGTATTTAAAATTGGGTACAAAATTATGTGCTCGCGTGAGCACTTTCGAAAAATACATTGAACAATCCCTCTTTATCGAGAACACTCCTTGAAAACTGATCTTAACATCGACCAGCGAAGAAAAAATTCGTCAATATGCTAACATAAAATGCGATTTAGTATGAATTTCAGTTAATCTTTTATTGGCTCAAATTTATGTCCATCAACTTTTATTAGAATAAAAAAAAAATCATCTACGACCACCACTCACATCGACCGCAACCTATGTGCTTTTCGTCATTTCTACAAAAAATTGGCAGTTTTATGTGAACAGATCCAAAATGCAATTCCAAGGAAAACTCTCACGGATCCGAAATATAAAAACTATGCGGTTCAAATGTTACATTAAATTAACAAAGGTCGTTTCTTTACAAATTCCTTCATAAAGAACATGCGTTAACCAGTCTTCTGACAGTTTCAAGTCATCGTAATATCAATTTGTCTACTAGAAAATATCAACATTCTGTACAGTTATACAATTTTGAACCTAACCGCCATTCGAACACGGCTCGAATTAGCTCGCTAGAAGTACAATCACGAGAGAGACAACTATACAACGCTAGAGCGAGACGGCGTGCGTCAGCTTCGTAATTGTACTAGATTCTAGGAAGCTATTTTATTTAGTGCAAGTTTAACCACCTAAAAGTATAAAACACAAGAGATCCGATGACTTTAACGCAGCTGAAAGCATACGCGGCTAGGACCATTGACAATATTATCCGCAGCACCAGATAAAAGAAACCCAGTGTTGCCACTGAAAAAATCCTTACACCCTACACAAGCGTTTTACTAACCGAAAAAAAAAGAAAAAAGAAAATCATCACTAGTATTAATCAATGACTGCGTGTTCGTATCGAATGTGGTATTTTTTTTACAATGTCAAAAATATATATAAATATATAAAGTAGGCATTATATACTTACACTAGAGGTTAATGTCAAAGATTAGGGTATTTCGTGGCGTCTAAAGACCGCGCGGCAATTCTTATTGTCGATGCGTACAAGCTGGAACAAATGAAATTTAAACATTTAAACGGGAAAATTGATGACGATAATAATTTCACTTATAAAAAAGTAAAATTTATTTATTATAAATCCACCAACAGTATAATACAATATTAAGAGGGCAACAATGAACATATGCTTACATCTGAGACAATACTATTATTAGGTGAAAAACTATGGACCTAAACTAGTTAAAATTTATCTTAGATTATAACGTATTATAGATTTTCCTTGCACTGAAACCCTCTCAGAAATGAGAGGAGGCCTGTGCCCAGCAGTGAGACGTATATAGACTGTAACTTTAAAACAGACTCCAAAACGGTAAGTGTAAAGTGGTAAAATTAAAAATTTTGTACAACCGACTTCAATATAAATTATGAAGGATAACTCAAAAACTATATTGGTCAGACCTTGATCAAATTTATATGTGTGGTCCCACACGAGAAGTACCAACTTACAAATAAAGAATCGTCAAAATCGATATATTACCTAGACTAAAATTATGAGGTACTCACATAAAAAGTAAATAAAATACAGTCGAATTGAGTACCTCCTACTTTTTGAAGTTGGTAAATAATTATATATTCGGGCATATGGCGTTGTTTAATGATTTCTTTATGGGTCCCATTTTCAAATTTATATGGAACCATCCTTGGGTATCAACTTTCTAACAAAGAAAGATTCAAGATCAATGAACATATATAAAAAAAATATTACGCCGTATTGAGAGCCCCTCCTTTTTTTAAGCTTGTCAACTATGCCAAATATCTCCATCGTGCATTGTGCAAGATGCATCTACCACAATACTACACTACTACAAGTGTATAGTATATCATCATCATCACTATAGCCCTTCACAAGTCCACTGCTGAACATGGGCCTCCCCCAAAGAACGTCATAAAGCACGGTCCTGAGCCACTTGCATCCATCGACCTCCTGCTGCATGTCTTTACCAGTTCGTCACTACTTATGGGGGGCTGCCCCACATTTCCCCTAATGGTGTCCTTCCGGTACGAGGCTGCCACTTTTGATTCATAGTACCTATAGTATAGTATATATTACAAACAAACGTAAGTATTATCAACTCACCTAGGCTCCACGTATAAATCAGCCTGCATCCCCAGACACCGTTCCCGTCGAAACCGTCAGCGCAGACGAAGAAACAAACTAACACTAAAAATAAAAACAACGCAGTGTCCCCCAGCACTATTAAAGTCACTTCATTTAGGTTTTCTTTTTTTAATTTATTTATATATATATATTTATATAAAATGCAATATCGCTATATTAAGTAGCACAGTGCACTCGCTAGTCCGTCGGTATTTACAGCGTCTGTAGGGCGATATCACTGCGTTTTGGCTGCGACTGGCGCTTTCAATTCGTTAGGTACGGTCTCCGGTTTGGACTTCTGTGTGGCTGAAATAGAATACATTTGTCTTTATATTTGTAATGTAATATAGTTAATATATTATTAAGCTGGTGCCAGATATAGCAACACCATTTGAACACTTCTTTGAAAGGACTTTGAACACTTATTGGCGCAACCTGCCAGACATGCTATGCAAACACATCTCTCCACAGTACGTTGATAGACGACAAACAAGATGGACGACGATTTTGTGGATTCAGTGTGCCTGTATTATTTTAAGTGCGTGTCATTATTTATTACATGTGCGGAAAAAAAACTATCAAAACTGCCATAAAGCAAGCGCGAATGGATGTGTTGTCAATATACTTATATTATATAGTTACATTACAAAGAGAATATTACTTAATGTTATTTTTTACGATTCAACTGCGCAAGTGCGGCAGGCTACGAAAATATTTGAACAATGTCGACTTTGAACACTTTGATATGTGTTGAAAAACCGAAACCGCTTGGCAAAGAACATTTTTTTGCGTACTTATTTGAACATTGATTCAAAGTCCTGTGCCACACATAGCTTCAAACAGGTGTTAAAATGTTTAAAGACGTATCTGGCGCCGGTTTTATAACGCAATCTCAGACCAGCACAGATTAAATACATTTCAGGTGACACAAAAATCAAGCCAAGACCATGGTCAACTAATGTGCATGTGCAAACAGGGAATTTTACAGGTTGATAATGTGTACTAGTTACTGGTACTGGTCCCTCTCCAAAAAGTTCCCTCTTTCTATAAGGTTAGGTCTTATAAACAGTGGTAGAGCCAGGGGGCAGCTCTTGCTGTCGCACGGATTACCCCCCGTTACCGTTATCGTTATCGTTACCCCCCCACACTAGGATTTTCTCCTATATCGTGGAGGCAGTTTATAAACATAAATAGTACAAGGACAAACATCCAGACCCGGAACAATTATTTGTAGGCCATACAAATACTTGTTCCGTGCGGGATTCGAACCCGCGGCCCCCAGCGCAACAACTCAATGCTAAGCCACTGCGCAACGGAGCCGTTTTGGACGATTACTTCAATTATTTTAGAATGAGTGAGGATTTGTTTGAGAAACTTTAAGGCATCGTTTCCCCGTATATTACTAAACAAGACACACAGATAAGACGAGCTACATAATATGTTTATCTTTCGGACTCTACAAAGACGGCCACGTTTCAAATAAAAGAATAAACTCTTTTAAGTCATATTTTGCTCATTACTATCAACGACAGAGCGTACTTCGTCATCTTCACTACTCGGATGTCGTTCCGCCATGACTACGGGTGAATACTGACAGAAAAAATATCGCAAAGCGCTCACATTTCAATATTATTGAAGCCGGTATCGCGGATTTCAAAATTTCCGGATAACTTGTGATATTATCACGATACTGCGAATACGGCCTACTATACTATCAATATTATCACAATATCGTGATAATATTGACAATGTAACATGCCCCAATCAGTGCCGGTTCAAGTTTATGCTACCGAGTGCATTTTTAATGCTAGAACACTATTATTTTGTTTAGGATGGCCCCTTCAATCTTTGTTATTACCTGATGAAGTGTCGGTTCTGTACCTAAACTGTAGGGTGTAGGCGTGTTGTTTGTCGTGTAGCGGAAGTTCGTTAGGGCAGACTCCCTTTTCCCTTTCACACATCCTCTCCATTGTCTTTGGAGAAAGGATATGACGCTAATGGGTCTGTAGGATTTAGGGTCTGTATAGTCTCGCTTTTACCTGGTTTGGGTAAGCATGTGACTTTCATATTCATATGGTCCCATTTAAATTTTAACGAAATCGGTCGAGTGGTTTAAAAAAATCAACAATAAATTATATTTATATTAAAGTCAGATGTACAAAATTTTTAATTTTACCACTTGTGTTATACAATATTTTGCTAAGTAGCACAGTATTGCACAAGATTTAAAGCAAAAGTGAATTCTTGTCAAATATTTTGACAGTATTACAGACTTACAATACCTGTTTGTTCAATACTCGGGGGGCTCAGTGTTCCATCTAAACTTAATTACATATTTATGTAGATAGTTCATCAACCCCCGGAATTAGATGAAGGAACATAATTCCAAGTCGGATTTTGAAGGGCAAACTTAACTTTGCAGTGAAATAAATATTTTCCCATACATCATGTAGTGGCGGTGGAATATTCTCCACCACATATCGTTCCATGGGTGTTTAAGAGGAGACAGAGTTGCCAACCATCCCGTCAAGCGTGGTGAATATGGCGTAATACCACCATATAATATGAGGCAAGAGTGCTATGTTCAGTAGTGGGTTTTATAGGCTGTAATGGATAACTGCAAATGTAAGTTAGTAATCGCAAATAATATTTACACAATTTAACTATAAAAATACAGGGTTATTTTGCAATAACCGGTCAAATTTTCAGAGAATGTTCACAATAACTATTTATTATCGAATGTAAGCGAGGCTAACGCACAGCAATTGATTGACAAGGTTTAGAATATGTAATATAGGCAAATGGTGAAGAAACCTTAATTTAAAAAAAAATCCATAATTCTGTCCTTTTCATCTTTTAAATTCAAAATGCGTGGTAATGCATTATTTTAACTTATTTTACCTCTTCAAAATGCGTGGTAATACATTATTTTAACTGATTTTACCTCGCACTCACACATTCGTACGGGTCGATCGGTAGGCAAAAACGTTGTTGACCATAAATCACATTCAATTTGGGATAATTTCAAATAAAAGTAGAAGCCTTATTTACTCGTATTTTCAAATACTGCAACAACTGTTACATCATTGTATATATTTTTATATATAATATGTTTAAAATTTGGCTACTCTGAAAAATAATCCTGTATTTCGATTTTTTTTCCTTTACTTGTGCAAATTTCCAATGTGGTATAAGCAACCAGTAGGTAGACATTAGTGAAGCCTTATTCAAAAACCCAATCCAGTACATTTTGTAGTTGTGACTGACATTAAGTGGTTGAGAAATACACAATAGAAAGATTGAAAGGTTCCTTTTATAACGTGATTATTATGGTTAAGCCCTAAAAATTCTTGTATCAGCAACAATGGGTAAGAAATAAAATGACTCAATGTTTTTATTATTAATTTATTTATCAATATAATATGTATATAATATAACTTACAGCCTTAAATGGCGTCAGTCGACTGCGTTCGACGTTAGTCAGGACCTAGTTGAACAGGAGCGCTCGACCATTGTGAAAATATACAAGGAAACATACAACTCACAATTCTCACAATAAATTAACACGAAACTTGCGAACGCATCCACCGACGCCGACAAGCTTAAAAAACATTCTTAATTTTAATTTATTCCAAAGAATATACCTAATTACTGACTACCATTATCATACTACTCGCTTTATTATACAACAACCAATTTTTATAATCATTTTATTATCGCATATTTTCACCGAAATGTGACAAATGAACAACAAAAAAGTCCTATAGCATATACTAAACGACTACTATAAAAGCAGCTAAAAAGGGATAGAAGCATTACCGAGTGTTTTATTAGAGCAAGATAGCACGTTTCTTTCAATTTATTAATTTTAATATCCCCGTTGGCTTTTAGTATATGCTATATGACTCATCGGAAAAATACGAACTCGCGCATTCTCCATTTTTTATATCACTTATAAAATAATAGAAAGATATTTTTTTGTAATATTTTTTTTTCAATTTATACAGTAATTCTACATTTTATGTTTCTTTTAGCACATTCTTGTCTCCTTTGGCGTACTTTCGAAAAAAAATTGCAACAACTGACGTAGAAACTTACGTAAACTTAACAATAATTCCTCATAAAACGTCACAATGCACTGACACGTCCTTACACGTGCGTATTCCATCAAGGTTTATAAAAAAAAACTGTTTTATCTATGAATAAGAAACTTTAGTTTCCCGGTAAAATTGTTGTAATTTTCTTCTAATCCATATGGGGTATATAATTTACAAATTTATTTATGAATTCAGGGTTGATTTTTTTTCAATGTTTAAAATTTCTTTTTCACTTGATTCCACCGCATCCTAACTGCGTAATATACATTTTTTTTTATTTAAAGTGAAGATTTTCCAATATGGTAGTAACTTATAATAATTTAACTTATTTTTCATTTTCATTATTAATTCCAAATTTAAAATCACCACAACTATTATGTACTAATTTACGTTTAATCAATAACAAGCCAATTGTTTTAAATCGTTTTTATTACAAGTACATTTCATATAAGTATAAAAATAGGTGCTTTATGTGATTCGTTCATTGCTTGTATCAAAAAATAAATTTCGAAACAACACGTGTGAGCACGTGGCAGCGTATTCTAGTGCTCCCGATCGCTTCAGTGTCACAAAATATAAGAATTCTTAAATTATCTCGGCTTACAAATTAAATCTGTAACGGGACGGTCCAAATTACACGATATTTGAATGTTTTTGTGACACAGAAATCGTCAGTCGATTTTTATAAACATCCGGTGTGAAGGACCAGATTTAATAAAAACAAAACAACATTCAGGCGCTAATTTATGTACAATCATCAATTGGTTTTCTACCATATTTTGAATTAAGCTATCTACGAAAGGTGTTGGCTATACAGTGCCTCATTTGAGTATCGTCCAATTCGTATTATAGCTGAAAACTGATCAAACAAGTCAACCCTAACAAAACTAAAAAAAAACATGAAATTAGAGAACCATATTATAGACTATGGCTATATAAGCTTAAAATTACTTAAGCCACTTGACATTACTCTGTGTAGTTACGACGATTATCTATGCAAATACGATTCCTGTGTCAGTCTAAGTTAAAAGAAAACCTTTAATGTTTACTCGTAACATAATAATAGGAACTATTTTACATACAAAGTGATAGAAGCGATCTAAGCGAAGTCAAGAGACGTTTAAACCTAGTAGTTACTAAATAAGGCGGCGTAGTGTGGCGTGCGTGCTTTTGCCACATGAAAATTACTAAAACGTACAACAAATTTAGTAGTTTTTAAAAATATTTTTAATCACTATTTTAATTTGTCAGGAGCGACTTTTTTTTTGTACAAAACAAAAATCGAGGCACACGCGCCACACTCACGCTATTTTATTAAAAAAAAGCAATCTTACACACTAAGAAAATAAAAGAACCATATCAACACACACTTATCTTTCGTTTTTATTATTATTATTATTATTTAGTGCAATATACAGTTTATTATTATTATTACGTGGCATTGATTTTCCAAAGCGACTAAACGGAAGCGCTGCTGCGTCCGCGTTTGTTTTAAATGTTTTACGTACATGTGTCGATTTGAACAATCAATATGTTGGCTCATGGCAATATTTCTAATGTTGCGAACTTTAAAAAAAACTTGAGCAAGTTGGTGATAGCAGCACAAGAATGCCGGCTCCACACGTTGGTCCCAACGCTGGTTCCAATATTGGCTGATTAATATGCTAGGCAACCACACGTTGGCTATTATACTAGTTAAGTCCGGTCAGAGCTTATGGCTGATATAGAATTTGCTCTAGGTGCTTATACATTACTGAGTACATGTCATTATTATTATTGGAAAAAATAAAGAAACAGCCACGCTAAAAAAGATGGTGGAAGACCCATTATAAAACTCAAACCAGTGAGAACAGACCAACTATAATTTAAGGACGACATTTTAACATACTAGACGAGCGTCGTATTACGATACGATCGAACAACCAGCCAACGCGTGGACTAATCGCGAGCGTTGGCACAGATTTCCTTTGACGAAACCGACACGGGCCGACCAACTGCCAACGCTCGCGCCAACGTTCACACATTGGACGAGTGGGGGCCAACATTACGACCAACATGTAGAGCGTAGGGAATAGTGGCAGTGTGTATCGCATCCAGCGTATAGACATTTATAGTTACTCTTACCCATTATAGAAATGCAAATTGACTTTTTTTTTATAAAACAAGTGACAAACGAACTTACAATCCAACTGACGGAAGTGACTACTGCTGTCCATAGACACGTGCAACCAGCTTCAAACAAAGAAGAAAAAATATGTGTTGTCCTCCAAAAAATTTTTGGTCGTTCTTCCCTAATTTTACTTGTTGTATGTACAATCACTTTTTAGATAAATTTAAAATGGCTTACACAATTATTTTACCATTCCTTCAAACGTTATAATAACAAGTTCAGTCGTATAAGGTAGTCCATTTTTAGATTATATATAACATAACGACGGCGCGACGGCGGGCGCGTGTCGTGGCCACAGTGACGAGCGAGCTGGAGCGAGCTGTTAATGTGCTTAGACGTATTACAGGTGTTGTAAACCATGGACAAGGATTTAGTATTTCTACTAGACAGTACGATCCTGAGATAGGAGATTTTGAACATTAGAGAACGAACGAAACCAAATAAATAAAAATCGACAAATAAATGGTGAATTTTTTAATTTGTATGAAGAATTGAGATAGTACCCTAGAAAATTCTTTGAGTGTACTCGAATGTCCGTGTCAACATTTGATTACGTCCTGTGTAAAATATCACCTAAATCACTAGAGAAGATACAAATTTTTTAACAAAAAAAAATAAAGACGCGCTTACGCCGAGCGATAAGACCGAACTGGTTTGATATCCCCGCACCCGCGCATTGAATCGCTTGCTTACTAGGCCCGTAGTGTGGCCAAAACACGCGGATATGAACGTTTGAAAACTACGCACGCTATATCGCTCATGCCCGTCGCGCTAGGCGTCCGCCTTAGTCACTACACTATGGACGCAAACGGCGGTTTCATATGTTTGATAATTCGCGCCCGTCGTCGCAACCGCGCTAGGCTCGCACTGTGGACGAGGGCAATAGGTCGTCTTACAGAATTGACATGTGGTGTAAACACGTCTTTAAGACGGAAATTTACAGGAGCATTTATTTACAATCGAAGATAAAGGATAGTTGGAACTAATTTTAAATAACATTACATCATTTTGGATTTGAATTACATTGTGTTTTTCAACTGATATCTCTACGTAGGCTGCAAATACGCTAAATGCGATACACAGAATATTAATACATTTTCTTAAAATATTTCCATTAAAAAATAACAGTGTTCAGATGCTATAGTCATCACGAGTGGCGATCGTAGACTATGTCAAAAACACGGTATTTAAAATTGGGTACAAAATTATGTGCTCGCGTGAGCACTTTCGAAAAATACATTGAACAATCCCTCTTTATCGAGAACACTCCTTGAAAACTGATCTTAACATCGACCAGCGAAGAAAAAATTCGTCAATATGCTAACATAAAATGCGATTTAGTATGAATTTCAGTTAATCTTTTATTGGCTCAAATTTATGTCCATCAACTTTTATTAGAATTAAAAAAAAATCATCTACGACCACCACTCACATCGACCGCAACCTATGTGCTTTTCGTCATTTCTACAATAAATTGGCAGTTTTATGTGAACAGATCCAAAATGCAATTCCAAGGAAAACTCTCACGGATCCGAAATATAAAAACTATGCGGTTCAAATGTTACATTAAATTAACAAAGGTCGTTTCTTTACAAATTCCCTCATAAAGAACATGCGTTAACCAGTCTTCTGACAGTTTCAAGTCATCGTAATATCAATTTGTCTACTAGAAAATATCAACATTCTGTACAGTTATACAATTTTGAACCTAACCGTCATTCGAACACGGCTCGAATTAGCTCGCTAGAAGTACAATCACGAGAGAGACAACTATACAACGCTAGAGCGAGACGGCGTGCGTCAGCTTCGTAATTGTACTAGATTCTAGGAAGCTATTTTATTTAGTGCAAGTTTAACCACCTAAAAGTATAAAACACAAGAGATCCGATGACTTTAACGCAGCTGAAAGCATACGCGGCTAGGACCATTGACAATATTATCCGCAGCACCAGATAAAAGAAACCCAGTGTTGCCACTGAAAAAATCCTTACACCCTACACAAGCGTTTTACTAACCGAAAAAAAAAGAAAAAAGAAAATCATCACTAGTATTAATCAATGACTGCGTGTTCGTATCGAATGTGGTATTTTTTTACAATGTCAAAAATATATATAAATATATAAAGTAGGCATTATATACTTACACTAGAGGTTAATGTCAAAGATTAGGGTATTTCGTGGCGTCTAAAGACCGCGCGGCAATTCTTATTGTCGATGCGTACAAGCTGGAACAAATGAAATTTAAACATTTAAACGGGAAAATTGATGACGATAATAATTTCACTTATAAAGTAAAATTTATTTATTATAAATCCACCAACAGAAGTGAAAAACTATGGACCTAAACTAGTTAAAATTTATCTTAGATTATAACGTATTATAGATTTTCCTTGCACTGAAACCCTCTCAGAAATGAGAGGAGGCCTGTGCCCAGCAGTGAGACGTATATAGACTGTAACTTTAAAACAGACTCCAAAACGGTAAGTGTAAAGTGGTAAAATTAAAAAATTTGTACAACCGACTTCAATATATTGGATAACATCCAATATGAAGGATAACTCAAAAACTATTGGTCAGACCTTGATCAAATTTATATGTGTGGCCCCACACTAGAAGCACCAACTTACAAATAAAGAATCGTCAAAATCGGTTTATTACCTAGACAAAAATTATGAGGTACTCACATAAAAAGTAAATAAAATACAGTCGAATTGAGTACCTCCTACTTTTTGAAGTCAGTAAATAATTATATATTCGGACATATGGCGTTGTTTAATGATTTCTTTATGGATCCCATTTTCAAATTTATATGGAACCATCCTTGGGTATCAACTTTCTAACAAAGAAAGATTCAAGATCAATGAACATATATAAAAAAAATATTACGCCGTATTGAGAAGCCCCTCCTTTTTTTAAGCTTATCAACTATGCCAAATATCTCCATCGTGCATTGTGCAAGATGCATCTACCACAATACTACACTACTACAACTGTATAGTATATCATCATCATCACTATAGCCCTTCACAAGTCCACTGCTGAACATGGGCCTCCCCCAAAGAACGTCATAAAGCACGGTCCTGAGCCACCTGCATCCATCGACCTCCTGCTGTATGTCTTTACCAGTTCGTCACTACTTATGGGGGGCTGCCCCACATTTCCCCTAATGGTGCCCTTCCGGTACGAGGCTGCCACTTTGATTCATAGTACCTACAGTATAGTATATATTACAAACAAACGTAAGTATTAATCAACTCACCTAGGCTCCACATATAAATCAGCCTGCATCCCCAGACACCGTTCCCGTCGAAACCGTCAGCGCAGACGAAGAAACAAACTAACACTACAAATAAAAACAACGCAGTGTCCCCCAGCACTATTAAAGTCACTTCATTTAGGTTTTCTTTTTTTAATTTATTTATATATATATATTTATATAAAATGCAATATCGCTATATTAAGTAGCACAGTGCACTCGCTAGTCCGTCGGTATTTACAGCGTCTGTAGGGCGATATCACTGCGTTTTGGCTGCGACTGGCGCTTTCAGTTCGTTAGGTACGATCTCCGGTTTGGACTTCTGTGTGGCTGAAATAGAATACATTTGTCTTTATATTTGTAATGTAATATAGTTAATATATTATTAAGCCGGTGCCAGATATAGCAACACCATTTGAACACTTCTTTGAAAGGACTTTGAACACTTATTGGCGCAACCTGCCAGACATGCTATGCAAACACATCTCTCCACAGTACGTTGATAGACGACAAACAAGATGGACGACGATTTTGTGGATGCAGTGTACATGTCATTATTTATTACATGTGCGGAAAAAAAACTATCAAAACGGCCATAAAGCAAGCGCGAATGGATGTGTTGTCAATATACTTATATTATATGGTTACCTTACAAAGAGAATATTACTTAATGTTATTTTTTACGATTAAACATTGCACAAGTGTGAAAACTAACTGTGTAACTGAAAAACCGAAACCACTTGGCAAAGTACATTTCTTTGCGCACTTATCTGACCAATGATTCAAAGTCCCCTGCCACACATAGCTTCAAGCAAGTGTTCAAGTGTTCAAATGTTTAAAGCTGTATCTAGCGCCGGCTTTATAACATAAATTGTACGGTACATAATTGTTGGTAAAGCCATGCTGCAGCTATATTAGTAGTATAGTTGTAACAAGAATGGGTCGGCTCGACCGGGGAAGGACCACGCTCTCACAGAATACCAGCGTAAAATATCAGCTTAACGCTGCTGCGTTTGCTGTGTTTCCTATGGTGAGTGTAGAGAACCGGAGACCCTTTTTACTGGACAAGAGGCATTCCATCTTAGTCCTCACGGGTGACAACCACCATCAGGTGGACTGTATGCTCGTTTGTCACCCTATCCAATAAAAAAAATCTCAGACAAACACAGATTAAATACACTTCAGGTGACACAAAAACCAAGCCAAGACCAGTTACTGGTACTGGTCCCTCCCCAAAAAAGTTCCCTCTTCCTACGAGGTAAATCTACAAGGAAAACCTATGTTCAAAAGCTAATTTTTATATTCCTTAATAGTGGCTCAATTTCTTAAAAAAATAAATAAAATATGAATGAACTTACGTCTAGGTCTAGCCCCAGCGACGACGCTCTGCGATCCGCAAGAACCAGCCCGCCCACGGTTGGGAACCGCACCGGAGGTACTGCCCCGGCTGCAATGTTGACTGTAATTTAGACATTTCTTTTTTTTTTATTTACGAGGGGCCAAACGAGCATTTTTTTTTTGGAGTTTATGGCCTGGCATCTAGACCTTTAGGCCAAGTCTTGAGTATTTTTATTCGGTTTATTATAATTTCCCCAAGCTTTGTCTTTATGTATTATTATCCTTCATAGTTCACTGCTTCACAATATGTTGATGCGTCACATTGTGCAGCCCTTGGGAGATTTTGACGGCAACTTGAGCCAGCAGGCAGCTGACAGTTGGCGATGGTATCTAAAGGCGCCTATGCAAACAGCTTATCTTGAGAATCCATCACCATCAGAGAGCTCTTGTTTCACCGTTTTCACTAATAGTTAACATGCGTAGACAGTTAATACATAAAATCGCACCACTTTTACATATCAAAATCCACTTCAAACTATTATTTAAACTATAATACAGGAGCAGCGAACCGCCGCCGATCAAGTTCCCGCCAAAACTTCCGACAAACGAGCATGCGGCTCACCTAGGGTTGCCAGCTCCCGTTTTATGTTTTGGAGGATTTGATAAGATTAAATAAAGCACATTAGATTTAAAAAAAAATAGAAAACCCAAAAGCGCACGCCTCATGAGCGTTTCATTTCATTTTAATGAAAAAATAATAATAGTGACGATAATTATAACAAGAAAAAAAAACAGAGAATCTGATCGATTTGCATTAATAACTTTTAAACGGTGTTCAATAACAAAAATCAATATGGATCCTCCTTAGAATATATAGAATCTTATTTAATTCTAAATATCTCAATCTATTGTTTACATTTATATTATGCGAGAAGACTCACCGACGCTATGCACAGACGGCAACGGACGGCAGTCCATATAATTTTTCAACTACATTTTTGTTATGTAATATAAAGTGAATCAATTAGAAAATAAACTAATCTTATAATTCAATGTCTATAGTAGTTGTAACGTTAATAATAATATGGATTTGATGTCTAGTTAAAAGTATAAGAACGATTTTATGTACCGACATTGAATTATGGCCACATACCGAGAGTAGAACACTCCCTCACTTTGTGAAATGTGCAATAGTTGATATAATATTATTTTCAATAAAATACTGTTATGATATCGGTAGCAACATTTATTAATAAGTAAAAACAATCTTCATACGCGATGTAAAGTAATTTATCTCTAACATCGCTTGTCACCTTAACTTTATGTTGCCTTGTCTTCTATTAAAGATGTAAAAATAAGTGACAAGATCACTTTTTGTGTGAAATAGAGTAATGTAGGTGTGTGCCAGTATTAAAAAAGTAGGCTCTTTTCTTGAAGGTCCTTCAGTCGTATCAATCCGGGAATATCGCTAGTGGTAGTAGGTTCCACAAGGAAGTTATGCGAGGAAGAAAACTAGATTGGCTATTCATTGAGCATCAATCTATATTAACGTACTAGCTACCCGCGACTTCACCCGCGTGGAATTTATCACGATTGAATTTCATGGGTTTTAATATTTTTTACGCGGAATCCTAATTCTTTTTAATATAACAGTAGCCTTAGTTATTCCTTATAACATTAGTTATCTGCCAGTAAGAGTCCCGTCAAAATAGGTCCAGCTAGTTTGGGAATTAGTCGGAACAAACAGAAAGTGGGAGAGTAGGCTTATAATGAAATAAGCAATAGAAATATAACATAAGAATCATGCCAAGAACAACGAAAACCTCACATATTTCAATTTAATACAATATTAATAGTTATGTAAAATTCAAACAATTAAATATAATATTATGGTTTAATAATGAATTTTGGTACTTCGTGCCAGACATGAACATATTATCATAAAATTTGTATTAAATCTCTATGGCATAACAAATTCGTAAAAACTTGCGAAAGAACAATGGCAGAAAAATAGTTGACAAAAATTATTGCGTCTAGTCTAGAGATAAGTTATATATATATATAATGCGTTTTATTATTTTTCTATGATTTTTCAAATAAAAATGTATTTTAATTAAAGCCACAGAAAAAAGCAAACTTATTGGGAATTTCAAATGACTTAAATCATTTTACTCTATTCAAGTGTTGCTATTTATTTATTTCATACTATTTTCGTATATCTTTGTAAGACTACCAACACAACACACAAACAAAAAATATTTTTATATTAAGTTATTATTAGTAATAACTATACTATTATTAATAATAAAAATAAAAATGATATGGTTGAAAATAAGTCTCTTACAAAGAACTTCCTACAATAATACATTATATCATAGTACTATGTAACAATTCCATTTAATGTTATAGGAACACTAGCTAAGACAAAATGTCACTTTTTTACTGGTTTTATGCCTCTGGGTTCTAGCTCTTCTGGAGCCATGTCAGAAAAATACAATTATAGTATTCAAATATATAATAGAGATATAATAATCTAAAAACTCTCAATTATGTAGGTAGGTACATTACGTTGAGAATGTATTAAGCTAACATCAAACAACCACAGCACGCATGACTTTTTCCAAGTGACATAAGACATAAATCTAAAAAGGTTCAAATCTAAATATCTTTTTTTTGACGCCTTCTCAGGACAAAATTCTTTGACAGAGTTTTAAAGGAACTGACGCTTAACATTTTAAGATATTTTTGATATATAGACGCAACCATTCCTTCTGAACTAATTTTATGTATGAAAGTCTGCCATTGTTCTTTGACATTTACTATCGAATTCATTACTCCATATTTAAGTTTAGATTTTTCTCATGGGACAGACACTGAGTTTGACTTTGTTTTCGTAGGGTGATTGCATAGAACCGAAGATCCTGTTTAATAGAAACGAGGTATTTTTTATCTTAATCCTCAGGGGAAGAAAACATTTGAATTTTGATTTTTAATCAGGAATGAATTGTCTATGGATTACAGCATTCACTTGTCATCAGGTGGATTGTGTGCGTGGAACAAATATTTGTTTGTAATAAAAATGTATTATTATAGTAAGTATATACAAATTTAGGGAGGAGTTTTAGCGGGAACTTGAAGGTAGGATTGCTACTCGTGTATTATTGTTTAAATAATGTTTTGAGGTTGATTTTAATATGGAAAGTGGTGCGATCTTGTGTATTAAATATCTGCGCACGTAAACTATTATTGTAAACGGTGCAATACGTCGTAATATGATATTCAAGATAATGTGTGTATTCAGGCACTTTGATGAGATAGCATCAAGTGTTTACTGGCTCAAGGTCTCGTGTATATCTACAAAAACTGCGGAATGTGATGTACCGAAGTATTGTGAAGAGTATTACAAAGAATAATTAGTTAGTTGGCAGTGGACAGTGGCGGTAGTGGTGGTTACCTAAAGGGTTGTTGCTGGTGGTGGTGGTGGTGGTGGTGTGGGTGCGTGCGATCGCTCTCGGACACGGAGCGCGTGCGGTCGTAGGCGCGCGCGTGCGGCCCGCGGCTCGCCAGCAGCTCGTTAGCAGTGGTGGTTACCTGAAGGGTTGCTGGTGGTGGTGGTGGTGGTGTGGGTGCGTGCGGTCGCTCTCGGACACGGAGCGCGTGCGGTCGTAGGCGCGCGCGTGCGGCCCGCGGCTCGCCAGCAGCTCGTTAGCAGTGGTGGTTACCTGAAGGGTTGCTGGTGGTGGTGGTGGTGGTGTGGGTGCGTGCGGTCGCTCTCGGACACGGAGCGCGTGCGGTCGTAGGCGCGCGCGTGCGGCCCGCGGCTCGCCAGCAGCTCGTTAGCAGTGGTGGTTACCTGAAGGGTTGCTGGTGGTGGTGGTGGTGGTGTGGGTGCGTGCGGTCGCTCTCGGACACGGAGCGCGTGCGGTCGTAGGCGCGCGCGTGCGGCCCGCGGCTCGCCAGCAGCTCGTTAGCAGTGGTGGTTACCTGAAGGGTTGCTGGTGGTGGTGGTGGTGGTGTGGGTGCGTGCGGTCGCTCTCGGACACGGAGCGCGTGCGGTCGTAGGCGCGCGCGTGCGGCCCGCGGCTCGCCAGCAGCTCGTTAGCAGTGGTGGTTACCTGAAGGGTTGCTGGTGGTGGTGGTGGTGGTGTGGGTGCGTGCGGTCGCTCTCGGACACGGAGCGCGTGCGGTCGTAGGCGCGCGCGTGCGGCCCGCGGCTCGCCAGCAGCTCGTTAGCAGTGGTGGTTACCTGAAGGGTTGCTGGTGGTGGTGGTGGTGGTGTGGGTGCGTGCGGTCGCTCTCGGACACGGAGCGCGTGCGGTCGTAGGCGCGCGCGTGCGGCCCGCGCCCCGCCGCCTGCGGCCCGCGGCTCGCCAGCAGCTCGTTAGCAGTGGTGGTTACCTGAAGGGTTGCTGGTGGTGGTGGTGGTGGTGTGGGTGCGTGCGGTCGCTCTCGGACACGGAGCGCGTGCGGTCGTAGGCGCGCGCGTGCGGCCCGCGCCCCGCCGCCTGCGGCCCGCGGCTCGCCAGCAGCTCGTTAGCAGTGGTGGTTACCTGAAGGGTTGCTGGTGGTGGTGGTGGTGGTGTGGGTGCGTGCGGTCGCTCTCGGACACGGAGCGCGTGCGGTCGTAGGCGCGCGCGTGCGGCCCGCGCCCCGCCGCCTGCGGCCCGCGGCTCGCCAGCAGCTCGTTAGCAGTGGTGGTTACCTGAAGGGTTGCTGGTGGTGGTGGTGGTGGTGTGGGTGCGTGCGGTCGCTCTCGGACACGGAGCGCGTGCGGTCGTAGGCGCGCGCGTGCGGCCCGCGCCCCGCCGCCTGCGGCCCGCGGCTCGCCAGCAGCTCGTTAGCAGTGGTGGTTACCTGAAGGGTTGCTGGTGGTGGTGGTGGTGGTGTGGGTGCGTGCGGTCGCTCTCGGACACGGAGCGCGTGCGGTCGTAGGCGCGCGCGTGCGGCCCGCGCCCCGCCGCCTGCGGCCCGCGGCTCGCCAGCAGCTCGTTAGCAGTGGTGGTTACCTGAAGGGTTGCTGGTGGTGGTGGTGGTGGTGTGGGTGCGTGCGGTCGCTCTCGGACACGGAGCGCGTGCGGTCGTAGGCGCGCGCGTGCGGCCCGCGCCCCGCCGCCTGCGGCCCGCGGCTCGCCAGCAGCTCGTTAGCAGTGGTGGTTACCTGAAGGGTTGCTGGTGGTGGTGGTGGTGGTGTGGGTGCGTGCGGTCGCTCTCGGACACGGAGCGCGTGCGGTCGTAGGCGCGCGCGTGCGGCCCGCGGCTCGCCAGCAGCTCGTTAGCAGTGGTGGTTACCTGAAGGGTTGCTGGTGGTGGTGGTGGTGGTGTGGGTGCGTGCGGTCGCTCTCGGACACGGAGCGCGTGCGGTCGTAGGCGCGCGCGTGCGGCCCGCGCCCCGCCGCCTGCGGCCCGCGGCTCGCCAGCAGCTCGTTAGCAGTGGTGGTTACCTGAAGGGTTGCTGGTGGTGGTGGTGGTGGTGTGGGTGCGTGCGGTCGCTCTCGGACACGGAGCGCGTGCGGTCGTAGGCGCGCGCGTGCGGCCCGCGCCCCGCCGCCTGCGGCCCGCGGCTCGCCAGCAGCTCGTTAGCAGTGGTGGTTACCTGAAGGGTTGCTGGTGGTGGTGGTGGTGGTGGTGTGGGTGCGTGCGGTCGCTCTCGGACACGGAGCGCGTGCGGTCGTAGGCGCGCGCGTGCGGCCCGCGCCCCGCCGCCTGCGGCCCGCGGCTCGCCAGCAGCTCGTTAGCAGTGGTGGTTACCTGAAGGGTTGCTGGTGGTGGTGGTGGTGGTGTGGGTGCGTGCGGTCGCTCTCGGACACGGAGCGCGTGCGGTCGTAGGCGCGCGCGTGCGGCCCGCGCCCCGCCGCCTGCGGCCCGCGGCTCGCCAGCAGCTCGTTAGCAGTGGTGGTTACCTGAAGGGTTGCTGGTGGTGGTGGTGGTGGTGTGGGTGCGTGCGGTCGCTCTCGGACACGGAGCGCGTGCGGTCGTAGGCGCGCGCGTGCGGCCCGCGCCCCGCCGCCTGCGGCCCGCGGCTCGCCAGCAGCTCGTTAGCAGTGGTGGTTACCTGAAGGGTTGCTGGTGGTGGTGGTGGTGGTGTGGGTGCGTGCGGTCGCTCTCGGACACGGAGCGCGTGCGGTCGTAGGCGCGCGCGTGCGGCCCGCGCCCCGCCGCCTGCGGCCCGCGGCTCGCCAGCAGCTCGTTAGCAGTGGTGGTTACCTGAAGGGTTGCTGGTGGTGGTGGTGGTGGTGTGGGTGCGTGCGGTCGCTCTCGGACACGGAGCGCGTGCGGTCGTAGGCGCGCGCGTGCGGCCCGCGCCCCGCCGCCTGCGGCCCGCGGCTCGCCAGCAGCTCGTTAGCAGTGGTGGTTACCTGAAGGGTTGCTGGTGGTGGTGGTGGTGGTGTGGGTGCGTGCGGTCGCTCTCGGACACGGAGCGCGTGCGGTCGTAGGCGCGCGCGTGCGGCCCGCGCCCCGCCGCCTGCGGCCCGCGGCTCGCCAGCAGCTCGTTAGCAGTGGTGGTTACCTGAAGGGTTGCTGGTGGTGGTGGTGGTGGTGTGGGTGCGTGCGGTCGCTCTCGGACACGGAGCGCGTGCGGTCGTAGGCGCGCGCGTGCGGCCCGCGCCCCGCCGCCTGCGGCCCGCGGCTCGCCAGCAGCTCGTTAGCAGTGGTGGTTACCTGAAGGGTTGCTGGTGGTGGTGGTGGTGGTGTGGGTGCGTGCGGTCGCTCTCGGACACGGAGCGCGTGCGGTCGTAGGCGCGCGCGTGCGGCCCGCGCCCCGCCGCCTGCGGCCCGCGGCTCGCCAGCAGCTCGTTAGCAGTGGTGGTTACCTGAAGGGTTGCTGGTGGTGGTGGTGGTGGTGTGGGTGCGTGCGGTCGCTCTCGGACACGGAGCGCGTGCGGTCGTAGGCGCGCGCGTGCGGCCCGCGCCCCGCCGCCTGCGGCCCGCGGCTCGCCAGCAGCTCGTTCAGCTGCGGCTGCGGACAACCACACGGCTCAACCACTGAGGACTAACGTCGCACCACAAGCGAAACTCATCGCAAATCGAAATCCATCAAAGTTTTCAAACTATTCCCGTATTTATAGTATGACTGCATACCACATGCCACGATAAAAGCTACTTAAGTTAAATACAGACAGATCCCGTGACAGATCTCCACTTTTTCTCTCTAAACAATAATTAAATATATTTATGACAAAGCGACAGTTTAAAGTCACGCAACAATCTATATGGTTATTAGATTGTATGGTTCGCCTTAACCCTTCCAGTACCGCGCCCACTATAACAAAAAAACGGGTCAACTCGGCGCGCGGCACTTGTTTTAACATTTATGTTTTTACGACTGTTCGTTTATGTTATAAGATGCTTGAGTTACAGTTCTTTAAAGCTGATAAGATTGTCGATAAGTAGAAACAATAACAATAACATTTGGATGCTTAATTAGTTTTGTACAGCTCTTTGTTTCTAAGGGATCTTAAAAAAGTGTATTTACTGCCAATAAATTTCGTTTTATCAATGAAAAAGCGTAAGTTTTTATTTTATTTTTATGTCTTCACAATCAATACAAAATAGTCTTCCTAAAATAAACCGAAATTATGCATGTAACCATTATAATAATTCTACGTCTTCACTCGCAAACATTTGCTAAAAATTCGACAATAGACAGTTTGCGCGCGCTTTGTAACCTCATTTTCAAAACCTTTTTGTGAAAATATTATAGCGTCTTCCTTAATTTTTCTTATACAATCATATAGATATAATATTAAGGAATAATATGTCTTTATGAATTTACATACGTGCAATAAACTATCTATAAAAAGGCTAAATATCTCAGAAGGTAGATCTTATTTGAAATCTTACCCGTTATAAATTGTTCGCGTAAAGGTGTTTTGTTTTTCCTTTTTTATCAATTGAAACACAAAAATTTACTGCTGTTGTAACTTAAGTCATTCCAAAACATTATCTTGTAAAGATCATTAACATTTCTTACCAGTTTTTAAAAGAAAATCCACGTTTTGTGACCGTTGAGTACCGCAGACATGAATTCATATCCGCATTACGTGCTGCTATTTTCGTCTTAATTGATATAAAAATACAGTATATTTTCAATTGAATACTATTTCATTGGATTCTGAACGAACTAAAGAGTATTCTCAAGTATTAAACTCACTCGGTTACATAGTCGAAATAAAAAATAATAGGCATTCACTTTCGCGTTGTTGCTGCTATTAGTTGTGTAATTGTTTTCTTTTTGTGTTTGTTATTTCTGTTCGATGTCAACTGAGTCGCGTTGGCCCTAAACTGTCATTTTAAAGCCAACGCATTGATACTATTTAGTTGCGCGGTTGGCCCAGTCCTTACGCTAGTAATATATAAGTCAATCAATATACATATTTGTATATACAGCTTATCTAAGTTGAAATGACGCACCCCACTACTTGATTAGTTGGTAGAGTGCAAATATTAATAACGACACTTTATCTGTGTGGATGCGTCAAAAGTTCCGTAAACTTTGAACTGTATGTGTAGTGCGTACATCACGGTCGACTAGTCGCGCGATAAATTCGTCAACGCTTACTGTATGGTCAACGTATACAGCACCGTCGCATTGTATGTAAAGAATAGGTCCATTCTCAGGTCATTTAAAGTCATAAAATTGAACAATAAGCCCGAGAACATCGCTTCAGTTCAAGCGGTAACTGAATTACAATGGCATTTTTAGGTGTATTACATCCGTATTTAAAACTTGCCTGTGTGCATAAATGCGGTAGTGGGGGCGCGTCATTTCAACTTCAAGCTCTAGTACTACAATCAGTCAGCCCTTATGCCGCGGCCACACACATCGCGCTAGGGCGAATAATCGCGTTATCGTAACGTATGTGGCGGGCCCTTTGTGAATACTTCGTCACTTCTTGCGAAGTCGAAAGCACATCGCTGCGCTCTGTCGGTAAATTCACGCACTTTAAAGGGTTTTATCGCGATGAACTTCACGTATGCGGCCACACTTCAGTCTGCCCACAGACATGGTGCGTAGCGGATGTATCAAAATGGATGTAAATTAGGGTCTGCGACGTATTTCCGACACATGGATTGGCGTAATGAAAAAATGTTGTAATTTATTAGTATATTTCATTACGAATGCGGAAAGCCTGTCATTGCAAAGAGTTCCGAAAAATGTCTACCCGAGCCGAGGCGCAGCCGAAGGTGAGGGTCGGAACAAGTTGCAGTGACGGTTCCCGCACGTGTACTGAACAACTATTTTTAATACAGTTGCGAAAAAATGAAGCAATTTAATAATTAGAATATAAGCAGAGATTTTTTTTTTGTTTTCTTCATCCATTCTGGGTAGGCAAAGGGAACTATGCCCATACAGCCAAGTCTTCAGTAGAATTTTTTTATTGGTATGAAATGAAAATGAAATTTAATGAGATGAAATGAAATGAAACCTAACCTAACTCATTGAATCAAATCATTAAATTTGATATTGAAACAAATTAGTAGCTTCTTTTTAAAAATATTTGCATGAATCATAAAAAAAACTTCTATGAATTTTTCTTAGTAAAAACTTTTTTTTTCTTTTTAATAGACATTATTTTGACAGTTGGGAAAGAGAACGCACGAGTTCGGAAAAGGTAAAGAAAAAGCTCGAGTATGTACGAGGGTGGATTGAAAGTACTCGGCCTAACCAAGAAAATAAACACATACTAAATCAGTTATATTTTTATTTTTCTACATAATCACCATCAAGTTCAATACACTTTTGCCACCTCCCCTTCCAAGCATTTAGACCGTTGAAAAAAAATGATTCTTCCTTAGAGTCAAAATATGCGTCTACAGCTGCTTTGACCTCGTCGTTTGTCGAAAACCTTTGACCTCCCAAGTGCTTTTTTAGGTTAGGGAACAGAAAGAAGTCTGATGGTGCCAGATCAGGTGAATACGGCGGATGCGGTAACAGTTCAAAGCCACAGTTGTGAATTTCAGCCATTGACTGTACTGACGTGTGAACACGGGCGTTATCTTGATGAAACAGGACTTTTCTTCTGAGCATTCCTCGACGTTTTTCTTTTATTTCCTCTCGTAAATGACGTAGTAAGGTGCAGTAGTAATCAGAGTTTATAGTCTGACTCCTGTCAAGATAATCAATCATAATCACACCTTTCGAGTCCCAGAATACTGAAGCCATCACCTTATTTGCCGACAAAATCGACTTAGCCTTTTTAGGGGGTGGTGAACCAGGTCTTCTCCACTGTTTTGATTGTTGTTTTGTTTCCGGTGTACAGTAATGAACCCATGTTTCGTCTATAGTAACAAAACGATTCAAAAAATCATCTGCATCGGCTTCAAATAACTCCAAACAGTCGCGTGAAATAGTCAATCGCGTCCTTTTTTGTTCAACTGAAAGCAGTCGCGGAACCCACCTCGCAGACACCTTGTGGAAACCCAACTCGTTGACAATGATGTTTTGAGTTCGTTCATAAGAGATGCCTATAATCTCGGCTATCTCTCTAATTTTTAATCTGCGGTCTCCCATTATTAAATCAAGTACTTTTTTAATATTTTCGTCAGTAGTTGACGTCGAAGGCTTTCCAGAGCGGGGTTCATCATTCACACTCTCTCTACCACGCTTAAATTCTGCTATCCATTTTTTGACGGATGAATATGACAGAGCACAATCGCCTAATGTACTGACCATGTCATCATGGATGGCTTTTGATGATAGCCTCTTCTTATGGAGGTACTTAATGACGGCACGCTGCTCGATTTGCTCCATTCGCGGAAATTATGTCCGATTACTTTGTTAATAAATTTATAAAATCACAACTAATTATCGCACACGTTTCGAACTTCACACAATGAACTAGTCTGAACTGAACTAAATAATGTGGGTAGATTTGATTTTTAGAATTGAATGGATCTGTGTTAGGCCAAGTACTTTTCAATCCACCCTCGTAATAGCCCACCTCCCGAATGCTATACGTCCCTGCAATACGCCACTTTTTGGGCAATTGTATTAAAAAAGTAATTACGAGTCAGAGCCGATATTATTTATATATTACTCTCATTTTTTAAAATTGACACAATGATAAAAAGTAATTATTCGCTGCCATATAATACAGATCGACCGTGGCGTCCATTTTGTTTTAGGCGTGTGTTCAGCGCGACATAATTTACAAAGCGCATTGTGGCCAGGCACCTTCGAGCTAGGTCGAAGGCGAAGTTTTATTGCAATAAATCTATCGCGATTTGTGTGGCCGATGCATTATAAATGATGACACTGACTAGATAAAACACCGGTTAGACTTACTCTCATGTCTAGCCTAAAAAAGTTTTAAGTCGAAATCGTAAAAGATAATAAATCTACCTCCACCACTCTGAAGTCCTCGATGCTTTTGAACTGTTCAAGGTATCCCTTTAGCTTCGGCTCTACTTGCAGTTCAGACGCGTGCTTGTAGTATTTGAGGAAGGCCCAAAACTTCTCCAGTCCATACAGCTGACCTGAAAGAAGCACGATATTTATGTATTCAGTGTTTTTTCTTCTTCTGTTGTATCAGTATGTTGATAGAATAATAAAGCTTTTCAATTTGATTAACTTTAACTTGTAATTGTTTTGCTGAAAATTAGTGGGGGATCAATCTGCACTTAGTTTATCAGTTTTACAAGCTAGATATTGTGTAAATATGGCAATTGTAGTGGTAGAGCAATGCTGCAGCTAGATTAATTGTATAATTGTAGCACGAATGGTCGACTCAACCGGGGAAGAACCATGCTCTCACAGAATACCAGGGTAAAATAGCAGCTTAATCCTGCTGTGTTTCGTATGGTGGGTGTAGAGGGAACCGGATACCCTTTTTACTGGAAACGGGGCATTCCATATTACTCCTCACGGGTGACAACGCATCTGCATTTTCATTCGCAAACGAGGATAGATGTAGATGTCTATGGGCCACAGCAATCACTTACCATAAGGTGGACTGTGTGCTCGCTTGTCACCCTCATCCTATATGTGTATATATATCTTTATATATAAAAATTACGTGTCACGTTCTTTGTCCGCGATGATCTCCTAAACTACTGAACTGATTTCAATGAAATTTGCACACTATGTGCAGTTTGGTCCAACTTGAGAGATAGGATACTTTTTATCCTGTTAAGTGACACTCAATATTTTTTTATTACGAATTTAAGGATTTTTTTATATGAAGGGTCGTCTAAAAGGGCAGAACAACGTCTGCCTGGCCAGTTAGTATATATATATGGCCGGCCCACTTCAACTTACTTATCCTATAAGCTACGTCAGTTACTCTGTTTCTAGTGCGGATATTGTCATCATGAATTCTATCGCGCAGATAAACTTCAAGCCCTCTCCATGGCTCACTGAACTACATTAAGCTTCCTGATACGGCCAACAGTCAGGGTCACCTGTGTGTGCCAGCATTGACAACCTGTTGTGTGGTGACCTTGACTGTGATCATTATATTCTGCGTATTGTGCATGATATATGATGACTAATATCTCAGTCTTCAGAACTGACATCGCATCTGTAAGCTTCCTTGTTTGAAATTAGTTGCATGTACAACGGGGACGTGAAAACGTTGCGGGAGGCAAGGGTCGACTGACCAACCAATCGCACGCTCGGAACGATGCTACCTCGTTTAAAAACGACTTCTGCGCATCTAACGAATCTTGCCAAGTTTGACGCCGGCAGCTATACTGAAGGTCATGTAGCCAATGACACAAAAAATGACAAGCAATCAATCATTTACCATTTTCGTAATCAGCGATGGTTTCCTGCTGGAAGTGCTGGTAGAGCTCCGGCCGGAATTTGCGCTCGAGCCCGTACGAATAGAAACGGAACAAGCACTCCAGCCCGTAGCGGAACCCAGCGGCCGCGTCCTCGTTCGCCAGCGTCCTGGGAATAGTACATTTTCATATATAACTAGCTCCCGGCACACTTTGCTCTGCCCTTTCCGACATGGGGCTCGATAAGTTTCACTCCAATTTCAGTCTTTTTAGAGTGTAAATATAGCAATTGGTAGTAACTCGACTACAATCCAAAACTTTTATACGTGTTAAAGCCACGCTGCAGCAGTATTGTGGTTGTAGCTTGAATGGGTCGGCTCAACCGTGGTAGGACCACGCTCTCACAGAATACCAGTGTGAAATAGCAGCTTAATACTGCTGTGTTTCGTATGCTGAGGAAATTAGTCATTCCATCTCAGTCCTCAGAGGTGACAACGCATCTGCATTTTGATTCTTAATTGAGGATAAATGTAGACGTCTATGGACCACAGCATCCATTAACCATCAGGTGACCTGTGTGCTCGTTTGTCACACTTATACTATAAAAAAGCCCCACCTATTGAAGCCAAATTTTGAAGATTTTCTTTTAACGTGAATACACCTTTAAATTTACTTCCATAATGGAAGGAAATCCAGAGAACTGATGATAATAAAATCGAAGGATACAGTTTGGTGTTGCAGCTGCATATCTATCATTTACATCCATAATTTAATTACTCGATAGCTAAAGGATCAATGAATTCGTTGCGTTGGGTGACTGTGACTGTGTTGGGTGTGTGTGGGGGGAGCGCCGCCATTTTGAGATCTCTTCAATGCATCAGATAAGGTGTGTTCTGATATACACTACGAGCACTGCTCAGGGCTCTCAATGGTGAAAACCATAACAGCGCCTAGAGATTTAACAGCTTCTACGAATTATTGTTATTATTATTAATTAATAATGTTATTCACATAAACTCGGACATTAAGTTTTAAAAGCAACAACTTTCGAATGATAATTATTCTTGTTGAACAGAAAACGTGTACATGATAAATATTTTCATTTGAAGTAGTTACTAGGTGGTAAG
Organism: Parnassius glacialis; assembly: GCA_033319125.1. NCBI lineage: Eukaryota > Metazoa > Arthropoda > Insecta > Lepidoptera > Papilionidae > Parnassius > Parnassius glacialis. The sequence goes on along the minus strand of JAVANC010000015.1, from coordinate 13,452,478 downwards.
ATAGTTTCATTTGTGTCGAAAAATGGGGATGACAGTATACTGGACTGCGTTCCGTTTTTAACAGTATAGCGAACTAAAAAGGAACTGAACTAAAGACGAAACTAAAAAGGAAGGAACTGAATTGACGTCACACCTTAAAGTGGTCACGGTGTATGTCGGAATACACCCATAAGTTCCGTTTAGTATAAATTTTGACGCTAAATACAAGAGTTCACGCAAAACACAGCGGGGTCCACAACACAGCCACACCCCAATTTTGTTATCCATAAACATAGAATTTGTTAATGATTTGACTACAGCGTCACTCATTTCTAGCAAAGCAAAGAAACCACCAAACCGAGCAGTGAAGGTGTAAGAATATCCACTACCCCATATCATCTTGTGGATGTCGTAAGAGGCAACAGCGGCAATCAGATGAGCAGCAGCCTAATAACGACCAAAAACTGCGGTCCCCAACCCGCTTGCCAATCGTGGCAACTATGGCAAATATCCCCCTATAAAACAATCTACGGGAGAGTCCTATGTTCAGCTGTAGACTTTAATAGGCTGTAGCGGTAAAGAAACCATCGTCCCGACATAACATAATGACAGTGTTTTCTTAGTCACATTAAACATAATTTAAAATTAAAAATTTTGTACAGCCGACTTCAATATAAGCGACTTCAAGACAGGTTATTTAAGAATACCTCAATAACCATTGGTCTGACCTTGATCAAATTCATATGGGACCACACGAGAACTATCAGCTTTCATATAAAAAAAGAATCATCGAAATCGGTTCGCCCAGTACAAAGTTATGAGGTAACACACATAAAAAAAAAGCAAAAAAAAAAAATAAAAAAAAACATGCACTCGAATTGAGTACCGTCTCCTTTTTGGAAGTCGGCAGAAAATTTATGTATTGTTGTGTGAACGTTCATTATTTTCACTATAATTTTTTTTTTGTTAAGAAAACGTTACCCCCACACCAGGATTTTCTCCTATATCATGGAGGCCGTTTGCAAACATAAATTGCACAAGGTCAAACATCCAAACCCGGAATAATAGGCCATACAAATACTTGATCCGTGCGCTATATAAATCACTTTCAGAATGTCGCAGCAATTAGTCCTATCTTACACATATGTAACCATTCATTTATTATTCCATTACAGCCAGTCAAAAGTCCGCTGCCGGACCTATAGTAAAATTATTTTGTCCGTGCAGTTGGGGTCATAAATCATAGCTCGGCCTCAGCCCGGCTAGGGCGGTGAGCATGTTGTGCGGGCGCAACGCCATTATCGATAACGACAAATGAATCATCGAAGGCAGGTACACGGCACGGTAATTTTAATGTAAATAGTTTTAGATTTAATTTTAGATATGTTATTATCTTTATATTTATTTTTAATATAACTTGTTACATTCCAAACATTTGTACTTATAGTTTTAAATACATAGATACCTAATTAATAATTTATTTTAAATCATTATTATTCGTTGTTTAGAATTTTTTTTTTTCATATTTATCACTAATCCACATAATGACATAACTAAATACACTATCGATAACGCTTATCGACAACAATAATACGCATCACTATGCTTACCCCTAAGGCCCGTGACTGGGAGAGAGAGCGAAATACTCCAATGATTTATGGCCCAAACCGCACGGAGAAAATAATTCTAGTATAGGTAGGTCTCACCCATAGATTACCTCATGGATATGATTGCCATAGTTGTCACGCTTGGAAGGCGGGTTGGCAACTACAGTTTTTTTTATTATTTTTGAGTTCATCAAAAATATGCCGTTGCCCATCTCATTATACGGTCTTTCTCTGTTGCCTTTTACGACACCGACAGGATGATACGGGATAATGTGTTCTCTTACGGCGCCATTACACGGCGTAGATTACTACAAGAAGTCAACGTTACTTTTAAACTCAATACATACCTAAATTCGTTGTACATGGTCCTGTTGAAGTGGTCCCGGAGGAAGAACGACCAGAATCGGAATAGCGTGTTCATCTCCTGCGACTGGCCGATGCCAAGCTTTTTGCGTTCTATTGGACAGTTGAAAATATAATATATTTAATGAAGTTTTATACTAGGTGGCGCGATAACTTCCACACCGAATCCACTTCAAACTTTTCAAAGTATAAACATAAAGTTAATTACTAGACCACAGCGCTACCTATCAGTCTCGATTTTGTGATTTTCTTTCCTGACATTAAGCCAACATATTATATTGTCAATATAAGTAACTTTGGTTATAATTTAGAATTACTTTTTATATGTATATATATAAAAACTAATTCTAGCGAGCTACGCTGCAGATTTATTGTGACCGTAGCGTGAATGGGTCGGCTCGACCGGGGTAGGCACATGATCTCACAGAATACCAACGAAAATGGCAGCTTATTGCTCCTGTTTCGTATGGTGAGTGTAGACAACCGGAGACCCTTTTTACTGGATACGAGGCATTCCATCTTAGTCCTCAGGGGTGATAAGGCACCAGCATTTTGCTTTTTAATTGATGATATCTACATATCAGGTGGACTGTGTGCTCTATCGTTAACCTTATTCTATAAATAAAATAAAATATAAATAAATAAGCGCCACCTATCGGATGCTAGCATAACTATGAACTATCGTTTCGACAAAACAAATATATTGTGTAAATATGATTTCAATCAGTCAAGTTATTCGGAAGTTACAAAATCACTAACAGACGCACCAACAATTATATATGGTATGTCACAGTCAAAACTCATAACCGGTCACAAGTGGTTCTGACCATAGTTCTCAGTCAAAAGTAATTTTGCCTCATTTAAAGTTCAGACTATCGGTCAAAACTTGCAATATCAGTGACAGTAGGTTAAGGTGTGGCTGGGGTGGCCCTTGGTAGAGCCACGCGGCAGCTTTTGCTGTCGCACAGATGGGCCGGCTCGAACCGGGGTGGTACCACGACCTCACAGAAAACCAGTGTGAAGTAGAGGTTTACCTCTGCGTTTCGCTTGGTGAGTGCAGGTGGCCGGAGGCCCTTTTTACTGGAAATGAGGCATTCCAGCTTAGTCCTCACGGGTGACAGCGCATCTACATTTTGATTTGTAATAGAGGATAGATGTAGATGTATATCTATGGGCCGCAGCAACCACTTACCATCAGGTGGACTGTGTGCCCGTTTGTCACCCTTATCATATAAAAAAAAAACTAAAGCCGCGTACATCATAATGATATACAATATGATATTGAAGAAATTGAACTTTTTAATTTCAAAAATTCAAAAATATAAGTCAAAAGTAGTTTTGATTAACATTCTTGGTCAAAACCACTTTTAGCTAAGCCGATGTAATTTGGTCAAAATCACTATTATCCAATAATTTTGCAGTGAATAATGGTTATGACCACCGTCCTTAGTCAAAACTACTTTTGCCTGATTTTTTGCAGTCAAAAGTGGTTTTGACCGGTTATGAGTTTTGACTGTAACATATATATAAAGATAAACAAGCAGAGAAGTTTATGTACTAACCTTTCAAGCAACGCGAGTGATATTTATGATAGGCCTGCTGGGTGAAATGATTCTCTCTCAGCAGACCGTGGCTCGGATGGTGAAATGCTGGCAAGGATTGTGGCACCGAGCCACATGAAGAGCCCAGTGTTGGAGAAGTTCCCAAGGAGGACCTGGAAAACAGTAAGAATAGTTTATTTTTTTAGCTTTCTAACCATGAAATAGACATTGCGTAAAACATGCTTCAATAAATTTTGTTGTTTCTTATCTGGCAAAGCTTGCCTTTTATCCAGACTATGGTGTGTGGTAGGAGTGGGCTGTAACAGGTATAATCGCATACCTGTTTCACCTATTCCAGTTCCACATAAATAACAGTTCCATAACCTGTTACAAAATAGTAGTCTGTTAATTCAGTCTTGGTAGTTACTTCTCTTTCTAAGGTTTTAAACCTATGCGAGAAAAGGACAGAGCTTTGACAACTGTAATAGTGTGTCACTGTGTAAACAGTAACATTTTTTATATTATTTTAATAAAGGTAACTGTCATATTATGTATGAATGTATTTTGTTATCTGACGGAACAGGAGCTGTTCTTTCAGTTTGTCACAGTGACAGGCTACTATTTTCAAATACTTCTCTTTCTAGATAAGGTGTTGAATCTATGCGAGAATAGGAAAGAGCTTGTGACCAGTAACAGGGTGTCAGAGTAACATTTTTTATCTTATTCTAACAAAGGTAAGTGTCATGTGTATGAATAAAGAAAAACTTGTGACTGTCTTATAGTGGATTTGTTATCTCGTGGAACAGGAACTGTTCTTTCAGTTTGTTTGTCACAGTTACAGTCTGCTATATTAAGATACCTGTTCCTTTTGTCTGTAACAATAAATACGCCTCACTCCTAGTGTGTGGTGATAGCCAATAATAATTATTCTAATGTAAAATATGCTGTTATGCTGACAACAAATTTTGAACAACTGTAGTACTGTAAACATTTTTATAACTACAGTACAACCTTAGTATAACAAATCTGAATATAACAATTTCCTCGATTTAATAAATTTTTAGAAGTACCTTAGAACCAGCGGTAAGGGTTAATACAAAATATACCTTTACATTACGAATAACTTTTGTAAAAACCGCTCTTCTTCCTTCTATCTTAATTCCCTCAGCGGCTCGTCGCCGCCTTTTCCCAAAAAAAAAGAGTGCCTTCTGATTCGGCAGAAAAGCCTCATAAGCCAACGCCAGTCTCACAGGTGGTGTACACTTAGGGTGGTTAGGTTAGGTTAGTAACATGAGTCCCACATAACATGGTTATGTGGGATCACCACCTTCCTCTCGTTTACGGGGGTAGCCCTTTTCAATTGCTTCTGGCGCAAAAAAAACCGCTCTATAACGATTTTCTGCCGACTTCCAAAAAGGAGACGGTACTCAATTCGAGTGTATGTTTTTTTTTTTTTTCGTTTTTTTTTTTTATGTGTGTTACCTCATAACTTTGTACTGGGCGAACCGATTTCGATGATTCTTTTTTTATATGAAAGCTAATAGTTCTCGTGTGGTCCCATATGAATTTGATCAAGGTCAGACCAATGGTTATTGAGTTATTCTCAAATAACCTATATTGAAGTCGGCTGTACAAAATTTTTAATTTTAAATTATACAATCATTTTTAAGTTTGCTTACCTTGCTAAAACGAATCTCACACCAACCTAACCTCTATATAAAAAACCTAATTGTAACAAATTATTTGGTACCACTGGGTATACCATATATTTTCTAATCCCCTTCAGGTTGATTATCAAGGTTTTACTGCATTTCCATACTTGAGGTTATTTTATTTAATAATTTCTTTTATTATTTAAGTAAATCTTGTTTTGCATATATGTGTGAGAATTTCGTATTATATTTTTAATTTGTTATAAGTTACCATTATCGTTACAGCCTAATTAATAGTTAAATAATAATTTAGTTATAATAATTCAGCGGAGAAACGCAGCCAGCGTTCCTGGCACGATACCGCGGGGAGTAGGACTATATGATAATTAAGTTTCTAGTTTTAGTTTGTTTTTATTATTATAGTTAGTAATTTTGTATATAATAAAAGTTATTTGGTTAGTAACCAGTTTTTTTTTTATACTGGGTGTCTCAAAAGAAAGTTCACATTTAAATCTTTTTTTAAAAGAAAAGTCTTAGCTTTATTGAAAAAATTGTTATTTTATATTGAAGTACACTGTTTGGGAATTTATTTTTTAAAAATAACATTGTCCAAATGTAAACCGTTGCGCTCTCGGCATTCATTTAGTCGGGCACTAAAATTGCCTATGACAGCTCGGCAGGTAGTCTCCGTGATGGCTGCCATTTCATGACGGATATTTTCTTTTAATTGTGCCAGGGAAGTCGGTTTATTAGCGTAAACTTTTGATTTGACATAACCCCACAGGAAAAAATCCATAGGCGTTAAATCGGGACTCCGTGGAGGCCAATTTATGTCACCTCGCCAGGAGATTAATTTGTTCGGAAAAATTTCTCGAACTCGAGGCAGAGATCTGTTGGACGTGTGTGAAGTTGCTCCATCCTGCTGGAACCATGTTCTTTGGTTGTAACCAGGAAAGTTTTGCAGTTGGGGTACGAAAAACTCGTCTAACATCTCCACATAACGCTCTGAATTCACTGTGAGTGTGCGTCCGCTTCCATCTTCAAAAAAGTAAGGGCCGATAATTCCTCGCGCCGACATCGCTGCCCATACGGTGACTTTGGGTGAATGTAGCGGTTTCTGATGTTTTTGTTTTGGGTTGGTTGCACTCCAGTAACGACAATTTTGCTTGTTTACATGCCCATTCAGGTGAAAATGGGCTTCATCGGAAAACAAGATGTTGGTGAACGTTGGAAAGCGCTCAATCATCTGATTTACAAAGGCAAGCCTCTGACCAGCATCTTGAGGCTTCAGTTCTTGCACTAACTGAATTTTGTACGGGTGCAGCTTTAAATCTTTGTGTAAAATGCGGCATAATGAAGATCTGTGCACATTTAAAGCAACAGCACGCTTCCGAATCGAGAGGTTTGGATCATCTCGAATAGACTGAGTAACACTGTCCACGTTTTCGGCTGTTCTTGATGTTCTTGGTCGCCCAGATTTTGGTTTCTCCAGAGTTGACCCAGTCTCTTCAAACTTCTCAACCCATTTTGCAATGAGACGAGTGCTAGGCGCATCATTTAAGTGACGAATATGTCGAATACTGCAGAATTTTCTACGCGCTACAGTCGCCGAATTACCGTTTTTGTAAAACTCACGTACGCACAACGCACGGTTCGCACCAGAGAAACGCTCCATAGCGACTAAATTCCCAAGAGCCAGACTACCGACTGACATACCCCCCGCGCCCCTCAGAATAGTTGCTTTCGCGTAATAAGATAAGCAAATGTGAACTTACTTTTGAGACACCTTGTATTTAGCTGTTTAGCCGTTAAGGAGGAATTTAGTGACACACAAACACGGATACAAGATATATTTTTATGTTGTAATGACATTATAGGGTTCACACAATATATTATACCATCTTATATTTGTAATGTGCACTGAATTCACATCAATAAAATATTTAAATTTGAAATTTGTAAATATGAATGGTTTTATGACAAATAGGCAATGTATGTGCGTACCCAGTGCTGTGGGTCCTGGCGCGGTGCTCGCGGATGTCCATGATCCAGCCGACGTGGTGCTCCACGGGCGGGTTCAGGCTGTGGCGCGTCTTGTGCTTGCGGCTGCTTCTGTTCAACACCAAACAATCATTTATATATTCTTCTAAAACTAAATTAATTATGAAATCTGCATCTCACGTTCTAATCCATCTAACGAACCTATTATATTTAATCTTTAAACAATTTAATTAATTTATATATTATATATAAGAGATTTCCACCCATGTACTGATTTATCACGATATTTCTGGAACTATAAGGTCTAGATAATTTTTAACAGGTCAGCTAAGAGGACGGGATTTACGAAATTCCACCCGCAAGGAAAGTTGCGGAGCGTTAATTAAAACAGTCACAAAACTTGGCCAGAATATTCGTTTTGTATATGTTTGTATGGATCCCTGGTTTGGATTCACCATTGGAGCCGGTAGTTGGTACTTGTCGATATCCAGAAATCACCCGTGCGAAGCCGGGGCGGATTTCTAATAAATAATATATTTGAAAGAATTAGAAAGACATTACTCGACTAATACTATTTAAATGAATAGTTTTTACATTGTACTATACTAGAATTATTTTCTGCGTGCAGTCTGGGTCATAAATCATCGCATTATTTCACTCTCTCTCCCACTCACGAGCCTTAGGGGCGAGAATAGTGATGCGCATTATTGTTGTCGATAAGCGTTATCGATAGTGTATTTAGTTTTGTCATTATGTGGGTTAATGACAAAAATGAAAAATAAATTAGATAAAACAACGTATTTATTAAAATAAGAATAATAATGATTTAAAATAAACTATTAATAAGGTATCTATGTATTAAAAAACCTATAAGTACAAATGTTTGAAATGTAACAAGTTATATTAATAATAAATATAAAGATAATAACTTATATCTGAAATTAAATTTGTTATCGATAATGGCGTTGCGCCCGCGCAACATGCTCACCGCCCTAGCCGGGCTGAGGCCGAGCTATGATTTATGACCCCAACTGCACGCACAAAATAATTTTACTATAAGCGACTTTTGCATATACATGGTAATATTCACTAGTAGGTATTATCTTTCTGAAACTTTATAACAAAACATCAACATTTCTCTCTTTTAAGTTTAAATGAAATGAATTTATTACAGACTATCAAAACTCCGCATCCTCCATAGATTGCCTCATAGGTGGTTCATTTGCCATAGTTGCCACGCTTCGCAGACAAGTTAGTAGCCGCAGTTTATTTTTAGTAGTTTTGAGGTAGATAGGTGCTATTCATCTGCTGTACCAGTTACACATGGTAGTATTAGGATCTCTTGATTAGTTATGAATTTTATATTAAATTAAAAATTTATTACTATGTTGGCAATATGCTAGAACATCTGTTCTAGTATATTGTAATAAAATAAGTCATGTAATGAGTAGATACTTATTACATGACTTACGTAAGAAATTATAATCTTGTAGCGAAACTTAGGTGCACACATGTTCATTGATAAAACATGCGTGTGTTTTAGTAGAGCTTTTAATGTACCCACTGTTTGAATCGTGACGTCATCAAATAGACAGAGTGACGTCACTGCGTTGGATAGTGGGAGTAGATCTTTGAAGAGTTTATTTATATAAAACCTACTACGTAATGCCGGTGTAAGAATATCCACTATAACCAAATCGGCCCCTGGAGACGACAGAGGAAAACAAGATATGGGCAGCAGTTTACGAGAAAATAAAAAAAACTGCCAAACGTGGCAACAATGACAAATATCGACCTTGCAAATCAATTTAAGGGGACGTCTATGTTCAGCAGTGGACTTTTATAGGCTGTGATGAAGGATATAATTTTTTTTAAATGCTCAACATAGGCCTACCCTTAGATTGCCTCAAAAGGGTGATATTTGCCAGTTGTTGTTTTTTTATAGAATAAGGGTGACAAACGAGCACACAGTCCACCTGATGATAAGTGGTTGCTGATTGTCTTCATTTGTTGATGGTCTTCATTTGTGAATTAAAATGCAGATGCGTTGTCAGCCGTGAGGACTAAGATAGAATGCCTCTTTTCCAGTAAAATGGGTCTCCGGTTCTCTACACTCACCATACGAAACACAGCAGCATCAAGCTGCTATTTTACGCTGCTATTCTGTGAGAGCGTGGCACTTCCCCGGTCGAGCCGACCCAATCGTGCTACAACTATACTATTAATATAGCTGCAGCATGGCTCTACCACGTTTAAATAGTTTGTTGCCACATTTGTCAGATTTTTAATTTTCTAGCTGTTATTAGGAACACTGTCGCCTATTACGACAGCCTCTGGACGATATGGGATTGTGGATATTCTTACACCGCCACTCCACGGTCAAGAACTAATATGTATAAAGACTTTATTATAATTTATTTACTCACATAACATCAGTGGCGTGTGGGTCCTTGCTGGCAGCGTAGAAGCGCGCCGTACGTCGGGGACGTTTCTTCTCCGGCTGCTCTTGGGACTGTTCCACCTGGTGAAAGCACATTGTATGCTGAAGTTCTATATATATAGTATTATATAAAAGTGCGGCCATTAAGAATTCGGCGTTTAAAAATTATGTTAGGGATGACTAAATGGGTGAGAAATTATGTGACCAAGAATTTGTAATGAGGATTAAGAAGAGATTGCTTTTGTCATTTGGACATTAAGAAAAATGAAAGAGAGTGGTCCAAGCAAATTTGTTTTGTGGTAGTGAGTGGCTGAGGCAAGGAACGCTCTAGCTGGAAGTTGACTGAACGATATATTTAAACTGGGTTTAATTAGAGGTACCCTTAAGCAATGACTATGAATGTGTAGGTACAGGGTTATTGAGCGTATGGTGAGGGTATGGTGAATGTTGTTGAGTGTATGATGAGTATATTGTCAATGTTATAGTGTCGGCGAGTATGTGGTGAGTGTTGGCGAGTGTATGGCGAGTGTGTGGTGTTAGTGAGCGTATGTCAAGTGTGTGGCGAGTGTTGATGTTGGCATAGCGAGTGTTGGTGCTGGTATGGCGAGTGTTGTGTGGATGATATCGAGAGTTATGCCGCGATGTGCGTTCGTGAAATTTGGGGACTGTGATTAATCCGAACAATTCCTCAGAGCACTCCCCGTGGTAAATGTGAAAGAAAATGCAAAGCGATGCAACATCGCTTCGCTGCGCCAGTGAATCTAGCCGATCGGTAAGGATTCAGTCGTTGACGATTCGAGCCGCTCTGCGCTGGATGCGGTCAAGTGGAAGGAGCTGGCACTGAGGAGCCCCAGTCCAGAGATGTAAATAGTATTCCATGTGAGGCCGAACCTGCGCCTTGTAAAGCTTTCAGGTTGTTGGTGTTGGTATGGAGTGTTAGTGTTGGTGTTGGTATGGAGTGTTGGTGTTGGTATGGTGAGTGTTAGTGTTGGTATGACGTGAGTTGGTGTTGGTTTGGCGAGTGTTATTGATATTATGGCGGATGTTGGTGTTGGTATGGCGAGTGTTGCTGTCAGTATGAAGTGTTGGTGTTATTATGGAGAGTGTTAGTGTTGGTATGGCGAGTGTTGGTATGACGAGGGTTGGTATGACGAGGGTTGGTGTAGGTAGTGCGAGTGTTGGTATGACGAGGGTTGGTGTGACGAGGGTTAGTGTAGGTAGTGCGAGTGATGGTATGACGAGGGTTGGTGTAGGTAGTGCGAGTGTTGGTATGACGAGGGTTGGTGTAGGTAGTGCGAGTGTTGGTGTGACGAGGGTTAGTGTAGGTAGTGCGAGTGTTGGTATGACGAGCGTTGGTGTAGGTAGTGCGAGTGTTGGTATGACGAGGGTTGGTGTAGGTAGTGCGAGTGTTGGTGTGACGAGGGTTAGTGTAGGTAGTGCGAGTGTTGGTATGACGAGCGTTGGTGTAGGTAGTGCGAGTGTTGGTATGACGAGGGTTGGTGTAGGTAGTGCGAGTGTTGGTATGACGAGGGTTGGTGTAGGTAGTGCGAGTGTTGGTGTGACGAGGGTTAGTGTAGGTAGTGCGAGTGTTGGTGTGACGAGGGTTAGTATAAGTAGTGCGAGTGTTGGTATGACGAGGGTTGGTGTAGGTAGTGCGAGTGTTGGTATGACGAGGGTTGGTGTAGGTAGTGCGAAAGTTGGTATGACGAGGGTTGGTGTAGGTAGTGCGAGTGTTGGTATGACGAGGGTTGGTGTAGGTGTGACGAGGGTTGGTGTAGGTAGTGCGAGTGTTGGTATGACGAGGGTTGGTGTAGGTAGTGCGAAAGTTGGTATGACGAGGGTTGGTGTAGGTAGTGCGAGTGTTGGTATGACGAGGGTTGGTGTAGGTAGTGCGAGTGTTGGTATGACGAGGGTTGGTGTAGGTAGTGCGAAAGTTGGTATGACGAGGGTTGGTGTAGGTAGTGCGAGTGTTGGTGTGACGAGGGTTAGTGTAGGTAGTGCGAGTGTTGGTATGACGAGCGTTGGTGTAGGTAGTGCGAGTGTTGGTATGACGAGGGTTGGTGTAGGTAGTGCGAGGGTTGGTGTGACGAGGGTTAGTGTAGGTAGTGCGAGTGTTGGTATGACGAGCGTTGGTGTAGGTAGTGCGAGTGTTGGTATGACGAGGGTTGGTGTAGGTAGTGCGAGTGTTGGTATGACGAGGGTTGGTGTAGGTAGTGCGAGTGTTGGTGTGACGAGGGTTAGTGTAGGTAGTGCGAGTGTTGGTGTGACGAGGGTTAGTATAAGTAGTGCGAGTGTTGGTATGACGAGGGTTGGTGTAGGTAGTGCGAGTGTTGGTATGACGAGGGTTGGTGTAGGTAGTGCGAAAGTTGGTATGACGAGGGTTGGTGTAGGTAGTGCGAGTGTTGGTATGACGAGGGTTGGTGTAGGTGTGACGAGGGTAGGTGTAGGTAGTGCGAGTGTTGGTATGACGAGGGTTGGTGTAGGTAGTGCGAAAGTTGGTATGACGAGGGTTGGTGTAGGTAGTGCGAGTGTTGGTATGACGAGGGTTGGTGTAGGTGTGACGAGGGTTGGTGTAAGTATGGCGAGTGTTGGTGTAGGTAAGACGAGTGTAGGTGTTGAGATGGCGGTACCTGCGGCGGGCGCGGGCGCGGCGGCGGCGGCGGCGGCTCGGCGGGGTTGGCGTGGCGCTCGCTGGGCAGCGCCGCCTCGAACTGCGACCGGCTGATCACCGACACCGTGCGGTACTGGCTGCCGCTGCCGCACGACTGCACGCACGCACGCACACACACATTAATGGTTGACATTATAGCTTAGATTAAATAGACGGCTCCGTAGCGCAGGGGCTTAGCAACTAGTTGCAGCGCTGTGGGCCGCGGGTCCGAATCTCGCACAGGACAAGTATTTATACGGCCTATAAATAATTAAAATAATTTAATTATTAAGAATAAGAGAAATTTCTAGTGTGGAGGTAAACTCCACCCCGACACAAAACACGCAATTCGTTCCGGGGGTGTCGTAAGAAGCAACTATAAAAAACACCAAAAACGAATGACACAATAGATGGCCATAACCAGCCAGTTTACGGACGTGAAATATCCAGACCTGCAACAAGCAGCAACATCAATATTACTCACAGTTGGTGTTTCGTAAGACGCGGAGACACAGGGAAACAAACCAGAAGATGGGTAGCATTCTTAATCTTCCTAATAACAGCTAAAAAATAATAAACTGCTGTTGCCAATCCACCTGTCAGGTGCAACTACTGTAAATATATCCCTTATAAGAAAATCTAAGGAGACCTATGTTCGGCAGTAGACTTTAAAAGGCTTCGATTGTTGATCTCAATAAAAAATATACAAAAAACATAGTTTACATTAAAACAATGAAATTACGAAAGAGTAAATTTCAGAATCGTAACACAATAATATCTTTCCCTGAATATTTATTTATAAAAGTAAAGCACCCCCAATCATATAAATATTAATTATATTATAATGCTTATAAGTAACACTTACCGATGTGTATTCCGAATCATTCCATAAATCTTCTTCGTAGCGCTTCAATCCGTCCGTGATAACCTGTAAAAATAATATTACTATTATTATTAAACAATGGTTTCCTTACATTACCAACTAGATACGAAAAGCATATATTAGTGCCTATCGACCCTTGTCCGGTTGTGCTGACCAGAAATTAAAAAAATTCCAAAAAGCCGGTTCCATATCGGCCCGTAGGTGTCGTAAAAGGCGACGGAGGGAAAGAAACCGAGAGTTGAATGGCAACGTCCCCTTAATAACTACTAGAAAATAAATACTGCGGTTGTCAACCCACCTGTCAAGCGTGACAATTACGGCAAATGTCCCCCATATGAAGGCTATATTCAGCAGTAAAATTTAATAGGCTGTAATAGAAAAAGATACTAGAACCAGAATAGAAACTGGAAAATCCCGGAAGAGAACTGTTTGGTACTTTCATTGTACCGGAAAACGAATGAAAGAAGTACCAAGGAGTTTTGGCGGGAACTTGACCGGCGGCGGATTGCTGCTCCTGTATTATTGTTTAAATAATGGTTTGAAGTGGATTTTGATACGTAAAAGTGGTGCGATTTCATGTATTAAATGTTTGCGCATGTGAACTATTAGTGGAAACGGTGAAACAAGTGCTCCGATGGTAATGTGAATCTCAAGATAAGATGTCTGTCTGCTTAGGCGTTTTGAGATACTATCGCCAATCGTCTGCTGGCTCAAGATGCCGTCAAAATTCCCCATAAACTACGCAATGTGACGTATTAACATATTGTGAAGCATTGTACAAAAATGTTAGGATTATTATCACTTGATACTGTGATAAGTGAAGAAATGGGTTAAAGGACAAACATCCAAGCCAAAAATATTTTTTTTTAAAGAAAGAAATACTAACTTGGCTGATTTCATTGACAGAAAAAAAATTGTTTTACAATATTTAGCATTATTACCATTTACACTTCATGAAAAATACCGAAACTGGTGATGGACGTATGCTACTGTGTATGTCAATCAGAGTGCCAAAAGCGTGGCAACTATGGCATATATTCCTCCTATGAGACAAGCTATGGGGGAGGCCTATGTTCAGCAGTGGACTTTTACAAGCTATAATACCTATGTTCAGTAGTGTAAGGTGTAACGGTAAAGGTTGAATTATGACTGTCAACGCCTCAGCTCGAACTGGAGACGTAACTAGAGAAAGGTGCAGCTTACGCTTGAGCAAGCACTAGTCACTCCCGTGCAGCCGTTCCAAGCGACGGATGCGTCACGCTCCGACTTTGAATATTTTGATGTAATTGATCTGATTGATAATACTAATTCCTACGTATCAAGTTTATTTAATATGAAAAATTCTAATGTTGCGTTGTTGAAGAGCATAACCCCAGGCAACTTTCAGCAGAAACAATGACAAATAAAGCTCCCTCTATGGGGTGCCTTTGTCCAGCTGTAATGTATGTGTACCTGCTCGAGGTCCTGCGTGATCTTGGTGCGCGTGGTCCAGTCGCCCTGGCGGTCGTGTCCGTCGTGCTTGGGCGCGCGCACGCCCGTCTGCGTCACGATCAGCAGCCGCCCCACGTCGCGGTCCGTGAACTCGAAGTCAGACTCCTCGTCCGACCTGGAACCCACCACATGCTACGTCTTAACTACGATACAAATGGAAATCTTACACATTTAATACTACGTCACATAATATTTGATCAACGACATCGTCAACAATACAGCCCTTAATAAATCCACTATTAAACACAAGCTTCCTTCCAAGGCACGCCACAAAGCACGGTCTCGAGCCACCTGCATCCATTGACTTCCCGCATGTCTTACCAGGTCGTCACTCCATCTAGTGAGGGGACGCCCTACACATCGCCTGCCGGTACGAGGTTGCCACTCGAGAACCATTCTTCTCCTACTTCAGTTTACTAATCCGTAGGGCTATGTCGATTCTCTAGTTATACTGCGGATATCCTTGTTTTTAAGTCTACCACGTAGAGAAACCCCGAGCATCGTCCTCTCCAGCTCGCTGAGCGACTTTGAGCTTCCTTATACGGCCAGCAGTGAAGGACCACCTCTCAAATCCATGGGTTATCACTGACAACACACACTGGTTGAACAATCTTGTTTTGAGGTTTTGAGGTACGCCTGACGAGAAGATGTGTCGTAATTTCCCGAACGCTGCCCAACCGAGTTGAATTCGTCGATTGATCTCTCGGTCGAAGTTAGACTTACCTAGTCGGACTATTTGTCCCAGGTAAACATACTTGTCACCAACTTCGAGCTTAGGGCTCCCAACAGCTACCGGCATAGGTGTGACATGGACATTACACATGATCTTTGTTTTTTCCATGTTCATCTTAATCCGTTGGGAGACACTATTTAGGTCATTGAGCATGGTGCTTAGGTCGTCCAGCGATTCTGTTATAAGCACTATATTGTCGGCATATCGAGGGTGAGGAATGTACTTGCCATTGATGTTAATATCGTATCCTTTCTAGTCCAGTAGCTTGAAAACGTCTTCCAAAGCAGCGGTCAAAAATTTCGGAGATCTCGGAGATTTCGGACCTCTCTGCAGTTGGATAGGTTTCGTACTCTGGTTCTGTACTCGGATAGCCATCTTAGCCCTACTGTACAAACACTTCAGCACTTCGTTGTATCAACAGTCACCGTGGCACCGCCGAAGGGACCGTGGCACCGCCGAAGGGACTGTAGCACCGCCCAATTTTCAACAGAATCCAAAGCTTTATCATAGTCCATATATATGCAAGGTAAAGTGGCAGATTGTACTCTTCGGTCTTCTGTACAATTTGCCGAAGGGTATGTATGTGGTCTATGGTGCTAAAGGCTGTTCCGAAAACCAGCTTGTGCGGGAGGCTGGAAGTCGTCGTGTTTGCGTGCGATTCGTAATGACTCTAGAAAACAGCACGTAGACGTGGCTCAGGGAGATGGATATTATTATATCTCACTCAAACTATAGAAAGGGGGTCGCGACGGAAAAATCTTACACTTTTTCTAGCCTAGCCTTATACGTCAAATTCGTACCGTTCGATAAGGAACTTCGTTCCAATAACCCTGTGTAAAAGAAAAGAGTGATGGCTATACATGTCGGAAGCCATAATATTTTTCTGGCATTACCCTTATCCCTCATATAAAGTGATGATTCTTTTACAACTACACCACCCAGCACTTTTGTCATCACTACACAAAAAATGGAATGACTGTAGTATCAACATTGCACCCAGACAGAACTTGTAAAAGTTTAACCTGGAACGCCTAATCAATACATTTGCTATAGCACTCATTTCGCAGTAACTCCCTACAATAATTATGTATTGTTGGGAGTGGACATATTGTGCACTTCGCTAATTAATATTCTCTTAAATTAATAAAGATTAAACAATCCTACTAAATATACGCTGTTCATTTTACCATGATATTTTACATGAACAACTTCTACTGGCACTTAAATTATTTCTATTGTATTGTGTGCATTTGATGGTTTATAACAATGAAATTTTCTGACACTTATTACAGGATACATTTCAAAGTGCGCAGGCATTGCAATACCTAATTCCTCCCTCTTCCTTCTACCATCAGAAAATCAGACGCTCGACTGGACTCTACCAGTTTGTTATCGATTATTCTTTTATAGGATAAGGGTGACACAATACCACATATTCGAATTTGTCATTCGTAATACATACAGAAAATGGGTAAAATAATTTGCCAGCATCTGTCTTGCTTCCCGATTTCAATGTGGGTATATATCTATAGGTAGTGTCAAGCACTAACTTTTAATAACTTAAAAAAAAGCATAAAATTTAAAAATAGTTGAAAAATAAAATCTCATGCATTATGGCAGCGTAAAGATACAATTTACTCACCAAGCATCAGTAAAAGTGTTTTGCCTTGGAGGAGGTAAATCCAGCTCCTCG
The DNA here is from genome assembly GCA_033319125.1 of Parnassius glacialis. Taxonomy (NCBI): domain Eukaryota; kingdom Metazoa; phylum Arthropoda; class Insecta; order Lepidoptera; family Papilionidae; genus Parnassius; species Parnassius glacialis. The sequence continues at coordinate 13,435,445 of JAVANC010000015.1, read as the reverse complement.
TCCAGTTGGAAGTGTAGCTCTTCACGTGGTTCCTCTTCGGGAGGTTGTGTTGCGACGGTGGTTGTTGTGGATGTCCTCTCACGGGAACCCGCTTTTGTGCGTCTTTTCACCTGAAAGATAACAATTTGTTAGTCAGTGATATGCCAATTATTTTATAAAAAAAAAGTGAAGTAACAGCCTACAGGCCCCTTAGAATTCCTGACAGGGTTAGCAGACTTCACATCATGATATTGAACTTTTAAAGTGAAAACTTTAGAATCGTTGTGATTTTAAACTCGATGAAATGAAACAGCGATACCAAAAAGAGACAAACATATACCTATAGGATTTAGCCTGCGAGGTTTATTTTACGTACCTCCTTGAGTTCAATCACTTTTTGTTCGATAAAATTCCTTAACCTGACTGAAGTAGACGACGCTATTATATTATGTTATATTTTCTAAAGGTTTCACGTTTACCGCGTGTGAACTGCATAAATGTTTTTTTTTTAATTAATACATGACTCATGTTTTCCCACAATGTTATTCTTCACAGCCGTGTATATGGTAAATCAGCACTTAAAATTGCTACTATCAATTTCATTGGTGCCAGCGAAAATAATTTTATATACATACATACATACGTAAACTCTCACGCCTGTTACACAAAGGGGTAGGCAGAGACTGAACTTCTATATGGCACGGTACTGACACACCTCTCTCGCTTGTTTCATATCAATATGTCTACGCTTATAATATGCTCGTCGTTTGAAGAAACTCTTAATTTAGCAAATCTTCAATACATCGTCAATTTCATTGATTACGCGTCCTTATTCTATTCGCGTGATTATGCGTCCATTGCGGACTCTGCTACTTACTCATTAAAGACTTCTAAACGGTCGAAACGAACGACAGAGGGAAAGTGAAACAGGAGCTGGGCAGCAGCATCTTCCTAATAACAACTCTAAATAATAAAAAAAACCTATGCCAATCTGTTTACCAAGCGTGGCAACTATAGCAAAATCCGCCCATGATGCAATGTATGAGGGACGCTTATGTTCAGCAGTGGACTTTTATAGGCTGTAACGGAATGGAATGAACTTCTAAACGTAAATTAATAATATGAATGCAAATATTCACTCTCCTTGGCATCACATTACACCTTCTATAAAAGTAAAATACGAATATGCTGACCAAAATATTTTGTACGTGTTAGAGCCATGCTGCAACTATATTAATAGTATAGTTGTAGCACGAATGGGTCGGCTCGACCGGGGAAGGACCACGCTCTCACAGAATACCAGCGTAAAATAGTAGCTTAATGCTGCTGTGTTTCGTATGGTGAGTGTAGAGAACCGGAGACCCTTTTTACTGGAAAAGAGGCATTCCATCTTAGTCCTCACGGATGACAACGCATCTGCATCTTGAGTCTTTATTGAGGATAGATGTAGATGTCTATGGGTCACAGTAGCCACTTACCATCAGGTGGACTGTGTGCTCGCTTGTCACCCTATCCTATAAAAAAAAATATGAAAAACTTTGTCAGACTTTCTAAAAATATTCCCTTAAAAAGTTAACGTTAAAATAATAATGTAAAAAATTTACTCCCCATTAAATTCTACAAACTATTGCATGGTTTTGTATTGCATGTACGTTTTTAAAAATTGCTTATATATTTAATTTTAAAAACAATAGATTGATTTTGGAAGGCCTGGTATCAAATTTTGTACCATATATTAGAGAAAATTATTTAGTTTCATTATAAATTAGTTAAGGGTATGAATTATGTTTCGTCCTAAAGTTAAATAGTAAGACAAACCCACCTCTGTCCAAATATCTGAACTGCTTCTCTCTGATGACGGGCTCCCAGTGCCCGAGCCTTGCTTCCCTTCTTGCTGCTCTGACAGGTCATTTGTTACATCTTCTGTAAATATAAAATACAATATTAATGATATTGTCATTAATATTATACCTAACAAAATTTTTAATTCACCACAGTTTTATACAGAAACAGAGAGGATTTACAACTATATCAAAGATCTGCTTGTATTTACGCGAACACTACACATTTAAATAAAACTAATTTTACGGATTTTATCGCGTATATTAACTTATTTTACATTCCCCACGTTTCAAGCACTTTACAGCACCCATGGTCCAGTTTTATTTAAATCTGCTTGTATCCTACATGGAGTAGAGATAAAAAAGGATAATGATTATTTCATTATCATCATTATCATTACAGCTCATCACAAGTCCTATCCCATCCTCTAGTCTAGAAGATATCAAAATATTTTCCAGACATTTTTCTTCAATCCATTATGATTCAAATGCAGAAAGCTTGTTTTAAATTTCCTAATACATAAAACAATCTAATTAAGAAACCAATTAACATGTGGTAGAGTTATCGGCTCGATTGAAGAAGGACACAAAATACTAGCGTAAAATAGCAGTTTAATGCTGCTATGTTTCATATGGTAAGTGTTCCATTTTAGCCCTCAGAGGGTAACTACACATCTACATTTTGATTTTTAATCAAGGATAGATGTACATATCTATGGGCTTCAGTATCAAGTTACGATCAGGTGGGCTGTGTACTCGTTGTCACCCTTATTATATAAAAAAAGACGTGATGGTTATCTATTGGACGCTGTAATATTTTTTTGGCATTTCCCACAATACTCTTGCGACACCCACGGAACATAATAATGTGATAGATTCTCTAACAACTCCACCACCCAGCACTTTTGCCATCACTACACAAAAAATGGAATGACTGTAGTATCAACATTGCACCCAGACAGAACTTGTAAAAGTTTAACCTGGAACGCCTAATCAATACATTTGCTATAGCACTCATTTCGCAGTAACTCCCTACAATAATTATGTATTGTTGGGAGTGGACATATTGTGCATTTCACTAACTAATATTCTCTTTTTTTTTTAATAAAAATAAGGGTGACAAACGAGCACACAGTCCACCTGATAGTAAGTGGATGCTGTGACCCATAACCATCTACATTTATCCTCGATTAAAAATCAAAATTCAGAAGCGTTGTCACAACGTGAGGACCCGGTTCTCTACTCACCATACGAAACACAGCAGCATAAAGCTGCTATTTTACGCTGGTATTCTGAAAGCACGTAATCCTTCCCCGGTCGAGCCGACCCATTCATACCACAACCGTAACAAAGCTGCAGCGTGACTCTACCACCCATAGACAATAATTATTTACTTTTAATTAATTCATACAATATGCCGTGTAATTTCGACGTAAGATAATCCATCATCTCATACTGTTGGTGTTTTCAGAAGTGACAGGGGGAAATTGAAACTGGCAAACAGGACATGGGCAGTAGCAGCATCTTTCGGATAACAATAATAAAAAAAAACTTCTGCAGTATTGAAGTGCATGCAAGATATGTATCTATTTCTGTCTCTTTCTCCGATGCTTACCAGAGCGCCTCGCTTGCGGCACGAACTCGGGCACGTCGGGGTTGAGCGGATCACGGGCCGCTGTCCGTGCAGTCCGGAACATTCTGGCAAAAAGTTTAATAAATTTTAATTTTTTGTGCATTATTCTCGTGGTGTTCGTATGAATGTATGTTTCGTTATTTTAAAATCTTTTGTGGCTAAATGCCTTGACAGACTGTAAGCGCTGGGTGCAACTAGATTCGTCTTCTTATTCGGGGGCTCATAGGCAAGAATTTAAACATGCTTAAAAAAGAAGAGCTAAATATATGTATATTTTAGATGAAAAAAAATATATACATAATAATTACGGCCTCTCTGACCTACCTAGGCTACTTAGGAATGGATATAGGCTCTATATACATATATTTAATTCTCTATATAATGTATGATAACATTTTATTAAAGATGTCATTGACAACAAAATTTTACCGATAAAATTTTTAGTTAAAGCAAGTGGCAACCATTTTTGTGAATAAAAAAATGTTCTTTATTATTTTTAACCAAGGCTTATAATAAGGATTAAAATTATTTCTGTAATTGATTGTAAAATAACTTTTTCATTAATGTATCACATAAACATTTTTTTAACAGTAAATCACTTTTTCTGCCCAAGACTATCAGGGTCGGTATCACCTTTTACTTATTACTGTTATGTTTAGTATGAACGCTAACAGAAGTAGCAATCACTGGCTGCAAGGCTTTTCATTTGAGTCCTCATTGGGGATATTTTAGCGATTTTTTTTATAAACATGCACTATTATCTTAGCCTGTGTATTTATTTATGCATGTAATGCGATGTTTTAATTAAGTTTACACCCGCTTCCAATTATAGCTGAATTATGAAATTTTGCCCACATATTAAGACGTTACAGAAGTAGATATATGAAGAAGTAGACACGGGTTCGATCCCCGCCGGCACTAATTAAATTGTTAATTGCAGTTTTAAGTGCGGATTTACTACGTGCTTGGTGGCGAATGAAAACATCGTGAGGAAACTTGTGTCTGAGAAATAAGAAAAAATATATTTCGAAGACATGTGAAGTTCGCCAATACGCATTGGGGCAGCGCGGCGGATACTTCCTTGCCCTAAAACCCTCTCAGGCATGAGAGGAGGATGCAGTGCGACGTATATAGACTGTAACTTTTAAACTCTATTAAGAAGTTAAGAACCTATGATAATTTCATAACTATGAGCTAGTTTTCTCATGAATATAATTACCGCTAACATTCAATGTGTATTGGGTAAGTTTTTTAAGGTGTCATATTTTTTGTTATAAGTTGATTGCAGTGTGAGATGGTTTATATATAAAATGTTTGTTTTACCTGGGCAATGGTGGAGGAGGGACAGCTCGCAGAAGGCCTGACACCGGAGCTACGAGCGGGCCCCCCATCGTAGCTAAAGGGAATATCCCCACCATGTGTTTCTTGCGTCTGTGGACAAACACCAGATTAAATAAAATAGCACTTATTACATGCTTCGTAACTATGAACACTTGATGAAATTTTCAGTCTCAGTAACTACTATAGAATATTGATTAAAGCTTCCAACTGAAAAAAAAAACATACAAAAACACAATCATGTTCACACGCAAATAGCACTTAAATTAACCGAACTAAATTTTCTGAAATTATTTAGCCTAAAGCCTTCACGGAGCCTACGGCATCATTTGTAAAACGAGATTGATAAGTCAGTGTACATTCCAAAACTAGGATTTTTTATAGGAGTCAGGTTGACCAGAAAACACACAGTCTATCTGACGGTAAGTGGATCGTGTGAGCTATAGTCATAGTATATGTTTATCCCGACCCCTGAGGGCTATGATGAAAGGAATAGCTTTTTGCCAGTAAAGAGGGTCACCAGTTCTCTACATTTTCAAAACAAACACACCGTCATTGTGCAGCTATTTCACACTGGTATTCTGTGAGTATATGGTCCTTCCCTAGTTGAACTGCTGCAGCATGGCTCTATTACACCTAAAATCTCTATATATAAAAATCAATTGTTGTCTGTTAGTTTCGCCAAAACCCGAAACTGTCTCGACTGATTCTGATGAAATTAGATTGACAATTGGACCCGACAGATGGAGGTGGTACTCACCCGTGCGGAGCCTGGGCGAATCGCTAATATTTTATAAAATTCCTTGTAGCAACACATATGAGCCGCATAATACATGAGTAAGTATTTGCGGTTCGGTTGAGTTGCGTTACTATCACCGCGTGGGATATGCAATCGCATAGTAAACACGACCGCTACGAAAGGCATCACGGTGAATTATAGAAATAGTCTGCATGCATTCCGCTTTTGGCCACAGGCCTCATACGATTTTCGAAAGGCTCTGTAGTGAATAATCAAGTCAATTATTCTTTGAGGTTAAAGAATCTAGAAAAGGGGATGACTTGATCGAACTACTTCATCTACTGCCCTATTTAAAATTAAGATGTCCAAATAATGAATGAGTCAACTTACTAGAGAACTAAACTCTCAAAGAAATACCATTATTAAATAGCATAATAATAATAATGTTTTGTAAAGAGACAAAAAACTGAATACCCCGATTATGGGTAATGCATTACATCTTAGTGCTTAGGGATAACGTTTCTCCATTTTGATTCTCAATTGATGGTAGATGTATATGTCTATGAGCTACAAATTCACTTACAATCAGGTGGACATTGTGCTCGTATGTCACTTTTACTTGTACAAAAAGACTTAAATGTATGAAAGACACAGTTACAATCATCTTAAATCATAAACTGTAACCCACTTGTTTTGTACAAGCTACCCTGCTACTGCTTTGCCTGGATAAAGTATTAATGTAGCGTTATTGAATTTAGATTTAATATATTTGAAGACCATTTATTTTATCATTTATTTGAATCTCCGGGAGGAAAACCGGCGACGAGGTTCGCCACCCGTCACGTCCTGTCTCCTGGAGGGGCGAAAAGTGGATTGCGGAGGCCCGTCTGGCTACGCTGAATGTATGTGGAGCAATGAATGATAAGATGGATGAAATATGCGAAATGATGAATGATAGAGGAATAGATGTATTATGTGTGAATGAGACGAAACGAAAGGGAAGAGATGTCACTGCACATGGCATGTATACCGCTTACTGGTCTGGTGTAGACGAGACCGAGCGGGCATGCCAGGGAGTCGGTGTCATCCTTTCAGAAAGAATGGGTCAATATGTGAAAGAGTATGAATGTGTAAGCCCAAGGCTGCTGTGGATACGAATGAAAGTGGGCTTAAAGAAGTTGTTTGTGCTTGGGGTTTACGCCCCAGATATGTCTAAGCCCACTTATATCCGAGAGCAGTTTTGGAACATGGTAAGGCTGGTGTTGACGAAGTGCAAGGAAAATGAAAATATTATTATGTTAGGAGATTTTAATGGAAGGGTGGGAGTGAAGAGGTCTGGTTATGAAAGGATATTAGGAGCGTTTGGCGATGAAAGAATAAATGAGAATGGTGAAGACCTCCTCACCATATGTGTGGAAAAGAATCTTTTTGTGGCGAACACTTTCTTTCGCCATAAGAGGATTCACATGTATACATGGGAAAGAGGGGATGATAGAAGCATGATAGATTTCATAATTGTGGATGGAAGAATGAGGAGCGCAGTGGTAGATACAAGGGTTTACCGGGGGTCCAACGTAGGGACGGATCATTACTTGGTCTTATACCGAATTAATGGTCTATTCAAGCGTTGGCGGCATCGGACATCTGTGTCTACCACTGCGTTACAGCGTATAAGAATAGAGAGGTTACAAGATGAAGGTGTAAAAGAGAAGTATAAATGCAGACTGAGGGAAAATATAAGTGTGTTGAATGAATTTTGTATGAATGAGTTAGACTTGAAGAATGTATGGAATAATGTTAAGAAAGTTTTGGTGGATACAGCCACCGAAGTATGTGGTGTAAGTAAGAGAACGAATGAAAGGAAAAGTAATACTTTGTGGTGGGATGATGAGGTACGGATGGAAGTTGAAGCAAAGAAGAGGGCATGACTAGATTTACTAGCAACCAAACCTGGTAATTCTGGCGGTATGAATGATGAGATTGAAAGAAAAAAGGCAGACTTTAGACGTATAAATAAGAGAGTAAAAGAAGTTGTTGAAAGGAAAAAGCAAGAAAGAATAGATAAGAATGATAGAAGAATATCTGATAACTTCCAGGCAAATATTAAAATGTTCTGGAAGCTCGTAAGAAATGCCAGGGGAAATTCAAAACAGCCTAGAATGAATGCTATACGAGACGAGAATGGCTGCATGCTGAATGATGAAGTTTCGAATTTAATGAGATGGAAGGAATACTTTGAAAGCGTGTTTAAGAGTGAAGAGTCGTCTGAAGTAAGTGAAATGGAAATTCCGGAAGAAGTGGAGAGAGGTAGAGAAATAAGTGTAGATGAAATAGTGAAAGCAATGAAAAGCATGAAAGCAGGTAAGGCAGCCGGATATGATAGAGTATCACTCGAAATGCTAAGGGCTGGAGAGGGTGTGGTTGCAGGCCTGCTGTACACCTTGTTTAATTTATGTTGGGAACTGAAGCGGGTACCGGAAGACTGGTGCAAAGCCGTTATAGTCCCAATATATAAGGGAAAGGGGTCGCAGCAGGACTGTAAAAACTACCGTGGTATCAGCTTGCTTAGCATTGTGGGTAAACTGTATGCTAAGGTGTTAATTGAAAGAGTTATGGAAGAAACTAATGAAAAAATTTGGGATGTGCAAGCTGGATTTAGAAAGGGGATGGGGTGTACGGATCAAGTCTTTTCCATGCGCATGATTGCTGAGAAATTTTTGGCCAAAAACCAGAAAGTTTTTTGTGCGTTCATGGACTTGGAAAAGGCTTATGACAGAGTGGACAGGAACGTGTTATGGCAAACACTGACCTCATTTGGGTTGAGCGCTGGTCTGATACAGGCATTGAAGTCTCTATATAGGGACTCTAGTGCTTGTGTCAGGATCAACGGGGCCTACTCGGACTGGTTTGGCATCCATAAAGGTGTCAGACAGGGCTGTGTGGCTTCCCCGTGGCTGTTCAACCTATTTATGGACAGTTGTTTGGAAAATTTGAAAGTAGAAGAATGCGGGTTAAGAATGGGTGAGTTAACCGTCAAATGCCTTTTGTACGCCGATGATCAAGTCATACTTGCGTCTTCGGCAGCCGAGTTGCAAATGATGGTTACATTAATGAACAGGACATTAAAAGAAAAGGGAATGAAAGTGAACGCAAGTACGACGAAAGTTATGGTTTTTGAAAGAGAAGAAAGTAAAATGATATGTGAAATAAGAATAGAAGGGGAGTTGGTAGAGCAAGTAGATGAGTTTGTGTATTTGGGATGTGTGTTTAGCAGGGATGGTAGATATGATAAGGATATAGAACGACGAGTGAATGCAGGAAATAGAGTGAATGGGGCTTTACACTCTATTGTGAAAAGTCAGAATGTGTCCAAAAAGGCACGTATGGCAATTCACAATGCTGTGTTAGTGCCTACTTTAATGTATGGTAGTGAAAGTTGGGTGTGGCAGAAGAAGCACGAGAGTAGAATAAATGCTGTAGAAATGCGATCCTTAAGGAGTATGTTAGGGATGAATCTGAATGACAGAGTGAGAAATTGTTTAATAAGAGAAGAGTGTGGTTTGCAAGATGATGTTGTGACCAGGATTAAGAAAGGAATGCTTCGGTGGTTTGGTCATGTGGAAAGAATGAATGAGGAAAGAGTGACAAAGCAAATTTATGTTGCAGAGGTGAACGGCAGAGTCGGAAAGGGTCGCCATAGGCGAAAGTTTATCGACCAAATTGGCGATATGTTGAAAATGGGCCAAATCAAGTGTACCTTTAACCGACGAACGTGTATGCGTAGGTATATGGATGTGGAGGAAGCGAGAGAGGTCTGTCAGGATCGTGCCAAATGGAAGTCCATAGTCTCTGCCTACCCCTCTGGGTGACAGGCGTGAGTGTTTATAGATATAGATTATTTTATCAATTATTCATTTTTTTTTGAATGAACAAGTTTTTCAGACAAAATATAGAATAAATCACTCCGGACATTGCTCTCTGTTTGCGACGTTTCATTACAATTCGTTCAGGCATTCCGATGTTTAAAACATGTTATTTCAATATTACAGGCATACACTTCAAATTTATTTATATATATGTGTATAGATTAGGTCTGTACTCCAGCTGTAATCTGAACCCGGCATTTGCATGACTGTAGCCAGGAATCTTGACCACTAATCTATGCGATCTTAATGAATGCCACAGACTGCTAAAAATATACAAGTTATTCATCATTATCATCATCATCATTTTTTTCACCTTTCAAAGTCCATTGCTGAACATGATTCTCCGTCATAGATTGCCACAATATATGGTCCTAAGTCACTGGCATCCATAGACTACCTGTGTATTTCATCAGGTTGTTACTCCATCTATTAGGGGTCGAATCGATTGTCGGAGCTATATGGCTAGCGCGTATACATATTATTGACATTAAAAAATTGACTCACTTTTTCTCTCCTGGTTTCTCTTCTGTGTTCTCGGACTGTAGCGGAGGATCTTCATTGGACTCGGTCGGTCGCTTCTCTTTCTCTTCAGACTCTTGTGTTTTCACTTCTTTTTTTTCCTCTTCTTTCAGCTCATTGGGCTTCTGTTCGCTAGCGTTCGCAACCGGCGCCGTCTGTGATAGAAGCTTCAATATATTTCTAAATAAATATTAAACTTACTTTAAATATCCATAGATTTAAATAGAATATTTTTGTTAGATACTCTAATGATTAAAAAAATATAATATCATACCTCAGTCTTAACGGATGTTTCTTTAGGAATTTCATCCTCTTTCTTATCTTCAGTTTCTTTTTCATTCTCCTTCTTTTCTATACTCGGCGCTTCTTCTATTTTATCTACTTTCTTTTTACTGATCTCTTCCTTCACATCGTCTGTTTTGTCCTTCACTAATTCTGCATCGTTTTTTGACTCTTCCGGTTTTGATTTATCTGATGTGTTTGTGGAAGGTTCTTTGCTTTTATCCGTGATTTCTTTATCTTCAGTCGGTTTGTCGGTTTTTTCGTTTGTCTCGGGCTTATCTGTCTTTTCGGTTTTCTCGCTTTCATCGGAGTTGATCCCGGATGTGATATCCAATATTGGCCATTTCGTAGGTTCGAAAGCTGTTCGGACCTGTGCCGGAAACCAAATACATTATACAAAAACATAATTTCTTAATTAAATCATCTAAATTATTGTTGACATATTGGTCTGGGACTTATAGATGTTTTTATAGAACTTAAAAAAGAATGTGCCTACCAAGTTACTCGCCTAACTTAAAATGGAATATTGCATTGAATGTATGTCTAAATTATTGTCATTATTGAATGTATTTCATATGTATATGTATGGCAAGCAAAATCTTCGCCACTAGTATTACGACATTAATTATTAAGTGGCGAAGCTTGCGAAGACACTTATTGATTTCACGATGTCTGTCCGTCTGTCCGTCTATCTGTCCCATGATTATCTCGAGAACGGTTTCGAATTTTCAAATTCTGTTTACAGCAATCGATTACTGATCACCCAGGCATCTGAACCTCCTATTTTGAAACTGATTGCTCAACGGCAACCGTTAGAAACCGCTACAAAGCTGATTGCTTAGCCACTTTGCTATGCTGTTAGCTTGCTAGGTTTATTTTTGTATTAAATAGGCTGTAAACTCGAGGGTAAACTTTGTAAATTTAAACATGATCACCATTTACATTTGAAGAAACCTCTATTTTTCATACATAGAAATGAAGTTAGTAACGTAACTGTTTAGAAAACATTGTAGTTATATCCTATTTGATTACATTCTAGTTATACAGGCAGTGACGCATTCCATATTAGTCCATAAAGTTCACAAAGCAACTGGTGTCCAAGAGCTGCAGTAGCATTTTAATAAAAAAATATTTTAACTTGTACGCATGTGCGTGTGTGTGCGTGTGCGTGTACGTGTACGTGTACGTGTACGGACCTTGAAGCCGTTGATGAGTTGCAACTTGTCCGAATCCCGAATAGCGTCGAGCACGAGCTGTACGTCCGCTGTGAGAGCTCGCACGCGGTGGAAGGACGCGATCAACGTCACCGGAATGGTACCGTCGGCAGCCATCTTGCGGCGCAGGAAGAAATCGCGCGCCAGGTTGTCCGCGCTGAAGTAGTACTCGCTGCAAGTATAAACACGCGTTAATAACACCCAGTACAGATTATTATAGAAAATACTAACTTTTTCTTCAAGTTCCAACCTTATTTGCAATGGACCAAATAATAGCAGAACCTCAATATCACAGACTGATAAGATGAGTACCAGTGTGAAAGTAATGTCAAGTCACTTACACCAATGATCCCGTAGTCGTGTGTACGAGAGAATCTTACAAGATAAAAATATATACTGACACATTTGCATTCTTAGCAAGGCCATGTTCAGCTATGACCCTTAAAGGCTGACGATGAAGAAGGTATTAACTGACACATTTACATTCTTAGTAAAGCCTACGTCTAGGGATGGACTTTTTAAAAGCTAATGGTGAAAACCCATTACCACATACCACATACTTATATTCTCACATTTATCTTGTAATCTTTCTACTAATGTGGGGTAACGAAGTAGTAGCCTCAGACGTCTTATGCCTCCAACCTTTAAATTTGAACAGACCATTTTCTCAGACATAAAACCAACTAACGATATTTTCCATTTTTTTTATAGAAGAGGGGGCAAACGAGCATGCGTCTCACCTGATGGTAAGTGACTACCGTCGCCCATGAACAACCGCAACACCAGGGGAATTGCAGATGCGCTGCCAGCCTTTTAGAAAGGTGTAAGCTCTTTTCTTGATGGTCCCTAAGTCGTATCGGTCCGGAAAAATCGCCGGTGGTAAACAATTCCACAGAGAAGTTGTACGAGGAAGAAAACTTGTAGTAAAACGCACAGTCGTGGACCGCCAAGCATCCAGATGGTGAGGATGGTATCGTGAATTTTGAGGTGATCTGTCCCTATCTTGGAATACTGCTAAATTATTACACTCCTCTTTCTTCCACTCTCAATTATGAAATCAATCGTACTTAGTGACTTTTCCTCTCACCCATATTTACAAATAGATTTTTATTAATGACAAAACAGTGTTTGCCACGGGAAGCTTACAAAAGCATACTGTGAGTAGACTTTCCACTATTCTCATTACCATCAACAAACATTCTCAATACCATTTCACAACAAGATCTTTTCACCCCAATAACTGAAATCTCCTATCATAATAATATTTTAATTCTCCTTACATTTTAATGTCATTCCTACCATATGCTTTGATATATGTGAAGTGTAAACATCAGAACAAATAACTTCTTTAAGCCCACTTCCAATAATAACCATAGCAGCCTGGTTCTTACACAAAAATATACTTTCACACACTTACCCCTTGTATACTAAAGGAACCAATATCATGACATGCCCGCTCAGTCTCCTCTACACTAGACCAGTAAGCGGTATCATATCATGCCATGTGCTGTGGAACCTGTCTCTGTCACTCTATCTCATTTACACATAAATATCCTCTATCATACATCATTCATGTTATCATTAATTGCTCCACGTATATTCCGTAGCTTTCCCTCTAGGACACAGATTGTGACAGGTCTGATTCTTCGCACCCCTGCCCTTTAATGGGGCATTGAGAACTCGGGGTGTATTCTTTTGGTGTACAATCCATTGTTCAAGGGGTTATCAACGTCATATACTTAATTATTTTGCAATCGATAATCGATTATTTTTACAGTCGATAATCGAATAGCAACATTACTATTTGTGATTGTCTGACACTACATTGATTTGATTGCATAAATTTCACATTGGGCATGGGTTAGTTATAACATGTAAATGACATATCTTAACGTTAAGTTACGTAACAGTTGATGACTTATACCTAGTTACTTTCATGCATTTTTATAGTTTTTATTAGTTAGTTTTAATTATTGTAGAATGTCAAGTAGGCTAATCTCGCCGTGCATTTAATAGATTCCGCTTTCGAAAACAATAATAGAATATATTTTTTTTAAATTAATATAAATTATATGAGTACTTGTTGAAAGTAGTTTATACTTTACCATTGATTCAGAAAAAACCTCTGACTTGGGTAGAAACAGCAAGAAACCCAGCGGGACTGTTTAAACAATACTGTTATAGCTTACTGCCTTATAGGTGGGAAATATGCCATAGCTGCCACACTTGACAATCGCAGTTTTTTATTTTTAGTTTTTCTGGTTTGTTTCCCTCTGTCGCCTTTTACGGCACCCACGAGGCGATATGGCCGTAAGCGACGTACACTGCCACTATACTGTATAAATATTACATAATTATGAAGAACGAGACATTTTATAGAATAAGGTAGACGTGTGCGGGACTCACATCTGCTTCTTGATGAGGTCCTTGAGCGTGGCGTGGTCGAGGCCCAGGGTGTAGGGCGGCGCGCCGTAGTAGTAGGGCTGCGGCAGCGCGGCCACGTGCAGCGCGCCGTAGTGCAGCATGAGGCCCTGCACGCCCACGCCCGCGCCCGCCTGAGCCACGCGCAGCTGGGGACGGGGAAGAGTTGCGGCCTCCGCCCTACTGCCTACTGCCTACTGCCTACTGCCCACTGCCCACTGCCCACTTCCTACTGCCTACCTACCCCGCTCTCCTCATCTATCCCCACGCTACCCGAATTGTAACGTGTGACTCCAATTTATTCGATACACTTATGAGTTTAAAAATTTAAACCCCTATATAGAAAAATCTATCTTATCTTGCATTCAAATTTGATAATAGAATGAACACAAAAAATAATTATTCGTTATTCAACCAGCTGATGACTTGTTCAAACTGAGTTGAATGTTTCGAAGTCATAGACTAAAATGTCCACAGTCAATTCTCAATACGAGTTTAAGTTACAGTCAAATTATTTTATAGTTCTAAATGATTTAATAATTTAGTTTAATTTTTAGAACAGTTTTTAACTCTAATTTTTTAAAAAAAAAAAACGTTACCCCTACACTAGGATTATCTCCTGTATCGCAGAGGCAGTTTACAAACACGAATTGCACAAGGACAAACATCCAGACCCGGAACAATTATTTGTAGGCCATACAAATACTTGTTCCGTGCAGGATTCGAACCCGCGGCCCCCAGCGCAGCAAGTTATTTCTAAGCCACTGCGCCACGGAGCCGTCAATTCATTAAATTACTAACTTCTTAATTTAATCACAACACTTTCAAATATTGAATTTATTGAAATAGTTTACGCAATGCTTTCTTTCTACTAAGGAATAACTGCTATTTAATAATAAACAAATTATTCCTCACTCTCATTAATAGTCTTTAAACATTACAAAATTGTTGTTTGTTTATAGATCAATTTCATTTTCGATAAAAAATAATAACCGTAACTTTCTTAAGCTTGTCAACGGTTTCTTATTTTTTATTTCATAAAGTAAATAAAACAGAGTAAGAAAAACAATGAAACTTTTTCTAAACTTGTAGCTGATCATTTTACCACCGGAGGCTCGCTATTGCATGGAAAGGTATGCATGATAATGAAACTATAATATATTGAATATAAACCTTTATTTGAATATTCCTAAATGTTTAGTATAATACTAAATTATAGAATATAATTTCCCATACTAAAAGACCAATATGTGATATATGAACCGATTGAGATAATATGATTTTGAATTATTTTGAGCACCATAATATAAATTAATAAAAACCGTTAAAATTAAATGGATGAACAACTACATAATGCAAGTGCAAAATAATTTACATATAACATTTACAAATGATACATAAATACCCATAAATAAATTAATGATAAACATTAATATGAAATGAAATAAGATATACCCCGAAACTATTAAAATAAACTATTATACCGGTTGACTTTATTCAGCTAAGATAAAATAGGATGTCTAGATAAACGAAGTAGAAGATATTTTACAAATTTATTGTTTATTCATAATAATTTTATGAAATTGATCTCTCAATTAATACTACTAATTTAAACCTAACGGCCGTTTAAAGCCGTTACAAATTCATTCATACTGGTCACAAGTACAGCTTTTTTTTAATTAAAGGAAAAATTGATAAAAAATATTTTGAATTTCATGATTACAATCGCTTTTTATTTAGAAAAAATTAAATATACTATGAAAAAATTGTAAATTATCTATACTTCAGGCTTCTACATCGATCACCTATACTCCTTTCTTTTCCTTTTAGAATATAATCAACCAGAATATTTATGTACGTGGCATATTTTTTTTTAAATATTTATGTATGTAGTATATTAAAAGCATATTATAAACATAGCATATTAAAAATATTTATGTATGTAGCATATTAAAAGCATATTATCCCATACAAAACCATGGCACTTAAAATGTATGATCCAAATGATGTCCGATAAAGCGGAAATAGGAGTTTTGGGAGCAAGGACCCTAGCTTCGGTATAGAAAATCCTTCTTAAGTTTATAAGAAAAATTTGTATACCACGAGCAAAACACGCTCAGGCTATGTGCTTGCCCGTTAAAAAAAAACAACATTAATATTGAGGCTTGATTCACAGGTAACACTAAAACGACTGAAAGGTTATATTTACAGTTTAAATTGTTAACAATGTGTTTATGTTCAAAATTAGGATTGTATGGTAAGCGTGAATCAAACCTGAAACACAAGCAAAGAAAGTATGCCAAATAAAAATAATATTAAAACTCTGGTCCTCTACAAGCCGGATAACACTAATCAAAGTTGTAATAAATTAACACATCATACAGCTTTAATTCACAATTCATCATAGTGTCCCAAAACTTTGGATAGTTTTCGATGTATGCTGGCAGTTTGCTTTCATTTTTGAGATAAAAAAAAATAAAGAAATAAAGTGTATATATGTAGATAAAATAATAAAGTGTTAAAGGTGCAATACATCTTGTATTGCGGTCGCCCGTAGAGTAAATTGATATTCATAATAATTGAAATACACTTACGTGTTATTAAAACAAAGCATTTGTTTAATATGCAACAAAAATAATCTAAATTTACTTAAAACCGGAACACCAATTAAGTTTTTGAGACACTATTAACAGTAGCAAATACAGGTTACATGATGTAGTAATTTTGACAACATGTTAGCGCAGTGGCTGAGATTTTTAGTGTGCGGGTAGGACAATGGCTATCACCTCTCATGGGAGATGATGAGATCATCATCCTTCCAACTAGCAGATTATGCGTGAGTGTGTAGGCTATCAAAAACACGCGTGACTGTGGTGAAACAAGAGGGATCAGTTTGCGTGCATGATATTGAGTGGTGAATTTCATTGGTTACTATTTTGCTTGCTTTTTACGTGGTAGAGTCACGTTGCAACTATATTATGGTTGTAGCACAAATGGATTTGCTTGACTGGGGAAGAACCAAGTTCTTATGATAGCATAAGTGTAGAGAACTTGAAACCCTTTTCACTGGAAACAAGTCCTCATCTCCATCTTAGTCCTCAGATGTGGTAACGTAACATGTCTACGTGCTACAGCATCTATTTACCACTAGTTGGGCAGTGTGTTCGTATGATTGAATCATCAATGAAAATGGGTTAGTGTGTGTCCTCATTTGTAATAAACCTAGCAAGCTAACAGCATAGCAAAGTGGCGAAGCAATCAGCTTTGTAGCGGTTTCTAACGGTTGCCGTTGAGCAATCAGTTTCAAAATAGGAGGTTTAGATGCCTGGGTGATCAGTAATCGATTGCTGAAAACAGAATTTGAAAATTCGAAACCGTTCTCGAGATAATCGTGGGACAGACGGACAGACATCGTGAAATCAATAAGTGACTCCGCAAGCTTCGCCACTTAATAATTAGGTTCTCAATCGAGGATAGATGTAGATGTTTATGTCACAGTATCCATTTGTCATCAGGTGGATTGATTGAACGAGTAATGTAAACATATGGCCAAATAATCAAAGGCTACTAAAATCGTTGTGGTGTTATAGTTACTTTGTGTTAGTGTAAGTGATAGGGACAGCACGATATTTAACAGCATCATAAAATTGAGTATCGATTGAGTAGTTGGGCATATGTGTGTGGGTAGTTGTGTGTGTGTGTGTGTGGTGGTGTACCTGTGGCAGGTCGTGGTGCGCGAAGTCGTGGTGGTAGAGCGCGTGGTGGTGGAGCGGCGGCGCCGCGGACGCGGGCCGCGCCGCCACGCGCCGGCCGCCGCGCGCGCGCGCCGCGCCCCTCCCGCGCCCTGCCCCGCCACCCGCGCCGCCCCCGCCGCCCGCACGACCGCCCCGCACCTCCTCGCCGTTCAGCGACACCGTGTCTGCGAGACATCACACACGCTCTAACTCCAAATTGTTGTATTATAAAAGCTACCTGATGGATTCAACAAGCCCCTGCAGGACACTAATACATATACAAGTAGAGAAACAAAACACTTTCGAGTGCGATTATTTGATTAGGAATGGCGAGTTTTCATGAAGCATATGTTATAATAAGCATATTATAATATACCGTTATTGCCGTTTTAAAAAATATGAATAAATAAGACTTCCACTTTTATTTGAAATTAACCCAAATTGAATATGATTTATGAACAACAACGTTTTTATCTACCAATCGACTCTTACGAATGTGTGCGTGCATAAAATCAGTTAAAATTGCATTGCCATGCATTTTCAATTAAAAAAAATAAAAAGGACAAAATGTTTGGGATTTTTTTTAATTAATTTTTCTTCACCATTTGCCTATATTACATGTTCTAAACCTGTTCAATCAATTGCTGTCCGTTAGCCTCGCTTACATTCAATAATGAATCGACCGATTCTCAAAAAATAATTGTATGTGTTTGAGTGGGGTCCCTGGAGGTTTAGATTCACAATTAGAAGGAATAGCTGACGCTGATGTCGAAATACAAAAATAACACATTCAAAGCCGGCGCGGATCGCTATATATAAAAAATTTAAGTTTCTTTATTCTCATCGCGGTTCTCGTTTGTTTTAATATTTTTCTGGAATTTTCCACAGTAGCCTTTTTCAACACCCACGGAACTAATGGGGTGTTAGATTATTAACTAACGCCACCGCCACACATCAGACTCTACTTTCACATATTTTACGTAGTAGAGCCACGCTCAACTTGGTGGCAGACCCACCAAATCTGCCACTAAGGCGGCGCCACTTTAGATTGATGTAAAATGTTTAACATATTTCATAGCGGGGACGATAATTTCTTAGGAAAATGTAATCCCTAAGGTTTCTTTCTGTATTATTAGTTATATTTTATATTAATTACATTAGAAATGAATAAACTAAACTATAAATATAACTAAAAGACGACTTTTTAAAAAAAAAGTAGTTATAATGTGCTAAAAATTAAAAATCAAACCACTGACGCATTGTGTTGTGTATTAATATAATACTCTAGGTAATGATACCTAAACTATTATTTAAAAACTAATCTCTCAATTAAATGACAGTGTGTAACAATTAACTTTACCTCAGTCACAACTAGCGACATCTGGTGAGTGGAAGATTATTAGCCCTCATTGCCATCATTGTTGTTTCTTATAAAAAAAAACCAATTGAAAATATAGAATATAATATTTTCAGTTTAAAAAAAAAACATTTACTTTACCCGTATTGCGTAACCCATGATCTCTATAGAGAAGAGATAAGAGGCCTAAATTACGGGACAAACGATGATAACAAATCAAATTGAATTATTTTATAGATTTTTGACGTTTCGAGCGCTTTACATCACTTTTTTACGTGGTAGTCATGCCGCAGCTATATTACTGGTATAGTTGTAGCACGAATGGGTCGGCTCGACCGGGGAAGTACCACGCTCTCACAGATCGCATCTGCATTTTGATTCGCAAACGAGGATAGATGTAGATAACTATGGGCCATAGCAATCAATTACCATCACATGTGGTCTGTGTGCTCGTATGTCACCCTTATCCTATAGAAAAAAATCCATTGTGTTGAGACACAGATGTTTGTCAATCGGATATAAGAGTTAATCCATACTACCTCTGGATTAAAACTTCTACTACAATCTATTAATTCACAGTATATAAGTATTGCAATGGTATGCTTGCGTTTGGCGAAGTAAGTGTGACAAACAAGCACATGATGGGTAAGTGCATACTGTGGCCCATCATTAAAGTGCAGATGATTTGTCACCACTGAGAACTAAAATGGAATGCCTCATCATCATCATCATCATCATTACAGCCCTCCACAAGTCCACTGCTGAACATAGGCCACCCCCAAGGAACACCACAAAGCATGGACTCGAGCCACCTGCATCCATTGACTTCCTGCATGTCTTATCAGGTCATCACTCCATCTACTTGGGGGCTGCCCTACACTTCGCCTACCGGTACGAGTCTGCCACTCGTGAACTTTTTCTTCCCCATCGGTTGACGGTTCTTCGAGCTATATGGCCGGCCCATTGCCACTTCAGCTTATTAATGCGTTGAATATCCATAAAAAATGGAATGCCTCATTACCAGGAAAGTGGGTCTTAGGTGCCCTACACTCAGCAAATCGTGAAACACTGCAGCATTATGCGGCTATTTAATGCTGGTATTTTGTGAGAGTGCGGTGTCTTTCCCTGGTCGAAAGAACCCATTCGTGCTGTAACCATAATACAGCTGTAACAAGGTTCTACCACATGGTAAATCAAGAGAATGATACCAGCCAGACAATGAATCGGCGACCGCAGGTGAGGAATTGAGTGACTTAGTAGTCAAGATCGGAATGTCAGTAAAATATTGTTCAAAAGCCGTTGCAACGTCTTGATCTGATTTTGTCAAATTATCGTTAGAATTTAATCGAAAGTTTGAGTTGTGTAGTTTCATCTTGCCAGTTTCACTATTGACTATACTACAAGACATTTAATTTTATTAGAGGTATTTTTAATTTTGTTTCTTAAATATAAAGACTTGGCTGCACAACACACTCTTTTAAATTCTTTAAATGAAACACTGTGATTATATAATCTTTCATTGTAAAGGTCATATATTCTATCCTCTATCTGAATATAAAATTACCTTTACTAACATTGCTATTACGTATGCAGTCAATCTTTCTCTTTGGCAAAACACAAATATGTACTCCATTTAATTATGTTTAAACTTTTCGCAATGTAATTCTTAACGTTGGAAACTGTTCTGGCTAATATATTGTTAACATTCATCTTACATTCAAATGTGATATAAAAGCTGTAAGTTTCTTTTAATAAATAAATTAATAAAATAACTTTTGTCTACTCCAATGGATTCCTACTGTCTAATGTACTAATACATCGAATCATTGGCCGTATGCTGCCTCCCGTCTCTACAAGATGCTCCCCAGTTTGCCATGTTTTAGAGGCTACAAGGTCTGTCATTTCCCATAAACTACTTTTTTGTCCTGTAGGTATGATACCTACGGGAAAGAATTGGCTGATTAGTTTTCTTACGCCTCCAGAAAAGTATCATTATGTCCCACAAATAATTGTTCCGGGTCCGGATGTTTGTCCACATGTAATTTATGTTATACAGGCCTCCATGATACAGAAGAAACTCCTTGTGAGAAAATTTTTAATAAACAAAAATTGGCAATAGTTTCAGACTGCCGACAAAAGTGAGAACTTAAAAACTACGAAATAACAATGGTTTTGTTATACATACCTACTTATATACAGTGGATTTCGGGTATAACGACGATGAAGGGACCACTCTAATTTCGTCGTTATATCCGGAAGTCGTTACAGACAAAGGTAACAAATTCAATACATTACAGTTGCTACTCAGAATATCACTTTGTAACTGATTTAACTCCGAAACTTACACGCTTCCCTACCGACTTAGCTGATATCTATAAACATAAGGTAAAGGTCTCCATACCTGGTGACTGTAAACAAAATCTGTGTGGATGTAAACAAAAGATAAGAAATGTTTTTAAAACAAAGATATCTTTGTGTCTTTGGCGGCCGACTCCGGTCGCAATATCTGCATGGGATTTCTAGGAATTTGTTACAAATGATTCATTAAAAACAGTCGCTACACCCGAACCCGGCGTTACGTCCGAAGTCCCTATAGCTACATGAATTTCGTACTAAAATATGCTTTAAATTCAAGGGACTTAGACTTAACGTCGCTATAAGCAAACGGTCGCTACAACCAAGGTCGTAATAAATGAAATCCACTGTACTTACATATTACATACAAATATAATCTGTAATTTCACTGTTGTTCAAGAGAGTTGAAGTTGAGCAACACGTTACTGCTGCAACAGATATACTGCTATCACAGCATGTTGGTGACACAAACTCGTAAGATTTTACTTATCCAATAATCGCCCATAACGTCTAAAGTTTCCACTTCAACAAATGCTTTCATCTGTTCAATGCAAATACGAACCGATGACTATTTGGTCTAGTGGATGTAAACAAGACTGCTGATCATGAGGTGCCGAGTTCGAATCCCGGGTCGGGCCAAAGAAAAAATCAGTTATTGAGTGAGTTTCAGTCAAGAAATTCTCAGAAGATACCCGGAGTCAGGAAGATGGCGGTGTTTAACCCTCGTACCTCGAATCTTTCTCCGGTCGTATCGAATTGCCATCCCATCGGACTATGACAGTAAGGAAATAAAGTGCAGCTGTGCTTGTGCAGACATAATCCTGTTCTGCACAGATGGCTATTTTCTGTTGAGACTGGTCGCCGTGACCGAAACTGGGTCTGGAGGACATTATTATTAAATACGGACCGTTATCGGGCCTCGCTGCATGCGGCGGTCCATGCTTTCCAGGTCTCGCTGCTTTCACATCGATGTCTAGCGGCACCCATTTGTGCTTCCCGGATTTGCTGCCGCCCTTGCCTGCACCTGAAATAATTTATTGGATTTAAACAGGAAATTTTCGTAAATTACGAGGAGTTTTATATAATATTATAATTTCCTATACTAGATTGTATATATTTTATTGGTATAGTATGTATTTATTTATATATATATATATATATATATATATATATATATATATATATATATATATATATATATATATATATATATATGTATATGTATATATGTAAAAATAAGTTCGTTTTTCTGTTGCGCCTCTACCCATAGCTCTAACCACACTACCAAAGGTTAGCTGGCAGAGAATGCTTTTTTGGCATTAAGTTCGCGTTTGTACCAAATGTTTGTTTGTTTAAGTGCAATAAAAAAAATTCTATCTATCGGTAGCGATGCTTCCATAGAAGCCGAGAAGTCAGGCTTGCCCTATCAAACTTATCAATCAATAATATCAACTAATAAAATAACTCGTAAACTGTTTCAAAGCGGTCCTCTGTTCTACACAGGTCGTGACCTCGTAGCCTTATTATGTAACGTACACTTGGCAGATTGCTTTACTGCGCGATACTGCTGTCATAAAAAAGGAGTTGAGTTGAGCGATTAGTCGTCTCTCTCGTACGCGTGGGAATTTTTACCGAGGTTTCGAGAAGACGATCGCTCCCTTTCTAACCTGTGGCAAAATGTTCTATAGTGAAATAAAACTACGATTGTTTATATAGCAATTAGTATGGAGCCAAAAGCCCGGCTTTTGGTGTAAAGTTAGTCGAGCGCGGAGGCGCCAGGGCGATAGCGATACGTATGCAACTTCACATTTCAATGTTTACTCTGTGTGTTTACTTGAGCGAATTAATATTGTTATTTATTAATATTAATATATAAAAGTTTATTGTCATTTAAGAAATCTGTTTTGGCATTGTTGCTCACTAAATGTTATTATTCTGTGGAAGAGTTCTTAAACGACAACAACCTACATACGAGTAATAATGAACGATAATTTTAGAATATGATTAATTACGTAATTACAAGATTCTAATGTTTAAAAAAATAATGTTTTTGATATTATTTTATATAAAATTTGACTTATGTATTTAATTAATAATTTTGATGTAAACATAAAAAGAAATTAATGACAACTGGATATGTAACATTATATAATTTTTGACGTAAGAATAATAATTAATATATGACATTGACGTATAATAATAATCTTACTTGATATAATAATACTTACTTATATTTTTTCTGACACTGTGGCATAATAAATTAATTATCAAATCAAGTAAACAATATTAAATAATTTTATATTTTGTTAAATTAATATATGTTGTTAAATTCTATAAGTATTGTTGTTTAGGTTACTTGACCATTAATATTTGCACACCACTAAGGTAGAATATGTAGAACAAATTATACTCAAACACCACTGTACAACCATATTCTTGCAAATAAAGATTATTATTATTATTATTGCGTGTCTTTTTTTTTTAAAGATTTTTAGTGAAAATGGAGGATAATAGTGTTCCTTGTGATGGATTGAAGTGTGTTAAAGTTCTAATCGGCGAGGAAAAGGTAAAATCTTTAAACTTTGTTGAGAAATATATATGCATATGTTTTCACCAACGACGTAATCAAATCTTTCATTAAGAAAGAGAGACGATTCGATTTAGAACATAAATATATTTTTTTTAATTTTTATACATTGTTTGTACTTTGTTCATGCTTTCCTTTTGTTCATGTATTGTATTGTATGTAAATATGTTTTTCTTTCGCTCAAGCAAACCCAAACGGCTTTTCAAAGCTACCGAAGGTGACGGCTCCGTGGCGCAGTGGCTTAGCAATCAGTTGTTGCGCTGGGGGCCGCGGGTTCGAATCCTGCACGGAACAATGTATTTGTATGGCCTACAAATAATTGTTCCGGGTTTGGATGTTTGTCCTTGTGCAATTTATGTTTGTAAACTGCCTCCACGACACAGGAGAAAATCCTAGTGTGGGGGTAACGTTTTTAAAAAAGAGAAAGAGAATTGCTGATATGTCATACAATCTATCTAGCAGTAGTATGCCTTCTGTGTGCTTTGTTAAATACATCCTCGACAGCACTGAATATGAAACTGAAGAATGGAAACAGATCAAGATAGGTGTATTTTTATAAAACGGCTAAAAACAACAAAACCATATCTTGGGCTTGCCCAAGGCTGAAACTTGACGCTCACCACGTTACGGGTTCGTGTGTAGAGCAGAGATTCCTAAAGTGAGAACCCTTAGGTTTCGTGTAAAAGCCACCAGGGTTCCGCGAAATCATTTAAAATATGTGATGAGAAGAACCCATTACATCTTATTCTTCAGAGGTGTAACATTTTTATAAATTTGTTTGGCACTTTATTACTGTCGAAGCGTATGTTAAAGTAAAATAGCAAAAGGCTGTGGGCGCTTCGAAGTAACATTTATCGGTGACAGGAACAATAACCGACAATACAATTAAAACTCTCTAGTAACGTGGCGAACTAGCAGTAGCAGTCTTGTCAAAGTAAACATATTAAAATAATTAGTTTATCTAATTATTTTATTTGCCATCGAATTGTTAACTAAAGACAAATATTATTAAAAATAAATATTTAGATTGGTTCTAAACACTATGGCATTATGACCGGAAAAGTGTTGCCCACAGTACGCTTGCCGGCACAAATATATATAAGGGCGCAAAGCAGAAGAATGAGTCCCTTTTAACTAAAAAGTATAAAAATAAAATAAAGTTACAGCCTACATTCGTCCCACTGCTGAGCACAGGCCTCCCCTCATTTCTGAGGGGGTTTTAGGGCAAAGAAATGTCCGCCGCGCCTCCTCAATGCTTTTTGGTGGACATTTAGAAATATATATTTTTTTTATTTCTCAGACATACACGTTGCCTCCCGATCTTTTCATTCACCGCCGAGCACGTGGTAAATCGAAGCACCCCGGGTTGCTCGCGTATAAATAATTTTAACTCATAATAGATTCTTACCTGTAGTCTTGTTTTTATCTCCCAGCTTTTCATTGTGTTTATCATTGTGCCCTTGATGATTATGCGTAGGCTCCACTTTGTCAGCCTTCCCCTGGTGCTCCTCGAGAGGTTTCCTCTCTTGGTCCTGAAACAGCAGAGAAATTCACTAATCAAACTTAAAGCAAAATTATTTTATCTAATTTGGACTAGTTTAAAGTTCTAATGTCAATAAAAAGAGTACAATCGATTCTAATAAAAAAAAAACATGCGTGAGTGTCGTGGAACACTCGTTTGGAACGACGTTCCTTTCGTAGTATATTATTATTGATAAACGTCTTATATTATATTTAGAGTTAGTTATTATACATATTAACAAATACAAATAAACTAATTACTAGCGTCTATTAAAATGAAGCGGCGTTTAAAACAAATTAATATTTCTTTCATGGCAAGATCTTATCTTCCACCAGGGTTCCGCGAAATCATTTAAAATATGTGATGAGTAAAAACCAATACATCTTAGACTTCAGAGGTGCAAACATTTTATAAATTTGTTTGACACTATTATTATCGAAGCGTATGTTAAAGTAAAATAGCAAAAGCCTGTGGGCGCTTCGAAGTAACATTCATCGGTGACAGGAACAA
Source organism: Parnassius glacialis (assembly GCA_033319125.1). Classification (NCBI taxonomy): domain Eukaryota; kingdom Metazoa; phylum Arthropoda; class Insecta; order Lepidoptera; family Papilionidae; genus Parnassius; species Parnassius glacialis. The sequence continues at coordinate 13,409,488 of JAVANC010000015.1, read as the reverse complement.
TATCCGACAATACAATTAAAACTCTCTAGTAACGTGGCGAACTAGCAGTAGCAGTCTTGTCAAAGTAAACATATTAAAATAATTAGTTTATCTAATTATTTTATTTCCCATCGAATTGTTAACTAAAGACAAATATTATTAAAAATAAATATTTAGATTGGTTGGGAAAACAAATTAATATTTCTTTCATGGCAAGATAAGAAACAGTGCAAGGGAGATGGATATTATTAAGTGGCGAAGCTTGCGAAGACACTTATTGATTTCACGATGTCTGTCCTTCTGTCCGTCTGTCCCACGATTATCTCGAGAACGGTTTCGAATTTTCAAATTCTGTTTTCAGCAATCGATTACTGATCATCCAGGCATCTGAACCTCCTATTTCGAAACTGATTGCTCAACGGCAACCGTTAGAAACCGCTACAAAGCTGATTGCTTCGCCACTTTGCTATGCTGTTAGCTTGCTAGGTTTATTCCATCTCGCTTCCTTATAGCCGCCAAGGCCGTCTACACTACGTCAAAAGGGGTCGTGACGAAAAAATCTCACACTATTTGTCCCCTAGCCCCCATTCGCTAAATCCATACCGTCCGATAAGGAACCAAAAAGTCGTTCCAAAATATCAAGTACTCAGTAAACAATTAAAAATTGATTATGATCTGTGAGAGCGTGGTCCATCCCCAGTCGAGTCCATCCATTCGTGCTACAACTACATAGCTGACGAATGGCTCTACCAGATACACTACTCCACCACTTGTGTTTCAGTTGGTTGAGTTATGCTGGATGGTTAAGATTCACAATTGGACAATCGGAAATCACTCGTGCGAAGCCGGGGCGGATCTTTAGTTTCTTAAATATGCTGGTTCATATACACAAAACTATCATCGTGATCATCTTTCACTATCTCAATTCATATGTCACTTCTACACGACTTGCGGTCATATTCACACAATTGTTTTTTGTCGAAACGTTGGTTCATAGCTATGCTAGGATCCGCTAGGTGGCGCTGCAGTCAAGTTATTAACTAATTCTCTATTTATGAACCAAAACAACTCCTATTCACAATATAATATAACGCCCTCCAGACCGATTTTTGGTCACGACAGCCAGTCTCAACGGAGACTAGCCATCTGCGCAGCACAGGATTACTGTGCGCGAGAGTAATGCGTAATAGGTGCACTGTCTATTCCCTCACTCACATAGAAAAGAACCGGGGAGAGATCAGGCACGGAGGTCAAACACCGTCAACTTCCTGACTCCGGGCTGCTCCTGAGAATTTTTTGGCACAAAAATCCAATAACTGATTCTGACTCAACACGGGATTCAAACCCAGGACCTCATGATCGGCAAATTCGCTGGCGACAACTAGATCAACGAGACAGTGATATATTCTATATATAATATGTAAATTCGTTTTGTGAAAAAAAAAAGAATCACTAAAACCAAAACCCGTTGTAGTGCTAAAATCAGTAAAATTGTGATGACGTACTGCATTGCCGTTATGATGCGTGGAGTCCGCATCGTGTGGCGGCGGCGTCGAGTGGCAGCGGGCGGCGCCAGTTGCCGCGCCTAGTGTTGGCCAGTCGCCGATATCCGTGAAGTCTGACACCTGGGGACAAAGGAATAACCTGTTAAAATATCACCTTCTATGTTATCTAAAAACAAACCACAAAGTAAAATTTTCTCCTGTATCGTAGAATTGCTGGTGGACGAAAGTTCGGAACCGGAACAATTATTTGAAGACCATACAAACACTTGTTCCGTGCGGGATTCGAATTCGACTCGCGGCGACACAGCACCGCCACTACCGAGCCGTATTGTCTAAATAGTTAGGTTTAGACAATAATTTAAAAAAAACAATAACTATGAAAATAAAATATACCCTCATATCAGATAATTCTATACTTAATATCCTCCAGACCGAATTTCGGTCACGGCGACCAGTCTTGTCATCTGAGCACGACAGGATTATAGTGCCTCAGTGTTTGCGCAAGCACAGGTGCACTCTATTCCCTCACTCTCATATTCCGACGGGACGCGGTATTCCAACACGACCGGAGAGAGATCGGTACTGTACATCTCCTGGTTTGTTTCCCTCTATCGCCTCTTTTATAGGATAGGGTGACGAATGAGCATACAATCCACATGATGGTAAGTGGTTGCTGTGGCACATAGACATCTACATTTATCCTCGTTTGCGAATCAAAATGCAGATGCGTTGTCACCCGTGAGGACTAAGATGGAATGCCTCTCTTCCAGTAAAAAGGGTCTCCGGTTCTCTAGACTCACCATACGAAACACAGCAGTGTTCAGCTGCTATTTCACGTTGGTATTCTATGAGAGCTTGATCCTTCGTCGGTCGAGCCGACCCATTCGTGCTACAACTACAAATACTACTAATATAGCTGCAGCATGTCTCTACCACAAAGACAAAAATGACTCTTACGACACCCACGGGACGAAATGGGGTAGTGGATATTCTTCTCACCGCCACAACACAGTTTAGCAAGACATTACGTCATTATAAACCGCGCGCAGAACCTTTGCCAATTGATCACCCATCCCGCTTCGATTGCGGGATTGGCTAAAGAAACTTAACGTTGGGTATATAGTGATGTATATCATTCCTATTCATTTTTATAGTTTTCTATATGCGTTATCGATTGTAGAAAGTTTTTATTTGGACCATTAGCGCTTGACTTCATGACATTTCAGAAAGTACGTTCAGCAAGGGACGGTTCTCTATCACTCAACCTGAAAGTAATCTCACACTACTTTGGAGGTGAAATATGATTTGGAAGAGAAAGATTAAACAATTATCAAAGTAACTATAAGAAAATTAACAAGGAATATGTATCATTTATATAATTATATAATATACAATTATAACAAATAAAATGTTCATTATTATCTTTGCACCTGTGCCTCATTCTCGATCTTCGCCCAGCTGCGTCTCGACTTTGACTTCCTTCGGGTGGCGACCCCGGCCGTCATACTCACACCACTTCACTTGTGCACACTTGTTACACTTGATACACTTAGTTCGACATAGTACCACTAGGAAACACTTGGTCTACACTTTCAGATCATTTTTGGTTTGTGTTTTTAATTTATAGCGTTAAGAACCTATATAAAAACATATTGATATAATAAGTTAGGCTTATTTCTGGAGACTTCCAAAAAGGAGACGGTACTCAATTCGACTGTTTTTTTTTTGTGTGTTACCTCATAACTTTTTACTGTGTGAACCTATTTCGATGATTCTTTTTTTATTTGAAAGCTGGTACTTCTCGTGTGGTCCCATATAAATTTGATCAAGTTCAGACCAATAGTTTTTGAGTTATTCTTAATAATTTATATTGAAGTCGGCTGTACAAAATTTTTAATTTTAAATTATATTATTTTAAACTAGCGATACCCTGCTGCTTTTTCTGTGAAGGATCTATTATTAAAGTGTTATTTAGATTTGAGATAATCAAAGACAATTTGTTGACGTGACAACGTCTTATAAATCGATGAAGCTCGCTGCACGAACGAAAAAACATGACTCATGCGGCGTTACCTAGGCGTTCCATTTAAAGTGCAAGCGAGAGCGCGGAACGAGCGACTGTGCGAGCGAATGTGGTGTCAATTGTTTATAGCAACGATAATTGCGGCAATAAAGGTAATGATTCTTTCGATATTAAATATTTCTTATGACGTTGTCACGTTCAACTTTCGTCAGTAAACCGACTTTACAGTTACTTTACAGTTACAGACAACCGATTTTTTTTACCAATTTTTAATTAAAAAACAAGTATCTCAATATTTTCGGTTAAAATATAATCTGAATCACTCCTGGCATCGCCCTCTACCTGTTCGTGATGTTTCAATACAATCAGTTAAGGTGGAAGCTCCAGGGTGGCCCGCGAAATTTATTCCAGAAAAACTCATTCAAAGGGCTAATATGAACTTACAGGGTTGTATTGGTGATTTTAATGATAATAATTCTAAAACACATAATCGCTACGGTCGCGAATCATATTTTGTTAAATATACAACCTAACCCTGACCTGCAAATTCCAAAAAACGCAAGAAAATTTTAATTTCGCGGGCCACCCTGGAGCTTCCACCTTAAGCCATTCCGAAGATTAATCCGGATCGACAGACGGACTGACAGACAAACATTTTAAAAATATATGTTCATGTCTTAATGTCATGGAGATAACCCCCTCAGATCCAATATAAGGCAGTCATTTCGACATAAACAGACACTTGAATTTTATTTATCTTTATATACAAATATACGTGTCACATTGTCCGCGATGAACTCCTAAACTATTGAACTGATTTCAATGAAATTTTGCACACTCTGTGCAGTTTGGTCCAACTTGAGAGATGGGATAGTTTTTATCCCGATAAGTGACCTTCAATAATTTTTTTATTGCGAATTTAAGGATTTTTTTAAAGGAAGGGTCGTCGTAAAGGGCTGAACGTCTGCCTGGCCAGCTAGTGTTTGTATATAATGTATGTAGATAATGGTAAATAACATCCTACAGTCGTTCTGCAATGATCATAGCCGTCTTCTCATTTCTGTAAGGGTTTGAAACAATTATGTATCAGGATATCATCGTGAGATACGATAATATTTCGAGATTGGCGCACCGGGGTCGAAAACAAGCAATGTAGCAGCACGACGGGATCCTTCCAGTTTCATCAACCTGTCAGAAACAAAAGGTTGTAATTCTGAAAGCGGCTAATGCTCCATATAGTAGGCATAGAGATTAAATGAAGTTAGTTTTTGCGGATTTTATCGCGTTTATTAACTTACTAGTTGATGCCCGCTCGCTTCGCTGGGCGCACGATAATATTTTATTGTGGAAACTTTTTTTTTTATTGGACTATCGTAAAATCCTTTCTTGGTGAGCGTCTGCATTGCGAAATGAGTAATTATACTAAATTTCAAGGCAATCGGGTGTATAGTTTTAGAGATCTCGTGATGAGTCAGTCAGTCAGTGGCATTTCGTTTGGAGTACTTTACAGCCTATTTTGTTTTGTGTTTTTAAACATTTACAAACAATATCGTAGCGATCACCTCATTCCCAGGGGTTATTATCAATTATGTATTCTATAGTAGTACAATAAAGATTATTAAACAGTTTTTGCTTGATAAATATTTCCCTGCCGGGCGTTTTATGTAATTTTGTTGTGCGAGGATCGCAGCCGTTGTCAAGCGCGAGGCCGAGCGGGCGAGCCGAAGCGGAAACTGTTTTATTACATACTAGAGCCCAATGACTTCGTCAATCTTACTTAGCGGTACCATGTAGCGACATCTATGGAAATGTATTAAATAAAGAACGATGTATTTAGCGCGTCAAATTTTCATATCGATATACATCGCAACCGCTTCCGTAGATAGATAATAGATGGCGCTAGAGTAGTCAAGTGAGCTCGGCAACGGTCCTTATTGCTTTGTAAGAGAGATTTAATAGAATCACGTGTTACTTTGCGAAAATACAATATACATCAAAATAAAACTCGCGTAAGATCCGCGTAATAATATAGAATGTGCCTTACCTAGTTTGAAGAGCACCTCCTGCCCTCTCTCAAATTCCAGTCACCACTAAACCCAACATCACGAATCTGCGGTGGCTGACCGCTAAGTCAGCGCGTAGTGGTCAGGCATAGCAGTCTATTTCTCCTGAGGATGTTTCGCTTAGAAGCGAAACACGTGCCGTATCATCGACGGTGGTGTGCTTTTCTTAGTGAAATGGCGTTGGGATTAGTGGTGACGGGGATAGCGCACGCAATTGAAGGAGGGCGGGATTGCTCTCCAAACTAGGTAAAACACATCATTTTCCCATGTTCATTGTTTTTTGTTTGTTTAATAAACCTTAACACCACAGTGGGATTTTCTTCTGTATCGTGTAGACGGTTTACAAAGTGCAGAAGGACAAACATTCGGACCCGGAACAATTATTTGTTGTAACAAACACATGTTCCGTGCGGGTTTTGAACTCACGGCCCACAGCGTTGAAACTCATTGCTAAGCCACTGAGCCACGGAGTCGTCAACTTTAGCCTTCAAATTATATTTTATTATCGTTTCGTTTGAGTATATGGCCATTAGAGATTTTCTCAGCAAGCTAAACTTATTTACACTCCAAGATTATAACGCGATATCAGCGCAACCAGAATATTCTTTACGATCTTACCTACCAAACATAATATTAACTACATACATATCACCACAATTTATTACCACGTTCATCAATTTACATAATTAATGAAAAATATCTCAAAAATCGTTCAAAGGCTCTCAATAAGGATGTAAATTTCGGTGACATTTAAAATACACACGGAAGCGAGACAGGTTTTATTAATTCCCTTTTTATTCAGATTAAATTAAGAATGTATAATAACTAGTGGTCGCTTAGTGTTTTTTTTATATGCTATATATGGGTGACAAACGAGCACACAGTCCACCTGATGGTAAGTGGATACAGTGGCCCATAGACATCTACATCTATCCTCAATTAATAATCAAAATGCAGATGCGTTGTCACTCCTGAGGACTAAGATGGAATGCTTCATTTCCAGTAAAAAGGGTCTCCGGTTCTCTGCACTCATCATACGAAACACAGCATTATTAAGCTACTATTTTACGCTGGTATTCTGTGAGAGCGTGTACAACCATAATATAGCCGCAGCGTGGCTCTACCACGTTTAAACGTATTAGTGGTCGAAATTCGAAAGTAATTCATAAAACGTTTAAGTTTATATAAGCAAGTTCTATTTCATTTTCAACTGCACATCTTCTTCTTTATATATAAAAATTACGTGTCACGTTGTTTGTCCGCGATGGACTCCTAAACTACTGAACTGATTTCAATGAAATTTTTGCTCAATGTGCAGTTTGGTCCAACTTAAAAGATAGGATAGCTTACATCTCAATTTATAGTCGCAATACAATATTATTTTATTGCAAATTATTTGTTCATTATTTGACAGTCACAATTATCTGTCCAAACGATTCTGTCAGATGACGATATCTGTTGACTGGATTGAGTAAATATTCAATAGATGCCGCTATGTTAAAAATACAAACGTTTCATATAAGCTACAATTTAGTAGTATTACCACCATGTGTTGCTGTAAGTATTCAACAGATGGAACCGATTTCAATGAAATCTTGCACACTGTGTGCAGTTTGGTCCAACTTGAGACATAGGATAGTTTTTATCCCGATAAGTGACCCTCAATTTTTGGGAAAGCAAATGGTCGTTCAGAAGGGGCAGAACAACGTCTGCCTGGTCAGCTAGTTAATATATAAAACATAGATGTTTAATTTACATAAAATATAAAATAAACGCTTTTTCTCCTTGACATACTCACTATTAAAAAATAAACATTAAATTTGAAATCACACAAAATTAGCAGTCAATCATAATAAAATAAATTGTCAGCAAGGAATTGTTGATAGCATTTTAAAATTCCTTGGCGATAATTTATACTCTGTGCAACCGTTTGACCACAGACTATTAAGTGTTTGACATTGACCACTAGCCTGAGTAATACTAAATAAGCTTGTACTCACTCTGAGACATTGGTTGGCAGTATGAACGTCTGAAAACGACATAATTTGTCCAAACGACAATCATGATGTGTTTCACATTGACAATATGAACGTAAACAATGTTTGTTTTATTTTATTTAATCTATTTGTAACACATATTATAAATAGATTTTAGCTTTATGCACTCCTCCACTCTCACTTGCATTTTTTTTTTGTTTATTTATGAAGTAATTTTAACAATACCTTTTTTTTAAATATTCATGTATCAAGTTTTCATATAAGGTTGTAGAAAACAAACACGAAGGATGTGTTAAAACAGAAGATAAAGTTGACGACATTTTAGTCGTTAAAATAGTCCGCTTAGTTAATTAAAAAGAGTCGAAAACTTAAACTTTGATGATTCAATACGAATTAATGATGATAGAACAACCGATTTCTACGTTCACAAGGAATACCACAGCCTAAAATTGTGTAAATGAAGAGAACAGGAGACCCTTTTTATTGGTAACTAGGGGACCGCCCCGGCTTTGAGAAGCCGGGTAATGCCCCGGCGGACTTCCCATGACCCGCATACACAATTTTAAGCTGGTATTCCTTGAAAACGTACAAATCGGTTGTTCTACCATAATTATCATCATTAATTCGTATTGAATAATCAATAGTTTAAGTTTTTGACTAGTTTTAGTAAACGAAGCGAACTATTTTGGATTTCGACAACAACGAAAACTACCGGATCCAAATGTGAAACTAAACCATTCTCTAATCAACTTAACTACACAGAGGAGGAGTTCGCTCGGTCGGTCGGTTTTATACGTGGTAGAGCCATGCTTCAGCTATATTAGTAGTATAGTTGTTGCACGAATGAGTCGGCTTGACCGGGGAAGGACCACGCTCTCACAGAATACCAACGTAAAATAGCAGCTTAACGCTGCTGTGTTTCGTATGGTGAGTGTAGAGAAATGGAGACCCTTTTTACTGGAAAAGAGGCATTCCATCTTAGTCCCCACGGGTGACAACGCATCTACATTTTGAATCTTTATTGGGGATAGATGTAGTTGTCTATGGGTCACAGCAACCACTTAATATCAGGTGGCCTGTGTGCTCGTTTGTTACCCTATCCTATAAAAAAAACACACGGACAAAAGAATTATATAATACACAATATGCATGTATTATACATATAAACTTTCCTCTTGAATCATTCTGTCTATCGATGTAAACCGCATAAAAATCCGTTGCGTAGTTTAAAAAATGTTAACGTACAGACGGCGGGAAGCGACTTTGTTTTATGCTATGTAGAGAAGAAGAATGCCTTATTACCAATAAAAAGTAAACACATCAGTAAGTGCGCTGATCCTTGTAAGCAAGAATAGATACGAGCGTACCGACCAAGACGGGTCCCTTCCAAACAAAAATACACACTACCACTTATTAAACTACTCCAAATACCCTAAAACCGGGTATCATCGCCAACCACCGAACCCCACGGATATCTAATGAATGAAAACTGAGAACTCGTAGACATTTGATCGCATATGCGTTGCGTGAACGGTTCACCTAGTGACGTATACAGCACAACTGTCGTTAAAATGTAGGTCATTCGATCATTTTTTTTACTTATTATAACCAATGCTTGACCACAATCTCACCTGGTGGTAAGTGGTGATGCAGCCTTAGATGGTAAATCGCACTGTCTTAGCGTAACAAAAGCCTATTTTCACTCTTGCCTTGAAGACGCCCAGATTGTATTCGGACGGAAAGATAGACGCCGGCAAATTATTCCACTCCTTTGCTGTACTGTTGATCATGGGACTCTCAAATAGATTACCCAATAAGGCTAAAAATTGCCAAAGTTGCCTATCTTACCAGGCGCGTTGGAAACTGCAGTTTTCTATAGCTTTCACCTGTTATCAGGAAAATGCTGCTGACAATCTCATGTTTCATTTTATCTGTCGCCTCGTACGACACACACGGGACGATATGGGATAGTGGGTTCTCTCACGACACCAGTACTCACCATTACAGAGCACGCTGGTAAAATGTAGGTAATTTAATATTCACACAACTGGCGTCAAGGTGACAGCTAACGATCTATTAAAGTACACGCACACGTTGTTTATGTTTTTCTACCGACTTCAAAAAGGAGGAGGTACTCAATTCGACTGTATGTGCTTTCTTTTATATGTATGTGTTACCTCATAACTTTTTTCCGAAGTGAATCGATTTTAATGATTCTTTTTTTTTTCATTTAAAAGCTGATGCTTCTCATGTAGTCCCATATAAATTTGTTCAAAGTATGACCAGTAGTTTTTGAGTTATTCTTAATAGTTTATATTGAAGTCGATTGTACATAATTTTTAATTTTACCACATATGAATAAAAAATCAACAACGCTTTTGAAATAACTTTTATTTCCCTTAACCGCTCCAGTAAATCTTTAAATACTTGTGTTAGGCGTGGTCCAATACATTAGTCGAATGACCGATTCGAACAGAAGATTTTTGAGTTCACAGTCCGCACTCTACCATTAGGTCGCTGTCACTTTCGAAGTATCATAATAATAAACCTTTATTCCTGTCACAAAAAGGGGTAGGCAGAGACTAAAGACTTTCATTAAACACGATTCTGAAACACCTCTCGCTTCTTACACATGCATATATCTATCTACGCATACACGCTCGTCGGTTAAAGGTACGCTTAATTTGGCCCATCTTCAATACATCACCAATTTGGTCTAAAGGTCTTTGGATAAATTTCCGTGTAGGGCGTTCTTTGCCGACTTTGTCACACAGTCCACCTGATGGTAAGTGGTTGCTGTGGCCCATAGACATCTACATCTATCATCGATTACAAATCAAAATGCAGATGCGTTGTCACCTGTGAGGACTAAGATGGAATGCCTCATATCCAGTAAAAAGGGTATTCGGTTTTCTACACACACCATACGAAACACAGCAGCGTTAAGCTGCTATTTTACGCTGGTATTCTGTGAGAGCGTGGTCCCTCCTCGGGCGAGCCGACCCATTCGTGCTACAACTATACTACTAATATAGCTGCAGCATGGCTCTACCACGTATAAAATGCTTTGTCACTCTCCTTTTTTTATCTTCTCACGTGTTACAGTCAAAATTCCAAACAAAACCGACATAAAAGGTATATCCCTTGGTTCTATATTATCCTGGTTTTGCATTCAAGCCTATTTGACGGAATACTTATGTCCTGCGCCGTTGACCGTTTCCAATATACTATTTGAAAGATTTGACTAGTCGGCATCAGCTACTAGAATTTCGCCAACGTTCATAGATCATCGCCTAAAGTGCGCCATACATTATATAATGCGTAGCCTCGTAACGGTCCCGTTTAATTTTTTGAGGGTTCTAGAGAAGGGAAGGGAACGCCAGGGGCAGGCGCCCCTAATGGTGAACGTATATCTTCAAATAATATTTAATATGACTCCATCAGTAGCAACTATGGTTTATAATTTATTCGTAAAATTTTTTGGTCAAAAACCGACCCAAGTTAATTCACTAAATTTTATATAATTCTTTTGTACGTGTGCTTGTCACTAAACTCCAAAACGGCTGAATCGATTTTGATACTAATTTTATGTGCGTGTGAGTGGTTCTCCGAGTGGCTAAGATTTACAAACCCTGTAGACGGTGCAGTTGTACAGATTCATAAACCACCCGTGCGAAGCCGGGGCTGATTGCTAGTATTTGCTAAAAGGCACAGAACTAAAAAATGTTAATATATTTTTTTAATTAAACATGAACTATTTTTGTCATTAATATTTAATGATGATGATAACTAAAAAAAATTGGGCACGATTTCTTTATTTGCAGCCTATACATATTATACGAGTACATACAAAAAAAGTACGCAACACGATTGCCTTTCGTGTAAATCGACACTTTGTATTTACATAATCAGCAAAATTCAGGAACGTCAATTGACTGTATGATGCCCAAATATTCAAACGCTACACAATGTTAAGATGCCGTTAAGTCTCATGCTGTCTCTATCACTTTAAGTCAAAGTGACTGTGACACAACGAGACTTAATGAGGTCTTAAATTTGAGTAGCGTTTGTGAATTTCGCCATGAGTATTTTAAAAAGTGTTAAATAATTCACTAAACTTATTTATTCTACTAGACAAACAAACGAGGTTTAGTTATTATTTAGATAGAGTAAACTCTACTAAGTTCTTACTCTGTACGTATTATTAGACATGTGTCATTCGTTCAATATGAACGAATGACACATGTCTAATAATTGAACCGATAATTCAAGTATTGTTCGTGTTGCGAACCGGGTCATTTGGGTCAAACATTCTAATTAATGGATCATTTCGAGTTTCAGAAATCAATTGAAACTGTGATCTGTGTCTGTGAGATCCGCTCGATAATGTCGGCCGCCGGACGTTTTTACTATACTCGTAGTCTCTGGTCGTAGGACCTGTCAATCGTTTGATCCAGAACGTTCAAAAAATAGAATTAGAAATAGAAGTATCTCGAGTCAAATGAACGAGTGATTCACGATTGACACATGTCTAGTATGTATTATTTAGTTAATCATAGAAAAAATATGTAAAACAGAAACGTATGAATATGCAGTAATAGTGAAAGCTAAAGAACTTGTCGCCCTGATCGAAATTGAAGGCATCGAAATATTATAGTTGAAAATGTCTACCTTGTTCGCTAGAAATAACGCTAAACTTTTAAAATATTCATCATCATCATCGGTTACGTGGTAGAGCTATGCTGCAACTATATTATGGTTGTAGAATGGGTCGGCTCGACCTGGGACGGACCACGCTTTTACAGAATACCAACTAAAAACAGCAGCTTAATTCTGCTGTTTTTCGTATGGTGAGTGTAGAGAACCGGAGACCCTTTTTACTGGAAACGAGGCATTCCATCTTAGTCTTTAGGGGTGACAACGCACCTGCATATTGATTCGTAATTGAGGATAGATGTCGACATCTATGGGCCACAGCAACCACTTACCATCAGGGGGACTGTGTGTTCGCTTGTCACCTTTATTCTATAAAAAAAAAATTGTACAACCAACTTCAATATTAAATATTAATAATTACTCAAAAACTATTGGTCAGACCTTGATCAAATTCATATGGGACCACACGAGGAACACCAGCTTTCAAATAAAAAAAGAATCATCCAAATCGGTTCACCCAGAAAAGAAGTTATGAGGTAACACACATAAAAAAACATACAGCCGATTTGAGTACCTCCTCCTTTTTGAAGTCGGTAGAAAATCAATTGACATCAGTCAGTCTCGCTAAAACTGAAAAACACCTCGACCTCGACAGATTTTGATGAATTTTTTTTTGTGTATTTGAATGAGTCCCTAGATGGTTTATAATCATATTTGAACCTGGTAGGTAACACTGTTGTTGAGATCTAGAAATAACCTGTGCGAAGCCGGGGCACGGCGCTAGTATGTAATAAATTAACAACAGATAGAAAATAAGTAAATTCGCATTAACGCAGTCGTTGCGAAAGTTGGTATTAACTACTGCAAAATAAATTGCGCAATCGAAAATCCTACCAGAAAGTCATACAAATTAATGTACATACAATCTTAACACTTTTTAATTTTTAAATGATATAAAGAAATTCCGATAGATATATTAGTTATAACTGAAAATGTAAATAAACTTATTGAGTGCGTTTTAAGCAATTCTAAGTGCGTATGACGCCGTTGCCACGCGCAATGCGCATTGCGTTATTGAAAATATACATAAATACCCCTTTTCAAGGTCACAACACAATACACTTTGAAAACACAAAGACACACCAAAGGTGATGTTACACACACTATATTTTTCACTGAATTTATGTAATTTATAACATATTTAATAATAAAAATGCTACGTTCGGCACCGTAAGGAACATAACCTCAAAGTTGAGCGCATGCGTCCGCCGCCGCGTGGTTCACACGTTGCCAGCTGTACAGGGTCGCCACAGTTTTAGATTATTTCGGATTATCCATTTTATTACCACGTTTTTACTAAGTCATTTTCTTCTTCGTTTGTCTGTCTGCCTGTCGATCCGGGTGGAATTAAATACTTGATTTTAAGCTAACGTTCCAATGAGCTTGAAATTTTATATACATAGCTCAAATTCGGATGATAATGCAGAATATCATAAAAAACGTAGTATCTTAAAAAAAAATAACACAACATTTTAAAAAAAAATCACTTATTTTATGAATTAGTAATAACACATGTAATAAAATTTAAATCAATACAATACACGTACATACGGATTTATAGTGTTTATTTCTTAGGAAATAACATAACATTGTGACTTAGTTTAACAGAACTTGTAGCATTATTTATGGAAAGTATTTTGTTATATTTGTTTTATTAGGAGAGCTTGTGATGGGCTGTGTTAATGATGATTATAGATTAACATTAACTAATATTCTACTTAAATGCACAACGGCTGCCTCGGAGTTTTGGATACGGCATCTTTTGCCTGTGTTTGGTGCATCGAATTCCATTTAACATGGCAACATGATTATTTATTCTTTATAGACAGCATGTCTTTATAGACAGCAATCTTTTACGTATCTATAACACACAAGCACGTTCAGCTAGTGTTATTTTACCAACAATTAATCTTACATTTAAAAATGATATTATATTATCATGATCTTCCAAATGTCTTAATTCCTCTCCAAAAACTAGAGGCACTCTACTGTCACCTCTCTCACTCACTCGCACCACTACCAAGGTCGAGTTTCTCGCGCGATCCGCGAACGTGATGTGGCCTTCGATTATTATAATTTACATTAAATTTATATAATTATATAGATACCTACGGTTAGTATTTGTTTGCGTAGGTTCTTTCACTTTAGTACCGGATAAAAGAAAGTCAAGGCTTTTTCTGATTTTTTATCACGCAATTCTAAATTAAAAAGTACTGTAAAATATTTAGTAACAATTAATTAAACTAATATAATTTTTATGACGAACTTATCAATTGTAAAATAATATGAATTAAGAAATGTTGAGGCAGAAGCAACGACGTCATTAAAGTAATTAAAAGAGCAATTGATTAAATACTGAACCAACCAGTAAAAATACTAACGATCCGATCAAACTGAAAGTGTTAGAAAGCGGACCCTAGCAATAAACGTAACGCACAGAAGCAAAAGAACGGGATAGAATAGACCTTTATACGGTAACAAAAGTCACAAACTGACCTTGGCAATGCTAAAAATTAAAAGTACATGCCGTTACCGTTGTAGCCTATTAAAGTCCACTGCTGACCGTAGGCCTTGTATGTATGTATAGTATATACATTGCCTCATAGGAGGATATTTGTCATAGTTGCCACGCTTGGAAAGCTGGTTGGGAACCGAAGTTTATTTTTTATTTTTAGTCGTTAAGAAGACGCTGCTGCCCATCTCCCGATTTTTTCCCTCTGTAGCCTCTTAGGACAACCACAGGATGATATGGAGTAGTTAAATACACCGCCACTAGACGGTACACGTTAAGACGTAACTAATATTTATGTATTCATTTGTATAGAGCGCAAGTGAGTATATTACAATAGCGCTTATTAACATACTATCTACTGGCGCATATCTTCACTTACTGGTGTGAATCACACAATAATAAGTATTGTTGTGACTGTAAGTGTACGGTGTGTATTGGGACAATTTTTTTAATATAAAAACAGATCTCATGATTTTGAAAAAGGCATTACTGGCAGTGTTCACTTTTTTCTGTGACTACCTTTCAATTAAAAATAAGCTATCCGAAACTGTTACTTAATCTAGAATCTAGATGAAGAAATATGTGGACAATAATAATATAATTGCCAATATATTTACTGTACAACATACAACATTATATGTATAAAACAACGATGCGACATCTATAAGAATCATTATATCTACGCAAACTTGATAACTGTTTTCTAATGGCGAATAAAATTCAATTTATGAGTCAATTTTATTTCATTTAGGCATAAAAACAAACCAAGTGATACGACAACGGTGTAGTATGTAATAAAGCGCACACAAATACACGTTGAAAGTAAATATACGCAGAATAATTCCAGTCGAACCATACTTACGATAAATTCGATAAGCGAATTTACTTGCAAGCGATAACAATCCTTTATACGGTGTGTAAACTAAAACTGCTTCTAATTAAGTTTTTTCTTTTTTTTTATATAAAACTGAAGTGGCAAATTAACTTACAACCTCCTTGATTTTTTTTTTGAAACAATTTGAATTGAAACGAATTTATGACCCACCTTACCAGGTGGGTCATAAATTCGTTTTCACTTCGGTTGGCTACTGCAAACCATGGACATCTGAAACACCACATCTGAAACTTTAAAGCAAGAGTAAGAAAGACTACAGATGCGGTGTCACCTCTGAGAACTAAGATTTTTTCACACAGCTCGAAAATACAACTGTCAAAACGTAACAGAATATAACAAAATTTAGCAGCCCTTAGCCACAAAGCTTCATATTAAAAAAAATATGTATAATGACTACACTGACTGACACAGTGTTTTTATGGCAACGTACATAAACCATATCATTCAATTAAAAATTGAAAAAACTGTGGTTGTTAACACGACTGCCAAACGTGGTAACTGTGGCAAAAATCATGACACCTCGCTGTTACGCAGTTTCTAGCCGTGAACAATTAAGAACTGTTAAAAATATTTAAACTTAATATCGCTTTCATATTAAAGGAAAGTTCGTTTTGGAAACTAAATTAACTTAATAACTTGCGTGATAGAGTTACGAAACGTATTTTAACGCTGCTACAACATATCAGACACGATAGGATGCCCTTTTAATGCTAACTTAACGTTAACGTATCTTCATTTTGATTTTTAATCGAGGATAAATGGGGTAAATCTTTGAGTCTCAGGACACTACACACTTGGTAGACTGTGGGCTCGTTTGTTACCCAAACTTCTATTACAAAAATTAAAACCGGCAAAGTGCGAGTCGGACTCGCGCACCGAGGGTTCCGAACCAATCTGTATGTATATAAGTTTAAAATTATTAAAAATATTTTTATTATATGATGTAACAAAAAATTTATGCTTTTCGCAATTTTTCCTTTATCTGTGCTATAAAAAATTGCTTCGTACCAAATTTCAAGATTCTGAGTTCACGGGAAGTACCCTGTAGGTTTTGATTCCCTTGCGAATGTCGAAAATTTACGGCATAAACGGCTGATCTTTTGATTGCGTTGGCTTAGAAGCTTGAGTTTTTCACAGCTCTAAGGGACAGTAGACTTAGTATTCGATATGAATTTCAGCTTGATACCTCCACGCGTTCCTGAGAAAAAGGGTCTTGACAGACAAACAGACAGACAGACAGACGGACAACAAAGTGATCCTAAAAGGGTTCCGTTTTTTCCTTTTGAGGTACGGAACCCTAAAAATTAAAAATGTTGAATTCAAAATAAATTATTAAGAATAACTCAAAAACTATAGGTCAGACCTTGATCAAATTTATATGGGACCACATGACAAGCAACAGCTTTCAAATAAAAAAAGTCATCGAAATCGGTACACCTAGAAAAAAGTTATGAGGTAACACACATAAAAAAACATGTGGTCGAATTGAGTACCTCCTCCTTTTTGAAGTCGGTAGAAAAACTTAAATTTTGCTAGTATAAGAAATTCGTGCAAATGCGACAATAATATGAATTGGATCATTCAATATTGCTGTAGCGAGGCTAACTAGAACGCCTGAAGAGTTGTTTGTCTTTCAGGTATTTACTCAAGAAACATAATGACTGCTAAGATAAAATATGCACTGCTATTTTCTTAACACTTGTTTCTCTCAGTTGTAACTTGTAATATTTACCGCGTTAGTATCAGTGTTTTCGCTAATTACCTGCCTTTAGCCATCATTTTATAACTAAATCCTAGAGACGTTGAAAAACAAATCATAAAGCCATACAAATATTCTAATCGAACAAGAAAACATATTATGGAATGTTAAAAAGGTATTTTAAAAATTATAAACAATACATTTTCAAAAATCATTCCTGTTTAAAAACCATAATTTAAGATTAATGTCAAACGGTAGGTAAAATTCATCATTATCATCAACGTCGTCTTTACAGCCCACACAAGTCTTCAGCTGAACAAAAACCCCTAAGGAATGCCACAAAGCACCGTCACGAGCTGCCTGCATCTATCGATTTCCTGCATAAATTTAATTATGACACATTTATTTTACTGTATTTTTATTTTTACTGATTTTATTAATATGATTGTATAAAGAAATACAAAGGAAGATTTTTATTTTTTGAATTGAATTTAAAGGCTACCTCTATTGTATTATGTTCAATTTTATTGCTACTTACAGGAGTTAAAAATATTACACAGAGATGTAATAAAGCGAATTTGTAACGCGGTTGAAAATCTTTACATTTAATAAGGCCTTATTAAGACAACCAATCACGGAACTTAATCCACCTTATATCTAATCTACTTATAAAACCTTAGTAAAAAGTTTAAAATGATATTCAATCGAGAAACACTCGTAAAACCTCCCGCGGCGTGAAATAATAGTACGGGATACTTAACACGGTTTTTTTGGGGGGCGGCAAGCAAGTTCGCCCGTATGCTACTACGAAGTACTGTATACCAAAGTTGTATAATATCGTAGATCTTATAGATTGTAAAAACTCGATATGTATGTTAGTGCAAAAATGATCACAATAAAAAAGCGGGAAAAAAGAAAAGCTTGTGGATGCTGTGGCTCATAGAAACCTACACCTAAATTTACTAGATTTTAAAGCGCAACGCTGAAAAATCTATTTAATTTTGTTTTTTCGCTTTTAATTTTTTTGAAAAGGCTAAAACGATTTACTTGAAAATCAAATCACCTCGGTCTCAATTAACACTTTGGAACGCCGTGTTGCCCTTCTCGATGGGTTGGTTCGTTCTAAAGATATCGTATGACATAATTTTATTTACATACACACGTACACAAACACGCGGCCGGACGTCCAGCCAGTAATAGTCGGAACGGCTTCCTAGGACCTCAAAACATGGAGATCTGATGAACACTTGCATTTTCGATATCTATAACTTCCTACTTTTGAAAATTAGTAATTTTTAAAGTTTCGCATCCGTGGGTAGCTCTGGGGCTAAACGCTCGCTATAAATTTCACAGTACGCGAGCAACCCGGGTTCGATCCCCACCGGCACCAATGATATTGTTCAAATTTTAAGTATTGATTTACCACGTGTCCGGCGATGAAGGAAAACATCGTGAGGAAATCCGCACGTTTGAGAAATAAGAAAAAAATATATCGCAGACGTGTGAAGTTCGCCAACACATATTGGGGCAGCGCGGCGGACATTCCCATGCCCTAAAACCCTCTCAGAAATGAAGAGGTCTGTATCCCGCAGTGAGACGTATATATTAAAGCTGTAACTTTCATGTTGAATTCTTGTAATAGAAACGCATATGAATTATGAAAATTGAAAACATTCTTAGTTTTGAATACATCAAAGACACTAGTATTCGTAATGTTATATCTAAAATATTTAAATGACCCTTCTTTAATAAAGGAAACACAAAAAGTAATATTTTATGTCTATCACAATCAAACATTTGGATCTTAATGAGGTTTAGGTAAGTATCAAACAGAAAATAGTTTACTACATCTGCCTTTTATATGGTCAGAATTGTTCAACAATAAAAAATACTTGGTAACAAATGTGCAGGTGCTAATGGCTTCTGCGCAAAGTATAATATGTTAGGAATAAAAAAAAAAAACATAAAATGTTGTACGCGACCTTTATGAGCAGTAAATTTGAACGCAACTGAATGAAAACATGAAACGTGTGAAGCTAATAAAATAAAATTGGTAACTGATATACAAAGCACTAAGCATTTTTGGTAGAATTAATTTTTGTATGACTGTTATGTTCTTTTTTTTTATGTATGAGATATATTTATTAACCAACGTAGGTCAACATAGATTTTGATGTATGAGATTTGACGTATGAGATATATTTAACCAACGTAGGTCAACGTAGATTTGGAACTAGCTGTCTCCCGCGATTTTGTCCGCGTGCAATTTATTACGATTGAATTGCATTGGTTTAATTTTTTTTTCGCAGAACCCTAAGTCGTTTTCAAAAATAAAAGTAGGCTAAGATACTCCTTATTAGGTATCTACCAGTGAAAGTCCCGTCAAAATCGGTCCAGCCGTTTCGGAGAGTATCCGAAACAAACAGACAGATATACAAAAATTTAAAAATAGTGTTTTTTGTTTTTAGTACAGTATATGTACAATCATATGCATTTAGTAAAAAACTGTTATTTTGACATTACAAACAGTCTTCCAATTTTATTTAATTGTATAGATACTAGATAGGGTGTGATCCCATATAAATTTGGAGACAAAATTCCAATTGGAAAATAGGTAATAACATATGTACTTATATTCTTTAGTCCACTCAAGAGTAAAAAAAAATTAAACCTTTAATAAGAAGTAAAAGCTGACTTCAAAGTTAATTGAATAAAATTATTTCCACATAATAACTTCTGAAGTCGGGGGCTTTATCTCTTCATACACGATGTCTTAGCACCGACTTCAGAAGCCATTCCATCCATCCATTACAGCCTATAAAATTCCACTGCTGAACATAGGCCTCCCCCATAGATTGCCTTATAGGGAGGACATGTGCCATAGTTGTAATGTTACTGTTAATTTAATAATTTCACCTCTCTGTGGGTCATGTGCTCCTAGTAGATAATCTTCTATATATACATCCATTACGGCCTATTAAAGTCCACTGCCGAACATAGGTCTCCCCATAGATTGCCTTATACGGAGGACATGTGCCATAGTTGTAATGTTACTGTTAATTTAATAATTTAACTTCTCTGTGGGTTATGTGCTCCTAGTAGATAATCTTCTATATATACATCCATTACGGCCTATTAAAGTCCACTGCTGAACATAGGCCTCCCCATAGATTGCCTCATAGAGGGGATTTTGCCATAGGTAGTTGCCACGTGGAAGATGATGCTGACCATCTGCTGGTTCATTTTCCCTATGTTCCTCTTATGACACCCACGCGACGATATGGGGTAGTGGATATCCTTACACCGCAACTACACGGTCACATCAGCTATTATAAAGAAATTATTTTATTTCTTTTACTTCCTTGAAGCCAGCTTCATATTTTTATTTAAAGGTTAATTTTAAAATATAGATTAGAATTAAAAGCATTTTATTTTTTAACTTGCACTCAGTGTTAGAGCCATAATTCGGCGAAATATGTGTATATTCTACGGGTCGGCCCAATCGAGGAAAGAGTTACATTACATCTGCACCAACTTAAAATATCAGCATCACACAGTTTCATTAGAAGTTAGCACGCAATTACAAACTGCGAGCATTCTCGATAAGTCCTATGTGGACTTATTTATGTTGGTACCATTCATTTTTATAGTATTAGCGTTAACAACTGTAGTAAGTAAACTTGGCTAAGCCTATAGGAGTGTCAGTTAACCGGCCAATATCATAATTGAGTCCCAACTTTTCTCAGAATTAATAGTGATTTTAGTTATAGTATTTACTTTTCCCCACATAACAGGTATATTTGAGAGTTTTAAAAAAATGTATCAAACACATAAACACACGTTATCTAACCAACAAGGAAAATAAGACTGAACGTTGCGTAGGTATACTAAACTTCAAGTGACGGAAAAACCATGCAAAAACCATGTTCAACTAACGTACACATATTATGTATCTAACACCAGCATCATGGTTTTAGGTGCATATGTGTGCAAAGAAAGAAAATAGAACGATGAGTGCGTAAGTGCGTGTCAAGAAGGTGATCATGGTTTCGGCATCACTTGAAATCATTCTTTATTGGTCTGAAATTCATTCACGATTAAAAAATATCAAGTAATCACTTCAACACATTGTTTCATACTTTATAGTAAAAATTAAAGAAAAACAGTCTATCGACTGACCGATTGTGTTATTCACCAACTTTACACGTTTTTTCGTCTGTATAATACCTATATTAAAATTCACACACAATCTTTTCAAACTATCGCGGAGTATGTTTAGTTTTTTTTTTTTAATAAAATTAAAAAGGCAAATGAACTTCCAGCTTACAGTCCACCTAGTTGTAAAGACCTACTGCAGCTCACAGAGCATGAACACCTGCAACCAAGTTCAAATAAGGAAGTCTACAGATGCGTTGTCACCTCTGAGGACTAAGATGGAATGACTCAAAACCTGTAATTGTATTTTCTCTCTATATGTACCTATGCGCTCTGACGTTTTTTACGTGGTAGAGCCATGCTGCAGCTATATTACTAGTATAGTTGTAGCACGAATGGGTCGGCTCGACCGGGGAAGGACCACGCTCTCACAGAATACCAACGTAAAATAGCAGCTTAATGTCGCTGCGTTTCGTATGGTGAGTGTAGAGAAGCGGAAACCCTTTTTACTGGAAAAGGGGCATTCTATTTTAGTCCTCACGGCTGACAACGCATCTGCTTTTGGATTCGCAAACGAAGATAGATGTAGATGTCTATCGGCCACAGCAACCACTTACCATCAGGTGGACTGTGTGCTCGTATGTCACCCTTATTCTATAAAAAAACGCATTGTTTCATGACAGCAGAAACGGGTAAGAATGTAGTACCCACACAGACGGAATACGATACAAAAACTAGAACATAATAGGCAGGTGCAATTAATCAAAAGTATCAAACCATCAAATTATATTATGTTGCACGTATAACGCTTACGAAAATCATGTAACACCGGTTATATTCGTAGCAAAATTATCGTGTCCAACGCGATAATACTGACATAATAACATAGTGGGGTATTTGCTCTTTAGATAGAATAGGTGCGACCTTGAGCGGCTAAATGTTAACGCGTCCGACCCGTTCACACCAGTGTTACCAGTTCGCACGTCACCGGTTGCGTTGTGCATGCACTCGCGCTAATTGTACCGCTACACTGGCGCGCTAGTTACCTTAGTTTTTATTGTCTATGGAATTAATTCGAAAATTGGCGCCAATTTAAAGTAAACGTCATTCGACTTTAACGAGTCAATAATTGAATGCGGTTAATTTTTTATTTTCCAGTCTCGTCGTCGTTTTTTTTTATAAAACTGAAGTGACAAACGAACTTAAAGACCACCTGATGTTAAATAGGTACTGCAGCTTGTGGACACCTGCATCCAACTTAAAACAAAGTAGAAATGCGTTGTCGTCATTTCTGAAGACAAATATGGAATGCCTTACAACCTCAAATTAAACTGGTTCTCTATACCTAGAACACAGGCATATATTGTTTGGCAGAAATAGGAAGAATGGTATCTACTCGTATCTACCTAGACATAAAAGGAGTCTAGCAACTAAGTAAATAACAAATTGTCATTATTGAAGATACAAATGTATAAGATTTTTCAAATTGAAATAAAACAAATTCACATCACCCATTTCTCCAACCTTAGAAAGAACATTTTTTCTTCAAATATAACTTTTGTGTGTTTGTTGTGTGTGACCATCCTCCCTGAAGAAATTAATTTTTTTTTACAACCTACTTCGATTTAATAAAATGAGAACATCATCAATGTCGTCTAAGTCAATTAAATATACATTATTAACGATAACTCAAAAACTACTGGTCGGACCTTAATCAAATTTATATTGGATCACACCGTAAATACCAGCTTTCCAATAAAAAAAAAACATTCTAAAGTATTACACAAAAAACCTACAGTCGAATTGAGTACCTCCTCCTTCTTTGAAGTCGGTTAATAAAGCATTTTTTTCCTATTTCTTTAAAATAAACGTTACCCCCACACTAGGACTTTCTCCTGTATCGTGGACGCAGTTTACAAATATAAATTGCACGAGGACAAACATCCAGACCCGGAACAATTATTTGTAGGCCATACAAAATACTTGTTCCGTGCCGGATTCGAACCCGCGGCCCCCAGCGCAACAACTCATTTTGCTAAGCCACTGTGCCACGGAGCCGTCTCTAAATCTAAAAATTTAAATCGAAAATAAAACCTTTTCTTTTAGTTAATGACGCTTATCATTACACGTCGCTCGTTACCTCTAAGCCGACAGCTCGATCGTTAAAATAGTAATTATAGTACCTACATAAAATTACAAAGTGCCACGTATATACATATATGTGGCGGCAGCATTGTAGCGTGACAATACCACGCAGTAAATGTAAACAAGTCACATTGTCCGATTGTTTTGCGGTGTGCGTGGCGCGTGGGGAATTCACGTATTGATGTATCGATACGAGAGATATTTTGTATTGAACGTGATGCTGTGAGGCCCCAACGTCACGCAAACAATCAGTCTCAGAAACAATCTTAGTGGTTAAAACATTAATTTAAAAAAAAATCCGACTGCATAAAACAGTTTAGTAAAAGTAAATAATTAGTTTTTGCGTTCATAAGACCTTAAAGAGTTTATTAAAGTTTTTAAAATTTAAGAAGTTTTAAAAAACTAAAAGATTTTTATACTGGGTTTGTCACCCGGTCAACTGTACGTCGCTTGCTTTCGCGGTACTAACCCAAATAATTTATATATTTCAGCTACGAACGGAGCAACGAATAACATTGTTTACAAAGAAATTTTGTAAGCTAAGTATATTTTTGCTTGCGATATTTTTGATGGTTTTGAAAACTTTGTTAATATATATTTTTTTGCGTGGTAGAGTCGTACTTCAGCTATATTACTGGTACAGTTGTAGCACGAATGGGTCGGCTCGACCGCGAAGGACCACGCTCTCATAGAATATCAGAGTAAAATAACAGCATAACGCTGCTGTGTTTCGTATGGTGAGTGTAGAGAACCGGAGACCCTTTTTTACTGGAATCTTTTTTATGTTTTTTCCTTCGCACATACGAAAATTTTGTTAATATATCAAGCAACGCGGAGGAAGTGACGGGTATCGGCTAGTACGATATAAAATCCTCTAAAACATGTGAAAGGCGCACGCGCCATAGTGCGCTGTATACAGGCTCACGACAGTGGCAATAAAAATAATATTCCTACTCAGTTAATAGCCGGCTGGCTGGCTTTCCACAACTAAAACAACCAACCAAGTGACGCCGTATAATTATATTTGCGATATTGATAAGTATAATTACAAAATCGCCACGCTCGCAGACCGCGGCGTTTCGTAACGCCGCGGCACTATGTTAATGTGTTGGAAAATGTTACCGAGTCGCACCGGGTCAGTCGGAATCGTAGAACCGGTACGGTGTTTTACATTTTGTGGCTCAATTAATATTTTATATGATTTAGATGATAAATTGTGAACGCACAGTGAGGGCTGAAACGCCTTTAAAAACCGTTTCGATTCTCATCTGTACGCTAAGAAAACTTTTGGTCTTAACTTATAGTTACAGCTTATATAAGTCCCTCACCTGGGCACAAGACTACTCTTATTTATGTACGATTTGTGTAAAATACAAGAACTTTACGTATTCGAACCCAACATCAAGGTTCTGATATGTAAAATGAAAATATTATAATCATCAAAATTATACAAAAATATCAAATTGATTGTCTAATTACTCTGAGTGACTGATTAGAACATATATTCATAGATGTCATTTTTTAAAAGAAATATTTGGTCAGGATTACTACGTTTTAGACTAAAACTATAGTCCATATTGGTCCCATATTGATTAGGTTAAGGGTCCCATGTTTATGTGAAGCTTATAAATAAAAAAAGAATATACCAATAATGGTACTTCATTAGCATGTCGTACAAGGCAATGGGATATTGGGTTTGTAATTGTGTAAGCGAAGAGCCACTTATTACTTCAAACACAATTTTCCGTATAAGCTTATAATTTTAATTAAACGTGATTCGAGTAGCTCGCTGCTCTTTGGATTCTACCTACCCCCTTGGCGAATACAGATGTACTAAACAAGAAACACGAAGCCAAAAACTTATTACAACACTTGCAGAATCTTAATCGAGCATATACATAATGTCTATGGGCCACAGCATCCACTTGCCATCAGTCGTACTATGTACGCATTCGTCGCCCTTATTTTTACGAAACACATTTTATGGTCTATAGTTAAGACGGAAATAAAGGTGAAGCAGTGTCAGTCACTAATAAGAAAAAAACCAATTAACCAGCGATATTTAGCGACGGTGTCAAAAATAAATGAAATTGCTTTAAACGCATACCGTGTAATAGCGGTGTAAGAATTAAACCGCCATTACACAGTCACTACCCCTTATCAATACGAGATAATAACGACTAAAAATAAAAACTGTGGTTGTCTACTCACTTGCCAAGCGTGGTACCTATGGCAAATATGAGGCAATCTAAACGGGGGGGAGGGGGGGGGGGGGGGGTATGTTCAGCAATAGACTTTAATAGGCTGTAACGGTAACGTATTACTACATAATTACTTTCTTAATCCTTTTGTAACGCGGTTATTTCTGTCAGTGTACGCTACCACCTTAAACAACAAAGTTGCCGCCAGTCAGTATACTATTATTATCGAACCATTTCATTATAAAACGTTTTAGAAACCGAAAGTAATTAAAATATCACACTAATAAATAATAAGTTAATTACTAAATCGAAACCACATTAATGACATTCGAATTTGAATCACTCTACAGCTATCTTTGTCTAACACATTGCAAATTATATTTGTTTCGTTAGCACGATATTTTTATATTAAGTGGCGTGTCGCAGGTGTGGTGTGCGCGTTGATTTTTATAAAACGCTCTATATGCGCTCTATATGAAAACAGACGGCGTAGTGGAACAGAATACGTGTATCTATAATCGATTCGGTGTAACGAGGTCGCTATGTCGATCGCCTTGTTAGAACCATAAAATACCAGTGTAAAATAGCAGCTTAATACTGAAATAAAGAAAGTAACATTGCAAACACACCACACACAAACATTAGGCACTTAAAGAGCAATGGCAGACTTTCATACATAAAATTAGTTGAGAAGAAATGGTTGCGTCTATATACCAAAAATATCTTAAAATGTTAAGCGTCAGTCCCTTAATAACTTTGTCAAAGAATTTTGTACTGAGAAGGCGTCAAAAAAAGATATTTACATTTGAACCTATTTAGGTTATGTCCTATGTCACTTGGAAAGAGTCATGCTTCCTGTGGTTGTTTGATGTTAGCTTAATAAATAATACATAATTGAGAGTTTTAGATTATTGTATCTCTAATATATATTTGCATACTATGAATGTATATTTCTGGCAAGGCTCCAGTGCTTTTGTATCATAGTGACATTCTCAGAAGGGCTAGAACCCAGAGCTGTAGAGCCAGTAAAAAAAAATAGTGACATTTTATTTTAGCTAGTGTTGGCATAACATTAAATAAAATTGTTACATAGTACTATGATTGAGATTATGTATTATTGTAGGAAATTCTTAGTAAGAGACTTATTCTCAGCCATATCACTTTTATTGTTATTATTACTGATAGTACAGTTATTACTTATAATAACTTAATATAAAAATATTTTGTGTATTGTGTTGGTAGTGTTACAAAGTGTATACGAAAATAGTATGAAAATACTAAATGGCAACATTTGAATAGAGTAAAATGATTGTTTGTTTTTTTCTGTGGCTTTAATTAAAATACATTTTTATTTGAAAAATCATAGAAAAATAATAAAACTCATTTTATATATAACTTATTTCTAGACGCTATAATTTTTCTCAACTATTTTTCTGCCATTGCTCTTTAAATATTTGTACACACATCAATTAAAGGCACCTTAAAATAAAAAATAAAACAACAAATTGACAGATATATTAAACAAAAGTATGTATAAATATAACTTACTCTTAAAATACGTTCGTCATGTGTGTTGTGGCACGTTAGGCAAACGGTTTACGCTCTACTCAGTTTAACAACAGCGCTGCTTTTCTTTGGGTCAAGTACGGTTGTGTTTCTTGTGGTGAGTGTAGCGAACCGGAGACCCTTTTTACTGGAAACGAGGCATTCCATCTTAGTCCTCACAAGTGATAACGCACCGATATTTTGTTTCTTAATCGAGGATAGATGTAGATGGTTATAGGCCCCAACATCCACTTACTGTGTGTGCTCTTTTTTTTTGTCACCCTTATTCTATATTTAAAAAAAAACGTAGTTCACATATGATACCAAGGTGCGAGTATGAGGCTCGGCATGTGATAAAATACACCACAGTATTATTGTTTTCAAATACTGTTTTTTTTTAATAATACGAATATTTCCGTTTTTTTTTATTCATATAAAAAGGGTTTTGTCACTGATGCGATTATGTCGCCCTGGTAGTTACAAAAAAATCTTAAATATAATTACTAACAAATAAACTTATTATGTTTACTAGTTACTTAATTTCTTATTAACTAACAAATACAGTTTTTTGGCATCATCTGATAACGGGTCCGATAAAATACTATTACTACTACCAATTAAGGACAAATGTAAATTACAATTTGCTCTTTCTCTTGAGTTCTGGGCACATTCTATGAAAATGTGATAAACATAATCGATAATATTACAAATTGAACAATTTGGTGAGGTAATTTTTCGCATCAAGTATAAAAATTTATTGCATGGTATTTCCTTTGCAGAAGTGAATGTGGCAGGGACGACAAAGGACGCCCTAGACGAAAGT
Organism: Parnassius glacialis; assembly: GCA_033319125.1. Lineage (NCBI taxonomy): Eukaryota > Metazoa > Arthropoda > Insecta > Lepidoptera > Papilionidae > Parnassius > Parnassius glacialis. The sequence continues at coordinate 13,381,230 of JAVANC010000015.1, read as the reverse complement.
TTATCGACCAAATTAGCGATATATCGAAGATGGACAAAATTAAGTGTATACTTAATCGCCGAGCATATATGCTTATGTATATTACTTATGTATATACTAGAGATCCGCCCCGGCTTCGCACGCGTGATTCCTGTATCTTGATAACAGCGCCACCTACCGGGTCCAATAGTGAATCTAAACCATTCTTCAATCAACTTAATCACACACACACAAAATCTGTCCTGTCGTTTACGAGTTTAGTTACATACACACGGTCAAAAGAATTATATATTATAAATATATAGATGTAAAGGAGACGAGAGAGATGTGTGAGGATCGTGTTGTTAAATAGAAGTCAGAATATTCTTCCGACCCCTATAGGTGACCGGCGTGAGTGTTTACGTATGTATATTTCCGTTAACCACTTCAAACTCCTTCTTCGTCAGCCCGTAAAGTACATGGCCCTCCCCACTTTTAGGAAGAACATTTAATAACCAGCTTGGAAAGTGGAATGGACATTTAAGTAGCAGACGTCTTGCACCTTTTCACTCTGCGCCCCGTCGCGTCGTCTGTTTGAGTACTTTAGGTTTGACGTAAATGAGACGGTTGGCTATAGGAAGACTGCTTCGTTGGTCAAGTGTTCGTAAGCACGGTTACTGATCATAAGGTTCTGGTTTCAGTTATTGGGTTTTTCACTGTAGCAGCCCGGAGTCAGAAAATTGACGGTGTTACACCTCCGTGCCTCGAAATGCACGTTAAGCCGTTGGTCCTTTTTTGTATAGAATAAGGGTGACAATCGAGCACACAGTTCACCTGATGGTAAGTGGTTGCTGTGGCCCATAGACATCCACATCTATCTTCTATTACAAATCAAAATGTAGATGCGTTGTCACCCGTGAGGACTAGGATAGAATGCCTCATTTCCAGTAAAAAGTGTGTCCGGTTCTCTACACTCACCATACGGAACAAAGCAGCATTAAGCTGCTATTTTACGCTGGTATTCTGTGAGAGAGTGGTCCTTCCCCGGTCAAGCCGATCCATTCGTGCTGCAACTATAATATAATCTCCGATGAGATTGGCCGCCGTGACCGAAATCCGGTCCGTATGACATTAATGTTTGCCCCAATCGTCGCGATTGGATTGACCTAGTTGAAGTACTCTGGTACTTCAACTAGGTCAATCCTGGTGTATTAAGTGGTCGGAGTACTTCACACCAGGCATTATACGAGTATTCTCATCCTGTAATAGCCTCTTGCGACACCCACAGAACGGGATGATGAATGAGTGAAGATCAGTGCTACAATAAAAAAAACACGTTCACAAGAAAAGCATTCTAAGCTGAGTTGCAACTCGATACGTAATATCATATTATGCGCATAGGTGTCGAGGCACTGTACGTAACCGACCAACCGGCCAAGAACCTCGGTTGCGTAAATGCATTTTTGTTGGCCTATGCATTTGACAAACCGCGGGATCAAATGTTTGTAACAGGCAATCATAACCATAATCAAGGAACCTACCTCGCAAATCTGTGGAGGATTTTTTGTTTACTTTTTTGTTTCTTGCTGTTTCTACCGCAGTTTTAAAGATAACATGTCTGGAGTGGGCTAAGCCCACGCAACTGGCCTTTTTATACTTGTATATAATATATAACAGACTTCAAAAGAGGATAACTCTCTGTTTCCCCAATATTTTCTGCCGACTTCCAAAAAGGAGACGGTACTCAATTCGAGTGTATGTTATTTTTATGTGTGTTACCTCATAACTTTGTACTGGGCGAACCGATTTCGATGATTTGATTGATTTTTTTATATGAAAGCTGATAGTTCTCGTGTGGTCCCATATGAATTTGATCAAGGTCAGACCAATGGTTATTGAGTTATTCTTAAATAACCTATATTGAAGTCGCTTATATTGAAGTCGGCTGTACAAAATTTTAATTTTAAATTATGTATGTTTGTGTTGTGCGTGAACTATAAGATATATTTTTATGATTATTTCATTGGAGTAATCTCTATAATTTTGGGAAAGTGTATAAAATATTAGCACAACCTGCCAGACCTTGTCCTGCCTGTGTATACCAATTTATATGGCGATCGGTCGAATGGTATAGAAATCGAGGTGCTGCAGCGCGATTTAGTGGTGAGGTATACAACAGAGTGGATAGCATAAAACCTTCATCATGTTCGTTTGCAATACGTTCACATACATTTGCCAACTTTCATGGTAATCCGTCAAACAGTAACGAAGTCTATCCATCGCAAACTGATATGGGCATTTCTCTAATAATTGGAAAATCACGGACCCAGGCAATTTTTTTAAAATGGATCTTATTATTGCTGAGTTCAACGTATTAATAACGACAATATATTAGCAATTCTCGACCCGCCACACTTCATTCAATATTCACTTAAATTCACTTCAAACTTCTCAATCTACAGTCCCCTGTCGTGTCCCATTTCCAAAATAAGTTTGGAATCTTTATTTTCACAATGTTTACGACTGACGATGAGAAATGGCTGACGATATTCAAAAAGGTGCCGCTAATTTGAAAACTTTCAGTGGTACCACCAAAATAAGTTAAGGGTAAGATATCACGATGTCAATTGGGATCACCGCTGCCAGGCTTAATAATGAAGAGTGTTGGAAATAAATTAATTTTAATAATTTCCTGAAGTGCAATGGTCAAACTGATTTTGTTTTAAGCTGCCAATAATATTTATAACTAGTTATTAGAAAAGTTAAATATTTTAAATTATTAATGTCAAGTCAAAATGTTAATTGTGAGATTAGATAGTAATTGTAATGTTGGTTTTGTTATACATAGTATTATTTTTGTAACTCCACAAAGTTTGTCGAGATATTACTTCAATTCAGAAGAGAAGTTGATTTCGAAACAATTAAGACAAGTTAGTCTTCTACAGAATTAAGAAAATTATTTATAGTTTGTTTTAATTGTTCAGTTTTTGTTGATTTATTCGTTCGCACAAATATGGTATAAGAAACAAATAAAAATAAAGACTGATTGCTTATATTCTATAGAAATATGTTTTTTTTCTTTCATATAAACTTTCCCCTGGATTATATAATATATAACAGTCCCCTGTCGTGATCTTTCTTAAAGTTGGCCATACCTCACAAATTAAGAGAATAATGTATGAGCTTTTTGTAAATACATTTTCTTTTTTTATAGAATAAGGGTGACAAACGAGCACACAGTCCACCTGATGGTAAGTGGTTGCTGCGGCCCATAGACATTACATCTATCCTCTATTACAAATCAAAATGTAGATGCGTTGTCACCCGTGAGGACTAAGATGGAATGCCTCATTTCCCGTAAAAAGGGCCTCCGGCCACCTGTACTCACCAAGCGAAACGCAGAGGTAAATCTCTACTTCACGCTGGTATTCTGTGAGGTCGTGGTACCACCCCCGGTTCGAGTCGGCCCATCCGTGCGACAGCAAACGCTGCCGCGTGGCTCTACCACTGTTAAAAGTATAATACATATTTCAATGTCCTTCATTAATATATTTTTTAATATTTAACAAAAATATGCTTGGGACAGTGTTATATGGGCCAGTTTCCAATTAGTAAAGAAACACCCATATACGAATATCTATATTTTATGATCAATCAGTGTTTTACCTCTACCTGGTTGTGGTTGTTGTGATGTTCATTTTAATATATCATATATCTGCTTTATATTTATACGTGCTGGGCAAACTATATGTATCTCTTTTTAAGAATGTTGCGCGCACGCAAGTGTTAGATTTGTTAGCGGTAAAGTTTATTTGGAGAAGGAGTGCAGAAAGCTAACATTTATATATAATAATATGCGTATATCAAATACATTAAATAAAATGAAACATTCATTGTTTACGTTCATGCTGCCAATGTCAATTGTCAAACATAAACTCAAACAGTCGCACAGAGTAGAGACTGTCGCCAAAAAATTTTAAAATATTGCCAACAAAATAATTACTGACAGATTGAGTGAACGAGCTGCGGATTTTGTGTGACTTCTAATGTTCCTTTACCAATAGTCTGTGGAGTGTATATCAAGGCAAAAAGCGTTTGTTTTTTCTATTTAGTATTTTAGATATCGGTATTATATATATAAACAAGCTGCTCGCCGCGACTTCGCCCGCGTGTAATTCAGGGTTTTAATCATGTTGTGCGGAACCCTAATACTTTTTCCCAAATATAAGTAACCTAAGTTACACCTTATAACATCAACTATCTGCCAGTGAAAGTCCCGTCAAAATCGGCCAAGCCGTTTCTGAGATTAGCCGGAACAAACAGACGGACAAACATTTTCAAAAATTATATATTCTTTTTGTTATTAGTACCGTATATACAAGTACTTTCATATGCGTTTAGTAAAAAGCTGTTATTTTAACATTACAAATAGACACTTCAATTTTATTTATTTGTATACTTGTACAGTTGAAAGCATACATAATTACATACATACATATAGATACTGAGATTTAAAGTGAAATACAGCTTGTTTAATATACAAACCTATAAATTTTATGAACTACGGACGAATTCCCAGAGACCACTGAAATGTCACTAGTGCGCATAAAATCCTCTACATTGGAGACTCTGGCGAGGGTTGAATGGAGGTCATTACCACAAAAATTACATACGTAGCTACGTTGTATGTATGATAAGATCGTCCAAACGCAACGACCCATTGAACATCAGAAGGTAACCGAATTGATACGCCGTCCGATTTCGTAAGATCATTGCGCAGCTGATTTTGACGGTTTCAAATGCTGGGAACTTTTTTGTGAACAAATCGACCTTTACCTGTGTCATATAAGTTTGTTTCATCACAGCATAGTTACAAACTAGCAACCCGACCTGGCTTCGCCCGCATAGGATCTATAATATGGCATAATTTAGATTTGAGACAATCAAAGATCAAGTCTTTCGAATAAAATATAGTCTATATATCCTTTCTGGAATTGCTCTCTATCTGATTTTATTGTTTTACTAGCTGTACCCCGCGACTTCGCCCGCATGTAATTTAGAGTTTTAATTATATTGCTCAGAACCCTAATTCTTTTTCTCCAATATAAGTAGCATAATTTAGTCCTTGTCCTATCCTTGTTTAATGAAAGTCCCGTCGAAATCGGTCCAGCCGTTTCGGAGATTAGCCGGAACAAACAGACAGACAAAAATTTTAAAAATTGTGTTTTTGTTATAAGTACCGTGTATACATTCATAATTATGCATTTAGTAAAAAGCTATTATTTTAACATTACAAACGGACACTTTTATTTATTAGTATAGATTGTGATCTATACTAATAAATAAAATTGAAGTGTCCGTTGAACCATTCCGAAGATTAGCAAGATATACGGTGAGACAGACCGACAATAATAATTTTAAAAATAGTTATAAACGGCTTCATAATATATAGGTATATAAATAAACCTCTGAACTTAATGAAGCCAGGCATTCAGAAAAAAAAGTTGAGAGTGAATCCGTGTTCGCGCCCGCACCTTTGCACTATATTCTTGTCCCGCGCAGATGGCTAGTCTCCGTTGAGAACGGCCGCTGTGACCGAAATCCGGTCTGTGTGACATTAATGTTCATTTCAATATTACAGCGTCTTGTAATATTGAAACACAAAATGTTAAGAGTTGAAATTTTATGGTAATGTTTGTACAAACTACTAAAACATTAAATATCTATACGACAATGTATAGATATTTTTCCTTGCCTGTTTTTATTTTCCACAATTTCTTCACAATAATACTGTATAACTGTAATATTATTAACTTGTGATTTATATCTATAACACACGTACTTTATATTTGTTACAAGCAATGTCACATTAAGGTGAAAGCTCCAGGGTGGCCCGCTAAATTGAAATTTTCTTGCGTTTTATGGAATTTGCAGGTCAGTGTCAGGTTGAGTGTTTAACAAAATATAATTCGCGAGCGTAACGAGTATGTATTTACAGAATTATTATCATTAAAATCACCAATACAACCCTGTAAGTTCATATAATGGTCATATAATGGGATTATACAAACATAGACGGTTGTTTTGATGATTATAATGATTATAATCCTGTAAATACATACTCGTTACGCTCGCGAATTATATTTTGTTAAATATACAACCTGACACTGACCTGCAAATTGCAAAAAACGTAAGAAAATTGGAATTTCACGGGTTACCCTGGCGTTTTCACCTTAAAGTAGCAACTACAATTACAATAATAACGACTGTATTTCGCGAGCGATGGTGCTAGTTGTTTTGACCAATAGACAGATAGTTAAGCAGTTTTATGTTTTTTTTTTATAGGATAAGGGTGACAAACGAGCACACAGTCCACCTGATGGTAAGTGTTTGCTGCGGCCCATAGACATCTACATCTATCCTCTATTACAAATCAAAATGCAGATGCGTTGTCACCCGTTAAGACTAAGATGGAATGCCTCATTCCCAGTAAAAAGGGCCTCCGGCCACCTGCACTCACCAAGCGAAACGCAGATGTTTAAATTAATATAATATATAAAAAATAATTTTCGTTTCTTCCTATTTTATGCGCTACCATAGCGTTCATCAGCTAGCGGTAAAACTTTGTCAACTTACAGCTTGCACTTGCGCGAAGGTTATAGGCATAGTACAATTAACTTACAGTAGGTTGCACGCGTGTGGGGTATCGACGATTTTAAAGTTATATAATATATATCATTCAACTTCAATGATAATACATCATTCCCAATTAAACAATAAAACCCTTCGAAATTTAAAAATATATTTTCATAATTATTTCTTCTGCGGCAGCAACGCGCCGGGTACCAGCTAGTGTACTGTATTATATATATATATATATATATATATATATATATATATATATATATATATATATATATATATATATATATATATATATATATATATATTACGTATTTTCTGCAGACTTCCAAAAAGGAGACGGTACTCAATTCGAGTGTATGTTTTTTTTTATGTGTGTTACCTCTTAACTTTGTACTGGGTGAACCGATGTCGATGAATTTTTTATATGAAAGCTGATAGTTCTCGTGTGGCCCCATATGAATTTGATCAAGGTCAGACCAATGGTTATTGAAATATTTTTAAATATATATATATATATATATATATATATATATATATATATATATATATATATATATATATATATATATATATATATATATTGAAGTCGCTTATATTGAAGTCGGCTGTACAAAATTTTTAATTATTCTTTATAGAATAAGGGTGACAAGTGATCACCCACTCCACCTGATGGTAAGTAGTTGCTGTGACCCATAGACATCTACATCTATCCTCGATGACGAATCAACATGCAGATACGTTGTCACCCGTGAGGACTAAGATGAAATGCCTCGTTTCCAGTAAAAAGGGTCTCCAGTTCTCTACATTCACCACACGAAACACAGTAATATGTAAGTAGCATAAAGCTGCTATTTTACGCTGGTATTCTGTGAGCGTGATCCTTCCTCAGTCGAGACGACCCATTCGTGCTACACCTATACTACTAATATAGGTGCAGCATGGCTCTACCACGTAAAACGTAACTCTTTGTTACCTCAAACAAGGATAAAGATAAATATAAAATGCGGAGTTGGAAGAGCTGAACGGTATATGTATATTTTAATTTTCACTAAGGCGTTTTTTTTTTTATAGTATAAGGATGACAAGCAACTTTAAACAAAGGAGGCTTCAGATGCTTTGTCAGCTCTGAGGACTAAGATGGAATACTTCACAGACACAGTCTGTAATTTTACTGGCTTGCCACACAATTCAGACCGAAATATAGCATTGCACCTGCAGCTGATTGGCGCCAGAAATACCTAAGACGGTGGCAACAACCCAGACGAACTCAGTACTGTACAATACAGAACTGGAGTACTGATACCAAGCGAACAAGAGTTACAGCCTACAGCCACTGCTGGAAACTGGCTTTCTCTCATTTCTGTGAGGGTTTTAGAGCAAGTAGGTGTCCGCCACGCTGCCCCAATGCGTGTTGGCGAACTTCACATGTTTTCAATTTTTTTTCCTTATTTCTCAGACATGCAGGTTTCCTCACGATGTTGTCCTTCACCGCCGAGCACGTGGTAAATCAGCACTTAAAATTGCTATTAACAATTTCATTGGTGCCGGCGGGGATCGAACCCGGGTTGGTCGCGTACTGTAAAACTTACAGCGGGCGCTAACCATCTGAGCTACCACTAAGCAAATAGGCCATATTTTTGTCCAAGAAAAGATGACCAGCCGGCACACAATCCACTTCACAGGCAGTAGATTCTGTGGCCCGTTGCCGTTACCGTTACAGCATATAAAAGTCCACTGCTGAACATAGCCTCCCCTATAGATTGCTACGTAGGGAGTATTTGCCATAGTTGTAATGTTACTATTAATTTACTAATTTCACCTCTCAGTGGGTCATGTGCTCCTGGTAGATTATCTTCTATACATATATGCACAGCCTATGCTAAGGTTCACTGCTGAACATAGACCTCCCGATATAGAATATTTGCCATAGTTGCCACGTTTGGTAAGCGGGTTAGTGTAACCGCAGTTTTTTTTATTTGTAGTCACTATTAGAAAGACGCTGCTGCCCATGATCTGTTTTACGGGATGATATTATGGGGTAGTGGATATTCTTATACCGTCACTACATGGTCCGGGACTCTATGTCGATTCTGTGGCCTATGCACACGTAATAAAGAAACTTTTCCCCTAATTAAAAATCCTAATGCAAATGCTTTGTTGGCGGTTTTCAGTCGTGTTAATTTCAAAGATTATCAAACAATTGGCCATATAGACGTAAACTAAAAATAAAATAAAAATATTAGCGGTACGCCAGAAGACGGTTTGGTATGAAGCCAGATCTATTTCTGAGAGGCGCGACGTCTTGTCACTGTTTGGACTATACGACCGAAAAATACACTAAGTACAGATATAGCTGAAGAGTGAAAGACCGTGGGCTTAGGACTCTGAATTGACATGGATTAACCAGAGTACGAAGGTTGTCCTCTCGGATCTTGACATGTTTTCATAGTCTAACTAACTGATAACTGATTTAAATTATACCCGTATCTCAGCGACTGAGCGCTCATCCTAAATATCACAGTACTATAGTAACCCAGTTTCGATCTCGGTGAAATTGTTGTTTTTGTTTTAAAAACGTCACCACCACAATAGGATTTACTATTGTAACGTGAGGTCAGTTTACCAACATACATTTCTCACGGACAAACATCAAGACCTGGAACAAATTTTTGTAGTCCATACAAATACTTGTTCTGTGCGAGATTCGAACCCGCGACCTTTACCGCAGCAAGTGATTGCTAAGGTACTGCGCCACGGAGCCGTCATTGTTGTTGTTGTTGTTGTTGTTTTTGTGCAATAACAGGGTTGACTGTAACATGGCGCGTAGTTCGAGCGCCTTGTTTGTTTCCCATCACGTGATGTAGAACAAACACTTGAGCGCGGGCCCCCCCTCCGCCGCCTATTAGATAGTAATAACACACACCCTTAACAGAATACGACATTGTTGCTCAGTCATCTTACTTAAAAGGAATAATAACAAACTTGCGGACTGACAATAATGATTTATAAATTACTATTGATTCGCCCCGGCTACTTGACACCCCGGTGAATTTAAACCGTCCAAGTACATTCAAACGCACACAATTTTTTTAATCAAAATCTTTCCAGCCGTTTTTTAGTTGAAGTGAGACTAACGGACAGCAATTGATTTTTATATATACTTATCTTCACGCACAATCCCTGACGGGGTAGCCAGAGAGAACAAATCGCCAAGTGTCACGATCCTTACATACCTCTTTCGTTTCTTTCAGATTCATTATCTTCTTCATACATGCACGTCTAAAGGTCCGAGTACTCTTGACCCTCCCCTCTTCGAGCAATTTGCTCACCTGGTCTTCGAAAGTTAGTCTCGGTCTACCTCGACACCTTTTAATATTAACTTTCGCGCTATATATTTTCTTCACCATTCGGTCTTCACTCATTCGCTCAACGTGCCCAAACCATCGAAGCACGCCCTTATCAATATTTGTGATAAGGTCATCTTTCAAACCTGCCATATTGCGAATCTCTTCGTTTCGCTTTCGGTCAGTCATGGTAACGCCGCACATTTTACGAATAGATCGCATCTCCACTGCATTCAACTTGCTTTTATGCTTCTTCTGGCATACCCAGGTTTCGCTGCCATATAACAAAGTCGGTACCAACAATGCGTTATGTATTGCAAGGCGTGCACTCTTCATTCACTACGCCTTGCCTTTTGACTAACGCAGTCAGGGCACCATTGACTTTGTTCCCGGCAGCGACACGCCTGTCCACATCTAAATCACATCTTCCATCCCGGCTAAAAGCACTCCCCAAGTATACAATTTCATTTACCTGTTCTATATATTTTTATATATACTTAGAGATTATTAATGTATAATAATTAGCATAATTTTCTACAATTTTACAACTTGCGCAATTGTGTTAAACACAACGCTAAGCATATTATAATATTACCACAGTTAAAAAAACTTTGTGGTATGAGTTACGCCTCATGTACTCCTAGTATAAGTTAATTTTCTTGTATTACACTAATGCGTAACAACTATGTGTACAAATCCAGGGGGGGGGGGGACACACGACTGTATCTCCTTAATACAGGTTACTAAGGCTATGGTCTCCTATTAAATGGTATACGCGACGTCCGACTTCAGCGTAAACGTTCCGATCGGCGTGTAAACAAACGCCAGGCACAGCGTCAGCGGTCAATACATATCTTAACAGCGGACGACGTCTCGACTTTCGATCACACAACAGTTAAGTAGCCGATAGTGCGCGCGTGTGGTTGTGTGTGATATTTATATATAAAATGGATATAAATTCAACACTTTTGGCGGCGCTTGTGTTACTTGAAGAAGAGGCACAAGACAAGAAGAAGTATACGAAGATAATTTAAAATTAAAAATTTTGTACAGCCGACTTCAATATAAGCGACTTCAATATAGGTTATTTAAGAATAACTCAATAACCATTGGTCTGACCTTGATCGAACTATCAGCTTTCATATAAAAAAAGAATCATCCAAATCGGTTCGCCCAGTACAAAGTTATGAGGTAATACACATAAAAAAAAAACATACACCCGAATTGAGTACCGTCTCCTTTTTGGAAGTCGGCAGAAAAATATTGTACAGCCGACTTCAATATAGGTTATTTAAGAATAACTCAATAACCATTGGTCTGACCTTGATCGAACTATCAGCTTTCATATAAAAAAAGAATCATCCAAATCGGTTCGCCCAGTACAAAGTTATGAGGTAACACACAAAAAAAAAAACACACTCGAATTGAGTACAGTTTCCTTTTTGGAAGTCGGCAGAAAAATAAAGGCAACAAGGCACCGATTATTTATGAAGAGAAATGAAGAAGGATGTTTCCAGCTATTGATAATGAAATAAACATTATTTTTATGTTCCTTGTCACTTTTATTGTATATTGCAATATAATATTTAATTGACTCAATCAATAACTCGTTTTTTTCTTTATTAAATTTTGCCATTTTTTACTGACGCTAGACACGACGTTCACGCTACAATGGTTCGAAATAACTAGAGATGCAGCGCAAAGCGCTGAACGGCGCCTACGACGTCCATACGCCGACATCAGCGTGTTAAAGAGACCACAACAGTACATTTCTATAGTAAGCATCGTAGCGCGGCGTACGGCGTGACGCTGTAAGCGGCCGATGGCGTTTATAGGAGACCACCGCCTTAAGTAACCTAGCTAGGACACTTCTAACCATTTCTATATGTTGATCTGTACCGTATTGTACCTATACTAGAGCCCAATGACTTCGCCAATCTTACTTAGCGGTACCATATAGCGACATCTATGGAAATATATTAAATAAAGAACGATGTATTTAGCGCGTCAAATTTTCATATCGATATACATCGCAACCGCTTCCGTAGATAGATAATAGATGGCGCTAGAGTAGTCAAGTGAGCTCGGCCACGGTCCTTATTGCTTTGTAAGAGAGATCTTTGTAATAACACGTATGTAACCTAAACTATAAAAATGTTTATGAAGAATATTATTATGATTTTATGTGCAACTGTTTTAACCGACTTCAGAAAAAGGAGGAGATACTCAATTCAAAAGTATTTTTTTCATGTGTTACCTCAGAACTATTTCTTAGATGTACCGATTTTGATGGTTCTTTTTTTTATTTGAAAGCTGGTGCTTCTCATGTGTTCCCATACAATGATCAAGATTTGACCAGTAGTTTTTGAGTTATCCTTAATAATAATAATAATTTATTTATTTCTCACCACAAACGACATGGACATTGCATACATTAGTGTTACATCTCTATTAAACAATATTATGTCATTCGTGGGAGACTGGTGCCCGTGTAGGTTCAAAGACCCGTATTACAGGTCACCAGCCCCCCCCCCCCCCCCCCCGAATTTGCTAGGCACTTAGTATAATATACAGAGATAACTTATGTTATGATTAGAAGTTATATTATATAGAGCGAATTAACAGTTTGGCTATATAGAAATAAATAAAATAAAAACTATGTAATTATGTACGTATGTATGTGAGTGTGTGACTGTTAGTATATCTGTGTATATGTTTGTGTGTATTTATGATATTATTTGGAGTAATTGTTCAGTGTCTGTGTATGATAGATTCTGAAGATATCCCACGAGTCTATTTTTACATGACCATTTGTTGACTTCATAAATAGACAATTTTTGGTGTAATTTATTATACAAATACGGTCTCAAAAACGTGAAGAATTTCCTTGCAAAAGACGTGTTGCATGGCACTGATCGAGCTACAAGATGATTACGGCGATGTTCTTTTTGAGTTACTTTTGTAATTGTGTGTTGTCTTAAGACTATATGGAGTATGAATAACTGTCGAACTGTAAGAACTTCGCAAATTTTATACAACATATCTAAAGTTGGATATAGGTAAGGTTTAAAATGTATAACTTTTAAAAGTGACCTTTGCGCACGTTCTAGTTCAATAACATGTGTTTTGGCGGCTCCGCCCCAGACTTCAATTCCGTATGTCAATAAAGATTGGCACAAGGCATAATAAGCCAATTTTAGGACTTCTCTATTAGCAACATGTCATGTCAATAATGCGTATTTGATTGATTTCGACTACATTGATGATGTTCTCATTTAATTTATATTGAAGCAGGTTGTACAAAAATGTTTAATTTTACCACTTGTTTGTCCTAATAAAATACAAAAATTGCAATTTTAGGCGCTGATTTCCCCCACGTACTCGATATCGATATTAAGGAAAACATCGTGAGGCCCGCCAGCACGAACCGGAGAAACGCGGCGGACTAATCGTTCCATAAACCTCTCCATAATTTGGATGAGGTCAGTGCCAAGCGGTAGGACGTAATAGGTTGCAACTTTACTTAATTGCTGGTAATTTGCATTCTTATATGGCATGCATAGATTATAACGAGACAGTGTATGTGTAAGAATTTGTGGCATTTTAATAAGTCTTGCACTATTAATACCTTCCCATTATATAGAGCCGTGGTAGCTCGGGTGCTAAGCGCTCGCTGTAAATTTTCACAGTGCGCGAACAACACGGGTTCGATCCCCATCGGAATCATTAAAATTGTTAATTGCAATTTTAAGCGTTGATTTACCTCATGCTCGGCAATGAAATAAAACACGGTGAGGAAACCTGCATGTCTGAGAAATAAGAAAAAAATATTTCGAAAACATATGAAGTTCACCAACACGCTTTGGGGCAGCGCGCCAGACATTTCCTTGCCCTAAAATCCCCTCAGAAATGAGATGGGCCGGCTCGAACCGGGGTGGTACCACGACCTCACAGAAAACCAGCGTGAAGTAGAGGTTCACCTCTGCGTTTCGCTTGGTGAGTGCAGGTGGCCGGAGGCCCTTTTTACTGGAAATGAGGCATTCCATCTTAGTCCTCACGGGTGACAACGCATTTACATTTTGATTTGTAATAGAGGATAGATGTAAATGTCTATGGGCCGCAGCAACCACTTACCATCAGGTGGACTGTGTGCTCGTTTGTCACCCTTATACTATAAAAAAAAATTATAAATTTGTTAATTTTAATCATCGATCATTCATAAAAATCTAGATACACAATCAGTGACAAAAATGTCCTTACCGAATGAGCGCCCACTCGAACATATGGGTACGCTTTTAATTTGTACGTAGCTTTGTGAATACAACTTTAGGCATTGCATTTAAGGTTTAATTCGCATTGATGTATATTTATTTTAACTAGAATTACGTCCAAACAACTGGCGACAGTTTTTAGAAAACTTTTGCATGGGATTGTATATCTACTTTATTATTAATGATCGATGATTTTAATGGATAAAAGTTATATGAGCTATCTTTAAAGCACCGCACAAAGAGGCGGCCGAGATAATAGGAAACACTGTATATTAAACTCTATCTCATTCTCTCGCAGGCTAAATCCTATAGATATTTGTTGTATCTTATGTCGCTTTTTCGTTTCATCGAGTTTCAAATCACAACGATCTAAGGAAATGTTCACTTCTAAAAAGTAAATTATATTTTATGTACGACACGAAACCTACGCTTGAGAAATATACTTTCACGGATGTATTTGCGCTGTTCACTGAATATTTTATTAAAGAAAAATAAAAACAGAAAAGAGACATCGCCACAAACGTAACTGTAAAAATCTAAATCGCACTTATACAATATAATTTATTACGCCTTAATAGCATGGCGTAACAATCTCGTTTGTTCTGTTTTGCAATATATTTTATCTTTTATATTATCTCAACACTTACAGATATCTGCAAATTGAATAATATTTGTGCATTTATAGGAAAGCAAAATTCCACTTATTATACTACTCCATCCATTTCATCCATCCGTTACAGCCTATAAAAGTCCACTGCTGAACATACGCCTCCCTCATAAATTGCCTCATAGGATGGATATTTGCCATAGTTGTAATGTTACTGTTAATTTAATAATTTCACCTCTCAGTGGGTCATGTGCTCCTGGTAGATTATCTTCTATACATCCATCCGTTACAGCCTATAAAAGTTCACTGCTGAACATAGGCCTCCCTCAGGCCTCAGTTTCCCTCTGTCGCCTCTTACGACACCGACGGGACGATATGGGGTAGTGGATATTCTTACACTGCCATTCCACGACGTAGTGTACGCATATACAATTAATAAGAGAGCTATTTATTATTCAACATCCAACATGTATAATATAGCTGACCAGGCAGACGTTGTTCTGCTCTTTCCAAAGACCGTTTTTAAGAACCTTAAATTCACAATAAAAAATATTGATGATCACTTAACGGGATAAAAACTATCTTATCTCTCTAGTTGGACTAAACTGCACACAGTGTGCAAAATTTCATTGAAATCAGTTCAGTAGTTTAGGAGTTCATCGCAGACAAACAATGTGACACGTAATTTTTATATATAAAGATTTATTTATTTTCTATCAAAAGTCCACAGCTGTAGTAAGCCTTCGCCTATAGATTGTCCTATTAGTTTGCTTGGCAACTGCAATTTTATTATTGTTGTAGTTGTAATCAGAAAGATGCAGCAGCCCATATCCTGTTCAATTTCCTTGTGTCGCCTCCTACGATACCCCCGGGATGATATAGGATATAGTGGAATCTCTAAAGTCACCTCTACAAGGCGATACCTATACATATCTGGAAAGTTTTTACTTATTCGTTCCTGTGCAAGATAAAATGACTGGTCCCGAGTTCGAATACCGGATTCATCATTTCATTAATTTGACAGCTCCGTGGCGCAGTGGCTTAGCAATAGAGTTGCAGCGCTGGGGGCCGCGGGTTCGAATCCCGCACGAAAGAAGTATTTGTATGGCCTACAAATAATTGTTCTGGGTTCGGATGTTTGACCTTGTACAATTTACATTTGTAAACTGTCTTTACGATACAGGAGAAAATGCTGGTGTGGGGATAACGTTTAACAAAATAATTATGGATAATTTGGATTCAAAAAACAAATTGGTTGTTTTTGACTCTAGCTGTGTTACTGGCGCCGTACATATGCACATCGTTACAATCCCTAGTTTTCGTTATTTGTGTAACGTATCATGATTTAGAATCCAATTTAGACATTGTGGAGTGTGAAATTTGAACCAGGGCTCGGATAACGGTATATTTTTCGAAACGTTTTCGCTTTAAAAACTAAAAACTTATTTGTTTCGTTGATGTTCGAACGGAATCATAATAAAAAGTAAAAACGTTTATAATTAGAACGAAATTTTAAATCGTTCTTGTTCAATAAAAAGTTTTTAACAATTTTAAACCGTTTTTCCCATTTTTGGCCCTGCAATACGAAACAAAAATACCTTAATAGGTTAAACTTGTCGTGGCACGTGCCATTCATTTAGCTGCCTGCGGAATAAACCGTTTTTTACGTTTTCACATTACGTTCTCATTTCGTTTTTGTTCCGAACAAAATTTTATACAAGGAACCGTCCCAAACGTTTTAAAAACGTTATTTTTAATAACGTTTCCGAGCCCTGGTTTGAACTCAAGATTGACTATGAATACCGGACCGAGCCTAGAATAACCGTGGAAAGATCGCAGGTAAAAGTTAAGTAAGTACTAATATAACACAAGTCGCATGCTCGTTTGTTGTTCCATATATAAAAAAAAAGTTTTATCTCTGGTAACGGGTTTCATGTTAAAGCAAATAAAAGGAATGTAACTATCTACATAACATTATCTACGTCCTACTGTTGGGGACTGGCCCTATACGTCTTTCGTATTATCCCAATGCGTGTTAGCGAATCGAATTTTCCCCCTCAAAATATATTTTGGACATGCGACTTGCCTCATTACATGGTAATGCAGCACTTAAAGCCTCAATTAACTATTTAAGTGTTGCCAGCGGGGATTGAATACGTGTTGAACGTGTACTCTTTAATTTAAACCTAGCGCCCAAGGACCTATCCCTTGAGCAATCCCGGCTTTGGTATAGAACATCAAATTGCAAGTCATTATGAAACAAACTGCTAACTCACTACGTACACGAGTTATGAGTGTATAATATACGTGGTAGAGCCATGCTGCAGCTATATTAGTAGTATAGTTGTAGCACGAATGGGTCGGCTCGACCGGAGATAGCAGCTTAACACTGCTGTGTTTCGTATGGTGAGTGTAGAGAACCGAAGACCCTTTTTACTGGAAAAGAGGCATTCCAACTAAGTCCTCACGGGTGACAACGCATCTGCACTTTTTTGATATTTTTATATATGATATGATTATGCATTACATTTTGATAGATGGAGATGTCTATGGGCCAAACCAACCACTTACCATCAGGTTGACTGACTGCTCGTTTGTCACCCTATCCTGTAAAAACAAAAATCACTATGTGCAGATATTGCAGATAATGTTCGCGTAGTAAAATAATACGATGCAACAAAACTGATGTCGTTTGTAATTTAAAAAAAAAACAATACACATAAAACACCAAACCATGAAAATGGCGCATTCCAATCCGTATCACCAGAACAAATTCAGTAAAGAACTTAATAAACACAACGATAAACATTCACAAAACGAGGAAGCAATTCATCGACGCTTCGAAGCGTTAATAGAATCAAATAATAAAAAAACAGACATAAAGACAACAGACTGCACTAATGAGGACTAAAATTAAATTTTAAAAGGTCAATTTGGATTTCTTTTGCGTAAACTAATAAAGGCCCGGGAGCGCGTCCGTCTCCGACGCCGGTTGGCGCGTTACTAAACTAGTGTTGGAATGGGATACTATCCAGTATATAATCGATGGAAAGGAATTAATGCTGGTTTTTCTTTATAATTTATTTTTAATATTCAGCCTATGTTGTGTTCTTTTTTGTTTGCTCTGATGTTCAATAAAAAAAAAACAACGAATACGCGAAACTGGATGCTACTACCTACTATTTCATGTTAAACAAAGCAAATCATACCATACCAATATTTACGTCGACTTCGTCAATCATAATCATTGATCATTTACGTACAAGCTTTTGAATGGGAATACTTTTATGCAGGTATGTAAGCTAATCAGTAATTTCATATTATGTAAACGCAGTAGCCCTACGCTGCAACTGCATTATAGTTGCAGCACGAATCGGTCTACACGACCAAGGACCATGGACCATCGACTCACAAATCACTAACGTAAAATAGCAACATTATGCAACTTTTATTCGTATGGTGAGTGTAGGAGAACCGGAGACCCCCTTTACTGGAAACGATGCATTCCAACTTAGTCCTCAGGGGTGACAACGCTTCTGCATTTGGATTCTTAATCCAGAATAGTTGTAGATGTCTATGGCCACAGCATCCAGTTACCATAATTTGGACTGTTTGCTCATTTGTCACCCTTATTCTATACAAAAGGTAAATTAAAACTGCTTTTTCGGTACTATCTGTGTATTCGATAAAAACTGAAACTACAACATGGATTTTGATACGGTTTCCGTCTACGTATAAAGAATATCATGAGGACGATTTTCATGAATAATACACGCATATTTTTTGTTTTTCTGATCAAATCTTATTGCACCCTTGCGAAGCCCGGGCTTGTCACTAGTTGGCATGTTAGAATATCAAACAAACAATTTAGCTTCACTTTTAAATTGTAAATTATTAAACGATATGTTTATTAGATCATTAAATACGCGTTAAGATGTTTTCATACATCATTAAGTCTAATTACAAAATGTATTTAACTAATTATCTAAATTGTATAAAAGTAGCTATTTCTTTTGAGGCGTCGTCTGAAATTTCAATAGATTTTGAACGATCAATGACTGTCTTCAAGTTATTTACAACGCGGAGCGAGTAGCTCAGGAACACAGGAAAATAATGATTACAGATTAATAAAGCGTTTGTGGCTAAATATATTATAAATAACTAGCTGGAACCCGGCTCGATGCAGCCGCAGAAGAAATGATTGAGGAATTTTTTTTTTTAATTTGTAAGAGTTATATTGTTTAATTAGGAATGATAATATATTCAATGAAGTTGAATGATAATTTCAAATAAATTTGTTGGTACGATACGCGCGCCACCTACTGTAAGTTAATTGTACTATGCCTATAACCTTCGCGCAAGTGCAAGCAATAAGTTGACTAAGTTTTACCGCTAGCTGATGAACGGTATAGCGGAGCATAAAATACGAACAAAAAAACATATTATTTTATATATTACATTAAATATTTTAGTAAGGCTTCTGCAGGTTCTACAACGTTATATACTAATAATAATGTCCTCCAGACCGAATTTCGACTACGGCGGCCAGTCTCAACGGAGACGAGCCATCTGCGCATGACAGGATTATAGTGCCCAAGTGTATGCGCAAGCACAGGTGCACTCTCTATTCCCTCACTCTCATAGCCCGATGGGACGGTAAACCGACACGACCGGAGAGAGATCAGGCGCAGGACCAACGGCTTTACGTGCTTTCTTACGGGGGTGAAACACCGCCAACTTCCTGACTCCGGGCAGCTACTGAGAATTTCTTGATGGAAAAGCTCAATAACTGATTTTTTGGCCCGACCCGTGATTCGAACCCGGGACCTCATGATCAGCAACGTTATATAAGCTAGTCCCTAAGCCAGGTTGTCACACAGATAAGAAACAAAAAGGTTATTGATTATAGCTGATAAACATTGATTTAAAACAAGCCCACGAAACTTCAAGCTAAAATTTGAAAATCTGCAAAAATCTGCTCCGACGAAACAATTTTATAAAAATGTTACGAACTTGCAATATTTAAAGTAATGAAGATGTTAGAAGTAATCTACATGGCAGTACCATACCTAGCGTTTTCCTACACGCACATATCTTTATTTTAAATGAATTAGAAAATTCGAGAAAAACACGTTAAGTCTGGTAACGCCTACTGGAGTGGATGGCAGAATCTTCTATAATCTATGCTTTGCAGTGAGAAGTTTGTGCGCGGTAACTTTTTCACGTGTATTTTGTGGGTGTGGATCTGCTACCCACGTTTTTCTTTTATTTGAATTTTGATCCGAAAATAGAAAGAAAATATTTTAATGCAGGTAGCATTGCATAAAAAGACGGAGAAAGCGCTAATATTTTTTAGTCTTATCTTTAATTTACAATCCTACAGAAAGAAGACATTTTAAAACATATGCATATGAGAGACATAAACATTGAAACGAAAATTACGTGATTTTTAGTAAATTTTAAAGAAGAAAATTCAATACTTTTATAGATTCAATTGTTTGTTAATATGATAAGTTTTTCACACAAGCAGATTGGCAAATCTAATCCATCCGTTTATTTTAGAACCTGTAATCTAGACCCATAAACGGTCTACGGCTACACAACCGGTTTTCTCTGTGATTCATCTCAATTAATGACATATCATAGATGATTATATATAGTCGACTGGAAACCCTAAGATTGTTCTATTATTTCTTTAGTCAAATGTAACAACACCCACCTGTTAAAATTTGATTCGAAACATCTAATTAGTAGATAGGTAGTATGACCGTGTAGCGGCGGTGTAATAATATCCACTACCCCATATGGTCCCGTGTCGTAATACAAAGGGAAACTGAGATAGGATATGGGCAGCAGCATCCTCCTACTAACAACTTAAAATATTTAAAAAAAACCGCGGTTGCCAAAAAAGCTGTCAAGAGGCAGCTATGGCAGAATCTCCTCTACAAGACAATCTATGGGGGAGGCACATGTTCAGCATATTAACATTAGTTTAGTGTATTACCATTACAGGCTATAAAATAGTCTGTAATGCTAATGGATAGTTATGTAGTTGCATCGTTTAAAATGAAACCGACCCAAATACGTTATGAACGATTTCAAACTATCGATATTATCGAGCAGCATTCGAGCGCATCACTGCATCGCGCCGGCCAACAAGGCGCACCGCACACATAGTAAAGTGCAAAATAAATACATATTTCGCGAGTTTTGCATCGAGTCGGACGACCGTAAAATTAGTTGTTGTAAAAATTACGGTAGATCAAATTCGTGGTAGTGGTCAGTGGTAAGCGAGTTTGTTTTATAAGTATAAGTTTTTTTTTTATAGAATAAGGGTGACAAACGAGCACACAGTCCACCTGATGGTAAGTGGTCCCTGTAGCCCATAGACATCTACATCTATCCTCTATTACAAACCAAAATGTAGATGCGTTGTCACCCGTGAGGACTAAGATGGAATGCCTCATTTCCAGTAAAAAGAGCCTCCGGCAACCTACACTCACCAAGCGAAACGCAGAGAGACCTCCACTTCACGCTGGTTTTCTGTGAGGTCGTGGTACCACCCCGGTTCGAGGCAGCCCATCCGTGCGACAGCAAAAGCTGCCGCGTGGCTCTACCACTGTTTTTTTTTTTTTCATTTTGCATTTGATGATTAAATAGATCCTTTTGAATATTAGAGAATGGCTTTGATAAGTCGGCTAAGGGAAGGCCATAAGTGGCGGAAATCTTTTTCTGCCTAAAAGTACGAGTGAGTTTCCTTCTCCCTTATTACTGCCACCGGGCTGCAGTGCGTGAACTGCTGTGCTTCGGTCAACGCCAGTATAAAGTGTAAGTATATAGAGGCTGTGAGACATTTCATCTTAGTCCTTAGACGTGACACAATGCATTTGTAGACTTCTTTGTTTGATGTTGGCTGCAGCTGTCCACTGGCTGCAGTTGACACTTACCGTCAGATTGAGTGTAAGTTCGTTTGTTACTTTTGTTTTATAAATAAACAAAGTGCACTATGTTGCACTTTTAATGTCTTAATCAAGACGAGGAAATAATTAAAAAAATAGTAATAAGATTGTTTACCGCAACGATGGATTAACTCGAGTTTCCGCCGCGAAATCGATTTCTACACAGCCTTCATAACGATACAAATCGAAGGAAATCAGTTACGCGTTCGCGGAAAGGTTATCGTGCGATATTTCACAACAGAACAAATACCAAACATAAATAATAATATTACAGGTTAAATTAACTTAACAACACGCATTTATCTCTGTTTTATAACATCAGGGTGACAAACGAGCACACAGTCCACCTGATGGTAAGTGGATGCTGTGCCCCATAGACATTTATCCTCGATGAAGAATAAAAATACAGATGCATTGTCACCCCTGAGGCCCAAGATGGAATGCCTCGTTTCCAGAAAAAGAGTCGCCGGTTCTCTACACTCACCATTCGAAACACAGCAGCATTAAGCTGCTATTTTAAGCAGGTATTGTGCGAGAGCGTGGTCCTTCCCCGGTCGAGCCGACCCATTCGTGCAACAATTACATAGATGCAGCTAGCTCTACCGCGCATAATCATGATCGTGATTTGCGATGAGAAATATTTTATTGTATAGTCATTAGTTCTTAATACGTATGCAAAATTACACATTATGTATACGTATGGAAGGGGAGTGAAAAATGAATTATAAATTTCCATAACACTAGTTCATTCCTACATACATAAATACATACATACATACATACATACAGATCAAGGTAATAAAAGCGTTACCAGTTGCAGTCTATTAAAGTCCACTGCTGAACACAGGCCTCCCTCATAGATTGCCTCATAGGGAGGATATTTGCCATAGTTGTAATGTTACTGTTAATTTACTAATTACACCTCTCAGTGGGTCATGTGCTCCTGGTAGATTATCTTCTATACATTCATTCATTACAGCCTATTAAAGTCCACTGCTGAACATAGGCCTCCCCCATAGATTGCCTCATAAGGGGGATATTTGCCATAGTTGCCACGCTTGGCAATCGCGGTTTTTTATTTTTAGTCGTTATGAGGAAGACGCTGCTACCCATTTTCTGATTGGTTTCCCTCTGTCGTCTCTTTCGACATCAACGGGATGATATGGGGTAGTGGATATTCTTACACTGCCGCTATACCGTTAAATATAATAAAAGCGTATTTAAAAAATAACTTACTGTAAGTGCCGAGAAAAGGCGACAAAGGAAAACTGAATACCAGCGTAAAATGGCAGCTTAACGCTGCTGTGTTTCGTATGGTGAGTGTAGAGATCCGGAGACCCTTTTTACTGGAAACGAGGCATTCCGTCTTAGTACTCACGGGTGACAACACATCTGCGTTTTGATTCGCAAACGAGGTTATATGTAGATCTCTATGGGCCGCAGCAACCACTTACCATTAGGTGGACTGTGTGCTCGTTTGTCACCTTATCCTATAAAAAAAAAAACTACGAACATATAATTTTTTGGAGGATGTACAAATGTCGCCATGTATATCAAGTGGCGCACCCCAAAATCTAAATCACCAGTATATGAACCGAGACTTGTTATCCTATTCAACAAGCGTTAAGACCTAAATCTTCGACACCGCAAGCATAACACTTTATAAGAACGTAAGCATAATACCTAATTTTATCGCGGCTTGAGTCTCATTCGAATTTCTTCATTAGATTCACTCATTTTGGCGGACAGAAAAATAATTAGAAAATGGCGGGAAAGTATTTTTTACTTTTTATTTTTCTTTTTCTTAAAATCATATATTATGTATTGATATTAAAACCAGCCAGATACAAACGGTACAACCAAAGAGAATTTTTCTTAAAAATTTTTATAAACAAAATACGAAGAAACTTTTTCCCCGATATTTATTCTTTGCCGCGAGCGACGATATAATAGTACATACAATTTTATTGTCATCAACATCATTACAGTCCTTTACAAGTCCACTGCTGAATATAGGCCTCCATCAAGGAATATCACAAAGCACAGTCCTGACCTATCGGCATCCATCGACTTCTAGTCACTCCGTTCTTTGTAATTTCGGTTTTGTAAAGTCGGTTCTCGGTTCTTTGTAATTTTATTATAAAGTGATTTCAAAAGCTATCAATCACCAAAAAAGTCTAGTAGTCTAGACTTGGTTGTTTGCAAAACGCGTTAGAGCCCGCGGACTCAAACTAATACATGTATCATTCATACATTTCTAGTGACTCTATTACAAGCATTGATTCGTTTTACAAAACGGATCATTCGGGTCGATCATTCAAATGGATCATTTCCAGTTTCAGTACTTTGTGATCTGTGAGATCCGCACAATAACGTCAGTCGTCGGACATTAATATTATATAGGTACTCTTTTGTAGTAAATCCTGTCAATCGTTTGATCCGGAACGTGAAAAATGTAATTGCAATCATCAATATGAACTTGTTGCGACACGTGTCAAATGAACTAAACATTCACAGTCGTTGGCATAAAAAATGGTACTCAGTGCCTCCGACCACGCGCCCCTCATTGCAGCACAAAAATGTTCGCAGTGTCTGTTCTATTAAATATAATTTCAAATACAAGAAAAAAAACTGTCAGTCGTTACTTGTAAAAATTATTCTGGTTTGTTAAAATATTTATTTTTAGGGAGTATTTTTTATTAGAAATTATTTTTACCAACGTATTAATATAGTAATAAAACGTACATTTATAGCGCTGTTTTACATGAATATTATTATACTAACTAATAAAATATACAAATAAATTTATAAATACATATAAATTAATCAATTGGATTTTCATTTCTTTCATCAAGTTTGTGTATCTGAGCGTGACAGTCACGCGAGTTCAGTGTTTTTTCCCCATTCCGAAGTGCCGAACGTGCCTTCAGACGTATTAATTTCAAAAATCTCCAACAATCAAACCAAATGCTTCATAGTCTGGCAACATAATCCGTGACACATTGTCACGGTCAAAATTGCCAAAACAAAAAAACGTACTCACGACGCGGTTGTTTATTTTTAAATAGACAATTACAACATACCTTTTGGTTGATCTTGGCATTCTTCGGTGCTTTCACGACGGCGGGTTTGGGCGCTGGCGGGGCCACGACGGGTTCTGTCAACAAACAAAAAAAGTAACGTAGCAATTTCATAAACGACATCTCTCGACTATTTACTCCTAAACATGAACTGTAAATTTTATTAGAATCGTTTTAGATCTCATATCATTGCATAGTCAGCATTTTATATGTCACTGGTTAGACAAAGTCAATAATGCGAAGTGGTTTTATTCTTTTTGCTGATAGAATTAAGAAGAATGTACCATCGGGAATTTTATCATACCTATTCTAAGTGTACAAATACCATCGGGTATTCTACGTGACAGAGCCATGCTGCAGCTATATACTTGTGGTACAAATGTGTCGACCGGGAAAGTACCAAGCTCTCACAGAATACCAGCGTAAAATAGCAGCTTAATGCTGTTTCGTTTCGTATGGTGAGTGTAGAGAAACCGAAGAACTTTTTTACCCGAAACGAGGCACTTGCCTTTTGATACTTTATTGAGTATTGATGCAGATATCTTTGGGCCACGGCATCGACTTACCATCGGGTGAAGTGCGAACTCATTTGTTCCC
Source organism: Parnassius glacialis (assembly GCA_033319125.1). NCBI lineage: Eukaryota > Metazoa > Arthropoda > Insecta > Lepidoptera > Papilionidae > Parnassius > Parnassius glacialis. The sequence goes on along the minus strand of JAVANC010000015.1, from coordinate 13,355,769 downwards.
TTATTCTATATAAAAAATGGAGAAGCATTCTTATGTGATGAAACTCTTTCCTTTAGTAACAACTTGCTAACAGTTTTCTAACTGAATCTGAAATTAATATTGATGATAATCATTACAGTCCATCACAAGTCCACTGCTGAACACAGGCCTCCCCCAAGGTATGCCACAAATCAAGGCCCTGAGCCACTTGCATCCATCGACTTCCTGCATGTCTTACCAGATCGTCATTCCATTTAGTAGCCATCCTATAATTCGCTTACCGGTGCGAGGTTGCCACTTGACAACTTTACGTCCCCATCGGTTGTCGGTTCTTTGAGCTACATGGGCCATTCCCACATAAGTGCATAGTATACTTTTAAAGTCGTCTTCCTGCATCTCTACCAGACTCTATGAATAAACAAGTAAATGGTATACAACTATACGAATGGTACTCTTAATTTTGCCAATTTTCAATATATCGCCAGTTTGGTCAACAAAATTCCGACTAGGGCGCACCCTTCCCGACTCTGCCGTTCACTTCAGCAACATAAGATTCCCTTTGTCGCTCGTTCCTCGTTCATTCTTTCTACATGACCAAACCGTTAACAGTGGTAGAGCCACGCGGCAGCTTTTGCTGTCGCACGGATGGGCCGGCTCGAACCGGGGTGGTACCACGACCTCACAGAATACCAGCGTGAAGTAGAGGTTTACCTCTGCGTTTCGCTTGGTGAGTGCAGGTGGCCGGAGGCCCTTTTTACTGGAAATGAGGCATTCCATCTTAGTCCTCACGGGTGACAACGCATCTGCATATTGATTCGCAAACGAGGATAGATGTAGATGTCTATGGGCCGCAGCAACCACTTACCATCAGGTGGACTGTGTACTCGTTTGTCACCCTTATCCTATAAAAAAAAAACCATTCCTTTCTTAATCCTGGTCAGAACATCATGCAAACCTTTTTTTATCTTATTACAAAAATTTTCACCGTCATTCAGATTCAGCCCTAACATACCCTTAACCGACGAGCATGTGTGCGTAGGTATATGGAGGTAACGGAAGCGAGAGAGGTGCCAGGATCGTGCCAAGTGGAAGTCCATAGTCTCTGCCTACCCCCCTTTGTGACAAGCGTGACTGTTTATGTATGTATGTACGTAGGTATAGTTAGTTTGTAGGTAACTCCTTTCACCTCGTTTAAGCCACTTCAACATCCAGTAACAGTACATTTGTGGCCATGGACCTCTCCCGTTGTATAGGGAGTATTCGCTGTGATCGTCACGATGGACATGTGGACGGACTAAGTCAGAAACAGACGTCTCACACCTTGAACGTTGCTTCCGGTCTCGGTATTGCGTCTTCATAATATATTTTAACAAAAAGCAGCATAAATATGCTATAAAGACTGCCGCATTTTGTAGAATATGAGTGTACAAGGAAACTCGAAAAGCGACGATTTGGCATTTGAAATCACACAATATATTCATTATGTTTATTAATATATTTTATTTTACTTATTATTTTCCAGTGCTTGACTACAAACACACCTGCTGATGGTAAGTGGTGATAATTTTACGAACGTGAAAACATACGCTTTTTTATAGGATAATGGTGACAAACGAGCACACAGTCCACCTGATGGTAAGTGGTTGCTGTGGCCCATAGAGATCTAAATCTGTCTTCGTTTGCGAACCAAAATGCAGATGCGTTGTCAGCCGTGAGGACTAAGATAGAATGCCTCCTTTTGGTTCTCCGGTTCTCTACGCTCACCATACGAAACACAGCAGCATTAAGCTACTATTTTGCGCTGGTATTCTGTGAGAGCGTGGGTCCCTCCCCGGGCGAGCCGGCCCATTAGTGCTACAACCATAACATAGCTGCAGCATGGATCTACCACGTTCACACACACTCACCGTCTCTCTCACTCGTACGCACACACACACTCAAGTATGCGAGCGAGATATAGCTGCAGCATGGCTGTACCACGTATACGTAATCGTGTCGAAGTGTTTTAAGAATATCCACAACCTAATATCGTACCGTGGGTGTCATAACGGGTGAAGAGGGAAGCTGAAACAAGAGACGGGTGGGCATCTTCCTGATAACAACTCAAAATTATAAGTAGCTGCGGTAGCCAACCCGTCAGTCCAAGCTGTCAAAGTTAGGTGGGATGACGCAATGAGTCAATCTATGGTGGACGCCTATGTTTAGCATTGGACTTGTATAGGCTGTAATAAATGGATGGAAAAAGTACAGTTATACATTTTGATTTTATTCGAAACAACTTTGTTGCACCAACACTGCACCCGTGACCTCCATTAGGTGGCCCCGGAACGCCTAGTCGGTCCATTAATGTAGCACTAATCCGCAGTAACACTCAGCAGCACTCGCAGCTCACTGAATGTGGACATTTAGTGCATTAATGTCATTCCTAGCTGGTGACGATCTAAGAGAATTCATCACCTCATTTCTTCCTTTTCTTACGTCGAAGAAGTAATAATATTTCAATTTCATTGGGTTCTCGCGTACGCCTAATAAATTGTTCAGACCGCTGACGCTGACGGGTAGCAACGCCCAAGGTGCTTACTTCTGATACTGCGACCGTAAGCGCCAGCCAAGAGTCACAATGAAGGCAAATCTTCATTACAACGAGAGCAATTCATCTCCATCAGATAACTTTTACGGATTCTTGATGAAGAAGGTTTTTTTTATAGAATACAGGTGACAAACGCACACAGTACACCTCGTGGTAAATGAATGGTGTGGCCCATAGACATCTACATTTATCTTCGATTAAGAATCAAAATGTTACCTCCGAGCACTAAGATGTTCGTTACAAGTAAAAAGGGTCTCCGGCTCTCTACAATCACCATATCAAACACAGCAACAGTAATGCTGTTATTTGACGCTAGTGTTCTGTGAGAGCGTGGTCCTGCCCCGGTCGAGTCGACTTATTCGTGCTGTAGCCATTATAATATAACTGCATGGCTCTACCACGTATAAAGAATTAAGAACAGCTGCGCTATCCATATGGACAGAAATCAGCTCAGTTTTATACTGTGTATATTACCTGGCGGTGGTTGCGCCCTGCCCTGCTGCTGTGGCTGTAAGGGAGTCCTCTTCTCCTGTTCCTGCAAGGCTGGCGGCGCTGGCGGGGGAACGCCAGTACTGCCTCCGCGCACCTGCAAACAAAAGCAGAATATGGTCAGTATATTATACAATAGGTAATTTTATAATAGTTTTAAAATAAAAATAATAATTATAAATTAATTATTAATATACGCAAGAAACTTTACCACAGAAACTTCTCTTCTGTATATTAGTTCTATCCAGTGACTGCATGCTATTTAGATATAAGTAACAATTTTTTTAAATGTCTGTCTGTCTGTCCGGGCTAATGTTCTGAATGACCGAACCGATTATGATGAAAGCATACAAACACATAGAGAGCACCGCCAGCAGGGCTACCATAGGCAAGAGATAATTTTATCCCCGGGGGAAAAGAGAAAATGTTTATCCCCTCCCTTCGTTTTATCCACCCTTCGAGCATGGGCACACCGGTGGATATACCACAGTAGATAAAATGGGAGATAGACTTACGACTTAGACAGATTTTTTGTATGAATATAAACTTAAACCCACGTCCAATGAACTAGGATAGAATTGTCCCTTTCAAATGTCAAAAAAGTATAATTTTTTATCTTTCATTTGGCTCCATGCTACGGACGGGGGATATATGTCTACTCGTTATGTCAAACGGGGATATACTTCTCCCCGTTTCCGTGCTTTGGCATGAGGACAAGATAATTTTATCTCTTGTCAGTGGATATAATCGGGCGATAAAATTTTTGTCTCAACCCATGCAAGCCGTACAGGAGTTATCTATGCTATATTTTATCCGAAAACCTTTTTTTTTTTTCAATAATGCTACATTGATATAATAAATGATCTTTGAATTAATAGATCAGATCCTGGCAACGCGGGGGTGGTTCGCTATATTCCAATAACAATTTACTGAAGAGATTTTATGACACGTAATAATAAGAAGTAGGGGACATGATTTTAACTGTATAGAACCCTACGAAGTTATATAAGAAGTGAAACTTCGAATTTCGGAGCAAAATACTTCGAAATACACAAAAGCTGTCTCTATTTATAACAGAGTGTCTCAATTCGCATATACATTTATATTTTTTTACGTATGTACGGGCGAAACGAAACTTCTTTGTTAATAGATCGATCGTAATGATTTATTTTTATTAAATTTGTTGTAAATTCGTTGTGTGCTTCAGGGGTTGTCCCATATAAATTTGAAGAAAATATCCATCCATAAAAGTAAAATATATAAATACGAGAAAAGGGTCTAAATAGGGTAAAAAAAATTGAACTTTTAGCTTTAAAAATTAAAGTTAAAGTAAAGTTACAGTCTATATACATCCCACTGCTGGGAACATGCCGCCTCCCATTTGTGAGAAGGTTTTAGGGCAAGGAAGCGACCGCCGCGCTGCACCAATGCGTTGCCGAACTTCACATGTCTTCGAAATATTTTTATTCTTATTTCTCAGACATGCAGGTTGCCTCACGATGTTCCATGTGTGTTGCCTTCACCGCCGAGCACGTGGTAAATCAGCACTTAAAATTGCAATTAACAATTTCATCGGCGTTGGCGGGGATGGAACCCGGGTTGGTCGGGCATTGTAAAATTTACAGCGAGCGCTAACCATCTGAGCTACCACGGCTGATTTAGCTTTAAAGAATTCAATAAAATGCTTCTGTTCTAAACACTAATTTTATTCTAGTTCTTTGGTTTTTTATTGAAAGTTAAAATTTTTAAGAAAAGTCACGAACCTCGACAGTCATTGAGCAATACGAGAAATAATTATTAAATACGAATACTATGAGGACATTTCAAAAGATCCACATTTCGATCTGCTTCCCGACAGCAATCATTTCAAAAACCACCTCCAAATCGAGTTCTGATACGCGAACAGGTTTTTCGTGTCGAAAAATTCAGACGTGTGGTATAAGTCATGAAAAATAGCACTTAAACATGTTTTAAGAATAAAACGTACTTACGTACGGATAACATAAAATCCAATAAGTATAGTAACAATAAACAATTGAATAAAACTAATTTTACAGATTTTATCGCGTATATTAACTTATTTTATATTCCCGACGTTTCGAGCACTTTACTAGCACCAATCGTCACGAGGGGGACTGAGGTATATGACGTCCCAATGTCATAGGTTAACCACGGCTACCTCCAGATTAAAAATTATTAATTTTGCATAGATAGGAACAAAAATTTTGCATAGATCGGAACAAAAATTAATAATTTTTAATCTGAAGGTAACCGTGGTTAACTATGACAATGGGACGTCATACACCTCAGTACCCCCCGTGACCATGGGTGCTGTAAATTGCTCGAAATGTCGGGAATATAAAATAAGTTAATATACGCGATAAAATCCGTAAAAACTGGTTTTATTTAAATGTGTAGTGTTCGCGTAAATATAAGAAATCATTAAGAAACAATTGTACCAGGCAAAGGCCTCTTATCACGGCGGGTAAGTCCACCGTACTAAATCAGAGCTTGGTGACGGATCCAACTTGTCCCCCACATACATCAAAAACACGCAGGTTTCTACGTAACGTTTTCCTCCATTGATTCATTTATTCAATGGATGTACTTGTGTTTCGTGAAATCAAATACCTCTTTGAGCTATGAGACCCAATTTGGAGAACAATGCTAAAGGCATATTTATAGTAAGTAACACACGTTGCAGCAATTTAAATGTTTTTGTAAAAGCGATCCGTGGGACAGATAAAATACAAATAACCATAATTATTTTTAATATTCTTATTTGTGTACTTAAATTTCCATGTCTGTCACCCAGAGTGGTAGACAGAGGCTGTGGACTTCCATTTGGCATGACACTGACAAATCTCTCTCGTTTCTTTCACATCCAAATATCTACACATAGCGCATAAATGCTCGTCGATTAAAAGTACTTTTGATTTTGCTTGTATACAAATTACACTTTCAATTTTATTTGAAACGTAAATAATTATAACGTAGGTATTTAATTATAATAATATAACGTAATTATCATAAATAATAAAATATTTTGAAATTAATTTTGCACGCCAAGAACGACGTACTTCGTCGTTGTTGATCTCATCTTCCTTGTGCTCTTTATTACTGTTCCATGTTTTTTGCAAATTCTGATAATGATGCAATATAATAGTGGCCTTCGAGGTTTGTTGTTAATTCTTAATTAAAAAGTTACGTATTCTCCAATCATAAAACAAATTACAAATCGTTCAGTAATAACGCCAACACAGATCGTTTTTATCTTTTAACCATAATTATTTATAACTAGCTGGTACCCGGCGAGATGTTGCAACAGAAGAAATAATTGTAGAAATATAGTTTTAAATTTGGAAAATTTATATTGTTAACACTTTCACTGTTCGGTTTCCAAACACAATAGTAAGACAATAGCAGTGCCCTATATATAGTGCACGGGACAGCGAAAGGGTTAATTAGGAATAATAATACGTTCATTGAAATTGAATGATATTATAATTTTCAAATAAATTTGTCGGTACGATTACGCGCGCAGTAGGTGTAACGAAAGTTAATTGTACTATGCCTATAACCTTCGCGCAAGTGCAAGCAATAAATTGACAAAGTTTTAGCGCAATCTGATGGACGGTATGGCAGCGCATAAAATACGAACAAACAAAAATTTATTTTTATATGTTAGATAATACTTTATTATATGAAAGTTTTTCATAATGCGTCCTTGTACAATTAAGTACTCTGTAGATGCGTGTATCGCATTGATGGTCCCCCATTTGTATCGCGGGCGGGGACAAAATATATACTGGCTATTTTCTCTCAACAAATTCTCAGTAGCCAAGAAACTCAGGAAGTTGGCGGTGTTTCACTCCCGAGCTTCGGAAAGTACGCAAAGCCGTTGTTGGTCATGCCACGGAACTCTCTCTCGGGTCGTGTCGGATTGTCGTCCAATTGAATTATAAGAGTGAGGGAGTGCACCTGTGCTTGCGCACACACTCGTGCGCTATTATTCTGTAAGCGCAGATAATGAGTCTCCGTCTAGACTGGCCGCTGACAGCCTAAAAAATTCGGAATAAATCTTCAAACTAGATATACTATGTCCTCAAAATGTAAAAAAAAGCAGGAAGTAATTTGTGTTCTCACGCACGAAGTAATAAATTCGGTAAAACTACATTATTACCATCGAAACATGTCGATTTGCTACAGAGGGGGGCTATGCTCGGACTTTCTTTGAACCAGATTAACGGATAAGTACGTAAGCTTAAGTGGCAACGTGCCAGTCATATAGCTCGAAGAACCGACAACCGATGGGGAAGAAAGGTTCTGAAGCTGTAACCGCGAACAAAAGTCTAGTTTGGCCCACTAGACGGAGTGAACGATCTGGTAAGACATGCAGGAAGTCGATGGATGCAGAACTCAGTCAGGAGAGTGCTTTGTTCAGCAGTGTATTTGCTATGTGACCTATGTACAGCACTGGACTTGCGATGGGTTTTTATATTATGGATGATGATGTGGATATACAACGTGAATGCCTACATTACCGATCCCTATTTTTCCCAGAACATCTGTGGTTCGCGTATTGTGACATTTACAGAGAGCGCTTAGATCTTGAACTGCCACGGTTGCCACGTGCTCGGTCTTTAAGGAGAACATCGTGAGGAACCTTGTATGTCTGAGACATAAGTAAAAAAATATTTCGAAGACATGTGAAATACGCCAACACGCATTGGGGCAGCGTGGTGGATGTTTCCTTGCCCTTAATCCCTCCCAGAGATGAGAGGAGGCCTGTGGCAAGCTGTGGGACATATATAGGCTGTAAAATTATATGAATGAAATAATATAAATGTGACAAGAATTTCGTGACATAACTAATCTACAACAAAATGGACGGACGACATGTTAACCTGCCAACAACTTATTGTTTCACGGCCATGAAGAAAACAATAGAAAATGTAATGGATCTGTTTAACTGTGCGTCTGAACACGCAAATTCGTATAACGATAAAACTAAGAGCGCGGAAGTATTCTTTCGGAGATAAATCTGACTGAAGGTCATTGACGCACAACTAACAAACAGATAACAGAATAATGTAGTGTTAAAACAACCACGGAGATACATTTCGTAACGAACGCATCGGCGCAATAAGATGCTTAGTGCTTAGAGACAGCCTGTATAATTTGCAAGCTGTTAGGCAACCAATCCATCTTAATCTTCGGAGGTGACAAAGCATCTGTAGTTTTTAAATGAAACTAAGTTTTACGGATTTTATTGCGTGCATTAACTTATTTCAAATATCATAATCATCAAATCAAATCAAATATTATAATAGTGGTAGAGCCACGCGGCAGCTTTTGCTGTCGCACGGATGGGCCGGCTCGAACCGGGGTGGTACCACGACCTCACAGAATACCAGCGTGAAGTAGAGGTTCACCTCTGCGTTTCGCTTGGTGAGTGCAGGTGGCCGGAGGCCCTTTTTACTGGAAATGAGGCATTCCATCTTAGTCCTCACGGGTGACAACGCATCTACATTTTGATTTGTAATAGAGGATAGATGTAGATGTCTATGGGCCGCAGCAACCACTTACCATCAGGTGGACTGTGTGCTCGTCTGTCACCCTTATCCTATAAAAAAAAACATCCCGAAGTTTTGAATATTTTACAGCACCCATGGTCAAAGGGGGGACAGAGGTGTTTAACGTCTCAATCTCATAGTTAACTACGGTTATTTTATTTTTTCTATAGGTTAACGATGACAAGCGAGCACACAATTCACCCGATGATATCTTACCTTTGGGGCGTTTAGGAAAAATTATGAGAGTGTATTTTTTAAGATGCATGCGCACACCGACATCTAAAACCGATAACATGAAGTTGTTACGATGCGCGTGCACACTGACACCTCAAAGCGACAACTTCATTGGGTAACTGTGTCTCAAGTTTTCGTGGGAACTGTTAACTATATTTTAGGTAGTTATTTTTAGTTATGTTTGTTTTGTTACGTTAAAGAAGTATAACTTCATACGTGCGTACATAAGTACATACACATGTTTTGATTTTATCTTTGTCCTCCTCCTAATTTTGGTTTTATATGGCGGCAATGCTGAAGGCGACCATATTATACACAACCTACCTTGATTAATTTATTGAGATCACGGCAGTAGCAGATGTAGATTGTGCCGTAAGACAAAATCTGCTTTAGTGTCACTATCCAGGAAGAAACTGAAGAATACGTTTGTATGTAGTAAAAGCTAATTTAACGCAAAAGTATTTGTTTTAAAAATTATAATTCTAGTTCATGTTTAATTTAAATCTGCCTCCATGACACAAGAGAAATTAAATGAAACTAATTTTACGGATTTTATCGCGTTTAATTTTATGTTAATAGTATTCGCGTAAATATAATAAATCATACAATTAAAACTCTTGCATTGGAGGTAAATTTTTATTTTTTATTTAATTAATAAATCAATTGCAAAAAAAATACTTTCTGCTGACAAACGGTATTAACTTGTGACTTGTGCCACACACCAACGCGATCATAGATATAGTATACATTAGATTGGCGATGGCGTGATTAGGGTGAGACCAAAAACGAAATGTACCCGTGTGAGTGAAATGTGCATGTGTGCGACAAGAATAGTGCTGTGCCATGTATCAACTTCAATTATCGATACAAAACGCTGTGTCGTGTCATAAAATGTTTTAGGGCATAACAATAAAACTACAAACAAAAAGTTTGTGATTTTTATTTTCCACCAAAGATAACTAATTTATTGTAAAAATGTCATAAGCTCTCGTCAAGAGGTATTTTGCAATTTTGCTTCATAGTTCAATCTAATAATCAAATAAGTTTCGATTATTAATTTAATAGTTAATTGTTAATGGTTTGATAGTGCTAGCGAATCGCACATATGTATGTCAAGTATGTTAAAAAAATTTGCAGGACACAAGGCATTTGTTTACTAATTTTCGAAACATATTTTCGTTTACAATTTTCCTTTCACATGTTTTCGGAAAACTCGTTCAGAACGAATATCTATCTCATAAACTTTTTCTTAATCATCCTTTCAATGAGATGCTGCAACAAATCGTTTGAACTAGATGCTATTACAGCACTAATGTTATTTTGAAATGAGGGAAGCCTTTCTAGGTTTTTTATCGCTTGATACAATTTTTCCACTTTTTTATTACCCCGTTCTTTGTGCTCTTACATTTTCAGTTTTTTTGTTTCATAGCTAATTTTCTCCGAAGAATATCAATAGTTTTCGTCATTTTTTTCTTTCTCGGGGAATTGTCTATAACAGAAACGTTTGCAGTTGAGCTACTGGATACTGGCAATATATTTCTGTAGATATATAACGATGCTTTGCGTACCGGCTTCAATTCAACCTACAAACAAATATAATTAGTGTATACATTATGTACTTATCTATGATTAAAGTTAATAAAAAAACACCCTTTTAATTATTTCTGCCGCTAAACAGCAACGCTTACACTACCAATAAACAGCAGTGCTTACTCTGCCGCGTTCCAGCCATTTGAGTATAGGGAGCCAGTATAATTATAAGTTGTAAGACATTTTATCTTAGTCCTCAGGGGTGAAAACACATTTTTATAGAATTAGGGTGACAAACGAGCACATAGTCCACCTGATGATAAGTGGTTGCTGTGGCCCATAGACATCTGCATCTATCTTCGTTTGCGAATTAAAATGCAGATGCGTTGTCAGCCGTGAGGACTAAGATAGAATGCCTCTTTTCCAGTAAAAAGGGTCTCCGGTTCTCTATACTCGCCATACGAAACACAGCAGTGTCAAGCTGCCGTTATACGTTGGTATTATCTGAGAGCGTGGTCCTTCCCTGGTCGAGCCGACCCATTCATGCTGCAAATATGCATAGCTGCAGCATGGCTCTACCACGTAAAAAATTTGTAACTTTCTTTGTTTGAAGATTACTGTAGGTGACCAAGTACAGCAGTAGCCATTTATTATTAAGTGATACTGTAAGTTACTTTGTTACTTTCGTTTTATAAAAAAATATATACCACGTGGATGACAACAATAAGATGTACACATTTGAACATGCGCAAACGAAATGAACATTATGTATAACATTATGTGTAACATGTTATGTACAGTAAAATATATAATTAAGAAAATACGCACGGGCATAAATAATGTGGGTATTGATCCAGAACGCAGCTTTACTCTTTGTGCACTTCTATGAGAGAAACATTTTTGATCAAAGTGCTTGCTACATGTAGTTGAATTTTGTTTTGGGAACCCATCCTTCTCTATTTATCATTTTTAACCATTTTTGTTTAACCTGAATATTTTTTGGAAATCTGAAACATTATAAGAGTTTAAATCATCTCATTAAAATATTTAAAATATAAAAGTTATATAATATATAATAAATTAAAAATAATAAAAATTGTAAAAATTAAAATAAAACTAAGTCACAAGAGGCTGCATCCAAGGATATGCCTTTGCCTGTTATAAACATATTATCGACAAGACGATATTGATAGTGTCAATCCCTACAAAAATTTAATCAGAAATAGCGGGAATTCACGTATTTGTTATTATTTTTAATATAATTCTCACGCATTTGGAGCATTATCGTAATAAAATGCGATATTTTCCCCTATCTATTTGTGTATAAAACATGTGTACTAGTTCTGAAATATTGAATTTAGAGTGCTAAATATTTTAATTGTACTTACATGTAAAATGTGTAATTTTGTGGATTTTCTTTTCTCAATGAACTGCATTCAGGTACGGCATACGTCACCATATTTAATAACACCTTTTAAATACTAATTAATACTTCAAAATCAAAAATATCGCGAAAATAAGCGGGATTTTTTTCGTTAACCATTGACGTCAGGCTGATACAGGCTGATAGCGTGTACGTGTATGGTCTAGCCATTCTATCTCGTTCTAACGTAAGCATATGCTATGCTCTTTCTCTTTTACATTGCCAATCTAAGTATATATACTAAATCTATGAACGCGATAAAGGCGTAATTCCCAGTTGATTATTCGTAACATGTCTACCGACTTCACTTTTCACTTACGAATTATTTCAACCTAACTTGATTTGTCAGTTGTTCGCATGGGCTTAAATCAAAACGTTTATAGAGCGTGTTCCTCTTAAATTAAGATGAGATGGAGATAAGGAGATGGAGGCTGCAAATAACAAGCGTTTTTTTATAGGATAAGGGTGACAAACGAGCACACAGTCCACCTTGTTGTTGTGTTGCTGCAGCCCATAGACATCTACATCTATCCGTTATTACAAATCAAAATGCAGATGCGTTGTCACTCGTGAGGAGTAAGATGTAATGCCTCGTTTCCAATAAAAGGATATCCGGTTCTCTACACTCACCATACACATACACTAAACACAGGAGCGTTAAACTGATATTTTACGCTGGTATTCTGTGAGAGCGTGGTCTTTCCCCGGTCGAGCCGACCCATTCGTGCTACAACTATACTACTAATATAGCCGCAGCATGGCTCTACCACGTAAGAAAAATTATGTATATTCCAACGATACAGGATATTCGTAGTGTGGAATATATAAATAGGGGGGAGTAAATTAGATTGCAGCAACGGAGCAGCAAAGCAGTGACTGGGAAGCGGTTACTTTGAACACCACTACAAATCATACAAGTCCAGTGTCGACCATGACCCTATTACATAAATGTGAACGTGTGTGAAAGTGAGTAAAAGTGCGTTGTGTAAATAATTAAACATTGTGATTACACGTTTTATTGTGAGGGTGACCAATGAGCACAGTCCGTCTAAATCACCAGTGGTCCGCAAGAGCTTCCCCCCCGAACGGGTTCCCGCCTTGTCGTGGCGGGGGGGCTTCGTAGCCGTGGCTTGGTCACCCACGGTGAACAAAAAGGAACCCCTTGGCTGGCCCGTGGTGTAGGGCCGGCCCGAGGTGGCCACTCCGAGTGGGCTTGACGAGCCCACTTCGGATGTGTGTCGGTGGGCTGCTGCGAGAGGGGTGTCCTCCCCACCCCTACCTCTGCAGTCGGGGTGGAGTCGCGGAGGAAGAGGAGTGTTGGTATGGCGATGCGCCACTCGCCCTATCCTCCGCGACTCAAACGGGGCCGCACCGTTGATGCGGTGGTGGTGGAGCTGCGGGGGGAGAGGAGTGCCGGTATTGCGAGGCGCCGCTCTCCCTACCCTCCGCAGCCGAATTTTGGTTGGCGGCGGAGCCATAGACCAGATCCGCCGCTGGGGTCAGGAAGGCTGGTGCTCCTGAGTGCTAGTTTTTCCTGGCCCCATGGCCTTCGCGCATCGGACTCGGGAGCGTCCGTTGCGCATGTGAAATTGGAGGCCGAGGAGGAGGGCGCGCCATGTGTTCTGGTGCGCCTTCCAGGAGAAGGAGATGGGGGAGGAGTGTTCCTCTCCCAAGGAGGGGCCACCATGGGGCGGCCAGCGCAGGTGGGGCCGCGGAAGTGTGCGAAAGCGTTCCCGTGGCCCTGCCAATATGCGACTAGGGTGGAACACCATGGGGTTTTAGTCGGTGCGAGTCCGACATAACCCGTCCTTGCCCCCGCGAGGCGGGTATGCGTAGGCATTTCCCCATCTAAAAAAAAAAAAAGGTCCGCAAGAGCTTAAATATAGTCCGCGACAGATTTAAATATTTTACCTACCTAATCCTTTTAAATAACACAATTTTCGCGTCGTGTCGCAATCCAACTCGCAATTTTTTACCAAACATGTATCATTTCTTTTACAATAAATACAAAAATAATACTATGAATAAATGGTTCTTTTCAGTTTATTGTATAATTTTGTTAAAAGATGTGGATAAAATTTATTGTTAGATTAAGTAGTTTTTCTTTTACCTTGTGGTGACTAACAACAAAGAAATCAAAGTGGTCCTGGTCAAAAAAGGTTGGGAAATCCTGCTCTAAATGGTTGGACGCTTTAACCCTTAGACAGCCACATCTACACTCGATTAAGAATACAGATACGTTGTCGCCTCTGAGGGCTGAGTTGGAATGCCTCGTTTCCAGTAAAAAGGGTCTCCGGTTCTCTACACTCGCCATGCGAAACTCAGCAGCATTAGGCTGCTATTTTACGCTGGTATTCTGTGAGAGCTTGGTCCTACCCTGGTCGAACCATAATGTAGCTGCTGCATGGCTATACCACGTAAAAAAACATAAATAGGCCCTTTTTACTGGAAATGAGGCATTCCATCTTAGTCCTCACGGGTGACAACGCATCTACATTTTGATTTCTAATAGAGGATAGATGTAGATGTTTATGGGCCGCAGCAAGCACTTACCATCAGGTGGACTGTGTGCTCGTTTGTCACCCTTATCCTATAAAAAAAAATAAAAATAAAAAATAAAATTGAAGTGACTGTCTGTAATATTGAAACAACTGGCTTTTATTAAGCTCAGGGGGTTTTTTGAATGCTACCAAGACATAAATAACAATTTTAGACATAAATAACTGTTTCGCCTGTTTGTCTGTCCGTCCGAACTAATCTTCGGAATCGCAAAAGTGATTGTGATGAAACATTACGAACAGATGAGAAGAACGCTAGGACGAATCTAAGTGTGAACTGCGGTCTCATATCCATCAAACATGCGATGCAACTACGGCGGATATACCCCTAACAAATCAATATGTTCAGAAGTTTTTATAGGCTGTAATGAATCAAATAATTAATTTCATATATGAGGTTCGACCCTCGTCTATCAGGTTGTTCGGAAATTATGAAATTCTAAAGTGAACGCTTATCCCTTATGCTAAAGTGGCTCTTCCTCCGCCCTTTCTCATAAAAAATTTACTTTTAATAAAAAGTGAAGACTTTCAAAGATTCAAAGGGGCGCTAAGACAAATAATATATATATTCCCGTATATAATATATAAATCCTCAACTTCTGAAGCTATTATGCGGAATTATCATATATATTTTTAGTTACACAAAAAATAGCATAAGCTCCAATGTCGTATTATAGTTACATTAAAAACTTCATCCCCTATTTTGCCACACTTCGGGGTGAAATTTTTATCTCGAAATATATATGTATACGACCCCACTGAAGTATAAACTATTAATAAAAATAATTATAACTTTTTAACAAAGTGTAAAAACCAGTTTTAATTTGCTAAAAAAGAAGTTATTTATTTAATACCCTTAGAGGTGGAATTTGTTCCTAATATTTATATGGGACCACCTAACCTATTAAATATAAAGAATAATCAAAATTGGTACAGACTCTGCGAAGATAAATACATAAAAAACATACACTCGAATTGAGAACTTCCTCCTTTAGGAAGTCGGTTAAAAATCATTAAAATTCAGTAATATAGATATTAACGTCAAACAATATAAAATCTATCGAAACGATCGACCGGGTTCGATTTCAAGAAACATTTCACATCGATGACGTCACCCCGATGGACAAACGGACAAGTAGTATCAATCGCAGTTAGCGGTTCATTACAAAAACACTTGGAAAAAATTATGGCTATAAGAGTTGACAAGGAAAGATGTAAGTAAGCTAGTATTGTCAAAATATTTTTAATGCCTGGGAGAATTTTGCTACAAGATGCCTTAGGTATTTTCTGTGATCTTTCCAAGGCTTTCGATCGTGTTCATTATGAGACATTAATCAGGAAACTACAAAATTACGGTGTAAAAAATTTGGCGCTTAGACTTATTACTTCATACTTAAGTAACAGAACTCAAACCAACCAATAACAAGCGGGCGAATTGGCGAGGAATGGCTAGTGTTTTCATAAACTTTTAATCCTACTATGTCAAAAAGTGTTACCAACTCGTGAATTTCCAAATATACAAAAAAAAATCATGATTATTTTTAAAAAAATCAGCATGATTTGATAAAAATTAAAAAAATCATGATTTTTTCCATCCCTCATCAACTCATTACTCTTTCTTAAATAAATGTAAATGTCAGCGAGATCGGAGAAAGTTCACAATCAGATCCGATATCGAAAAAGTTCTTTGCACAAATTATGGCGGACCTAGACCCGCAATATTCAAGTACTGTGACCGTAACTCCCAGATTGTACCCTAAAGTGCTCTTTATTTTTTGCCAGAATGGAACGGGTAAAGAAGCGCAATTACACATACACATACAAGACAGTTTTTAAAGAATTGCGTCGAATGCATAAAAACGAATCGGAGATATCTTTATTTCTTGTCGGTTCGAAGCGTGGCCACAAAACAAGCGAATGAAAAAAGCGAGGACAAAGAGTGAGACAAAAACACTAATAATATTTTAATTTAAATGTAACCATTTAGCCAATCAAAAGTTCACCGCTAAACACAATCCTTCCCCATAAATTGGCAGAAGTATTTGCCATTGTTTCCAAGCTTGGCAAGCTGGTTGGCAGCTCCAGTATTTTATTATTTTGAGTTGTTATCAGGAAGACGCCTCTTACGACACCCTCGAGATATTAGTTAGAGGTACTTGATTCTCTTATGCCGGCTACACACGACGGCTTATTTACATTTTTCAAGGGTATTAAGCCTTAATTACGCGACTACAGCAAAGCCAAAACGAATTTTTTTAGCTATTTAGGTATATGTTAGATGTTAGTAAATCTTAATTGCTAATAGTGCATTTTTAAATCTTAATACCTGAACCCTTGTTTGTAACCCTTGTAAGGATCAAGGGTTGTTGTGTTTTTTTGAAATCTGTAGTTAAATTAGTATTCTTAACTTTTTAACACAACAGGACACACTGCAATAGTTGTGCGGTAGAAGTGGAACGAGTTTCTCAAGGAAAGTGACGAGGTACTCGCCCAAAGATGGCGCGTTCATCCCAAATAAATATTGTTGTCGCAGACAATTATTTTGAGACACTTATCTAAAGATATCTCACTCGACAGGGAAATTCAGAGGGCAAAATTGCATCCCCTATATACATTTAAAATATATGATACTATGTGTAAAATTTAAACAATGTACTTCTGAATTGTTATACAATTCAGTTAAAACTCTACAAGTTGTGTTGGTGTAACACATTAGGCAGTGTTCCGACAACACGCAATTTCAGATTTCACGTAATTTCAGATTTATTGATTTTCCATAAGACTCAAATTATATGCAACGCATTTCAAAGCGAGTTAGACGCGGGTGCTGACACGCGTGGCGTGCGCGTAGCGGGTGCATGTCTTCGGAACGCGGCCTTAGGATGGGGGGATAGTTAAAGGAAAAAGGGTGCCCTTATACGCCAATGGCAAATTTCAGGCCTTTTAATTTTTTTCATATTGTGATATAGCAAATATAAATAAAATGTCACATTTAATTTCTTAAAGAGAATAGAAAGTGTTATTTACATGTAGTAATAAATGTGTATAACAAATGTGTGGTGGAAAAACTATACTTCTAAATTTTTAATCGAATTCAGTTAAAATTTAAAAATCTTCAAGTAATAAAATTCAAGTATATAAAAAAAAGAATAGTGGTACAATAATTTAGGCCTTTTAATTTTTCTTTACGTCACAAGATGATTTTCTTTATTAATTTTAATTTACAGTTTTAAGTTAACATTAAGTACTAAAAACTAAATGAATATAATATAGTCAACTAGGGCCTTATAAACTGTAACCACGTGTTATGTAACCTAGTTCCCAGATACAGAATTATCTACTATAATTTCATAAATTGTAATTTTACTCTCACAAACGGCTTAGAATAAGTTTCGGAGACTACGACATCTAAACACAGTTTATTCTTACAAAAAATGTGAGAAAAGAAAACCGCTGATTTCAAAGCCACAACTAAAGACAGTTTTAACCGCGATCGGCGAGATATAAATTCAAAATGGCCGTCGCTTTTTTGCCGCCCAATATCGTAGCAACACTGGTCGTTGACTTGGTTTAGTGCACGCGATGAAGTCTAGAAACACCTGAGAAGTGATAGTCGAATATAAAATGAAAGTAGGCTTAAATTTTCGGCACCACATATGTGAACGTATATTATGATGTACCCAAAACACATATACGTGCATATGTACCAAAGGCCAGGCTTAAGTATTAGAGAAATGGGCATCTACATACCTACAAAGCTGGTCGTGGATTTGAAACCTAACAACAGCTTGTGTCAACATCTTCGGCACAACAAAAACAAATTGTGAGTCTTGAGGTTTTGGTTGTGTAACGAATATTTTTGGAACGAATTTCCTTATAGCACGGCACGAATTTTGCGGATGGGGGCTAGGTGAGAAAAAGTGAAAGATTTTTTCATCACGACCCCTTTTGACGTAGTGTAGGCGGCCTTGGCGGCTATAAGGAAGCGAGATGGAATAATATCCATCTCCGTCGCACTTTTTCTTATCTTGCCATGAAATAAATATTATTTTAAATGGCGCTTCATTTTAATAGACGCTAGTAATTCATTTATTTGTATTTGTTAATCAATAATATAATACGTTTATCAATATAATAATATACTACGAAAGGAACTTCGTTCCAAACCAGTGTTCCACGACACACACATGTTTTTTAATAGAATAAGGGTGGGATTACATCAATACATTATCTGCATTTTGATTTTTAATCGAGGATAAATGGAAATGTATATGGACCACAGCATACACTTACCATCAGGTGGACTGTGTGGTCGTTCGCCACACTTATTCTACAAAAAAAAACTCCACAGAGATCTGAAGTTTTGACTTACACAACATTCATCTACCAGTTAGTATAGTATGGAACTATGTATGTAAAATACTACTAAAAAACTCTAAATCAATCTGAAATTGTAATGGACACCATGTTGTGTTTATCGCGGGGGACGATCACCCTAATTGTAGCGGAGATAGGATTATTGGCGAGCTCTCTCACACCAATCGTAAGTTGGAAAGAGACACAAGAGTTGAGCACTTGAAGTAATTTCTTTATCGATGGAGTTATCACTACGCTACTTACAAATATATTATATCAATGATATGTAGGGCGTCCATATTTTTGAGGGTTGGCGGACATAACTAACGATTTACATCTCAAAATTTGGTTTCGTTTAAGCCCATCAACAGCCTACTTTTGAATATAAGCCTTCCGCATAGCTTGCCTTATGATAAGGGGATAATCGGCACAATTGCCACGCTTGGCAAGCGGGTTTCCAAACTTAGATTTTTTTATTATTATTGAGCTCTTATACGGAAGGTGTATATTTGTATACTCCTGGTAAAGTTCCCCTTACACCTCTTCTGTCACCCACGGGATGGCATTGGGTTGTTTTTATTGTTTATTAGGATTTTTGTATTGTATATAAAATGTACGTAAAACTTTTCCATACGCAAAATGATTAATCGACAACTTTTGGCAGCATAAAATGCCGTCTAATTTCATTCCTTAGGCGTATGTATGCAATTTTACAGGAATGATGGATGATGTCTGAGGTAACTGCGCAGAATATTTTGTAGATTGTGTATAGTAAATAAATAGACAAAACTCAGTCGAAGTTGCAGAAATGGAAACGAACGTGTAGACTACGTCATTTCCTTTAAATTATAAGAGAGGGCAATGTTCAAAAGTGGAGTGCCCTACTTTCCGCATTCGTGATTGACGGTCAAAAACTCATCTTCCATAATTCAACTCAATAGTTTGTTGCAAATGCTTCCAATATTTACTTCGTCTTCCAACGGTACCAACGTAACCAACCATTTTTACATGGAAATTGTCCCAGAATTGACCACATAAGACTTTAACAGTGGTAGAGCCACGCGGAAGCTTTTGCTGTCGCACGGATGGGCCGGCTCGAACCGGGGTGGTACCACGACCTCACAGAAAACCAGCGTGAAGTAGAGGTTTACCTCTGCGTTTCGCTTGGTGAGTGCAGGTGGCCGGAGGCCCTTTTTACTGGAAATAAGGCATTCCATCTTAGTCCTCACGGGTGACAACGCATCTACATTTTAGAGGATAGATGTAGATGTCTATGGGCCGCAGCAACCACTTACCATCAGGTGGACTGTGTGCTCGTTTGTCACCCTTATCCTATAAAAAAAAACATAATTGTTGGTGGCCCTATTAATATCGGACGCAAAACTATTTTCAAGATTAACCTCATACAAATCAATCATTATACTGTACATAGGCTTAAGAACCGATAAGCCACGTGGAGGGTTTTGAATCGAAACGTTTAACAAATGCACGTCAAAACTGTAAAACCTTATCCGCTGTAATTAGATAAGATTCCCTGTAAAGAGATTAGGAGAAACCTTGACTTACGCATTTAGATATATTTATACAAAGCAATTATAAATCAAAAAATAAAAGACAAAATATTAATAATGGCGATGGGCGATGAAGATAATAGAATCCGCCGTCTGTACGTTTAGATCTTTTAAACGACGCAACGTATTTTGATGCGGTTTTCTTCAATAGATTTATGGTTTAAGAGGATGGTTCACATGTATAATACATGCATATTATATGTTATATAATTCTTCTATCGATGTGTATGTGATTGAACTTCTCCTAAACGTCTGGACCCATTTTGAGTGTCTGATTAAGTTGATTAGAGAACTGTTTAGATTCACAATTGGGACCCGGTAGGTGGCGTTGTTGTCGCGATCCAAAAATTAATCGTGCGAAACCGGAGCGGATGGTTAGTTGAGTACAGAAAGAATGAAAGAATAAAATAATTTCCACATAATTCGCATAACGTATTACGCTTCTAGAATACAGATGCGTTGTCACCCGTGAGGACTAAGATGGAATGCCTCGTTTCCAGTAAAAAGGGTCTCCGGTTCTCTACACCCATCAAAACGATACACAGCAACATTAAGCTGTTACTTTAAGCTAGTATTCTGCGAGAGCCTGATCCTACCCTGATCGAGTCGACCCATTCGTGCTGCAGCTTTGCATAGTTGCAATGTAGATCTACATAAAAAAAAATAAGCGTGATGGTTAACATTAATTTAATAGCTACTTTAAAGCGGACGATCTGCTATTATTAGAAGTCTCAAGGTCAAAGGTGATCACTCCAATTCGATGGCCAGCTTATTGCATTTTGTTATCTCAAATATTGCCAGTTGCCAAGTGTGTTAAACATATGTAGAGCAACATTATTATCATTCGGCTTTAGGACACTCACGTTATAAAAATAAAGTCTAAAAAAAAAACAAAACCTAACGAGAATACTAGGTTAAAGGCCGATAACACTATAATGAAATCGTTATATTGTCATCACTTCTTAAAACTTTCGCAAAAACTTTTGATTATTCAGAGGTTTTTGAAGTTGAAACTTCTTTAGCTGCGCTAAGCGATTTTTGGTAGCGGAAAACCTTTTGGGTTTGCATTTTTTTTTTTATAGGATAAGGGTGAAAAACGAGCACACAGTCCACCTGATGGTAAGTGGTTGCTGCGGCCCATAGACATCTACATCTATTCTCTATTACAAATCAAAATGTAGATGCGTTGTCACCCGTGAGGACTTAGATGGAATGCCTCATTTCCAGTAAAAAGGGCCTCCGGCCACCTGCACTCACTAAGCGAAACGCAGAGGTAAACCTCTACTTCACGCTGGTTTTCTGTGAGGTCGTGGTACCACCCCGGTTCGAGCCGGCCCATCCGTGCGACAACAAAAGCTACCGCATGGCTCTACCACTGTGCAAAAAATTTGTATATATGTATGAGTGTAAAGTTTTTTTTTAATTCAATTCACAAACCTTTATAACGCGGTAAGGCCACACTGCAGACATAATATTATGGTTAACGCGCGGATGGGTCGGCTCGACCGGGGTAGGACCACGCTCTCACAGAATACCAGCGTAAATTAGCAGCTTAATGCTGCTGTGTTTCGTATGGTGAGGGTAGGGAACCGGGGACCCTTCTTACTGGAAACGCGGCATTCCATCTCAGTCCTCTGGAGTGACAACATATCTGCATTTCGATTTTTATAGACGTAGTATGAAATTCTTATCTTGTTCTGTATTCTTATTTATTGGGCGCATCCAACGCATCTGCATTTTGATTCCTAATGGAGGATAAATGAAGATGTCTATGGGCCACAGCATCCACTTTAAAGTTACCATTATGTGGACTGTGTGCTCGTTTGTGAACCTGATTATATTTAAAAAAAAACGTGTGTTTCGTGGAACGAAACGAACTTCCTTCCGTAGTATATTATTATTGGTTAACAAATACAAATAAATGAAAGTCAATTGAGGCGTCATTGAAAATAAAATAATATTTCTTTCATGTAAAGATAAAAAGTGCGAGGGAGCGAACCATTGAACTACCTTTTAACACTTTATATTTAACTAACTGTTCCCCGCGACTTTATCCGTGTGTAAATTAGGGTTTTAATTTTATTGCGCGGAATCGTAATACTTTGTCAAAATAAAAGTAGCCTAAGTTACTCCTTACAACATCAGCTATCTACCAGTGAAAATTCCGTCAAAATCGGTCCAGCCGTTTCGGAGATTAGCCGGAACAAACAGACAGACAAAAAATTTAACAATTGTGTTTTTGTTTTAAGTTCCGTATATACTTTCATATGCATTTAGTTAAAAGCTGTTATTTTGACATTACAAACAGACACTTCAATTTCATTTATTTGTATGGATTTTAATTTTTTTTTTCCTTATTTTATTTTATGGCGTATGCAGTAAGGAATTTTCTATAAATCTATTGAAAAAGTTGAGTCATTTGTAACAGTGCGTGCTGTCTGGGCCTTCCCCTAATGCATGTTGGATTCTTTTAAGAAATAATTCCTGTGATTACTTAATTAATATTCCACTTCATCAACATTACAGTCCATCAAAAGACATAGATCATATAGTAATACATAGTTTTACGTGGCAGAGCCATGCTGCAGCTATATTAATAGTATAGTTGTAGCACGAATGGGTCGGCTCGACCGGGGAAAGACCCATGCTCTCACAGAATACCAGCGTAAAATAGCAGCATAATGCTGCTGTGTTTCGCATGGTGAGTGTAGAGAACCGGAGACCCATTCTACTGGAAAAGAAGCATTCGATCTTAGTCCTCACGGCTGACAACGCATCTGCATTTTAATTCGCAAACGAATATAGATGTCGATGTCTACGGGCCGCAGCAACCACATACAATCAGGTGGACTGTGTGCTCGTTTGTCACCCTTATTCCATTAAAAAAAGTATAGTAGGCACGCGTGACTGGCGAGATGGCCACCAAAGTTTTTTATAATTGTGAGCTGTTACCACAAAGACGCTGCTGTTCTCCTGTTTCAGTTTCCCTCTGTCGCCTCTTAAGACACCCAGACACGAGACGATGGAGATATTCGCACACCGCCACTACGCGGTCAATAACATGTATTTTTGCGTAACATTGGCTTCGGTTAGGACGCGAGGTTGCAAGTCGATAGTCCACCTTGACCTTTAGGCCAGGCGATCAATAAATATTTTTTATTAAGATGTTAGTATATAAATTCAAAATTCTTTTGATTTTTATTAATTCAGGGCTTCACAAGTCCACTACTGAACATAGGCCTAACACAAAGCAACAAAGCACGGCCCTGAGCCACCTGCATCCATCCTTATCTGTCTGTGTATTCCTGCATCTGTTATCTGTTCGTCACACCGCTTACGGACACGAAGCTGCCACTCGAGAACTTTTCTTCCCTACCGGTTGTTCTTTGGAGCTATATGGCCGGCCCACTGCCACTTCAGCTTACTAATCCGTTGGGCTATGTCTGTTGTTACTCTAGTTCTACTGCGGATATCCTCATTTCTGAGTTAATCACGCAGAGACTCCGAGCATAACTCGGTAATCTATACATCTATACAAATAAATAAAATTGAAGTGTCTGTTTGTAATGTCAAAATTACAACGTTTTAATAAATGCATATGAAAGTATAAACGGTACTTATAACAAAAATACACTTTTTTAAATTTTTGTCTGTCTGTCTGTCTGTTCGTCTGTCTGTCTGTTTGTTCCGGCTAATCTTCGAAACGGCTGGACCTATTTTGACGGGACTTTCACTGGCAGATAGCTGATGTCATAAGGAGTAACTTAGGCTACTTTTTGGGGTTCCTCACAAAAAAAATAAAACCCTAAATTACACGCGGGCGAAGTCGCGAGGAACAGCTAGTATTCTATAAATTCTTATGAACTAACGTTATTGTAATGTAATATTTAATGACAAAATACAATAAAAATATAATTGAACCACTTATTATAAGGTACTATTCAGAAGTGACCGAAGCCGTCGACACGTCATAGGAGCATTATTTACGACGGAATAAAAGTAAAATAATCGATCTTACACACATGATGGAAAGTGGTTTCTGCAGTTCATTGGCACCTGCAGTAATTTGAAACAAAGAAAACTGCGTATGTGTTGTCACTTTCAATTGCTAAGATGGAATGCTTCACAGCCTATAATATTATCCTGGCTCTCTTCTCTATACACTTCAGTCCGGAACGCAGCAGAGCTCATTTATTCATTCATTCAATCAATCAAATGTCCACTACTGAACATAGGTCTCCCCCACAGGTTGCCTCATAGTGGGATATTTGCCATATCTGTCAGACTTCACAGGCAGGGTAGCAACCGAAAACCATTGTGAATTGATATCAGGATGATGCTGTTGCCCATCTTTATTTTACATTTCCCTCTGTCGCTTCTTACGACACCCAGGGGATGATGATGAAATCTAGTAGGTAGTTGATTCTTTACACTGCAATCTTACAACAAGATGTATGTGTTATATCCAAATATAAACTATTAAAAAAACATGTGTGAGTGTCGTGGAACACTCGGTTTGAACGAAGTTCCTTTCGCAGTATATTATTATTGATAAACGTATTACATTATCTCTCTTACAAAGCAATAAGGACCGTGGCCGAGCTCACTTGACTACTCTAGCGCCATCTATTATCTATCTACGGAAGCGGTTGCGATGTATATCCATATGAAAATTTGACGCGCTAAATACATCGTTCTTTATTTAATACATTTCCATAGATGTCGCTACATGGTACCGCTAAGTAAGATTGACGAAGTCATTGGGCTCTAGTTGATTAACAAATACAAATAAATGAATTACTAGCGTCTATTAAAATGAAGCGTAATTTAAAATAATATTTCTTTCATGGCAAGATATGAAAAAGTGCGAGGGAGAAGGATATTATTCCATCTCGCTCGCACTATGGAAAGGTGGTCGTGACGGAAATATCTTACACTTTTTCTCGCCTAACCCCCATACGTCAAATTCGTACCGTCCGATAAGGAACTTCGGTCCAACAATTTCTTTTACTGACTGCATTGTATTGTATTTGGGTAAGCTCGACCGGTAACATCAAAAAATTCATCTGCACTATTATTCTTAATCGAGGAAAGATGTAGATATCTATGGGCGTCAGTATCTCTTACAAAATACCAGCTTAAAACAGCAACTTAATTCTGCTGTGTTTCGTATGGTGAGTGTAGAAAACCGAAGACCCTTTTTACTGGAAACGAAGCGTTCCATCTTAGTCCTCACGGGTGACAACGCATCTGCATTTTGATTCTTAATCGAGCATAGATGTGGATGTCTACGTGCCCCAGTATCCATTTACCATCAGGTGAACCGTATGCTCATTTGTAACACTCGTTCTGTAAAAAAAAATATATTGGACGCGAATCCGTCAGGTGTGACTCCACCCTTGAGATATATCGATCGCTTCTGACATTAATAACATTCGACATCCGCCGTTCCTACGACACGCATAACAAATCCGTCCCGCCCTTGACCGGAATGGCGCGTCCCATTGAACTTTTGCGGTGATAATGATAAAAAATATATGCCATCGTATGAGAGAGAATATCTGATGTTTTAAAATATTGAGCCAAAATATATTGTAAACGTCGTAAGGAATATTGTATTTGATATACGTATCACTACTACTAGATGGAGTGACGAAAGACATGCGGGAATGCGATGGATGCATGTGGCTCAAGACTATACTTTGTGACATTCCTTGATAATGTTTATTAAAGTTTAAGAAACAACGATTTTTATACGGGGTTTGCCACACGGTCAACTGTACGTCGCTTGCTCTCGCGTTACTAACCCAAATAATTTATATATTTCAGCTACAAACGGAGCAACGAATAACATTGTTTACAAAGAAATTTTGTAAGCGAAATATATGTTTTATGACGATGTTTTTTGATGTTTTTTTCCTTCGCACATACGAAAACTTTATTTTTATAAGTTAATATATCAAGCAACGCAGAAGAAGTCGCGGGTATCAGCTAGTAAATAAATAAAAATCTAATATCGCGCCTTTTGATCAACAAATGCATAGACTCTTCGTGTGACGTCACTAGCAGCGTAATAGGTTGCAACTTTGTTGCATAAACGAAGACCTTCGCGGCAATCGTAAGGCGATTAGTAAATACGAGTCAAGTGGCAAGCTACAGGTTTACACCTACATCAATTTAGATGAACAAATCGGTGGGCATTAGGGGTTATTCACCAGACTTTCCTTGTTTTTTTTTATAGGATAAGGGTGACAAACGAGCACACAGTCCACCTGATGGTAAGTGGTTGCTGCGGCCCATAGACATCTACATCTATCCTCGTTTGCGAATCAAAATGCAGATGCGTTGTCACCCGTGAGGACTAAGATGGAATGCCTCATTTCCAGTAAAAAGGGCCTTTCCTTGTTACATGTTATTTTAAGAATAACGGTGAAAATCGAGCACAGTCCACAAGATGGTGAGCCGCTGCTTTGGCCCATACACATCTACATCTATTCTCGATTAAGAATCAAAATGCAGATGCGTTGTCACTCGTGAGGACTAAGATGGAATGTTTCATTTTTAGCAAAATGAAGACCCTTTTTTAGATTGTATACACTCACCATATAAAACACAGTACAACCGCTGTTTCACGGAGGTATTCTGTGAGAGCGTGGTCCTACCCCGGTCGAGCCAACACATTCGTACTACAGCCATAATATAGTTGCAGCGTGGCTCTACTACATACACAATATTTCATACAATGTTGAGTACAATAGGCTAATCACAATGGCCTACTTCTAAGACGGCGGCCGATATGGTTACGATACGATAGGTTCAGTACTTTGATTACAGTAAAACTTGGTTAAGTGGAACCTGGATAAGTGAGAAGCCTCCATAGCTGGGACTCGTGCTTAGGTCCCGACACTTTAGCACTGAATTACCTCTGTTAGTGGGACAAAACAAACCTCTATATCTAGGATTTTTTTTTAAAAAAACGTTACCCCCACACTAGGATTTTCTCCTGTATCGTGGAGGCAGTTTACAAACACAAACTTCACAAGGACAAACATCCAGACCCGGAACAATTATTTGTAGGCCATACAAATACTTGTTCCGTGCGGGATTCGAACCCGCGCCCCCCAGCGCAGCAACTCATTGCTAAGCCACTGCGCCACGGAGCCGTCAATTAGAGATTAGAGATTAGTTCTTTCGATTTTATCGTTATAATTACCTCTATAATTGAGACAGCGAGTATATTTTACCTCTTTTACTGAGACTATATTTCGAGTACCGTTTTGTTTACTAATCCTTATTCTACCCGCAAATTACGCACATGGTTAATAAAAGTGACCTCCAGTTTTAGTTTGGTTTTGCTATCGTCCCGATGTTTATGTATTATGTTTCCAAAATACGCTAATTTATTTAATAATCGCACCACTATAATTGAAATAACATTTATTCTAACCTCCAATAATGGAACCCTCTGTAAATCAGAGAGATATTAATTTATACCTGGATATCTGAGACACTGGGTAAGTGGAATACCTCTTCAAGTGAGAAACGCAACTCCCTTAAGGTCCCAGTTATGCAGGTTCCACTGTATAATAAGGTAATCCTTTACTGCCTTGGAATCCACCAAGGCAGGCATCCTTTAATCAAATACTAACACAAAAATATACATCCATTGTTGTGTTCCGCTTTCACTATTATTTCAGTTAAATCAACAAATTCTTTTCACCATATTTCTTCTTTTCTATCACCTCTAAAAAGTCGCCTTACGGTTCACCCGACTACTGTAAGTTATCACGACCGCTCATGAACAATTGCAACACCTGAGGAAGTGTAGTTGCGAACATATTGGTCCCTACTATTTTGGTTATACTTGCAGAAACTTCCTGGTTTAATCATACGGTAGCGGATTGCCAACCGTCGGAATGATGAGAATGGAATTTAGAATTCTGTCGCAATGTACTATGTGAAATTTAACAGCTGTAATTAATCCGAATAATTGGAACACGATTGGCACACCGATACCGATCGATGGTAGAATGGATTAGTCGAAGTGGATCGAGCTGCTTGATTATTCGAGAACCCGCCTCGCTTCACCGACCGTTATTTAAAATATCGTCTAGATGAAATAAGCTATATCTATCCAGTCTTAAAAAATGGTTACATCCGAAGTCTTCTGTTTGGGTTTCTATAATAATACGAGCAAGAGCGTATTGGCCAACAACAACGCGTCCTCTTCTGAATACATTTTGAAAGATACTGACGATGAGCTCTTAACCACATCGATTGATTGCCTATTGACATCGATAGATGATTGAACAACATTTTATCGACCAGTATCCGTCGATCAGCTCAAGCTCCAACACCAATCGATTTCGATCGATTGGTGTGGTAACACCCGAACGCTTTCGATATTATTAAAACCCGACAGTCTAGGATCTAATTTCAGAGGCAAAAAAACTACTAATATTTATTTTAAAAGAAACGTTACTAGAATTTTCTGCTGTATCGTGGAGGCAAACATAAATGTTAAAAGGACAAACATTCAGAGCCGCATCAATTATTTCTCGGTCATACCAATACTTGTTCTGGATTCGAACCTGCGGCCTTCAGCGCCGCAACTCATTGCTAAACTCAAATAATGATATTAATTCGGATTTAAAAGGAGACCTAGTCTAATTACAGGTTGTGTTCGTTTATTCGAGATGAGATTATGTTGTTTGTTCGAGATTGATAGCAGAACCAATGGGTTGGCACAACTGGGGCACAGAATACCAGTATAAAATAGCAGCAAAAATGCTGCTGCGTTTCGAGTTGACAACTTGTACGTAAATGACGAGACCACAATTTTTACTAGTGAGACAGTTAATCTTAGTTCTCGAAGGTAACAACGAATCTGTGAGGTTATAGCTTACCATCAGGTTTTTTTTTTATAGGATCGGGTGACAAACGAGCACACAGACCATCTGATGGTAAGTGGTTGCTGTGGCCCATAGACATATACATCTATCCTCGTTTGAGGATCGCTCGCAGAGTGTGAACTCGTGAGAACAAAGATGGAATGCCTCTTATACAGTAAAAAGGGTCTCCGGTTCTCTACACTCACCATACGAAACACAGCAATGTTAAGCTGCTATTTTACGCTGGTATTTTGTGAGAGCGTGGTCTCTCTCCGGTCCAGCCGACCCATCCGTGCTACAACTATACTGCTAATATAGCTGCAGCATGGCTCTACCAGGTATAAAAAAGGTGAGGACGAGAGGTCTGTTTGTCATTTTAATATTATTAAAAAAAAGTTATCCGTCTCTTCCATAGGTCGCTTAGTAAACTGAGGAGAGATCTGAGTTTCTACACGTGATGAGTGAATATCTGCCGTCGAACCAGAGTAACGGACGTAATAAAACGTATCAGTAAACTTCAGAAGCAAAGGGCGGCCATTTAGCTCTAGTAATACCATATAAAGAAAATATTCTCGATTGGTAGCCTCGTACCGGTAAACGAAGTGCAGATCGACGGATACAGCTGTCCCAGGACCGTAATTCGTGTCATTCCTTGGAGGAGACCTTTGGTCAGGGGTGGACTTGTGAAAGGCTGAAATTATGATGATGATCCGTTTTTAAACCCACCACTCATAATTCAGCAGGCTAGCCTAGCATGATAACCACTGAAACGAATCAATGACATAGCAGTTTCGAGTTAGAGAATACGTGATAAAGTTTAAGAACTATCTTGGCAAACTCTAGACATGCTTTAATATTAGGGTTCATAATGAAATTTCGTTCGACATTGAGTCAGCTGCCATGCGCCATATTGATTTTGTGACGTCATCTATCCTACGTAGTGCCAAGACGAAATCAGCTCTAAGCAAAATAAATATTCGTTTGTGTATTTCTACGGTGGCGCGCAGTACCAGCGTTCTCTTAGCTAATGCACGGGGAGTTAGTTTGTACTCCGATTGCGCAACTACCAGCACAATGTTTACCCTAAATTCTTAAAAGTTGAGAGCTGTGGTAAGGTAAGAACTCGATGCACATTTCACACTACGCGAGTAGCCCGGGGCACCAATGAAATGGTTAAATTCATTTTACGGTCCCGTGGCGCTATGGCTTAGCAATGAGTTGCGGCGCAGATGGTCGCGAGTTCGAATCCCGCAAGGAAAAAGTATTTGTATGTTTGTCCTTACGAAAATTATGTATGTAAACTGTCTACACAAGAGAAAATCCTAGTGAGAGTTACTTAAAAAAACCGAAAGAGACGAAGCGCTGAAACAAAACATCGTAAGGAAAACTTACATGTCTAAGGTCACTTCGAGGACATAATAAGTCGGCCAACAAGCACTGGAGCAAAACTAATAGCTCCATGACTCCAGGAGGCTAAGCCCTGGGACGTAAATAGGTTATAAAATTAACTTTTTTGGAAGTTATTGTGTTCACTTTAAAACATATTGATCCTTTTCTACTGGAAACGAAGCTTTCCATCTTAGTCCTCAAGGGTGACACCGCATTTTGATTCTTAATCGAGGATAAATGTTGATGTCTACTGACCACAGGGGATAATGTGGTTAGAAATCAGATGAACCGTGAGCTCGATCTTCAACTTATTTTATAAAAGAGCATATTGTTTGATATCTATAGAGTTAAAATCCATATCTTTCTAAAAGTATAAGGGTCAACGTGCAGTGTGGCATATTTTCGTACAGTTTTTTCCGCAAAATCTGGGAAACCTAAAGGAAATAAAATCGTCGGCACTACTGAACAAAAGTATGCTTGGATTTAAATTCGGTGTATTGCTAGAGATTGGTTTCCTTGTTTTGAGACCTTCCACGCTGCTAACCGACACCGTTCTGGATGTAGTTAGTGTTTAACTCGAGAGATGGTGATGATTACTTTTATGTAATTATCAACACCATGTAGGATCCTAACCACTAGATGACCAGTGACGACGTAAGAGAGCCCACTACTGTATATCATCCCGTGGATATCGTAATAGAAAGAAACAAGAGATGGCCGGCAGCATCTTCCTAATAGCTCAAACTGTGGCTAGGAAGTCATACGCTGAGTGTGGTCACTATATATATAAAATCAAAATACAAATGCGTGGTCACTTCTGTGGACTTGTTTCCAGTAAAAACGTTAGCTACACTCACCATAGGGAACACAGCAGCATTAACTTGCCATTTAGCGTTGGTATTCTTTGCAACCATAATGTAGCTGTAACATGGCTCTATCTGGTAGGCACCATGTAAAAAATGTAGAAGATATTATATAACACTAAATATGATGATACTATTTTTTTTTTATAGGATAAGGGTGACAAACGAGCACACAGTCTACCTGATGGTAAGTGGTTGCTGCCGCCCATAGACATCTACATCTATCCTCTATAACAAATTAAAATGTAGATGCGTTGTCACCCGTGAGGACTAAGATGAAATGCCTCACCAAGCGAAACGCAGAGATAAATCTCTACTTCACGCTGGTATTCTGTGAGGTCGTGGTACCACCCCGGTTCGAGCCGGCCCATCCGTGCGACAGCAAATGCTGCCGCGTGGCTCTACCACTGTTAATATAATTTAATAATAACTGTGCAGTTTGTGCTTTGTTTTATAATAAAAATTTACTTGTTTAAATAACACCCCAAGTCGAATAGGACGGTGACCGTTAAGGTCAAGGAGTTACCTATTCGTACCTCATAATTACATTGTGCACACAAACTTAACTGTTGACCCGTTATTCGGCGAAAGGTTTACAACCAGTTACTGACCTTCCATAATCAAGCTCTAAAAGTCAAGGTTGACCTCGAAAAACTATAAATTATTATTACTCCTAAGTTTACAATAATTATCATTCTAGTTTAAAGAGTTTCTTATCTGCTTAGGAGTCAGCCTCGCAGTGCACCAGTATGATTACTACAAAGCATTCCATCTTAGTCTTCAGGGATGACAACGCTTCCGTGGCTCTTAGTCTGTGGTTAGTCACATGGGTCCATGGCCTGCAGTATCCACTTACCATCGGGTGGACAATGAGTTTGTTTAATCACAACATAATAACATACATAGGCTGCACTAAAAGTATCGGGAATGGAATATTTCCACTGTTCCTGTCATATTAAAATCTTTTTAATTGAAAACTCCTTGGTTTTAAAAATCGAATACCATTTATTTATTTAAAAAAAGATTCTCGGTCTTGTCACAAGGTTTTGTCAAACTTGTTTAGTCATTGAGAAAATGGAATTGACTCGAGAAAATTCAAGAGCAATAATTTATTATGACTTTCGAAGTGGATTAACACAAAAACAGTGTGTTGACCGGATGATTTCTGCATTTGGTGATGAAGCCGCATCTAAAACCACAATTTATCGCTGGTTTGCTGAATTTCAACGTGGACGTGTCAAGCTCAGTGATGATCCCCGTCAAGGTCGTCCAAAAACTGCAGTTACGCAACGATACCGCATTCGGTCTGTGAAGAGCAAAAAGCGGCTCGCGTTACTTGGTGCGTCAGAACTCTCGAAAGATTCCACGCAGGATCCTCAAATGCTGTATACAACATCGTATCAGGTGACGAATCCTGGATATACGTACGAACCCAAAACAAAAAACCAGTCACGAGTTTGGGTGTTCGAAAATGAGTTAAAGCCAATAAAAATTTTCGTTCACGGAGTGTTGCAAAAAAATGGTGGCCACGTTTGTCTCCAAAACCGGCCATGTTACGACTATTCCTCTTGAGGGACAAAGAACGGTTAATGCAGAATGGTATGCTAGCATTAGTTTAGTTAGTTAGTTTTTTAAAAAAACGTTACCCCCACACTAGGATTTTCTCCTGTACCGTGGAGGCAGTTTACAAACATATTATATTGCACAAGGACAAACATCCAGACCCGGAACAATTATTTGTAGGCCATACAAATACTTGTTCCGTGCGGGATTCGAACCCGCGACCCCAAGCGTTGCAATTCATTGCAAAGCCACTACGCTTTTGTTTTTGTTTGCCACAGGTCTTTTCTGAACTCCGTAAAGAGAACTGCAACCGCCGCATCATCCTCCATCACGACAATGCGAGTTCTCACACCGCACACAGAACAAAAGAGTTTTTAGAGCAAGAAAATATAGAATTATTAGACCATACCTGCGTATGGTCCCGACCTAAGCCCTAATGATTTCTATACTTTCCCTAAAATAAAGAATAAATTGCGTGGATAGAGATTTTCATCACCTGAAGAAGCTGTGGATGCCTACAAAACGGTTATTTTGGAGACCCCAACTTCCGAATGGAATGGTTGCTTCAATGATTGGTTCCATCGTATGGAAAAAATGTGTCAAATTTCGCGGAGAATACTTCGAAAAGCAATAAATACATTTTTAAATAGTAATGTTGTGTCACTTCCTTGATTCTCGAAATATTCAGTGCTACCCTCGTAGTATAAAACGAAGTCGCCTCCCTCCGTCTGTACGCTTAGAACTTCGCAACGGATTTAGATGCGGTTTTCAGCAATAGACAGAAAAATTCAAGATTTTATATAATACATGCATACTATATATACAAATAAATTAAATTGAGGTGTCTGTTTGTAATGTTAAAATATCAGTTTTTTAGTAAATTCATATGAAAGTATATACGGCATTAATTAACAAAAAACAATTTTTAAATTTTTGTCTTTCTGTCTGTCTGTTTGTTCCGGCTAGTCTCCGAAACGGCTGGACAGATTTTGACGGAACTTTCACTGGCGTATAGCTGATGTTATAAGAAGTAACTTAGGCTACTTTTATTTTCCAAAATGAATTAGGGTTCCGCGCAAAAAAATTAATACCCATGAAATCGCGGGGAACAGCTAGTATATTATATAACTCTTCTGTGCATGTGTATGTGATTAAGCTGATTCGAGAATGGTTTAGATTCACAATTGGACTCGGCAGGTGGCGTTGATGTCACGATCCAGAAATCACCCGTGCTCAGTCGGAGCGGATCGCCACTTCAATTATAAAAGTAATAACTATTTTTCTTAGAGCCATAGTACTTCTAAGGATAAGCAATTAAGTAATGACCTACAATTTTATAACACGCAACCAAACCTAATTTGATCCCACTCGGTACGAATGAAATTGTTACTTACCTAATAAAATAGGAAAACCTCTCCGTCGGTCATGGTCATAAATAGTTACGAACGAAAGTCTTAATTTGCAAAAGAAACACGCGCTTAGATATGGAGTTGCGGAAACTAGCCCGGCTTAATCAATCAAAGCGTTAAATAATGATGATATATGTACTATAAACGTGTCCCATATCTATACAAATAAATAAAATTGAAGTGTTTGTTTGTAATGTCAAAATAACAGCTTTTTACTAAATGCATATGGAAGTATATACGGTACTTATAACAAAAATAAACAATTTTTTTGTCTATACACTGAAACAGAAACAGAAACAGAAACTTTTTTATTCAATATAGATTATAAATAATACTTATTGAAAGTCACTCTTTTGTATAATTACCACTGGTTCGAAAAAAAGCCTCTGTCCTCGGAAGAACCAGCAAGAAACCCAGCGGGACTTTACTTTACTTTAGAATACCCTGCTTTGGGTACGTGGTGCAGAGAACATTTAGTTCCGTTTATGTTATTGCAATAATTTAAAATTGTAGACATTAAAATATACGAGTAGACTCAATAGTGTAAAATATAAATTAAGTACTTTAAATAACATATTTATAATATGGTATATAGAAAGTATTTACTGTACTTATAACAAAAATAAAAATTTATCTGTCTGTCTGTCTGTTTCAGGCTAATCTCTAAAACGGCTGAACCGATTTCGATGAGAATAACTTAGGCTATTTATATTTTAGTAAAAGAATTAGGGTACCCGCGCAACATAATTAAAACCCTAAATCACACGCGGGCGATGTCGCGGGGAACAACTAGTTTTTTCAATTGACTAAATCAAGAATATTTCATACGCCTCGGTTCTATATTAAAAAAGTTTTAGTAATCGTCCCATTTCACAGAGCAGAAAGTATATGAACACCACTAGTAAGACAAAGTACTGGTTGAGTAACTTACGAATAATTCGTATAATAACTTTTCTTTAAATTAACTGACTTTTTTTTATAGGATAGGGTGACAAACGAGCACACAGTCCACCTGATGATAAGTGGTTACTGCGACCCATAGACATCTACATCTATCCTCAATAAAGAGTCAAGATGCAGATGCGTTGTCACCTGTGAGGACTAAGATGGAATGCCTCTTTGCCAGTAAAAGGGGTCTCCAAAAGAACTTCAAAAGAACCGTTAATTCTGTGTTCAATAAATAATAATAATTATTATTATTATTAATTACAGGATTTAAGGCATTCCGTTTATAGTCCTAAGGGCGACAACGCATTAGCAGCCTTCGTTATTTGAGTTGGTTGCGGGACAAGAGTTGAAATTCTTAATATTTTATATACTAGAACCTTCCCATAAGTATTTAATTACCCAAGTAAAATAATCATGGGAACAGAGAACCTTCCTTTTTGCAGTCGGCTATATTATGGTTGAAGCTAATGGTACTGTTGTGTCAGGACCACGCTCTCACAGAATACCAGTAGGAAATGGCAGCTTAACGCTGCTGTGCTTCGTACGGTGAGTGTAGAGAACCGCAGACCCTGTTTACTGGAAACGCGACATTCCATCTTAGTCCAACAAGCAACGCCGCCTTAGTCCAATGGTGACAACGCATCTGCACTTTGATTCTTATCCGAGTCTAAATGTCTATAGGCTGCAGCATCCACTTACCATCAATTGGTCTGTGTGCTCGTTTATCACCCTAATTCTATAAAGAACGTAATTAAAACTAAATCGACAAGAGAGTAATAGTGTTGTAGAGCCTGTGTTTAGGGAAGCAACGCATCACCGGCCGTGTCGCTCTCCCACGTGAGATTTCGTAATCTCGTCTAATCAACTCCCGTTTAACATTGGACTTCGGCCAAGTGTTATTCTTAACTGATCTCCCACAAGGTATGTACTCAACCTTTCTGAGCGAGCGTTTGTTAACTTTTTGTTTTCGCATATTTCAGCATTATACCAAGTTAAAATAGATTTAGCTTGGAAATTGAGCGACGAGAGAGCGGCATAGCCAGCTGTTTGACGGTGACATAATATCGACTACCCCATATCGTGACGTGCGTGTCGTAAGAAGCGACAGAGGGAAATTGAAACAGATGATAGGCAGCCGAGTTTTCCTAATAAAAACTCAAAATATAATTTAAATTTATTTTTTTTGTAGAATCGACTTCAATA
This sequence comes from Parnassius glacialis, assembly GCA_033319125.1. Lineage (NCBI taxonomy): Eukaryota > Metazoa > Arthropoda > Insecta > Lepidoptera > Papilionidae > Parnassius > Parnassius glacialis. Next base: position 13,319,197 of record JAVANC010000015.1, on the reverse strand, counting down.
TAAATTATTAAGAATAACTCAAAAACTATTGGTCAGACCTTGATCAAATTTATATAGGACCACATGAGAAACACCAGCTTTCAAACAAAAAAAGAATCATCGAATTCAGTTCACCTAGAAAAAAGTTATAAGGTAAGACACATAAAATAAAAACGCAGTCGAATTGTGTACCGTATCCTTTTTTGAAGTCGGTAGAAATGAAAACTGCTATAGCTAACACGGATGCCAAGTGTGATAACTATGGCAAAAATCCTCCCTATTAGGGAATCTATGGGGGAAAGCCTATGTTTAGCAGTGGACTTTTTTATAGGCTGTAATGGAAATGGACGGATGGACAAACAAGTTCTCTTGTATAAGTATACAGAATGACCACTCAAAATATATAATATGTCTAATTCACCGTTCCAGCGCACGTCCAGTTTATACCCTAACTTCTTGAAACAAATAACAGAGATTTGTTTTTAATAAAATAAATAGTGACAAATGAACTTACAGTAGTCCACCTAATGGTGAATATTACTGCCCATGGGCACCTGCTACTAACTTCAAACAAAGAAGGGTACATATGCCATTACCCCTGGGGACTAAGATGACATGAAATGTTAAAAATTAATAAGGCAAATTCGCATAGTAAATAAACAGCATCAACAAAGTCGGTAGAGTTGAACTAATATATCGCTTAATAACGGATCCATGCGGACGATGTCACTGGGTGTCCATTTGTTGTATACCAAGATCTTCTCCAGAATGTAACAAGTACTTTTCTGAAAACCATCTGAAAATAATCGCGGACAAATATACATACATACATACATACGGGTCAAACTGAGGACCTGTTTGTTTGAAGTCGGTTAAGAAATGATGATTCTTTCCTAGTGTGAAGAGCACTTCCCGGACTCTCGTCTTCCGGTGACGGGCATAGGGCACGCAATTGAGGGAAGGCGAGAGGACCTCTTTAAACTAGGTAAGACAACATTTTATTATATTACGCGGACCTAAGCGAATTTATAGTAATACTATATTTTTTTGGACGAAACCCTAAAATAAAAGCAGCCTTAGTTACTCCATATAACATCAGCTATCTGCCAGCGAAAGTCCCATGCAAATCCGTTAACAGGTTTTTGCGTGACGCATGTTCACGACAAAATAGCTCGAAGATGACAGTTTGTTTTTTCAGACTTACTTATCATTTTATCGTTACATTTTGGCCAATTTACACAATATCTTTATGAATTATAGCTTATGTGTTATTCTGATGTATGAGCTATATTATTGTAAAGTTTCATTAAAATCCATTCAGTAGTTTTCGCGTGAAAGAATAACAAACATCCATACATCCTCACAAACTTTCACATTTATTATTAATAATATATATATATATATATATATATATATATATATATATATATATATATATATATATATATATATATATATATATATATATATATATATATATAGTGCTATTATATTATATTATTGCACGCGCACGCACACTCACACTCACACTCACACGTACACGCACATGCACACGCACACGCACACGCACACGCACACGCACACGCACACGCACACACACACACACACACACAAGTAAATAAACTAAGAATAGAATTAATATAGAATTTAAGTAATATATAGCATAAATATGGATATAGAATATGTTTATCCATACTGCCTTGTAACATGGATATAGTAATGGAAGGGCGGACCCTCCAAACACAGGCATTATTTGCTTAAATGGAGGTTCCAATGTACTAGTTTTTAAGGCATGTACTTTTTAAAAACGAAATAAAATTTATTATTATAATATATATATATATATATATATATATATATATATATATATATATATATATAGTATTGGATATCCGCAAAGTAACGCCTTATTCTAATAATTACCTAAGACGGAATGCCTCGTTGTCTGTAATTGTACCGGCTTTCTATGATCTTCAGACCGGAACTTAGGCAGATAATGTCTGCCACCTAGTAATTGTTGTTCGGCGTGGTGAGTGTAGAAGAATCTTTCAAGAAATGCTGAATGCTTTTCACGTGGTAGAGCCATGCTGCAGCTACATTAGTATTATAGTTGTAGCACGAATGGGTCGGCTTGACCAGGGAAGGACCACGCTCTCATAGAATACCAACGTAAAGCAGCAGCTTAATGTTGCTGTTTCGTATGGTGAGTGTAGAGAACCGGAGACCCTTTTTACTGGAAAAGAGGCATTCCATCTTAGTCTTCATGGGTGACAACGCATCTGCATTTTGATTCGCAAACGAAGATAGACATCGATGTCTATGGGCCGCAGCAACCACTTACCATCAGGTGGACTGTGTGCTCGTTTGTCACCCTATCCTATATAAAAAAAGCTTAAGCAACTGAATTTTTTACAGATCAAGACTTACAAACTGTCCAAAGTCCTGTAAAAAACTAACAACCCAATCATCCAGATTTTTTTATAGTAGTAGGGTAACAAACGAGCACACAGTCCATCTGATCGTAAGTGGATACCGTGGCCAATAGACATCTATATTTATCCTCAATAAAGAATCAGATGGTTTCCAGTAAAAAGGATCTCCGGTTCTCTACACTCACCATACGAAACAGCAGCATTAAGCTGCTATTACGCTGGTATTCTGTCAGAGCGTGGTCCTGCCCCGGTCGAGCCGACCCATTCGCGCGACAACCATGATAAAGCTGCAGCATGACTCTTACCACGTAAAACGTAGTTAAAGCGTGAAGCAAAATCATGATTTATGATCAATTTACAGGATTGGCGTGACTCCAACATTGGACGTCATGTAGTGGTCAACGCCTTAATACGTCATCTGACCTTGGGGAAAGAGGTAAGATGGGATTATAACATTTATTTTAATACAATTTCTTTGTTTCTTCGACAAAATTTTCTGCCGACTTCCAAAAAGGAGACGGTACTCAATTCGACTGTATGTTTTTTTTATGTGTGTTAACCTCATAATTTTGTACTGGGTGAACCGATTTCGATGATTCTTTTTTATATGGAAGCTGATAGTTCTCGTGTGGTCCCATATGAATTTGATCAAGGTCAGACCAATAGTTTTTGAGTCATTTGAGATTTTCTTAATAACTTATATTGAAGTCGGCTGTACAAAATTTTTAATTTTAAATTATGTACGGTATTATAATAAATATAATGTTATATATACAAGGAAGGACAACAAATTATTCTCTTGCTTCTTACAAACATTTGTAAAAATGTCAATTGCTTTTATAGTTGACTTCAAACAAAAGTAGAACGTTTAGATTTGGACTGTTGAGCATACTCTGTCTCGATTCGACTATATTTTTTTTTTAATGTAACACTCAGAACTTGTTTCTAGGTGAACCGATTCGATAACTCTGTTTTTATTATGTTAAAAAAGAATTATCGAAATTATGTTATCAGGTATTTAATCAACTTTCGAGCTAGTGACATAGTCGACTCTAAAAGATAAAAAATTAGACTTTTAATCAAGAGTAAAAGCCTATAAATAAAACTATAAAAGTATTAATACTCACGCCTGTTACCCAGAAGGGTAGGCAGAAACTATGGACTTCCATTTGGCACGATCCTGACACACCTCTCTCGCGGCCAAGTTATCAACCAACTGGGCGATATAATGAAGATGGCCCCAATTAAGAGTACCGTGCGAGTAAGAAGGCTGCGGGTTGGAATCCCGCACGGATCAAGTATTTGTATGGCCTACAAATAATTGTTCCGGATCTGGATGTTTGTCCTAGTGCAATTTATGTTTGTAAACTGCCTCCAGGATACAGGAGAAAATCCTAGTGTGGGGATAAAAAAGATGAAGAAGAAGAAAGAAGAATTATATATATATATATAATAATTTCGTTTCTTTTTAGTCCTTTGAAATCAGTTTTTATTGTTTAATGTTTAACGTTTAAAGATATCTATATATTTGGTCCAGATTAAGGAGCTATGAGGGGTAGGAGGGAAGCGCTCCCCAAATGTTCTGAAGTTGACCCTGACCCAGTTGTCGCAAGGACACGGCACTGCGCAACCCGTCCCTTTCAGCGTTTTATAATATAATAGTAAGGCCCAACGAACGCCACACAGTCCTATCCTCAATAAGATATAATAAATTTTCATGATGCAAAATGGGTTGTTATCTCTTAGGAATTAGATGTAATATTTCGATAAATATTCAAAAATACGAACTTTCACGTTTAAATTTTCATTAAGATAGCTTTTAAATAAGTAAATATGCAGTTCTGAAAGAGTTAGTAGACATTTTTGAAACATTTTAAATTCTAGAAGTTTAAAAAAGTTACAGCCTATATGTATATATACGTATGTCCCACTACTGGAACAGGCCTTTTCTCCCTTTTCAGAGGATTTTAGGGCAAGGAAGTGTCCGCCGCGCTGCCCCAATGCGTGTTGACAGACTTCACATATCTTCGAAATATATTTTGTTTATTTCTCAGACGTGAAAGGTTTCCTCACGATGTTTTCTTTCACCGCTGTACATAATATCCATCTCAATCAGCACTTAAAAATGCAGTTAACAATTTCATTGGTGCCGACGGGATTTTTTTTTAAATTGCGAGAAAATGTATGAAATTACTTTCGTACAATAAGAAACTAGCGTTTGCACACGGCTCCGCACGTGTTTGATGGAGAGCGAAATAATTTCTGTATATTATACCGAAAGCCTATAAATAGGTGTTATCATCGCATCCGTTCATAACGGAACACGTTTACCGGAAATAATATCATCTATGACACGGTGACTGTATGGCTTCATCTGTTCACGTGTATATATAGCTTCACCTGTGTCACTATACCCCCCCCCCCCCCATTCCCGCACTTTTTTTGAACGGACAATGATTGTAACAGACGATGAAATAAAGAAGAAACTTTTCTATCATTTACCAGCGCTTTTAATTTATTCTCCTGACCAAACCTAGAATAAACAATAAGTAATAATTTTACACAATTACGCTTCAGATCTATCCTATGTCACTGTCCGACCCACAACACGAACTATCCCTTTGGTAAAAACATATCGATCCGTTGACCCGTTGCTGCGTGAAAGAAGGATAAACTAAGAAACACACTTTGGCATTTATTATATTACGTTACCGTTACAGCTTATATAAGTCCACTGCTGAACATAGGCCTCCCCCATAGATTGCCTCATAGGATGGATATTTGCCATAGTTGTGATGTTACTGTTGATTTAATAATTTCACCTCTCAGTGGGTCATGTGCTCCTGGTAGATTATCTTCTATACATCCATCCATTACAGCCTATTAAAGTCCACTGCTGAACATAGGCCTCCCCCATAAATTGCCTCATAGGATGGATATTTGCCATAGTTGTAATGTTACTGTTAATTTAATAATTTCACCTCTCCGTGGGTCATGTGCTCCTGGTAGATTATCTTCTATACATCCATCCATTACAGCCTATAAAAGTCCACTGCTGAACATAGGCCTCCCCCATAGATTGCCTCATAGGATGGATATTTGCCATAGTTGTAATATTATTGTTAATTTAATAATTTCACCTCTCAGTGGGTCATGTGCTCCTGGTAGATTATCTTCTATACATCCATCCATTACAGCCTATTAAAGTCCACTGCTGAACATAGGCCTCCCCCATAGATTGCCTCATAGAATGGATATTTGCCATAGTTGTAATGTTACTGTTAATTTAATAATTTCACCTCTCCGTGGGTCATGTGCTCCTGGTAGATTATCTTCTATACATCCATCCATTACAGCCTATAAAAGTCCACTGCTGAACATAGGCCTCCCCCATAGATTGCCTCATAGGATGGATATTTGCCATAGTTGTAATGTTATTGTTAATTTAATAATTTCACCTCTCAGTGGGTCACGTGCTCCTGGTAGATTATCTTCTATACATCCATCCATTACAGGCTGTTAAAGTCCACTGCTGAACATAGGCCTCCCCCATAGATTGCCTCATAGGATGGATATTTGCCATAGTTGTAATGTTACTGTTAATTTAATAATTTCACCTCTCAGTGGGTCATGTGCTCCTGGTTGATTATCATCTATACATCCATCCATTACAGCCTATTAAAGTCCACCGCTGATTCCCTCATAGATTGCCTCGTACTAAAACCTAAAATATTGGAGTTGGACACCGCATTTTTTTAGTCGTTATTAGGAAGACGCTGCTGTCCATCTCCTTGTTCCTCTGTCGGCGCTTACGACACCCACGGGACGTAGTGAGGTAGTGGATATTCTTACACCGCCACTACACGGTACAGTAAATACTATTGGAACGAAGTTCCTTATCGGACGGTACACAATTGGCGGATGGGGGAGAGGCGAGAAAAATTGTAAAATTTTTCCGACACGTCCCCTTCTGACGTAGTGCAGATAGCCAGCTACAAGGAAGCGAGATGGAATAATATTCTTTTCCCTCGCACTTTTTCTTATCTTTGCCATGAAAGAAATATTATGTTATTTTAAATGACGCTAGTAATTCCATTTATTTGTATTTGTTAATCAATAATATAATACGTTTATCCATAATAATATACTACGAAAGGAACTTCGTTCCAACCGAGTGTTCCACGACACTCACGAATAATTTTTTTAACTAAATGGCAGGAATTCTCTTCTGTCTGGGAGTGTGCCTGGATAGGTACCTCTTCTCTATTTTGCTACCAAATAGCAGTGCCTGCACTTCTTTGTATTGGTCTGAACGATATATAGTCAGAATACGTGGCACTATATTAATAGTATAGTTGTAGCACGAATGGGTTGGTTCGACCGGGGAAGGACCACGCTCTCATAGAACACCGACGTCAAATGGCAGCTTAATGCTGCCATATTTCAGTGTGGTGAGTGTAGAGAACCGGAGACCCTTTTTACTGGAAAAGAGGCATTCTATCCTAGTCCTCACGGCTGACAACGCATCTGCATTTTTAATTCGCAAACGAGGATAGATGTCTACGGGCCACAGTAACCACTTACCATCAGGTGGACTGTGTGCTCGTTTGTCACCCTTATCCTATAGAAAAAAGATTAATTACATGCTGTGTCGCAATCGATCTTAGTCCTGAGAGGGTACAACGCTTCTGTGGCCTCCTTTGTTTTAAACTGAATGCATGTGTCCATGGACACTGCACTACCCACTTACCATCAGCTGGCCTGAATAAGTAGAGGGTAATGAATTTTTTTGTAAAATTCATAACCTCACTTTTCTACACAGGGAGTATTGACCCAAAGTTACTTCTGCAACGGCCTCGGCCGCTGCGTATCGGGGGCTGCTATCCCTCCGCGCCTACGGCTTTACAAAAACACTCTAGGGGTAGGGCAGACGAGACTACGTGGGGTCTGGGCGTTTTGATTCGGTTTTAGTACAAATTCGACCTACCTTATCTATAATCAGGTTGCCCTAAACTCTGCTATGATAGTGGTAAATGAAACAACTGTTGTAATTTTGTTTTCTGAAAAACCTCTTGACTGCTCTCCACTGCGACTCAATTCGTTGTGTACGAGTCCCATCTTTAGTCACAAATGAATTGTCTGGGTCCGAGTGTTTAAATTATGAGTGTGCCCGTGTTATATGCAATTTTTTGTGAAAATTATTTTTTGTCACAATTAATTCAAACACATTTCCGACATCCAAAACACTGTAAAATGTTTAAGCGGAACCCTGACAAGCCTCCTAAACTGAAAACTTAATTTAAATCAAGTACCGGGCGTCTATTTCATAATACTAAACCAAATTGACATATTTACGTTTCGCTATATTATACAATTTTTAGGGAAATTTATTACTATCGTAATTAATTCAAAACGCAATTCCGACATCCAAAACAATGTAAAAGGTTCAAGCGGAACTCTGACAAGCGTCCTAAACTGAAAACAATTTAAATCAAGCACCGAACGTCTATAGCCAACACAATGTTTGTTTGTCTCTTTCCGTCTGATATTTTTATTCGGTCAAGAGAAAGTGACATCCCATGTACGTCCCTTATATATTTACTTCATAAATTAATTTAAATATTAACATCAATCCCACATGTCCTCCACGTGTCCACTTACGACACGAAAAAAAAAACTGTGAAAGTAAGCGCCTCGACACACATAAGCCGAAATCGTCGGAATAAGAGCGTTACGCAAAATTGAGCGAAGACCGGATCAAATAATTTTCTTACCATTTACAACTAAAATTATATTATCTTCTAGCCCTGGTCGCTTGTGAGTGCATATTGTCTTTTATTCTTTCTTTATCTTTAAAAAAAACGTTACCTCCATACTAGGATTCTCTCTATATCGTGTTTAGTTTAAATTTCACAAAGACAAACAACTAGACCCGGAACAATAATCACTAGTTGTAGGCGGTACAAATACTTGTTCCGTGTAAGATTCGAACGAGCCGTCAGAATATTGGAAAATATAGGAGCATAGAGATTAGAGATATTAGTCGATGCGACACGCCGGCGGTACAATGCGACATCAGTGTCACGTCTGCATTATCGGGCGAATTGAGCGAAGTACGGATAGAAGACTGCTCTTATCTTTTACATCTAATATGTTAACTTCTTTAATGTTATTGTCGCAGTCGCATATGAGAGCATATTGAAATATTATTCGATGCGACACGCCGGCTGTATGACTCGACAGCAAAGCGACATTGGTGTCCACTTTGCATTTTCGTCCGATAACTGCAAATTAGGCAAAGTACGGATCGAATAATTTTCTTATCATTTACAACTAAAATTGTACTAACAATTTTAATGTTATAATGTCCTGGTAACTTTTAAGAGCATATTGAAGAATAGAGGAGCATAGAGATATTCATTCTGTAAATACTAGGAACAGACACAAGGCTAGTAGTACCAGTCGACTCCATCGAGTCAGTAATTCATTCTTGGGGCGATGTATACGCTTTTACAACAAAACTCCAGAGAATATACAAAATTTGACATGCTCAAAGTTCAAAAACTTTATTAAACTAAGTTTGTATAAAAAGGGTTATTATAATATTAAAACATTTATGAATGATAGTAACCCCTGGAAATGAGGTGATCGCTACCAAGCTATTTCTAATTTGTTGTGTTGTAAATTTGTGTAACATAGATGGTTGTAAGCTGTTATTTAAAAAAAAAGTTCCGCTGGGTTTCTTGCTGGTTCTTCCCAGGACAGAGGTTTTTTTCGAACCAGTGGTAATTATACAAAAGAGTGACTTTCAATAAGTATTATTTATAATCTATATTGAATAAAAAAGTTTCTGTTTATGTTTCTATTATTTGATGCGACACTACGCCACGTAGCAGCGTTGGACTCAGTGGAGACACGTGCTAAGAAGCTCTTTGGTAACCTTGATTTGGTTGAAACTAATCTTGTAAGCCTCTCGGTATTCTATAGGATGCATTTACAATAATAATTACATGCTTTAATTCCTTCCTCTCCTTTCGACTATCGGACAAACAAACAGTCGGCGGGTCTCCACCCCTTCATTGTCGATATTCCACGCATTTACAACCAAACGGTTTGCTTTGTTTTTAGGGTTTCGTACCTCAAAAGGAAAAAACGGAACCCTTATAGGATCACTTTGTTGTCCGTCTGTCTGTCTGTCTGTCTGTCAAGACCCTTTTTCTCAGGAACGCGTGTAGGGATCAAGCTGAAATTCATAAGAAATACTTAAGTCTACTGTCCCTTGGAGCTGTGAAAAAACCAAACTTCTAAACCAACGCAATCAAAAGATACAGCCGTTTATGCCGCAAATTTCCGACATTCGCAAGGGAATCAAAACCTACAGGGTACTTCCCGTGAACTTAGAATCTTAAAATTTGGTACGACGCAACGTATTGTAGCACAGATAAAGGAAAAATTGCGAAAAGCATAAATTTTTAGTTACATCATATAATAAAAATATTTTTAATAATTTTAAACTACGGATTTGTGCGGAACCCTCGGAGCGCGAGTCCAACTTGCACTTGGCCGGTTTTTTGCAATGCGTACCACAAAGGAGTGGAATAATTTGTCGGCGTCTGACTTTCCGTCCGAATACAATCTCTGTCTTCAAGGCAAGAGTGAATAGGCTTTTGTTACGCTTAGACAGTGCGATTCACTATCTAGGGCTTCATCACCACTTACCACCACCACCAGGTGGGATTGTGGTCAAGCTAAAAATTAAATAAGTAAAATTAACATGCCGGCGTATGACACGTCAGCCCCGCAACATCACTGTCACATACATTACGTTGTAAAGAATTTGGGGAATCCGTTACAAAACACAAGTCATCTGCGTACATAATTTCCGTTATTACGTCGCAAGTCACCTTAGACTTTGATCGCAGTCTATTTAAACTAAAAAACTGGCTCTCGGTGCGGTAACGAATACGTATGCCTTCATGCAGAGTATGTAGAACATCCCTGACACAACCACAGCGAAATAGAGAGCAAACAACGTTGGCGCCAGGACACAACCATGCTTAACACCGCAGGTAACAGGGAAAAATTCTGTTTGTTCACCGTTTACGGAAACGCAGCTAGTTATTCCGTCGTATAGAAGTCTCAATACACGTATATACTTTTCCGGACATCCTAATTTTAACAAAATCATCCATAACGCTTCACGAGGTATACTATCAAACGCTTAATGATTTCTTATATTTACGCGAACACTACACATTGAATAAAACTATTTTTACGGATTTTATCGCGTTTAATTAACTTATTTTATATTCCCGACGTTTCGATTCCTGCCAAGGATGATACGTGAGGCTATTGAAATTAAAAAACATCCTAATTTCAATAGAGAGGGAGGCTGGGTACTACCACCTGCTTGGAATCCTGTAATTAATAAAATTAAAACTAAACCCAAGCATACCACTGCAAGACTTCAAATACACAGTTAGTTCATTCTGCGTAGATCGAACTAAAATTATCAATTAAAAAAAGCTGAAGGTACTCCGGTTTAACTCTGACATCGGGACGTCAATCACCTCAGTCCCCCATGACCACGGTTGCTGGAAAGCAACCGATACGTCGGGAATATAAAATAAGTTAATTAAACGCGATAAAATCCGTAAAAATAGTTTTTATTCAACTATCAAACGCTTTCGCCAGATCGACAAATGAAAGGAACATCGGTCGACGGTGCTCGCGACTTTTACCTGCAGTTGACGTACGCAAAAGATAGCTGCACAAGTACCCCTTCCCGGACGAAAACCAAACTGGGTTTCTGGTAACAACGCTTCCGAAATAGGAATGAGTCGGTTGAGCAGCACCCTAGCAAATATTTTTCCAGGTGTAGAAACGAGCGACACACCACAATATGAACGATACAACACCACGATCATATCGTGGTGTTGTTTGTAGTCACAAACCACAATTCAAAACAACAACAAAGAACTGAACTGAAAAGTAAGACAGATTTTCTTTACCTGTCTATATATATATATATATATATATATATATATCTTTATATATAAAAATTACGTGTCACGTTGTTTGTCCGCGATGGACTCCTAAACTAATGAACTGATTTCAATGAAATTATTGGTCAATGTGCAGTTTGGTCCAACTTAAAAGATAGGATAGCTTACATCTCAATTTATAGTCGCAATACAATATTATTTTATTGAAAATTATTTCTCTATTATTTGACAGTCACAATTATCTGTTAGCTCCAAACGGTTCTGTCAGATGACGATATCTGTTGACTGGATTTAGTAAATATTTAATAGATAATTATGTGGGCTCCAGCCAGAGATTGCAAAAAAAAGCAATCTTTATTTAAAATATATTTAATTTAAAATAATAATTACAATTAATTCTTATAACTAAGTGAGGTGACTCTAATTCGATGTTTGAATCTAGAATGATTTCACACGGTAAAATATAAGAACCAGGTAATGTAAGACACTAGACACGTTATGCTGATACGGCGCCTCGTGATTGTCGTAAGCCGATGCAACGCAGCAGATTGCCTGGATTAGGGCTGCGTAACAACTCCCCCCGAAGAACAGCGACTATGGAAGACCTTGGTCGTGAATTGAGCTGGAAGTTGATTGGGATTAATCTTCTCAGTGTCTGGAATAGCGTATACCCTTAATGATTTAGGGTGGTCCTCTTCTGTGTTTCTTTGCGTAACTCCAGTTGGCTTCGGTTTGTATTTTCTATATAGTATCCATAGAATCAGTGCACCTGCACCTATTATTAATGCGTAAAATGGTATTGTAGTATGGTATAGACTGTAGTCTTTGTTTCTTCCTAGATTTACTGGCGCTTGCTGGGATATTTTAGTGTTCGTTGCATGAAGATGTTGAAGGTTTATTGAATTTAGTTTATGTGCCGATGCAGGAGATGGGATGCTGGTGTTTTCCTCAGGTATGTCTATTATCTTTAAGGCTTGTCCCTTCAATCGATCTTTAGCGTTTGAGATTGAGAAAAGTGGCGTTTCTATATAGCATTTCAGAGGGACAATAACGAGATAACTACCTTGAAGTATTTTGTAGAGATCTTGTCCACAGGATAGATGTACTTTCGTTGGTGTGGGGAAAGTGATGGTGTAGTGCTTGTCGTCCAGTTCTTCGTAAGCTGGTTTATCTAGGGTGACCATGAACGGGTTACATACTGCATTCGTTTGTTGTTTAGTGATGAGGTGATGGATGCAATCCGGGGATGGTTGACCTCTCAGGCTCTGATTTTCCTTACAGATGTACCATTTACTGGTCTTCGGGCATTCTGCCTCTATGTACTGAAAATCTTTCTGATAAATGGCTAGGAAAGGAAAGGGTGGTGTGAGGATTTCGTGTTTCTTGTTAGGAACAATAGATAACTTATACATATCATATATATGGGGTAATAAAATTGGGAACTTAAATACTATTACTATTTCATTTCCTACATAATATGAACCTAATCTAATAATATCATAATATTCTCTTATATCTAAATCTCCTACCTTTTTACTTCCGTAAAGTCGGGTTGCCCTATTAATCATTATTCCGATAGATTCTAAATTAATTATAGAGTGGTGCATAGTGTTAGCTCTTATAAATGCTAAGTTATTCTGTAACTTAATTAATTCTTGTGAAATGGAATCAACGTTATCACTAAGGATCATTAATACTTGTCCAAAATGGGCATATTTAATTAGGTCATAGTCTCTGGTAGCTTCGGATTGATTTATTTTACCTATTAATATTTCTAATTTATTTTGATTATCCACAATGCTATCTATTATTTTGGAGTATTGATTTGTTAAATCTTTAGTTAAGCTTACATGACTATTAAATTCCGTAACGATTTTATTTTCGTCTTCGCGGATGGATTTTACAGCGCGATTAAAATGATCTGCATCTGTATAATCAAGGTTACCGGTTATACTTTTTATGATGGAACCGAGACCATCTACGAGTCCTCTTTTCTCGCGGTTCGTTTTAAAGCTTCTCAACTGTATGGTGACACTTTCAAGCTTATTTTTAAGATAATCAATATGAGGCTGAAATAAGGAATTAGTAATGTTGTTAAGGTTAGGGCTAATACTGATTAACTGTATTTTAACTGAATTTACTTTATCTTCTAATTCTTGGAGATTAACATATTGCAGAAATGCATGGTAGTGGGATAGGATTCGAGCGGGGCCTAATTTGAAGGGTAATATACCAGGTCCATCACTAAGACTTTCAAGTCTTATCTCCTGCATTAGAGCTGGTCCCAGAAGGAGATGAAGTACCAGGAGAGTCCTGTAACAATTATTTCGTTTTAGGTATTCTCTTCAATCGAGTTTTTGCTACGGGACCTCGTTTTTTCTTTGTATAAATGTGAATTGGGAGATTTGCCATTACTGTGTCGTGTGTGTATCGAGGAGCTAATTTCTGACGGGATGCGAATGGATTTTTTATAAAGATTTGTTGTTCCGGGGAATATTCAGCTTCCTGTTCTCGGTTTTTATTGCGAGTATCAGTCAAGTCTTTACGCATGTCATTACATAGGTCGTGAATAGTTTTATAGGTCTCAGTCATTCTGTCTTTATGGTTTACGACGTACTGTTGAAGTAAGTGGGCGGACAGATCTATGTCAAAAGGATCGCGAGGGTCAAAATGTCCTGTAATTACTTCTATTGGTTTGCATTTTGTGAAGCTATGTATACTATGATTGTAAGCTAATAGAGCATAGGGCATAAGGTTAATAGCGGATTCATTCTTTTGATTTATCTTTAAAATACGGAGATGTTCTAGTATGGTGGCGTGAAATCGTTCAACGATACCATTTTCGTTGGGTGCATGTGGGGCTACTCTATGGTGCTGAATTTTATGAAGTCTAACGAATTCTGCAATAAGCTGGTTGGTAAACTCAGGGCCGTTATCGGAAACTATGGTAATTGGAATTCCATGATGTGTGCAGAAAATCAGTAAAGCTTGTACTACACTGACAGCAGTGCCGTCTCGCAAATAATACGCCTGAGCATATTTAGAAAAACTATCAACTATTGTCAAATACTTTTCCCCTTGAATTGTTAATAGATCTACGTGAACTAGTTCAAAAGGCTTAGAAGCTGGTGGTACAATTTTAAATTTCTGTTTAACTGGATTGCGGTCGTATTTACCTTGTCCGCATACTGTACAGTCATTAATAAATTTAGTAATGTGCTCTCTCATTTTCGGCCAGTAATATTTGCGGGACAAAGCCGAGAGACACTCGTTAATGGCTCGATGGTTCGTCTTTCCATCGTGATATTTATGAATGATTTCTTGCTGTCTTAAATACTCCCTAACGTTTTCCAATTCACTTTTTGTTAGAAAAAGATTAAGAGATGAACTTTTAAAAGACTTTTGTATGATTGGTATGACAGTGTACATTGCAGAGTTTGGATTAATGAGTAATCCTGTCCTAATTTTCGGATGGACGTATTCTTTTATAGCATTAATGACATCCTCTTCTATGTTTGATTGAGCTATTTGTATCGTAATGCGTGTGTGTGTTTCGAATGGTTTAGTGATAACTGGTCTAGCTTTTATATCGCCTACTATATTTAAGATTATCTGCTTAGTGAACTTATTTAGCGGTTCGTCAGAAATGGGAACCTCGAGGATGGGGTTTTCTTTATCTGTATGAACGGTGATAGTTCTGGAATCATCTGCGGCTTCGGTAGCCGTTATAGTCCTAGAGTCGTCTAAAGTGTGTACCCCTTCGGAGGGATTAGGTAAGATGGAAAGCAGTTCATCTATTATGGGTCTTAGCTCGTCGTTGTGAAGTTCGATGCGCGATAGTGCATCGGCATTCGTATTACACTTGCCTTGCTTATATACGACAGTAAAGTCATATTCACTCAGCTTAAGGCGCCATCTGGTTAGACGCGAATTGGGCTCTTTTAAGCTCATAATCCATTGTAAGGGTTTATGGTCTGTAATAATTTTGAATTTACGGCCGAATAAATAGGGACGAAAATACTTAGTCGCCCATACGATAGCTAAAAGTTCCTTTTCTATCGTGCTATAGTTACTTTCGCTGGAGTTAAGTGTACGAGAAGCATATGCAATGGGTTTGTCTGAACCGACTGTCCCCTGTGATAAAACTGCGCCAATCGCCACGTTTGAGGCATCGGTTGTCAAAATAAAATCTCTACTGAAGTCTGGATACTGTAAAATTGGGTCATTTGTTAAGAGAGTTTTACAGTGTTCAAAGCAGTTAATATAATTTTGATCTAACGTTATCTTTGATCCCTTTTTAAGACATTGAGTGAGTGGTTTTGTGAGACGTGCGAAGTCTGGTATAAATTTTCTATAGTATCCTAGAAGTCCTAGAAAACGCTTAATTTCGGTTGTAGTTTTTGGCAGTGGGTATTTTTCGATGGCTTTAATTTTGTCTGGGTTGGGTTTAACCCCGTTTTTACAAATAACATGACCTAGAAACTCGGTTTCCAGCTTCAAAAACTCTGATTTATCCATCTGAATTTTGAAGTTGGATTCCCGTAGCCTTTTGAATACTTTTTCCAGATTTGTCATATGTTCTTGTAAGGATGTACTGAAGACAATTATGTCATCTAGATACACTAAACAAATTTCGTTCTGTAAGTTCTTTAATACGTTGTCCATCACCCTTTGGAAGGTTGATGGACTATTTTTCAGGCCCATTGGCATCCTGAGAAATTCATAATGTCCATTCTCTACATTAAAAGCAGTTTTGTGAATATCCGCGGAATCCATTTCTACCTGATAAAATCCACTGGCTAAATCGAGCGTGGTAAAGTACTGACATTTGCCCAGTTTATCTAGCACATCGGTTATATTAGGAATAGGATATTTGTCATCGACTGTCTTTTCGTTCACCTTCCTGAAGTCAACAACAAGACGCCATTTTATTTTGCCGGAAGCGTCCGCCTTTTTGGGTACAATCCAAATAGGAGAGCTCCAGGCAGAATCGGATGGTCTAATTATATTTTGTTCGAGCATCTTATTGATTTGGTCCCGGACTTCCTGTCGGTGGACATACGGGTATCTGTAGCTCTTAGTATGTACGGGGATTTCATCATGTGTTTTAATTCTATGTTTGATCTTGTTGGTGAATGTTAAAGGTTCACCATCAAGGTAAAACACGTCGGCATATGAGGCGCATAACCGTTGTAGGTTTGCTAGCTCTTCAGGATTAAGGTGATCGGTGCGAAGACGGGATAAAACATTTTTAGCGCGATCCGATAACGTTTCAGTAAACTGGCACTCGACATTATATATTTCGGCTTCTACCGGACGGTCCATTGAAAAAATTACATCATTTGAGCTGTTATTGGTAATTTCGACCCAACCACGATTATTAATTACTTTCGTTATACAATCAGAGATTATGCAGTTACAAATTATTTGATTTTCAACTACTACGTCACCGTCCTTTGAGTTTATAGGCAACCTAACTAATTTTGATGACTGCGCGGGTATAATTTCCTCATATAAATTTGCGTTACGTGAGTCATACATTTCGATTGGAATTTTTGCGTTACGAGTAATAAGTAATTTATTTCTAAGATCGATATTAGAACCCCATATGTCTAGTAAATCAAACCCTATCAGTCCGTCGAAGTAATTATGAAATTTATAAATGAACAAGGTTATATTATCTCGTTCATTAAATTCTAAAGGGCATGGGAGAGTTATAGAATAATTATTTTTACTTGTCGCGTGAACATTGGTGACTTCGAATGGGTCATAATTCAGTGAAATATGGCTAAAATATTTTCGTACAGCTTCGGGACTAATAAATGATTGGTTTGCGCCGGTGTCTATTAAGAATTTCAGTGGGGGATTACTTGTCTGAATGTAACCGAGTTGCCTTTGTATGTGGAAATTGACTTCTATTTTTGTTTTTCTGAATTGGTGCACTTCCGAAAATCCTCATTGTTAGTCAGGGTAAAACTAGTGTCTACTTCCTCTACGATAGGAGCTTCCGCGTGGTTATACGGTTGCTCGTATCCATAGTTGGGATATTGTTCGTAAGAATAATACTCCTGATTATCGTTATAGTCAAGATAGTCGTATTCATAGTACGCGTCGGTGCTGTAGTCGTAGTCAAAATCAGTCTCGTTAAAGTTTACCTCCCGTGTCTTAAAGTAATTGCTCGGCGGTGGGTTGCCAAACCGTCTCCAGTCATGTCCAGTCGGTGGTAAGGGTTTTGTAACAAATGGAGTGACACCGCTCATAGGAGAAGGGCGCATGTTATTATTTAAGTTGAAGCCCTGTGGTTGTTGAGGTCTATTAGGAAGCTTAAATACATTGCTCTGGGGGTTATAATTTGGTGGAGGAGCACGCATCATCTGTTGCGTACGAGTGGGACCGCGTGGTTGATGCATCTGGGGTGGTAAATTGGGTCTCCAGCCCTGTGCAGCATGCGGTTGCATAGGTGGCTGTCTAAACGAGTTCAGCATATTATTACCCTGTGGTCTAGGTAGCGGCGGCATGTTAAACGTGGTAGGTTTTGGAAGGAAATTATTTAATGGTAGGCTATGTGAAGGGTGAGTCCATTCCTTCTTGATCTGACTGCCTTCATTTCGCTGTTGGAGGTAAAGGGTGTTTAATTCCTCCTGTACGAATTCAAGTGCTTTCTCCATACTTTCGGGACGCATACATCTTATTCTAGACCCTAGGGGGTCTTTTAATCCGCGTAAATAAGCTTGCAAGGTCAGTTTTTTATAGAGTGCGCGCTTAGCTTCAATTGTCGTACTAATAGTTTCATGTAAAGTGACATAGGTCATTATTGTACTAAATAAACTTTGAACTCGCTCGTAAAATTCTTGCGGGGTACTAGACCCTTGGGTTTGTAATGATAAATCGCTGTATAATGCGGTTTCGTCGCGATGGTCGGCGAAGTTATTTATAAGAGCGCTTTTGATGCCGGCCCAGGTTTCGGGTATTCCATTTGAATTTATTAGCCTAGCCGCGGGCCCAGTTATTTTATTTAAAATCCCGTTAATGAGAGAAAGATTGGCTAGTTCGTATCCGGGCTCATTTCTTACGTGAGCTAACACAAGTTGATCGCACAGGTTAATAAAGCGCGTAAGGATGTACGGGTTACCGTCAAATTCGGGCAAAACTCTAAGTGACTTATAAACTAGGTCTATTTCATTTGATTGTGCCATACTATCGGTTTCCAAACCTCTGTTCTCGTCTATAATACTAAGCTTAGAAGACCTACTACTATCTAACCTAACGTTCCGTGTTCCCCTTGGATGGAAAATTTTGGAAGCTTTATCCTAACACAGTTATATGTAAAACACAGTAAAATACAACAGGATATAAATATATATAAAATTAGGATAGAGTAAAAAAAATAATTACGGAACTAGGAAGGGTAAGGATTGAAAGATTCAAGCACTTACAGCATTACTTCTTTTTGCGGAATCGATGCCTGGATTCGCCTCTGGACTGGTGCTCCCGTAGATTCTGTATCTTCTTGGTCAATCTTGAATAACTGACTCTACTTTAGAAGATCCTACCGACTGCGCCAATTATGTGGGCTCCAGCCAGAGATTGCAAAAAAAAGCAATCTTTATTTAAAATATATTTAATTTAAAATAATAATTACAATTAATTCTTATAACTAAGTGAGGTGACTCTAATTCGATGTTTGAATCTAGAATGATTTCACACGGTAAAATATAAGAACCAGGTAATGTAAGACACTAGACACGTTATGCTGACACGGCGCCTCGTGATTGTCGTAAGCCGATGCAACGCAGCAGATTGCCTGGATTAGGGCTGCGTAACAAGATGGCGCTATGTTAAAAATACAAACGTTTTAATATAAGCTACAATTTCAGCTAGTATATATATATATATATATATATATACTAGCTCACCAGGCAGACGTTCTGCCCTTTCTAACGGCCCTTCCTTTAAAAATTCTTAAATTCGCAATAAAAAATTTTGAGGGTCATTTAGCGGGATAAAAACTATCCTATCTCTCAAGTTGGACCAAAATGCACACAGTGTGCAAAATTTCATTGAAATCAGTTCAGTAGTTTAGGAGTCCATCGCGGACAAACAACGTGACACGTACTTTTTATATATAAAGATTTATATATATATATATATATATATATATATATATATATATATATATATATATGTGTGTGTATGTATATATATAGTGTTATTTCTATTTCCAAATAATTAATTGTCATTTACATAATTCTGTCATTTTACATATAGCAACTTCTAAAAACATAACTGCGTTTAGTTTACGATTATATTACGCTTATTTATTGAAATATTTTTAATGATATTATTAACTATTCCGAAGTTTTAAAAATAGTACACTGACATGAAAATAGATTGCTTAGTTCTCTCAATATGTGGTACAAATCTCTCTTACAAAGCAATAAGGACCGTGGCCGAGCTCACTTGACTACTCTAGCGCCATCTATTATCTATCTACGGAAGCGGTTGCGATGTATATCGATATGAAAATTTGACGCGCTAAATACATCGTTATTTATTTAATACATTTCCATAGATGTCGCTACATGGTACCGCTAAGTAAGATTGACGAAGTCATTGGGCTCTAGTTCTATAACAAAACAACAAAAAAAGTATGCGGTATAAAATCTGCCGTTCACCTTTGGAAAAAGCATTCCACCCCTAAAGGTAGCAAATAAAAACGTATTTTTTAGCAATTTAAGGCCGGTTTTTACTAATTTTTGTTATAATTGTGGCCAATATGCTAGTCGTACGAGACTGTAACATTAAAAAAAATAGTTTGCAGTTTTCCTTCCATAAATATCGTTTTACACAGTCTACGTAGGTACGAATTACTTCACTCATAACGAACTATCACTGGCTACTGGGTTTTATCAAAGATTAAAGAAACTACTATTTATCAGTTTTTTTTACGTTACATCAATTAATTTACAATCTTATCTATATCACAGAATTCCAGCGTAAAATAGCAGCTTAATGCTGCTGTGTTTCGTATGGTGAGTATAGAGAACCGGAGACCCTTTTTTACTAAAATCGAGGCATTCCACGTTAGTCCTTGAGGTGACAACCAGGGATGGAAAAAATCATGATTTTATTAAAATTTTTTTTGGATTTTTGATTTTTTCTGTATATTTGTAAATTCACGATTTGGTAACACTTTTGACATAGTAGGAATAAAAATTTATGAATACAAATGTATGAGACTGATATTAAGAGTAAAATAATTAATACTGTATTATTTGCAGTTTATATCTTAAGGGTGAATTTCTAAAACATTTTTTTTGTTGATTTTACTAAGTTTATGAGACTGACAGACCTCATCGCTACGTCTTTGTTGATTTTCCAAAGTTTATGAGACTATTGTAGTAGATTAATAAGAATAACATAAAACAACAAAAGACTTTACCTTATTTTAAGCCAGTTTTATTTCATTTTCTGCCTAATTTATACATGATGATTTAAATCAATGATTTTTTTAATTAAAATCAAGCAATTTAAATCATGATTTAAATCATGAAAATCATGTGTGCAGTTGTCACACAGTAAAAGTGAAACTTTCAAAAAAGAGACCGAGGTAATAAGAAACGTTGTATACTGTATTCTATCTCATTCTTTCACATGCTAAATATGTGTATGTTTGTCTCTTTTTAGTTTCATCGAATTTCAAATCACAATAATTCTAAAATGTGTTCACTTAAAAAAACAGGACTTATCGTATTCCTAGTTTGTACCAAAGTATGAATACGTTAAAATATAATCTACATAATATATAAATAAAATGATAGAGGTCTGCAGTTGTGCGCGCATCACGGAAAAACTACTGGATAGTTTTCAATTAGGTTTGCAAAGTTTCATTCCTGAGACACTTCGCCCTTATCTAAAAAAATATATTGCGACAGTTCATTTAATAAAATGTTATTATAAAGTTTTAACAAACAAGGGTTTTTCACACGGTCAACTGTACGTCGCTTGCTCTCGCGTTACTAACCCAGATAATTTATACATTTTAGCTACAAACGGAGCAACGAATAAAATTGTTTACAAATACATTTTGTAAGCAAAATATATTTTTGCTTGCGATATTTTTGGCGGTTTTCCTTCGCACTTATATGAAAACTTTGTTAATATATTTTTTTTACGTGATAGAGCCATCCTGCAGCTATATTACTTGCATAGTTGTAGCACGAATGGGTCGGCTCGACCGGGGAAGGACCACGCTCTCACAGAATACCAGCTTAAAATAGCAGCATAACGTTGCTGTGTTTCGTATGGTGAGTGTAGAGAACCGGAGACCCTTTTTTACTGGAAACGAGGCATTCCATCTTAGTCGTCACGGGTGACAACGCATCTGCATTTTGATTCGTAATCGATGTCGATGTCTATGGGCCACAGCAACCACTTATCACATAACATCAGGTGGACTGTGTGCTCATTTGTCACCCTAATTCTATAAAAAAAATATCAAGCAACGCGGACGAAGTCGCGGGTGCTACTTAGTTTATGATAATTTCCCGCGTGGAATACTTACGAAAAGCTTTACTTATAAAATATTTTCATTAATCTTCACCTCACAAAGACGACAACCGGCAAATTAAGCCTTTTTTTATAAAACTTGAGTGACAAACGAATTTACAGTTCACCTGATGATAAAACTGCAGTCCACCTGTAGCAAAGTTACAATAAAGTAGTCTACAGATGCGTTATCACATTTGAGGACTAAGATAAAATGTCTCACGGCCTGTAATTGGTTGGCTCTCTAGGCTACTTATCATTAGTCAATTTATTAATTTTTACTTTAATTAAACGGTATAATATGACCAGGATAATAAAAGGAGTGTTTCATTGGTTTGAGCACGTAAAAAGAATGATAAAAGCGTGACAGTGCAAGATTATCCAGCAGAAGGAAGGGACCGAATCGAAGTTTATCGACCAAACTTTGCACTATACGGAAGTTGGGCCAAATTGCCCTTCCTTAGCCTTAACCGATGAGCATGTATGCGTAATCTATACTTAATATTAAAGGGGTAAAGTTTGTAAAATTCTGAGTTTGTTTGTAGGAAGTAATCTCTGGAACTACCGATTTTAAAAATTCTTTCACTAGTAGAAAGCTCGATTATTCCTGAGTGACACAGGCTATATTTGACTGTGATTAATAATATTTTTTAATGTGAAATAACAATATTTGTCAATGAATTCCAAAAACAGTACTAAGAACCACACAAGATAATTTCATCACAAGTTAAAATGTTTGACGCCCAGTAAAGTGGGCACGTGTCAGTATGTGTGTAAAAGCGAGAGAAGTGTGTCAAGATCATGCTATTTTTTTTATAGGTTAAGGGTGACAAATGAGCACACAGTCCACCTGATGGTAAGTGGTTGCTGCAGCCCATAGACATCTACATCTATCCTCGTTTGCGAATCAAAATGCAGATGCGTTGTCACCCGTGAGGACTAAGATGTAATGCCTCATTTCCAGTAAAAAGGGCCTCCGGCCACCTGCACTCACCAAGCGAAACGCAGAGGTAAACCTCTACATCACGCTGGTATTCTGTGAGGTCGTGGTACCACCCCGGTTCGAGCTGGCCCATCCGTGCGACAGCAAAAGCTGCCGCGTGGCTCTACCACTCTTAAACGTTAAACGGAAGTCTGTTATATCTGCCTACCCGTCTGAGCGACAGGCGTAAAACGGTGAAAACCAATTACGTTAATTAAGGACAACATATTATTCGTTCTTATCGCTCACAAGACTTCAGACATTCCGATGATACTAACATCTATTAATCCGCAATCAGATCACACTTGGGATTTGGGTTCAGGAGAGCGTTGACCGCAGTGAGGACAGGCGAGTTTATAATCACATTGTGTGACATATCACAGATTAAATAATGTTTCTACGTAAGCCATATCATGATGCTAGGTCTTATCAATTCCGCGTAGTGGTGGTATGAGAATGTCCACTATACCATATCATCCCGTGGGTGTCGTAAGAGGCGACAGAGGTAAACAAACCAGGAGATGGACAGCAGCGATTTGCTAATAACATAATAGATTATTATTAAATAATCAATAAACGAAAAAAACTGCGTTTGCAAAATCACCTGCCAAGCGTGGCAACTATGCTAAACATTCTCAGGCAATTTTTGGTAAGACCTGTGTTAAAAAATGGATTTTGATAGGCTGTAAAAAAGAAGAAGGTGTTAAAAGCATGGTTTGGCCTCCTCAGAGCCCGGATCTCAATCCCATTGAACTTTTGTGGGAAGAGATTGACAGGAACGTCCGTAATTGTGGTTCATCCTCGTGATAAGAAATGTGGAACGCTTTGTGCTAAAGTTGGAGCGATATATCACAAGACATATTGTGTTTTTCCGACCAGAAATTCTCAGTAGCAGGCCGCAGTCAGGTAGTTGATGGTGCTTTACCCCCCGTGCATCGGGAAGCACGTAAAGCCGTTGGTCCTGCGCCTGATCTCTACAGTCGTGTTGAATTACCGTCCAATCGAACTGTGAGAGTGAGGCAATAGAGAGTGCACCTGTGCTTGCGCGTGCCCTTGGGCACTATAATCCTGTCCAGCGCAGATGGCTAGTCGTTGAGGCTGGCCGCCGTGATCGAAATTCGGTATGGAGGACATTATAATTATTTTACCGTAAGAGATTAACTCTTGACACAATCTATGAAGCCTTTATAAATACGCCAGAGTTGACTAATCGCGCCGTCTTATCAATTTGCGCGCGCGCGTTACGAAACACACAGATAACATACATCGTTTAAGATACGGCATTGCCACATGTCACATAACCTCAAAATTGACCACGTGTTATATCACGATGACACAGTGGCGCGTAATTAATAAATACTTTTTTATATATTACTAACTGGTACCCGGCGCTTTGGTGCCGCAAAAAAAATGTGGAAATATCGTTTTAAATTTGGAAGAGATATATTGTTTTGTTAGAAATGATAATACATTCATTGGAGTTGAATGATATATATAATTTACAAATAAATTTGTGGGTACGATAGCACATAAAATATGAACTTACAAACATTATTTTTTATCCATTAGATATATATATATTTTTTTATTTAGGATAGGGTGACAAACCAGCACACAGTCCACCTGATGGTAAGTGGTTGTTGTGACCCATAGACATTTACATATATCCCCAATAAATCTTCAAAATGCAGATGCGTTACCAACCATGAGGACTGAGATGGAATGCCTCTTTTCCAGTAAAAAGGGTTAATTTAATTTTTCAGGAAGAAATTGCTATATATAGCAAAAATTTTATTTCCATTTAAATACTAGTATCCATATATGCATTAATAACTATTTTAAACTATTAATACCTCATTGTTAAATCTATATCGTAAATTGACTTTGTGGGCCAAATAAAAGACGATATTTTTATTACATAATCATACAGTAACAATAAAATAATAAGTTTAAAATAAAATTTGTCTTTGGACCGTTGGAATTCAAATAGCGTATATTCCATGTAGCAATAGGACCGAAATTTTATTCCTCAGTATTTATTTATTTTTGTTATATTTATCTTGTATTATGTCGTAAAATTTGATTAATTTTCTAATTTATTGTGGAAAAGTTTTACATACTTAAATTGCAAATAGACACACAGTACAGTAATTTGTAGGCCATAAAAACAATTGTTCCATATGGGATATGAGTCCACAGCCCCGCAGCTTCGAAGTCAAAATGTTTAAACCGCTGCGTTACCAAGCCGTCAAATTCTGTTAATGTATAATAATCATATTATTCGATTAGCTTGAATCGTTTCATTCTGAGGTTGTTATCAAAGAAAGTGAAGCATTTCTAGATATTTATTACAAACTAAGGTGTGTGAGATTAATATTTTTTTTTTTATAGGATAAGGGTGAAAAACGCGCACACTGTCCACCTGATGGCAAGTGGTTGCTGCGGCCCATAGACATCTACATCTATCCTCTGTTACAGATCAAAATGCAGATGCGTTGTCACCAGTGAGGACTAGGATGGAATGCCTCATTTCCAGTAAAAAGGGCCTCTGGCCACCTGCACTCACCAAGCGAAACGCAGAGGTAAACCTCTATTTCACGCTGATTTTCTGTGAGGTCGTGGTACCATCCCGGTTCGAGCTGGCCCATCCATACGACAGCAAAAGCTGCCGCCTGGGTCTACCACTGTTATATGGTCATTATATGGTCACCTTAAGGTGAAAACACCAGGGTAATCCAAGAAATTCCAATTTTCTTACGTTTTTTGCAATTTGTAGGTCAGTGTCAGGTTGTATGTTTAACAAAATATGATTCGCGAGCGTAACGAGTATCTATATACAGAATTATAATCATCATAATCATCAACACAACCGTCTATGTTCGTATAATCCCATTATATGGCTATTTCCAGAAAAACTCATTCAAAGGAATTATGTGAATTTAGAGGGTTGTATTTGTGATTTCAATGATAATAATTCTATAAACAAATACTCGTTACGGTAGCGAATCATATTTTATTTAACACACAACCTGACCCTGACCTGCAAATTCCAAAAAACGCAAGAAAATTAGAATCTCGCGGGCCACCCTGGAGTTTTCCCCTTATGACAAAAACTCAAAGTCGTATACTATATACTATAACTAATATATTTAAAAATAAATACCAAATAAGCTTTGGCAATAATTAGAAACACTTCAAAAGTCCAATTTAAAAAAATACTAACTCCATATCAAATTAATATATAAAGCACTGATTTCTATTACAAAAATTACAAAATAAAAGAACTTTTTATCTTAACATACACTCCGCAGTAATTTAAAAATGTTCCTTACATTTGAAACAGAAACTTTTTTATTCAATATAGATTATAAATAATACTTACTGAATGTCACTCTTTTGTTTAATTAGCATTGGTTCGAAAAAAAACTGTCCTGGGAAGAACCAGCAAGAAAACCAGTGGGACTTTTTTTTAAATAACAGCTTTAATTTTTTTATCTTATATATAATTTAATTATCCATAAATTCCTTAATATTATTATAACCCTTTTTATACAAGCTTTGTTTAATAAATCTTTTGAACTTTGAGCAAATTCAATTTTGTATAATTTCTGGGATTTTGTTGTAAAAGCGTATACATCGCCTCAAGAATGAATTACTGACTCGGTGGAGTCGAGTAACTGGTACTACTAGCTTATGTCTGTTAGTATTTACAGAATGAATATCACTTATTTTTGTATAACTACCTTTATTTGAAATCACACATAATTTCCAGCTCATTCAGTCAATCTATTAGTAATTATTTGTCACCAACATTTAAAATTCTTTACCGACAAACTACTCTGTACGACTTTAATCACAGAGCATTAAGAGTTGATTCTGGCAGTATGAACGTAAGATAACAGACTATTATATACGTTTGACAATAGGAGTATGAACATAAACAATGAATGTTTTAATTGTATTTAATTTAATGTATTTGTAACACATATTACATATAAATTTTAGATTTCTTCATTCCTAATCTTTAACTATCTACTACCTACCAACTCAAAATAATATAAAAAAGGGGTACAAAGTTTTATCCTCACATTTTAATATATAGATATATTATATCTGCAAATAATTAAATATGGACTTCTGAGTCATACAACAAACTGCTCAACAAACATATTGAACAACTAACAAATTGCCCAAAAGCCCATAATTCAATGTTGTAATCCTTCTATTGTACAGATTAGGAAATAATACATAACTTCAGAATGAAATTGAATGAATCAAGTGGAAACATACAAACACATTCAGCACAGTTAACAGTGGTAGAGCCAGGCAGCAGCTTTTGCTGTCGCACGGATGAGCCGACTCGAACCGGGGTGGTACCACGACCTCACAGAAAACCAGCGTGAAGTAGAGGTTTACCTCTGCGTTTCGCTTGGTGAGTGCAGGTGGCCGGAGGCCCTTTTCTCTGGAAATGAGGCATTCCATCTTAGTCCTCACGGGTGACAACGCATCTACATTTTGATTTCTAATAGAGGATAGATGTAGATGTCTATGGGCCGCAGCAAGCACTTACCATCAGGTGGACTGTGTGCTCGTTTGTAACCCTTATCCTATAAAAAAACTCATCCCACAAGTTTCAGAGGATATTCAGGCTATAAGTAATTTTAAGAACAGGTTTTTAACATTCTATAGGTGTATTGCGATGCCCAAATAATCAACCTAGATAGACAACTGCAGCTTGGATTAATTATATCTATGAAAAACTGATCTGCTTCCTCCTTCAAAACTGGATCAATTTTTTTAAGACCAATATATGAAGTATTGTTACTGTGTCTGCAAGTGTTTCTTTTATTTTTATATTTGAATTTGCTTAATGATCCAGTTAAATTTGTTCATACAGCAAACAATTTTATTAAATATCCAGCTGGATGTCTTGTTACCAGTAAAAAAAGGGTCTCCGGTTCTCTACACTCACCATACGAAACACAGCAGCATTATTCTTCTGTTTTATGTTGGTATTCTCCGAGAGTGTGGTCCTACTCCAGCCGAGCCTAACCATTCATGCTACAGCTATGTATAGCTAGCATAGTGGCAATGTGGAGTTTTGGCGGGAACTTGACTGGTGACGGTTTGCTGCTCCTGTATTATTGTTTAAATAATGATTTGAAGTGGATTTTGATATGTAAAAGTAGTGCAATTTTGTGTATTAAGTATCTGCGCATGTGAACTATTAGTGGAAACAGTGAAACAAATGCTCTGATGGTGATGTAATTCTCAAGATAATGTGTCTGTCTGCTTGGGCGCCTTGAGATACCATCGCCAACTGTAAACTGTCTGCTGGTTCAAGTTGCCATCAAAATCTTCCAAGAGCTGCACAATGTGATTCATCAACATATTGTGAAGCAGTGTACTATGAAGGATAATTATACATTGTAACTTTAGGCTCTGAAGGGCTAGAACCCAGAGCTGTAAAACCAGTTATAAAAAAAAATAGCTGCAATGTGGCTCTACAACATACATTATAATAAAAGATATAGTAATTTTAAAGATTTCTAGTTTTGAAAGCATATTTGTTCTGGTATCATCCAGGGAAATAATAGAGCAAAATGTTTATCCTCTCAACTGCGGAGACTCTAAACCCACTACTCTGTTGACTGCGGAGCTGTTTAATAAAATGGCTGACGGCTGACTGAGCGCAGTCCGCCTTAACGCAAATTTCTTGATTCTGTTATATCAAATACTATAACATGTATAAACTTTTGAATTCTCTATGAAATTTCCTATAAATGAGTATATAAGTTTAATAAAGTCCCAATGTAATTAGTGTAAGTAAATGTTGAGTAAAGTCAAATTTGTCACATTTCTCAATGAAACAAAGTTTTTTAATAGTTCAAAATTGTTTTGTTTTAACCTTAAATCTGTTATTTTCAAGATTTTATGAGCAAAATCATGGGCTACAATACAATTTTTTATCATAAAACGCATTAAAAATAAGCTTACAAGGTACCCAACAATCAACTTACACGAATGTAGAATGTAGTTCGGACTGGATGCGGCATTAATGCATTAGTTAATAAATATATATTTAAAAAAAAGTAGATTCACATATAATCGAAAAAAAAAATTATAATGCTTTATGATTTACGAATTTTGCAAAATATATACAAATAAAATGTACATTAAAAAACCGCGAAATATATATTTCTGAGATGACTTTAAATTCCACAAACTGTTTATATTAATATAAAAAATAAATTAAAATTTTAAATAAAACTACTTTACGGATTGTATCGCGTTTAGTTTACTTATTTTTCTTATTTTTATTAGTAGTATAAATAATATTTATTTTAGGAGTACCTTCAGCTTTTTTAATTATTAATTTGGTCCAATCTACGCATTGGTCTGATTAACTCTGACATCGGGACGTCAATCACCTCAGTCCCCCATGACCATGGGTACTGGAAAGTACCCGAAACGTCGGGAATTAATAAAAATAAGAAAAATAACTAAATTAAACGCGATAAAATCCGTAAAAGTAGTTTTATTCAATGTGTAGTGTTCGCATAAATACGAGGGTGGATTGAAAAGTACTCGGCCTAACACAGATCCATTCAATTCTAAAAATCAAATCTACCCACATTATTTAGTTCAGTTCAGACTAGTTCATTGTGTGAAGTTCGAAACGTGTGCGATAATTAGTTGTGATTTTATAAATTTATTAACAAAGTAATCGGACATAATTTCCGCGAATGGAGCAAATCGAGCAGCGTGCCGTCATTAAGTACCTCCATAAGAAGGGGCTATCATCAAAAGCCATCCATGATGACATGGTCAGTACATTAGGCGATTGTGTTCTGTCATATTCATACGTCAAAAAATGGATAGCAGAATTTAAGCGTGGTAGAGAGAGTGTGAAAGATGAACCCCGCTCTGGAAGGCCTTCGACGTCAACTACTGACGAAAATATTAAAAAAGTACTTGATTTAATAATGGGAGACCGCAGATTAAAAATTAGAGAGATAGCCGAGATTATAGGCATCTCTTATGAACGAACTCAAAACATCATTGTCAACGAGTTGGGTTTCCACAAGGTGTCTGCGAGGTGGGTTCCGCGACTGCTTTCAGTTGAACAAAAAAGGACGCGATTGACTATTTCACGCGACTGTTTGGAGTTATTTGAAGCCGATGCAGATGATTTTTTGAATCGTTTTGTTACTATAGACGAAACATGGGTTCATTACTGTACACCGGAAACAAAACAACAATCAAAACAGTGGAGAAGACCTGGTTCACCACCCCCTAAAAAGGCTAAGTCGATTTTGTCGGCAAATAAGGTGATGGCTTCAGTATTCTGGGACTCGAAAGGTGTGATTATGATTGATTATCTTGAAAGGGGTCAGACTATAAACTCTGATTACTACAGCACCTTATTACGTCGTTTACGAGAGGAAATAAAAGAAAAACGTCGAGGAATGCTCAGAAGAAAAGTCCTGTTTCATCAAGATAACGCCCGTGTTCACACGTCAGTACGGTCAATGGCTGAAATTCACAACTGTGGCTTTGAACTGTTACCGCATCCGCCGTATTCACCTGATCTGGCACCATCAGACTTCTTTCTGTTCCCTAACCTAAAAAAGCACTTGGGAGGTCAAAGATTTTCGACAAACGACGAGGTCAAAGCAGCTGTAGACGCATATTTTGACTCTAAGGAAGAATCATTTTTTTTCAACGGTCTAAATGCTTGGAAGGGGAGGTGGCAAAAGTGTATTGAACTTGATGGTGATTATGTAGAAAAATAAAAATATAACTGATTTAGTATGTGTTTATTTTCTTGGTTAGGCCGAGTACTTTTCAATCCACCCTCGTATAGGAAATCATTAAAATTTTTAAATATTAAATAATATATGTAAATACTTTCTACTTTTCTTTTTTAGTAAATTGTTTAAAAAAATTCCGAAGCCTTGTGTTAACAACACACATGGTACATCCAAATGCCACATCTAGTTTTTCCTAAATCATCGAATGATCGTGGAGTCAAACAAAACTTCGTTTATCTGCTCGAGGGCGCTAGTTTCCTTACAAATCTTACAATTCATACGAATTTAAACTTTATGCAGTATGGCAAACTTTAGTTCATTTTTTCGCCACCGACAAAACAGAGAACTAGATTTCACTACTGCAGACGTCTCTCTTGAAATATTGAAAAAGTTGCACTTTATCCTCATTTTGATATATTAAAATTGTGAATGAGAAACAATTATACATATTTTAACACAAAACTGACAGCAAACACTAAAATTTTACATACATTTCAAGTCAACTTTCCGCAACCTGCTTGTTAGTTCTAAGGTAGCGGTTTGCTTCAAACAAATTAAAAAACCTTTTCACACGTACTAAATGAGATAAAACACAAAATGAGGTTACAAATAGGAAGGTTACTTATCCAGGCATTGTTTTAATACAATTCACCACACAGTCAATCAAAATTTGTACGAAATAATTACAAACAACTCCGATTTTAGCTTGTGTCAATCACACTGATGGCTGACTCAAGGGACAGACGAAATGAACAGATGAAATTGATAAAAAATCCTAATAAAATGTGTAAGCTGGGGGATTTTTATGCTATTCTTTTTTTATCCTGTACACATCGACATATAGTAGAATGAGTTAGACATAGTGCATATCATTATTATCATTACAGCCCTTCACAAGTCCACTGCTGAACATAGGCCTCCCCCAAAGAATGCCACAAAGCACGGTCCTGAGCCACCTGCATCCATCGACTTCCTGCATATCTTACCAGGTCGTCACTCCATCTAGTGGGGGGACGCCCTACACTTCGCTTGCCGGTACGAGGCTGCCACTCGAGAACCTTTCTTCCCCATCGGTTGTCGGTTCTTCGAGCTATATGGCCGGCCCATTGCCACTTCAGCTTACTAATCCGTTGGGCTATGTCGGTCACTCTGGTTCTACTGCGGATATCCTCATTTCTGAGTTTATCACGCAGAGAAACTCCGAGCATAGCCCTCTCCATAGCTCGCTGAGCGACCTTGAGCTTCCTCATACGGCCAGCAGTGAAGGACCACGTCTCAGTTCCATAAGTCATCACTGGCAACACGCACTGGTTGTACAATTTCGTTTTAAGGTTTTGAGGTATGTCTGACGAGAAGATGTGTCGTAGCTTCCCGAACGCTGCCCAGCCGAGTTGAATCCGTCGATTGACCTCTCGGTCGAAGTTGGACTTACCTAGTCGGACTATTTGTCCCAGGTAAACATACTCGTCAACAACTTCGAGCTTATTGCTCCCAACAACTACCGGCATAGATGTGACATGGACATTAAACATGATCTTTGTTTTGTCCATGTTCATCTTAAGACCTATCCGTTGGGAAACACTATTGAGGTCATTGAGCATAGTGCTTAGGTCCTCCAGCGATTCTGCCATAAGGACTATATCGTCGGCAAATCGAAGGTGAGTGATGTACTCGCCATTGATGTTGATACCGTATCCTTTCCAGTCCAGAAGCTTGAAAACGTCTTCCAATGCAGCGGTGAAGAGTTTCGGGGATATGACGTCACCCTGTCTTACACCTCTCTGCAATTGGATAGGTTTCGTACTCTGGTTCTGTACTCGGATAGCCATCGTAGCCCTACTGTACAAGCACTTCAACACTTCGATATACCGACAGTCAACTTGGCACCGCTGAAGGGACTGCAGCACCGCCCAAATTTCGACGGAATCAAAGGCTTTCTCATAGTCCACATACGCCAGACATAGTGGCAAATTGTACTCCTCGGACTTCTGTACAATTTGCCGTAGGGTATGTATGTGGTCTATGGTGCTAAAGCCCTTTCGGAAACCGGCTTGTTCGGGAGGCTGGAAGTCGTCAAGTCTGCGCGCGAGACGATTCGTAATGACTCTCGAAAACAGCACGTAGACGCGGCTCAGAAGGGAAATCGGTCTGTAGTTCTTCAAGAGAGCGTTGTCGCCTTTCTTGAAGAACAAGACCACCGCACTTCTGCTCCACGCCTCCGGTGTAATGCCACCATGGAGGACGGAATTAAAGAGCCTCTGAAGGACTTCTAGTACCGGTTTTCCACCCGCTTTCAGAAGCTCCGCTGTAATTCCATCCTCGCCTGGGGCCTTGCCGTTTTTAAGGTGCTGGAGAGCCATTCTAATCTCGCTCAGACTGACGACCGGGATATCATCGGAATAATGTCGGATAAGACTCGCTCTTGGATCGTTACTCACACTTGCGTGTGGCTCCAACGATGACGTGTACAGCTGCCCATAGAACCTCTCAATCTCACTCAAAATCTCAGGTGCCCCGGAAACGATGCTGCCACATTCGGTCTTCAGCTTTGACAGTTGGCTCTTTCTGGCAGACAGATCTCTGGCAAAGACTTTGGAGCCTTGGTTCCGCTCGATCGCTTCTTCAATACGAGCTGTATTGAAGTTGCGTAAGTCCCGCCGCATGCATTTGGAGATCTGTCTGTTCAGTTGCCTGTATGCTGTCAAATCTGTTGAAGAATGTAGCTTCATCTCCCGTCTAACAGCCATGAGATTAAGAGTGTGATCGGAGAGTTTTTGTGTTCTTCTGCGGCGGGTGTTGCAGAACTTAGCTCCGACCGCATGGACAGTTTCCACGAGCTTGTCATTCAAATCGTCCACTTCATTGCAGTCTTCTAGGCACTGAAAACGGTTTTGTAACTCGAGCTGAAAGGTTTCGGGACTTTGGATTAGAGCACGAGGGGGACGGAGCGTTGACTTCATTAGACGAGACCTCTCCAACTTAACGTTTAGGTTCAGTGTGCCTCTAACCATTCGGTGATCGCTGCCGGTTTTCACCCTCGCGATCACTGAGACATCACTGAACAGTTGTCGTTTGGTCGTCATAATGAAGTCAATCTCATTTTTTGTCGAACCGTCGGGGCTCGACCAGGTCCACTTCCTGTGGGGCCGCTTCTGGAAGAAAGAGTTCATCATAAAGAGTCCCTCTTTCTCCATGAAGTCGGCCAGCTGCTGGCCCCTTGGGTTCCGTTGCCCTATTCCAAATTTCCCCACTTTCAGCTCACCGTTCTCTCTTGTGCCTAGTTTTGCATTGAAGTCTCCCATTAACACCGTATATTGGGTTTTGGAGGAATGCATGGCTCTAGAGATATCCTCATACATTTCCTCCACCTCCTCATCGGGGTGTGCCGAGGTTGGTGCGTAAACCTGTATGACCTTCAGCGAATACCGTTTGGTGATTCTGAGTATAAGGTACGCAACCCTCCTCGACACACTCTCAATCTTTACAACGTTGTTAACGAGAGACTTGTGGACGATAAATCCGACACCTCCTTGGGACAGATGGTCGCCCTCCCGGTGATAGAACAAGTTGCCGGATTCGAGGATTACCGTGTCCTCCCCCTCTCTTCGGACTTCGGATAATCCTATAATATGCCAGCGTAACTTGTCTATCTCTTCTTCCAGCTCCACAATCTTCTCGTCAGTCCTCAGGGTCCGTGCGTTGTATGTTGCCAGGTCAAGTCGTTGTAGGTGGCAACCGAACCTCCACCGGAGATTCTTAGCACCCCCTGCCCCGCCGTTACCATGGTCGCCACCGTAGCCAGGAATAGCGGGGCCGCCGGGGACTGGGGGCCGTCTCTTCGTAACTTTCATTATGGGGGGTATATTGCCATAGTTGCCACGCTTGGCAAGCGGGTTGGCAACCGCAGTTTTTTATTGTATTTTGCCGTTACCAGGAAGATGCTGCTGCCCATCTCCTGCCTGTGTCCCTTTGTCGCCTTTTACGACACCCACGGGAAGATATGGGGTAGTGGATATTCTTAACCGCCACTACACGGCAAAAAAGACATAGTGCATAATTCTTCATTAAAAAAGCAGGTAAAAAAATGTCTAACACTTGGACACCCGCAGTCAAGGGAGATATTTTCGTGTCCAAGTGTTAGACATCCGCAGCTGAAAGGATATAAGTACTAAATGTCGCCTAGATAACTTCTTACAGTGATTGAGGTGAAAATCAATATAAGTGATTTTTAAATTTACACAGATACTATGAAAACACAATGTATCTCTGAAGTAATACATATTATATTAAATTAGATTGTTTAGCCTATCTACGTCCCAATGCAGAGCACAGTCCTCTCCCCATTTCTGAGACACAAGGAAGTGTCCGCCACGCTGCCTGAATGCGTGTTGGCGAACTTCACCTGTCTTCGAAATTCTTTTAGTCTTGTTATTTCTCAGACATGCAGGTTTGTAATAGGAATACTACAATGGTTCATTTTAGTAATTGGTATTTAGTCACCTAACTTTCAGAAGTTTTGAGATTCTGGGGGCACGGTAGTGCCTCTGCCAAGTCGAGCAAAAAAGCGGAACGGTCATACCATCCTTTTCTCGAAGCAGTTAAGGCCATTTTCGAAATCCTATAACTTCGTTGTGAATAAAACTAGAAGCAAGTTTCAGCAGAATACAGATTCAGTAACCAAGTAGACATTGTATAATCTCGATATGTTTGAAATTTTATTAAATTTGAACCAATAGTTTAAGAATTATAACTAGTCAAAGTTTCTTAATTTTGTCACTCACTGACTGACCGATCATCAAAACTCTAAGGCACTTTTAGTAGACATAGAAGCTTTAAAATATTTTGCAATTACGGTCCAGTTTTCTAGATACACCAACTACATAAATAACTTTGTAATCCCATATAAATATATAGGATTACAAAGCTACATTTGCAGTGAATGAATCAGTGTACCTATATATTCGCCAACACGCATTCAGGCAGCGTGGCAGACACTTCCTTGCCCTAAAATCTCAGAAATGGGGAGAGGGCTGTGCTCTGCATTGGGACGTAGATAGGCTGTAACTTTAAGTTTTAACTTTATGTGTATTATTAGTGCATCTGTTAGTGATTGTATAACTTTTGAGCAACTTGGCCAATTAGTCATATTCAAAATATAAATTTGTTTTTTATCTAGATGATGCCTAGAAACCCAGCAGCTGTGTTGTAGTTAGTAGTTATTAATCAATTCCATATTTATGAACATAAAATCACTCATACTCACAATATAATATGTTGAAAATCATAAAATCTGGACCTTAAAGGTGGTGCTGCGGTTGAGTCATTTCTTTTTTATATTTACTCATTGCAACACTTACTGGGAACAATGTCTCCTATGCCAACTAAGAAATTATATATTTCATGTAATCGTAAACAGCAATGGAAAACCCTAATGAAAGGAAATGTGCTTAGGGTTTTCGTCCCAACTTTTTCCTTATGTTAATTCCTTCCTTTGATGCTTAAATCATTTTTTTATAATTTCTGATGTAAGTAACAAATCTAATTATAATAAACAAATATACACAATGTTGAGAAAATATCATAAATCTAATTTATGAACATCAATAATTAAAATCCTATCACACGAGAATCCTTCACTCCGTTTTGTTCTGGAGTCGTAAGAGGAGACTATAGGAAATTTTGCTTAAGTCAGACATAAAATACTCAGAGTGGAAACAGGCAGCGGAATCAAAGGTGAAAGATGTGCAGCACTACAATCGTCAATTTGCTTGTCAAGTAGCTTTAAAATTCAACATCGGAACATATAAGACCTCCCTTAAGGAATATCACATGTCAGCTTGTTCTACCAAGTCATTATTTCTATTTAGTTGGGGACCTACCTATAATTGGCTTATTGGTATGAGGCTGCCTACAAGTGACAAGTACACTTTGCTACTTTGCCTTTCCAATGATTGTCACTTCAGTGAACTATATAACCAGTCCATTGTCACATCTTACTGATCCGTTGGACTATGTTGGTTATAATAATTCTACGGTGGATATCATCTTTCCAGATTCTTTCATAGACAGTAACTCAAGACATAGTTCTCCCCATAGCTTGCAGAGTGACTTTGAACTTCCTCATATGGCTACCCGTGAAGGACCACATCTCAGATCCATATTTGTGTCTTCGCTGGGAACACCCACTGACAATAAACTCTTGTTTTATTGTATTGAGGCATTAAACATTGTAGTCAAACTTAATCTGTTTCAAATTGATTTGATATATAAGCAATTTTATAAAGTAATTAATAAATATCTGAGCAAAGAATAATCAACATCAATAACTATCTAATATGTAAAAATTAATATTTGTTTGACCATATTTTATGTGCTGCCATATCATTCGTTATATTGCAGTAAAACTTTGTCGAGCTATTGCTTGCACTTGTGCGAAGGTAATAGGCATAGTACAATTAACTTACAGTAAGTGGTGCGATATTATCCAAGTTCAATTACATTCCTAATTAAACAATGTAACCCTTCCAAATTTAAAATTTACTAAATGTATTTTAGTTATAAGATAGTTTGGTAATAGAAATTTATATTCTCTATTTTATAATGGGAGTTTGATGCCATAGTTTATTTCCATAAAAATACTTTAGCATGTAATGAATGACAATATACATTTAATATTCAAGAACAATAATAGGTATATTATTTGAGATTCTAGGTATTCAAGGGGTTCAATTAACATTATTCACACAAGTGTAACTTTTTTTTATAGAATAAGAGTGACAAATGAGCACATAGTCCACCTGATGGTTAGTGGATGGACTCATGCTGCGACCATAACATACGTGCAGCAGCATGGCTCTACAACATTAAAAAGTTGTTTAATTCTTGCACAATATTATTAATTTATAATCATACCATATATTACAATAAACAAACCAAATACAGGATTAATAAGAAACAAATTTAGATGTCTTGTTTCTAACTACTCTTTATCTAGTTGCTATGGTAGATAAGGTAATACTAGAGATAATTATTTGTATGCTTAATTTTCTCTAAATTTGTTATACTTAATGTTAAAATACACTATTATGGTTGAGTAGTAAATAACATCAAGGTAAAGAAAGTGTCCAATAAATGTGCATCTTCGACACATGCAGAAAGTGATGATTAAAGACATCCTCCCTATTAAGGGAGTAGCCTATGTACAGCTGTAGATTTACTGTTTAATGAGCTAGTGTAAAGAAAGATAATGTTGTGACCAGGATTAAGTAAGAAAAGCTTCGGTGATTTGGTCATGTAGAAATAATAAATGAGGAAAGAGTGACAAAGGGAATCTATGTTGCAGAAGTGAACGGCAGAGTTGGGAATGGACACCCTAGGCAAAAGTTTATCAACCAAATTGGTGATATATTGAAAATAGGCCAAATTAAGAGCACCCTTAACCGATAAGTATATGTAAGTATAAGGATGTGAAGGAAAAGAGAGAGGTATGTCAGTGTCGTGCCAAATGGAAGTCCGTAGTCTATGCCTACCTCTCTGGGTTGCAGACGTGTTTATGTAGTTTTGAAAAAAAAGAAGAAATAGTACTGTTAACTAACATAGACCTATTGATTATTAAACTAAAGAGTCAATGGGCCCATCAAATAAAGGATTTTGAGGATGGATGCAGGTGGCTTACCAGGCTTTGTGTTCTTCACTCACTAATATTTACTACCTTAAACCTAAGGTAGTATATACCAATTTATTTTAAATATGCTATTAACCAGTAGTGAATAATATTTCTTTGTTTAAAGGGAAGTTTTGAATAATTGGATGAATGTCATAGCCCAAAGAGGCAATAAGAATAACATACTTTACATCGATATTGTATCATTCATCCATAATGATTCCCCTAAAAAGCTTAAAACAATAATACATTTTGACTATCACTTACAGTCACATTTTAAGCAAGCATGTACTTCATAAGGATGTTACTACTAGATTACTGGGTATATTCCAGTAACTAATTTTATGAGAACAAAATGGTTTCATATTGTATTGTACAAAAAATGGAAATGTTTTAAGATAGTTTAAAGTAATTAAGATAGTAACAGAGTTGCAGCAAAAAATGACATTATAATGCTGTGTTTTGTATGATGACTAACAAGAACTAGATATCCCTTTTCACTGGTAATGCAGTATTCTATTGTAGTCTTCAGAGGTGACAATGTGTCTGAAGGTCTATGGGCTACAGCAACCACTTACTCTCATATGGGCTGTGTGCACGAAAGTCAGTGATTAACAATCCTACAAGGTAGTAAGTGGTGATAAAGCTCTGGATGGTAAATGGCACTGTTTCAAATGTGGTAGAGCCATGCTGCACCGATATTAGTAGTATAGTTGTAGCACAAATGGGTCGGCTCGACCAGGGATGGACCACACTCTCACAGAATACCAGCGTAAAATAGCAGCTTAACATAGCTGTGTTTCGTATGGTGAGTGTAAAGAACTGGATACCTTTTTTACTGGAAAAGAGGCATTCCATCTTAGTCATTCATCATAGCATTTTGTTTCTTTATCAAGGATAGATGTAGATGTCTATGGGTCACAGCAACCACTTACCATCAGGAGGACTGTGTGCTCGTTTGTCACCCTATCCTATAAAAAAACTGTCTTACCATAACATAGGCCTATTAACAGCCCATAACAAGTCAACTGCTGAACATTGGCCTCCGTTAAGGGATGTTGTCTACACCCATTGATTTTCTGCATGTCATACCAGGTTGTGACTCCCTAGTGGGAAGCCACCCTACACTTAGCTTACGGGTATGAGGCTGTCACTCTAGGTTTCTGTTCACTTATGCTAATTGGTCTGTTACTCTATGTCACTTACTCTGGTTCTACTGTGTACTGTACTGTGTGCCCTTTCCATAGCTCGCAGAGACCTTGAGCTTCATCATGCTACTATAGCCGATAATAAAATGAAACAACTACATACAGTGGATTTCGGGTATAACGACGATGAAGGGACCACTCTATTTTCGTCGTTATATCCGGAAGTTGTTACAGGCAATGGTAACAAATTCAATACATTACAGTTGCTACTCAGAATATCACTTTGTAACTGAACCATAAATTTAACTCCGAAACTTACATGCTTCCCTACCTACTTAGCTGATATCTATAAACAAAAGGTAAAGGTCTCCATACCTGGTGACCATCTGTGTGGATGTAAACAAAAGATAAAAAATGTTTTTGAAAGAAAGAAATCTTTGTGTCGCAATATCTGCATGGGATTTCTAAGAATTTATTACAAATGATTCAATAAAAACAGTCGCTACATCGGAACCCGGCGTTACATCCGAAGTCACTATAGCCACATGAATTTTGTACTAAAATATGCTTTAAATTCAAGGGACTTAGACTTAATGTCGCTATAGGCAAATGGTCGCTACAACCAAGGTCGTAATGAATGAAATCCACTGTACTTTAAAAAATAAAATGTAAAATTAGAAATCATCTTAGCTTCAGCAGAGCTTGGTGAAAATAAGGTGCTATTAAAAATTCCTATACCTACAGCATTAATATTTGATACTTGATA
The DNA here is from genome assembly GCA_033319125.1 of Parnassius glacialis. Classification (NCBI taxonomy): domain Eukaryota; kingdom Metazoa; phylum Arthropoda; class Insecta; order Lepidoptera; family Papilionidae; genus Parnassius; species Parnassius glacialis. Next base: position 13,278,860 of record JAVANC010000015.1, on the reverse strand, counting down.
AAATCTTTGTCTTTCTCCGATATCCCATTCACATTCCAGGAGCAAGTGTTAAAAATCCAGATACTTTTTCATCTAAATAAAAGTTTCTTGACTTGTCCAGACTGTAACATATATTCAGTAGATTGTATTGTATTCTCCAAGAAACTCCGATCTAAACACTCCTTGCACACATCAAAACACTTGTTTTTATACTTTGGTAATATTACAATCATGAGGAACAAATACTACCTTACCATTAGTAGATGCATCTTTAATGCTGTAGTAGCTGCATTAACTATTGAAATATTGTCAAACAAACTAGAAAACATCATACTAGGGATGCAAGTGTAATATGACATTATGACACTGACATCATTTATTTGCAATTATAGTTAATGCTCAAATAAAATCATTCATAATTAAGATAACCTCCTACAATCTGTGTTACTACCTACAATTCAAATATGAACTTCAAAAGTGTTAATATTTAAGTTAATAATGTGTTATCTTATATTGTATGCTCTCTATGCCATGGTATTCTTAACTCTTAAACAGATACAATGTGAACAGTGACCAATTTTGCCTTAAAAAAGGCAACATAAAATAAAAGGACGACAATTATGGCCAATGTTTTTGATGATGAAAAAGAAGGTTAGAAGCATTAGGCAATTTTATATAAGAAAGTATTTATGAAATAGTTCTATACAAATAAAAAAAAAATTAAGTGCCTGTTAGCAATGTCAAAATAACAGCTTTTTATTAAATGCATATGAAAGTATGTACAATACTTATAACAAAAAAACTATTTTAAAAATTTTTGTTTGTCTGTCTGTCTGTTTTGGCTAATCTCCGAGAGGGCTGGACCGATTTTGACAGAACTTTCACTGGCAGATAGCTGATGTTATAAGTAGTAACTAAGCCTCCTTTAATTTAGAAAAATAATTTGGGTACCGTGCAAAAAAAAATTAAAACGCATGAAATCAATCATAACAAATTCAACGCAGGTGAAATCGCAGGGAACAGCTAATATTTATATAAGAGTTTAAAAAAAACTTTACACACATTGGTTATGAGCTATGATGATCTTGATAACTATTTTTATTTATTACTACGATAAAGATATAATATTATTGTATTGTTCATTGGTCCTTGCTTTGAGTACAAATTTTCAAGTCAATCAACTGTCTGCAAGTAGTTGGCACTTTTCAAACAAAAAAAACTTTATCAAAATCAGCTCATACACAGATTCACACTACAAACATATAACACCCCTCTGGTTTCGTTGGGGGTTAAAAATAGTTTAATTGAAATTGGTTAAAAAATTTATGTATAAAGGCTAGAGTAAAAACAAGGCTTCAATGTATTATAATAATACTGTGGTCATTAACATTACAATCTATTACAGTCCACTGCTGAACATAGGCCTCCCCCATAGATTGCCTCATAGGGAGGATATTTGCCATAGTTGTGATGTTACTGTTAATTTAATAATTTCACCTCTCAGTGGGTCATGTGCTCCTGGTAGATTATCTTCTATACATCCATCCATTACAGCCTATTAAAGTCCACTGCTGCACATAGGCCTCCCCCTTAGATTGCCTCATAGGGAGGATATTTGCCATAGTTGTAATGTTACTGTTTATTTAATAATTTCACCTCTCAGTGGGTCATGTGCTCCTGGTAGATTATCTTCTATACATCCATCCATTACAGCCTATAAAAGTCCACTGCTGAACATAGGCCTCCCCCATAGATTGCCTTATAGGGGGGATATTTGCCATAGTTGCCACGCTTGGCAAGCATGTTGGCAATCACAGTTTTTATATTTTTAGTTATTATTACAAAGGTGCTGCTTATTTGTTTACCTGTGTCGCCTCTTTACGATACCCACAGGATGATATGGGATAGTGGATATTCTTACACTGGCACTACACATCACCAAATGTATAAATATACAACTGTAATTAATAATTAATGACTTTAGTGAAAACCTTATACTCTAAGCTCAGGCTACTTTCCCGTTCCAAAACTAGATGTTTATTTTATATTGTGTAGTACATAATTGGACATAGTTATACAAAAAGGATCCAACCCGCAATAAGTTAATTTGAGTTTATGATATTTGAAGTATCCATACTTCAAATATCATAAACTCAAATTATCGGTATGGTTTCTATCTGTTTGTAATTTTTTTTTCTTATTACACTTGTTGTAACACACATTTGCTAAAATTGTTGCATCACATAATAGTATAGACCACAAACATTATTTTTCAAGTCAACTATTTTTGACACAAATTCGGGTTGGATCCTTTTTGCAATAACTACGTCCAATTCTGTTTAGTTTCGTATTGCTTTTAGCCACATTTCAGCCTAAAACTGCCAGCTGGTTTCTCACAGGGAAGCCTCAAGGAAAGACAAAAGCCAAAGACCAGACGCTGGTAGAATTATTATACCCTATAAACAATATCAAAGGCCACAATAGATAATCTGTAAAAAAATATCAACCCCAACTCGACGGACATCAATGGAAAGTTGTACCGCCATAATGTTTTTATTTTGGTATTATGTTATCTACAACTCTAACAACAATAAATCAGTAAAGTATACCTTGAAAACATCAAATTGCACAAATTATTTCTATGTTGCTATCGTTTCACAATGTAAAGAAATAAAATGACTGACTAAAACTGAACAATATATATCAGTGAATACTTTGAGAACCACTCCAAGGTTACAACCCACAATTACTTATTTACTCATTAAAAACTGATGTAACACAAACACAATGGTTAAAAACATTGAGTAATGTCTAATGTAGAAAAACCAGAATCAAACACTTTACAGAATAAAACGCCTAAGTGTTGACCACACTTGAATAAAGTATTGATTTGCAAATCACTCATTTCAACCAGAATATAAAAAATATGGTACATGGCTTTAATAAGTGGTAAATCTATGAAAATTTCACTCACCTGCCAAGGATTAACTTTGGGTATGGGTGCCTCCACAAATTTCTTCGGTTGAGCTTCAACGGCTTGCTGTTGCTGTTCTGGGTTTGGTTGTGGCTCAGTGTGAGGCTGCGAAACCTTGTGAGGGCGAGGAGGTGCCCTGCGCTCCCGTTCCTTACGACTTTTACCATGTCGCCGGCCATGGGAGATCACTGGCACGAAACCTTCTTCCTCCTCATCGTCTGGCCGCGGTGCCACATCCACCACTTCCTCAGAGGCTTCAATGTTTTCTTTATTACTGTCCCCCCCTCTGAAGTTCAGCACAGATGCATATGAGGGCCCTGCGCCCTCGACCGATACTCGCGCGGCCATGCCGCTGCTGTGTCGTTATGTAAGCCCGGGCGCGCGCTCCGCGCCAACCGACGATCACGAGCGCGCATCCATGCCACTTAGCACGACGGCATGCTGCGGGTCGTACCCACGAGCGAGGCGAACTTTCCCGTGAAACGCAACCTAAATCAATTTCGTGAAGGTCGCTTTATTCAGCGGCGGTGTACACTCCAAAAGAGAGGAGCAAAAGTCCCGAATGACAAGAAAAATATGCTTTGACTTTGCAACGCGCACTAGAGTGAACCTGCTTGAACCGTATTTACATCGAAAAAATCCACTTCCAATGACTCTTTCAGACTTTTCAACGGCACACAACGCACCAGGCAAACCGTATCTATCGATTTCGTGAAGTAAACACCGCGAAACTGACTCTTTTATGCCGGAAACCACTATTGAACCATATTTTGTTCACAATTCACACATGTGGTCGGACGCCCAAAAAGGGTATTTTCCGCAACACACACGGAACTCGCGGAAGGCTGACTTCTAATTTTACAAATTAGACATTCTGACAATAGAGGGCGCTAACCGATTAATGACATTAACAACGTTCAAAATAAAACTTTTTATTTCAACGATTTTGCTGAATATATTTAGTTTATTGAATTTACTTCTATGCAAATACATTCTAATTAAACATTTTCATACATTACTTATTATAATATACGATATTAAGGAACAAAATCAATATTATCAAAACATTAAATATTTTTTGAACGAAATCACAGTACATTTTGTATCATACGAGTATAGTGTATCAGATCCTTTACTCACGTAACAGGTTTTTGTTCATCAACTATAATATTTATTATTATAATATGCTTTAGTTATTAATATCAGGTAGTAGACCCAGTCTAAAATAAATATCTTTGATCTGCTTCGATTAGATAATTAAAAAATAATCTGAATATTATCTATGGTTTATTATTTACGTTGGCCTTTTTGCGTAGATGGAGGATTAGTTCCACAAAATATTCATGGAAACAATTATGTAATTATAAAACTAATAGATTAATATAAATAATGATGATACCACGGAATTTATTTTTTATATTCCGTGGATGATACTACGTCTATGCAATTTGCAGTTGCTTGAAAACGTAGTGTTTATATAATCTTTGGTTGCATATACCCCAATCACAAACTAGTAAGAAGTGCTAGCACCCAATACACCAATAGTATGGAGTGTAGAAAGAAAGAGGACCATCTCTATATATGAAAAGTGTCCATAAAAACGTGTCCAATAAGGGTGGCGCTGCAGTAGCATAAGATAAATTAAAAAAAGGGCCAAAAGTACATACCGTAAAACATGGCAACTTTACACAACCCTTCTCAACATTATATTACCGTTATATTAGAATTAAAGTAAATTATTTTAAAAATCTTTTTATAAACGAACTTGGTATATAATGGTAGTATTTTTTCATAGTTTAGGGTAACATTTTTATATTTTTCCAACGGGTAACATTGATAGTTATGTCAATATAGCTTTCCAAAGTGCGGTGCTGTGAAGATGTGTTTAAAACTTTTTGGTAAAATTGCACACACAGAGCCCAAGCTTTTTATCAAAGGTAAGTGATGTTTTGATATTGCATGTAAGAAACGGTTAGGATTCCAGTTGTTATTATCAGCTATTACTATTTACTCATCTTATTAATATCTAAAATAAAATATAAGAAATATCAGCATGGGTAGTGTTACTTGAGGTTAGGTAAAGTTGCCACTGACTGTTTCGTGGCAACTATACCTACAGTTAGGGTTGACAAAAATCATGTAGGTATAAGAGTTTACTTCTGGTTTGTGTGTGTTTTGTTGTTGTGTTTATTTTCGATATTTTCTGTATTTTATTTTACAATATTATTGCGATAAAAAATCTAAGTTTGTATATATTAAAATAAGAGTAATAATACTTGAAAGCATGCATACATAAAAAATATATATGCATATAAATATATGCCATATGGTTATGCATGGTTATGTAGTAGATACCTACCTTTTGTTTCAGAATAAAAATGCCTCCCATAAAACGAAACCGTAGAAAAGTTGGGGCTAGGCCCTATAAAAATTACACGGATGAAATGATGACGTTGGCTGTTGAGATAGTGAACACAAAAAAAATGTCTTCATACGATGCTGAAAAAAATTTGGCATACCAAGGAGAACCATTGAAAAAAATTAAAAATATACATTCGGATAAACCTGGGCCACCTTTAAGACTGACATCAGATGAAGAAATGAATTTTGTCAAAGTTCTAGTTGTGGCCTCTGAATATGATGCTCCGCTAACACAACTAGACCTAAGAATACTAGTTTATTTAAAAAAACAATAGAAGCGATACCTTCGACGACAAATTACCCAGATAATGGTGGCTATAGAACTTTATTGAACGCCATCGTGACAAAGTGACTTAGTTTGAGAGCAGTTCAGAACATCAAAAGGACAAGAGCCGAAAAAACATTGACAGAATTCGAACAGTATTTCAATAACCTGAAATCTGTATTGAAAAACGCATCTCCAACAAACGTTGTGAATTATGACGAAACAAATTTAAGTGACGACCCCGACTCAGTTAAATGTATTTTCCGTCGTGGCATCAAATACCCCGAGAGAGTTATGAATAGTTCCAAGGCTGTATATCAGTTATGTTTGCGGCTACAGCAGACGGAGAAGTAATACCTCCGTATGTTGTTTATAAGGCAGAGCTTGAGGCTTAAGAGCTTGTGGTTACAGTGGGTTGAAGGAGGATCCGAGAATGCTCGATTTAACAGAACTAAAAGTGGTTGGATTTTTTTATAGGATAAGGGTGACAAACGAGCACACAGTCCACCTGATGGTAAGTGGTTGCTGCGGCCCATAGACATCTACATCTATCCTCTATTACAATTCAAAATGTAGATGCGTTGTCGCCCGTGAGGACTAAGATGGAATGCCTCATTTCCAGTAAAAAGGGCCTCTGGCACCTGCACTCACCAAACGAAACGCAGAGGTAAACCTCTACTTCACGCTGGTTTTCTGTGAGGTCGTGGTACCACCCCGGTTCGAGCCGGCCCATCCGTGCGACAGCAAAAGCAGCCGCGTGGCTCTACCACTGTTAAAAATCATTGGATTTTTGACAATTAATTTTTTCATTGGAAAATAATTGGATTGAATCAATAACATTTATGACTGGTTCAATGTAATAATTGCGCCATGGGCACGCAATTTAGTACGTCCAAATGTCGTAATTGGCGATAACCTTTGCAGCCATATTAATATATATGTGATAAAATTATGCGAAAAAAAATGACATACGGTTTGTGCTATTGCCATCTAATTCAACCCACTTTACTCAGTCGCTGGGTGTGGCTTTCGTTGGGCCTTTGAAAAAGGTATGGCGTAAAATTTTAACATCATATAAATATGAGAATCCAAAGTAAGTGAGGCTTAATAAATCCTACTTTTCGCTTCTTCTGAAAGGTTGGTCTGAAAGAAGATGTAGTGACAAAAATTGAGAAAGGTATGCTAAGATGGTTTGGCCATGTCGAGAGAAAGAATGAAGAACGATTGACGAAAAAAGTGTATAAGGCGAGTGTGAATGAAAGTGTTGGAAGGGGTAGACCTAGGCGGACATTTCTAGACCAAATCAGGGACGTCTTGAAAAAAGGCTAGGTCAAGAGTACCCTAAACCGTAGAGCATGTATGAAGGTAATAATGAAAGTGGTCGAAGGAAAAGAAGTATGTAAGGATCGTAGCAAGTGGAAAGAAGTGGTCTCTGCCTACCCCTACGCGAAAGAGGCGTGATTATATGACTTTCCGCTTCTCCTTGCAAAAGTGATACAAAAAGTACATATGCATAAAAAAGTAAACGTGATAAAAGGATTCAAAGCAACAGGTATAGTACCGTTCAATCCTCAAAAAGTATACAAAAAAATTCCTGAAGGGCTTCCGGATGAACCAAATTTTACTGTAGACCGTACGTTACTGGAATATTTAAAGGAAAATAGGAAACGAAATGAAATGAAAAAAAGGGAGTAACAAAAAATTGAATATCGAACCACGTAAATCTATAACAAATAACAAACAACACAAGTGATTAAAAAAGTTTAAGAAATGTAGCATTGCAAATTAAAGATGAAAATTTTAACGAGATAACAACAAAAGGAATTGCAAAGATTGAAGATTGCTATAAGAAAAAATCCAAAATTAATGTAAATATTTGTGGGACTTTGAGCGATGATGAAATAAATAATAAAGATTCACTAACAGAACAGAAAGCCATTTTACAATGCAAGCTTTCCCCAAAAGAATGCTGTAGCAAAAAAAAAAAATAATAAAAATACAACAAAAAGATCCAAAAGAACTACTACGGAAGATATCGAATGGAGTGAACACAGCGATACTGATATTGAATAGATAGAGTTAACAGATTTTGAAGAAGATTAAAGTGAGATTCAAGGAGATGTCAAAAAGAGAGTTGACATTATTGAAGAAAAAATATTTAAGGAAATAGCAAGAATAGACAGAGAATCAGAAGAACTGAGTGATGATCAATCGTTAAAGGATAACATGTTCGAAAGAAAATGTTAATGTGACTCGAGTGAAAATGATATTGAAGAATTGTCCAAAAAGACTGATAAAAAAGTAATAATTGATAAACCTGCACCAGAAAAAAAAATACCAAAAACACTGCCAAAGAAACGTTGAAACAGTTTTCAAATAGAAACAAAAACAGCTAAATGATCAGTATGTTTAATAAAAAGGAAGTCATATTAAATGAGACTGAGACAAAGGAGAAACAGAAAGACATGAAAAATAAGACTGATACTAGGGAGAAAATAAAACAAGGCACACAAAATAAGACTAAAACAAAGGAGAAAAATCAGGAAGGTATGAGAAAAGATACTGAGATAGGGAGTTGGGTAGATGCGAAAAATAAACAGGAAGATATATGTAATGAGACTGAGTTAAGAATAAAAAATAAAAAAAATATTCTCTAAAGGAAGAAAATAATTTGGACGAAGAACAGATGAATATTCATGAGGAAAGAGCCGAGAAAAATGAAATCAGATGGAATGAAGGAGACACAATTTTGAGCAGTTATTATTCACGTAAATGGAAGTATTATGTTGGTATTATCAAAAATGTCGATAGATATAAAAAAATATATTCAGTTACATACTATAAACAAATACGCAGCAAGGATCATATTAAGTTTGATATTCCTAAGATGTTGATAAATATCTGCCTGAAAATGCTATAGTAAAATCTATAGAACTACTTGCAAATATCAGAATACCTTAAAGAGTATGTTCTTATGAATGACGAAGACAACATTTATTTTGATTAAATTAAACTTACTCTCGTCTTGTAACCTGTGCCATTTTATGTTATTTGTATTTTATTTTATAGATATTTCGATTGTAAAAGAAAAACCTGAGTACAAAATATTTTTATATTTGCATTTTAAAATTTTAAGGTTAATAGATTCTAATTAAGTATAAAAACTAAATCTAAGAATATATTTGTTTAAAAATATAAACCCATTAAATAAAATGTGACTTGTTTTTATTTTTTGTCAACCCTGTACTGCAAAAGATATTTGTATGTAAATTGCCCGAATATCTTGGCAACTTTACCTAATGCCAGTGTGGACTATTTTGTTAACTTCTTTCCTCCTACTCATCTTTTCGTTATAAAATTATCATTGTAATTTCGGTCGTCTTTACCAAAGTTATTATCCTAAACGCATTGTATTATGAAATACTGTGTGTAGGTAATATTGCCACATATGTGTTAATTTGACCCATATCCTTTATTACTCTTCACTTTTTTAATTATTAGTTTTTATAAAATGCCAAATGCAGAAAAAGTTGGCCAAGTGTATAATAAGTATATACAACAAGTTATACATTTCTGCACCCAATAAATAAAGAAATAGTTAGATTTTTCTCAAAAAATATGGTCAAGTTGCCATGTTTCACGGTAATTAGAATAAGATGGAGAAATAAACAAGGACCGACAAATCCGCTTGGTTTTGTACTATGTAAATAGTTGAGATTTTGTATACTGGCATTTTACTAACTACTCTCATTGAACTGTCATGAATTTTTTTTAATATTTGAATTCAGCTGACTTCACTCCGTTCACAACAGCTATCTTCATATCGTAGTTTTTCAGACGCCGGCGCTATTGTGATAGGTTTAGGAACCTCTATTTTCAGTAAATAGTAGGACACTTTTTCAACTTTCGCCCTTTATAAGATGGTTTTCCTTGTACTCTACACTCCATAACCAATTGATATAAAGGCCAAACTACGCCAATAACACTGACCTCTATATATAGAATTACGCGCCAGTAACCAGTATATTCTAAGTCTATGGGTCGAACACCAGCCGATAGTGCACAACAAAGAATTATTCTAATCACTAAGTTTTAGTATACGAGCATTTTTTACTATTTCATTATGTTAAAATGTCTAATTAGACAACTCGCTATTACACTACTCCTCTCGCTAGAGAATCAATGTGTTATGTGCACTGCTCTCTAATTCGCGCTCTAACCAATGAGGGTCTAATCCAAGACTTTTTCTGCCACTAGGCAGCGCCACTAGAAAGTAAGGTATAATATTTGAAAGATTTCATAGCGGGGAAGTTAATTTTTTCAGAAAATATAAACGTTATTATTGATTTCTGCTCTATTAGCTATATTTTATATAAATGAGATTAAAAATAAATAAACCAAACCACAAATATACATAAATGTAGAAAAATAAAAAAAAGTTTGAAATGTGCAAAAAAATTAAAGAGCAAACCGCTGATGCATTGTTTTGTGTATTAGTTTAATACTCTAGAAACTGATAAACTTTTATTAAAAACAAACTTCTCAATTAAATTACACTGTATAACAAAAAGTTTTACCTCAGTGACAACTAGCGACATCTGGTGGGCCGAAAATTATTAGCCCTCATTTACAAGGGATAGCTATGTCGATCGAAGTTAACTATTTATTATTGAACCGACTTTAGAAAAGGAGGACGCTCTACATTCGACGCGTAAGTTTTTTTTTGTATGATGTATGTTTACCCATTTCTCAAAAACGGCTGAACAGATTTAAATTATTATTTTTTTACGACGTGGGCTTATCTAAGATGGTACATCATAGAGTAATACTGGCCACCTACGGATCGGAGGGGAGTAGCCATATGCATACAATAAAGTTAATGTAGCCGCACTGCTCACTAGACTAAATCTAGTTGCGCGGTTAAATCGACCTACTAAAAAAAATGCCGAATTATTCAGTATTTTGCTGCAAAAAGATGTCTCTCATGTCAAATTTTCTAAAAGTTTTGTATGTTACCTTTCGTAATTTTATATTACATTATTGCTGTTTACTTCTTTATAAACTTAAAAATTACAATAATGACGGGCGTGTTGTTTCAGACTTGTTTACCAAAACAGGTTGCTACTTGCTAGTCTTCATACAATATACAGATCGATCGAAAGACTCAGAGAGTCTATATCTTAGTTGTCGCTGACACCGTACAATACTGTTATAATGTATATATGTGTGTGTGTGAAGTTGTTAAATTATTGTTTTAATTGTTATGGGTGAGTTTCGTAGTGACTGACGACTGACAATTGTTTTTGTGTGTGCAGATTTCCCCCCGTAAAAAATGACAGACAGTTCTGTATACGGGAAAAACGCAATGGCTACTTTCCTCCCTTCGCGGGTGGCCAGTGCTGCTCTTTGGCCTGATACTTACTGTTTAAATTAATCATTCATATCTTAAGGTAGGGCGTATTTGGAATTTCATTAAGTGACATCTACTTACTTGACCTCTACTTACTATGCTTGACGCGCGCCTACTTAACGTACAAATATAATATTTAGACAGCCAGCCATCTAATGCAGCCGTGTGCGGTTCGGTTTCTGTGCAGCCGAGTGCGATTCCGTTGCTCTGAATTTATAATTAAATAGACTAAGTATTTTTAGACCAGCCTTTTAAGAAGTAAGAGTGCTCTTTCATTAGCTGACACGAAAATGATATACTGTCGCCAAAACACGCTCACGGAGATCGGGCACTGCAACCTATGGAGCGACATAAGATACTTTTTCGATGATCGATACGACACCGGTTTACCGGCGTAGACAGGTTATCAGCAACGACAGGTTATCAGCAACGACAGGTTATCGGCAACGACATATTGGTAGATACTACGTCCGGTAGTCACGTGATAGGTGAAGCAGACATAGTAAAATAATATTGTCTATTTTAATGAATTTAAACAATATGGCAGTTCAGGCATGCCATTAATATTCTCCTGTGAGAAGGTTTAGATCACAATGGAATAAAAAAAAACTTTCGAGGACTATGTTTGGAGATAGGATGGCCTATAGGCTTGATGTTATTTCCCGTAGTCACTTTGTTGAGAGGGAACGAGGATGCGATACCCTCGGTGAAGTGCCAAATGCACTCGGTTTTGGACGATGCCGAGCAAACCCACAATCTCCGTACACATTATTAGAACATGTTTACCTAGTCTCTATTCAGGCATGGCAAGAACTTGTATCGATTCTGCTGCCGTTAGAGCCTATGAATCCCCTGGCACCTGGTAGATCATTTCTCGGGGTGTTTTAGAGGCTGAGGGATTTTTGGTTTAACTGTCTGGAGACGTTAAGATAAGTTAAGACGCTGTAAAATCACACAAGCCTTAAGCATGACACGCCGTGAGGAGCAACACCACCCGGGTTGAGACATATGAGGCAGCCGTCCGTTTAGCCATTGCTTCTGTGACACAGGTTGTTGGCAGAATCAGTATGTTGGGATAAGAATTGGGTCTAAGCAAGCAAGACTGAGTCATATATCATTGTCAGTGATATCCGTATTCGGGTTAGCTCCAACATGAGGTATCTTGGACTTACTATAAACAGATGCTGGAGCTTTCGCGAACACTTCAATTCTAATGGGAGCGGCAGATGCCTTAAAGTTACTTCTAACCAATTATCGTCACCTTCACGATTGCGGTACCGTGTCGTCAAATGAAAAACTTCTAGATAATATCGGTGTTGGTGAGATATGTCAGTGATGAGATATCGTTATCGGCCAATGAAGGACAGATCGAATATCGCCTGGTTTAATAGACCCATTTGTATATAAACTAAGTCCCCGGCTAAGGTACGGGCTTAGTTCTACATCTACGATTAGTATTAAAGAATTTGTATATCCCTACACCCCCTACACCCAAAAGACAAAGAATATGTAATCACTACGATTTAATAGTGACTATTAACTTTGTTGTGTGCACCATAGATAGGCTAAGTAGGTATATGTTGTCCGTTGATGGAAATACTATAACTCTATGCCTAAGCCACAAGTTTTATAACCTACACGGGCTCACATAAACCAGAAGAATAAAGAAAGAAGTAGACCGCCGGGACATATGGAGGTCTAATAAAATTTCGATTATATTATTATCAGTGAACTAATTTTAATTAATAAACATGAATGATAATACATAGAAATATAATTAAATTAAAATCTTAAAAAATGAAGTTAAGATACTATTATTCTATTAATACATATTTTCTTGGCTTGTAGGACAATACATACCCAAAAAATTGCGACAATTTCTACAATAATGATAAACATTTTTACAAGAACGTAAAACATAAGGCAAAGGAGCACAAATCCAACAACAAAAAATACACAGGGCAGCTGCCCACAAATGTGTACAGACTGTTACCCTACTAGTTATCATACTCATACCAGCATATCCACATTCAGGACAAATTACAGGCATTGATGTAAAACCATAGTTGTATACTATTGGAGGAGGTGGTATTGGGCTATCTACGTATACATCAAAAGCTGTAGCGTAGTTCGGAGGCGGAGGACGTAAAATAAACGACGGAGATGGAATAAAAGTACCCATAAGCCTTGGCCGGCGCCTTAAGTTCATTTGTCTTAATACAAATGAATATGATGGCGGGGCACTAGTTAAGGAGTTTGGAGTACAGAGACCTGCAGACGTTTCTCGAACATTACCGATTTTACAGGTTATTTGTTTGGAAGGGGATTCAAAATAACTTCTAACTGCATAAATGTTTTTGAATGTAGAAATATTGATAGAACTTTCATTTAATTTTGATAAGCACAATTGGAATAATGTTGGTAATTTAATAGATTTATTTGGTGTATTTTGAAGCACGGAAGATGCATTATGTAATAATATTCGAAGTGGTTGACTAGTTGTTGGAACTGATGAGGAAAAAATTTTGTTTGAAAAACTTAATGATAGAGATGATGAAGGCGAACATAGATTAGTAATTTTCCTATCAAATATGCTGTTTGATGCAATTTTTAATATAGCATCTTCTGATATTTGATGATTCATAGTACTTGTTGGTTTCGTCACAATTTCCGATGATTGTGTGGTTTCATTATCGTTAGTTATTTGTGACTCAGGTGGCTCTTGATTATCCTCCATATTATTAAGTTTTGCAGTTTCATCATTATTAGTTTCCATATTTTTCATTTCATTCAATTTATTTACTGTGTACTACATAATATGAATATTCAACAATTAAACTTTCGTTATGTATTTCCTTTGCATATCTTAAATGACAACTTGTGGCAGTAACATAGATTACTGTATATATACTAGAGAGTAAGTGGGCAGTAAAATATGTTATTCAAAGACTAACTAGTAGATTCTACCCGTAGAGGGAGTATGTACAAGTACAAGTAGATCGTTCTCTCTCTACGATTCTACCTAATACGTTATTTGCCATTATACTGGTAATCACAGAACCACAGAACATCTCTTAATCGTAGAGGATGTATGTACAATTTATTGTCTCTCTATGCTCTTAATTAATATTTTCAGTTTATTAAAGGTATTGTCTATGATTAATATTTTGAATGACAAATAAACAACCCTTACTCCCCCTACCCAAGCCTATGAGTTTGGAGATATATATATATAAAATACCGGCAGACGTATTTTAAATAGAACATCTCAAAAATAACTATTATTTAAACTGCACCATGTAGCTTAGAAATAAAAAAATAGTTAAAGATCTTATGATCTTCAAACCCTGGATTACATTCTAAATCTATGGAATTACAAACACCATAGAGCAGCATGAGCAACCGTAGATAGAGGATTGTAAAATCGTAGACAGAGAATCCAATAGACAGCGTGATATGTTTTATTTCATTCAGAAAACAAAGTACGCATATATTACATTAGCACTTGTAGGAAAGAGATATAGCTACTTTATTGTTGTCCTTATTTCCGTTAAATGTATCCCGTTGTTAGATGAACAAGTTGTTTGTTTGGCATTAAATTAAGCGGCAGATACTGCAACTGACATGGAGTGTTTCAATGTTTATTATTTTGTTTTAATATCAATTTGCAAATTAAAATCGATAACTGTTCGTTTTAAGTTAGAAAATTATTTGATATTATACCAAATCATGGTTTCGTGCAGTGTTATGGGCTGTAAAAGCAGCAGTGAACGAAAAATTGAAGGCATTACATTTCACGCGTAAGTAAATTTATTTCATGAGTATATATTTAAATAACTTTCTGAATCACGATTTACATGGAAGTATTAATTAAAGCGATGTTCACAGTCATTTTTTTCTGTAAATTATAATGGTACTATCATTTTTAGTGTATAGTGCCACCAACTTATCTGTGAACTGACAGCTTGGCGCTTCTGTGCTGAAGTGTTGCCAGTTCGGGAATATTCCCATCTAAGGGTCTTATATTCCTACATAGAGTCCACATACTAGGGTAATAAATTAGTCACGGAATAAAAAGACTAGAACACAGATTTAACAGATATATGTCCAATAACAAGAAGAAACAAAAATATAATAATTGAACAAATTAAACTTTAATTAAATAATATGCCTTTATGCCTTTTTTACCGGGCATTGTAATTTGCGTTCCTGTGGTTTATGCGGTTTCCGGTTCTTTAACTATTTTGGAAATGAATCCTTGAATAACATCTGAAAAAGAAATGAATTGCATTAACCAATCCATTTATCGGAAATACGAAAGGAAGGAACAAAACATAGCAATACTGACCTGTAGCAGCTGATACTCTTTTATAGAACTGATTGAAAGGCATTATTGGTGCTTGCCCTGGAGCTTCTTGCTCACAAAAGTTTAATACTTTTAAAGTAATGTTTCGGGCATCACTTTTAATGGTTTTCGGCATTTTTTATTTTTCTATTAACTCTCAAAACAATGACGTATCGAGTGACATTTGATTAGATGGCTGCTGTAGTTCACAATTTTGCCGCAGCTGTCAGTTCACAGATAAGTTGGTGGGACTATAATTATAACCTCAAACCTATGTTGCCAGCTAAAGTTTATAATTACCCGAGGAACAATCTCATCACTTACAATGAGTGCTAATAAACTGTCACTCACCAGATGTCACTAGTTGTGACTGAGGTAAAGTTTTTTGTTACACAGTGTCAGTTAATTGAGAAATCAGTTTTAATTAATAGTTTATCATTATCTAGAATAATACACAACACAATGCGTGAGTGGTTTGATTTTTAATTTTTTGCTCTTTATAAATCTTTTGTTTTTTAAAAACCGGATTTTATTTATATTTTATAGTTTGGCTTATTCATTTCAAATGTAATTGATATAAAATATACCTAATAATACAGAAAGAAACTTTAAAGATTAAATTTTCTTAAGAAATTATCGGCCCCGCTATGAAATCTGTCAAATATTTTACCTCACTGTAAAGTGGCGCCGCCCTGGTGGCAGAAAAAGTCGTGGATGCCCTAATTACGGCGGGAGTACCTAATATAGTATACTACATATTTACCATTGCGTTAATATACCTGTGCTTATTATGTTATTTAAATGTATATTATGTTATTTTATTTGCCCTATCAAACTGCTCAATCAATAATAACAACTAATAAAACAACCCGTAAACTTTTTCAAACTTTTTCAAATATCCCGCGCGCTCCTCTGTTCTACACAGTTCATTAATCGTCACGGCAAAACTGCGCGATGCTGCTATCATAAAAAAGGAGTTGAGATGAGCGATCAGCCGTCTCTCTCGCACGCGTGGGCTTTTTACCGGGCTATCAAGAAGACGATCGCTGCCTTTCTAACCTGTGGCAAAATGTTCTATAATGAAATATAACTACGATTGTTTATATAGCAAATAGTATGTATATTAAGCCCGGCTTTTGGTGTGAAGTTATTTATTTATTTATTGATTTTATTCTTTATCGCACCAAATATTTGTACAAAAGGCGAGCTTAATGCTATATGGCATTCTATACCAGCTAACTTTGGGTAGAATAGAGAGTGAGTTTGGGCAGTTAAATTGTTATGATATAATTCAGTTCAAATACAGGGTATTTTTGGAACGCTCCCGAAAACTAAGACAGGCGACAGCACCAAGTATACCTAAAAAAAAATCATATTTTTTACAACGTTTTATTAGCTTTATTCACGCGCCATCATGTTAGTACAGCTAAATGAAACGATAATTTCATAAAAAAAGTCATGAAAATACTGAAACATAAAACCAGCAGTGAAAACTGAATTGATATCACCTGACTAATGGAGGTTAATGTACGCGCGAACGGTGATAAAAGAACGCTGGCCTTGAACTTGGACACTGAGCGATTTATCACATATTGGTACGAAGGGGGCGCGACGGGGGAACAATCCGCCAGTATTACTGTGCCTGCATGCTATTGGTTCCCGCGCTTTGTTCGCTCCAAAAATACAGTCGCATACACAGCTTACTTTGCGACTCGCGACGATGTTTTAAAAAGGAAGGAAAGAAAAATTATTTATATCTATTGTTTTATGACTAAACTAGTGAACGAAAAGGTAAATATGATATGATATGATGATATGATAATGATGATATGATAATATTATCGAGAAGGTGAATGGGGAAAATTGTGCAGTAAATTTAAAAGTGTTGAGGAAGAATACCGAAAAAATTACCATGTGATCGACCTGATGACGGAAGCTCAAGCGAAGATGAAAGTGATGATGAAGTAGCATCCAGTAACACCAACACACCTTCAACATCTGGCTTCCATGTGACCCAAGACGACATAATGGACGGCGTGCCACCCTTACCTTAAGTTTTCTTGTTACAAACTACTTTATATTTTACGATAGAAATAACAAATAATGCTCAAGTAAACATTATCCATTTTTAATTCCAAGTAAGGCACCTATTATGATTCTACAATAAAACAATTAATTACTTACTATAATATTATAAAACAATATCCCAATACCATGTAGTACTTTAGAACGCGACTGTAACCTCCCTCCACTCGACCTGTATCTAGCTCGGTGCGAAAGAATGTAACCCGCCCGGCTAGTGTCGCATCACGCTGTGACGCAGTAGGTTTCAGTTTTGTCGATTTGTTTATTAAATTGTGATTACGTGTTGGTATTATTTTTGTTCGTTTTTTGTTTTAATAATGCTTAACGCGTACGTTTATAGTGATTGTGAATACGACAACATGTTATGTATCCGAACCTTGGTACACGAAGTATCGCTAAATAAATTGTTAAGACGTCGGGATGGAACAAGTGTGTCATACTGTGTAGTGCACAAAGTGTTGAAGCGTAACCGAATGCGCCCATACAAATTGCACAAAGTGCAAGCTTAAGTTCCCGGCGATCACGACCGCCGACGAGTTTTCTGCTGTTGGTTATTATACCTGCAACAACGTGTGGCTGGTTCCATTGAGCACATTATCTGGACGGATGAGTCGACATTTACCAGAAACGGCCTGTGGAACCGAAGAAATACACACGTGTATTCAGAGTTTAACCCGCACGCTGTTCGACAAACCGGGCACCAAACCCGATGGTCGGTTAACGTATGGGCAGGTTTATTTAAGGATCGCATACTGGGACCAGTGTTTCTGCCACAGCGACTGAACGGACAGCGATACCTAAACTTTATAAATGAACAGTTGACAGACATTTTAGACGACCTATCGTTGGCTGAATATCGCCGCACATGGTTCCAGTATGATAGTGCCCCTCCACATGTCGTGAGATTCGTCCGTGAGCGCCTCAATGAGCTATTTGATGATCGCTGGATTTGGCGGACTAGGACCACACGCTTGGCCACCTCGCGCATCAGATCTGACCCCGTTAGACTTCTTTCTGTGGGGTATGTGAAAGAAAGGGTTTTTAATCGTGAGTGTGATAGTGCTGATGAAATACACCAAAGGATCGTGGATGTTTTCAATAAACTACGTACGGACTGTTTCGAAGACCACATGATGATGCCCCGCCTCCATGAGGAGACGCAACACCGAGCCCAAATCTGCCTTGAAATGAATGGAGCGCAATTTGAGCCGCATCTCATAAGACCACGGAGGATTTAGAGCGGTAAGCTGTTTCATAACTATTTTTTTTTAAATAACTTAGTACTGAACTAATCTGAATACATACATAACTGAATACATGAGAATAATAAACATACCTACACGATGAATAAAAACGCATGACTCTAACCTTGGTTACATTTCATTTATGTATTTTTTCATTAGCGGGAAATCGAACCAGTTATTTGGGTTATTTAACCTGTAAATTCGGATTAAAATGGCTACGTGGAGACAAGTACAGTGGCAAAATAGTAGGTTAAGTAGATAAGTTAGGTATTTAGACAAGTGTTGTAAATTATTAGGTATTGTGGTATGGCCCGCTAGTTGCGGACCGCGCGAATTTGCGTTCGCGCGTACATTGACCTTTAATCAACTGATATGAATTCAGTTATTCCACTGCTGGTTTTAGGTTTCAGTATTTTCATGATTTTTTTATGAAATTATCGTTTCATTTAGCTGTACTAACATGATGGCGCGTGAATAAAACTAATAAAACGTTGTAAAAAAAGATGATTTTTTTTGTCATCAGGATCGAATTTATTTGTGACCCATGATCAAAGGTATACTTGGTGCTGTCGCCTGTCTTAGTTTTCGGGAGCGTTCCAAAAATACCCTGTATATACATACAACACAAACATAAAATATACACATATATAAATAAATACACACATTTATACACATATATTTCAATAAATTTATATATAAATAACTATCAACATACAAAGTAAGTTGACTCAACTTTGTAGGCTACGGATATGCTCGTATAGTTTTCTTTTAAAAACAATTTTAGCAGGCAGTGTTACAGGTCAACAGACAATTTGTTCCAGAGCGTAATGGAAGTAACTGTGAAAGAATTTGACATAAACAAGTTATCGAGTGCGGAGGCGCCCGGGCGCTACGTTTGCAACTTCACTTCACATTTCAATGCTTACTCTGTGTGTTTACTTGAGCGAATTAATATTGCGAGTTGAAAATTTATGGTTTTTTAAAGATTTTTAGTGAAAATGAAGGATAATAGTGTTCCTTGGGATAAATTAAAGTGTGTTAATGTGCTAATCGACGACGAAAACATAAAATCTTTAAACTTTGTTAAAAAAAAACAGCTGAAATCCAGATAAACAATTATTGATACAATTAAAACGCTCAAAAACATTTTTCGTGGACGTAATCAAATCTTTCTTTCTGAAAGAGAGACGATTCGGTTTATAAAATAAATAATTTGGTTTTTTTTTCATAGTATGTATGTACTTTGTTCATGCTTTTCTTTTGTTCATGTATTGTATTGTATGTAAATATCTTTTTTCTCGCTCAAGCAAACCCAAACGGCTTTTTTCAAAGCCACCGAAGGTATACATCATCATCATCATCATTACAGCCCTTCACAAGTCCACTGCTGAACATAGGCCTCCCCCAAAGAATGCCATATACATATAGTCATACAATCTATCTTGCAGTAGTATGCCTTCTGTGTGCTTTGTTAAATACGTCCTCGACATCACTGAATATGTAACTGAAGAGTGGAGACAGATTAAGATAGGTGTATTTTTATAAAACGGCTAAAACAACAAAACCATATCTTGGGCTTGCCCTAGTTTGGAGCCCTAGCTTCGCCACTGAAAAGGACCTGAGCGTGATTTAGTGATGGAATACCCAAATACGATATGCCTTTAATTTCTATTGCCTTGCTAACTAAACACTAGTAATAGTGATAAGAATTAATATAAAATTTATAGTTATCATGTAATAACATATTGTTATATTTTTTATTGAATGCTAAATAATATTAAGAATATGTGATTTTTTTCCTAGAGGAAGTAAAAATTACTAAAAATGGGTATAATTTTGATGATGTAGTTATGAAACTACCAAGTACATTTGCGGTAGATTTTAAGATATTGAAAGAGTTGTTGTGACAGTTACAAAAACTGGTAGTAGCGAACTGTCATACAAATGAGCTAAGAAATTAAATACTAAAACCAGAGACTGAATAGTAGCGAATGTTATCTTTACCTATAAATTTATATATGTAAAAGAAGCTGAACTAGTCACTGACACACATATTATTTGTCATTGTTTTTATGAGCAATATTGTTTGTTGGAGACAGATATTCAGAGACGAAGAATGGCTTGGTAGTGCCTGCAAGGCCGAGGTGTTGGGAGCTTAGTTTATCCTTGTTATTCTTTTTGTTAAACGCAGAGACCGAAGCAAGAATAGCATCACGTTGTCTGGGTGCACGCAGCTTCACTATCACTGCACGTTGCCGATCGCTGTCTTTGCTCAGCTTAGAAACCCACGTTACATGAATAATCTCCTCAGCAGATACTAGAGCATCTACAGTTTTAATGAGTTGTTCAACAACATTGGTCAAGTTCTCGTGTCTGTGTTCCGGAACGCCATTTATTTCGATGTTGCTGTCCCTTATATTTTGTTCAACTAGGTGGAGCCGGTGCGTTAATACGCTTACTGTCAGATTCAACTTATCATTGCCTCTTTTTAAGTTATCGACCAATGTATTCCTTTCGTCCAAAGCCAATTTTAGATCTTGATACTGCCTGTTGAAAAACGTTAGAGATTCTCTAAGTTCCTTGATTTCCCCCGACATATTCTTTATCTCCGCGGTCACAAGTTGCCTTATTGTTAGCCGGAGTGCTCCCGCGAGTTCTTGTTGAAGTATGCTTCTAAGCTTAGTTTCAGTAATGTATTCGCCGCCATTCCCAGTTTCCTCTGATGAGCAGTCAACGAGAGAAATTGACTTTGCCACATCGCGCTTCTTCAGGGTGATATTTCCGGAGTGCAGTCCCAAATTAACAGTACCACCGGTGTTGCCAAGGTCTCTAGTTTCCACAATCTCGCGACGAGCAACAGGTTAGATGGGGCTGTTAGTATTATCCACTTTAGGTTGCTTACTGCATAGCTATTAAAGCGGTTTTGTGATATATTGGCACATTTTATATCATATTTTATTTTGCATACAGCGCATTCCAAGAACTCACGGTTCTGTATTAGCAGGCTGAGCATATACCAAAGTTACTAGCAGTAGATGCCATCTTTCAATCTTTTGCAAAAAAAAGCAATTCATGCTAAGCAAAGGTAGCAAAAAAAAAAGTTATGCGAAATTGATGGGTTGTCATGAAGCGACAATAAAAAAAAAAGAACCTAACCTAACAACAACGAAATAACAAAAATAGAACAAGAAAATAATATATTTAAAATTTTAAAAAGATATTTACAATTTTATATAAAAAAAATGAAGTATGATGATGGTGATGGGTGACGTGAATTACAATTAAATAGAAAATAAAGATAAGATGAATACTGAAGCGGAGCCTGAAGATCAAAGTGGCACACCGCGCTTGGCGGTGGTGGCACGCAGCGCCTGGTCTAGGCACACGCAGCGCCTGGAGTAGGCACACGCTGCGCTTGGAGTAGGCACACGCAGCGCCCAGAGTAGGCACACGCGGCGTCTTGATTAGGCGCTCTCAGCGCCTGGAGTAAACGCTCGCAGCACCTGGAGCAAGCACGCACAGCGGCTAAAGATAGCACGAGCACTAGTAGGTGGAGGCGTAGGTGACGACTTCAGGTGAAGACAGAGCCTTGCAGGATCCCGGAGCAGTGCGGCCCCGCGCTTGGAGTAGGCTAGGCGACGACTTCAGGTGAAGACAGAGGCTTGCAGGATCCCGGAGCAGTGCGGCCCCGCGCTTGGAGTAGGCTAGGCGACGACTTCAGGTGAAGACAGAGGCTTGCAGGATCCCGGTGCAGTGCGGCCCCGGGATAAGGCCTTTAGGAGATGCTTCAAGTTTGGAAGCTGAAGCGAGACTCCCCGTATTGACCGATTGATCGGCTTTATACCTTTTTAGAGAGAACGGGAAATTACTCAAATTAAAAGCAAATTTTTGTAAATGGCCCAGAGGAAAAGAGTATTTATGTGGAAATATTGAAGTAAAAACATCAGACCGGTAACGAATTTGAATAAAAATTGCCATGAAAACCAGATAAACAACGATGTCAAAACATGTCAATTTTTGTTTTCAGGCTCATAATTAAAAAACGGCAAGATTTAAGTAAGAAATGAGATATTATTGATATAGGAAAAAAGGTAGCGCAACAGCGCGCACGAAACCCGAAATTGCAGAGTTACGGAGAACTAAATAAAAGATCAAAAAAGATAGACTCCATTGACACCGATTTAAAAAGTGCTGGTAGCGTGAAAATACGAAGTGAAAATAATTTGTTATTGTATTCTTATGGTCTAAAAACGTTACAGGATCCTATGGAAATAAAGGTGTTGCAAAATATGAATGCAGAAAATCAAAAACAGAATGGAAAAATAGATGTAAAATGATATGTAAGTAGCATAACACTACAGGGTTTGAACTTGGTGTCTTAGGCAGAAACGCTATGCACGGTGAAGTCTTAGTCACCGCGCCAATTGTTTCGCTACGCAGTGGTGTGAAACAAGCGATGTACATTCTCGCCCACAAAACTGTGGTGACAGCGATGAACAATCCAAATCGAACTTTCTATTTACAATGACACGTCGCAAACGAGCACAACACACAGTTGAATTTTTGCACTTGATAACGTATATTTTTAGTAAAAATCACTTGATTATCACCATTAAATGTTCATGTTTTACTCAATCACTGCACAGATCAAAACTTCAATATAGGGGGGAAATTTAAGCCAAAAGTATCAAAAAAAAATCATCAAAATAACGTGATAACACTTATTTAAGAAATAAAACAACAAGCGTGAACTACCACCTGACTGACCGCTCGGGCGGCCGCGCGAATGATCGAATGATGTATGATGATATTACTTGCGTTTATTTGGACTGTTTTCTCATTATTCGTAATGGGTTTCCAGTTTTCGAATAAGATGCAAAAAGTTGCTACTAAACGCGGAAACTAAGACTAAAATTTTTAAACAGGAAATAATGAAATCTGCTGTTAATGTCAGAATATGTAGTAAGATTCCTTTACTTTTGAAACTAATGAATCGAAATAAGCAATTGTTGCAACTTTGTCTTAAGAAGGTAAACCTGTGGCCTTCTTTTCCATATCACTGATAAATCGTGAACGTAAACACTCAACTATAGAAAAAGAAGTAATTCGAAACATTTTCTAATAGGACGTTAATTTCGTTTAGTAAATGATCTAAAGTCACGATCTTTCATATTTGAAATGAAACAGAACATCACAATAAATACTATTAAGATAAAAAGATGTCAATCAGAACTTTCTTGCTATAAGCACAGAATAAATAATAGTACAAGAACAGAAGAATCACTCTCTGATAACAAGCTTGCGAGTTTAAGCCTAATTAAAACGTTTCTAATGTTCATTTCATTCAGCTGCACACTTCGGAAACGGCCTTCGTTACAACAACTTACCGATTAAAACGTCTAAAAAAAATTAATGCGGCGAGCGCATTAAATCTAAATGCACCTAACGTCGGCGTGCGAGAGTCTGTCTCACTTAGCTCGTTACCGGACCGCTCCAACTGTGTAGGGTTAGATGTTGTGAGAAAACAAATTGAATCCTTTGATATAAGTTGCTACAACTTTAAGCTAAGCTATTAAGCTTTAAGCTACTACAGCTTAAAGTATTTATAAGCATAACTTGCTCATAAATACTCTAAGGGTAGTAGAATACACCGAGGTGTTATGCAATGTATTAGTAATTTGCTGTTAATAAGAACATTATTGTTCAATGTGAGCAAGTGCAACATCGAGAAAAATGACGATTATAACAACGTGAACGTCTTTGAAACTCAGATAGTTTACCTACTTACCATTTTTAAACAACTTCAGAAAAGGAGATAGTACTCAATTCGATTCGACTTTTTATGCGTGTTACTTCAGAACTTTTTTCCAGGTGAACCGATTTTGTTGATTCTTTTTTATTTGAAAGCTGGTGCTTATAATTTATATAACAGTGGTAGAGCCACGCGGCAGCTTTTGCTGTCGCACGGATGGGCCGGCTCGAACCGGGGTGGTACCACGACCTCACAGAATACCAGCGTGAAGTAGAGGTTTACCTCTGCGTTTCGCTTAGTGAGTGCAGGTGACCGGAGGCCCTTTTTACTGGAAATGAGGCATTCCATCTTGGTCCTCACGGCTGACAACGCATCTACATTTTAATTCGCAAACGAAAATAGATGTAGATGTCTATGGGCCGCAGCAACCACTTACCATCAGGTGGACTATTTGCTCGTTTGTCACTCTTATCATATAAAAAAAAATGTATTGACCCATATAAATTTGATCAAGATCTGACAGGTAGTTTTGGAGTTAACTTTAATAATACGTATTAATATTGAGGTTGGTTGTACAAAACTTTTAATTTCATTACTTGTCTCTCTTCCCTTCTTTTTAAGAAAAACCTTACTTCCACACTAGGAGTTTTTCCTGTATCGCGGGGGCAGTCTACATACATAAAACAGACCCAGAATAATTATTTGTAGGTCGTAAAATATTTGTTCCGTGCGGAATTTGAGCGCGCGGCCCTTAGCGCTGACACTTATTGCTAAACCACTGTGCCACGGAGGCGTCGCTTATCTCTTTCACATTTTTTGCTACTTACAAGCATGCGGCAATAAGAAGTGCTGCTATTTTCAATCTCTTTCTTTTATCGACACAGTGTTAAACTATTTTCAGTATATGCTAATCTTGCATTAGTAGGCAGTCACTAGTTCTGGGAGGTCTACTTACACTAAACTATTTTAACTTATATTTACGAAAATTTTATCTATGTTCACAAAAACAAAGAAAGTTTTTGTAAAAAAAGTAATATACACTCTGTAAACGCTAGGAACAAACACTAAGCTAAAGATACCAGTCTCTCGACTCTATAGAGTCAGTAATTCATTCTTGGGGCAATGTATACGCTATTACAACAAAGTCCCAGAAAATATACGAGGAATCTCTATTACCAAGTTTAAATATTTAATTAAACAAAAGTTGTATAAAGAACTTATTATAATATAAATGAATAAATGGTTTATAATAACCCCTGGGAATGAGGTGGTCGCACCCAATTGTTTCTAAAATAAATTTTGTAAATAGTTTGTATTGTACAATTTATTTAAAAAAGTCCCGTTGGCTTTCTTGCTTTTTCAAACCAGTGATAAAATAAAAAATGTCTTTCAATAAGAATTACTTGTAATCAATATTGAATAAAAATTAATCTATTCTATTCTAAGGTTATAGGCATTACACGCGAAAACATAGAAAACTGTGGTCGTGTCGCTTATCAAATAATAAATCTGCAACTATGGCGTCAGTAACTAGGTACCTAATTATGTATACACATACTTCGATAGGTATACATATAGGTAAATTTAATGTTACTTATATGCATACCTACACACTACGATTTAATAATTATGGAGTGAATGATAGTACTCTTTAACAAGTCCTTTAAGCATAAACACCGATTTAGCATCAAGAATTCTAAAGGGAAGTGAATTCCACAATCATACTGCGTTTAAAGAAAAAGAATGAGAATAGAGCATGGTATTGAAAAAAGGAAATCTTAAAAATGTTCTAGTATTTGATCTTCATGGTACATCTGGAGAATGAAATAATAATAACTTAAAATTAAAAAATTTGTACAACCAACTTCAATATAAATTATTAAAAATAACTCAAAACCTATTGGCCTAATCTTGATAAAATTTATAGACCACATGCGAAGCGCCTGCTTTCAAATAAAAAAAGAATCATTGAAATCGGTCCACATAGTAAAAAGTTATGAGGTAACACACATAAGAAAAATATACAGTCGAATTGAGTGTACTGTACCGTGTCCTTTATGAAGTCGGTAGAAAAGTAAAAGATTTTGTAGATATAGCGGAACAGTAGCATTATGTAGAATATTGAAAAGAAGACAGATTATTCGTATGTTATTGCGAAGGCGGAGACGTGATCGAACTTCTTTAAGCTAAAAATGTATCGAATAAATAATTTTGGAAGCGCTCAAGTTTATTAATTTGCTCCTCGGTAGCATCCAAATTATAGACATTAGCGTAATCTAAAATTGGCGAGATAAGAGTATATATGAACTTGATGATACAATTCCTAAGGATATTAAAAAGTAATATAATAAATATATTACCTATCGATATCCTTAGGAACAGTAAAGAATGAAAAGTCGACTTTCCTATTGTTAGGTATTTAAGGACCCGGATGCTATGCGGTACCTTTTGGCATTTTGAATGACCATACTTGAATAAAAACTCAAAAATAAATATCAAAAGTGCCTCAATAATTGTAAGAGATTTTTTTGTCAACGTAAATTGCGCGTCAACTCGAGCGCGCGCGTAACAACATAACTGTTTTTGGCGCCTCTTGTAGGCGGCCGCGTAGCGTAGGTATTTTTTCATGCCTAAATCGTGGAGTGAGACAGGCCTGATTTAAGTATGCTATTTGTTATTAATAGACCAGGAAAAGTGAATCTTGTAGCAGACACACTTTCTCGAATTTGCGTATATGTCCACTCAGCTACATGTAATTAAGTTTTTGACTATTTGTTTGTAATGTTCAGCAAACCTTCATACTTACAGTTGGAAAGAGGAGCCCGCATGGAAGTCGTAGAAGTTAAAGAATTTTTCGCTAGACAAATAAGATAAGCTAAGATATAGTGTAGTGAAGAATTAAAGCTCCAACTTCGGAAAGTTAAATTATTTTGTCTCTTTTAGTTCCTGGAAGTCAGGATTTACTTTTAACTAAAAATTTGTTTTAAGAATTGAAGACTTCTTTAGAATCGTTATGATTTAAAACTCGATGAAACGAAAAGCGACTCTTAAAAGAGGCAAACATATTCATCTATAGGAATTAGCCGGCTATAGAGTGAGATAGAATATAGTATACAGTGTTTTCTATTATCTCCGTCTTTGTTAATATAATATTTTTTAAATGAATAATATTATCATATCCAATCCATTCATAAGCATCACAACGTTACGCCGTGGTACTAAATAGTTACATTAAAAGCTTCGTTTCACTATTTTGCTACCCGTAAGGGGTGAAATGTTTTCTCTTAATTTATATGCGACCCTCCCTGTAGTATTACCTATTAAATTAAAAAAGAATCATAAAAATCTGTTCACAGTTGACGGCGAAATCGGTGAACATATATAAAAAATACATACAGTCAAACATAGAACCTCCTCCTTTATTTGAAGTTGGCGAAAATTACGTTTTATTCCAATGGAGGTAATCCTCGATCAATAGTTTTTATTCGATCCGGTCGTCGCTCTGCATTATTACTAATGTAATAGCTCATGAAATAATGTTTAGACCCAATCGAAAATCCGTAAATGGATGTAAATTGTCAGCGTGGCTAATGACACCAAAGTCAGTGTATATAAAAATCCACAACAAACATCCACAATAAATTCTGAATATTCGCCACTTTAAGAAGAAGTAGATTTAAAATTGTCCTTTATTACAAAATAAGGAGGCTAAAATGAAGTAAACAGGTTTTCACGACTATCATGTCTGTGATGAAGTTATAATTTGCAAGCGGCATTACAATAGCATGGTGACAGTTTGCTCAAATGCAATTTCTTCGATCCTTATATAAAACAGATCGATATTCTCAAAAAGAGAAAATGAAATAATTGTTTCTCAACCACTATTGATTCATCAATATAATCAAAATATGGGAGGTGTTCATCTTTTCGGCCAAAACATTTCATCGCTCAGGACGAGTATTCTCGGTAAGAAGTGGTATATGCTCTTCATCTTGCACTGCATTGATATGTCACTACAGAACGCCTGACTACTCTTCAGATACAGTGATGGCAGTATCGATATGATGACATTTGGGCACCACGTAGCCATCGCACTCAAAGAATCAAATATGCTGAGAAGTAAACCAGGCTCAAACAGACCATCGTCACTAATAATGGATGCCAGATTTGATGAAAAAGGTCTCCATGTTATCAAACAATTACAAAATAATAGAACGAAATGTGCACTGTGTCACTGATTGTGTCCTGCAAGATGCGTCAAGTGCGATATTGGTCTACATGTTGACTTTTACTTATTACTTATTACACCAAAAAATAACACTATATTCTTTATATGCATATCAGAGGTTATAAAAATTTATGTTTTTGCAAAAACGTCATATATTATGTGTATTGTAAGTGTACTTGTTAATATAAATAAATAAACCCATGTTCAGTTTTAACTTTCTGTAATAAAGACCTTCTGTACTAGCTTTGGTATTCAATATTCATGCTTACGTTTACACCTACTGTTTCACATACTATCCGGTCCTCACCACCTCCCCTATGTTATTGTAGTTTTGTTTCAAATATTTTGATCTATGAAACTCTATAATCTAATAAAAATAAATAATAATACTTGTTTTAGAAAAAATTGTTTCAAGTCTAAATGCCTAAATAAGACTTAGTATTTAAGTTTTGTCTTATTTAACAACATCCCACTTTTCTCTAGTCCCCAGGCACATTTTTTCCTTGCTTTATGACAAATCAAATAATCAAAGCATTTAAGTTTGGTGCGTTTAATATCTGGTCAATTGCTTCCGTTTTAACAAATGGCAACAGTCTTTTAATAAAAGACACTAAGTACATACTCTGTGCTTTTAGTATTGTCAGTTAAGTCTATTCTTCCGGTCTTTTTATTCCTCCGTGGCATGGCGGATGGTCTTTGCCACCGCTTGTAGTGTGTTTTTAGAGGAATTGATTCGCTGATAAAGCGATATGGTAAGTTCCAGTTAAATAAATGTGTCCAACTATACGGGAATTAGATAATGTGGTGAAAATAACGATCATTAAGTGCTATCTTGGATAGTTTTAGGTTCATTCATTGTAATCCCACGTGTTTGTTCAGTTCCTATAAATATCTACAACCTGGTATATTTTTGTAAGTTGTCACGTTTCAGTAACTTTAAATCTGGCATTTTCACCAAATTTATCGTCTAATTTTGTAAATATATCGATTTTAGTGAGCATTGTTGATTTATGATACGGCATGTAACCAGTTCGTTCCCATGCCATGGGCAAATATTGTGCAAAACTTTAGTAACTTAAGAGGTATAGTTTGATTTTTAACGATAATGAAAGATTTTAACAATCACGTAATCTTTAATGCGTAATTTTATTTTGAGGTTAGTAAGGTATTGTTTTTTATTTACGAACCAAATGCTTTTAACCTAATCTGATATATTTGGTGGATATAACGCTTATGAACACGTATACCTTGAATACAAAGACATTTAATTTTTATTGTGTGTACATAAGAAGTCACTACCCCGAACTCTTCCTGGTCGTACTGTTACTTGTCCTCCAGGTACAGAAAGGGGAATATTAAACATTCTTTTAGGAAACACTACGCATACGAGTTTGAGTAGTGCGTCGACATAAAGAAAACAGCATTTTTAAGAAGAGGGGGTACCCCATCAATATTTATTATTCAAACATGGAATATCTGTAAATTTGTTTACCATGATTTAAATATTTTGTAGATTCCCCATAATTCTTTTATTTATAAGCTAATATATCATCATTGTACTTTTGAACTAATTCTAATTTCCTCTTGCAGAGTCTATCAGTCGCCCGACCTTTAGTGTCGGTATACTCTGAGAAGAGTGAGGTGGTGCCTGGTGCCTCTATCGCTCTTCCCTTCGTGTTTAAGGCGCCCATCCGCCCAGACCTCGTTAACGATGTCCATGTTTCTATGTCAAAGAACTCAAGGCAGCCATACTGCGTGAGCAAGGAGGCTGGTATGTAAAAAGTTTTGTCAATCTAAACATAAATAAGAAAAATGGCAATACTTTAAAAGCAAATCTATAGATACTGGTCATTCATAAAGTTCATGATCAAACTGAAAATTAACCATGTTGATTTCTTATTATAGCATCATGATATATAGACCACAGTATCCACTTACCATCAGATGACATGGTCATCTGATGGTAAGTGGATACTGTGGTCTATATATCCCGGCCTTTATGCCTTACAAAACGGCAGCATTATGTTGCTATTTGCAATGGACTTCAAAAAAGGAGGAGGTTCTCAATTTGACTGTATTTTTTGTGTTACCTCAGACCCTTTTTTTTGTAGGCAAATTGATTTGTATGATTTTTTTTTTGAAAGCTGGTGCTTCTCAAGTGGTCCCATATAAATTTGATCAATGTCTGACCAATAGTTTTTGAGTTATCCTTAATAATGCCTATTTAACTGATTTCAACTACATTGATGATGTTCTCCATTTTATATATATTGAAGTTCATCATCATCATATCATTACAGCCCTTCACATGTCCACTGCTGAACATAGGCCTCCCCTAAGGAATGCCACAAAACACGATATTGAGCCACCTGTATCCATTGACTTCCTGCATGTCTTACCAGGTTGTCACTCCATCTAGTGCACTACACTTTGTTAGCCGCTACGAGGTCACCACTTGAGATCCTTTTTTCTCCATTGGTTGTCGGTTCTTCGAGCTATATGCCAGCCCATTGCCACTTCAGTTTACTAATCCATTGAGCTATGTCGGTCACTCTGGTTCTACTGTGGATATCCCCATTTCTAAGTTTATCACACAGAGAAACTCCAAGCAATAGCCCTCTCCATAGCTCGCTGAGTGACCTTGAGCTTCCTCATCTGGCTAGATATATTGAAGTTGGTTGTACAAAATTTTTAATTTATCACTTGTTTATACTAGTATTTTGTGGCTGATGAACAGTATTTCATGCACTTTTATTTTCTTTTTCATGAGCATATTAAATGATTTTACAACTTCTTAAAGTTTTTAAACTTAAAACTCTTGTATTTAATATGTAAAACTAATGATAGAATTATGTCCTTTGCACTAAATGTCCACATTCAGTGAGCTGCAAGTGCTGCTGAGTGTTACTGCGGATTAGTGCTAAATTAATGAACCGACTAGGCGTTCCGGGGCCACCTAATGGAGGTCACGGGTGCAGTGTTGGTGCAACAAACATAACATTATTTGTCTTTTTAATTTCCTCTCCAAACCTACTGCACGCGTTAAGTTATGAAGTTGCAGAAACCAGCCTGATTAAAGCTCACCTTTCACTATGTTTTTTAAAGAACACATAATTTCAATCCAATTATAAAACTTTGAAGTATCCTAACTGATACTATTATTAAATGAATGGATTCAATAAATGATTTCTCATTTTGAAGAGTTCATATTTTTATAATTTCAATTTGACCAATTTGTTTTGTCATCACAGGTCACCAAACCAGTGCCGAATCATGGGGTACCGGTCGTGCCGTAGCCCGTATTCCACGTGTCCGTGGTGGTGGTACCCATAGGTAAGAAAATTGTATATTGAATTTAGTAATTCAGGATTATGTTAGGCAGTTAGTATTTATTTATAGCAAGCTTCATCTAAGGAAATAAATAGTTACAAACTGGTTTTATTTAATGCGAGGTACTGTTTAAGATAAGTATGACAGGAGGTCAATAAGTTCGTGGAATTGTGATCAACAAGGGTTGGGGAACCATTGAACCCTTATAAGCTCAGATTACCAGGTTTATGCCATTGAAAAATTATAATATATATTTGTCATACACTTCAAAATAGGCAGAAATCGGGTTTTTTAACTTTCTTCCAAAACTCATATCTCATTTTTGGACATAAATAATAATTGCTAGTTTAAAAAAAAAAAACAAATTGTGTGTAAGATTTCAAAGAATCTTCTTTGTATGGCAGCTATCTAAACATGCATCTCATATATGGGCTTGTAGACTTCCTTGGGCTTTAAGGCTTCTGAAAGGCACAGATTGCTTCATATAGGGGATATACTACATTATTTTAAGTAATCGCATAGATGCTGTTTCTCGTCTTCCGTTTCAGAACCTTTTGACACCCCTGGGATTATATGGGGCTGGGTTCTCTTACATACATACATATAATCACGCCTCTTTCCCGTAGGGGTAGGCAGGGACCACTTCTTTCCACTTGCTACGATCCTTACATACTTGTTTTGCTTCGTCCCCTTTCATTATTGTCTTCATAGATGCTCTACGGTTTAGGGTGCTCTTGACCTGGCCTTTTTTCAAGACGTCCCTGATTTGGTCTTGAAAAGTCCGCCTAGGTCTACCCCTTCCTACATTTTCATTCACA
This sequence comes from Parnassius glacialis, assembly GCA_033319125.1. NCBI lineage: Eukaryota > Metazoa > Arthropoda > Insecta > Lepidoptera > Papilionidae > Parnassius > Parnassius glacialis. Next base: position 13,246,009 of record JAVANC010000015.1, on the reverse strand, counting down.
CTCTCCTTATGCACTTTTTTCGTTAGGCCGCCACTAAACGGCGTATACTGTTTACTTAGCATTTAACCTTTCGACTGCGGAGACTCTAACCGCCCTACTCCGTTGACTGTGGAGCTGTTTAATAAAATGGACGGCTGATTGGGCGCAGTCCATCTTAACCATCTTAACGCAAATTTCTCGATTCTGGTGTATCAAATACTATAACATGTATACATTTCTGAATTCTATATGAAATTTCCTACAAATGTGTATATAAATTTAATAAAGTCCTAGAATAATGTTAGTTCTAAGATAGCGGTTTGCTTCATACAGATTAGAAAAACATTTCACACTTAGAAAATGACATGAAACACAAAATGAGGTTACAAATAGGAAGGTTAGCTACCCAGGCGTTGTTTTAACATAATTAACCACACAATCAATCAAGATTTGTACGAAATAATTGCAAACAACTCCGATCTTAGCGTGCGTCAATTACACTGATGGCTGACTCAAGGGACAGACGAAATCAACACATGATATAGATATAAAATCCTACTAAAGTGTGTAAGCCGTGGGGTTTTTATGCTATCCTTTTTTATCCAGTATACATCGACATATGGTAGAATGAGTTAGAAATAATGCTTAATGCTTTGTTTCGTCATTATAAAAGCGAGTAAAAAATGTCTAACACTTGGACACCCGCAGTCAACGGAGATATTTTCGTGTCCAAGTGTTAGACATCCGCAGTTGAGAGGTTAATATAGAATAACATCATCATTATCATCATTACAGCCCTTCACAAGTCCACTGCTGAACATAGGCCTCCCCCAAGGAATGCCACAAAGCACAGTCCTGAGCCACCTGCATCCATTGACTTCCTGCATGTCTTACCAGGTCGTCACTCCATCTAGTGGGGGGTCAACCTACACTTCGCATAGAATAACAGTTAGGAGTAAATTGTTGTTACCTCACTCATTTGATAACTGCCCAATGAGTTCTACAATAGGATAAAATACAATTCCTACATGTTGGAGCCTCAAAGGTTGATTTTATGATAAAGTCTCGACATGTGGAAGACAATTATAGGCCCAGGTATTCTATCTTTTCATTTAAATGAAAATCGCCAAAATTTAAAATATTATATATAATAATAATTATTATGCATGCATGTATTATATATAATAATTTAAAATAGCAGTAGTACATGATAAATATAGAAAAAGTTATTAGATACTTTATGCTTTATGGCTCTCTATATTGTGCAGCAGGCATGATGGGCTATGATTGACACAATGGTATTTAAACTTAGTTTGATCATGAAAAAAATAAACTTTGATTTTTTTATTACATTCTTTGTGAAAATATTTTTAACTTAATGACTGAGTCTATCTATTCCTGTATTTACACAAATATTATATATTTCCACAAAAGCATGCAGTACAAGGCCTTTTTACCTTTAAGTTAAGCAGAGAATTTAGTCTGCATATTGTTGCTAAGTTACAGAAATCATTATCTAACAAAATGTGTAATTATGTCCTCTAGACCAAATTTCAGTCATCTGAGCAGGATCGGATTATATTGTATTAGTCTGTACACAAACAGTGCACTCTACTATGGCTTCACTCTCATAGTTTGATAGGTTCAGGACCAATGGCTTATTGTTCTTCTCGAGGCACACAGAGGTGAAACAATACCATGTTCTTGATTGTGGACTGTGATTGAAAAATTTCTTGATCAGAAATAGAAACTTTTTTATTCAATATAGATTATATATTATAATAATTATTGAAAGTCACTCTTTTGTTTAATTGCAACTGGTTCGAAAAAAAATGACGAACGTAACCCGTAGGAGCACATGATGAATCGTTTAAGAGCAGTGAGAGTGCAGTAGTAAGGTGGCTGTGCCTGCAGGTCGGGGCAGGGAGCGTTCGGCAACATGTGCCGCGGCGGGCGCATGTTCGCGCCCACGAAGCCGTGGCGGCGCTGGCACCGCCGCGTCAACCTGCGCCAGCGCCGCGCCGCCGCCGCCGCCGCCGTGGCCGCCGCCGGCGTGCCCGCGCTCGTGCAGGCCCGCGGTCAGTCTTCACTCTTCACTCTTACACACTTTGTATTACTTTTTGCTTTTTTTTTCCAATAGAATTTCTCTTCTTTATATACATTACATAATTTCTCATTGTATAGTATCGATTTGATATTATTCCTACTACAAAAACTACAAATTAATCCAAAATTAAATTGCATGACTCAATATCATATCAGAGAGTATATATTTTTGTGATAATATCATATTATCTACATACATCTACATCTATCCTCTATTACAAATCAAAATGTAGATGCATTGTTACCCGTGAGGACCAAGATGGAATGCCTCATTTCCAGTAAAAAGGGCCTCCAGCCACCTGCACTCACCAAGCAAAACGCAGAGGTAAACCTCTATTTCACGCTGGTTTTCTGTGAGGTGGGACCTTACGGTGGGTGTGGGGGTGGGACCTCATGGGACGGAGGACCACCCGGTTCGAGCTGGCCCATCCATGCGACAGCAAAAGCTGCCCCGTGGCTCTACCACGTATAAAACCTGATTAGTAATTTAATATTTATTATGTATACTAGATTTCTAGATAAACATGGGTTCAATCCCCGCTGGCACCAATGAAATTGTTAATTGCAATTTTAAGTGCTGATTTAAAACATGCTCGGCGGTGAAGGAAAACTGAATAAGGAAACCTACATGTCTTCACATATCACAAAAAAATATTTTTTTGTGATATGTGAAGTTTGCCAACACCCTCTGGGGCAGTGCGACGGACATTTTCTTGCTCTAAAATCCTCTCATTCAACATTCTTCAAGCCGCTGAAGAAGATTAGTCAGTTCTTCCATCCATCAAGTGCAATATTCCTTTACAAAATGCAGGAGTGTACAAGCTTGATTGTGAATATGGTCTCTCATATATAGGGCAAACAAACGATCTATTAAAACCTGTGTAAAAGAACACATAGCTGACATGAAACACCAACATTCTGGGAAGTCTGCAGTTTGCGATCATTTCTTACGTGGCCCCTGCCTACATTAGATTTGATAAACCACAAATTATCGCGAAAGAACATCCATTCCCCTGCCAAGGATCATACATGAGGCTATTGAAATTAAAAACTTCCTAATTTCAATAGAGAGGGAAGGTGGGTACCTACCTGCTTGAGACCCTGTAATTAATAAATTTAAAATTAAACCCAAGCATACCACTGCAAGACTTCAAGACAGTAAGTTCATTCTGCGTAGGTAGATCGGACCAAAATTAATAATTAAAAAAGCTGAAGGTACTCCGGATTAAAACTCTGACATCGGGACATCAGTCACCTCAATCCCTCATGACCATGGGTGCTGTAAAGCATCCGAAACGTCGGGAATTAATAAAAAATAATTAAACGCGATAGAATCTGTACAAGTAGTTTTATTCAAGAGGCTAATATAAATGTAAATATTTTAAATAGGCCACATCATTGAGAAGATTCCCGAATTACCTTTGGTAGTCTCTGACAAGGTCCAGGAGATCAACAAGACCAAGCAAGCTGTCATCTTCCTCAGACGCATCAAGGCCTGGTCTGATGTCTTGAAGGTACTGTCACTCAGTCTGCTTTTGTCTACTGCTGCTGCTACTATACTTGTGTTTTTTAGATATTTATTTATTTATATAACTAGCTACCTTGTTTTTATATCCAGTAGTGGATTAAAATAATTTAATTAGCTAATTTGTTATTTAAATATTTCCTATTATCAATAAATCTATACAAATAAATAAAATTTAAGTGTCTGTTGTAATGTCAAAATAACAGCTTTTTACTTCATATAAAAGTCATATATAGATGTAATATATGTGTAAAGTATATACAGTACTTATGACAAAAACACAAATTTTTAAATTTTTGTGTCTGTCTGTTTGTTCCGGCTAATCTCCGAAATGGCTGGACCGATTTTGATGGGACTTTCACTGACTGATAGGCTAATTTTACTTTTGAAAAAGAATTAGGTTTCTGCGTAAAAAAAATTGAAACCCATAAAATCCAATCGTAATAAATTACACGCGGGCAAAGTCGCGGGGAACATCTAGTTTACTCATATATCTGATTACCAGTCCCATATGAAAAATCTCAGTTTTTATAGAACTGTGGTTTTCAATTGTTGGGACCATAACAAAATTCCTATCACAACAATCAGGTTGAGTTATTTCAACCCTGATATAGATCTAGGAAGACAACAGCAAGAGAACCATTTTAGTGTCTCCTAATTTAAATTAAGTCTGCAATATTATACTAATGTGCATGAATTTGACAGGCACTTTTTCAGTTTTAAGTCCCAAATAATGTGCTTCTTATGTCTAGGCTTCATATTATTATTTTATTAACACTGCTAAGTTAAGTAATTTTCTGTATAGGTGTACAAGTCGCAACGACTTCGCGCCGGTAAAGGAAAGATGCGTAACCGTCGTCGCGTCCAACGCAAGGGCCCCCTTATTATTTATTACAAGGACCAGGTAAGACCAACAATCGTTTATTACAGATTTATAATAGTTTTTTAGTGTCCTCCCCCCATTCACCACTAAGATTTTCTCTCCCCTTTTTTTTTTTGCTTATTTTTCAAGTACATTAACATAAAATATTTATGTAGGTAGTCCCTCACAAGCCTTACTTGTTTTTTACTATAAAAAATAAAGTTACGATATTTGAGGGTAGATTAAAATAACACCCAAAGGAAACATCAACTGACCCTCACCTCAATTGGTGTGTCGACATGTGGTGTACATTACTATAGATGTAATGTTTCTTAGTTTTTTTTCTCTCAAAAATAAGTTTAGAAAATATTACATACATTTTCTAAGTTATTTTTAAATACTTTATAATGAAATCTATGGGACCAAGTGTTTTCTATTGCTATAGTTTTCGTTATATGGAGTTTTAAAATAAAGTTATTTATAAAATATTATGTCACTTTCACAAAGAGAATATAATCAATACGTTTAAGAGGCGGGACTTCCATAGTAAAAATAATTGCATGAAATTATGCCAAGCTACTCTACCAACATCAAGATATGACATTTAGTTTTGAGAAACAGTACTGACAACATTGACGAATTACGTTAGTGCTGTAAATGTCTATCCTCGAATAATTTTATCGATATAACCTTTATCGATATATTGTTTATCGATATTTTTACATAAGACAAGTTAAGATCTCTATACTGAATTATTTATGAGAAATAATTTTTTTTTAACATGGGGATTGTAAAATTGGAAAGTAAAAATGCCAATGAGGATAAGAAATCAATGTATTTTACACACAGAAATTTGTAATTATATCTCTACAATTAGGTACAAAAATATGTATAAAGAAAATATAAAATAAAAAACGCACTATTATATTAGTAATTAATTAAGTAAAAAATAAATGACGACTCCGTAGCGCAGTGGCTAAGCGTTTGGCTGCGGCACTGCAGGACCGGGGCTTTCTTCCCGCACTGAACAATTGTTGCTATGCTGTAAAATAAAAAGTCTGCGTCTGGATGCTTGTTTTCAACGTTAGTTTTTTTTAAGGGTAAAAATATTGGGTTTTTAATACTAATTGGATTAAATTGCTTTTATCTGTAACAAATACTATGTACAAATAAATCGCTAGGCTTCTTCACAGAGGTACCTATGTACATACTATTCACAGAAATCTTTTGCTAATTGTCGCTTTCAAAATGAGTGCTCATTATAGCTAATGTTTGTAGATGAATCTATAAAAAAAATTATTTATAACCAGGTAATTACAAATAACTTTGAGTTCATTTATATAATCGAATTCTTACCAAAATGTGACTTTAGAGGTATATTATCTTCTACATGTAAATGAAACCTAATTAATATACACATAATTGTAGAAGTTTAAATTAAGTCCACTGAAGAAATAACAGTTTGTTTTAGTTGGGTTCAAATGCAATGTTTGTCGCAAATATGTCTTAAGGTGTGAATCTTTTCAATTGGTGCATGTACCAGCTATTTCACCCATTGCTTGCATCTGAAAAAATAATATAAATAAAATCACATTTTTATTGAACAAATAGAATGTTAGTAGTCAGAATTGACTGTGTAGTTTCTAAGTATAGTTTGTTTCAGATTGCCATACCATCGAACTATCAGATTTAGGAAATAGTGTGTTTGTATTTGTGCACACAATCGTACACTATAAAAACCTGTCCTACATAGATGGCTAGTACAAAAATGTACTTGCGTTAAATATCATATTACTATTAAAGTTAAAATCATCACATACCTTTCATCATCTAAGGGTAATATTGCTACGAATAGCCTTTTCTTGTTATCATTTATTCCGCTTCTTGTACCATTTAATTGGAAAGTTTTATAATGCATATTTAATTTCTTAACAATTCTGTAAATGAACAATGGAGATCCTATAGCAAAATTAAAAGCAATCTTAATTAATAAAATATGTACAAATATAATGGTTTGATTTGACATTTGAACCTATTTCATTTGACAATGTCGTTAATAGACATATTACGAAAAGCAGAAAGAAGAGCTAACCGTCATTAAAATTTGACCCCTGTAATACATATAATTTTTACTATGGAAGTTGCACCAGCCTGACTTTCTATCTATTTTTCTGTTTAGTCCATTGTTTTGGCCTTTGTATGGAATTAGAGTGATTAAAAAGCATGAAGTCCAACCTGATGGTTTTTGTTTTAAAGGTGAGACTAACAGAATATTTGTTGTATAGAAACTTTCTTTTAGAGTTAACACTACGTATATATGATCGATAGTCGCCGCTAATGTAGTGTTGGTTTCAAATGCCAAATTGTGAACTTATAATCCCATATTTTACTGTATAAACCTTTGTGGTAAAGCCATGCTGCAGCTATATTAGTAGTATAGTTGTAGCATGAATGGGTCGCCTCGACCGGGGAAGGAATACCATTGTAAAATAGCAGGTTAAAACTGCTGTGTTTTGTATGGTGAGTTTACGGAACCGGAGACCCTTTTTACTGTTAAAGAGGCATTCCATCTTAGTCCTCACGGGTGAAAACGCATCTGCATTTTGATTCGCAAGCGAAGATAGATGTAGATGTCTATGGGCCACAGCAACCACTTACCATCAGGTGGAGACTGTGTGCTCGTTTGTCATCCTATCCTATAAAATATAATTAGTATGTAGCCGCAGCTGAGCTTATTTTTTCTTACAGGGACTTACTCGCGCTTTCCGTAACATCCCTGGTGTGGACCTACTCAAAGTTGACAAGTTGAACCTCTTAAAACTGGCACCTGGTGGCCATGTTGGACGCTTCATCATCTGGACTCAGTCTGCTTTCGAGAGGCTTGGTGAGTACCCTGACTATTGTTTCAATACAAACAGCAAAATTTAGGAAAACAATCCTTCATATCAAAGGAATGGTAAATATTTACTGTTCCTTTGATATAAGGAAATGTTTTCCTATTATTTTAATAATTTACTCTAGAAATTAAACCAAGATATGATAAAATACAACGAGAAAACAATTTGTAATTAAGTATAAATCCAGGTTGTAAGTCATCAGAATAGCCATACTTTATGCAACTTAAATGTCATTTAGGAATGAAGTATGTATAATTTTAGAAAATAGAAAATGGTTTAACACTTATGACACGTGCCCGTCGCCATTTTATTATGTAAATGTCTAACATCAATTTCACTGATGAAACTATGTGTAATCAATCATAGATGTATTGTTAATACTGTTTACTGGTGGTGTAAGATATCTACAATCCCATATAATTCCGTGGATATTGTAAAAAGCGACAGGAGGAAACAAATGTGGCCGATTCAACAGCAGTTTCTGGTTTTGTGTGGTTCTGATACCCCCTCAAATTAATGAAGATTTTATGTACTTCAGTAGCTATTTTTTTTTAAACTTATTGTTGATACGTGTGTTTCATCACTCACATAAGACCCTGTTTGGTTAATGCACAGACTGGCAGAATAACAGGAGTAACGGGTTTAATGTTACAGCTGAATCATAGACTGTTTTGTCACAACTAATTATTAAGCTGTCTATTAAAATTTACATTGTATTTTTTGTGGCAAATAAATACTTTTATTTTATTTATTACGAGTGATCAATTTTGGAGTTTTTGTGGGACTAACGGACAGCAATTGATTTTTATATATAGAGATATGGGCAGCAGCATCTTCCTAATAAGAATTAGAAAATAAAAATACTGCAGTCTATGGGGAAGCCTTTAGCAGTGGATTTATTGACATTGACTGGTTTACATTGAATCATATACATGTAATTATAATTCGTAACTATGTTTAGCATTAACAACATTATCACAATTTTAATGGTATTTCATGCCCCACCAGGATTACTCAGTTACACTGCTATTTGGCATGCAGATAGCATGCTTTACAGTTTTCTATACATTTAAAATTCCCCTCAAAGCCTTACTCGCACTGCATTTTGTTGTTCGGGTTACGTATATGAGGGGTATAGCAACTTGGTCCCATAGGAAGCATTGACTTGTTGAAGCAGGTTGGTGTGTCGAAATGTGGAGTACATTTATAGTGTCATACTATAGTAGGGTCATTCTCCATGAGTATCTGTGTAGTAATTTTGTGACAAATTTATAAATCGTTGTCTTGTTTTAGACGCCCTATTCGGCTCATGGAAGACACCATCAAAGGAAAAGAAGAACTTCAACCTACCACAGCCCAAGATGGCCAACACTGATCTGACTCGTCTGCTCAAGTCTGAGGAGATCAGAAAGGTCCTGCGCGCGCCTAAGTAAGTAATTTTAAGGCCAATGTAAATAATAAGCAGACTTACACTCCATCTTTTTAGTGCTAACTTGACGTTTCATCTAATTCTACAAGAGTGACAACACATCTGCATTTGGATTCTTTATCAAGGTTAAATGTGTCTTACAGTATTCACTTCAGCATCAGGTGGACTATGTGATCTTTTGTCATCTATAAAAGGGTCTGATGGAAGTGGGTACTGAATATAATAAACCCAAGATGGTAAACAATTTACTAGGAGGCAAGACTCCCTTTTCTTTCTAGGACTCTGAATATGTACCATCCTTTTAGTTATTCCTGCCATTAAGTACCATTGTTTGCACAATTATGTTCTGTTACAACCTTAAGCCATATAATAGTACAATGTGCATGCAAAGGTCATCAATATTCAGACATTGGTCAAAGTCTAAATATTATATATACTATAATATTTAGACTTTGATAAATGAAAAATAATATAAGTACAGTTTGTCAACACTTACACTTTCTTTCAAAAATATGTAGCACACAATACAAACTATAAGTATAGTTTGCAGCAACGAAAATGCAAGTAAGCAAGAAAAAGAGCAGTCAGGTAGAAAGTTTGGAAACATAAATTACAAATATTACAAAAATTGTATGTAACAAAGTGTATGGAATATGTGTCTTGCTTTTGTGTCAAAAGCAGTTTCTAATGAATATAATATGATGATATTCTCTTATCAGAGCATTGGGTTATGACTACCCATGATTACCCTAACACGTTGACACTTTCTGATCAATCATCACCACATATCACAAACCGTCTGCAAAAATTACGAAACTATAATATATAACTTTGTATTACAGCAAGCGCGTCATACGTTCTCCACGCAAACTGAACCCGCTCACCAACTCGAAGGCCATGCTGAGACTGAACCCATTCTCGGCAGTGTTGAGAAGGAAGGCCGTGCTTGACCAGCAGAGGAAGAACAACCAGAGGGCGTTGGCTTTGGCTGAAAAGCGCGGCGTAAGTCGAATTTTTGAAATATTATTAAATTTGATGATAAGCTTCGAGGCTTCCCTTTGCTGTTGTGCTAGCTCAGAAGCTTGCCTTAAATATCTCAGTACACGAGCAGCCTAGGTTCCATCCCTGCCGGCACCAATGAAAATGTTAATTGCAATTTTAAGTGCTTGGTGTTAAAGCAATACACCTAGAAGGAATTTATATGCAAAATAAAAATACGAGAACATAAGAAGACCACACAATGGAGCAGTGTTGTAGAATAACTGTTTCTGACCAGATAAAAGAAATACATAAAAAAGTGCCTCTGTGCTACTTGTAGGCCATTCATTAATTACGTAAGGATGATTTTGGCGATTTTTGAACCCCCTACCCCTATGTAAGGGTACATAAGATTTCTCGAACCCCCTCTTATTGCGTAAGATCCTATCTCGTTTTTCAGAATAACAAAATGTTGTTAGAAAAAGATCAGTTACACTAAACACTAAAACTCAGTTTGAGAATATAATAAACAATAAAAATTTGTAAAATAAGATACAAATCGAAGTGTGCTGCTACATTTCTAATATTACGTTTCGACTTAAAAAATATTACGTAAGAATGTGGTTGTCGTCTCTCCGCCCCCACCCCCACCCCCTCCCCAAGATAAGGGCAAGTAAAGATTTCCCCCTGCGCTTCGGGATCCTTACATAATTAATTAGCCCCTTGCTACATCGTTCCAGGACAGGTATTTTACAAACCAGTGGTAACTTAATCTTAACTCCATAATTATTATATTAAACAATTTATATCCTATAATGCATCTCTGATGTGAGCACAGGCATCATCTGATCATGAAGTATTTGCTGTAATCATTGCTCTCGATTCTGTCTGGACTTGCATTTTGATTGATAGTTGAGGATAGATGTTGATCTTTATCTATTCTATGGCCAACAGCAACGACTTCACAAGGACTGTGCTAGATTGTCACCCTTATTCTATAAAAAAACACTATTTCAAATTTTATATGTCAATGTTCTTAAAAGTAGCATTTTCGTAGTACGGATCTCTTGCATACTGATGTCTAAGTCTACTTATGTTAAAGTAAAATGATGAAATTCTCTTATCAGAGCATTGGGTTATGATAACCATGATTACTCTTTTCACGTTGACTAATACTGACCAACCAGCTACTTAAAATCTCACAATTCATCTCTGATCAACTATTGCTTAACCAAACTTACATATTTTTAGATAAAGCTGTCTTCCAAGGACCCAGCTGTAAAAGCCGAAAAACTTCGCGAGAGAAGGCTAAAGCTTCTAAAGCTTGCCGCTGCCAAGAAGACAAAGAAGCCGGCAGCCAAGAAGACCCCTCCCCCGCCTAAAAAGAAGGCAAAAGAAGTAAAGGCTGCGCCTAAAAAGTAAAAACAAATAAACTTTATAATTGGTTATTTTGTTTCTTTGCATTCATTCCCTAACACAAGTTACATAACTAAATTCTTTCTATAATTGGTTACTGAAGTCAGTAAAATGTTAATCCATATTTTCTTGTTCGATGGATGTCGCTAAACTGAAAAAATTCGTGCTATGGCTTGACTATTTGTAAACCAAGTAAATTCATTAGAAATTTTGTAATTCAAGTGTCATTGTACTTTCGATTCACTCTCGTATTATATGTGGGAGGATTCTAACTCTCAATCGCATCATTAAGTTTCATTTTCTGAACAAATTGACTTCCCCACTATGAAATCTGTCAAATATCATTCTCTCACATTTAAGTAGCGCCGCCTTGGTGGCAGAAAAAAACGTGGATGCCCTTATTACAGTATCACCATCATTACAGCCCTTCACAAGTCCACTGCTGAACATAGGCCTCTCCCAGGAAAGCCACAAAGCACGGCCCCGAGCCACCTGCAGCATGTCTTACCAGGTCGTCACTCCATCTAGTGGTGGGACGCCCTACACTTCGCCTGCCGGTACGAGGCTGCCACTCGAGAGTCTTCCTTTCCCATCGGTTCTCCGAGTTCTTCGAGCTATATGTCCGAACCATTTCCACTTCAGTATACTAAAGTCTTTGAGTTATGTCAGTTACTCTGGTTCTACTACGGATATCTTCGTTTTTTAAGTCTATCACCCAGAGAAACGCCGAGTGTAGCTCGCTAAGCGACTCAGCTTCCTCATCCGGCTACCAGTGAAGGACCACGTCTCAGATCCATAGGTCATCACTGGCAACACGCACTAGTTGTACAGTCTCGTTTTCAAGTTTTGAGGTATACCTGACGAGAAGATATGCCGTAATTTCCTGAACGCTGCCCAGCCGAGTTGAATCCGTCGATTGACCTCTCGGTCGAAGTTGCGTACTGTATTTTAACCGGTTCAGTGCGGTGGTGCACCGATTACTTTTGTGGCGTATGACACGCGAGTCGTGTCATTTTTAAAAATTGTTATAACTCGTTCAAATTGCTTTTTTGGAAGATTTATCCAGACCAAAATATTCATTATTTTGCAAGTAGTTCATGCCTGCAGCTTCGTTTCTGGATATTTTGAAAATTTTAAATTTTTAGGGGTTGACAACCTTTTTTTAACGTGTACATGGTATTATTTTTACTTTGTGGGTTTTAAATCATGTTGTGGAAATATAGTCTAATAAGTAACAAATAATAGCACCCATTGCGATCGCTCACAAACTCAAGTTGTAAATAAATTTCTGGAAAAAAAGTCTCCTGTTATAAAAAAACAATGCGTTTGTCTTATTGTTTAATTTTCTTAAAATGGTTGAACTGCCGTCTTATTACTATCATATGACCTACGAAGTACCATGTGCTCTTGTGATATGGTATAAAGTTTATTTTTGTTTGAAACAGTTCGAAACCGTTCATGCATAAAAAAAGTTCGCTAATAAATAGTCTTTTATCAATCCGCCCCCGTATAGTGCCGGCGTTTTTTTCCTTTTGAAAACACTTTTTTAGCTATTATTACTAATTAGACGTTTTCAGATCGACTTTACTTTTACATTTGTATAACATTAAATAATATTTAACATTTGTAAATATCCTTATTTTTTTCCAAATTAAGGTTCTTCATTGTTCGATATTTACAAATATTATTAGGTGAAAATTTAATTTAATAAAAAAACCAAGGTTTACAGGGTGATTTAGCTGTACCTACTTATATAAATGATTTTTTTATAAAACAAAAAATAGTACAAAAGGAATCTCTGCATAAAACAAGTCACTTACTCTCAATTTTAAAGAAAACACGTAGTTACCCACTAAAAACAAGTATCCTTCCGTTTATAACTTATGTTTGATATCAACTAAACTTAACCGATTCGTTGCGGCACTAATAGGGTATTTTACACCATGTAAAAAAAAGTCAAAGAATAAATATTTATGATAGATTTTGTAAAAAGTAAACGAGAAATATTGATTTCTATTTATAAAAATGCATTATAAATTTTATATTTCAATTTAAAGAATAATTTTTTTACCTGTGCCTCAAATCTGCAAAACAATGTCCGCCATATTAGTTAGCGTCGTGACGTCACTAGGTCAAAGAACTAAGTTATGTGCTGTGTACTAACTAGCTAATTTCGAATTTTTTCAAGTTATTATTACGATTGTTGACTTTTATTCTGAATTTTTTTCAAAAGGCATCATGGAAGACGGATTCGTAAAAGCGAGTTTATTACTTCGCTTTTAGCACTAATGTTATAGATATTATAATATAAGCTTAGGTAAGAAAAACATTTTGTTAAATTTTTTTGTACAAACTCTCAGACGAAATATAAAGTCACTTTTTATTTGGTCTGAGTACAAACCATGTCTTTTGTCCCATATAATAGAAGAAAACAGGAATTAAGCAAAACACTGCACTGCACTTGCAAGGGCCATCAAAATGGCCCACAAAGGGCGGGACAGACGAGCGATAAACATAATCTATTACAAAATTTGACTTGCAATAGGTACCTATCATGTCATGATGTTTTGTTTTGTTTAATTGATAGTTAAATATAAGTCATAATTAAATCAAAGTGATCTTCACAGAAGTATAGTTTAGATTTTGTAGACAATGCATTCGGGTCTCTTCTTGCCAGTTTTAACCAAGTATTTCTCATATTTAAATCAGTTGGCACTTTAATCCATAACTTCCCCGGCGTTCTTGTGCTCGTATTTTTGCAATTAGGCATAACACAACAATGACAAATGATAACTCATTATTAAACATTCAAAAGTATATTTTTCCTTTGCAAAATTGTCAAAATTCTACGACAGTGACGTCACGAGTTGAACAGTATGGCGGCTAGCGTTTTCACGCGAAAATTGAAAATGATAGATTAAAAGTAATTTTTATGTCACTATTCGGTTTTAAAAAAATTAAATAAAAATTATAGTGGTTCATTATCACTCTAGGATTCATTTAAAACACTTTTTAAAAATGGGTGTAATACCCTATTTTCGACAACTTAGCTGTGGCGGCGAACAAATATTTCACATTTCCACAGAAGTTGATGACACGCCTTTTGTGCCATATCTTTTTTATGCTTTTTGCACTTGTTTAGACCTAATTTAGTTGACATCAAACATCAGTTACAAACTGAAGGATACTTGTTTTTAGTGGGTAACTACGTGTTTTCGTTGCAAATGAGAGTGACTTTTTTTATGCAGAGATTACAAACATTTGGTACTATTTTTTGTTTTATAAAAAAATCATATAAGTAGGTACACCTAAATCATCCTGGAAAACCTTGGTTTTTATTAAATTAAATTTTCACCTAATAATAATATTTGTAAATAACAAACAATCAAGAACCTTAATTTGGAAAAAAATAAGGTTTATGATTCATTAATATTTACAAATGTTAAATATTATTTAATGTTGTACAAATGTAAAAGTAAAGTCGATTTGAAAACGTCTAATTAGTAAGAATAGCAAAACAAGTGTTTTTAAAAGGAAACAAACGGCGGCGGAAATATTTATTCGCCGCCACAGCTAAAAGTTGTCGAGAACCGGTGCCGCAACGGATCGGTTAATATACACTAATATTAAAATACAATATAAGTGTACCACTTTTATGTAAAAGTAAGTATACATCGCGGTGTAGTGGCGGTAGGAAATCATATTTTCAAACAGCATCGATATCTGGATGTAAGGATAAGGACCAAATTTTTATATTACTAACAGTTGGACGACGAAAAAAAAAGACAACCTCATGAATGCTTTTGTAGCTCCTCTTGTCATACACAATTATCGAAATTGATACGAATTCGATACTCTAAAATAAATATCAATATATCGTGATGAAAAATATCGATCATATATATCGATACTTTTTTGAAAAAAATTCGATATATCGATATTTTTTGACCAAGCCAAGTGGTGGTCTAAGGAAATCTTCTACCTTGTATCATCCCGTGGATGTCGTAAAAGGTGATAGAGAGGAATGAAATAGGAGACTGGCACTGCTGCCAGTCTCCTATTTCAGAAGTTCCTGCGAACTTCCTGATAACAAATCAAAATAATTAAATATTGCAGTTGCCAACTCCTACCGCCGTGTAAAACTACTGCGTAGCAACTGAAGGAAAATCCCCTCTATGGTGCAATTTGAGGGGGAGATTAGTTCAGCAGTGGGCTTTTCATATGCCATAATGATATGAATGAATGTAAAAGTTCGTTATAGCTCAGTGGCTAAGCACTAAATTTCATAGTACATGATAAACTTTTTAGATTCCTATTGCGCCAGCACCG
This sequence comes from Parnassius glacialis, assembly GCA_033319125.1. Lineage (NCBI taxonomy): Eukaryota > Metazoa > Arthropoda > Insecta > Lepidoptera > Papilionidae > Parnassius > Parnassius glacialis. Next base: position 13,230,488 of record JAVANC010000015.1, on the reverse strand, counting down.
ACGAAATTGTTAATTGCAGTAACTTAAATGATTTACTTAAGTCCTTTTTAGGAAGACACCCTACTGCCCAATCTTGATTTGTTTTCCTCTGTCGCCTGCTCACCACATCCACGGGGTGATATGGGATAGTGGATATTCTTGCACTGCCACCACATGTTAACCGCCAGTACACGGTAGTATAATATACACTTACACTTCGGTAAGGTTGGCTGAGTGGTAAAGTATATATCGATCTCATACTTTCGCATTTTATAGGTGTGGATCATATTTGCATAACTGGAACTAATCAGGGCTAATAATTTTCCGCTCACCAGATGTCGCTAGTTGACACTGAGGTAGACTTTTTTGCTACACAATATAATTTAATTGAGAAGTTAGTTTTAAATAAAAGTTTATCAGACTCTAGAGTATTAAATTAATACACAATACAATTCCTCAGTGGTTTGCTCTTTAATTTTGTGCACCTTTAAACTGTTTTTGAAACTTCCAAGACTGAGAAATTAAACATTTTGAGGATGTGAAACCGCCAATACGCAATAGGGTGATGCTGCGGTTCGCTCCAATAACCCTCTGATAAATGAGAGGGGTACATAGGCTATAACATATCAAAAGGTGGAAAAAGTGTTGTGCAATGCAAGGATCTGGATCCCAGCGGACCAATATGCTCTCGGATAATGTCATAGTCTACGGCATCGTATTGGTGTTGTAGTCCGATCGTAAAATCTAGCATTTTATGATGTGGCTGATTATAATCTATGCCTTCTGTTAATTTAGTCAAAAAATACAAAAAACATAGAAGTTGAGTGCGGCTAAGTAGGCCCTCGTACAAACCTAAAAATCGGGGACATTTTTATGATAAATAGTCTGATCTCCAACCAGTTTTGGTCAATCGCTCGTCCCCGCTACTCTTGCACGACAACGCGAGACCTCATAATGCCCAACAGACAGTCTTCAAGTTTCAAGAGCTAGGATTTTTGACTTTGTGTCATGTGAACTAAAAATATAAAGGTATGTAGAGCTCAGTATTGGTAAAATAATCATACGAAGGTGCTGAAATTTGTTTTGCATTCAGACAAAGAATTTTAATCGCCAAAATATTATTTTATAAGTTTATCCCACCAAAAACATTCTGTAAAAAACTAGCCAAGTCTCGATGGAGCTGCTTGTTTATCTCTAAAAAGTAATGGAATCTAGACAAAGTCGTGCCAAGTCTAAGGTTCCTTACTGCGATTTCTTTATTATTATAGTTAATGTTGTGTGACTTTACCGTTGAAGGGTACACAAGGGTACCAAACCAGGTGCTACATGACACCATTGCCCATTACCGTATTACCGTAAACTACCTATGTTTGTTAAGCGAGATAATAGCCCACACTGGTATTGGTAATTGGACGGTAGTGTCTCATTTTAGGCGGTTGTTGATTGTGCAACACATGCATTCAGCATTGACAATGCTGACTTCTGCTCTCTTCTTTTTGGAGCGTCAAATCGATCACCGATCTAACATAAAATAGTCGTACAGACGGACTTCTATCAATGATTAGAAGTCCGCCTGTACTGGAAATAATTTTTTATACTGTTTGTTTCAGGCTCGCCTATACAAAACTATTATTGAAATACGCAGCTTTATCAAGCCTACGATTGACTAATTATTCAATCAACGTTTTCCAAGTGGCAATTTTCCATCGTCAATGGGTAGCGGTTCTGGCGACAGATTGGTGCAATGGTGTCATGTAGCACCAGGTTTTGTACCCTTGTGTACCCTTCAACGGTAAAGTCACACAACATTAACTATAATAATAAAGAAATCGCAGTAAGGAACCTTAGACTTGGCACGGACTTTGTCTAGATTTCATTACTTTTTAGAGATAAACAAGCAGCTCCATCGAGACTTGGCTAGTTTTTTTACAGAATGATTTGGTGGGATTTCACTGCTTTTTGCAGAAACGTGGGCATATTGATTTATTTTATTAAATTTTCTTATTTGACTGGCATTCGCCCAGCAGTGGGACGCTATAGGCGAGATTAAATTAGAAGATGTGTCCCACTACGCTGGATTTTTTCAATGACAGTAGATTTTTTTATGTACCAATAGTAGAAGGGGGCGTTACCATATCTCTAATACAGCTGAAACCAGCTGAGGGTTCTTCATCAGATTCTTCAGACCTTCGATTTTTGCCATCAAATGAAGCGGCCCACCAAGTTGAATATTTTTTTGTAAAGGCGGTATGTCGATCTCTTCTAATAGTTTGGTTGGGCTCTTGTGTTTTCTAATCAGGGTCACCAGGTACTCTATTTCTTCGATTATCCTAGTTTTTATAGTTTTCCTTTTATGTGGCCATTAAACCCTAACTCTGTACCAAATTTCAGCTCTCTGAGTTTATGGGAAGTACTAGTTCTATTTTGATGATCATGAGTGAGTGTCATAAATGCGAAACTTTGCTTTCGCTTAACTTCGGAACTAAATGACCTACAGACTTGAAATTTTGGATTTTAAGTAGGTATGTGATTATAGCTTACTGGATGACGAAAATTTCTGCGTTCTGGTCTTATCCAGAGGTTCTCAAATAGGGGCCTGAAAATGCGGCGAAATGGTTCCAGTAAAGGATTGTACGGCAGTGTTTGCTTCGCGCTCGACTTGGCGGGTGCACTACCGTGCCCCCTGATAATCATTTTGTGAACAGGCCGCCAACTATCGTCAAGGTAGCTAAACTACATTGCAACATCGATATGGAAAGATTCGTGTAGTTTTACTATTTATCGGTAGATGTAGACAGTGTAAAGTGGGCGGGGTTTAACATCTCCTCACCCCGCAAATTGTCACGCGTTGTTACATAGTGAAATCTAATTACAACACCTCCCCTTTGTATTTGCTTCATGGATTGTATGGGTGATTACTTTTACATACATACATACATACATACATAAACACTCATGCCTGTCACCCAGAGGAGTCGGCAGAAACTATGGACTTCCATTTGGCACGATCCTGACCATGAAGCAAATACAAAGAGGAGACGGCATAAACAACTGTGCACTGTGATTCTAAGAAGGTCCTGACGTCATCATAGAGGGCGTGGCTTTAGTTAGTACACTGTCAGCATTCGTCCTGTGCGCTTATGTGTTGAAAATCGCAAATCGGTGTATTTTCGTAGTATTAAGAAGAAAAGGATGAAGTGTTGTGTTTTATCGTGTAAAAACTGATTCGGATAGACGCTCTGATGCTATAGATGGCATCACATTTCATTTGTAAGCAATTTTACACCTAATTTATTGGTGTGGTCACCTCATGATATTTAACACTATTTGTTGACCATGTCATGATATAGCTTGACCAAATCAATGAATATGACGATATCATTAAATTGTTCTTCATCGCTAGTGGCGCTGACAGCGTATTTTTGAACAGAAATAGAACTTTTAAGAGAATTGACATCACTTTATCCCTTATTGATATAATAAATAAATGTTCGTTTCTATTCCTGATATTACTAGATAGTATAGTTTATATAGGCTTTCATTATTTCATCTAATATTAGCGCCACCTCCTTATTTTTTTATAGGGGGGGGGGGGGTAAACGATCATGCGGCTCACCTGATGGTAAGTGACTACCGCCGCCCATGAACAACCGCAACACCAGGGGAATTGCTGATGCGTTGCCGGCCTTTTAAAAGGAGTAGGCTCTTTTCTTGATGGTCCCTTAGTCGTATCGGTACGGAAAAATCGCTGGTGGTAAACTATTCCACAAGGAAGTTGTGCGAGGAAGAAAACATCTTCTAAATCGCACAGTGGTGGACCGCCAATCATCCAGATGGTATGGATGGTATCGGGAGTTCTGCCGCGATGTGCGTTCGTGAAATTTGGCGGCTGTGATTAATCCGAACAATTTCTCAGTGCACTCCCCGTGATAAACGCAAAATCTCTTCGCAGCGCCAATGAGCCGAGCCGCTCTGCGCTGGATGCGGTCAAGTGGAAGGAGCTGGCAGTGGGGAGCCCCAGCCCAGAGATGGGAACAGTATTCCATGTGAGGCCGAACCTGCGCCTTGTAAAGTTGCAGACGTTGTGCCGGCATGAAATACTGCCCCGCTCTGCTGAGCACGCCAAGTTTTTTAGAGGCCAATTTTTATTTTTCTATATAAACTAAAATTGCAAGTCATTGATAAAATGAAATAATACAATGCTACTGAATATACAGTGTAAGTAATTGAATCATTTACATTACATTCATCCCGCGTTGAAATCAGTGCAGCGAACACTTATTTGGCCAAAACTCCGAACTGTGAATAAAATTTATAAGGAATACAACTAATTTAGGAAGAATTTTATCGCGTTTAATTTTAACGTTTTCAATTCCCGATGTTTTAGGCACATTACAGCACCCATGGTCACGGGAGGGGCGGGAGAACTGAGGTGTTTGACGACCTGATGTCATAGTTAAAATAGAATAGATTAAATGCAGTAGTAGTTTGAATTTAATTTTATTAGTTATGGGATCCTTAGCAGATGGTAGCGCTCAGCCCTTCCTCCCTATTAAACTTAGGATATTTTTAATTTCAATAGCCTCGCGAATCATCATTGGTAGGATTCAGTGTTCTATTTGTTGTCTATCAAATCCGATATAATGGTTGGGACGATACTAAACATGTTGACATACTTTAGACTTCTCGGATCTTCGGTGCTTCACATCAACGATATGTTCTTTTACTCGGAACTTTCATCCAAGATGCATAGAATAACCCGGACCATATAGACACAGACACCGAGGTGACACTAAAAGTGATCGAATTTTTCTAAATTTGGCACGGAACAGCATTTAATGATGTTCCTAAATTCGAGCGCACGCGAACGAAGCCACAGGTAAAAAGCTAGTTTTCAATATATCTCCAATTTGGTCGATAAACCTTCGTCTAGGGCGTCCCTTCCCGGCTCTGCCGTTTACTTCTGCAACATAAATTTGCTTTGTCACTCATTCCTCGTTTATTCTTTCTACATGACCAAACCACCGAAGCATTCCTTTCATTAAAAAAGGAATGCTTCGGTGGTTTGGTCATTTATTATAATATGTAATATGTTTGGCCTGGTCACAACATCATCTTGCAAACCACACTTTTCTTTTATCACACTATTTCTCACCCTCTCATTCAGATTCATCCCTAGAATACTCCTTAGTGACCGCATTTCTACAGCATTTATTCTACTCTCATGCATCTTCTGCCAGATCCAACTTTCACTACCATACATTAAAGTAGAGACTAACACAGCATTATGAATTGCCATACGTGCCTTTTTTGACACATTCTGGTTTTCCATCATAGCGTATAGAGCCCCATTCACTCTATTTCCTGCGTTCACTTGTCGTTCTGTATCCTTATCATATCTACCATCCCTACTAAATAAACATTCCAAATACACAAACGCATCCACTTGCTCAATTTGTTTTACTTTCTTCTCTTTCAAAAACCATCACTTTCGTCTTACTTGCGTTTACTTTCATAACCCTTTCTATTAATGAACTGTTCATTGATGTCACCATAATTTAAGTTCATTAAAGTAAACATCATTTGCAACTCGGCCGCCGACGATGCAAATATGACTTGATCATCGGCGTACAAAAGGCATTTGACGGTTAACTCATCCATTCTCAACCCACATTCTTCAACTTTAAAAGTTCGCAAACAACTGTCCATAAATAGGAATACATTATACATAAGAAGGCAAAAAGAAATAGACTTATTTCTTAACTTAAACTTAAAAATAGTGGTTCTTCGCTGCTGGGCTGTTGGTGGTATAAGAAAGCTCATTGTCACTCAGTTTGCTATGGAAAAGGCTATGCTCGGAGTTCCTCTCCGTGATTTATTTCGTAATGGAGATATTCGCAGTAGAACCAGAGTTCGAATTTAACTTTCTTGTGGAATCTATTACCAGCGATTTTTCCGGACCGATACGACTTAGGGAATCTTCAAGAAAAGAGCCTATAATTTTTTTAAAGGCCGATAACGCATCTGTAATTCCCCTGGTGCTGCAGTTGTTCACGGGCTGCCGTAGTCACTTACCATCAGGTGAGCGGCATAGTCGTTTGCCCCCTCTTATATAAAAAGTAACGACTAAGCTCAACGGATCAGTAAGTAAAGTTGCAATGAGCTGGCCATATAGCTATAGCTCGAAAAACGATGGGGATATGAGGTTCTTGAGTGGCAGCCTCGTACCGGTACGCAGTGTAGGGCTACCCCCCACTTAATGAAGTGATGGTCTGGTACGACATACAGGAAGTCGATGGATGCAGGTGACTCAGGACCGTGCTTTGTGGCATTCCTTGGGGAAGGTCTATGTTCAGCAGTAGATTTGTGATTTGCAGTAATGGTGATGATGATGATAAAACCATTATTCCGTATATCGTCTCCAAACCATCTTTATACGAGGTGTAAATTCAGAATCATCGCAGTTCGTTTCTATTATCTGGGTTTAAAATCCCTTTCCATTATGAAGGCGAGACGAAAATTTAAATCTCGCCGGCTCATTTACAACAAAAATTTTGCCATGCCAGTCGCGAGCACGCGTGATATCGCACTTGATTGTTGGGTACGTATAGTGAACGTAACAAATGAAATTTAAAAAAATTATATATTCAAAATAATTATTACAAAATTGACAATGTAAGAATATTTTTTTTAAATATTATTACATTCCTATTCTAGAGTTATATTTAAAATTTCAAGTCTAGCTGATCGGGAAGTTAGTTTAAAATCAATTTCTAAATTCGACCCGTAAAACGTGGTAAAATGATGTACAACGCAATAATTTTATTTCCGTAGGGAATTTTTGCCAATCCAGACCATTTCCGACGAACATATGTTGGGACAGTATATTAATTTATCATACAATTCCAATTCTTCCCTCACCTCGCCTCGTCTCGGCGTTGCCGATGATGATGAAAGCTTCTTTCTATATTCTGTTAAAATGTGACACAAATAACACCTGAGTAAGTCATCATTAAAATTGATCCAAAAAAGAATTAAGTACCAATATGCTCCCAGAGGCATATTAGCTCAGGGACTAAGCACTCGCCGTATACATATATCATAGGACGTGTGCAACTCGGGTTCGATCTCTGCCGACACCAATTAAATTTTTATTTACAGATTTTAGTGCTGATTTACTTCGTGCTCAGCGATGAAAGAAAATATCGTGAGGAAACCTATATGTCTGAGAAATTAATAATATTTATATTTCGAAAAAATGAGAAGCCCGCCAACACGCATAGCGCGGGGACTTTTCATAGCCCTAAAAAGCTAAAAACTCTCTTAGAATGAAAGAAGTTCTGTGTCCAGGAGTGAGATGTTTATAGGTTGTAACTTTACTTTTTTATAGAATAAAGGTAACAAACCAGCACACAGTTCATCCGATGGCAAGTGGATGCTGTGACCAATAAACATATAGGTACATTTATCCTCGATTAAGAATCAAAGTTCAGATACGTTGTCACCTCTGAGTATTAAGATGGAATGCCTCATTTCCAATTAAAAGGGTCTCTGGTTCTCTACATCCACCATACGAAACACAGCGGCATTAAGATGCTATTTTACGCTGGTATGTTACCCCGGTAGAGCCGACCCATTCGTGCTACAACTAATATAAATGCAGAGTGGCTCTTTCACTCTCTTTCTCTCTTTCATGTAAAAGCGTTATTTACTTTCAATTTAAGCCACCAAATAGGTTAGATGTTGATGTATTATGATCGTTCACTTTTTATTTAAACAGGCAAACTGGACATTAGACTTTTCCTAGGTGTTTACATAACTTATGCTACGAGTTTCCATTCCAAAACAAACGTGAAAGACATAATGAAATAACTTTTAATTGCCGGTTATCCACTTGATTTCAGAAGCTCCGTTGTAATGCTATTCTCACACGGCCACGAGTGAGTGTTACCTACACGCGGCAGAGCAGAGCAATAGCTGGGGGAAGGCATCGAGATGTAATACCTTAAGTTATAAGACTAGTGTCCTATGTTGTTAAAAGAATTCGCAAAATTCGGATTCTGAATTTTTAGTTATATTTACCTTTAACACTTTCACTGTCCGATTTTGAGACACAATATAGTAAAACAATAGCAATGTAGTCAGGGCCGCATTAACCATGACGGGGCACTTAGGAAATGGAATTTTCGGGGCCCCTTTGCAGCCAGCATAAAGGGATGTAACGTATCCATATTATTAGTTCTACTACTCGATACTAGATGGTTTTGTTCTGTAAGTATGAAGTATTTCATCAACTGACAGTGTGCGCCGCTAAAACGTAATAATACCTATTGTCACTGAGGTTACAAATTTTCTAATATTTTTTTTTCTGTATGAAACATTTTCCATTATATTTGTGCACGCACGGGCCCCTAGGCAGTTGCCTACTCTGCCTAAAGCTTAATACTCTAAGGCCTAAAGGTTAATAAGGCCCTGTATCTAGTGCACGGAACAGCGAAAGGGTTAACTTCAAAATAAATAGGTAAGTACTGTAAATCGAAGCACGAAATACCTATCTATAAAAACCTTGTGTAGTTACAATCACAGAATAACTATAAGTATATAGTGGAGTTACAATAAAGTATGAAATATTAAGTACCTAGAATTGAATATGAAAAGGTAAAATCTGATTAATAAAAAGCCAATAATAAGAGAGAGGAAACATGATTATAAGTAATGAATTATATTACGAATTTCGTAAATAAAATTCAATTACTTATGTAAGTACAATGCTTTTGTTTACATTTTTAGCTGACATAGACGCGTAATAGGGTTGAAGTTGAAGGAAACTTGAAAAGTCAACTCCAATTCTGATTGATGACATAATTTGTCACAATTGTCACAAGATTTTTGACAATGACAAGTTACGATTCAATACGTTTTATTGCAGTTCCTTCAAGGTTCATAAATAACAATTTCATGACAAACAATCCATTTCAATGCATGTTTAAAATAGTATTGGAATAACCTAAAATTGACCGGAAGTGAAGAAACTATGCGATCAATACATTTATATTTTTGCAAATTGTCTATGATTATATTTAAGAATTAAAAATATATTTATTTTACTAATCATGCCAGATTACGGGAGAAAACAAATTGATAGGTATTCCATAAAGATTTTCCTTTGTTTAAAGCTATTCCTTATAATCGTAGGGGAAGAAATGTAAGGTAAAATTAATCGAAAGTTATAAAATACTAAATATAACTTAAAAATTAACAAGCTTATCTATGGTTGTATTTTTTATAGCAACACTGAAAATCGACAAACTACTCAATTTTAGAATCGAAATATATTTTTTGAATAAATACCAATTTATTATACATTACTTAATTTTACATGGTAATTTGAGTTACTTTGAAGTATACCTAAATATTTAAGTATATTTTAATAATTAAATAAATCGTCGTCACAGGCGCGTTTGTTAAGCGTTTGGTAAAAATATTAGGACGTATTAAAAATATGTTAAAACGTACACTTAATTTTATTACAATTTTTATGTCGTAAAATTAAAACTAAATTCTTAACTTAATAATATTTATAACACGTGAAAGAGCACGACTCTTCCGAGGGTACCTTATTTGTAATAAAATTAGATGTTTTTTTTAATTACATTTACCATTCGAAATGTTCACTTTAAATTATAATGAAAGTTGGCTTTTTTCAATTTTAATAATTGTTAAATATATTTCATTAAGATTTCTACGCCAATTATGACGAAATATGTTGGAAAGTATAATGCTATCAAAAACATAACTTGTAAAAAAAACCAAGTCTCGCAACTCAGTTCTTTTACCGTAAAAAGTTGTGAGATACATATAGTACCAAGTCAGTTAATTTATTCATTCCTACTTAAGGGTCCTTCTGTCTTAAGTTATTACGTAATTAGCAAACCTAACAACATCTTATAGTGACCATATCAATATTAAAAATCTTTTATGTTTTAAATAGATTGACTTGGCCATCGCATGAAAACACAATGTATCTCTCAAGTAATACATATAACATTAAATAAGATTGTTTAGTGCGATTGCCAAGTCGATTTATTTTAACCATAAAAGATTTTTAATATTGTTGATATGGTGTATATATATATATATATATATATATATATATATATATATATAAATATATATGCATACACATATACAAAGCTTGCTAAAATTATAAATTTTCTTTTGGCGTTGTCGGAAAGCGAGCATTTTGAATATGCAAAAATGTGGTATGAGATGTTATAACCTCATGGTAGATGGTAAAATTCACGAAAATAAATAATAATCTACTCATACTTGACTGTTACTCCTTTAGGTAACATGAGGTTTGTAATAGATATTTTACAAAAGGACATAGACTTACAACACAAACTATGGATACGGATACCAAACATAAAAAAAAAACTTCAAACTTCGTACGAAGTGCAAATCTAAACGATGAGAAAATAGATATTAGTTTAAGATTAAATTAAGATTAATTAAGATTTTTAAATTAATTAACATTTAAAAATATATGACAAAAAAATTCTAAAACATTGATCGATTGTTACATATTTTTCGTGTTTCTACTAATTTAATTTCAGCAGTTGATTAGATGAAAATAAATAACAATGGAAGTTTATTCGATTGATAGATTTAGTTCAAAATCGTAAAATGCACATAAATTAAGATCTACAATATTTCTATTCATTTAAAATATTATCTATTCCACAATTAGAAAAAGTGGGTCATTCGATTCCTAAATTGGTTATTATCGATGGAAACGATGTTGCCAGCTATTATTTTAATAGAAAAATTACATCACCATTTCATGGCACACGCATTTAGACTTTTAGACTTCGACTTTTCGTGACAGCATGTCATTTTCGACATTTGATTGATAATTTTCCAAAGATCCATCAAATTAGTTTGTTTGAAAGTTAGTTTAGGCGCTAAAGTATAGTATTTTAATATTTTTTGTATAAACAACGATGTGAGATATCGGACTCCATATTTGGAGGTCGCGGATTAGTTCCCCACAATGACCGCTCAAAAGTGTGTGGTGGAAGGCTGTAATTTGGAGTATGATGTGATTTGCAGCTTTTCTTTTTATAAGTAAGTGTTTTGCTGCTTTCTATTACTTTAAATTTATTTATTTCGTAACTGGGCTAGGTACTATTGAGGCATTAATTGCATACATTCCGTGACCTCCGCGGTAGCTTTATGTATTTCTCGATACTAAGCTTTGTTAGTTATGAATCTAATTGAATGTTTACGTTTGGCTTTTTGACCTATCAGAATCTCCCGCAGAATGGAAAGTAAATCTATCAGAGCATTATGTTCATTAATGTATTTTCTTTATCATAAAAATATACATAAATTTGCTTAATTTATTTTAAAGAAATCTTACACATATATTCAAATGTTTATGATAATATTTAAGTCTTCATTTACATTAAAACAAATATAGTCATTATTGATAGTTTTTATTTGTTTGGTTTTATTTATTTTATGTGGTAGTGTATTTATATCATTTATTTAGTTTGTATTGAGTTTGTGCAACAAAATATGTTATAATATATTAGAAGAACTCTTGTTAGAAACTTGGCACAGTTTCAGAAATGCATCTTATATTAATTTTAATGCTGTTTATTTTGATCAGTGGTTGTGGATTTAATTTTAATGCTATACTCTTGAAGGGTGTTGTTGCAGCAAATACTGGGTGTATTTAAACAATATTTTATGTTATACAAGAATCATTGTCTTAAAATATGACAAGAGTATTTGATAAATCCCCTAAAAAGTAGTGTTAAGTAGAGCTATTGACATATTGTTACCACCTACTAAAATCTGCTGCCAACCATTGGCCTCCACCTCAAATTGCCTCATAGGGGGTATATTTGCCATAATTGCCACGTTTGGCAAGCTAGTTAGGAAGTGCAATTTTTAATTTTTTGTTGTTATTAGGAAGACGCTGCTGCCCATCTGATTTGTCTTGCTCTGTTGCCTCTTACGACTCCCACGACATGATATAGGATAATGAATATTCTTACACCGCTTCTACATGGTAACTACTACTTACATACTGTAGATGTAAATATGTCCATTTATCTCCAGACTGTAAGAACAAACAGTTTTCATATTAAGATGGAAATTGGTGTTAAATATTGTCTCTTTGAATTGTGTATATTGGTAGCTGGTTTATAACAACTTAAATTTTATTTTATGCACAACTAAAGTGACAAACAGACTTAAGTCCACCTGATGGTACCACAGCCCATGGAAACCTTAACCTCAAACAAAGAAGAACTAAAATAAAATGCTTCACGGTCTGTAATTAATATACATAAAACATAGACCCTACTTTAGTATGTACCTAAAGGAGTGTAGGGTGTCTATATTTGGGCGTTTCTCTGTAAAGTGGGCAACTCGTCTCAGGCCAATATTTTATAAATACGTACAGTTTACTATATACACTCAGAGGCACGGAATCTTGGCCAAGGGGTTATCTTGCAATAGCAAAAGCTTTAAGTGTTTCTGATGAATGTTTGATATGCAAGTATGTCAAAAAATGTTTACCCTCAAGTTCAAGAGGGTAATTCATTATGTTTAAGTGCACCATGACAAATTCTTTAATTTTTAGTAGGTCATTTGAGCGACTAAGTTCACATTTTAAATTTGTGTGTTGTGAAAAGTTTACTGTAAGGTTATTCAATTATTGTGATCTTGTGTCTTAATTCAATAACTAAAGGTGCTTTAAAGCCAATAAAAATGCCATTAACACCAGCACAAGTTGCACAAGCAGTAGCATTAATTGACCAAGGGCTGACACAGCGTGAAGTTGCTATTGTGCTTAACGTACCACGGTATTCACTGAAACGATACCAGGAGACAGGCCGCTAGACCCGCAGGCCAGACAGTGGGGGCGTAAGGTGCACATCGGCCCGGGACAATCGTTTTATTGTTATGGAGATTTTGAGAAACCGCTACCTGACCGCTGTTGAGATACGCCAGCGGCTCCAAATCGCAAGAGGCGTTAATGTTAGTGAGCGTACGATGAGAAGACGAATGGAGGAAGTGAATTTAAAAGCTAGTAGACCAGCACGAGGTCCAGAACTTCTCAGACAGCACCGAGTAGCCCGACTTCAGTTCGCAAGAGAACATGGCAATTGGACCCACGAGCAATGGGCTAGAGTGTTGTTCACAGATGAGTGTCGAATAGCTTTACGTGCTCCAGACGGTCGAGAACGAGTGTGGAGAAAAAGAGGAGAGAGGTTTCTACCCATTACCACCACCCAAACTGTGAGTTTCCATGGAGGCTCAATAATGGTATGGGGAGGTGTAAGTTCCGACGCACGTACAGAGTTGGTCATCGTCGATAATCGGCTTACAGCTACTCGATACATCGAGGAAGTTCTTCAGGAGCATGTAATGCCTTATTCGGGATTCATTGGACACAACCAATTCCTCCTCATGCACGATAGGGCCATAGCCTGGACTTAAATCCAATTGAGCATGTATGGGGTATGCTCAAAAGAAAGATAAAGTCCAGCTCCAAACCGCCACAAACTCTAAATGACCTCCGAAATGCAGCGCTGGCCGCTTGGGACAGCATACCGCAAGTTGATGTCAGAAACATAATTCAAAGCATGCCAGATCGAATGCAAGCGGTTATCAGGGCTAGAGGAGGAAACACCCGATATTAAAACTGATAGACAATAAAGAAACAGACTTAATTTTTAACTTTGTAGTGTTTTAAAAGTGACAATGGAAAGATGTTAATTTTAGTGAAAACATGTTATCTTGAAAAGAAAAATTTCGGTGAAGTAAACATTAAATTTCTACGTTCTAAAACCATTAGAGACACATATTGAATGCATCTACCCTTAATTTACTGTTAAAAAAACGTTTCAGTGCAAATAATCAGCAAATTCACGAGTGGCCAAGTTTCCGTGCCGGTGAGTGTATTTTATAAATAACTTTAAAAGATAATAGCCTAATCTAACTCTGCCTAGTGTGTAATATCTGTTAAATTGAACTTTATTACTTCAAAAACGTATTCATAGCCCCCAAAAAACAGTCCCCTGACATGTCACCATAACAGTATAGTCACTTCAGAACAAATTAATTAAGGCAATAACTATAGGAATCAATCAAACCTTATGATCATTCAAACAATAATGTTTATGTGTTAATGGGACATGTTTATTTTTTTATAAATATTATTTTATAAAACTAAAAAAGTGAATCAAAGTTTGTCTCCGCATTTTGTGAACAGTTCCACTGTCTATATTTTAAACTACGCGTCACGTAATAAAGGTTAAACAATTGTATTGCTGCGTGTAACAAAACGCAAATGATATGAAGTTTGCACGGGTGTCGCTATTAGCGCTCGGAAAAGTTTTTTTTTGTGCTGTACGAACGTCACTCCGCGGAACTCACGTCTTAACCGGACAGCCGACAGTCCTCTGGTAAGGATTATTTTTATTTATTCTTAATGTACTATATTTAAACCTTGAAAACTTTATATTGTTTAATAGATAAATATTCCCTGTGTACAGCAAAATAACATGATTCAATTACATTTTGTTCTACCTTTCAATTAAATCAAATTAAACAGTCCCCTGTCCCTCAATAGGACAGGGGGTTGTTTCCGCCTCCAGGGGACTGTATTTATAATATCGTTGTCATTGTTTCAGGTACACATGTGTTTTAAGTATAGCACCAAGGAAGAAATAACTCTCTAAGGAGGATATTTTACACAGAAAATGAGAAACCGAGCAAAGGAGTTATGAACGTATTAAGAACGACCCGTAAAAAAGGGAAAAACGTAGGGAGTAAGAAGAAAAGTAAGAAGAACTGGGAAGCTTGTTAAAAATATGACTCCATCAGAATACCGGGAAGCAAAGAAGAAGAAGTAAAGAGAGCATTGCACCAAGTATCGCAAGAAGAAATACGTATTACAAACACGTCTATGAGAGAAAATACTCTAGATTCTGTTGTATCTAATGCATCTCAAATGTCAACAAATCTGAAGTTGCTGAAATTATTTGAAAAAGATAGATGCTAAGATATAAAATAAGGAAGAAAAAAGATAAAGAAATTAGAGTGCTTAAAAATTAAAGTATTGAAATACTGCAATACTTTTTAACTTCCAACAATCTTTTCTGAAAGTATTTTTGCTAAAAGTCTTTTTTTTTTGAGTATCTGCCATTTTCTGCAACTTAGTGTTCGGTATAATTTTAGACTTTGTATTTGCTTTCTTACATGCTTGATTTGTTACTCGAGTTATCAAACCTTTTGTAGACTGCAACCTTTTTGGATGATCATGCCTAAAATTGATAAGCGCGATACTTATTTGTGCATTAACCACACGAACATTTACTTTTGAAATTATTAGCTTCAGATAAGTAATTTATGACTATAAGCCAAAACTAATTGTGGAAGATGTATTCACTGATTTGGAATCTGATAATGAAGCTGGACCTAGTTCTGCTACAGTAAAAGCATTAAACACATATTATATCCTCGACAAATTGCTTGCCAGAAATATGGAATGTTTCACACATGTGAGCATTATTGACAAGATTGATGAAGAAGATGCCAAAATTCGTGTAATAATCCTAAAGATTTGTTGTAATTAAGACCATACAACCAACGACCAACAAGAGAATGTAGCAGATGTTTCAATGGACCAGATGATACAGAAACTACCTATTCCAAATATAGTTTTAAAAAGGCTATAGAATCTTTTACAAATTTTATTCACCTGCAAATGTTTTTGAAAAACAGTAAGACCAAATTCTTAATACTATTTTTCTTTATCAATTTGTGCCATATTTAAGTTATAAATTATCATTAGTTAGAGTTAGAATTTGAGTATGAGTAGAATATTATAAAAAGACGAGAAGGACTAAAAGAAGAGTAGATTTTTCGTTTCTTTATTGTTTACATACTTAATTCTTAAGCTGCAAATTTTTTAGAAAATAAAAAGATTTAGTTTTATTACTGAAATGTTATTTTTCATTGAAATACACAGTCCCCTGACATAAGCAACAGTCCCCTGTATCTATTTTCTAGAAAATTCCCAATATTTTCTAAAGTAATGGAAATATTTGTGGTTCATCTGCCGTTTATTATTAAATTGGTGGATATATGTCCCCTGAATAAGATTTTTTAAATATATAAGCAACAAAGTGGCCTAGACAACTCTCTTAGAACGAGTTGCCCAGTTTACAGAGAAATGCCCATTTAAATTCAATTAAAAAATAAAAACAACCCTTATGACTATATTACCCTAACTTACTACTGTTTGTGACTCTTATGTTTAGTAAGTTTAGTTGATTATGTTTTTATGGTAATCTTTTTTCTTTATTTGAAATCAGAATCAAGTACTAACTAATCTCCTTCAATATGTCTAATGCCCTAAGTATTCACAATAGATTAAAAGGAATCATTAAAATTGGACAACGATTGATAAAGATATTGAGTAACATACGTACAAAAAATACACTCACTTGAATTGTGATCCTCCCCTTTTTTTGAACTCAGCTAGTAATATGTTTATTCTTAAAATATTTATTAGAAGACATTAATGCTTTCATCAACATAACCAGTTTGCTCTTACCTAACAGTGGGATATATTTAATAAACATCAGTAATGAAAAATAATGCTAATTCTAAATCAGTAAATTTTTTTTTATTTTTTTTTTATAGGAGAGGGGGCAAACGAGCATGCGGCTCACCTGATGGTAAGTGACTACCGCCGCCCATGAACAACTGCAACACCAGGGGAATCGCAGATGCGTTGCCGGCCTTTTAAAAAGGAGTAGGCTCTTTTCTTGAAGGTCCCTAAGTCGTATCGGTCCGGAAAAATCGCTGGTGGTAATCGATTCCACAAGGAAGTTGTGCGAGGGAGAAAACTTCTTCTGAATCGCACAGTGGTGGACCGCCAATCATCTAGATGATATGAATGGTATCGCAAGTTCTGTCGCGATGTGCGATGGTGAAATTGAGCGGCTGGAATTAGTCCGAACAATTCCTCAGAGCACTCCCCGTGGTAGATGCGATAAAATACGCAAAGAGATGCAACGCAGTGCCAGTGAGTCAAGCCGATCGGAAAGAACTCGGTCGTCGACGATTCGAACCGCTCAGCGCTGGATGCGGTCAAGTGGAAGGAGCTGGCACTGGAGGGCCCCTGCCCATAGATGGGAACAGTATTCCATGTGAGGCCGAACCTGCGCCTTGTAAAGTTGCAAGCGGTGTGCCCGCATGAAATACTGTCCCGCTCTGCTGAGCACGCCAAGCTTTTTAGAGGCCAATTTGGCCTTCTCTTCCAAGTGACCACGAAACTGCACGTCACTCGATATGTCGACACCGAGGATTCCGATACTGGCTGAGGCAACAAGGGGAGTGCCTTGAAACTGAGGAGATACGACAAAGGGAATCTTTTTAGCGGTAAACGCGCAAACTTGTGTCTTCTGGGGATTGAACTGGACCAGATTTAGTCGCCCCCAGTCTGAGACTTTGTTCAACAAAGTTTCGACTTCAGACACAAGTTTGTTCCGGTACTCGGCGAAGTTTTCCCGAGAAATATTGGCACGGCCGGTGTATAAAGCATCACCAGTGCTGTCGTCTGCATAGCAATGAATGTTACTGGTTTGCAACATATCATTGATATGCAGAAGAAACAGCGTTAAATTGGTTCAATGTTAATAATTTGCATTTAAATGGCACTAAAACAAAATGTATGAAATTCATAACTGAAATGTGTCAAACAATTAAATACTAATGTAATTTTAAATGGGGAGGAATTGAGTCTTGTCTATACCACCATTTTTTCTTGAAATCACACTAGGGGTGAAGCTTCAATGGATACCCTTATAGCAAAACTAGCAAGCAGACTTAGTTCTGCAGCATATGCTGTAAGAAAGATTAGAAATCTTACCAGTGTCAAAACAACTACACTTGTTTGCTTTAGCTATTTCCCTAGCATAATGTCGTATGGTATTTTGCTATGGGCACACGCAACTGACTTTGAAATTATATATGTTTACAGAAGAGGGCCATAAGAGCATTTTATGATTTAAAGCCTAAAGTTTGTATAAAAAGGGTTATTATAATATTAAGAAATTTATGGATGATAATAACCCCTGGGAATGAGGTGATTGCTACCAAGCTGTTTCTAATTTGTTGTGTTGTTAAT
This sequence comes from Parnassius glacialis, assembly GCA_033319125.1. Taxonomy (NCBI): domain Eukaryota; kingdom Metazoa; phylum Arthropoda; class Insecta; order Lepidoptera; family Papilionidae; genus Parnassius; species Parnassius glacialis. Next base: position 13,212,292 of record JAVANC010000015.1, on the reverse strand, counting down.
TGTGTAACATACATGATTGTAAGCTGTTATTAAAAAAAATGTCCTACTGGGTTTCGTACTGGTTCTTCCCAGGACAAAGGGTTTTTATGAACCAGTGGTAATTAAACAAAAGAGTGAATTTCAATAAGTATTATTTATACTATCTTGTTGGTTTTTCCATCAAGAAATTCTCAGAACAACGACTTTACGTGCCTCGAAAAGCACGTAGAACCCTTGGTCTTGCGCCTGATCTCTCTCCGGTTGTGTCAGTATGTCTGTTAAATAAGTATTGCGAATTTCGAATTTCCGCGGGCTACATACGTATATTTGATTTTTTGTAGCCTTATGTTGGTACTCATGCCCCTTACTTATGCTCGGCTCTTTTGAATGTTAAGTTAATTTTTGACAGCTGTTTTGCTGGGATGTGTTTCGGCTCTTCTTCGATTTTTGCCTTTGTGTGAAAAACAAAATCCGACGCATTCCGAATGTTGACTGTGGCATATGGTGATGCTACCTTAGACCAAAGCAACGTTTATTTGTCTTACAAAATATTCTCAGAGTGCCGAGAAGATGTGAACGACGAACAGCGTACCGGACGCCCGAGCACGTCAACAACAGATGATAACATTGATAAAGTGGAGAAAATATTATTGGCCAATCGTCGAATCACCGTTAGAGAAGTTGCTGAGGACCTAAACATATCGATTGGCTCGTGCCATTCGATTTTAAGTAATGATTTGAGTATGAGTCGGGTCGCCGCGGAATTCGTGCCAAAATTGCTTAATTTCGACCAAAAACAGCATCGCGTTAACATTGCTCAGGAGATGTTGAACTCGGTCCGTGACGACCCAAATGTACTCCAGAGGGTTATAACTGTTGAGGAATCATGGGTTTATGGTTATGACGTGGAAACCAAAGTTCAATCATCCTAAGGGAAGCTGCCGCAAGAGCCAAGACCGAAAAAAGCGCGCCAGGTTCGGTCGAACGAGAAGGTTTTGCTCACAGTTTTCTTCGATTGCAGGGGCGTGGTGCATCATGAGTTCTTGCCACAGGGTAGTACGGTCAATAAGGAATATTACCTGCAAGTTATGAGTAATGTGCGCGAAGCAATCCGCCAGAAACGCCCTGATTTGTGGAAGAACAAAAACTGGCTTTTGCACCGTGATAACACCCCTGCTCACACCTTGTTGCTTGTGCGCGAATATTTATCCAAAAACAACACAGTAATGGTCCCACAGCCACCGTATTCCCCAAACCTGGCCCCCTGTGATTTTTTCATGTATATATATAGATAGATATTCATGAATAAATAAATACTTTAAAAAAAATACAAATTTCGCGATACTTTTTGAACAGACCTCGTATATTGAATATAAAGGTTTCTGTTTCTGTAAACATGTAAGGAGCTATATTATTGTTTGATTTATGTCATTGTAAGACTTCTTTCTTTATATCTGAAATTATATACCATTCTGAAGTATTACATATATCAATTCTATATTTTAGTGTTATTGGTAGTCCATAGTCACATAGTAAGAGCATAGTAAAAGCAGTCGGTTGTAGGTGTTATTTTTATCCCTAACTCTAAATTAGACAATACAGTAAAACTAACTTAATACGATCACGTTTAATACGATTTCTCGTTTAATACGCCATTTTATGTCGGTCCCTGCAACTTGAGGCATGTTTTCATACATTTTTAACACACTTAATACGATTTGTCATCTCGTCTAATACGCCATCTGTGCAACACCCGAGCAAAGTCGATAGTTGCCGAGCGTGCTCACTTACCGCCTTGCTGATACATCCGCCGCGTGTATGCGCACCCCGCTCACTTTAGTTAGCTAAGTTCACCCTAAAGATGTTGAGCTAAAGAACATCAAGCTTGTTTTCTTACCTCAAATCAAGGCATAATAAAGGTCCTTAAACAAGAACTACAGAACACGGTTGATACATCGCTATCTTAATGAAATGGAGCAAACGACCCTTGACTTTGCATGATAGATCCTAAACTTGTAGCTGCAAGCCAAGCAATTAAGCCTGAAACCATACAAAATTGTTTCAAGAAAGCAGGTTTCCGAAATAACAAAGCTGACATCGTATTGGAAGAAGAACTCGTGATATTGCAGGGTTTTCCTGGATATTCTTCCATTGATGACAATGTTGCACCCTAAATTTGTAAATTATATGTTTTATTTTTCCTATCCCGCATAATACGCTTTCCCGCTTATGTCGCGATTTTGGCTGGGTCCCTTCAAAATCGTCTACGACGTCTACGTCACGTTTAATACGATTTCTCGTTTAATACGCCATTTTATGTCAGTCCCTGCAACTTGAGGCATGTTTTCATACAATTTTAACACGCTTAATACGATTCCGCATCCCGTCTAATACGCCATCTAGGTCGGAAAAGGTACGTTTGCTAGTGATTGGTAAGACGAAAACTCCACGTTGCTTCAAAAACGTGAAATCGCTCCCTGTAACATATGATGCACAATCTCGAGCTTGGATGACTGGCCTTCGTTTTATTAACTGATTAAAAGCTTTAGATGATCACTTCCCGATTAAATGTAGACGCATAATTCTCTTGATTGATAACTGCCCCGCTCACCCTAAAGATGTTGAACTAAAGAACATCACGCTTGTTTTCTTACCTCCGAATGCGAAAAGTAAGTTGCAACCGATGGATCAGGGCATTATAAAAGTCCTTAAACATGGCTACAGAACACGATTGATACATCGCTATCTTAAGGAAATGTAAGACCCTGACAGCAAACGACCCTTGACTGTGCGTGACGCGATCCTAAACATTGCAGCGGCATGGCGAGCAATTAAGCCTGAAACCATACAAAATTGTTTCAAGAAAGCAGGTTTCTGAAATAACGAAGCTAATGTCGTGTTGGAAGAAGAACCCGCGATACTGCAGGGTTTTTCTGGATATTCTTCGATTGATGACAATGTTGCACCCTACGAAACATGTTCCATCGAAGATCTTATTCAAGATGTGAATAACACCCAAAAAGAGGCCCTAAGTGATAACGATGAAGATGAAGGAGAGTCAATTCTGATTTTGTCACAGAGGCATTATCAGCAGTAAAATATTTAAGGTGTTATGTATCTTCTTTCGGGAAAAGTGAAGACGCACTGCAAAAGTTAAATTATATTGAAAGCCTTGTCATTAATAATGCATCAAAACTCTTTTTGTCAAACTAAAATAAGTGATTATTTTAAGTAATGTCATTATAAACAATTATTAACTATGATGTAACGTATTTAAATACATATACATATGCACAACATTATATCTTTCTAACAAATATATAAATACGTATACCTATAATTCAATACCTACACAATGTTTGTAAATCACGTTTTATTTTCCCTATCCTGCATAATACGCTTTCCCGCTTAAGTCGCGATTTTACTGTGTATATATATATATATATATATATATATATATATATAGTAACAAAGTATATAATCTTTAGTTAAAAAAAACTGTTATATCATTCATATATAGCCTATCAAAAGTCTTCCACTGAATATAGATCTTTTCCATTGATTGCTGTAGGTTGAGTTGTTATATTTTTGCTACCCTTGTCTCCTGTCTTATTAGCCGGGCTCCAAAGTTTGTCGATGACTACCCCTCTCGCGTAGTTAGTACTGTTAACAACGCAGTCGTGCGCTCACTTGAGCACTCTTTGAATTTATTGCTCTCACTCTGAAATTATTCATTGTTTTCTTGTTAAGTTTATGTTTGTGTTATTTTTTTGTTACAATGGGTAAAGTGAAAGCCTATTGTGCTGGCGAACGTGTTATTATTTTAAAGGTTTTAACGTTTTTCGAGAAGGAAAAACAAAAATGTTCTATAATGAATTTTAGTAAGAACTCCCAACGTTTTTATTAATAATTTTGCCTTCATTGATTTATTGCATTTGCAACCGCTATTGTAGTAGTAACATGTCTTTTTGTCAACCATATTAATCATCGATATGTGACGTCATAAAGTCATTGGCAAACTTTCTGTGCAAGTTTAATATTTCCCTCTGTGACTCCTTACGACACCCATGGCATGATATAGGGTAGTGCATTCTTATACGTCACCACTACACGGCCATAAGATATTCATACTGAAATATTTTAACATGTAATGAAATTAATTTAATTAGGCAATTAACAAAATATTAATTAAGAAGTTTAAAAACAATAATGGACTCATATCAGTGTTACATATTAATTTGTGTTGATTGTGTTTTCAGTGTGAACACATCAGCAGAGGGCGATGTGCAAAGGCAGGAATGGATTGAAGGGGCGATGCAGGAGGAGAGCGAGTGTCTTTGGCGGCATGTCAGCTTGCAACTTTGCGGGTATTGTAGACAATTTTCTTTTATAGAATAAGGGTGACAAGTGAGCACACAGTCCACCTGATGATAAGTGGTTGCTGTGACCCATAGACATCTACATCTATCCTCTTTTGCGAATAAAATGCAAATGCGTTGTTAGCCGTGAGTACTAAGACGGAATGCCTCTTTTCCAGTAAAAAGGGTCTCCGGTTCTCTACACTCACCATACGAAATAGAGCAGCATTAAATTGCTATTTTACGCTGGTATTCTGTGAGAGAGTGGTACTTCCCCGGTCGAGCCGACCCATTCGTGCTACAACCATAATATAGCTGCAGCATGGCTCTACCATGTACATTATATTTAAAAAAAATCTATTCTATTCCATATTTTACAGAAAGTTGTTTCCACTGTGGAACCACTGTGATAGTATACTCTGTTGATTAAAAAAAGTAAAAATATTGGTTGTAACTCATTGAATTACACGCAACACAAGTTTGTTACAACAGTTCATTGCACAAGTCACCACATTAACATGGAAGTAACTGTCTGCTCTTGACCATTGCTTTCAAGCAACTGACTTCCTAGTAGGAATATCACATGACACATCACATGATAGATATATCACATGCACATGGAGGTGTAGGAAGTTCCTACACCTCCATGTGCATGTGATATATCTAGTATAGTATTCATTCAATCCACTGCTGAACGTAGGCCTTTCTCACAGAGGGGATTTTGCCATAGTTGCCATGTTTTTATTATTTTTAGTTGATATCAGGTACATGCTACTGCCCATCTTGTTTTAGTTTCACTTTGTCGCCTCATACTACTCCCACGGGGTCATATAGGGTAGTAGATATTCAAAGGATGTCACTACACAGCAAACTAGTGTAGTATTGGGATACATGAAACACTACATTGTTTTACTCATATTGGAAATATTCTACTACATGTAAAAGACTTGGAGACTCGGTCTTACAACATTTGATACCATCAATCTCTGCCATCAACATATCTGATTGGAACATAACACTTATATTGGATTGATGACATGATGATATTTGTGAAAGATCACAGAAATCATGACAAAGTATTCAGTTGTGCATTCACTTATTCACATGACTGGCAAATTCAATAGCTGTGGCAAAGTCCCATGCCCTAAAATGAAACTTGTCATATAAAACATTTTTATTGATGTTTGTGTTTGAACTATGAACTAGATTTGCCCTAATTGGCATGATTGGCAGACAAATTAGTGGCCTTTGACATTGCATCCTAGGCATTATTATAAATATCGCATAAAGATGAGAAATGGAGCAAAATATTGACAGTATGGTACCCCGGAAACGGGAAATGAAATAGAGGTCGACAACACAACAGAAGATGGGAGGACGAGTTAAAATTAACAGTGGGTATAACCCATTGATGAACTGATGAGTCGCAAAAGATAGAGAACAATGGAAATTGTTAGAGGAGTCCTTTGCCAAGAGGCACACTATTATATATAATAAACTAAATAAGATAGGAGTTTTGGGATATAAAAATTAATAAGTTATTTCCATAGCATAATGTCATATGAAATCTTGCTATGGGGTAATGCAACTGATATTGAAACTATCTTTAGTTTGCAAAAGAGAACCATAAGAGCAATTTATAACTTAGCTCTGAAGGAATATCTTAGAGAAAAATTTAAAGAAATAAATATATTAACTTTGGCCTGTCAATATGTTATTTACGAGAATTTAATGTATTTACACAAAAACAAAAATAGTTTTGTTAAAAATAGTGATGTACATTCTGTAAATACTAGGAACAAGCACAAGCTAGTTATACCAGTTACTCGACTCCAAAGAGTCAGTAACTCCTTCATGGGGCAATATAAATTCTTTTACAACAAAGTCCAAGAAAATATCCAGACCTTTTCTATCAAAAGGTTTAAATTATTTATGAAGCAAAAATTGTCTAGTAAGGGTTATTATACTACTAAAAAAGTACATTACTGATAATAACCCCTGGGAATGAGGTGATCACTACCATGCTGTTTCTAAATAAGGGTTTCTTGCTGGTTCTTCCCAGGACAGAGGTTTTTTTGTGAACCAGTGGTGAAAGTAAATAATGACTCAATAAGTATTATGTACTCTATATTGAATAAAAATGATTCTATTCTATTCTAAAGGTTATATTATTATATTATAAACATGAGATGCTTATCTACCATCTCTTAGATGCCTCTAACCACACCCATAGAACGGCCACTGTTTGTCAAACATAACATTCTTATGGAAATGTTTTATCAGTGCAAGTCATGGTTTTCACACTGTAGTATTTTATTTATTTAGGTACCATTTCGAAATGGACGCCCAAGGCCTCTGGATTGACTCGCCAATGCTGCCTGAACTCCTCACACCCCAAGAGCAGGTAGCAACAATGGTCCAGTCGGAAAACGATAAAAAAGGTATTTGTTACTACATAATATTTGCAAGTAAAAGTTACTAATATTTCAATTGTATGGCTTGATTTAACGTCAAAAAGTTAAACAATGGTATAGATAATAAATAAAGACAGATAGATTGTATAAAAGATTTTAGTAATACTCATTCATAGTAATAATTATTTTTAAATTTCGTTTACTTAAATTAAGTATAACTTACGTCTACACTAGACTATTCTTATTTAGTGAGAGAGAGTGAGAGAGTAACTTTAAATATATATTTTTTTTTAAATAAATATTTATGAGTGACATCGAATGTGTTAGTATATTTTTTTTGATAGCGTTTTGAGTGTAGTTTTTAAAAGCTAAGCTAACACTACTTTCATATTAGTACTTTATTCATTAATTCATTACAGCTTATTAAAGTCCACTGATGAACATAGGCCTCCCTATCGATTGCCTCATATGGGGGGGTATTTGTCAGTGTTGTCACGCTTTGCAGATCAGGTAGTCAGTATTTTCTAGTTGTTATCTCCCCGTCTCCTGATTTGATTCACGCTCAAAACACGGGTTATATTACTTGTTCTAATGCAATTATATATGTTTCACTTCTTAACGCTCCTTCTAGTTGGTAGAACATCTTGTCTGCTAACTAGTATAGCCAAATAGCTACCACTAAGCAACAGTACACTGTTCTGTTCTTGTTTGAAAGGTAAGATAGTTGGTGTGACAGGCTATTAGGTAATCCATCTTAGATATCAGGGAAAAAGCTACTGCCTTTCTTGTTGATACAAGCGAGCTTCTTCATCACTTATCATCGTGTGAAATGCGAGAGTATTTTTATTAAATCTTTGAAAAAGTATTCTTTCGTCTTGTGTGCATGTCGTGTAGTGGCGGTCAAGAATATCCACTACCCCATATCCTCCCGTGGGTGTCGTAAAAGGCGACAATGGGAAACAGGCGGGAGATGGGCAGCAGCATCTCCCTGATAATAGCCAAAGTTACAATAAAAAAAAAAAAACTGCGGTTGCCAACCCGCTCGCCAAGCGTGGCAACTATGGCAAATACCCCTCTATGAATGTAACAAAGAGACGGCCCCCAGTCCCCGGCGGCCCCGCTATTCCTGGCTACGGTGGCGACCATGGTAACGGCGGGGCAGGGGGTGCTAAGAATCTCCGGTGGAGGTTCGGTTGCCACCTTAGACGATTCGACCTGGCAACGTACAACGCACGCACCCTGAGGACTGACGAGAAGATCGTGGAGCTGGAAGAAGAGATAGACAAGTTGCGCTGGCATATTATAGGATTATCCGAAGTCCGAAGAGAGGGGGAGGACACGGTAATCCTCGAATCCGGCAACTTGCTCTATCACCGGGAGGGCGACCATCTGTCCCAAGGAGGTGTCGGATTTATCGTCCACAAGTCTCTCGTTAACAACGTTGTAAAGATCGGGAGTGTGTCGACGAGGGTTGCGTACCTTATACTCAGAATCACCAAACGGTATTCGCTGAAGGTCATACAGGTTTACGCACCAACCTCGGCACACCCCGATGAGGAGGTGGAGGAAATGTATGAGGATATCTCTAGAGCCATGCATTCCTCCAAAACCCAATATACGGTGTTAATGGGAGACTTCAATGCAAAACTAGGCACAAGAGAGAACGGTGAGCTGAAAGTAGGGAAATTTGGAATAGGGCAACGGAACCCAAGGGGCCAGCAGCTGGCCGACTTCATGGAGAAAGAGGGACTCTTTATGATGAACTCTTTCTTCAAGAAGCGGCCCCACAGGAAGTGGACCTGGTCGAGCCCCGACGGTTCGACAAAAAATGAGATAGACTTCATTATGACGACCAGACGACAACTGTTCAGTGATGTCTCAGTGATCGCGAGGGTGAAAACCGGCAGCGATCACCGAATGGTTAGAGGCACACTGAACCTAAATGTTAAGTTGGAGAGGTCTCGTCTGATGAAGTCAACGCTCCGTCCCCCTCGTGCTCTAATCCAAAGTCCCGAAACCTTTCAGCTCGAGTTACAAAACCCTTTTCAGTGCCTAGAAGACTGCAATGAAGTGGACGATATGAATGACAAGCTCGTGGAAACTGTCGGAGCTAAGTTCTGCAAGACCCACCGCAGAAGAACACAAAAACTCTCCGATCACACTCTTAATCTCATGGCTGTTAGACGGGAGATGAGGCTACATTCTTCAACAGATTTGACAGCATACAGGCAACTGAACAGACAGATCTCCAAATGCATGCGGCGAGACTTACGCAACTTCAATACAGCTCGTATTGAAGAAGCGATCGAGCGGAACCAAGGCTCCAAAGTTTTTGCTAGAGATCTGTCTGCCAGAAAGAGCCATCTGTCAAAGCTGAAGACCGAATGTGGCAGCATCGTTTCCGGGGCACCTGAGATTTTGAGTGAGATTGAGTGGTTCTATGGGCAGCTGTACACGTCATCGTTGGAGCCACACGCAAGTGTGAGTAACGATCCAAGAGCGAGTCTTATTCGACACTATTACGAAGATATCCCGGACGTCAGTCTGAGCGAGATTAGAATGGCTCTCCAACACCTTAAAAACGGCAAGGCCCCAGGTGAGGATGGAATTACAGCGGAGCTTCTGAAAGCCGGTGGAAGACCGGTACTTGAAGTCCTTCAGAAGCTCTTTAATTCCGTCCTCCATGGTGGCATTACACCGGAGGCGTGGAGCAGAAGTGCGGTGGTCTTGTTCTTCAAGAAAGGCGACAACGCTCTCTTGAAGAACTACAGACCGATTTCCCTTCTGAGCCGCGTCTACGTGCTGTTTTCGAGAGTCATTACGAATCGTCTCACGCGCAGACTTGACGACTTCCAGCCTCCCGAACAAGCCGGTTTCCGAAAGGGCTTTAGCACCATAGACCACATACATACCCTTCGGCAAATTGTACAGAAGTCCGAAGAGTACAATTTACCACTGTGTCTGGCGTATGTGGACTATGAGAAAGCCTTTGATTCCGTCGAAATTTGGGCGGTGCTGCAGTCCCTTCAGCGATGCCAAGTTGACTGTCGGTATATCGAAGTGCTGAAGTGTTTGTACAGTAGAGCTACGATGGCTATCCGAGTACAGAACCAGAGTACGAAACCTATCCAATTGCAGAGAGGTGTAAGACAGGGTGATGTTATATCCCCGAAACTCTTCACCGCTGCATTGGAAGACGTTTTCAAGCTTCTGGACTGGAAAGGATACGGAATTAACATCAATGGCGAATACATCACTCACCTTCGATTTGCCGACGATATAGTCCTTATGGCAGAATCGCTGGAGGACCTAAGCACTATGCTCAATGACCTCAATAGTGTCTCCCAACGGATAGGTCTTAAGATGAACATGGACAAAACAAAGATTATGTTTAATGTCCATGTCACACCTATGCCGGTAGTTGTTGGGAGCACTAAGCTCGAAGTTGTTGACGAGTATGTTTACCTGGGACAAATAGTCCGACTAGGTAAGTCCAACTTCGACCGAGAGGTCAATCGACGGATTCAACTCGGCTGGGCAGCGTTCGGGAAGCTACGACACATCTTCTCGTCAGACATACCTCAAAACCTTAAAACGAAATTGTACAACCAGTGCGTGTTGCCAGTGATGACTTACGGATCTGAGACTTGGTCCTTCACTGCTGGCCGTATGAGGAAGCTCAAGGTCGCTCAGCGAGCTATGGAGAGGGCTATGCTCGGAGTTTCTCTGCGTGATAAACTTAGGAATGAGGTTATCCGCAGTAGAACCAGAGTAACCGACATAGCCCAACGGATTAGTAAGCTGAAGTGGCAGTGGGCCGGCCATATAGCTCGAAGAACCGACAACCGATGGGGAAGAAAGGTTCTCGAGTGGCAGCCTCGTACCGGTAGGCGAAGTGTAGGGCGTCCCCCCACGAGATGGAGTGACGACCTGGTAAGACATGCAGGAAGTCGATGGATGCAGGTGGCTCAGGACCGTGCTTTGTGGCATTCTTTGGGGGAGGCCTATGTTCAGCAGTGGACTTGTGAAGGGCTGTAATGATGATGATGATGATGATGATGTGTGCATGTAGTGTGCCTTGTAGCTATAAAGCCTCTTGAGGAGCTAGGGTGGCTCGAATAGCATTAGTTTCTGCCTAAACGCAATATACGCCCTCAGTCGTGGAGTTGCGGAATCCAGCCCGCAACACACTTAAAAACAAACATGCTTCCTATTTGACAGAAAAAATGACATATTATCAAAATAAACTGTCCTCAGAATATTTTTATGTCCTGGTTATTACAATGTTTTTATTAATAGTGGTGTTAATAATATAGTGAGCCTGGATGGAAGACTTTACAAATAATCAATAAGAAATAATTATGATAATTTTACAGTTTTTATCACGTTTAATTTTAATTCCCCACCTTTCACGAGTTCCGGGGAAAGTATCCTTTGAGCTAAATGAAGTAATACGAAGCATGTGCCGAAAATTTTATTAGGATTTTGTAGTTATAATTATTTCTTATATTTACACAAGTACTACATATTGCATTATTTTATTATAACTCAAAATTAATTATAAAATTTTTGCAACATTCTGAATCAGCCTATATTGCCCCACTGTTGTGCTTAAACTTAATTTCCCAGTCAACATATGAGTAAAGCTCAATAAGCTCATAGGCTATGCCTACAACTCATCTGATACAGTGTAGACGTACAGCCTAATCCTGTTTGAGACACGTCGGCGATTTGAGTCTTTGAGACGATTGCATTCCAGATAAAAAATTGTCCGTATGACTCCTCAGAATGCTCTATTGATTACTGCCGAACATCGTGAGTGGAACTTTGCTAAAATGTTACAGGCCAAAATTAGGTTTCGTATGTGATAATAAGGAGAATACTTATGTTCAATTTTTACGTTTGAGAACCTTAAGTCGTACCTTGAAAGGCTGTTCGGTCTCAGTAGCGCATGACTAAACATTTGGTTACGGGCTGCAGGTTCGATTCCCGCACGGAACATGTGTTTGTATGGCCAACATATAATTGTTTTGTGTCTGGATGTTTGTCCTTGTGCAATTTATGTATGTACAACACTCCACGATATAGGAGAAAATCCTAGTGGGACTTACGTTAATAAATGAATGATAAACATCAACATGAACTTAGAAATTTTTTGAAATTTTTGAAACACCCTGTATAAGCTAGTAGCGAGTGACGGGCGCTTGTTACAGGCGCGGCGGCGGCGCCGGGCGGCTTCCTCGCCATTTTCGAACGGTTCCTAAAAGGCCCGCCTAAAGGTAACGCTGCTTACTTATACAGGGTGCTCGCTATTAGGGTATATAGCCGTCCCTTACTATAATAGTAGTATTAAAGATGAGAAAGTTCATTTACTAAGATCCGCGTTCATAAACAAAATGGGTTTTACTAACTAGTGAGAGCACCGCCCTCTCCATCTCCACTCCACAAGTGCTTACCATCACAACTGCAACTGCTAGGAATGCGGTCCCAAATGAAGCTTTGTCAGGTCACTAACGTGATCATTTCTTTTTCGTCAGAGGGTTGTGCCCTTCAAACCAAGAATAGGCAATACGCATCCTTTATTTTCGTGCAAGGACCTTAGTACTTAATTTCCTTAAAGTAAATGTACCAATATAGAGATGTAATAGAGATTTCATAACTAGTTTTTAGGGAATTGCGCGATATAAATGATGTCCGTTTATTTAAACAATATTAATTAAAATCTGTAAATAGGTAATTATAAATATAGTAATTAAAAGGGCATCGCAAACTGTTTATATTTCTTTTATAGGATAGGGTGATAAACGAGCACAAAGTCTATCTGATGGTAAGTGGTTGCTGTGGCCCATAGTCTACATTTATCCTCGTTTGCGAATCAAAACGCAGATGCGTCGTCACCCGTGAGGACTAAGATGCAACGCCTCTTTTCCAGTGAAAAGGGTCTCCGGTTCTCTACACTCACCATACGAAACACAGCAGTGTTAAGCTGCTACTTTGCGCTGGTATTCTGTGAGAGTGTAGTCCTTCCCCAGTCGAGCCGACCCATTCGTGCTACAACTATACTAATATAGCTGCAGCATGGCTCTACCACTTTAGAAAGAAAAGATTTAAAAATTGATATCTTAACCGGAAACATACCAATAAGTGGAACCTGTATCACAACCTATATAAAAACATTCTATGATCACCCGGTCTCTGCTGTAAAAGTTATAAAATCTGTTGTTGGTTTTAGTTGCTGACATCATTCGGATGGAGCATAACTACAGCATTGAACCGACGAAGAAGGAGGCCGAGAGTGTATCCAGACTGAATGTACGACAACTGGTCGATACCTTGGGTTACTTGTAAGTGCATTACATTTGTTAGTTTTATATATAGGCAAACAGACAGCTATATTTTTTTAATAGGATTGGGTGACAAACGAGCACAGTCCACCTGATGGTAAGTCTTATTTTAAGATATATAAGAATGCCTCTTTTCCAGTAAAAAGAATCTCCAGTTCTCTACATTCACCATACGAAACACAGCAGTGTTAAGCTGCTATATAGTGAAAGCGTGGTTCATCCCGTTCGAGCCGACCCATTCGTGCTATAACTATACTACTAATATAGCTGCAGCATGGCTCTACCACGTACAATTTATATGTGGTAGATGTATGTTTGATATTTTATATATGTTTAGCTGATGTGTTTCCTATATATTTTTGTTTATGAGACATTTATGTTAATGAAAGTACTTTTTACAACCTGTAAAAGGTAAAAAGGATATTATCAGCAAAAAGAATATCAATTATGATTTCATAGTTTCTTTTAAGCAATAAACATATTATTTGTATGTTTTTAATAATTAAAATCTGATTTAACTAAACAAAAATTCACCAAGGTCCGAGACCGTTAGTTATAGTATATGAAGTTTGTTAGTAATGACATTCATTATGAATCAATTAATGACCAGGTCGCTGAAGAATTTGCAGAAAAAGCAGTTGTGGGTGGTCAAAGTGGAAACCGATAAGGCTGAAGCCTCCATCACGCAGTCCGAGCAAGTCATAGCCAAGATGCCTGATCCAAAGCAAATAATTGAGGTAAGTATTATATGACAAGGCCAATCAAGTTATAAAAACATCTAAATGGCTCAATGGAGAAAGTGAAGTTTTGTTCTATTTGTCTTAATCTCCGGAGTATCATGAGCTGCATTATGATGAGAATAGGACAGTCAACATTACCTTTTACTTAGCATTAACGTCACGTGCGTATAGGATATGCATTAACTGCACGTGTAGTTAAGTTTAGTTTATGACGGGCTGTTTTCCGCAACTCTCACGTCTAAGCTCGTACTTTGCGTGTGGGCAGGAATAATGCAATTATTTGAGTCATGAATTCTCCCTGAAGAAGTTCAACAGTCTTTTAATGTAGCGAGCAACTTCGGGGAGTGATTTCGGCGTGTCGAGATGCTTAGCTTTGTGTAGCGACCTCCGGACATGTCAGCAACACGTGGGCCGCCGTTTCTTCCTCCCCCATACATGCCCTGCACAGGGGAATATCTGTAACGCCTATAGTAAATAAATGTTTGTTAAAGGAGCCATGTCCTGTGATATCACTTGTTATTATCCTGATTTGTGGCTTGTTCAATCTCATTAAGATCTTGGTTTTACGACTCTGTTATTGCACTACCATTTGTACTGGAGCTGTAGCAGAGCTGCGGGCGGCATAGCTCTACCACATTTGAATATTTGAATAAGCCATTCAGCAATAAAAGACAGCCAGCGTTCTTTGCACTATACCATAGGGAGTAGGACTGTATGATAATTTAAGTTTTAGTTTTAGTGTTTTAATTATTATGGTTATAAGCTTTTAAGTTTCTAAATCTGCAATATTTAATTTCAGAGTTCGCATCGTAGACTTTAATGACATTGAAAAAATATATATTTTCAGATCATACCACAGACGTCCACGTCAGAAAGCCTCGAAAACCAAAATGAAGTTCTCCACATAATGGACGATGGCAATATATCGGACAATTTTATTTACGAGATAGCAGAGGAACAGGAGATAACTATGGAAGAAGTCAAAGAAATACCCGTCGCTGACAACCGAGAGTGGACGGTAAACATAATACCAGAGGAGACCAAGCCGAAATACGCTTATATTAAACATTGTAATACGGGGAAAAAAAAACGGCATTTTACAGCGGAGATGAACGAGATAACACTGCAAGGGGACTTTGAGAACTATTATATATTACCCGATGTTGACCCGTCTGTCGGGGTTGAAATTACAACGAGTTACGAGCCAGAGAATTATATAGTTGAGGAATATGAGCATTTAGTATTAGAGGAGAGACCGAGGAAGAGGTCCAGGGATGGGAATGACGTGGTCCGGAAAAAGAGAAAGAAGATTACACCATCGGTGAGGGAGCAAGTCAAGCAGATACAGTTAAAAACGGAAATGGGCGAAGACTGGGTCATCGACAACAGTGTGTACGATCAAGATACATCTGATGACTACGATGATAAAAAAGGATCTAGGGTGAGACGAAAAAATAAGAAATACCTAGGCTATGACTTTGTAACCTAACTGTAACCACACATATATCGATGTATCGCTGTTCATTGGAATGTATATTTCTATTGTTTTTTCCTTTTTTCTCAAATATGTCGGTATTTGGTTTTGTCAGCGAGTGTTAAAAATCGGTATATTTCAATTACTCATCTTTATATAGTTGTGTGATATCAAAATGCCTTATTATATGTTCCTCGTTATAATTACATGCGTTTCAAATGATGGATTTCTTCATTTAGTTTCCCTTGAAGCGTTTAACTTAGTTATTAGGTTGGCCAAATGTGTTCCAGTGATGGTAAAACTAATATTGAAATCTATATACCTACTAAACTGTTTTCTGCATTACAACTGTGGGTGGCTTTGTGCAATATTTATTAAGAAATGGCTAAATATGTTAGTGATTGTGTTTGTCAATGAACTTCAATCTACGGGGTTAACCAAGTGACTTTCTACATAGAAAGCTTTAAAACCGATTTGGAACGACATATCTCAATGTGATTTAATATTGATTTCATTCATTTTTAATCAACATCAAACTGAGGAGGACTTACTTGACTATGTTCTCATTTTCTGCCGACTTCCAAAAAGGAGACGGTACTCAATTCGAACAGTCAAATTGAGTACCGTCTCCTTGTTTTTATGTGTGTTACCTCATAACTTTGTACTGGGTGAACCGATTTCGATGATTCTTTTTTTATATGAAAGCTGATAGTTCTCATGTGGTCCCATATGAATTTGATCAAGGTCAGACCAATTGTTTTTGAGTTATGCTTAATAATTTATATTGAAGTCGGCTGTACAAAATTTTTAATTTTAAATTATTCTATGCATGTTACTTAATAATTTAAATTATTACTAAGCATATAATATGATCCATGAAATATGACCATATAAATTTGAAGAAAAAATTTCGCCTCTAAAGATTGAAAAATAGGGAATAAAGTTCGTAATACATCTTTTTAGACGACATTGGAGCTTGTGATGTTCTTTAGTCCCCTCTAAGGGGTCAAAAAGGTTTTTTTGTAAATTATTATTTTCTTCTTTTAATTTACTTGCAGTTGGCCTTAATTTTTTATTAAGAGTGTAATTATACTATAGTCTAGTTTTATTTTATAGTTTTCTATCGGAATTAAGGATTGTAGGAAGTCAAATTGGTTAGCCCTGCAGATCTTGTCTACTGATGCCCATAAGTAGATAAACAAAAAAAAAAGAGTGATGATATTATCCCCAAGTTGTTAATAAAAGGGGTGAAGAAGGCGAGGTTCTTATATCTCCCACGTAATTAATCTGACCATATTGAAGTTTCATTAAACATGAAAGAGGCTTTTATGGGTTCGATTCTACATAAAGATGTGTCCAGGTTGAAGATTCGATTCCCAATTTAAATTAGTATTTGTAAACCGAGTTGTCCCCTATCGCTTACATTTTCTGCCGACTTCCAAAAAGGAGACGGTACTCAATTCGAGTGTATGTTTTTTTTTATGTGTGTTACCTCATAACTTTGTACTGGGCGAACCGATTTCGATGATTCTTTTTTTATATGAAAGCTGATAGTTCTCGTGTGGTCCCATATGAATTTGATCAAGGTCAGACCAATGGTTTTTGAGTTATTCTTAAATAACCTATATTGAAGTCGCTTATATTGAAGTCGGCTGTACAAAATTTTTAATTTTAAATTATCCAATGGTTATTACGTGGAGGAAAAACACATGCCTACCAAACTTGAAATCCTCTCAAAACTTCCTTCGTTTATTACATATTTGTTTAGTTTTAAAATAGCAAATAGTAATTTTGCTTTAGAGTTTAAATATATAGTGTTACTGGTTTTTTTAGTTCTCACAGGGTATCTGGCCTGAAGTTTTCGACTCTAAATTGTATATAAGGTTAAATATATTAAATAAAGACACCAAATAACATAAATCATGGTATTTTGCTTAAAGTAATATAAAAATATCAACACGTTTAGAATAATTTTTTTATTAGGTTATGAAGATAAAATAAATAGTGTTTAGGAATGTCATAAACAAATTAATCGAAATCTTGTTTTAGTCTTTCATAGCAATTAACGAAACCAAATGCCGACATTTTTAATATGAAATAGTCAAAATATTATCATACATTTAATGAATTATTACTCATTGTGATAATGCATATGCAGTCTGTTTTAATATTAAAAATTATTAAAAAAGGATCCAATATATCTTCAACCCTTATCCTATATGGAATAACTAGGGGATTAGAATTTATGCAACATAGAACTTACCTTTTCATTCAGTTAATGTCCACTGTGGGACGTAGTCGTTGTTGCCAAGCTTGACGAATGTATTGGCAAATAAAGTATTCAAAATAATGCTGACAACAGATAATGATAGGGTGGTTGTACTTTTAAAATTGTACAGTATTTGATCGATTATAATAATTTTTAAAGTATGCCCTCGCTGACAGACAAATATACAGTTAAATATAGGCACTTAAATGTTCATGTGCCTTTTATTATACACTCTGTTTTGCCCAATTTTGGGCACTCAAGTGCACTTCAGTAGGATCTAATTTTACCTATCCCATATAGGATTGCGGACGATGAAGTCGGTCGAGGGGACAATTTGCACCGTTGTATCTGCAAGCTCAGGCCCAACTCGTGCTGAGATGGAAATGTTTATATTTTGTTATTAGCTTGGTTAATCCATTTTGTATATTGTTTGTCCGTCGGTCGCAACAGGTTCACTTTTACCTTTGATATTCAGAAATATGCTGAATCATGTATAATAAAATAATTTAGGTACTGATCATTTGTGTTTCATTTATTACCAATGTAATATTTATTACTTAAAAACGGCAAGGCCCGAGGCGAGGATGGAATTACAGCGGAGCTTCTGAAAGCGGGTGGAAAACCGGTACTTGAAGTCTTTCAGAAGTTCTTTAATTCCGTCCTCCATGGTGGCATTACGCCGGAGGCGTGGAGTAGAAGTACGGTGGTCTTATTCTTAAAGAAAGGTGACAACGCTCTCTTGAAGAACTACAGACCGATTTCCCTTCTGAGCCGCGTCTACGTGCTGCTTTCGAGAGTCATTACGAATCGTCTCGCGCGCAGTCTTGACGACTCCCAGCCTCCCGAACAAGCTGGTTTCCGAAAAGGCTTCAGCACCATAGACCACATACATACCCTTCGGCAAATCGTACAGAAGTCCGAAGAGTACAATTTGCCACTATGTCTGACTTATGTGGATTATCAGGAAGCCTTTGATTCCGTCGAAATTTGGGCGGTGCTGCAGTCCCTTCAGCGATGCCAAGTCGACTGTCGGTATATCGAAGTGCTGAAGTGCTTGTACAGTAGAGCTACGATGGCTATCCGAGTACAGAACCAGAGTACGAAACCTATACAATTGCAGAGAGGTGTAAGACAGGGTGACGTGGTATCCCCGAAACTCTTCACCGCTGCATTGGAAGACGTTTTCAAGCTTCTGGACTGGAAAGGATACCTCACCTTCGATTTGCCGACGATATAGTCCTTATGGCAGAATCGCTGGAGGACCTAAGCACTATGCTCAATGACCTCAATAGTGTTTCCCAACGGATAGGTCTTAAGATGAACATGGACAAAACAAAGATCACGTTTAATGTCCATGTCACACCTATGCTGGTAGATATTGGGGACACTAAGTTCGAAATTGTTGACGAGTATGTTTACCTGGGACAAATAGTCCGACTAGGTAAGTCCAACTTCGACCGAGAGGTCAATCGGCGGATTCAACTCGGTTGGGCAGCGTTCGGGAAATTACGGCACATCTCGTCAGGTATACCTCAAAACTTGTAAAGAAGACTGTACAACCAGTGCGTGTTGCCAGTGATGACCTATGGTACTGAGACGTGGTCCTTCACTGCTGGCCGGATGAGGAAGCTCAAGGTCGCTCAGCGAGCTATAGAGAGGGTTATGCTCGGAGTTTCTCTGCGTGATAAACTTAGAAATGAGGATATCCGCAGTAGAACCAGAGTGACCGACATAGCCTAACGGATTAGTAAGCTGAAGTGGCAATGGGCCGGCCATATAGCTCGAAGAACCGACAACTGTTGGGGAAAGAAGGTTCTCGAGTGGCGGCCTCGTACCGGCGGACGAAGTGTAGGGCAACCCTCCACTAGATGGAGTGACGACCTGGTAAGATATGCAGGAAGTCGATGGATGCAGGTGACTCAGGACCGTGCTTTGTGGCATTCTTTGGGGGAGGCCTATGTTCAGCAGTGGACTTGTGAAGGGCTGTAATGATGATGATGATGATTATTATTACCAAGTGACCTTATCATTACAGCCTATAAAATTCTCTCCATAGATGGCTTTTATTGAGGGGAGCTTTAGTTGCCAGGCTTGGCAGGCGGGTTGGCAACTAGTGGGAACATAGTTCTGCCTGTTTCCTGGTTTAGATTCCATTTGTCGCCTCTTAAGACACCCAGTAAGTAGTGTTGTGTATAATAATAATGTCTTCCAGACCGAATTTTGATCACGGCGGCCAGCTTCGACGGAGATTAACCATCAGCGCAGGATAGGAATATAGTGCCCAAGTGTATGCGCAAGCACAGATGCACCCTCTATTCCCTCATATTTCTCCGAACACGATCGATACGAATACGAAAATGGTGTGTGAAAATATGCTTGGCGGTGAAGAATAACATCGTGAGAAAATCTGCATGTCCTAAGCATTAAATCGACCAACACACATTGGGGGCTAGGGCGACGGACATATCCTTACCCTAGAACTTTTAGAAATGAGATGAAGCATGTGCCCAGCAGTGGGGTGTATATAGGCTGTAGTTTTAACTTTAATTTTGTGGTTACTGGAGCCTTGCTATGTTCAAGATATATCAGACATCCCCCCTCCTACTCCAAATCCTCTCCAGTACACATCGAAAACAGAGTATTCTATCTATACATATAAATAAAATTGGAGTGTCTGTTTGTAATGTCAAAATAACAGCTTTTCACTAAATGCACATGAAAGTATATACGGTAAACAGTTTAAAATTTTGTCCGTTTGTTTGTTCTGGCTAATCTCCGAAACGGCTGGACCGATTTTGATGGGACTAACTGGCAGACAGCTTATGTTATAAAAGTAACTAAGACTACTTTTATTTAAGAATAAATATTAGGTAGGGTTTCACGCAATAAAAATAAAAACCTAAATTATACGCGGGCGAAGTCGCGGGGAACGAAGCTAGTTTATGATAAGAATAAAGAAAGAATTCTATCCGCATCCAAGAATAATTAAATTAATATTATTATAAAAAAATTAAAACGTTACCCCCACACTAGGATTTTCTCGTGTATCGTGGAGGCAGTTTACAAACACAAATTGCACAAGGACAAATATCCAGACCCGGAACAATTATTTGTAGGCCATAAAAATACTTGTTCCGTGCGGGATTTGAACCCGCGGTCCCCAGCACAGCAACTCATTGCTAAGCGACTGCGCCACGGAGCCGTCATTAAAATTAAGAACGTAAACACTGAATACTTACTTTCATAAAAAAGAAAAACAAAACTGAACTTAAAAATATTTATTTATTAATACATACATACATAATAAATACAAAATAATTATGTTACACTTATTAATAACGTTTTTTAAAAATAACAAAAAAAAAACTATACCGTAAAATGTTCCTACTTTGCTCCTATATGGTTAATTATGCTCCAATTCTCATAAATGTTTTATCGCTTAATATGTCCAAATCGGCGCAACATTTCGTTTAATTGTGAACGCATCCGAAAAATTTTACTAATAAGTGGCAACACAGAACTGGTAAATTTTCATTGATATAAGAAGAGTAGAGGATAAGCTGTAAATTGCATATATATTTTTTGGTTATACAAATATCATGCAAACATGAACCTTGCCAACAAAAATATATCTGTCTCATTCTCACACGTTATGATTTTCAAATGTAAAAAGAGATAAGTACATATCTTAGACTTCAATTTTCTGTTGCCAGTTTTCATAAATGTCACCAAGCTCCACCTTGAAGCATGACGCCATTTTAGGATCACGTTCATTTGTGGTAGTTCGTCTGTCATCTAAGCCTTGTTCGGAGTTATTTTGCAGTGTTACAGTGGAGTTTTGACTATTTTGGAGCTTTTTTGTTCATTAGTAAAGGGTAGTTGAGCAAAAACAACATGACAAAGTGTTGCATCAATGGATGTAATTCAAATTCTCGTAAAAATGTAGAAGGATTGTCATTTTTCAGGTTAGTTGTAACTTTTTTCCTTAATTGTATATTTTTTCGTGTGAATTGCGTTTCGTGTTCATGTTATGGGTTCTAAATCGTGTTTCCCGCTATTATCTAGAATTTCCAATGACTATTATCATGTAAATTTAAACAAGTAAACATTTTGATTGTTTACATTTTTACATAGTGTTGTCCTTACGTGTTGTCATGTTTTGAAATTATCGATATAAATTTTAACAATATTTTTTTATTAAACTGGCTTTACGGCTCTGGGTTCTAGCCCTTCTGAGCCTGTATAACAATAATATTAATGTAGTCATGATCAAATAACGTTTTAGATACGTAACCTGTATATTTAATCAAACGATCGATTGGGAGCCTTCCGTTTAAGAAAAGAACTTGAAACTAGTGTAAATCGTAAATTTTCTATAATAGTTTTTTTCATCAAAAGATTTGATAATGTTAAGATTATTTTTGATTGGTACTTAAGGATGCATAATATTTATTTTAGGTTGCCAAAAAATGAAGGCCTTCAAAAATTGTGGATTGAAAATATAGGCCAGGAAAACATAAAACCTGCAGTAGTAAGAAGAATATGCTCCTTGCATTTTGAAAAATAATGTATAAATATAACGCTGGATGTAGTTCGGCTTAAGGGTGATTTGGTTCATGTCTAAAATAAAGTTTTTGACTAAATAATATTATTTCGTCACGAATAAATGATTTTAATCAGTATACATTATTGTTATTTTATTTATTTTTAATTCTTACTCTCTCGTTTACCTCCAGTATCCACCACTAATTACGCTACTGGTGGAAGTCATTACAACTTGCAGGTTGTAAACACTATAAAATTGATATTTTGTGGTGTTACATAAATGGGATATAATGAGAAATGAGTATGGAAGTGGAAGTCTGAAGTGGTGCAGCCACCCCTATTGATCGAAAAGTTGCATGGAAATTGGTTGTCGTATGGTATGAACATGGGATGCTGAAGATTGAGGAATACGTTAGGATAGTTAAATGATTAATGGATTGTGTGAACGGTGGTATGGTTAGAAAGGGGCTGCTCAACTCGATTAGATTACTGAGATAAATAAATAAATAATCTTTATTATAAAAAAAAGAGAGATGACGGTTAGTAACTATGTATGAAAGAACACATGCTCCACAAACTTTAAATAAATCAAGATAAAGGTCAGTCCACTGCACGTTCATGGTGACTTGAACTGGTAACCGACCATTACTACGAAAGAAAGGTGTTGTCGAATCTTTATGGCGGCTTGGAAGTTAAGAGCGAGCGCTAGTCCGTGCAGATATAGTTGAAAGAAAACTTGATGGTGTCTCAGATCACAGTACGTAAAGCGAAGCGTGAAGGTACAGGACTTGCGCTCGCAACTAACTTCCCAGCCGCTATAAAGTCTATATATATGATATGATTCACGCAACCTGGACGCATACCGTTGGGGCTGGTTCGATATGGTGTACGACTAAACCACTGGAAAAAACTTAGGGGAGACTTCTGCTTAGTAGTGGGACAGCATGGGCTGGACAAAAAAATCTTACGAAGCCTAATACATTGCCTATAGTGGTGGTTTCGTTAATCTCTGCAGAGGAGAAAAAAAAATGCATGCGTCGACCCAGGGACGCACGGATGGAATGCTTATGTGCAGATTGCCGTCGTTACGAAAAAACGTTAGCTCGTTGCACGAACTCAGTATAATATTCTGGTGCACGTCGTATACATCTTCTGAAAAGAAAGGAGTTAAAGCTCCAATCAAGTGCTCTTTCCTTGGTCTCTTCGCTCACTTTTGACTGTTGCTTCACCATATCTTAAAACAATTACAGTTTCAAAACTTTCCTATTCTGAGTTGAACGTACGATTTATTTATTTATCATCTCAATACAACTATTATTACAGGATTAACCCAATTCAATAGTGTAGTGATCTAATATTTGTTTATTTGATATATACCTATGAGATGGATGGTACGTCATAATTTATATAGCATCGATACTGAAAATATCGACAAAAACAACGCTATTTCTTGTGGGTGGAGTCGTCGCCATATTTGAGAAACACTTGACTTCAGGTCACGTGACCACATGCCATATCCCCTACTTTTCTTATATCAATGTAAATTTTTCATCCGCCATTTTTTTCTCATGTCAGGTGCAGCTGTAGTGTAAGACAATAAAGGTTATTTTTTTTGTATCCGAAAAAGCCACTTCCATCTTGAAATCTGCATAGCGCATTAAGGTAATTATGTTCTAATGTTATTGTGTATATAATCGGGTAAACGAATACGTAAATATTTCATTGAATTGCTGAGTTTGTCATAATCTAACCCCACTTTTTTGCCATGCTCATATTTTCTTTGGTACGATAAGGTAACTTTGCGCCTGGAGCAAAGTAAACCCAAACATAATCCCTACAAAAGTAAACATAGTTTATTCATTGTAAGTGGTTATTAATACACTTTTTATCAAAGAAATTACTATTTATTTTCAGAAAAGATGCCAAGAAATTATAAAAAACGTATAGGGTCGAGAAATTATAAAAATTACAGCGCCGAAACTTTAAGACCCTTTCGGACCATCAAGTTGAATTCGCATAGAGTTGAAATCTCAAAAAGTTTAATTTACCACAATGTCGTTTTTTCTCGATTTCGCAAAATGTTGAATTCTTATAAAGTTGAAATCCTTAAAGGTTGGATATCCCTATAGTATGTTGACTATAAATAGCTTCCAGTACGGGCTTTATCTACACACGCAAAACCTCTTTAGATACTAAAACCTCTCTAGATAACTAGTTTATGTTAAATGCTTGTCATAAACTTGACAATGTCATTTGTAAATAATCAGTTTATTCATGAAATTGTTTATGATAGGATACTCCAAATTTATTTATTTGTAAATTTCTAAATGGCTCCCTATAAAACAGTGTCCTTTACAACAAATAAAAAGAAACAGAAACTTCTCGTAATAAGAGGTAAATACACATTAACCAAAGATGGTAAAACAAATCAGAACGGCACCTCCCGATGGAAGTGCACAAATCGGGACGTTTGTTCTGCAACTGTTACTTTAACCAAAGATGAATGTGACGTAAAACGTGAAACGAAACATACCTGCACACCGGATACTAATAAAATTAAAGTAACACGGCTTATAAACGACATTAAGAGAGAAGTGTGTATTAATTTATGTTCTATCGAGCAGATATATGAAGAAATGGTGCAACATTTCACCGAAACCAATCATTTATTTCCTGTAACCGAAATACCATCATTTATTTCAGTAAGAAGTACTTTATATAGAACCCGGAAAAAATTCTTGGGCACAAATTCGCTAGTTTTCAATAGAGTTGAAGATGTGATAGTTCCGAAGGGACTGCCTAAAAATATCACGGTTTATGAAGATGGAGATCAAGAAAAAATTATCGTACTTTGTTCTCAGACTGCCATAACAGCAATGAAATCGTCAGAACTGTGTAGTTACAGTGGTGATGGTACATTCAAAGTTTCTCCACGCCCTTTTTATCAACATTACATAATCCATCTAGACGTATTTTCAGACGAAACCACAGTTAATGTATTTCCTGTTATATATGCATTTCTTCCAAATAAAACAGAAAAAACCTATACAAGATTATTCAATTTGATAAAAGAGAAGCTGCCTGTGGTAATAAAAACATTTAAATGTGATTACGAAACCATATTTAAAGCAAAAAATTAAGCAATATTTCCAGATGTTCATTTATCCGGGTGTTTCCAGCACTTTAATCAAGCCGTCTGGAAAAAAGCAAAAGAATGCAAAATTGCAAGAGTGACAAGACCTACAAGTAGCGACAGAAAAGCAAGAAGCATCGTTAGAATGTGCTCCTATTTTGTTTTAATTCCTCCCACTTTCATGAAACAAGCCTGGAAAAGTATTCAACAGGCTGCACCATCTACGCTAAAAATGAAGTCTTTTTTAAAATACTTCCAAGCCCAATGGTATGACAAAGATCATAATATGATAAGTTGTGCAGGAGACACACATAGGACCACAAATAATTGCGAGGGGTACCATCGGCGAATTAATGCGAGATTACCACGAAACCCTAACTTGTACCTCGTATTCCGTACACTTTTAAAAGAAATGAAGCATTACGATATAAAGATCGAAAGGTATTTGTTATTTGCACCATTCAAAAAAAATAGGCGGACGAAAGATATTTTGTTTGACATTAAGTATGCATCTTTATTAAAACAACTGAAAAGAAGAGTAATTTCACCAAAAATGTTTCTAATGAAAATCCACTTAACCAGATTAAAACTTGGTTTCTAACTTATTTTTTTAATTATACCTTATTTTAAGTGGAAGAAAGTTGATTTTGTATTTTAGTTAAGTTTAGTTCAATAAAACAGCGTACCTTATTTTAAGTGGAAGGAAGTTGATTTTGTATTTTAGTTAAGTTTAGTTCAATAAAACAGCGTACGCCAACTACTAATTTGTTTATCTGTCAAAATTGCCCTTACCTTATAATGTTATTCGATTCATATAGGTATTCCATAGGTGGGATGTAGGTAATCTAAAAAACAGTTCAATAATTTAAAGGATTCAACTTTATGGGATTCAACATTATACAAATTCAACTTTTTGGGAAATCATAATTCAACATGTTGGGAAGTCAACTTTGTAGGATTCAATATTACACAAGTTCAACTTTTTGAGATTTCAACTCTATGCGAATTCAACTTGATGGTCCGAAAGGTTTAAGACAATGTTTGGCTTCCATAGAAAATAAAGAAATAACGCAAAGAAAAGCTAGTGAAAAGTATGGCATCCCACGCAGAACCATTATTAATCAGTTAAGACTTCTACGATCTAAAATGCCATCTCGACCTCCAGGCGCACCAACAACATTTTCAAGTGAAGAAGAAGCCTTATTTGTCGACTGCATTTTAAGGCTGAGCGAGTACGGCTTTCCTCTCACAATTTTCGATCTTCGCATTGTTATTAGAACATATTTGGAGAAAATTGGTCGGAGAGTTACAAAATTTAAAAATAATTGTCCAGGTACTGAATGGGTGTCAAGTTTCCTAAAAAGACATTCATGTTTATCACAAAGATTTGCGACCAACATTAAACGCAACAGAGCAGCCATTGACAAGGAAACCATCACTGCCTACATAGAAAACTTGAAAGAGGTGGTTAGAGACATACCGCCCGAAAATTTATGGAATTTTGATGAGACTAATTTATCCGACGACCCTGGTCAAAAAAAAGTAATAGCGAAGCGAGGTGCAAAATACCCTGAACTTATAAGTAATACCTCCAAAAGCTCAACTTCTATCATGTTTTGTGGTAGTGCTAAGGGAGAATTATTACCGCCGTATATTGTCTATAAATCTAAGCAACTATGGAATACATGGACGGAACAAGGGCCAAAAGATGCCAGATTTAACAATAGCCCATCAGGTTGGTTTGACATGAATATATTTAACGATTGGTTTTTTACACAAATTTTGCCAATATTAAAGAAACAAGAGGGTCCGAAAGTTATAATAGGAGATAACTTGTCATCTCACATTTCTGTAGACGTCCTAAATGCTTGTGACAAAAATAATATTAGATTTGTTTGTTTGCCACCTAATAGCACTCATCTAACTCAGCCGTTAGATGTTGCCTTTTTCCACCCAATGAAGGTAGCATGGAGAAAAATCCTGACCGAGTGGAAGGCGAGTGTTCAAGGTAGGCGAGAGCAAGTACTCCAAAAAAGCAGTTTCCCAGTTCTGTTAAACCGACTCATTGATATTTTGGAACCGACGCGAGAGGTAAACCTCGTTTCAGGTTTTCGGAAATGTGGAATTTATCCGGTTGATGCCAATCCATTATTAGAGAGGTTGCCTACAACTGTTGACAAGACTGCTTTGCAAGACTCTTTTCTGCAGAGTCTTGAAGCTAAGAGGCTAGAATGGACGACAAATGGAACTACAAGAGGACGTCGCAGGAAACTACACATCACTCCTGGAAAAAGTGTAACTGAAGAATTAAGCACACTTTTGGATGATAAAGAAAATGAAGAGTTGGCTCAACCGTCAACTTCAAAGATACCATGTCGCCGCAGAGCCAGTAGTGAAAGCTCTTACGCAGAAAGTAACGACATGTCAGTTCATGATTCTTCCGATCTAGGTTCTCTTGGAGATTTAGAAAATCTTGAAGCTAATACTGATACAGCGGCCGAAACTTGTAATGAAAATTGCAATTTCAAACCAATTGTGAAGGCGGTCGGGCAATATGTAGTCTTCACGTATGAGGAGGAAATTTTTCCTGGTAAAATCACAAAAATAACTAAAGAAGGGCTCTCTTCAATGAAGAGGTCACTAAAATCCTGGACGTGGCCTAAACCCGTCGATGAAATTCAATACAATTGGCAGGATATATTGGGATGTATTGAAGTCCCTAAAAAAATTAGTACCCGCCGTGAAATATATTCCGTCCCTGAACTAGACCAAACTTGGGGTTTTTAAATATATCAAGTTTAAAAATGTTGAAGTTTCATAAATACTATTAGATGTAAATTTTCATTTTTGAGAAGTGTATCTCGTTAGTTTATTTTTGATTGATTTTTGTCCAAAGACTAAACATTTGTAACCAAAGTTACTAGTTAAGATAGCAGTGACTATTATAATTTAAGAATATAAAAAAAACCAATGATACAAAGTGATTTTGTAACTAAATTTAAGTATATAACACTATTTCTTTAAAAAACACGGTTTTTTTTTTAATTTTCACCCATTTTTCGACCATTGATACTATCAAAAAAGGTAAAGAGTAATTTCACGGGAGCAAAGTTTGAATAAGGAAAGTATAACTTTGCTGAAAAAGCTTCCACAATGGAGATTGCTTGTGAAATATACACAGGCGCAAAGTTACCCATAGTCATGGGTAACTTTGCGCCTTGTTCGTAGTTTTATATATATTATAAAATACTTAATTATGTTGATTTAACTTTAAAAATATGTTAGATAACATGTTGTGCTTCAAATTAATACATCTAAGTATATTTCATAACTAATAGTTTAAACAATATTCGTAATTTCCTTTTTTTGGAGCAAATATTGGAGCAAAGTAGGACCATTCTA
The DNA here is from genome assembly GCA_033319125.1 of Parnassius glacialis. Classification (NCBI taxonomy): domain Eukaryota; kingdom Metazoa; phylum Arthropoda; class Insecta; order Lepidoptera; family Papilionidae; genus Parnassius; species Parnassius glacialis. The sequence continues at coordinate 13,183,634 of JAVANC010000015.1, read as the reverse complement.
CGGTATTTAATATTACATTACACAGTTTGCTTATAACTAAGTTTATATTATATACATACTTAAAAATCCGATATTATTCATTGTAGTAGTGCTAATTATTTAGCTGTTTACCAAGAGCCGTGGTATCTCATGATAAGCTCGTCTTAACATTTGACAACACGTGGGCAATCAAGTTCGATCCCCAATTAAATTGCTAATTGGGTAATGATTTGAAAGAAAAAAAGAAATAAGTTAGTATTGATAGGCGGTGAAGGATACGGGCATGTTTTAAACATTAAAATATTTCGAAGACGTAGTCTCCATTGCTCTCAGATATTAGAGGAGGCCTGTGCCTCGCATTATGACATACATTATATGGGTAAGGTCATAAAAAAACGTGCTATTTAAAAGTTTTGAGGTGAGCCCATGTTTCATTGTGAATACCATGCGACTAACAAATAGTATGACACTATTTTTATTTAAATTTAATAATACATTAATAATCATTAAGAGATGGGTCTATATTATGGTATTCGCCGATTAGTTGGTCTGCATCACTCATTGGTTAAAATCTATCCACAAAGGTGATAAAATGCGCGTTAAATAGCCTGCTGTTTGGAACAGGTGCTGTTTTATAGTAAAAAATAGTGATTTGTGTTAACTAATCTTCTTAAGCTTAGTCTTATAGTGTAATAAGAGCCACTTACAAGGCTGGTTAACAGGGCCAGCCTTTATTAAACTTACGGAATGTCTAGTGTTCCGAACATTTACACATTTTTTTCTATATCGAGCGTATTTATTTCCTTTTACGAATATTTGGACTAATTATGGAACCTCCTGCTAAAAACGTCGAGGACTTTGGTCGCTTCAGCAGTTACAAGCTGCAATGGCTACTGATGTCGCAACGTGTGGCATCTGCGCGGTATTCTATTCCCAGAAGAATTTTGGTAAACCACCTGAAATCTGGAAAGTCGAAAAACAAATAGGACGTCGTACAGTTTTCACACCAGAGCAAGAAAATGATTTGGCATCGAGAATCAAAAGGCTTGCCTCAATAGGATTTCCTTTAATGCCAAATGTCATTCGTCGTCAAGCTTATGTCTTTTGTGAACAATACAAAATTTCTAATAATTTTAATCCGACAGCAAGGCGAGCTGAAGTCTGGTTATAGTTATTTTAACACGTTGCCTGCCATATGGAAATCCGAATATATTTGCGTTTTTCATCAGTTGTTTAAATGACGTGAAACGACTTATTTATAAAACTTCTATACATAATATATGTTTATATACTTTTTTTGTATATTATGTGCTGTTTTTAATCCGCCGGTCATTTACACCCGGCGCGGCGCAAATGTAATTTTTTTTTCATTGGAGCCACGCCGGTCATCCTTGTAAGTCGCGTAAAAATTCCCACCAAAAACATCCTGCGCCCAAGCGAGCGCGCTACTGATGAGTAGCGGTGTGCGACTCGAGTTATTTGACTCGAGTAACTCGAATCAAACCTTAAACGAGTCAACTCGAGTTCAGTTTTAAGCAACTCTAATCAACTCGGTCGTCCGAACGCAAATCGGACCTTATACGCGATGTTCCTAGTTACACACGCGGCTCGCGCGCGTGGTTCGTTAGGCGTTGCAACTCGCATCAACTCGAGTTGAGTGAACTGAAATGCAAAGTTATTATGTTACGTTACACACGCGCGCGCGCCGTTCGCCCGTTCGTAAGGTGTTGCATCGTACTCGTATCGACTCGAATAGATTATAGAACTCGGGTTGAGTCGGGCTCGCTCGGCCAGGATCGGAACGGAATTGCGCGAATGAAAAACTGCGTTGAATGTTTATTTTGATTGACATTTTTTTTTCTTTTATATTTATTTCGTTTATTTTATTTATAACTTGAAAATCTAATTTTATTAAAACTAAAAATGTGATAAAATTAATAAAATATTGCTATAATATAAATTAACCAATTATTTAAAAACTAAACCATTGACATTTTGTTGTTTAATTTTATTAGTTGATTGACCGTTAGCGATCTGCGCGTGACCTGACCTTTTTGTTTTGTTTTGTGTTTTGTTCGTAATGGCGCCAAATAAAAGAAGTGTCGTTTGGCAATTCTTTGATAAAAATAAAGATAATAACAAAGTTAAATGCAAATTGTGTTCATCTGTATATAAAGACGTAGGAAATACTACAACATTGGTGAACCATATAAGGAAAAGACATTTAGTTCAGTACAGTGAAGCGATTGGACAAAATTTACCCAGGGAACTAAATGAAAATGTACCTGAACAGATTTGTACTAATTCTTTAATTAGCGGAGCAGAAGCCGGTCAAATTCAAAACAATATCATTTTGCCGCCATCACAGATATGAAATGTCACAGAGTCCAACGAACCCCCTCCGAAGCGCCCAAAACAAATGCGTTTAATTGCTCCTACTAAAATCAACCAAAAAGTAGGAGATGATGCACTATTAGATTTGATTGTTTTAGATATGTAGCCACTACAAATAGTTGAAAACGAAGGTTTTAAAAAGTATTCGCTAAGATTAAATCCGGATTATGTGTTGCCATCACGAAAAAAGTTGACCCAAATGCTGGAAGATAAATACAAAATATGCCGTTCAGAAGTTATTGGCAAATTACAAAGTGTGGAACATATAGCTCTGACAACTGATATATGGAGTTCAGACAGTCAAGAGAGCTTCATATATGTAACTGCACATTTTATAAATAATTCAAAATTGCACTCTATGGTAGTGTCGACGACTGAGCTCTCCCAACATCACACTGCATTAAATATTGCAAATGAATTGCGGACTACATTAACAGAGTGGGAGATATACGATAAAGTAGTTACGATTGTAACTGATAATGCTTCGAGCATGAAAAAAGCAGTCAAGGATTATTTACAAAAAAGGAACCATTTCTGTGTCGCACACACACTAAATCTTGCCGTTAAAGACTGCATTAGCAAAGATAGTGAGACGGACCGTAATAGACATTTAAAAAATGCTGCAGTGCTGGATATTGTTTCAAAAAGTCGTGCAATAGTAACCCACTTTAAATAGAGTATTAAATCATCTAATACACTTAGAGACATGCAGAGCCATATGAACTTAGAGATAATTAAACTAAAACAAGACGTACAAACAAGGTGGAACTCTACTTTCTATATGTTTGAAAGATTGTTAAAAGTCAAAGTTCCTCTATCCGCTACTTTACCACTTATTGACTCACCTCCGCCAAACTTAAATTCAACTGAATGGAAGATTCTGGAAGATTGTGTGGCTCTTTTACAACCAGTGGAAAAAATCAGCACCGTATTATCTGGGGAGTCTTACCCGACGCAGTCTATCATTATTCCCCTAGTAAGAGGATTACAGAGTGCTATAATAAAGAAGAGACCAAGCACTGAACCTGGAAATCACTTACAGTGGTCATAATTGGAAATTATAGACAAAAGACTAGGTGTTTATGAATCGAATTGGACTGCAGCAAAGGCGACCATTCTAGACCCTCGATTTAAAAAAAAATGCATTTGGGACCATTAGTACTGCAGAAAATGCAGTTAAATATGTATTAGAGGAACTGGTTCAATATCAGCCAGTTCAGGGGCAAACATCAGAACGAGCCATTGCTTCGACATCTGAAGTTTCCATTTCAAATAAGGCCGATGACTCGGATATATGGGAAGACTTTGACAGGAAAATAAGTGAAACTGTCATGCATCAGACTCCAATCTCTTCTGCTTCCATTGTTTTAAGACAATATCTAGATCTGCCATATCTAGACAGAAAGCAAAACCCAATACATTTTTGGAAGCAAAGGGAAAATGGCATATATACAAATAGGCATAGGGTTGGATATACCAACCCTATGCCGGATGGCATATAAATATTTATGCATTCCCGCTACCTCAGTGCCGTCGGAAAGACTTTTTTCACAGGTTGGTTTACTTACGAATCAAAGAAGGAACAGACGCATGCCAAAAAAAGTTGACCAAATATTATTTTTAAATTCTTTCTGTACCGAAAAGAGCACGTATTGAAGTGATATTATGTTATTTTTTTATTTTATCTTCCTACTTATATTTATATATATCTTATTTCAATGTTATTGAAATATATTTTTCCTATGTTATGTGATGATTTTATAAATAGGTATTAGAGGAAAACAGAGTTATTTTGTTCTAAGGAAAGACTTTTTTTGAAATTTTAATTTTGTTTTGTTGTTGTAATTGAGATTTTTAAACATTGCTAGTCTTAGTTTTTACTATATGTATAAAAGTATTATATAACAACATTATGTTCCTAGTTTAATAACTGTGTTAAAAGACTGTAATATTTATTAGTTTAAGGATTTTTTAAACACTGAAAAGTAAATGCCATTAATATCTCTAAGTGTACTTTAATAAATAAATATTTTTGATTGCAAATACCTGCTATACTTCTTTCGTACATATATGATAATATATGCAGTCGATTGCTAATCGAGTACAAACAGTTTCGTGTTGCGAATCGACTCGAGCAGCCATATCATAATATCACAATTGATGTCTCCGTGGCGCAGTTGCCAAGGTATCGGCTTCGGCGTCGGGGGTCATGGGTTCGATTCCGACACGGGACAACTATTTGTGTGACCCACAGATAGCTTTTCGGTATTTGGGTGTTTGTCCGCGTGAAATTTATGTTTATAAAACGTCATTACAACACAGGATAATGTTATTCTAAAGTAAGGCAATGTTTTAAAAAAAATAACATCATTATTATAACTATCAGTCTCGAGCTCGAGCTGACTCGTGGTCCCCGAGTCGGCCGAGTCGCCTCTCTTTCCCTACAGCAGACATCGATTCGAGTCAACTCGAGTTACGATTCGAGTCAGTAGCCATATGAACTCGAGTAACTCGAGTCAAAAAAAATCCAACTCGTCACATCAGTAGTGATGAGTGACGTATAAAGAAATATTAGGATAGTGCATGCTGCGTCCCTTCCCCGCTGCCCCCGCATGACATTTCTTTCGCGTCTTGTGCAAATAATGTTTTTGTAATTGAAGGTAAACAACTCAGTGAAAAGTTTTATTTGTCATAGGTCGGAGTGCGCGCTAAATGGTCACGTAATATATATATATATATATATATATATATATATATATATATATATATATATATAATATAATATATAATTCTAGTTTATTGTTATTACTTTATATCAAAGCTATAAATGAACATGTTGTTTGACGAATTGGATCTAACTTTAGATGATTTTCGTGAAATAGAACATATTGAATCCCAATTTCGTGAGACGGAGAGTCATTCAAGTGATAATGAAGAGGTTATTCGGTTTCCAAATCGTCGTGCAAGGAAGCGCTGCATAGTGCCATATGATACTGAAGACGAAGAAGTCCTTGTACCCTCACCGTCAGAATCTGGTTACACTCCAAATACGGAATGGCATGAACCACAAGGTAAACAATCTAAGATAATACCTTACACTGAAATTTCTGGTTTGAAGCCGATGCATTTGCGATACGCTTTAGCTGGCGGTCAACCTGATGATTTTTATAATTTGATGGTACCAGAGGCTCTGTTAGAAGATATAGCTAGACAGACCAATATTTTTGCCGCGCAAGTTTTATCTAAAAGTCGATTATCGCGGCAATCCAGGCTACACTTGTGGAAGGACACTGATAAAACAGAAATCAAGAAGTTTTTTGGTCGTATAATTTGGATGGGTTTGGTGAAATTACCAAAACTGGCACTATATTGGTCTAATAACCCAATGTACGCACAACCGTTCGCTAAAAATATTATGAGCCGCAACAGGTTTGAAATATTACTGAGGATGTTGCATTTTTCTAATAACGAGGAGGCTCGTGAAAATGATCGTTTATGGAAAATAAGCAATCTTCTAAGTACCTTGAATGCTAATTTTGCTTACCACTATATACCTAATGAATATCTTTGTGTGGATGAGAGCATGATTCCATTTCGTGGTAGAGTAATCTTTAGACAATATAATAAGCAAAAACGCCATAAATATGGTATCAAACTATTTAAATTATGTACTGTTCCCGGATGCACTTGGAAAATTGAGGTTTATTCTGGAAAACAACTCGATTCTGCTTTTTCTACACCGACAAATGTGGTGCTCAGACTGTGTGAGGATTTACTAGGAAAGGGCTATTCTGTATTTGTAGACAATTGGTACACAAGTTTGGATTTGGCAGAAAAGTTAATTGACAATGAGACACATCTTATTGGTACTCTACGCAAAAACAGAAAGTACTTACCGAAATACGTGATGGAAGCCCAATTAAAGCCTGGTGAGTTTGCAGCCAAAGAAAACAGTAAGGGAATTACAGTTATGAAATGGAGGGACAAACGTGAAGTTTGTCTACTGTCAACTAAACACTCTATAGGATTTATAAAAACTAAAAATAAGAGAGGAATAGAGGTGATTAAACCGAAGATAATTATGGATTATAATAAAGCTAAGGCAGCAGTAGACCTCTCGGATCAAATGACAGCGTATTCTTCTTCGCTTCAAAAGTCTATCAAGTGGTACAAGAAGTTGGCCTTAGAACTGCTTATAAACACAGCTGTAGTAAATGCTCGGGTTTTATATGAAGCTACTACAAAAAAGAAGATACCTATTATTGAATTTAGACGAAAACTGTCACAACAAATGATTGAATCAAACCCACGTGATGGAGCTAACATTCCATGTAGGCCAAAGAGAATAAAACATTCTCTTGTAAAAGCAGACGGAAAGGCTGCGTCGACAAGAAAATTTTGTGTAGGTTGTTACAAAATTAATTCACAAACGCATGGAAGAAAAATTGCAAAAAACAAAACCAAAAAGGTTACGACATTTTGTTCAGTTTGCCCAGACAAGCCATATTTGTGCAGATTGTGTTTTGATAAAAAACATTAATTTTCTGTTTGTTTTTTAATTTTAAATTACTTTGATCTCAACACAAAATAATGTGTCTCTAAATAACACTAGTCTTTGATTTATAATAATAAAAATATTTTAAAAAGTATACTGTCTTTAATTTACATCATAATTTTGTTTGACTGGCTACAAAAACATTCACACAACCAAAAAATTATAAAAACATTTTGAGGCCAAATTATCTAAAGTGATCATTGGGGCCGCGCCGACCACTTGTAATGGTATTTTACGTTACACGCATGGCCGACAACGAGCAAAAGGTGTTCAAGAAGTTCACCTTAGTTGTGCCGGTCATTTAAGCCCCCCATGGCCCCAACGCTTCTACCAAGTGCCGGTCATTTTGACCCCCATGGCAGCCAACGTGTTAAAAAAGACATCCCAAAATATATAAGCGCAAGGTTCAAACCTTAAACAAAGGATGGGCGCAGAAACTGAACAATCTTATAGTCGTGCAGCATTTTGCTGAATATAAGAAAACCCACGAAGAGGCAACATCCGCAACGCTTATACAACATGGATGAAAAAGGCTGCCGACTCACCATTCACAATCAGCGAGTGGTATTGGCACAGAAAGTATCTAAAAGAGTGGTTGTACCAGAGCACGCAGAGAATGTCACTGTGGCTGCGTGTGTAAATGCTTTAGGTAGTTCGATTCCCCCAATGACATTATTCAAGGGAAAAGGTTAAAGCCGGAATTTAATGATAATTTGCCTGCAGGATCACTCGTGGAAATGGCAAAGAAAGGCAGCACGACTTCATCACTGTTTGTAGATTTCATACATCTCTTGGGAATATATAAAGCGGCCGGCAGGTGTCTTCTAGTTTTTGATGGCGCTTCATGTCATTTAGATTATTATATTGTTGACGCAGCAGAGCAACACGATATTGTATTGTACTGCTTGCCATCAAATACTACGCATGAGCTCCAGCCTCTAGATAAAAGCGTGAACAAATCGTTTGAACACCATTGGGATGAAGAAGCCTTATTTTATTTATACCAGAACTCAGAGAAAAATCTAGCCATAGCACGATTCAACTACATTTTAGTAGAGTCAGAGTTTTAACAGTGGTAGAGCCACGCGGCAGCTTTTGCTGTCGCACGGATGGGCCGCCTCGAACCGGGGTGGTACCACGACCTCACAGAATACCAACGTGAAGTAGAGGTATACCTCTGCGTTTTAGCTTGGTGAGTGCAGGTGGCCGGAGGCCCTTTTTACTGGAAATGAGGCATTCCATCTTAGTCCTCACGGGTGGCAACGCATCTGCATTTTGATTCGCAAACGAGGATAGATGTAGATGTCTATGGGCCGCAGCAACCACTTACCATCAGGTGGACTGTGTGCTCGTTTGTCACCCTTATCCTATAAAAAAAAGAGTCTGATCAAAATGTATGACCTTCGAAAATATAGTAAGTGGATTCAGAGCTACAGGGTTGTATCCTTATAATTCAGATTCCATACCACATGAAGCATATGCACCATCTGCACTGACTGAAAGACATATACCAGTAGACAACGTAACGACAGAAAACGATCGATCCTTCCAAAAAGCTGGTCCTAGTTATGTGAATTTACGAAGCGCATCATAAAGACCCTTAGAGTATTAAACTAACAGGAGACGACATTGAAGAGCGTTCCCCTCTGTCAAAAGTACGAGAGCGCGGGTCATTCCCGTTATATAAAACTAGTTGCGCCGCGTACGGCATCAGTTAACATGTAGTCGTAAGCGTGAGTTGACCTCCAGAAAAATGCCGAGTTGCAGTGTGTTTTCTTGTAAAAAAAGATCACAGACCTCAAATTTACAAAAAGACGACGTTACCTTTCATCTTTAAGTATTTATTTTGATTTAAATAATTAATATAAGCATAAAATCACGAAAATTCTGATTAATATAGCTGAGCAGGTTGTGTTGCCAACTTAAAGTATTAACACTATAGTAGGGACTTTTGCACCACTAGGACATAATTAAATTTTGCTTAATTGTAGACAAATGTCGTTTCTTTTTGTTCTTATTACACAAGACAAAATCGTGTTATTGAATAGTCTTAAATTCATTAATATTATTGTGATCTATTTGCAAAACTATATTATTTCAAACAACATGAATAATCTTTAATTGTTTTTAACGAAATGAAAACATCAATTTAAATTGTTTTATTGTATACATAATACATTTAAAACATTTTAAATAGATATTTTCATTTCATTATGTTACGTTATGAAACGAAAAGAAGGGGAATTTCGAGTATATAAAATGGTATCATCAAGACTATAATAGTGATGTTCACTGTTATCTTTAGTGTCGATGTTTTTATTTGACTATAAGTAATACTTTGTTATATAATACCAAGGTGTTATTTAAAATTATTTTTTGTACAATGTTTAAAAAAGATCTTTGGTTTTACGCCAAGTTTGGATAAAAGCATGTGGCAATCATAAACCTGGGTACCTAAACGAACAAGCACTATTTGTTCCGAGCATTTTGACCAATCGGTTTTCGTAATCCAATCAAATAATAAAAGGAAACTAAATGAAACTGCTGTACCGACTTTGAAATTATTGGAAGTAAATTTATTATTTTGCTACAGGTTTATTTTACATTATGAAGGATAAAATTTAAAACATGTAACAAATTGAAATGGAAGGTTTAGTGAATGATATTTATTCATTTTAAAATGTTATTTATAAGTATATCGTCTTAGATGGTGTCAACCAAATTGTTGTTTTCATATGAGACACAAATTATTAGCGCTTAAATAAATAAATAAGGACAAACAAATAATCTCAGTGTCATATTTATAATCTATTATTATTAAATATATACAGAGTACTACACTTTTGTACTGTAGAACACAAAATATTACCGCTTTTTACGACGACATTAATTATTTTCAATCCTAAGTAAAATGACGAAAAAAAGTATGTTTGGTTAAGCGTAAACTTCGGCCAAGAGGTAGCAAATGTTTAATTTTTTTTAATTGCTCCATTCCGTTGCTGCGTAAAGGAAGGACAAAAACAAATAAACAAGAAGTCACACTTTCACATTTGTAATATTATATTAGTATGGATTGTCAAGAATGATAGATAAACTTTTGAAACCGGTTTACAATCGGCTTTTTGAGGGTGAAACTATACACTCCCGCTCTCTTTCTTGCTCTAGTAAATAACATTTCTGAGTGACCAAAAAGGATAGAAGCACAGGAAAGTGCGATTCCGTGCTGCCAGATGTAGTTCAACCCTAAGCCTTAAAACGGTTTAACTCTATAGGTTGGGTAAAATCTGTAAAATTAGACCGTTTAAAACCCCTATACAGATAACCTTTCCGGTTGATCATGACATTAAAAAATGGTAAAAATATTTCATAGACTAGGCATATTATATATTTTTAAGCATACAGGAACATTATTTCGACAATGATTACGTTCCACATAACACTGAACTGGCAAACTTGGTGATGGAAAATATGCAAGCACTAGAATTAGCTACCTCGAAAAAAAAGAGTGATCCCAAAAAGTGTATTCGTCACATATATACCAAACTTATTCACTTTAAAAACCTACTACCTACTTTTTCAATTTGTTTTAATTTTGGTAATTTTGTATTATTATTTTGTACCTTATGTATTTTTTTAAACTTACTTTGAATGTAATATTACACATTAAAAATTTGTTCATTTTTATTTTATTTTATTTGCTAATGTAACTTGCATAAAATTTCATCGACATATCCATATCGACAAGGCCCTCGCACTAGTTGTTTATGGCTTATGCACTGTAAGGATGAGACATTTATGAGAGATTTGCAAGGTTGTGTGCGTTTTGCTTAATCGTGTGCTCATATTATGCTGTGTGCGTGCGTAACGACGTGGCCCAATGTTTACGATTTGCTTAGTGTGCGTTACCTCGCCTCCCGCTAGAAGTGACAGATTTTTTTGTTTGGAACTTTATGCGCATGGCGTCTCCTGTTAGTTGAATACTCTAAGTAAAGACCTGCTAGTGATAGTTCAGACTTTGAGAAGTTTTTTGAAGAACAAGAAAGGAGATGTTCGATTTTGGGCTACCACTATGTACACTACATAGATAAATAGGAAAAAAATTGAGGAATTTCATAAAAATACTAAAAAATTAATTTGAAAAAGGGTATAGCCGTACAAAAATGATAATTTAAAAATATTTTTGTTATGATAACCCTATTTTAAGGGCAGCCATGACAGTTGTGTTAGATAATAGATATGACGTTTGACGACTTTGACAGTTTTAAAAAGTGACTAGACGTCTTTTGAGTCTTTCTTTATTCTTTAGGGTTATAATATATGTTCTGAGATTGGATGTGTTTCGGAGTTTTTAGTGATTGATTTTGTTTTGCGAGTTTGCGACCCAGTTTACTACTACGGACATTGATTTATTGCTTCTCTGTTGACCCTCTGTTAATATGGTTTCTGATTCGTCTGTGATTTGGGTTCCGTCATGTGTTATTTTACAATAACAAGTTCAGTTTCACGTATGTCCCCTATCCGTGCATTTACTGGTTGTTTTGTTCAAATGTTATTTCTATGTGATTTATTCGTCCCTTGTTCCATATTCTAACAGATTTTAACTCACTTATTCCAGTTTATTGACAATGGCGTGCCTACAGTGCACCTCTGTAATAGATAAAAATGAACAATATTATGCTGCCGATGATATGGGTCTTGAAATAATTTCCGTTATCGAGCGGCATCTTGGCCATCTGGTAAAAAAAATATTTATCTATATACTGTAACATATCTATAAACACTTAATAACCCCTTTTTTGTTTTAGGTTGATGGAAATGGAGTGATGTGCTCACAATGCTTTGGTATCATAATACAAGAAATGTCTAATGATAGTGCTCTTGCACGCGGAGATCATAAACTCCAGCATTGCCATGATAGTAATGTTTGTGTTAGGTGTAGGACATCTTTGTTTAGGAGTGCTCACTCTATTCCCGAGGGTGCCGAAAGGCAATATATTGCTGAAACAATTACTCCAAGAGAGGTAAGCACCCCTTTTGTTTTCTTTTTTATTCATACAAAGGTTTGCAAATGTAGATGTTTCTTAATTATAGTCAAAAGACAACATTGTTTCAAGAAGAAAAACAACAGTCACAGTTTAATTTTTGGAAATGTGTGTAGACATGTCATTTATATAATGGGTGTTTTTTTAAGCTAGATACTTACTTACTTATCGTCACGCACAATCCCTGACGGGGTAGCCAGAGAGAACAGATCGCCAAGTGTCACGATCCTTACATACCTCTTTCGCTTCTTTCAGATTCATCATCTTCTTCATACATGCACGTCTAGGTATCCGAGTACTCTTGACCCTCTCCTCTTCGAGCAATTTGCTCACATGGTCTTCGAAAGTTAGTCTCGGTCTACCTCGACACCTTTTAATATTAACTTTCGCGCTATACATTTTCTTCACCATTCGGTCTTCACTCATTCGCTCAACGTGCCCAAACCATCGAAGCACGCCCTTATCAATTTTTGTGATAAGGTCATCTTTCAAACCTGCCATATTGCGAATCTCTTCGTTTCGCTTTCGGTCAGCCATGGTGACGCCGCACATTTTACGAAGAGATCGCATCTCCACTGCATTCAACTTGCTTTTATGCTTCTTCTGGCATACCCAGGTTTCGCTGCCATATAACAAAGTCGGTACCAACACTGCGTTATGTATTGCAAGGCGTGCACTCTTCACTACGCCTTGCCTTTTGACTAACGCAGTCAGGGCACCATTGACTTTGTTCCCGGCAGCGACACGCCTGTCCACATCTAAATCACATCTTCCATCCCGGCTAAAAGCACTCCCCAAGTATACAATTTCATTTACCTGTTCTAGACATTCCTGATTTACCCATATTTCACACTTCGTTCTCTCTTCGTCCCTTTCAAATACCAGAACCTTAGTTTTATTAGCATTCAAGCGGAGACCTTTAATTTCACATTCCTCTTTCATACACGTGACTAATGCCTGCAGTTCTGCCTCTGATGGTGCAATAAGCACTGCATCATCAGCATACAGCAGACAATTTACTTTAATGTCACCCAATTTCACACCCAAACAGCTATCTTTCAGTTTCTGTAAACAGCTGTCGAGATACAGTATGAACAGCCAGGAAGACATGACACAACCCTGTTTTACGCCCGTTTGGACGCTAAACATGGGTGACAGGTCATGCCCTACCCGCACACAGGCTTTACAGTCACAGTAAAGTGACTGCACAGCCCTTAGCAATCGACCATCCACACCATACCCCGGCAACAGTTCCCACATTTTCTTCCTTACAACCTTATCAAATGTCCTTATCGTAAGGTGTTGCATCGTACTCGTATCGACTCGAATAGATTATAGAACTCGGGTTGAGTCGGGCTCGCTCGGCCAGGATCGGAACGGAATTGCGCGAATGAAAAACTGCGTTGAATGTTTATTTTGATTGACATTTTTTTTTCTTTTATATTTATTTCGTTTATTTTATTTATAACTTGAAAATCTAATTTTATTAAAACTAAAAATGTGATAAAATTAATAAAATATTGCTATAATATAAATTAACCAATTATTTAAAAACTAAACCATTGACATTTTGTTGTTTAATTTTATTAGTTGATTGACCGTTAGCGATCTGCGCGTGACCTGACCTTTTTGTTTTGTTTTGTGTTTTGTTCGTAATGGCGCCAAATAAAAGAAGTGTCGTTTGGCAATTCTTTGATAAAAATAAAGATAATAACAAAGTTAAATGCAAATTGTGTTCATCTGTATATAAAGACGTAGGAAATACTACAACATTGGTGAACCATATAAGGAAAAGACATTTAGTTCAGTACAGTGAAGCGATTGGACAAAATTTACCCAGGGAACTAAATGAAAATGTACCTGAACAGATTTGTACTAATTCTTTAATTAGCGGAGCAGAAGCCGGTCAAATTCAAAACAATATCATTTTGCCGCCATCACAGATATGAAATGTCACAGAGTCCAACGAACCCCCTCCGAAGCGCCCAAAACAAATGCGTTTAATTGCTCCTACTAAAATCAACCAAAAAGTAGGAGATGATGCACTATTAGATTTGATTGTTTTAGATATGTAGCCACTACAAATAGTTGAAAACGAAGGTTTTAAAAAGTATTCGCTAAGATTAAATCCGGATTATGTGTTGCCATCACGAAAAAAGTTGACCCAAATGCTGGAAGATAAATACAAAATATGCCGTTCAGAAGTTATTGGCAAATTACAAAGTGTGGAACATATAGCTCTGACAACTGATATATGGAGTTCAGACAGTCAAGAGAGCTTCATATGTGTAACTGCACATTTTATAAATAATTCAAAATTGCACTCTATGGTAGTGTCGACGACTGAGCTCTCCCAACATCACACTGCATTAAATATTGCAAATGAATTGCGGACTACATTAACAGAGTGGGAGATATACGATAAAGTAGTTACGATTGTAACTGATAATGCTTCGAGCATGAAAAAAGCAGTCAAGGATTATTTACAAAAAAGGAACCATTTCTGTGTCGCACACACACTAAATCTTGCCGTTAAAGACTGCATTAGCAAAGATAGTGAGACGGACCGTAATAGACATTTAAAAAATGCTGCAGTGCTGGATATTGTTTCAAAAAGTCGTGCAATAGTAACCCACTTTAAATAGAGTATTAAATCATCTAATACACTTAGAGACATGCAGAGCCATATGAACTTAGAGATAATTAAACTAAAACAAGACGTACAAACAAGGTGGAACTCTACTTTCTATATGTTTGAAAGATTGTTAAAAGTCAAAGTTCCTCTATCCGCTACTTTACCACTTATTGACTCACCTCCGCCAAACTTAAATTCAACTGAATGGAAGATTCTGGAAGATTGTGTGGCTCTTTTACAACCAGTGGAAAAAATCAGCACCGTATTATCTGGGGAGTCTTACCCGACGCAGTCTATCATTATTCCCCTAGTAAGAGGATTACAGAGTGCTATAATAAAGAAGAGACCAAGCACTGAACCTGGAAATCACTTACAGTGGTCATAATTGGAAATTATAGACAAAAGACTAGGTGTTTATGAATCGAATTGGACTGCAGCAAAGGCGACCATTCTAGACCCTCGATTTAAAAAAAAATGCATTTGGGACCATTAGTACTGCAGAAAATGCAGTTAAATATGTATTAGAGGAACTGGTTCAATATCAGCCAGTTCAGGGGCAAACATCAGAACGAGCCATTGCTTCGACATCTGAAGTTTCCATTTCAAATAAGGCCGATGACTCGGATATATGGGAAGACTTTGACAGGAAAATAAGTGAAACTGTCATGCATCAGACTCCAATCTCTTCTGCTTCCATTGTTTTAAGACAATATCTAGATCTGCCATATCTAGACAGAAAGCAAAACCCAATACATTTTTGGAAGCAAAGGGAAAATGGCATATATACAAATAGGCATAGGGTTGGATATACCAACCCTATGCCGGATGGCATATAAATATTTATGCATTCCCGCTACCTCAGTGCCGTCGGAAAGACTTTTTTCACAGGTTGGTTTACTTACGAATCAAAGAAGGAACAGACGCATGCCAAAAAAAGTTGACCAAATATTATTTTTAAATTCTTTCTGTACCGAAAAGAGCACGTATTGAAGTGATATTATGTTATTTTTTTATTTTATCTTCCTACTTATATTTATATATATCTTATTTCAATGTTATTGAAATATATTTTTCCTATGTTATGTGATGATTTTATAAATAGGTATTAGAGGAAAACAGAGTTATTTTGTTCTAAGGAAAGACTTTTTTTGAAATTTTAATTTTGTTTTGTTGTTGTAATTGAGATTTTTAAACATTGCTAGTCTTAGTTTTTACTATATGTATAAAAGTATTATATAACAACATTATGTTCCTAGTTTAATAACTGTGTTAAAAGACTGTAATATTTATTAGTTTAAGGATTTTTTAAACACTGAAAAGTAAATGCCATTAATATCTCTAAGTGTACTTTAATAAATAAATATTTTTGATTGCAAATACCTGCTATACTTCTTTCGTACATATATGATAATATATGCAGTCGATTGCTAATCGAGTACAAACAGTTTCGTGTTGCGAATCGACTCGAGCAGCCATATCATAATATCACAATTGATGTCTCCGTGGCGCAGTTGCCAAGGTATCGGCTTCGGCGTCGGGGGTCATGGGTTCGATTCCGACACGGGACAACTATTTGTGTGACCCACAGATAGCTTTTCGGTATTTGGGTGTTTGTCCGCGTGAAATTTATGTTTATAAAACGTCATTACAACACAGGATAATGTTATTCTAAAGTAAGGCAATGTTTTAAAAAAAATAACATCATTATTATAACTATCAGTCTCGAGCTCGAGCTGACTCGTGGTCCCCGAGTCGGCCGAGTCGCCTCTCTTTCCCTACAGCAGACATCGATTCGAGTCAACTCGAGTTACGATTCGAGTCAGTAGCCATATGAACTCGAGTAACTCGAGTCAAAAAAAATCCAACTCGTCACATCAGTAGTGATGAGTGACGTATAAAGAAATATTAGGATAGTGCATGCTGCGTCCCTTCCCCGCTGCCCCCGCATGACATTTCTTTCGCGTCTTGTGCAAATAATGTTTTTGTAATTGAAGGTAAACAACTCAGTGAAAAGTTTTATTTGTCATAGGTCGGAGTGCGCGCTAAATGGTCACGTAATATATATATATATATATATATATATATATATATATAATATATAATTCTAGTTTATTGTTATTACTTTATATCAAAGCTATAAATGAACATGTTGTTTGACGAATTGGATCTAACTTTAGATGATTTTCGTGAAATAGAACATATTGAATCCCAATTTCGTGAGACGGAGAGTCATTCAAGTGATAATGAAGAGGTTATTCGGTTTCCAAATCGTCGTGCAAGGAAGCGCTGCATAGTGCCATATGATACTGAAGACGAAGAAGTCCTTGTACCCTCACCGTCAGAATCTGGTTACACTCCAAATACGGAATGGCATGAACCACAAGGTAAACAATCTAAGATAATACCTTACACTGAAATTTCTGGTTTGAAGCCGATGCATTTGCGATACGCTTTAGCTGGCGGTCAACCTGATGATTTTTATAATTTGATGGTACCAGAGGCTCTGTTAGAAGATATAGCTAGACAGACCAATATTTTTGCCGCGCAAGTTTTATCTAAAAGTCGATTATCGCGGCAATCCAGGCTACACTTGTGGAAGGACACTGATAAAACAGAAATCAAGAAGTTTTTTGGTCGTATAATTTGGATGGGTTTGGTGAAATTACCAAAACTGGCACTATATTGGTCTAATAACCCAATGTACGCACAACCGTTCGCTAAAAATATTATGAGCCGCAACAGGTTTGAAATATTACTGAGGATGTTGCATTTTTCTAATAACGAGGAGGCTCGTGAAAATGATCGTTTATGGAAAATAAGCAATCTTCTAAGTACCTTGAATGCTAATTTTGCTTACCACTATATACCTAATGAATATCTTTGTGTGGATGAGAGCATGATTCCATTTCGTGGTAGAGTAATCTTTAGACAATATAATAAGCAAAAACGCCATAAATATGGTATCAAACTATTTAAATTATGTACTGTTCCCGGATGCACTTGGAAAATTGAGGTTTATTCTGGAAAACAACTCGATTCTGCTTTTTCTACACCGACAAATGTGGTGCTCAGACTGTGTGAGGATTTACTAGGAAAGGGCTATTCTGTATTTGTAGACAATTGGTACACAAGTTTGGATTTGGCAGAAAAGTTAATTGACAATGAGACACATCTTATTGGTACTCTACGCAAAAACAGAAAGTACTTACCGAAATACGTGATGGAAGCCCAATTAAAGCCTGGTGAGTTTGCAGCCAAAGAAAACAGTAAGGGAACTACAGTTATGAAATGGAGGGACAAACGTGAAGTTTGTCTACTGTCAACTAAACACTCTATAGGATTTATAAAAACTAAAAATAAGAGAGGAATAGAGGTGATTAAACCGAAGATAATTATGGATTATAATAAAGCTAAGGCAGCAGTAGACCTCTCGGATCAAATGACAGCGTATTCTTCTTCGCTTCAAAAGTCTATCAAGTGGTACAAGAAGGTGGCCTTAGAACTGCTTATAAACACAGCTGTAGTAAATGCTCGGGTTTTATATGAAGCTACTACAAAAAAGAAGATACCTATTATTGAATTTAGACGAAAACTGTCACAACAAATGATTGAATCAAACCCACGTGATGGAGCTAACATTCCATGTAGGCCAAAGAGAATAAAACATTCTCTTGTAAAAGCAGACGGAAAGGCTGCGTCGACAAGAAAATTTTGTGTAGGTTGTTACAAAATTAATTCACAAACGCATGGAAGAAAAATTGCAAAAAACAAAACCAAAAAGGTTACGACATTTTGTTCAGTTTGCCCAGACAAGCCATATTTGTGCAGATTGTGTTTTGATAAAAAACATTAATTTTCTGTTTGTTTTTTAATTTTAAATTACTTTGATCTCAACACAAAATAATGTGTCTCTAAATAACACTAGTCTTTGATTTATAATAATAAAAATATTTTAAAAAGTATACTGTCTTTAATTTACATCATAATTTTGTTTGACTGGCTACAAAAACATTCACACAACCAAAAAATTATAAAAACATTTTGAGGCCAAATTATCTAAAGTGATCATTGGGGCCGCGCCGACCACTTGTAATGGTATTTTACGTTACACGCATGGCCGACAACGAGCAAAAGGTGTTCAAGAAGTTCACCTTAGTTGTGCCGGTCATTTAAGCCCCCCATGGCCCCAACGCTTCTACCAAGTGCCGGTCATTTTGACCCCCATGGCAGCCAACGTGTTAAAAAAGACATCCCAAAATATATAAGCGCAAGGTTCAAACCTTAAACAAAGGATGGGCGCAGAAACTGAACAATCTTATAGTCGTGCAGCATTTTGCTGAATATAAGAAAACCCACGAAGAGGCAACATCCGCAACGCTTATACAACATGGATGAAAAAGGCTGCCGACTCACCATTCACAATCAGCGAGTGGTATTGGCACAGAAAGTATCTAAAAGAGTGGTTGTACCAGAGCACGCAGAGAATGTCACTGTGGCTGCGTGTGTAAATGCTTTAGGTAGTTCGATTCCCCCAATGACATTATTCAAGGGAAAAGGTTAAAGCCGGAATTTAATGATAATTTGCCTGCAGGATCACTCGTGGAAATGGCAAAGAAAGGCAGCACGACTTCATCACTGTTTGTAGATTTCATACATCTCTTGGGAATATATAAAGCGGCCGGCAGGTGTCTTCTAGTTTTTGATGGCGCTTCATGTCATTTAGATTATTATATTGTTGACGCAGCAGAGCAACACGATATTGTATTGTACTGCTTGCCATCAAATACTACGCATGAGCTCCAGCCTCTAGATAAAAGCGTGAACAAATCGTTTGAACACCATTGGGATGAAGAAGCCTTATTTTATTTATACCAGAACTCAGAGAAAAATCTAGCCATAGCACGATTCAACTACATTTTAGTAGAGTCAGAGTTTTAACAGTGGTAGAGCCACGCGGCAGCTTTTGCTGTCGCACGGATGGGCCGCCTCGAACCGGGGTGGTACCACGACCTCACAGAATACCAACGTGAAGTAGAGGTATACCTCTGCGTTTTAGCTTGGTGAGTGCAGGTGGCCGGAGGCCCTTTTTACTGGAAATGAGGCATTCCATCTTAGTCCTCACGGGTGGCAACGCATCTGCATTTTGATTCGCAAACGAGGATAGATGTAGATGTCTATGGGCCGCAGCAACCACTTACCATCAGGTGGACTGTGTGCTCGTTTGTCACCCTTATCCTATAAAAAAAAGAGTCTGATCAAAATGTATGACCTTCGAAAATATAGTAAGTGGATTCAGAGCTACAGGGTTGTATCCTTATAATTCAGATTCCATACCACATGAAGCATATGCACCATCTGCACTGACTGAAAGACATATACCAGTAGACAACGTAACGACAGAAAACGATCGATCCTTCCAAAAAGCTGGTCCTAGTTATGTGAATTTACGAAGCGCATCATAAAGACCCTTAGAGTATTAAACTAACAGGAGACGACATTGAAGAGCGTTCCCCTCTGTCAAAAGTACGAGAGCGCGGGTCATTCCCGTTATATAAAACTAGTTGCGCCGCGTACGGCATCAGTTAACATGTAGTCGTAAGCGTGAGTTGACCTCCAGAAAAATGCCGAGTTGCAGTGTGTTTTCTTGTAAAAAAAGATCACAGACCTCAAATTTACAAAAAGACGACGTTACCTTTCATCTTTAAGTATTTATTTTGATTTAAATAATTAATATAAGCATAAAATCACGAAAATTCTGATTAATATAGCTGAGCAGGTTGTGTTGCCAACTTAAAGTATTAACACTATAGTAGGGACTTTTGCACCACTAGGACATAATTAAATTTTGCTTAATTGTAGACAAATGTCGTTTCTTTTTGTTCTTATTACACAAGACAAAATCGTGTTATTGAATAGTCTTAAATTCATTAATATTATTGTGATCTATTTGCAAAACTATATTATTTCAAACAACATGAATAATCTTTAATTGTTTTTAACGAAATGAAAACATCAATTTAAATTGTTTTATTGTATACATAATACATTTAAAACATTTTAAATAGATATTTTCATTTCATTATGTTACGTTATGAAACGAAAAGAAGGGGAATTTCGAGTATATAAAATGGTATCATCAAGACTATAATAGTGATGTTCACTGTTATCTTTAGTGTCGATGTTTTTATTTGACTATAAGTAATACTTTGTTATATAATACCAAGGTGTTATTTAAAATTATTTTTTGTACAATGTTTAAAAAAGATCTTTGGTTTTACGCCAAGTTTGGATAAAAGCATGTGGCAATCATAAACCTGGGTACCTAAACGAACAAGCACTATTTGTTCCGAGCATTTTGACCAATCGGTTTTCGTAATCCAATCAAATAATAAAAGGAAACTAAATGAAACTGCTGTACCGACTTTGAAATTATTGGAAGTAAATTTATTATTTTGCTACAGGTTTATTTTACATTATGAAGGATAAAATTTAAAACATGTAACAAATTGAAATGGAAGGTTTAGTGAATGATATTTATTCATTTTAAAATGTTATTTATAAGTATATCGTCTTAGATGGTGTCAACCAAATTGTTGTTTTCATATGAGACACAAATTATTAGCGCTTAAATAAATAAATAAGGACAAACAAATAATCTCAGTGTCATATTTATAATCTATTATTATTAAATATATACAGAGTACTACACTTTTGTACTGTAGAACACAAAATATTACCGCTTTTTACGACGACATTAATTATTTTCAATCCTAAGTAAAATGACGAAAAAAAGTATGTTTGGTTAAGCGTAAACTTCGGCCAAGAGGTAGCAAATGTTTAATTTTTTTTAATTGCTCCATTCCGTTGCTGCGTAAAGGAAGGACAAAAACAAATAAACAAGAAGTCACACTTTCACATTTGTAATATTATATTAGTATGGATTGTCAAGAATGATAGATAAACTTTTGAAACCGGTTTACAATCGGCTTTTTGAGGGTGAAACTATACACTCCCGCTCTCTTTCTTGCTCTAGTAAATAACATTTCTGAGTGACCAAAAAGGATAGAAGCACAGGAAAGTGCGATTCCGTGCTGCCAGATGTAGTTCAACCCTAAGCCTTAAAACGGTTTAACTCTATAGGTTGGGTAAAATCTGTAAAATTAGACCGTTTAAAACCCCTATACAGATAACCTTTCCGGTTGATCATGACATTAAAAAATGGTAAAAATATTTCATAGACTAGGCATATTATATATTTTTAAGCATACAGGAACATTATTTCGACAATGATTACGTTCCACATAACACTGAACTGGCAAACTTGGTGATGGAAAATATGCAAGCACTAGAATTAGCTACCTCGAAAAAAAAGAGTGATCCCAAAAAGTGTATTCGTCACATATATACCAAACTTATTCACTTTAAAAACCTACTACCTACTTTTTCAATTTGTTTTAATTTTGGTAATTTTGTATTATTATTTTGTACCTTATGTATTTTTTTAAACTTACTTTGAATGTAATATTACACATTAAAAATTTGTTCATTTTTATTTTATTTTATTTGCTAATGTAACTTGCATAAAATTTCATCGACATATCCATATCGACAAGGCCCTCGCACTAGTTGTTTATGGCTTATGCACTGTAAGGATGAGACATTTATGAGAGATTTGCAAGGTTGTGTGCGTTTTGCTTAATCGTGTGCTCATATTATGCTGTGTGCGTGCGTAACGACGTGGCCCAATGTTTACGATTTGCTTAGTGTGCGTTACCTCGCCTCCCGCTAGAAGTGACAGATTTTTTTGTTTGGAACTTTATGCGCATGGCGTCTCCTGTTAGTTGAATACTCTAAGTAAAGACCTGCTAGTGATAGTTCAGACTTTGAGAAGTTTTTTGAAGAACAAGAAAGGAGATGTTCGATTTTGGGCTACCACTATGTACACTACATAGATAAATAGGAAAAAAATTGAGGAATTTCATAAAAATACTAAAAAATTAATTTGAAAAAGGGTATAGCCGTACAAAAATGATAATTTAAAAATATTTTTGTTATGATAACCCTATTTTAAGGGCAGCCATGACAGTTGTGTTAGATAATAGATATGACGTTTGACGACTTTGACAGTTTTAAAAAGTGACTAGACGTCTTTTGAGTCTTTCTTTATTCTTTAGGGTTATAATATATGTTCTGAGATTGGATGTGTTTCGGAGTTTTTAGTGATTGATTTTGTTTTGCGAGTTTGCGACCCAGTTTACTACTACGGACATTGATTTATTGCTTCTCTGTTGACCCTCTGTTAATATGGTTTCTGATTCGTCTGTGATTTGGGTTCCGTCATGTGTTATTTTACAATAACAAGTTCAGTTTCACGTATGTCCCCTATCCGTGCATTTACTGGTTGTTTTGTTCAAATGTTATTTCTATGTGATTTATTCGTCCCTTGTTCCATATTCTAACAGATTTTAACTCACTTATTCCAGTTTATTGACAATGGCGTGCCTACAGTGCACCTCTGTAATAGATAAAAATGAACAATATTATGCTGCCGATGATATGGGTCTTGAAATAATTTCCGTTATCGAGCGGCATCTTGGCCATCTGGTAAAAAAAATATTTATCTATATACTGTAACATATCTATAAACACTTAATAACCCCTTTTTTGTTTTAGGTTGATGGAAATGGAGTGATGTGCTCACAATGCTTTGGTATCATAATACAAGAAATGTCTAATGATAGTGCTCTTGCACGCGGAGATCATAAACTCCAGCATTGCCATGATAGTAATGTTTGTGTTAGGTGTAGGACATCTTTGTTTAGGAGTGCTCACTCTATTCCCGAGGGTGCCGAAAGGCAATATATTGCTGAAACAATTACTCCAAGAGAGGTAAGCACCCCTTTTGTTTTCTTTTTTATTCATACAAAGGTTTGCAAATGTAGATGTTTCTTAATTATAGTCAAAAGACAACATTGTTTCAAGAAGAAAAACAACAGTCACAGTTTAATTTTTGGAAATGTGTGTAGACATGTCATTTATATAATGGGTGTTTTTTTAAGCTAGATACTTACTTACTTATCGTCACGCACAATCCCTGACGGGGTAGCCAGAGAGAACAGATCGCCAAGTGTCACGATCCTTACATACCTCTTTCGCTTCTTTCAGATTCATCATCTTCTTCATACATGCACGTCTAGGTATCCGAGTACTCTTGACCCTCTCCTCTTCGAGCAATTTGCTCACATGGTCTTCGAAAGTTAGTCTCGGTCTACCTCGACACCTTTTAATATTAACTTTCGCGCTATACATTTTCTTCACCATTCGGTCTTCACTCATTCGCTCAACGTGCCCAAACCATCGAAGCACGCCCTTATCAATTTTTGTGATAAGGTCATCTTTCAAACCTGCCATATTGCGAATCTCTTCGTTTCGCTTTCGGTCAGCCATGGTGACGCCGCACATTTTACGAAGAGATCGCATCTCCACTGCATTCAACTTGCTTTTATGCTTCTTCTGGCATACCCAGGTTTCGCTGCCATATAACAAAGTCGGTACCAACACTGCGTTATGTATTGCAAGGCGTGCACTCTTCACTACGCCTTGCCTTTTGACTAACGCAGTCAGGGCACCATTGACTTTGTTCCCGGCAGCGACACGCCTGTCCACATCTAAATCACATCTTCCATCCCGGCTAAAAGCACTCCCCAAGTATACAATTTCATTTACCTGTTCTAGACATTCCTGATTTACCCATATTTCACACTTCGTTCTCTCTTCGTCCCTTTCAAATACCAGAACCTTAGTTTTATTAGCATTCAAGCGGAGACCTTTAATTTCACATTCCTCTTTCATACACGTGACTAATGCCTGCAGTTCTGCCTCTGATGGTGCAATAAGCACTGCATCATCAGCATACAGCAGACAATTTACTTTAATGTCACCCAATTTCACACCCAAACAGCTATCTTTCAGTTTCTGTAAACAGCTGTCGAGATACAGTATGAACAGCCAGGAAGACATGACACAACCCTGTTTTACGCCCGTTTGGACGCTAAACATGGGTGACAGGTCATGCCCTACCCGCACACAGGCTTTACAGTCACAGTAAAGTGACTGCACAGCCCTTAGCAATCGACCATCCACACCATACCCCGGCAACAGTTCCCACATTTTCTTCCTTACAACCTTATCAAATGCTTTCTCAAGATCCACAAAAGCACAGAAAATCTTCTGGTTAGCAGCCAGAAGCTTCTCCGTGATCATGCGGAGAGAAAACATTTGATCCGTGCATCCTCTTCCAGGTCTAAATCCGCATTGTGCCTCCCATAGAAATCTTTCCGATTTCTCTTGCATCCTACGTGTCAAAACCTTCGAATAAACTTTACTTGCTAAACTGGTCAAGCTGATCGCCCGATAGCACCCGCAGTCAAAATGTGAACCTTTACCTTTATATAAAGGCACAATGACTGCGGATCGCCAATCATCCGGGACATCCCCCGTCCGCCAGCACAAATTGCACAGCAGATGAAAGCTGTCCCAGACGCGAGGCCCACCATACTTGACCATTTCAGCAGTAACTCTGTCTAGTCCCGCAGCCTTACCACATTTCAAACTTCGAATCGCACGTTCAATCTCTTTCATACTGATGACCTCAGTGTCATCGAGGTCCAGGTCTGGCGTACCAGTCTCGACGTCATCCCCGGATCCCTCACTAAGATCATCACACGCATACATTTCTCTATAAAATTCGCTCCATCGCTGCATGATGTCCGATTTTTCTGAGAGGACGTCATTAGTTCCCGAAAGGACTTTGTTCATTCTTAAGGCCGTCGCACCACTTCGGGTCCTTCCAACCTCTTTCCAGAAGAGTTTGGAGTTCTCCTTAAAGTTTTGCGACAACCTTCCGTCCGCTTCCATTCTACACCTTTCACGCACTTCCTCAATCAATGCTTTCGTGTGAACTTTCTGCAGCTTATATCTTTCTTTCATCTGCTAGATAGAACTTTAAATTGTAAAAAGTAACACAAAAAATTAAATTTTGATGAAATATTTTTTTTTATCGTTTCAGTATACTCTGACAAATCATCATGAATAGACTCACGCTTGAACAACGCTACGAAATTATCCAAATTTACTTTGAAAATCAGTCGTCGATTCGCGCAACTTATAGACGACTTCGTCATTTTTATGGCGTACATAATCGTCCATCTGAACAAGCCATTCGTCGAACTGTGAATAGATTTCGTACCACATACTCTCTAGAGGATGCAATAACACCAACACGTCGAAGGAATGTGCGTACTGAAGAGAATATCGCCGCTGTAAACGAAAGTGTGGAAGAAGATCCAAATTTATCGATTCGTCGTCGGTCGCAGGAATTGGGGCTCTGTCCGTCCACTACGTGGAAAATTTTGCGCAAAGATCTCGGCCTACACCCGTATAAGATCCAGCTGGTGCAGGAATTGAAGCCACGAGACCATTATATGCGTCGTTCTTTCGCCGATTGGGCTCTAGAGCAGTTGGCAACTGACCCGTTGTTTTATCGCAAAATTGTGTTCAGCGATGAGGCGCATTTTTGGCTTAACGGGTTTGTTAATAAGCAAAATTGCCGCATATGGAGCGAGACCAATCCACAAGAGACCCTACAGACTCCATTACATCCAGAAAAATGCACCGTTTGGTGCGGTTTTCACGCTGGTGGCATCATCGGACCTTATTTCTTCAAAAATGAGGCCAGAGCTCGCGTTACGGTCAATGGAGATCGTTACCGCACCATGATCAATGATTTTTTGTTTGAAAATATGGATGACATTGATCCGGAGGAGATGTGGTTTCTACAGGATGGCGCTACGTGCCATACGGCGAACGCAACCATCGACTTATTGAAATCAAAATTTGGCGATAAGTTGATTTCGAGAAATGGACCTGTCAATTGGCCTCCAAGGTCGTGCGATTTGACACCTCTCGATTATTTCCTGTGGGGCTACGTGAAGTCACTGGTTTATGCTGATAAACCAGCAACAATTGACGCCTTGGAGGCCAGCATTGTTCGTGTTATTCGTGATATACGGCCAGCAGTGCTCGAAAAAGTGGCCCAAAATTGGACGTCCAGAATGCGCTTCGTCAAGAACAGCCGCGGTGCCCATATGCCCGAAATCATTTTCAAATGTTAATGTCACGTATTGATCTTTCGAATAAAAAAAAAAATTTGATTACAATTTAATTTTTTGTGTTATTTTTTACAATTTCAAGTTCTATCGGGCTTAAAAAACACTCCTTATAAAAGTCTATAAAAGTGATATTGAAATAACTAAATCTTGATTAATTTAAATTATTTTGAAATATTGTGATATAAATAAATAAATCTTAATTTCATAGAATATAATAGAATGATTTTTTATTCAATATTGATTTAATAATCATCAATCAATTATCAATAAGTATTATGTAATCATAATACTTATTGAAAGTCATTTTTTATTTACATTTTTTGTTTTAGATACCTGAAGGTGCTTTAATATGTTTTGCTTGTTGGGTACATACTTGGCGTACAATACAACAACAAGGAATCATAGCAGCTTCTACTGTTGTTATGAATATGAATGTATGTGTATGGTGCCGTATGGTGGTCTCTTGCCCAGACACAGCCACTCCATACCTGAAGGACCTGAACGGACCATAATCACAGAAACAATATATCCAAGAGAGGTAACGTTAACAACTTACTCAATTACCTAGGCATTGGAATTAAATAATTGTGTGAATAGCCAATACATATTGTATTCTTTTCTTTTATTCAGATTCCACCAGGAGGACTGGTTTTCTATGCTTGTTGGGTAGCAACATGTAAAAATGTGGAGCATGCTACAAGGATTGAGGATAATCGGCAAACTCCAACCCCATCTAGCCTTCACCAAGTCTAATGTATGCATGGTGTAGAATGTCTCTACACCGAAGGCTAACATACATGGCTAGTGGTCCTGTAAGAGATAAACTTGCAGCAAGAACTTACCCAAATCAGGTTAGATTATTTTAATTTACCAAACCACCATACACAAGTAATGTTACTGTACATTCAACTATAAGTAACCTTATCTGTTGCCCTTATAAGTAAATTATTTCTTGTATTGTTTCAGTTACCAGAACATGTGCTTATTTGTTCCAACTGTTGGACACATGCACAGGAAAATATAGCAATAGAGCAAGAAGTTGTGCAACAAATTGATATGCAGCCACCAAGTGCATCAATAACACTTGATGGTTTTACAAACACAACACAGACAAGTGCTCATTGTTTTGTGCCGGCTTGTAACAATGTAGAACGAAATAGAGTTGTGGAATACTTAAGAAAAATTATATATATATTTTATTATTATTATTATATATAATCAATCACACAATAAATGATTTAATTAATAGGAATTTATTAATACCCGAGGGCTTGTTTGGAAACAGAGAGGCAAGAGTACCAATAATAATATGTGATGGTACCTATATATATCTTCAAAAATCATCCAACTACTTGTTTCAAAAACAAACTTAGCTTAGCTTGCACAAATATAGAAACCTTGTTAAACCTTTTCTCATTGTTGCCACTGATGGTTACATTATTGATATTTTGAGGCCCCATCCAACAATTAAATCAGATTATGACATCATGAAAGCTTTGTTCCAAAATGAAAATGAGGGTCTCCATTCCAATGCTAGAGGGGTTGGGCTTCAAAGTATTTAAAGATGAATCCTTAGAACAAGGAGAGACTCAGTTATCGACCATCAATACGAACAAGACAAGGTGTGTGACACTATGCAGATGGGTGGTAGAGGTAGTTAATGTTCGATTTAAAAGAGACTTTAAGCGACTGGGACGAATATTTTGATTTGGCTGCCACCCATTTGATGGATGATGTTAGTATTTGGACGATGTTATAATTAATGCCTTCCATCCAGTGATTGAAAATAAACCAAATGCTGTAGCTATACTTGAGCAATACAGAGTGAAAATATGCCCAACCGGTTAGCAGAATTTATAATTGCTAACCGAATCACCCGCTTTAGAGCCCAATTCACAAGAATTGGTGGTCAACTTCCAGAGTTAAGTATTTTCCCTAAAATGACTATGTCTGAATGGATACTTTTTGGGCTGGGTACCTATCAAATAAAACAGGCTAGAAGCTATTTCGGGGAACATATTAGGCAGCATGGATCATTTCAGGTAGAAGTATTGGACCAACTGGAAGTAGTAGCAGAAGCAACCCCATCCCAACTTGATCCTTTTTTAATAAGAGCCTGTATAAAAACTCGACATAGCTCAGGACGAACATATTATACCTACATATTGCTGGCAAGGTAAGGATCAAGTGGGGATGATAAAATAATTAGCTATTATTGTAATTGTATCTCAGGACATCGGACAATGGGTTGCTGTGCTCACGTCATGACCACTGTGTGGTATTTGGGTTGGGCTCAGTACCAAGAGAGCATAGAAGCACCGGTGTCATTCCTGGATGGAATATTAATAAGGGATGTGTGGAAAACGAATAAAATCATAAGTTACAACAAGTTGTTTTATTTATATACCTCTCATGACTGATTTCTCATCTTTTTGATGTCGCTAATACTAGGAATTATATAACATAGAACTTGTTTGAAAAATTGATAGTGTTAAGTTGGGACACTGGGCTGGCATGGTGGATTACACAGCCCAATCCCTCACAGAGAGGAAGTATATGTCCCAGCAGTGGGAACATTATAGGCTGATTATGCTGCTCCTGCCTAATTGAACTAAAGTAGTTGGTATCTTCTCAGCTGTTACTGTGTAATAGGAATAGATTACTACTTTAACAATAACTTGCAGTTGTCAGATATTGCACAGCTCACTGCTCGCCTATGAATTATCGAAGTCCAGAATATATTGATAGGCGCTAAAGAATGAAGCAGCAGTGTTACTAAACAAAATAACTTGCAAGGCTTCGTTTCGTTTCGATATAACCAATCTCTAACTACTCTAATAGGTGATATAAGACGTGCTGCCGCAATCTAGTAGAATATCCTGTAGTCTAATATTATCGAATCCCAAGATTTTCGAAATTCGTATTGTTTCTTTTATTGCAGATTTTACGATACACGTCAATCAAATGTCAATGTCAAAATGACATTTTTCGTGTTTTCTCTGTGATCCACCATGTTTAATTTAATGTTGTGTTGCTCTCCTTGACCAAGTTAATTTGAATGTACATTGAAACGAAGTGAAATTAAAGAAAACTAACAATAAAAAACGGTTACTATATTATATATTATTATTATTACTATTATTTATTGCAATTTTTTTTTCACTAGTAGTGGTGCTTTTGCTCAATTAGTTTGATTTGTGTTTGTTTAGAGTTTATTTGTATGTTGTTTAGTTTTATTTCATATAATGTTGTATACACTTGTAAAGACATATCCTTTGTCTAAAAAAAAATGTATTTCGTTCGTAACAATGCATATTGATATTGTCGATGGTGTATCTATCTAAATAAATAAATACATAAATAAATATAGCGATTTACATATAGTGTACATAGTGCTGGCCCAGGCTCCATAAATTTCT
The DNA here is from genome assembly GCA_033319125.1 of Parnassius glacialis. Lineage (NCBI taxonomy): Eukaryota > Metazoa > Arthropoda > Insecta > Lepidoptera > Papilionidae > Parnassius > Parnassius glacialis. The sequence continues at coordinate 13,153,440 of JAVANC010000015.1, read as the reverse complement.
GGAACATCTCCTTTCAAGAAGAAGCTACACTGTTTAAAAACATTATTACAATATGATTCATCAACAAAAATCATTTCGAGATTGTGTGGACAATATTAAAATATTGTCCACACAATCTCCATTTTCTTTAGAAAATGAAGCAGTTATTATCGTTGATTTTTCAGAAAACTACCAATGCAAGTATAATTTAGAGGTACAATGCATGCATTTTTCATCTTCACGCAATCAAATAACTTTGCATGCTGGTGTAGCCTAGCTCAAAAATGAAAATCCTGCTGGATTTTGTTCAATTTCTCCGAATAACGAACATAGCCCGTTAACCATCTGGGCTCACCTCTTACCAGTTCTACATTCAATTAAATATCAACACCCTGAAATAGATACCTTACATATATATTCTGACTGCCCAACAACACAGTATCGGCAAAAGACAAACTTCGCTCTTTTTGATAAGTTTACCAAACAGTTAGGATTTAAACATGCCACTGTCTTAATTTGAGGCTGCTCATGACAAAAATGCAGCAGATGGAATAGGTGGAGTACTTAAGAGAACGTTAGATATGCACGTGGGATACGGAAAAGATGTTCCAAATGCCCTTGAGGCTTTTAAACTGTTGAAACAGGAGACGAATATAACACTTTATTATGTATCAGATATAGATATTAAAATTATAAAGGAAACATATCCCGTACATACTTCGTGGCCTTTAGTTGGAACTATGGCCGTTCATCAAATTATAACCACCAATGAGCCTGGAATAATAAAACATAGGCAGGTGAGCTTGTTTTGTGGTGATGATAGAGGCAATTGTTCTTGTTTCAATATTAGAATGCATAGACTCTTTAAGAAGGAAAATATTGAAAAAGTGTTGAAATGCAAGAAAAAAGAGCATCTAATGTTCAGAATATTCAGAAACAAAATTACACGTCTGATAGATAAAAAAGTGACAAGAGAAAAAGAGGTGGTTTATTCTCTAAAAGAGAAGTCAGAAGAATATAACATTTAATTGCGACTCTTCTGATACTGATGAAGAAGTCGTTTATGCTGAAGGTGACAATAGTTCCTATATTGATGAAGAAAGTAACTCGCTATCATCGAAAATTACAACAAAACCCAAAAATAAAGTCACTATCTTATCGGATATTAGATTGCATCCAGATAATCAACGATACTTTAATTTTGCTTTACGAGGAGTCTCGTCAATGCATAAGATTGATTGATCCTACCCATGATAATTTATATTTATTTAAAAATAATAATAATGATTCCAGTGACAATGACTCAAATATTGAAATCTTTTAATACTTCATCATGTTTTCGTGAACATTCCTCCGACATCATGTTTTCTTTTTATACTGAGTTCGTAGAGGGAGTATGTACAAGTACAGTTTATTCTCTCTCTACGTATTATTATGTACGTATTATTACTTTGTGAAAAAATTAGTATTCACTTATTAAGTGGCGAAGCTTGCGAAGTCACTTATTGATTTCACGATGTCTGTCCGTCTGTCCCACGATTATCTATCTCGAGAACGGTTTCGAATTTTCAAATTCTGTTTTCAGCAATCGATTACTGATCACCCAGGCATCTGAACTTCCTATTTTGAAACTGATTGCTCAACGGCAACCGTTAGAAACCGCTACAAAGCTGATTGCTTCGCCACTTTGCTATGCTGTTAGCTTGCTAGGTTTATTAACATTCCATTTATTGCTAATTTTATATAAATATTTTTAAATTTTCTAATTAACCCATGTTGATTTTTTGGAAGTTTATAATTTTGGTTACTCTAAGTATTATTTCAGTTAATCCAAATAAGACTAATTAAACCAAACAAGTGTTTTATTCACGCAATCTATAATTTATGCTTAGTTCAATGTGTACTATGCCTTAGGACAGGGGTTGGCAACCTGCGGATCGCGAACCACATGCGGCTCTTTGGATGTGAAGCTGTGGCTCTTTAGTTTCGTGTGGTGCGTGTATTCGCGGGCAAAATTTCTTTAGTAAAGCGTTTGTGAATCGTACTTCATGGTGAAAACGCAGGTTAGTTTTTTTTAATGTATGTTATAAAATATCAACTGTAGAGAGTATTTTAATTATAGTTTCAGTACTAAAGGGTTTATAAATCAAAACTTGATGATGGGCAAAGTTACTCAATAATGCTCAGACTAAAAAATGTCAACATTACCCGCCATCAAAAAATACTAAGGGTTGTCACTCTTGTTTTTTTTTTGAGATCGATTTTTTTCGTTTTTCGTTTATAAACTATCTATTCTATGTACGTATTTTTTTAACTTATCAAGAATTGAAGTAGTTGTCAATTTTTTGATTACTTTCATAGCAGATGGTCTGATATAAATTTTTGTATAATTAATATACTTCTGAAAATGATATTCTAGTTTAGAAGTATTTATGGGCGGTTTTCCTCACATGCATTATCATGATTGGCCGACTAGATTTGAACTCGACCAAAGTCTTTAATCATAAGGTTGCGATACCGCGGCGTAACTAGCTCATGATTAAGGAGTCCCGTCGAGTTCGAAACTAATTGAATTGACCAATCCCCATAAAATGCATGAACTTTAAAATACAAACATACACATTGTATGTATTAACAATCGGTTGTGATCCTACTTTTTTCAATTTAAAATTTCAGCAAAACAAACAAAAGCTTAAAATTCGACTCCGAAAGTCACGACGTGAAATTGGGTCCCGAATATAAAAAAATACATTATATTATAATTAAATTTTTGGTTTGACATAGTGATGAACTAACCGTAAGAACTACACAAAATATTTCGAAAGCAAGAGCCGAAAAGGGTCCACAAGAAATAGCAAACTATTTTGATAATTTAAGCAGATCATTGGAAAATATCCCAGCAGCAAATATAATTACCTTCGACGAGACCAATCTGTCGGATGATCCAATATCTTCTAAAGGTATATTTCGACGCGGAGTAAGATATCCCGAAAGATTAGCCAATTCTACTAAAGGAAACATATCTATTATGTTTACAGCAATTGCGAGCGGTCAATTATTGCCCTTATATGCAGTCTATAAAGTAACAAACTTTTATTGTGAACGGATTACTTGGATTACTGGGGGGAGGGGGGGGGGTCACCTGTTACCAGATACAACGTTACAAAATCTGGGTAGTTTGACAGCGCCATGTTGGAAGATTACTTTCAAAAAAATATTATTCCCTAGGCACAAGAGACTCCATGTCACTTAAATGTGAAAGTAATAAGAGTTATGTGAATAAAATGATATCAAGTTTTTTTTATACCTCCACGGTCTACGCACCTCACCCAGCCTTATGACGTAGGACCATAAAATAAAGCTTGGCGACAAATCTTGTACAAGTACAAAATGAAACATCCCGACTAGTCTACTGAACAAAAAACATTTCCCCAAATTGCTAACTGAATTGACAGAAGCTGAAGAAGGAAAAAAAAAACATAATAAACGGTGTTAGAGCAACGGAAATATTCCCACTAAATCCCCAAGAAATGTTAAAAAGATTTCTGAAATTAAAGAGGAAGTATTGTCTTATGGAGTTGATCAGGTTCTCATAGATTATTATTTAAAAGAAACGAGAGCTCCAAAACCGATGGAATTAAAGATAATTAAAAAGGTAAATTACGAACCGAAGAAATCAATGACAATTTCTGATCTCAACATTATTAATTGTTACAAAATACACACTGTTATGCGAAATAATAGAAGAAAAATTGCAAAGGCTATCGTTGAATCGATTTTCAAAGCAGTTTCATGTTTTATTCATACTATGCAATTGGAAATCCACGACTCACTTCAAATTGAATGTATAGCACACATTCTAAAAAAAAAACGAGGCGTATCGTTACGCATTTCAATCATTCAGCACCACTTCAACAAAAACTAAGCGGTACACAAAAAAAACTTAATTTACCTTCACATATTGTTCAAGATGTTTCCACAAGGTGGAACACTTCTTATTATTAGGGCTTAAAAACTAGATTCAGAAATTTGGAACAGAATAAATTATTTTCATTTGCAACTTTGCCCGATCTAAGGTACAAACTACAGTTTTTTTATAGTAACAGGTACACATCACAGTTTTTGCTGGAAGCTTTAAAGAACGGTATGAGTGATGATGATGACAGACGACCCAAATAACGACCGGACCAATACCCAAAATCCTAACTCCGATATGAACGCTCATCGCAACTTTTGAGGAGTTTACAAAGAAATGATAACGCGAAAAGTGCACAATATTGACGACGAAACATCTAGTTCAGCTCACTTCATTTTCATTTTACTTCACATTGCCATTATCAAAACGAACTGAAGATCCATTTAAGTGGTGGTATGAGAACAGCTCTAGAAATCCTGAAATGGCTCGTATAGCCAAAGTATATGTGTTGTCCCACCAGCACAGTTAATAACGAGCGTCTGTTTTCGGAAGCTGGCAATGTATATGAGAAAAAAAGGAACCGCTTATTTCTTGATTTATTTTTTTGCACATTTTTGCATCATAACTCGTCACTAATTAAAAACAAAGGTTTTTAAGTACTTTTTAAGCGTTCATTAGCACTAAACATCTTGATGCCAATTTATTTAAATATTGCACAATGATTCCATCACACTATTTTTTATATTTTATTGGTCTTGAATAAAGACGAAGTAAACTTAAATTAATACTAAAGCTCTATGATACCTTGAAAATGTTGTTAAGGTATATTATTTTATTTTTTATGTGTCATTGTTGATGATACCAAATTATTGACGGATTGTTAAATTCCTTATAAGCAGCAGCTAGGTAATTATCATAAAAACAGCTACCACAGCAGATTAATAAATAAATATAATAATAAACAAGTACGTAGGTACAAATGTTGGTTTAATTTATTTGCTAAGCGCCAATTATAATCGGCATATTTCTCCGATTAGTCGCTGACTGTAAAAGATGCGGAATAGTCGGTTTTGCCGACTAGTCGGCCAATCTAATAATCATTCTAATAATGATAATATAAAATATTCGATTCTTTTATGTTTAAGCCTCTCGATTATATCAGAATATTCGAGAGGCTTAAACATAAAAAAATATCTTTAAATCAACAAAATAAAACTGCATACAAAAAATTATTTGTCTCCTATCACAACCTAGAGGACGAAAAAATTGCATCAAAAAATATATAGCATTATGGTATTAAAATTGTAGTTCACTTTTAAAGCAATAAAGATGCCGTGTGATAATGTATATATTATTGCAATTATGCAAAATTAGTGAAAAAAAAACCTATTTTAATTTGTCTCCAAAAGTTAGCCAGTGTGACATTCCGATTCGATATGTGGTAGATTTTTTGTTTTCAACAGTAGACAACATTATTAATTTAGCTAATTTTGATGGGGCAACACGTTAGCCTTACTGTCAAATGTCAGTTTTGACATATTTTTTTAATTTGTGGTCGCGACTGTAAACAATTGTAAACTCCATAATTTAGTGCACAAAGGAGAACGGGATTTTTGGACCTGAAGTTAACTATAGTATGTTTTTACTGCAGGCGGAAACACGTACATTGACCTAAAGTATTATGTTAGCATCGAAACAAAACGACAGGAATTGCTTCCATACATTTCATAATCGATTAAGCATCGTTATGCGCTAAGCGTTGTCGTGAAGCGACAATTAAAAGAGAAGGAAAACCTAACCTACGATCAGCAAAACAACCAAATAGACCAAGACAATAATATATTTAAGTTTTTAAAAGAGTATTTACAATTTTATATATCAAAAATGGAGTATGAATGTGAGGATGGATGATGTGATTTACAAATTATTTTTTAAAAAAAAAGGTAATAAAAAAAAGATTTATGTCGTAGCTGAGTCCGAAGATCCCAAGCGTGCTCTCAGCGCCTGGAACGAGCACGCACGGCGTAGGTGGGTAGGCATGGGCGTCTCTAGGGGACGACCTCAGGTGAATGCGGCGATTGAAGGATCGGCGACTTCAGCCCAGACAGGAGCTTGCAGGATCCTCAGCGACTTCAGACAGCGCAGTGGCCTGCAGGATCCGGTGACTGCAGGCGGGACAGAGGTTTGTAGGTTCCGGTGATTTCGGGCGGAACAGAGGTCTGTAGGTTCCGGCGACTCCAGGTAGAGTAGAGACTTGTGGGATCTCGGCGACTTCAGGCAGAGCAACGTTTTGTAGGATTCGGCGACTTCAGGCAGAGCAACGGATCGTAGAGTCCAGTGGCTTCAGGCAGGATAGAGGCTTGCAGGATCCCGGGGCTGAGCGGCCCCGGGATAAGGCCTTTAGAAGATGCTTCCGATACGAGAACTGAAGCAAGACTGAATTTCTTCACCGATTGTTCGGCTTTTATATCTTTCTAGAGAGAACGGAAAAATTATTTAAATTAAAAGGAAATTTATTGTAAATGACCTACAGCCAAAAAGTATTTATGAAGAAAGAACATCAAACCAGAGACGAATTTGAATAAAAGTTACCATGACAACTACAAAAACAATGGTTATCAAATATAAAATTTTTGGTTTTTAGGAATATAATTGGAAAATCTTTACCTTTAAGTAAGAAATGAGATATTATTCAAATAGGAAAAACTGATGCGCGACAGCGCACCGAAGCCTGAAATTGTAGAGTTACAGAGAATTCAATAAAAGACCAAAAAAAGGTAAGGCTTCGTTGACAGCTAGTTTAAAAGTACTAAATAGTGTGAAAATACGCAGTAAAATGATATGTTATTGTGTAAAAACGTTACAGGATCCTATATAAATAAAGGTGATGCAAAATATAAATGCAGAGAATCAAAAACAGAATGGAAAAATAGTATAAAGTGATGCAAAACATGAATGCAGAAAATCAAGAACAGAATGGAGAAATAGTATAAAGTGATGCAAAACATGAATGCAGAATATCAAAACAGAATGGAGAATTAGTGTACAATGAAATGTAAGTAGTATAACACTACATTTTCCCCCCGACCCTGGAAAATTTTTGACTCAGCAAAAATTTTGATATATACATTCTAAAATAAACCATAAAAACACAGCTTTGCAGAAACAGACATCACCAGTCAAAATCAGATATACTATCTCTTACATTCATCATCTGCATTCAGGTAAGGGTGGAGTTCACATTCAATGACTACCACTCTAAAAGTGTGTTTTCAAAACGACATTAAGGCTTATTTAAGGAGTAGTCGACCGCTCCTGTGTGGAAAAAAAAATTAGTCGAAGAAACACCACTCTTAGAAGTGTGTTTTCGAAAGGACATTCAGGCTTATTTAAGGAGTTGTCAACCGCTCCTAAGTGAAGATAAAAAATCAAGAGAGTAGTCAGCTGCTCCCAAGTGAAGATAAAGGTGAAGAAAATTAAGGGAGTAGTGAGCCGCTCCCAAATGAAGATAAAGATAAAGCAAATTAAGGGAGTAGTCAGTTGCTCCCAAGTGAAGGTTTATACATATATACAAATTAACAGTTATATTTATACATATATACAAATTAACAGTTAATAAATGTATAGAAATAATAAGGTGAAAGTGGTGATATTTATACATATATACAAATGAACAGTTAATAAATGTTTAGAAAAGTTATGGTTTGTTTCGCTTCAGCTTTCAAAAACAATTTTATATAAAGTGCAAAGTGTAAAGTTAAGTTTAAGAAATAAAAATATTATTAAAAATCGTACCTCTAAGTTATCTAGAATAAAAAATATAGCGTGCTCTCAGCGCCTGGAACGAGCACGCACGGCGTAGGTGGGTAGGCATGGGCGTCTCTAGGGGACGACCTCAGGTGAATGCGGCGATTGCAGGATCGGCGACTTCAGCCCAGACAGGAGCTTGCAGGATCCTCAGCGACTTCAGACAGCGCAGTGGCCTGCAGGATCCGGTGACTGCAGGCGGGACAGAGGTTTGTAGGTTCCGGTGATTTCGGGCGGAACAGAGGTCTGTAGGTTCCGGCGACTCCAGGTAGAGTAGAGACTTGTGGGATCTCGGCGACTTCAGGCAGAGCAACGTTTTGTAGGATCCGGCGACTTCAGGCAGAGCAACGGATCGTAGAGTCCAGTGGCTTCAGGCAGGATAGAGGCTTGCAGGATCCCGGGGCTGAGCGGCCCCGGGATAAGGCCTTTAGAAGATGCTTCCGATACGAGAACTGAAGCAAGACTGAATTTCTTCACCGATTGTTCGGCTTTTATATCTTTCTAGAGAGAACGGAAAAATTATTTAAATTAAAAGGAAATTTATTGTAAATGACCTACAGCCAAAAAGTATTTATGAAGAAAGAACATCAAACCAGAGACGAATTTGAATAAAAGTTACCATGACAACTACAAAAACAATGGTTATCAAATATAAAATTTTTGGTTTTTAGGAATATAATTGGAAAATCTTTACCTTTAAGTAAGAAATGAGATATTATTCAAATAGGAAAAACTGATGCGCGACAGCGCACCGAAGCCTGAAATTGTAGAGTTACAGAGAATTCAATAAAAGACCAAAAAAAGGTAAGGCTTCGTTGACAGCTAGTTTAAAAGTACTAAATAGTGTGAAAATACGCAGTAAAATGATATGTTATTGTGTAAAAACGTTACAGGATCCTATATAAATAAAGGTGATGCAAAATATAAATGCAGAGAATCAAAAACAGAATGGAAAAATAGTATAAAGTGATGCAAAACATGAATGCAGAAAATCAAGAACAGAATGGAGAAATAGTATAAAGTGATGCAAAACATGAATGCAGAATATCAAAACAGAATGGAGAATTAGTGTACAATGAAATGTAAGTAGTATAACACTACAGCGTGTCTCATGGTACGGGGTGGGGTGAAGGAAGCGGTCATTCAGAGATAACAAACTTGTTTCGACACGGTTCGCGGTCTCACGTCGTGCGTATTTGCTAGAGCGGGCGGAGCAGGACTCATCATAGTTTGATTTAAAATTTTCGGTTATAGTTGTTGTTTTCATATTTATTAAGTTTGTTTTGTTTGTTGTATTGTTACGTTTTGTATTCAAGTTTTTGTTATTGTTTTGTGACGTTTTGTATATTATCACCGGTATGTAATCGAGTCCATCGACATTAAAATCTTATAAAGATTTTATGTCACCACGAAAAAAGCGGAAAGTGTCGCATATTTCGGAAACCGAAAATAGAATAATTGTAAACGTCTATAAATATGTAAAAGAAACGTGGTCTAGTGACGTATATCCTATATAGTTTTATAATCAATGTGGCGGACTCTTCCACGTCGTCATCATTAGAAAATGATTCTGAAATAGATACAGAAAAATAGTCTGTCAAGTGTCTATGACAATCTATTATGAGAAGTTTTATGCATTATTCAAGGTTGACTGCTAAAGAATGCTTAGCATTGGCGAACTTTTAGTTCGCCTTTTCACCCGACTATCAAGAATCTATACAATACCTATCTACCTAATTATTAAACTACTTACCTACTATTAACGTAATAATGAAAATTGTAATAACTCTGATGATTTATATATAATAAATTTAAATTAATGTTTATTTCCTTTTTAATTCATATAAGTACAGGACAATCGTCTTTCGTCATAATATAATAATAGACATAGGGTCTGCGAAGAACTTCGCACTTGGCACTCTTATCTTTCTTCTTTAATTAAATAAAGACATAAGAAACAGGTGGTTACAGTGCATAGGTTATAGTAACCTCGTTGCACATGTCTAAGACAATTTATTTTAAATATTACATTACCAGAACCAATGATCTGAACACGAATATCAAAACAACTCATTTTTTTTTCACATTTCTTGATTCCGTTCAGGTTTTCAAAAAATCTTTAGGCTATATATATAATAATAAATTGTTATCTTTTTTTTTGTGTGTGTGATACTATTGCGGGTCGCTAAAATTTCTAGTGGCCCCATAAATTATTGTCTCCTTTGTCATGCAGATTGATCTTATCGATAAACTTTTATTTTTAAATTTTTGATTTACATATTTTGGACCTTGTCCTTTATATATTATTATTTCCTTCATAAGTACATTACGAAGATAATTATGATAATATAACTAATAAAAATATTGTATGTTTTAGATTGCAAAGTGGGATGACAAAAAAAAATATACTGTCATATTTGATGAGATGGTCATTGAAACTGCACTAACTTATGCTGCTCATAAAGACAACATTGTAGGTTTTGTCGATTTAAATGGTAAAATCAATGAATTTGCATATCGTGCCCTCGTATTCATGCTACGAGGTGCTGTTTTTAAATAGCAGCAACCAGTTGCCTTTTACTTTTGTGAAGGTGCAACATCAAGCCAGCAATTAAGAGATAATTAAAAATATCATATCTGCACTGACAGACATACGGCTTAAACCAATTGCCCTTGTATCTGATCAAGGATAAAGTTTCCAATCTGCTGTAAACAGTTTATTAGATGATACTAAAAGAGAACAATACGTGCTGGAGAGACAGTTAGTAAGTTAACGACCTGGCAATCTATTAAGTAATAGGATGAAGTTGTATTAACTTCTAAGTGCGGGAAACTGCTTTTGTGTGTGAGTTCGACTTTCACAATTTTGACTGTTGTTTTTTTTTCATATGACACCATTACTTTAAATGGAAAGTGTAATTTTCGATCCACCTCATTTACTGAAAGGGATTCGAAACAATTTATTGTCAAAAGATGTTCGAGGGAAAGAGAGTGACATGGAATGATATTGTAGATGTTTACAATGCTGATTGCAAGTACGGCGAATCAAGAATGTTACATAAATTGACGGATAATTCCAGACAAAATTAAAAAATGAAGGTGAATGTCCCGAAATTATACATTTATTTTAGACTTTAAATAGAAATCTATCTATCTTATTTTTAACGTCTCATGCGATTTAAGAGTATTTCATTATTATAACAACATGCTTAATTTTGTATTTTAGGTGAAGAATTGTGTGCGCGTTTTGAGCAAGTCAGTATCGACAGCACTATCATATACTTCTGCTTTTCGTAAGTGCTTACCTACCTATATTTCAGTGTATGTTGTATAATTTATAATGTGTGTTAAATCGGTATTTTTTCATAATTTTAGATATATATCCAGACGGAAGTCCTGTAAGTAAAACGTTGAAAAACACAGCAGCAGCGGTATCGTTTTTTGACGACTTGTTTGATAGTGTCAATGGAGCGAGCATAAATGAGAAAATATCGAAAGGAAAAAGTCTGCGCAAGGCAGTAACACTTAAAGCCATTAAAATATTGGAAGGTATAAAATTTATTTACAAAGATTGCACACTAAAAAGTGTACCTTCCTTAAAAAATTGGATCATAACTCTCAATAGTTTAAAAAGGGTGTGGGACTTATTGTCCTAAAAAAACATCAAAGTTATGAGGCCTAGATACTTACCACTCTACGCATACAATTACCGGAGTAATGACCCAACTGCTTATTCATTCATAAATACGTTCAAATCATTATTGGTAACAAGATTTATAAACATTCATTCGGAGAGTTACAATTGCAAGGAAGATGTCAGCCAAGGCGTATTAGATATACAGTCTCTTTTTGAGAATGTAAACATTGCACCATCATCTGATTCAAAATCAGAAGCCACACCTGTGTGTAAAACTGTAGAATTTGCTGTAGAAAATATTCAAGAACAGGCAAGAATACGGCTGGATGGGCAACCAGGAAAATTTTATCTAGAATCAAATGCGAAGAATGCAAACACAGTTTGCTGTCGGAAGATAGCAATATTTTTGATTTTGTTAAACAAAAAGAATATAAAAAAAAACTAGAAAACTAATATATCCATCCAAAAATGTGTCCCCGTGTAGTGGCGGGAAAGAATACTCACTACCCCATGTCTTCCCGTGGGTGTCGTAAGAGGCGACAGAGGGAAACTGAGGCACAGGATGGGCAGCAGCATCTTTCTGATAATAGAAAAACAGCAATAAAAAATGCGGTTGCCAACCCGCCCGCCAAGCGTGGCAACTATGGCAATATACCCCCTATGAGAGTAACGAAGAGACGGGCCCCAGTCCCCGGCGGCCCTGCTATTCCTGGCTACGGTGGCGACCACGGTAACGGCGGGGCAGGGGGTGCTAAGAATCTCCGGTGGAGGTTCGGTTGGCACCTACGACGACTCAACCTGGCAACTTATAACGCACGAACCCAGAGGACTGACGAGAAGATCCTGGAGCTGGAAGAAGAGATAGACAAGTTGCGCCGGAATATCATAGGATTATTCGAGGTCCGAAGAGAGGGGAGGACACGGTAATCCTCGAATCCGGCAACTTGTTCTATCACCGGCAGAGCGACCACCTGTCCCAAGGAGGTCTCGGATTATTCGTTTACAAGTCTCTCGTTGTAAAGATTGGGAGTGTGTCGACGAGGGTTGCGTACCTTATACTCAGAATCACCAAACGGTATTCGCTGAAGGTCATACAGGTTTACGCACCATCCTCGGCATATCCCGATGAGGAGGTGGAGAAAATGTATGAGGATATCTCTAGAGCCATGCATTCCTCTAAAACCCATTATACGGTGTTAATGGGAGACTTCAATGCAAAACTAGGCACGAGAGAACGGTGAGCTGAAAGTAGGGAAATTCGGAATAGGGCAACGGAACCCAAGGGGCCAGCAGCTGGCCGACTTCATGGAGAAAGAGGGACTCTTTATGATGAACTCTTTCTTCCAGAAGCGGCCTCACAGGAAGTGGACCTGGTCGAGCCCCGACGGTTCGACAAAAAATGAGATTGACTTCATTATGACGACCAGACGACAACTGTTCAGTGATGTCTCAGTGATCGCGAGGGTGAAAACCGGCAGCGATCACCGAATGGTGAGAGGTACACTGAACCTAAACGTTAAGTTGGAGAGGTCACGTCTAATGAAGTCAACGCTCCGTCCCCCTCATGCTCTAATCCAAAGTCCCGAAACCTTTAAGCTCGAACTACGAAACCGTTTTCAGTGCCTAGAAGATTGCAATGCAGTGGACGATATGAATGACAAGCTCGTGGAAACTGTCCATGCGGTCGGAGCTAAGTTTTGCAAGACCCGCCGCCCAAAGAAAACAAAAACTTCGATCACACTCTTAATCTTATGGCTGTTAGACGGGATATAAAGCTGCAGTCTTCAGTAGATTTGACAGCATACAGGCAACTGAACAGACAGATCTCTAAATGCATGCGGCGGGACTTACGCAACTTTAATACTGCTCGTATTGAAGAAGCGACCGAGCGGAACCAGGGATCCAAAGTCTTTGCTAGAGATCTGTCTGCCAGAAAGAGCCAACTGTCGAAGCTGAAGACCGAGTGTGGCAGCGTCATTTCCAGGACACCAGAGATTTTGAGTGAGATTGAGAGGTTCTATGGGCAGCTGTACACGTCATCGTTGGAGCCACACGCAAGTGTGAGGAACGATCCAAGAGCGAGTCTTATCCGTCATTATTCCGATGATATCCCGGACGTCAGTCTGAGTGAGATTAGAATGGCTCTCAAGCACCTTAAAAACGGCAAGGTCCCAGGCGAGGATACAATTACAGCGGAGCTTCTGAAAGCGGGTGGAAAACCGGGACTTGAAGTCTTTCAGAAGCTCTTTAATTCCGTCCTCCATGGTAGCATTACACCGGAGGCGTACAGCAGAAGTGCGGAGGTCTTGTTCTTCAAGAAAGGCGACAACGCTCTCTTGAAGAAGTACAGACCGAATTCCCTTCTGAGCCGCGTCTACGTGCTGTTTTCGAGTCATTACGAGTCGTCTCGCGCTCAGACTCACGCAGACGACTCAGACTTGACGAATTTCCAGCCTCCCGAACAAGCCGGTTTACGAAAAGGCTTTAGCACCATAGACCACATACATACCCTTCGGCAAATTGTCCAGAAATCCGAGGAGTATAATTTGACACTATGTCTGGCAAATGTGGACTATGGAGAAAGCCTTCGATTCCGTCGAAATTTGGGCGGTGCTGCAGTTTCTTCAGCGGTGCCAAGTTGACTGTCGATATATCGAAGTGTTGAAGTGCTTGTACAGTAGGGCTACGATGGCTATCCGAGTACAGAACCAGAGTACGAAACCTATCCAAATGCAGAGAGGTGTAAGACAGGGTGACGTTATATCCCCGAAACTCTTCACCGCTGCATTGGAAGACGTTTTCAAGCTTCTGTACTGGAAACGATACGGTATCAATATCAATGGCGAATACATCATTCACCTTCGATTTGCCGACGATATAGTCCTTATGGCAGAATCGCTGGAGGACCTAAGCACCATGCTCAATGACCTCAATAGTGTCTCCCAACGGATAGGTCTTAAGATGAACATGGAGAAAACAAAGATTATGTTTAATGTCCATGTCACACCTATGCCGGTAGTTGTTGGGAGCACTAAGCTCGAAGTTGTTGACGAGTATGTTTACCTGGGACAAATAGTCCGACTAGGTAAGTCCAACTTCGACCGAGAGGTCAATCGACGGGCAGTGTTCGGGAAATTACGGCACATCTTCTCGTCAGGTATACCTCAAAACTTGAAAACGAGACTGTACAACCAGTGCGTGTTGCCAGTGATGACATACGGAGCTGAGACGTGGTCCTTTACTGCTGGTCGGATGAGGAAGCTGAAGGTCGCTCAGCGAGCTATGGAGAGGGCTATGTTCGGAGTCTCTGAGTGATAAACTTAGAAATGAGGATATCCGCAGTAGAACCAGAGTGACCAACATAGCCCACCGCAATAGTAAGCTGAAGTGGCAATGGGCCGGCCATATAGCTCAAAGAACCGACAACCGATGGGGAAAAAAGGTTCTCGAGTGGCAGCCTCGTACCGGCAGGCGAAGTGTAGGGCGGCCCCCCACTAGATGGAGCGAAGACCTGGTAAGATATACAGGTAGTCGATGCATGCAGGTGGCACAGGACCGTGCTTTGTGGTATTCCTTGGGGGAGGCCTATGTTCAACAGTGGACTTGTGAAGGGCTGTAATGATATGATGATGATCCAAAAATGTTGTAAGAAGTTTTGGAAATGTAATAAAAACAACAAATGAATATTTGGAACAACATGGATATCAAAATAACATTAGTGAAAGAATAAAAAAGGAAATAAGTTCCAAATATTCATTTTCATTTCTCGATTGCCAGTTACACAAGGATATAATAGTTTTTGAAAATTTTTTGAAAATATCTATTAAACTCTGCATTTTTAATTGGTGCACTGTAATCAATAAATTATTAAAAGGGACCGATGTAATAAGGGCCGAAAAATTTAATTTGCTGCCAATGCAAAAAAAAAGCTCTAAATAAGTACAAAAAATTGAAAAATAAAAACTTAAATAAATAATTATGTAGACAAACGTTGTTTTATTTATTATACCTGCAATACATTTTAAAATATTAAATTAATTGGAAATACTTCGCTACCTGCTGTAATAAAATTTAGCTGTATGGTTTTTGTTCCATTACCTAATGCTACTAGAATGAGGGCATCCACGACTTTTTCTGCCACCAGGGCGGCGCCACTTTAGAGTGAGGTAAAATATTTGACAGATTTCATAGCGGGGACGATAATTTCTTAGGAAAATGTAATCTTTAAGGTTTATTTCTGTATTATTAGTTATATTTTATTTTGATTACATTAGAAATGAATAAACCAAACTATAAATATAACTAAAAGACTACTTTAAAAAAAAGAGTTATAATGTGCAAAAAATTAAAAATCAAACCACTGACGTATTGTGTTATATATTAATATAATACTCTAGATAATAATAAACTATTATTTAAAACTAATTTTTCAATTAACTGACACTGTGTAACAAAAAACTTTACCTCAGTCGCTACTAGCGACATCTGGTGAGTGGAAGATTATTAGCCCTCATTTACAAGTATAAAAAAGTCATATTCAATTCTTGCATATGGTTCAAAAACAATATACGTGACATGGCGGTCTGAAACGTTATTTTCTCTATCTGGTCTGTGTGTGGGACGCCCTACACATCATTCGCCGGTACGAGACAGCCACTCGAGAACCTTTTTCGTCATCGGTTGTCGGTTCTTCGAGCTATATGGCCGGCTCATTGCCACTTCAGCTAACTAATTAGTTGGACTATGTTATAAAAATAATGATATACATTTATGTTTAAATAACTTCTTATTAATCTAAAACCTCATTGAAATTACAATAAAAAGAATAATTATTTCAGTTTGTAAATAAATAGGTTTTAATTTAATATTGTGCGGCTCCAGGCGCATGTTTATCTTTTCAGTACTATAAAATAAGGTTATCTTTCTAGGGTTAGTAAAAAAGATATTAAAAATATGCAAAACAATGAATCATTTTTCACTCTTTATCAAATATGGAACTTTTATCATTCCAATACTGAAAATACGACAGAGAATACTTATGCAAGTGAGGAAGGAGAATACAATGATATGGAACGAGAACTGACAAATGCACAAGAAGAAAACTTTCACATCATCATTTATTAATCAATCAATCATTAATTATTAATAATAATATTTCTGAAAACGAAATGCAAAATATAATCATGGTAACACACCAAAGCCCTGAAAAAAACCAGGACGAACAAAATAGCGCGAGAAATGACCACCAACCAGACCTGTGAATATGAAAACATTCCTCACTCTGACGAAGACTCCTTTACTATTCAACCTTCAAATAATGAACAAATCAACATTACTAGTAATCTACAGAATAACGATCAAGAACTTGTTACTTTAGATGACCTAGGAATAGAAATGATGATGAAATCCATGACAAAAACCTACCATATTGTTCAACAACAAGACTTAAAAGTATTTTAACAATGGTTTCCGAACCGACCAAAAAAGGGAATCGTAACATTGAGAGCCTAGCTTACTACATATCATGACCAGAATATCAAAAGTTTTTAGAAGAAAAACCCAAGGAAAAGAATAGACTAGAGGGAGAAAATAAGGCAAAGAAAGTTGTGAGAAACCAAAAAGAAAGAAAGAAAGAGTAAACTAGAGGAAATAAAGACAAAAAAGTTGGAAAAGGCAAGAAAAATTGAGTCTATTTCTTGCTGTGGCATGTGTAAAAGAGTTGTAAAGAGCATACAATTGAGATGTGAACAGGGATGGAAAAAGTCATGATTCTAATCAAGTCATGCTGATTTTTTTAAATAAAACTAAATTTGATTTTTTTGTATATATTGAAATTCACGAGTTGGTAACACTTTTCGACATAGTAGGATTAAAATTTTGCACCTGGCAACACAAAAAAACAAACGTCAAAAATTCGGTATTTGTCATTCTTTTCTTTGCATACTTTTGGAACTGTTGTCAACAGTTGTTGTAAAATTACTTGCAAATTTTAATGATAATGAGTAACGCTGGAAGAAAAAAGGACCCAGTTTGGGTAAACTTCATCGTCAGTGTCAGAAAAGTGTCAAAAAAGAAAGGGGAAAATCTGAATGTAGAGTAGAGTGCCGAAAATGAGGAAAAAATATGCAGGGTTTGGTGAACAGATTGAAGGAACATTTGAAAATATGTAACACAGGTAACAACATATGAATTGTACATTCATACCTATCTATCAATTATTAAAAATTTCGGCTCTCAGGTCTCAGGTCTGTCGGCTATGCTTACGTACGCTCCTCTCGTGTTTGTGTAACTATAGGAATTAATTATGCTTTCCTTGCAATCCTTCAAACCAACACTCATGTTCGAGTTCGAGTGCAGAACATGTTGACAATGAGATCGAGCCATCTTTGTCTCCGGGTCCGAGTCCATCAAAGAAGAGGAAGCTAGAACCAAAGCCAACCGCATCATATTTTTTGCTTACTACAAGTGAGCAAAAGGAGAAACTAGGTAAGCAGATAGCAAGGGCAATGTTCGCTACAAATTGTCCTTTTTCATCTATAGAACACCCAGAAGTACTGAAAGCAATTGAGATGCTGCGGCCTGGATACAAACTTCCAACCCGCAAAACAAAAGGTGATCGGCATTTGGAAGGAAAGAAAATAATTGATACAAAGCTAAACGGAAAATATATTTGTATGCCCATCGATGGATGGTCCAATGTCCACAATGACCCTATCATTTGTGTATCTTTGTCTACAAACACCAGAGAAGTATACCTGTATGAAAATGTAGACACTTCAAGTAGTCCACAAACAGCGGATTACCTGACATACTTAGCATCAAATGTAATCAAAAAGTGCAAAAATGACCATGAATGCCAGAAGACTAGCCTTGTCACAGACAATGCCTCTAATATGGGAAAAATACGCAATAATCTAAACCTAAATCAGCACTTCGATACCTATGGCTGTGCAGCACATATATTAAATTTGCTATCTAAAGATTTGGCAGTGCGTGAGGTCAAGGAACAAGTGGTTCATGTCGTAAAATATTTTCGCAATAACCATTTTGCGAATGCTAAATACAAGGAAGAGTAGGGAAACAGCTGATACTTCCTCAAGATGTACGTTGGAACACATTTACTGACTGCTTGGAAAGTTATCTTGCAGCATGGCCTAAGTTGATAAAAATCTGCGAAGAAAACAAAGAGAACATTGACAAAGTCATTACACAAAAAGTGAGTAATACAATAATCAAAAGATCGGCGGAATATATGTTGAAAATATCAAAACCGATATCAGCTGCACTTGATAGTCTCCAAGCAAGCCACGCAACACTCAGTGACACAGTTCAGTGCTTTAAAGAATTAGAGGCCACATTTGAAAGTAACGGAGCTTCTGCGGAACAGATTAATGCTTTAAAAATGAGAAAAAAATCAAGCAATCACTCCAGCACATTAGTAAGCTTTTCTAATAGATCCAACAAAAAATAACCAGAAATTGACAACTGCAGAACGTGTTTCAGCCATGAACTTTGCCTTAGAACTTTATCAAAATATTGGACTGCTACCGTTAATAATTAAATATGAAGCTAGATCTGAGCCTTTCACCGAGTTCATGTTCACCGAAGAGATTAAAAAAAAATGTAAGGCATTGGAATGATGGTTATCAATTATAAAAAAAAAATTGATGGATGAAACCATGCCTTAAAGCACTTTCAAACTTGTTCACAGCTATAGCATCTTCGGCGTCAGTTGAAAGAATCTTTTCAACATTTGGTTTATTTCAGTCGAAGTTATGAAATAAATTAGGGAAGGAAAAAGCTAGTTAACTTGTTTTTCTTTTTAAAATTTACAATGGTAAAAAGTGACCGTCGTTTTATATTTTATGTTATTTATCCATTTTGGATTAATTTTCCAAAGTTTATGAAAACATATGTTTGAGACTGATTAAGAGTAAAATAATACTGTATTAATTACAGTTCATATCTTAAGTGTGAATTTCTTAAAAATTCTTTGGTTGATTTTACTAAGTTTATGAGACTGAAAGACCTTATCGCTACGTCTTTGTTGATTTTCCAAAGTTTATGAGACTTATTGTAGTAGAATAATAAGAAACCAGTTTAATTAAATTTATACATGTTGATTTAAATCAATGATTTTTTTTAAATCAAAACCAAGAGATTTAAATCAGTCTGATTTAAATCAGCTAACCCTGGTTGTGAATGCCAGAAAGCATATCATAAATTATGTATTTTTAAATCTCACCTTATGCATATACCTCAGGAGGAAGGTGACAATTTCTTATGCCATTACCCATTACTGCTTTTGTGCAGAAAATAATGAAAGTATTTCTGAGAACTAGGAGAGTGACGAAGAAAATCAGGAGCTTTTAAATATAATAAGATCAGGGCTAAAAGAATTAGGTATTGGGAATTGAGCTGCGTAAAATTTTAATTCAGATTAAAAAGAGCCAATAATTTCCTAAGATTTCACAATTGAATTGTTTGGCTAATTACTGTGACTTGTCATGATAATTACTGATTTCATGGCCAATTGCTAGATTTCTTAAATGAATTATCTTATGGTGATTTTATTTACATTTTTTTATTATCTATGACCCCCATCCCATTCTCTTTTATTTGGTGTGATAAGTGTATGTGACTTTATCAACATGTTTTTATTTATGTCAGAAAATAAATTTTACGTTAAGTGGCCAATAACTACAGCATTCAGCCTACTTATTTTTTAAGATAGTGTGTATTGCATACCTTAAGCGGAAGCGCAAGGTGTGTTCTACTATCGCCTAAAAATTAAGATTCCAACATTTTATCGAATAAAATCGTATCTAGCAATCATATTATACATATAAATGATATAAAAAGCACATTGTTAGAAAGATAAATGATTGTTGAACTTATTAATATTTTTTTTAAATCGATTAATTGCTATTTTTAAATAAAAAAAAGGGTTTTAGTGGCTTATGGTGTGGATTTATCATGTCCCTGTGGCTTGTAAACACAATAACTTTTGAAAATATTAATTGTTTAACTCAATCTATTTTTTAATCTCTTCATCTATCATGTGGGAAGCCACTGAATGTAAATGGCAGTGTAGTTTTGTTTTGTTTAGCTATAATTAATTTTTTTCGGCTCCAAAATGGCGAAATTTTCGTTGATTTGTTAGCCTCGTATACAAAAATATTTCTCTAAATGGTTGTTGTTGTTGTTTTTATTATTCGCTCGAGAGAGCAGGCAAAGGAACTATGCCATACAGCCTTGTCTTCATGTATAATTTTCCTTCATATTTCACTGCTTCACAATATGTTGATGCGTCACATTGTGCAGCCTTGGGAGATTTTGACGGTAACTTGAGCCAGCAGGCAGCTGACAGTTGGCGATGGTATCTAAAGGCGCCTATGCAAACAAACAGCTTATCTTGAGATTCCATCACCATCAGAGCACTTGTTTCACAGTTTCCATTAATAGTTCACATGCGCAGACACTTAATACACAAAATCGCACTACTTTTACATATCAAAGTCCACTTCAAACCATTATTTAAACAATAATACAGGAGCAGCAAGCCGCCGCCGGTCGAGTTCCCGCCAAAACTCTTTCTCTAAATGGGAAGCTACAGCCACAGAGTAGTAATGAGTAGTTTAGTTTGGCTCACAGAGTACATTATATATAGGGAATAATGTAAAATAAATAAATTATACTAAAAATTTAATTACAAATTTGTTTTGTAACAAAATAGTAAGTTAGAAAGGTTCGATTGTATTTTAAACTATTCATTAATTTGTTTGATTCTTAATTGGCCAAGCATGGCTAAATTTAAAAAAGCGACATCTACTGCAACATGGACAAACTGTCATGACATAATAATACCTCTAAGAAAAATTATAGTATGGACTGTATGCCACTGGTTTGGTAGTGTTTCTATATAGTTTGTGCTGGTTTTTTGTTTTTTTTTCTGTGGTTTGGCTTCAGTCGCCTTCGTGAGTGGACATAGTTTCGGTTGTTTGCAGCGGCTCAAAAAGATCGCTGTACAAATACACAATATTCTAATAACCAAATTTCTTAAATATTTAATTATAATAATAATAAGACATTTTTTTATTACAATATTTAAAAGCACAATAAATAATAGTAGTACGTACTAAAAGCAAGTAGTATAATTTTTTTTGTCATGGGTGACATTTTCATGGTTTTCGAGTGTTGAAGCCGATAGTGCTGTCGAAATGTAAATCCAAGATGGCGGCCGAAGTAGGTACCAATTTTTTCATCATGGGTGTCATTTTCATGGTTTTCGAGGGTGTTGAAGCTGATAGTGCTGTCGAAATGTAAATACAAGATGGCGGCTGAATTAGGTACCAATTTTTTCATCATGGGTGTCATTTTCATGGTTTCCGAGGGTGTTGAAGCCGATAGTGTTGTCGAAATGTAAATCCAAGATGGCGGCTGCAAAATATATCAATTTTTTCATCTTGAGTGTCATTTTCATGGTTTTCGAGGGTGTTGAAGCCGATAGTGCTGTCGAAATGTAAATCCAAGATGGCGGCTGCAACAGGTATCAATTTTTTCATCATGGGTGTCATTTTCATGGTTTTCGAGGGTGTTGAAGCCGATAGTGCTGTCGAAATGTAAATCCAAGTTGGCGGCTGCAATAGATATAAATTTTTTCATCTTGGGTGTCATTTTCATGGTTTTCGATAGAGTTGAAGCCGATAGTGCTGTCTAAATGTAAATCCAAGATGGCGGCTGCAATAGGTATCAATTTTTTCATCATGGGTGTCATTTTCATGGTTTTCGAGAGAATTGAAGCCGATAGGGTTGTCGAAATGTAAATCTAAGGTGGCGGCTGCAATGGGTATTAATTTTTTCATTATGGGTGTCATTTTCATGAGTTTCGAGGATGTTGAAGCCGATAGTGCTGTCGAAATGTAAATCCAAGATGGCAGCTGAAGTAGGTACCAATTTTTTCATCTTGGGTGTCATTTTCATGGTTTTCGAGAGTGTTGAAGCCGATAGTGCTGTCGAAATGTAAATCCAAGATGGCGGCTGAAGTAGGTACCAATTTTTTCATCTTGGGTGTCATTTTCATGGTTTTCGAGAGAGTTGAAGCCGATAGTGCTGTCGAAATGTAAATCCAAGATGGCGGCTGCAATAGGTATCAATTTTTTCATCATGGGTGTCAATTTCATAGTTTTCGAGAGAGTTGACTCCGATAGGGTTGTCGAAATGTAAATCCAAGATGGCGGCTGAAGTGGGTGCCAATTTTTTCATCTTGGGTGTCATTTTCATGGTTTTCGAGAGTGTTGAAGCCGATACTGCTGTCGAAATGTAAATCCAAGATGGCGGCTGAAGTAGGTACCAATTTTTTCATCTTGGGTGTCATTTTCATGGTTTTCGAGAGAGTTGAAGCCGATAGTGCTGTCGAAATGTAAATCCAAGATGGCGGCTGCAATAGGTATCAATTTTTTCATCATGGGTGTCAATTTCATAGTTTTCGAGAGAGTTGACTCCGATAGGGTTGTCGAAATGTAAATCTAAGGTGGTGGCTGCAATGGGTATTAATTTTTTCATTATGGGTGTCATTTTCATGAGTTTCGAGGATGTTGAAGCCGATAGTGCTGTCGAAATGTAAATCCAAGATGGCAGCTGAAGTAGGTGCCAATTTTTTCATCTTGGGTGTCATTTTCATGGTTTTCGAGAGAGTTGAAGCCGATAGTGCTGTCGAAATGTAAATCCAAGATGGCGGCTGCAATAGGTATCAATTTTTTCATCATGGGTGTCATTTTCATTGTTTTCGAGAGAGTTGAAGCCGATAGTGCTGTCGAAATGTAAATCCAAGATGGCGGCTGCAATAGGTATCAATTTTTTCATCACGGGTGTCATTTTCATGGTTTTCGAGGATGTTGAAGCCGATAGTGCTGTCGAAATGTATTTAAACTACTTTAAAAATTCCGTATAATCATGTTATACGTAGTTTTTTTAATGCGCTTAAGGTATGCCCAATTGGATTTACCAATATATTTATCTATATGAGTGTTTTATTTTTATTTATTACAGATTCAAGACTCAAGCAGAAACGCAAAAACAATATAGAGAGCGTTTGGAACGAGACAACTCTGCAAAATATGAAGCGATTAAAAAGATAAAGAAAGAATAATACAGAAAGAACAAACAGAAATAGAAAAAGGATCAGTGATTGACAATCTGAGAAAGAACAACAAAAAATGTGAAAAAATGAGGAGGTTAAATGAAGGAAAAAAACAAGAAATCTTATAATATTGAAGATGAAAATAAAAAATTTCAAAAAGGTTTAATAAGAGTCAATTACAGATTAAAAAAGAAAAACGTGGTATTAATAGCTAGAGTACTACCAATAACTACAGAAATGACGGAACACCCAAGAATTGCTGAAATATATTGAACAGTTAAAAAACGAAAACAATATTACACAACACACAGACCATACAGTTTCTCAAGAAAATATCGAAATGACTCCTTGTAAAAATCTAAACACGCATTCTAAAGTCAGTCTCTTGATGAAATACTTTCCTTAATTTTATGTAATCCAAAATCAAAAGAATGCTCCTATGGAGAATGTTCTACTTGCGAAAAGAAGTCCTTAGAATTCAACTTAGATGAGGCAAATCTAGAAGACACTGGAAGATGGAAGAAATAGTCAATGCAAACACATGAATATACTGATAAAGTAAATAGTAATGAAAGAAAATTACGAAAAAAATTATGAAAACTGAACTATTGAAAGATTTGGTTAAATCCAAGAATTGTCTAAGTTTAAAAAACACGCCTATAATATTCATCATCAGTATATTGAACACTAGCGGTGTATTCGACAATAACACAGTATGAATACACATCGATTTCGCCGAAAATTATGCCACCAAACTGAACACAGAAATTCAAGCAATGCATTTTGTTGCATCTCGAAATCAGATTACCCTCTATACTGATTTAATCCATAGTAATCGTGATCCTCTTCCGTTCTGTTCTATCTCTGCGAACAATTATCATGGTTTTGAATTATAATATATTAGAGATCAGTATCACATTGTCGATCGATCTTTTCAAAATACACTACAATGTATGGCTTCAGAGCTACGTGGAATTTTTTTGAAACCTCCCACGGTAAGGGTGCTGTCAACGGTATACGCGGTACCATCAAAAGAAAAATGGTTTCCTTAGCTGCTTACGCTTCAGATATTACGAACGCTGAATCAGCATTTGAGCTGTTGAAGAAATCTGGGATTCAAATAAAACTATTCGACATCAAAAAAAAAAAATGAAATTGAAATTGAAATTGAAAATGAAATTGTATACTTGGGGAGTGCTTTTAGCCGGGATGGAAGATGTGATTTAGATGTGGACAGGCGTGTCGCTGCCGGGAACAAAGTCAATGGTGCCCTGACTGCGTTAGTCAAAAGGCAAGGCGTAGTGAAGAGTGCACGCCTTGCAATACATAACGCAGTGTTGGTACCGACTTTGTTATATGGCAGCGAAACCTGGGTATGCCAGAAGAAGCATAAAAGCAAGTTGAATGCAGTGGAGATGCGATCTCTTCGTAAAATGTGCGGCGTCACCATGGCCGACCGAAAGCGAAACGAAGAGATTCGCAATATGGCAGGTTTGAAAGATGACCTTATCACAAAAATTGATAAGGACGTGCTTCGATGGTTTGGGCACGTTGAGCGAATGAGTGAAGACCGAATGGTGAAGAAAATATATAGCGCGAAAGTTAATATTAAAACGTGTCGAGGTAGACCGAGACTAACTTTCGAAGACCATGTGAGCAAACTGCTCGAAGAGGGGAGGGTCAAGAGTACTCGGATACCTAGACGTGCATGTATGAAGAAGATAATGAATCTGAAAGAAGCGAAAGAGGTATGTAAAGATCGTGACACTTGGCGATCTGTTCTCTCTGGCTACCCCGTCAGGGATTGTGCGTGAAGATAAGTTAAGTTAAGTTAAGACATCCCTGAGGATACCATTCAAATACAAACCCTGAACATAACACCTGTACCAGGAACAGGAACTCAGCCAGGTTTTTGTGCCTGATTAGATTTGCAACTAGCCACATTAACAAAACAAGAAACAGACACAAAAACTGTAATTACAAAATCTAACTAACCAACAATAACAATTCAGTCGGATATAAAAACACGTTAGAAAAAAAAGCATTCTTTGATTTATATAAATTTGGCAAAATTTTCGCTTAGAACTGTTAATCCAGACACTAAACTATTTTAAGTAAGCGATGCTCAGACCAACGCTATTGCATGTGAAGATATTTACAAAAACCCAGTGTTCCACAACATGTATTAAACAAAAAAAGTGCATTACAACAAATTAATTTGAGGATTCAATTAAAGGAAATTTTTAATTTTTAATTAACGGAAATTTTCTATTGGATCAGTTTTAACACGTTCGACGCCGCGTCGGACAGTGGTGGTTGACACCCTATTTTCATCTGGAGCCAGACAAAAATTAATATTTTTTCCAAATTTCATTAGTGTATTTTATTGAGACACCTGAGATTTTGAGTTAGATTGAGAGGTTCTATGAGCAGCTGTATACATCAACTTTGGAGCTACACGTAAGTGTGAGTAACGATCCAAGAGCGAGTCTTATCCGACATTATTCCGATGATATCCCGGACGTCAGTCTGAGCGAGATTAGAATGGCTCTCCAGCACCTTAAAAACGGCAAGGCCCCAGGCGAGGATGGAGTTACAGCGGAGCTTCTGAAAGCGGGTGGAAAACCGGTACTTGAAGTCCTTCAAAAGCTCTTTAATTCTGTCCTCCAGGGTGGTACTACACCGAAGGCGTGGAGCAGAAGTGCGGTGGTCTTATTCTTCAAGAAAGGTGACAACGCTCACTTGAGGAACTACAGACCGATTTCCCTTCTGAGCCGCGTCTACGTGCTGTTTTCGAGTCATTACGAATCGTCTCGCGCGCAGTCTTTACGACTTCTAGCCTCCCGAACAAGCCGGTTTCCGAAAAGGCTTTAGCACCATAGACCACATACATACTCTTCGGCAAATTGTACAGAAGTCCGAGGAGTACAATTTGCCACTATGTCTAGCGTAAGTGGACTATGAGAAAGCCTTTGATTCCGTCGAAATTTGGGCGGTGCTGCAGTCCCTTCAGCGATGCCAAGTTGACTGTCGGTATATCGAGGTGCTGAAGTGCTTGTAAAGTAGGGCTACGATGGCTATCTGAGTACAGAACCAGAGTACGAAACCTATCCAATTGCAGAGAGGTGTAGGACAGGGTGACGTTATATCCCCGAAACTCTTCACCGCTGCATTGAAAGACGTTTTCAAGCTTCTGGACTGGAAAGGGTACGGTATTAACATCAATGGCGAGTACATCACTCACCTTCGCTTTGCCGACGATATAGTCCTTGTGGCAGAATCGCTGGAGGACCCAAGCACTATGCTCAATGACCTCAATAGTGTTTCCCAAGGGATAGGTCTTATAGTCCGACTAGGTAATTCCAACTTCGACCCGAGAGGTCAATTGATCGGTTGGGCAGCGTTCGGGAAATTACGGCACATCTTCTCGTCAGGTATACCTCAAAACTTGAAAACAAGAATATACAACTAGTGCGTGTTGCCAGTAATGACCTATGGGTACTGAGACGTGGTCCTTCACTGCTGGCCGGATGAGGAAGCTCAACGTCAGAAGCTCAGACATTCAATTGAAACCATTGTACCAGATAGACTAAAAAAATTTCATTTTTTTTATTAATTTTTTGAAAAAAGTTATCAGAACGAAAAAGAACGACTTAAAGAATTTGATTCAAAGTAACATAATACCACAGTACTACGCGATTTCGTATTATAATAGCATTTTGGAATAGTCTAATTATTGAACTTGAACTATTATAATTATAATAATTTACCAGTTCAAGATGTTGATTGTTACAGTTGATTGATTTATTATTATACAATACAATAACTTTATTTCAGGCATCAAGGACTTAAAAATTAAGAACATTGGCCCATAGCAATATATACCTTAACCTAAAAATATATATATATAAAATATAGACATAACTTAATACTATCTAGGGAACTTTTTTCTTTGGCGCGTCCCTGTATCGGCGAAACACTACCCCAGAGGGCCAGAAATCGGGAGCGAGGAATGTCTCTTTATGTTTTGCAGGAACCTGGAGTACGTAGGATTTGAAGTTCGTTGACCTATTAGACTCCAGACGCTGCAAATATAAAGAGTTTAGTCTAGTTTAGTCTAGTTTCTCGGTCATCAACCCGCTGACAGACGGTATCGCGTGACGGAGTCGCAATCATCGGTGAAATATGACTACTATTCCGGTTACCGCGTGTCGTATTTACATTCTGCGACGGCGGTGAATTTGCAGATGTTGCAATTATATTGTGCAACATATTGACTTGGTTCCTCAGCTCTGTTGCGGCTCGTTCCGATTCCTCAAATTTGGAACGGATGTCGGTAACATCGGCTCTCAACGTGGTGATGTCTTTCAACAATCTGGTGACGTCTACGTGATCGAACGTCACGGGAGGCAGCTTGTTGAGATCACGCGCGACGAAAGTTGGGATGTCATCAGGGTCGGTCTCATTGAATAGCCTGAAGATGTCTTGCAGGTCTTTCTTACCGCGTCCATCCCTGTGACGTGTGATAAGACGGATTTGGGTCACGGCTGAATCTGCTAACACCTTCTTGGCTTGGATGATCTCGTCCTCGGTGAAGCTTGTCATCAGTACCTGTTTCAGAGACACCTGGTCCATGACGTCCAATTTTTGTTGAACAAAGGCCAGGAACTCGTGGATTACGACAGTTTCGGAGCGTTTAGTTTGACACGCCATTTCGATTTATTTTTGCGCAGTAGGTATGCTTACGCTACAAAAATACTGTAGGTTCGGCATTAGAGCCGTCACGTCATTATGAAGCGACTGCACTAACCGGTAGTAAAATTGCGACTCAATTTTATAAGAGGTTAATGTTTGCGGAATAAAATTTTTAGTTTAATTGTCATAAAAGTCCTATTTTAATTTATTTTTAAATAAATAATGATATGAATTATTATGTTTTATTATTTGACCTGTGCATAAAATAAATTTTAAAATATTTTAACAGTTCATATAATAGCTAGAATTCGATTTTTAATATATAGTAACATTGTTTTTATAGTAACTTTATATAATTGAATCCTAATTGAAAAAATAATGAAATAATCCTAATTGAAAAAGTGTTACTATAAAAATTAAAATGATTATAGAAAATATTAAATTAAAATGACAAAACATCTTAAAAAGTAAACAGTAATTTGACAAAAAATCTCAGAAATATCTCATAATGTGTTCATTACTTTCTTATTAAGAGGTAAATAGTATTGTAAAAATCATAAATTAACCCTCCAGTATTTTTTTTTGTTTTGTAACGGTTTCGAAATGAAGGTGCGACATATTAAAGAAGGATAGAGCTAGACAAGAAAACAAAACCGGCAAAGTGCGAGTCGGACTCGCGCACCGAGGATTCCAAACAAATCTGTAGGTTAAAGGTTTAAAATTATTAAAAATATTTTTATTATATGATGTAACTAAAAATTTATGCTTATCGCAATTTTTCCTTTATCTGTGCTATAAAACGTTGCTTCGTACCAAATTTCAAGATTCTGAGTTCACGGGAAGTACCCTGTAGGGTTTGATTCCCTTGCGAATGTCGAAAATTTACGGCATAAACGGCTGTATCTTTTGATTGCGTTGGCTTAGAAGCTTGATTTTTTCACAGCTCCAAGGGACAGTAGACTTGAGTATTTGATATGAATTTCAGCTTGATACCTCCACGCGTTCCTGAGAAAAAGGTTCTTGACAGACAGACAGACAGACGGACAACAAAGTGATCCTATAAGGGTTCCGTTTTTTCCTTTTGAAGTACGGCACCCTAAAAATCAAGATAAATTAAGAGTCGTTAACAAAGAAGTGCATGTCTTTACACATGATTTACAATCGGTACAACTGTGTCCTAAACTTGAAGCTAGTGCAATATATTATAAAACGAAACTATGTGTTCACAACTTCACTATGTACAATCTTGAAAACACGGATGTGCACTGTTATTGGTTCGATGAGTGTACTGCAGGGTTGGTGGCTTCTGTATATGCTTCCTGTATAATAGACAGTCTGAGAAAAACTCTGGTCAAGGAGCTGTTGCCTATAACTTTGTACTCTGATGGCTGCACAGCACAAAAACGTAATGTGGTTTTATTTAATGCATTGCTGGAGTTGGCAATGACAACATCCAGATCACCCAAAAAATTCTCGAAAAGGGTCATACGCAAATTGAGGTCGATTCTTCTCATAGTACAATAGTGTCAAATAAAAAAACAGAGACATCTACCTGTCATCGCATGGGTCTCTTTCAAAAGAAGCTCGTCCTCAGCAGCCCTATAATGTAATATATATAATAAAAATCTCTCATGTACAATTCAATTCGACCAGACCGAGTAGCTGATGAGCCGGTAGTCACGGATATAAGAGATAAACCTAGAAATGAACCAGAAGGGCTCATAAAATATAAACTGAACTATGATGACGACTACGCATTATTGTCCAGGAGACCTAAACCAAGAAGCAATTTGCCGAAACCTTAGCTGTACCAAAGCAGGCTGCCAATATTACAGACAAAGTGGACTCAAGAATTGGAACACGTAATTCCTGCTGATGGTCATAGTTCTTACGACGGTTTACCGCATAAATAAGATTTCAAATATTTGCTGTTTATATAATATTTTGTTAAGGTTTCATAAGGTTATTTCTTAAGAAGTTATTGAGTTTCGTTGTCGTGCCTGCGATTTGCCACAGCGGGCTCTCCCTCCGCGCCTACGGCTTTAAAAAAACACTCTAGGGGTAGGGCAGACACGACTACGTGGAGTCGGGGCCTTCTGTTTGAGTTTTAGTACAGATTCGACCTATCTTATCTATAATATATAACTGATAAAGAACAAAAAACGCCGTTAATATTATAGTAAGGTAATGGTGGTCCTGGACCCGATAATTCCCAGAATATTACCGTCACCTACATCCGTCCTCAATAATCTTACAGCACTTAATTAGCACTTAATTCCTTGCTATTAATATTTATCTTATATCTAATAACTTTATTGCGTTGCCAGCGATACGTTTTGCTAGCAACGCAAATTTCATCAGTTCGTTGCGGTGAAAATTTTAGAGCACCTAATTAGCACCTAAAACCCCCTAGTTTTAGGTTTTTCTAAATGCAAATTCCTGACTTTGCGTTGCTGGCGATACACAACTTTATTTTTCAATTGCCGTTACAAAAACACGTAAGTCATGTAGTTTGCATATTAAAATAAGACAACACTACGTACGTCAAAAAATTCAGGAGCACTAAGCTCGAAGTTGTTGACGAGTATGTCTACATGGGACAAATAGTCCGACTAGGTAAGTCCAACTTCGATCGAGAGGTCAATCGACGGATTCAACTCGGTTGGGCAGCGTTCGGGAAACTACGATACATCTCGTCGTTAAAAACGAGACTGTAAAACCAGTGCGTATTGCCAGTGATGACCTATGGAACTGAGACGTGGTCCTTCACTGCTGGCCGGATGAGGAAGCTCAAGGTCACTCAGCGAGCTATGGAGAGGGCTATGCTCGGAGTTTTCTTCGGAGTATTCTCTGCGTGATAAACCTAGAAATGAGGATATCCGCAGTAGAATCAGAGTGACCGACGTAGCCCAACGGAGTAGGCTGAAGTAGCAATGGGCTGGCCATACAGCTCGAAGAACTGACAACCGATGGGAAAAAAGGTCTCGTACCGGCGGACGAAGCGTAGGGCGTCCCCTCACTAGATGGAGTGACGACTTGGTAAGATATGCAGGCAGTCTATGGATGCAGGTGGCACAGGACCGTACTTTGTGGCATTCCTTGGGGGAGGCCTATGTTCAGCAGTGAGCTTGTGAAGGGCTGTAATGATGATGATGACAGTCAAAGAAACGAACGAAGTTTAGCAACGTTTTTTCCTCTTTCAACGTAGTGCATGTAGGTCAAGGTTAGGAAGGACGGCATCGTTGCACGAATAATCCTATTTATGTTGCCACACAACAGAAATAAAATTGTTTACATTGCCGTCAAAGGTCATCAATTTTAAAGTATTATTTTATTGTTTCTTTTTAATTAACGGTAGGAAAGGATATAAATCAGTTTTTATATAAGATATTGATTTATAAGAATTATAATATCATCTGCACGCCATCTAGCGTGCCAATGTATAAACTATGCTTTCACGCTTTTGCTTGTCAAAGTTGTCAAAAGCCACTCACACTACTAAGTGTCAAAATTTTCCTAGATTTCACTGTTGTGTTCCTAAAAAGATCAACAGCGTGCACATTTCAGTGTAGAAAAGTGATAAAATGATTAGTTTTAAATAAATAGTGTCTGTGTTTAGCGTATACGTCCAGACAATAATTTAAAATTACAAATTTTGTACAGCCGACTTCAATATAGGTTATTTGAGAATAACTCAATAACCATTGGTCTGACCTTGATCAAATTCATATGGGACCACACGAGAACTATCAGCTTTCATATAAAAAAAGAATCATCGAAATCGGTTCGCCCAGTACAAAGTTATGAGGTAACACACATAAAAAAAAAACGAAAAAAATAAACAAAAAACATACACTCGAATTGAGTACCGTCTCCTTTTTGGAAGTCGGCAGAAAATGTATGGGCGGGCTATCGGAACATCCACATTAAAGCCTTTAAATTCTATTGTGTTGTGTTATTTTGGTGTTTAGTTTCGCAAACCTCCAAGCTGTAGTCTATGCATAGTCTAAGATTCGTTTTTAATGAATTTTAATTTCATGAAAATAAATAATTCATAATATTTTAAAATGGATTTTACTTAATCCTATTTTCAAGTGAACATTGACCTTTACATAATTCCAGTGCGTTATCGTGTATTATATCTTTCAATGCGTTATATTACATTTTTTTGACGACCTTACCCATACAATATATGCTACGTTAAATACAATAAATGATACCATCAACACTATACAGAGTTTTATTATCATGCAACTAAAATAAATCTCATACATTCCGTATTCCACAGGAAATTTATTTCGTTTCTGTATTATTACTTTTTGCACATGATGTACATACACTACTTTTCACGAGGCGAAAGTCGATAAGGTTCAATAAACTTTCATCAAAACAAAGAAAGCGGTGTTGCCATCTCTACGTTCCATCCAGACTTTCGTATAATTGGTATTGGCCAGTGAGCGAATAAGCGAACGAACGCGACGTTGCCGCGCTTATTAAGTAAGTTTAACTTTGACATTGGAACAAAATTAACTATTTCGAAATACTTTTTAAACTAGTAATGACCGAATTTTTATTTATTGTATTTACGTAGCGTCACACTGTATAATGTTATAAATCCCGTAAAAAAAAAAACTGGAAAGGGAACAGCCTGTTTGGAAATTCAGTTGTGAACGCAAAACAAGAAAGATTATTCGTTTGGAGTAACTGATTAAGCAAATCGAACCCAAGACCGTCCAGTTGAGAAATGAACTAATAATCCGCGGCTGTGTTGGCGAGATAATCCCTCCTCCCGATGTTGGACGCCTGTTTGTTTTGTACCGCCTCGAGTTTCGGACATTCTGCAAACAAATACTTTATATTATTGATATACATTGAATTATTGAATTGCGGAGGTTGACAACATCATTAATTAAGTTACTATATAACAAACATAATTGAAATTTTCTAATTTTCGTAGTGTATAAAAATTTGGTCGAATTTGCATTTTAAGTTAAGGTAGATTTTCAGACTTAAAAATATATAAATAAAATGATTATTTAACTATAAAAATTATGAAGTCATTTCATTAGGAAATAATATTTCTATATTATTATTATTTTATTTTATTAAGACTGTTTGTTTTGGCAGCTATAAAAGTATTACAATTTACTAAAGTTTAGCTAAAGGTGTCAAATACAAAACTGGTGGCGGTTTTTAAACCCGGAAAAAACCTGTATACTAGTCTGCCAACAAACAGTCTCTCCCTTGCAATAAAACGTTTGAATTAGAAAACCACGCTCACACAGAACACTAGAGTGAAATAGCAGTTTAATGCTGATGTATGGTGAGTGTAGAGAACCGGAGACCCTTTTTACTGGAAACGAGGCATTCCATCTTAGTCCTCACGGGTGACAACGTATCTGCATTTTGATTCTTAATCTCTATACACTGGTATAAATATCAATAACTGTCCGTTAGTATTGCTAAATTTCAAAAGGGGTCCACCGATTGTGATGAATTGTTTTGTGTGTATTTGAGTGGGTCCCTGGATGATTTAGATTCAGAATTGAACCAGGGAGAGCGAGGTTGATTCTTAGTCGAAAATAAATGTTCATTAACTGTGGCCCATATATTCATTCTCAATCAGGTGGACTGTATGCTCATTTGTCAAAACTTGAACAAAAAACATTAAGTGCCGAACGTCTGACTGATCCTGTGATCGCAAACACTACTGAAAACCCTGGAGAGTATCAAATTTCACCAAGTTAAGCGCCTCATTTTTTTTAATTCTTTTAATAAACGTTACCCCCACACTAGGATTTTCTGCTGTATCATGGAGGCAGTTTACAAACACAAATTGCACAAGGACAAACATCCAGACCCGGAACAATAATTTGTAGGCCATACAAATACTTTTTCCGTGCGGGATTCGAACCCGCGCCCCCTAGCGCAGCAATTCATTGCTAAGCCACTGCGCCACGGAGCCTTCAATTCACGGTCCATCTTGCTGTACGTCTCGCCAAGGTCATGCACGACGCACGGTGCAAACATCGTACGTTGGACGTACAGCAAAATGGACCGTGAATAAGACGCTTTAGGGAATGTTAGACGTAACACGTTGATAATAATAATTTGTCAATTTCAAGACCAAATATCTATATTTGTTAGTGATTTATTACCCAAGGACTTTTGTTAAATTAAAACTATTGTTAAATTAAATCAAAGTAAAGTAATAAACCGATCATACCTGTAATTCTGTGACCGAGACCACCACAGTAGGAACAGCCCTGGCCATCCGGCACTGGCACATCTGGCTCCCCGATCATATCCAGCAGGAACGATGGTACCTGTTTAATAGAGAAGATAGATTACTTCCAAAGATTAAGACTCTTCCACTATCCAAATTCCACTGTTTGACAATGGATTTCAATGTATAACTTGAAGGATTTACCCAATACATGCCACGCTGGGCTGCTGAGTGTAGAATCGACACTCTTGCAATGGTAAAGCCGCTGCGAATCACCAGTTTGTGGCATTTGGGTACATATTTTTGGTCAATCATTAGGCAATGCGTTGGTTAGGACTTAAAGAAAAATTGGCCGATTATTTTGTTTAATAAAAACTAATAAGTACCGCTATTAATAGAACTAATATTTCTGGTTAACCATTCCAAGTACATAATATAAAGAAGCTTAAAATGGTTGTGTTAGGAGTAGAGTAGAGTAGTATTTTGAGTTTGCAGTCTGTGCCGCCCTTAATCATTAGGCTATTGTCGCACATAAGTCGCAAATTGGGTATACGAGTAAAAAAATTTGGGGTATGAGACATACGAGTGCCGTTCAATATATTCTCGATATGGGTATGTTAGAAAAAAAAGATAAAATTGTAAAATTGTAAACAGTGGTAGAGCCATGCGGCAACTTTTGCTGTCGCACGGATGGGCCGGCTCGAACCGGGGCGGTACCACGACCTCACAGAAAACCAGCGTGAAGTAGAGGTTTACCTCTGCGTTTCGCTTGGTGAGTGCAGGTGGCCGGAGGCCCTTTTTACTGTAAATGAGGCATTCCATCTTAGTCCTCACGGGTGACAACGCATCTACATTTTCATTTGTAATAGAGGATAGATGTAGATGTCTATGGGCCGCAGCAACCACTTACCATCAGGTGGACTGTGTGCTCGTTTGTCACCCTTATCCTATAAAAAAAAAAAAATTATATGTATTGTCGATATATATATATATATATATATATATATTTTTTTTCAATATAGTCTCCCATGACACATTTACTTGGTTCGTGAAAAAAGCCTTGAATATTCTTCGTCTTGGCCTGAAAAATACTCATTTACAGCGGACTTAAGCTCATTATCGTCGTCACTTTCCTCGAATGTCTGTTTTTAAGTTTGGGAATAGAAAGTAGTCACTAGGGGCTTTGATTTTCTTCTGTAGCCGCTATGATTAATCCACACGTGCGGGTGTCATCCTGGGATGCTTTCCTTGCCTCTTTTAAATTCACTTGACCAAATCTGTATGTTTAAATAAAACTAATTTTTACGGATTTTATCGCGTATATTAACTTATTTTTTATTCCCGACATTTCGAGCACTTTACAGCACCCATGGTCACGGGGGGACTGAGGTGTTTGACGTTCCAATGTCGTAGTTAACCACGGCTATCTCCAGATTAAAGTTATTAATTTTTGTTTCGATCTCCGCAGTATGAACTTATAGTATCTTGAAGTCTTGCAGTTGTAAATTTGAGTTGGGATTTAATTTTATCAATTATAGAATCTCAAGCAGATGGTAGCAGTCAGCCATCTTCTCTATTGAAATTAGGATGTTCTTTTGATTTCAATAGCCTCGTGGATCATCTTTATACGGGATCGGTGGTTCTTTGGCGAGGATTTGTGATCTATCAAATCTAATGTAGTGACGGGGGTGATCCTGTACGTGTCTGTCACAGGCTGCAGACTTCCCGGAACGCGATACAATCCGTAAAAACTATAATTAGTTAGACTGTATGCTAAATGCAATTTTACTTCGTACTCGATGTGAGTCTTCATTATGTCATTTTGGATTGTACTAGATAAATAACTCGGTCGTTTGTCGCTTTGTTGATGCTGCATATGCTTTTCTAACACGAGATCGTACTTCGAAAGAAGCTATACAATTTCTAAAAAATTGCCTCTATTTAATGACGTTTTCAACTCATCGTGACCTCTGAAAGGAAGTTTTTGTTGTGCTAAACGGCAAACAATATCGACTAATCTTTGAAAAACACTACGGTTGTGATCAACACGCATGTTGTGTTTTGTAATTTCCTCGGATAACTGGCGCGACAAAGATGTTTCAATCAGATTTTTTCCAAAATTGCTAAACAAAATTACCGCATTCATGTGTTTTTGAGCATTCATATGCGTTTTAATGGCTTCAGATAAGATACTTATATCATCGTATCCAGTAGTATTCCATGCTGTTTTGTCGTTGAAAAGAATATGCAGCACCAACCGTACAACTTATTGGTATGTGAGCAGCCTACAATCCAATGAGTTTTGTAAACAGATCTATTACATTGCCGTTTGTCGGTTTTACTCGTCTGAGAAATACACAGATTAGGCGTTGGTTTCGGCGCGGATATGAGCTGCTTTTTCTCAACAAAGTTTAAAATTTGACCTTTTCCTCGCCGATTAGCACTTTAACACATTTTAATTCATCACAAGGGACACTATTATCCTCCATTTTCATTAAAAATCTTTAAAAAAGGCATAAATTTTCAACTCGCAATATTCATTCGGTCAAGTAAACACACAGAGTAAACATGGAAATGTGAAGTGAAGTTGCAA
This sequence comes from Parnassius glacialis, assembly GCA_033319125.1. Taxonomy (NCBI): domain Eukaryota; kingdom Metazoa; phylum Arthropoda; class Insecta; order Lepidoptera; family Papilionidae; genus Parnassius; species Parnassius glacialis. The sequence continues at coordinate 13,116,445 of JAVANC010000015.1, read as the reverse complement.
ACGTATCGCCCTCGCGCCCCTAAGTTTACACCGAAAGCCTAGCTTAATGCTCCATACTAATTGCTATATAAGCAACGGTAGTTATATTTCATTATAGAACTTTTTTTTTTATAGTACAAGGGTGACAAACGAGCACACAGTCCACCTGATGGTAAGTGGTTGCTGCGGCCTATAGACATCTACATCTATCCTCTATTACAAATCAAAATGTAGATGCGTTGTCACCCGTGAGGACTAAGATGGAATGCCCCATTTTCAGTAAAAAGGGCCTCCGGCCACCTGCATTCACCAAGCGAAACGCAGAGGTAAATCTCTACTTCACGCTGGTATTCTGTGAGGTCGTGGTACCACCCCGGTTCGAGCCGGCCCATCCGTGCGACAGCAAAAGCTGCCGCGTGGCTTTACCACTGTTTTTTTTAACATTTTGCCACAGGTTAGAAAGGGCGCGATCGTCTTCTCGAAAGCCCGGTAAAAAGAGAGATGACTAATCGCTTAACTCAATTCCTTTTTTATAACAGCAATATCACGCAGTTTTGCAGCGACGATTAATTTTGACAGTCCATTGCGTGTCCGCTTTGAGACAGAGAGAGCACGAATCAGTGTATTTTGAATTGAAAGCAATCTGCCAAGTGTTGACGTTACATAATAAGGCTACGAGGTCACGACCTGTGTAGAACAGAGGAGCGTACGGGAAAGTTGAAATAGTTTGAAACAGTTTACGAGTTATTTTATTAGTTGATATTATTGATTGAGTAGTTTGATAGGGCAATCCCGGTTTCTCGGTTTCTATGTAGGCTTCGCTACCGTTTATTGTGAAGTGGGATGTAAGCAATGAAGTGCGGGATGGTTATCGAAATGGATGGTACATGTGAGTTGTGCAGTGGGGAGTATTTGTGTGAAGCAAGATGCGAGTGATGAAGCGGCGCACCTTCTGTCCGGCCTCGCGCAGCAGGTGCGCCAGGTCGCGCAGCACGCTGTCGTCGGCGGCGCGGCCGAGCAGCGAGCAGCGAGCAGCGAGCAGGATGCGAGTGATGAAGCGGCGCACCTTCTGTCCGGCCTCGCGCAGCAGGTGCGCCAGGTCGCGCAGCACGCTGTCGTCGGCGGCGCGGCCGAGTAGCGAGCAGCGAGCAGCGAGCAGCGAGCAGCGAGCAGGATGCGAGTGATGAAGCGGCGCACCTTCTGTCCGGCCTCGCGCAGCAGGTGCGCCAGGTCGCGCAGCACGCTGTCGTCGGCGGCGCGGCCGAGCAGCGAGCAGCGAGCAGCGAGCAGGATGCGAGTGATGAAGCGGCGCACCTTCTGTCCGGCCTCGCGCAGCAGGTGCGCCAGGTCGCGCAGCACGCTGTCGTCGGCGGCGCGGCCGAGCAGCGAGCAGCGAGCAGCGAGCAGGATGCGAGTGATGAAGCGGCGCACCTTCTGTCCGGCCTCGCGCAGCAGGTGCGCCAGGTCGCGCAGCACGCTGTCGTCGGCGGCGCGGCCGAGCAGCGAGCAGCGAGCAGCGAGCAGCGAGCAGCGAGCAGGATGCGAGTGATGAAGCGGCGCACCTTCTGTCCGGCCTCGCGCAGCAGGTGCGCCAGGTCGCGCAGCACGCTGTCGTCGGCGGCGCGGCCGAGCAGCGTGGTGGCCACGCCCTCGCCGCCCGCGCGCCCCGTGCGCCCGATGCGGTGCACGTAGTTCTCGATGTCCTCCGGCATGTCGTAGTTGATCACGTGCTGGATGTTCGCGAAGTCCAGACCTACGGCCCGCCAAACCACACTTAACGACGATATTAAGCGCGTACGAATTAAGGACAATCTCACAAGGGTAAGCTATTGTATACGCCAACATTCGTGGCAATCGCGACCATAAAACAATTAAGCGCTAGGGTTGTGCAAGTGCAGTGCACATTGTCGAAGGTTTAAGCACCAACGTGATCAAAAAATGAATTATCAATTTCTTCCAGACTATTTTTAAGTCACATGTGCACTACAAGTAATTTTACTGTCCGTTATGTCATATCAGAGGCCCAGTCATACAATATTATATGCTCAAATTTTTGACCTTTTTGAGTTTACAAATTTATATCATAACGAAAAGTTTTTTACCACCACAAATGGATCGGCTCGACCGGGAAAGGACCACGCTCTCACAAAATACCAGCGTAAAATAAAAACTTAACGTTCCTGTGTTTCGTATGGTGAGTATAAAGAACCGGAGACCCATTTTACTGGAAATGAGGCATTCCATCTTAGTCCTCACGGGTGACAACGCATCTGCATTTTGATTCGGCATCAAGAATAGATGTAAATGTCTATAGACCACAGCAAGCACTTACCATCAGGTGAACTGTGTGTTCGTTTGTCAACCTTATTCTATATAAAAAAAATTAACTACCTGATTATTGCCTAAAAATTATATTTATAATATCACCCACGTGTATTGACGTATATTCTCTCCGTAGATACAAAAAAAAACATCTCATCTCAAAGTTGCGGCCTTACTAAGATAACAGCTCATTCATAAAATATGAGGAAACGCAAACTTCTTTACAAAGCTCATACGAACTAGAGACGTAATTCTTTCATATTGATCTGCTTAACTTTGATATTCATCCATTTAATACTTCCCCGAGTGTGGCCAAAAGTACCTTAACCAGTGAATATTTTGCTTAAAATCATTGTATTAATTCTTAAAATATTTTTAATATATACATAGCCTTTTAACTTTAAGGTTTTACCTAACTATTGTTAACTAGTTTATTTATCTTTGAACTAGCTTTTGTTTTTAATTCTAAAAGTGGAAACTTGTAAATGGCTTAACAGTATATAATTATATTTTTTATTTAATAATAAGCAATTGCTGTAAATTTTCCGAATAAAATAAAAACCAGAGATGAGGACAGTATTTTCCATGTAAGGCTGAACTTACGCTTTGTAAAGTTGCAAGCGATGTGCCAACATGAAATACTGTCCTTCTCTGCTGAGCACGCCAAGCTTTTTACAGATCAATTTGGCCTTCCATTCCAAGTGACCACGAAATTGCACACTATTTGATATTTGGACGCCGAAGACTACAATGCTAGCTGAGGCAGCAAGGAGAGTACCTTGAAACTGAGGAAATACGACGAAGGGATTCTTTTCAGCGGTATAATACGCACAAACTTGTGTCTTCTGGGGATGGAACTGGACTAGATTTAGTCGCCCCCAATCATTTGTTCAGCAAAAACTGAACTTCAGACACTAGTTTGTTCCGGTACTCGACGACGTTTGTCCGAGAAATATTGGCACGGCCGATGTATAGAGCATCACCAGAGCTCTCATCCGCATAGCAATGAATATTACCAGTTTGCAACATATCACTGATATGCAGAAGAAACAACAACCTTGTGGAACACCAGCGTTAATAAGCTTGTAATCAGAGCATGCACCGTCCACTACGAATTTGATGCTCCGATCAGCAAGGAAACTGGTGATCAAATGGCATAATTTCTCGGGAAGCATATAGGAAGGGAGCTTCGAAAGAAGTGCTTTGGGTCAGACCCGATTCAAGGCTTTTGCTATGTCCAAACTACTTCCCCCTTGGACTCTACTGCCTCCACGCATCTATGAGTCAGGTAGACCAGAACATCACCAGCTGATCGACCCTGACGAAAACGTATTGGCGTTCACTAATCAGCTGGTGATCAACAAGGTATGAATGAATGAATGAATGAATATACTTTATTGTACACCAGAAACAAATAAACAAATTACATTTTTTTTTATAGGATAAGGGTGACAAACGAGCACACAGTCCACCTGATGGTAAGTGGTTGCTGCGGCCCATAGACATCTACATCTATCCTCTATTACAAATCAAAATGTAGATGCGTTGTCACCCGTGAGGACTAAGATGGAATGCCTCATTTCCAGTAAAAAGGGCCTCCGGCCACCTGCACTCACCAAGCGAAACGCAGAGGTAAACCTCTGCTTCACGTTGGTATTCTGTGAGGTCGTGGTACCACCCCGGTTCGAGCCGGCCCATTCGTGCGACAGCAAAAGCTGCCGCGTGGCTCTACCACTGTTACACAAACAACAAAAGACAGGTTAAATGTACAATTTGGCGGCCTTATCGCTACATAGCGATCTCTTCCAGGCAACCAAGGGTGTAAAGGAATAAACAATGAATACTAGGTAGGTGGAGCAATATAATTATACAAAATATAATATCAATACATGCGATATATAGACAATAAATGCAATAAAATAACATATAAATAACTAACACATAAAATGAGATAAATTACTAATACATAATAAAAGATAAAGTAAAGCATATAATATATATACATAAATATACGTATATAAGAGTATATAAACAAACTTACATATCTACCCAAAATACATAAATAAATTACAAATTTCCTCAAACAATAATATAAAGCTGATAAATACAATAAATACATAATTACATAATTTATCCTAACGGGCTCCGAACGATTGAGACAAGTAATGTTCTTTAAGTAATCGCTTAAAGATTACAATAGATTGTGCTTTACGTATATACAAAGGTAGGGCATTCCAGAGCTTAATAGACTCGACAGTGAAAGATTTATTAAAAAACGATGTTTTGAGTTGGTACCCCTAAAACGAATTTTCTAGAAGAGCGTAGAGGTTCCCTCGGAAGCCCCACAAAATTAAACTTCTCTTTTAGATAGAGAGGAGCAGAAGAATGAAATAATACACAGTACAGAATAGAAAGAATATGCATGTTCCGGCGAAGTCGGATAGGTAACCACTTGAGACGTGAGCGAAATTGGGAAATATAGTCATATTTGCGCAATTCAAATATGAACCGAATACTAATATTTTGAAGTCTCTCAAGCTTATTTAGCCGGTCCTCAGTTATATCTACATAGCTTGCGTCAGCATAGTCGAGGATCGGAAGGAGAAGAGACTGTGCGAGCATAACTTTTGTAGGAATGGGAAGAAATGATCGAAGGCGACAAAGGTTTTCTTACTTACGAGGGCGGCACTGAAAATTTCGGGAATCAAGGAAGTGACACAACATTACTATTTAAAAATGTATTTCTTGCTTTTCAAAGTATTCTCCGCGAAATTTGACACATTTTTCCATACGATGGAACTAATCATTGAAGCAACCATTCCATTCGGAAGTTGGGGTCTCCAAAATGGCAGTTTTGTAGGCGTCCACAGCTTCTTCAGGTCATGAAAATCTCTGTCCACGCAATTTATTCTTTATTTTAGGGAAAGTATAGAAATCATTAGGGCTTAGGTCGAGGCTGTACGGCGGATGGTCTAATAATTCTATGTTTTCTTGCTCTAAAAACTCTTTTGTTCTGTGTGCGGTGTGAGAACTCGCATTGTCGTGATGGAGGATGATGCGGCGGTTGCAGTTCTCTTTACGGAGTTCAGAAACGACCTGTGGCAAACAAATGCTAGCATACCATTCTGCATTAACCGTTCTTTGTCCCTCAAGAGGAATAGTCGTAACATGGCCGGTTTTGGAGACAAACGTGGCCACCATTTTTTTGCAACACTCCGTGAACGAACAATTTTTGTTGGCTTTAACTCATTTTCGAAAACCCAAACTCGTGACTGGTTTTTTGTTTCGGGTTCGTACGCGTATATCCAGGATTCGTCACCTGATACGATGTTGTATACAGCATTTGAGGATCCTGCATGGAATCTTTCGAGTTCTGACGCACCAAGTAACGCGAGCCGCTTTTTGCTCTTCACAGAGCGAATGCGGTATCCATCGGGAAAACAACTTTTTTACACCTAATTTTTCATGCAAGATTATTTGTATTTGACTCATGCCAATGTCTAAAAAATGCCTGAATTTCGCGGTATGTCACATGTCGATCTTCCTCAATCAGCTTACGCACAGCATCAACGTTTTCTTGGGTGACTGCAGTTTTTGGACGACCTTGACGGGGATCATCACTGAGCTTGACACGTCCACGTTGAAATTCAGTAAACCAGCGATAAATTGTGGTTTTGGATGGGTCACTGTTTTTGTGTTAAACCACTTCGAAAGTCATAATAAATCATCGCTCTTGAATTTTCTCAAGTCAATTCCATTTTCTCAACGACTAAACAAGTTTGACAAAATCTTGTGACAAGACCGAGAACCTTTTTTTAAATATATAAATGGTATTAGATTTTTAAAACCAAGGAGTTTTCAATTAAAAAGATTTTAATATGACAGGAACAGTGGAAATATTCCATTCCCGATACTTTTAGTGAAGCCTATGTACCTCATTCAGTTGGCGTATCCAATTTAAGGAATTATCAATATAAATACCAAGGTTTTTGACATTGTCAAAGTAAGGGATTACAACTCCATCAAATACTATAGGTGGTACGGTGAACCAGTCAACTCTTGAGATAAAACTCTGGCTACCAATAATGATAGCCTGAGACTTTTTAGGATTCACATTTAGGCCATATGATTTACTCCAATCATGAATAATATTTAGATCGCTATTCAATGTAGCGATTGCATTCGGCAAATTCTCAAGAGTTGACTGTGTGTAAATCTGGACATCATCCGCATACATGTGGTAGAGAGAAGATATTTTATGAGTAATTGAATTAATGAAAATGGAAAAGAGTAAAGGTGACAACACGCCGCCCTGCGACACACCTGCAGTAATATCACACCAAGATGAGTGAGTTTCATCGAAACGAATACACTGCCGACGGCCACAGAAATAACTTTGAAACCAGTTAATTACTGATGGAGATATGTTAAGGGAACACAACAGACTCAACAGTATATCATAGTCAACAGTATTGAACGCATTACTGAAATCCAGCAAGGTCATGACTGTGAGTAATTTATTATCCATACCCCACAGTATGTCATCAGTAACTTTGATTAAGGCAGTAGCCGTACTATGACCAGGACGGAAACCGGATTGTAAAGAATTTAATAAATTGTGTTTATTGAGGAAAAGGGTCAGCTGTTGGCAAATTAGTTTTTCAAAGACTTTAGAAAGGAAAGGTAAGATGGAAATGGGACGAAAATCAGAAAGGTTTTTTTTTATTTCGGAAGGGGTATAACATTTTTTTTATATGATAAGGGTGACAAACGAGCACACAGTCCACCTGATGGTAAGTGGTTGCTGCGGCCCATAGACATCTACATCTATCCTCCATTACAAATCAAAATGTAGATGCGTTGTCACCCGTGAGGACTAAGATGGAATGCCTCATTTCCAGTAAAAAGGGCCTCCGGCCACCTGCACTCACCAAGCGAAACGCAGAGGTTAACCTCTACTTCACGCTGGTATTCTGTGAGGTCGTGGTACCACCCCGGTTCGAGCCGGCCCATCCGTGCGACAGCAAAAGCTGCCGCGTGGCTCTACCACTGTTAAGAGCACTCTTCCAGGCTTGAGGGAATTTAGAGGAAGAGACAGATGCATTAAGTAAATTAATGATAATGGGAGTGATAACATCAAGGAGAGGAATAATCATATTACGGCTAATGTTGTCGCTACCGACAGCATTTGAGAAGATGAATAATATGATCTTCTTAACATCACATACAGTAAACTGACTAAAAACGAACGGAGGATAATTAGGAGTCAGCGTTACAGAAAGAGAACGAAGTGTTTGCAGTTTATGTACACTATCAAAAGAGTTAGAAGGATTAGAAAAAATGTTGATTTAATAGTTCGAAATCAACACTAGGAGGTGAAGCATTTAGGGATTTTCTACCAAATCAAACTTAAGAAAAAACCAAATCGAGTCGCCGTTCTCGACTGATGTATGAATATGGCGTCGTTGTGCATCTCTACATAATATGTTGCAGCGATTCCTGATTTTGGCGTATTTCCTTAAGTTTTCATCTGTTTTGTTCCTCTTAAGCTTTGACAATGCCGCATTCTTCTTTAAAATGAGCCTTTTCAGATCATCTGAGAGCCATGGAGCAGGCAAGTGTTTGAGTCTCACATAATGCATTGGCGCGTGAACGTCGTAAAGCTGCGTGAATAGGGAACAAAAAAGTTCCACTTTATCGTCAATGCATGGAGCTTTCTCAATCACTGACCAGTCAATATTAAGAGCATCTTGACAAAGTTGGTCAATATCCATTCCTCTAAAATTACGTCGCAGAACTAATTTAGGTTTAATTTTAGGAGGGCGTAGTTTATACGAAAGAAAAATGAAATCATGATAAGAGAATGCATCAGCAGGACACTGTCCATGCTTGAAAACTAGATTTGAAGATGACACCATTATTAAGTCAAGAAGGGAAGGAGTACTGTTAGGAAAGTTATGAGTAGCAGAAAGGGGTAGGATTTACATATTACACAATTCAGTTATAGACGCAAGTTTTATAGCTCGATTGTCGCCTTTAAGCAAACAGGTGTTAAAGTCACCCATCAAAATAGTGTGACTATACGTAGGGACTAGTGATTCTAAGAGAGATTCGAAAGAATAAAATAGTTTACAGAAAGAGAGGGACTGTAGAAAACTCCAAGTAGGATTTTATTCTGAGACAGGGAGACTTCAACCAGCAAATGCTCAGCAGAATCAACAGAAGGTGGTTGACTCGACGAACTAACAATTTTAAATGGAAAGTAGGATCTAAGATAGATCGCCACGCCCCTACCACCCCTATTAGTGCGATCATTTCTAATTAGATGAAACCCAAGCAAAGAATAAGAAGTGGAAGGGAGACAGGGTTTTAGCCAAGATTCTGAAACTAAAATGGCGTGAATATTTTGGGATTCAAATGACGCAAGCATGTCAGGATAATGAGCCGGAATGCTTTGGGCGTTAATATGAATAGCATTGAAGTTATTTTTTTTTATAGAATAAGGGTGACAAACGAGCACACAGTCCACCTGATGGTAAGTGGTTGCTGCGGCCCATAGACATCTACATCTATCCTCTATTACAAATCAAAATGTAGATGCGTTGTCACCCGTAAGGATCAAGATGGAATGCCTCATTTCCAGTAAAAAGGGCCTCCGGCCACCTGCACTCACCAAGCGAAACATAGAGGTAAACCTCTACTTCACGCTGGTTTTCTGTGAGGTCGTGGTACCACCCCGGTTCGAGCCGGCCCATCCGTGCGACAGCAAACGCTGCCGCGTGGCTCTACAACTGTTGAGTTATTCACACAGTCTGAGAAACAAGAATTTAAGGTGATGTTGAGCGAAGGCGAAGCAGTTGTACTGTGATAACTAGCATCACTAAGTGTCTCATCATCTGAAGACAACGACAGAAACAAATCACTATCATTACAAATGTTTGAGGATGTCATAAATGCTATACTAAAATATACAAATAAATTCATATATACACGAAAAAAAATATATAAATGCAAAATCAAACAGTGCCTACACTATTACTACCACCAGCAGCATGAAAGAGAAAGCATATAACAAAACAACAACTTAAAGAAATAAAACAATCAGTTTAGTATTAAAAATTACCAAAAACTTACAGTCTGACGCCAAAAAATTGTAAGACATTTTAAATCTATAAACGTCAGACTAGGCAGAATGGGTTAACATGCCTTTGCCAAACTAATAAAAAAAATCTAAGAATGCCTCTGTGGTTATACACAGTAATCTATGGTTACAGGCTTACAGGTAGCAACTGTCAGTATAAAGTTATTTATACACAAATAATAAATATTATAACAATAAAAAATGATCAATTAATCTACCTGTAATGGGCAATAATTAAAATAATTAGAGTAACAGTCATCAAACCAGTGCAAACCTATTATGAAATTTTTGTCATAGAAGTAAATGGCAAAGAGTTGTAATTAAACTGATTAACTTACTAAACTGCTACAAAAAATATTTGAATTGAGCTGCTGGACTAAATCAATAAAAGCGAAACCACAAGAAAACACGCCACTACCATCATTTTTTCGTCGTCTTCCTAGCAATAGTAACACAGGACTTAGGCGCCGCAGATGCCGCCGCCGCCGTCGCCGTAGGCAAGGATGAGGTAGTGGGATCACCACCGGCTGCATCAGGCATGGCGAGTACTTCAGCCACGGTGTACACCCGGTGCTTCGTGCCATCAGACCCAAGCACCACAACATATCCATCTCTTGACCAACACTGGGATACACCAAACCGCTTCCGAGCAGCAACGAACGCCTCATGACGGCCCTTAGTCATGAACTCAGATAGAGTAACTCCGCTACCCTTTAGCTTGGTTTTGGAAAACCAAACTTTGTCACGGAGATCCTGATCTTGAAATTTCACAAGCAGCGCTCGAGGCTTGTCGCCATGGGGGCGCCCTAAGCGATGGCATCTGGTGATAGAGCCCACACTTATTTCAGGGATGTTCAGTCACTCCGATAATAACTTACTCGTGCAAAATACTGGGTTCTCATCTCGGGCTTCTGGCATTTCATGTACAAGCAACATCTTCCTCCTAGTCCTTACCTCCATTTCATCTTGTTACCTAGAGAGAAGCTGAAGCTGAAGTTGCAGATTGTCAAGTGCTGACAGGACAAATGCCCTAAAGGCATTAAATTGTGCATTAATGTTGGAAGAAGGGCTTGTTGCAGGGATGGATGTTCTGACCTCCCTCTGGAACTCATCCATACGTGAAGTGAAATTCAGCGTTAGCTCTTCAATTGACTTCTTAAGTAAATCCATATTGAATATTCAATTAAAGGTTACTTAAAGGTCAATGTCAGGTGACAGTGAAGTGGCAAAATAAGTTTTAAGTTGTCTAGAACAAAGTCAATGGTGCCCTGACTGCGTTAGTCAAAAGGCAAGGCGTAGTGAAGAGTGCACGCCTTGCAATACATAACGCAGTGTTGGTACCGACTTTGTTATATGGCAGCGAAACCTGGGTATGCCAGAAGAAGCATAAAAGCAAGTTGAATGCAGTGGAGATGCGATCTCTTCGTAAAATGTGCGGCGTTACCATGGCCGACCGAAAGCGAAACGAAGAGATTCGCAATACGACAGGTTTGAAAGATGACCTTATCACAAAAATTGATAAGGGCGTGCTTCGATGGTTTGGGCACGTTGAGCAAATGAGTGAAGACCGAATGGTGAAGAAAATATATAGCGCGAAAGTTAATATTAAAAGGTGTCGAGGTAGACCGAGACTAACTTTCGAAGACCATGTGAGCAAACTGCTCGAAGAGCGGAGGGTCAAGAGTACTCGGATACCTAGACGTGCATGTATGAAGAAGATAATGAATCTGAAAGAAGCGAAAGAGGTATGTAAGGATCGTGACACTTGGCGATCTGTTCTCTCTGGCTACCCTGTCAGGGATTGTGCGTGAAGATAAGTAGTGAAAAACAAATTATAAGTAAAGAATGCTGGTGGATTTATCTAATTACAGGTACATTTATATACTTGATTGTTCTAGATTTACTATATTAAAACTTTAAAATAACCAAGAACTATTTTAAATATGTCAAAACACTTTTGCGCCTACCCACCGGAAAAAAAGGTACCTCATTTATGACACCATTTACAAAAATCTGATTTAGAAGAGAGTTTTGTTCTATTTTACAATGGGCTGGAATGTCTTGCACACTATTGTATAGCTAGCTATTTTTAATATAGTTTAGTTTAGTATAGTTTAGTTCATCATGATTATCATCATCATCATTACAGATTCCATAGATTGCCTCATAAGGGGCATATTTGACGTAGATTTTCTGTTTTCCAGTTATTATTATGAAAAGGCTTCAATTCATCTCTTGGTTTGTTTTCCTCTGTCGCCCCTTACGACATCACCGGGACGATACCTCATGGTAATGGATATTATTACATGGCCACCACACGGAATATATTACGGTTAACAGTGATGTTTGGTATAGTACGCAAATCATTGCACTCCGTACATGTACTCACCTTTACTCGCCACGTCGGTAGCCACTAAAACGTCCTTCTCCCCTCTTCTGAACGCTTCCACTGCTCTTGATCTCTCTTCTTGGTCCTTCCCACCGTGGATAGCGACCGCTTCAACGCCTGTTCGAAATGAGTTTACATTAAATAGTACAAATAATTGATTCAAAAGTTTTAGAAATGCGGTCACTAAGGAGTATGTTAGGGGTAACTATAAGTGAAAGGGTGAGAAACTGTGTGATAAGAGCAAAGTGTGGTTTGGGACTTGGATTAAGAAAGGAATGCTGAGGTAGCTTGGTCGCTCTTTTGTAATTGATTTATTCTTTATATATTAAAGAATAAATTACAAAAGAGCGACCTAGCAAATTTATGTTCCAAAGTGAATGGAGGGACGGCAAGAGACACCTCAGACTGAAGTTTATCGACTAAATTGGCGTTATATTGAAGATGAGAGTAGCCTTACTCGACACTTTTATTTTTTTTTGCCTAAAAGTTGCAGCCTATTTACGTCCCATTGCTGGGCACAGGCCTCCTCTCATTTCTGAGAGGGTTTTAGGGCAAGGAAAGGTCCGCCGCGCTGCCCCAATGCGTGTTGGCGACCTTCCCATGTCTTCGAAATATTTTTTTTATTTTTCAGACATGCAAGTTTCCTCACGATGTTTTCCTTCACCGCCGCGCACGTGGTAAATCAGCACTTAAAATTGCAATTAACAATTTCATTGGTGCCGGCGGGGATCGAACCCGGGTTGCTCGAGTACTGTGAAGCTTACAGCGAGCGCTAACCATCTGAGCTACCACGGCTTTTTTTGCATAAATATCAGACTAAGTAGTATAGGCCATCACTCAAATCCAGAGCAGATGACGTGTTACTGAAGTATTAATAGTAAGTGACCAAGAGACCGCATGCCGTTCGAAGCCAAAAAATATGAAAATGCTAAATGTTCAAAATTTCATATAGGTAAATGTATTTGCATGGCAGATATACTTTACAGCGTAGTAGCTACTGCAGCCCGTGCAACCAACTTTAAAAAAAGAAGCCTGCAGATGCATTAGCAACTCTGAAGACAAAGGTGGAATGCCTCTACACCTGATTATACTGACTATTTATACTTTCCTTTTTCTTCTTTTAGCAGACGGATTACTGGGCAGAAAAAGGAGTCCGAGCTAGTGAAACCTAGGCACTTCAGCATTTTGATTATTGAACGACGATACGCATGTATATGGACGCAAAGTAAGCGGGGGAGGGGGGGGGGGGGGTTCAGGATCATGCCAAATGGAAGTCCGTATAGACTCTGAGTACCCCTTTGCGTGAGTATTTAGGAATGTATAATATATTCAGGCAATTATTTTGTGAAAATCCATTATATTAAAGATATGAGAATGAATTGGAAAAGATCCGTGTGTAAAACAAGATGGCGTCTTACTTCATTCAAAGAGGACCTTCTTCCCTCCCACAATTGCGTGCACAATCACTGCCACCACTAAACTCTGTACCACTACCCCCAACACAAATACACTAGGCAAGAAAAACCGCCGTAGATAATACGATACGTGTTTCGCCTGTAAAGGAGAGACATCCTCAGGAGAACTAGCTTCTCAAACTAGGTAAGACACACCATTTTATTTTTTACCCATCAGGGTAAAAAAAAAGATCACTTAGCTTTTAAAAAAATGAAGTAACAAACGGAACTAACAGTTCACCTGATGGCAAGTGGCCACTGCATTCCATGGATACCTGCAGCCAACTTCAGACAGATAACTACACATGCGTTATGACCTCTAAGGACTAAGGTGAATACAACACACCTTGTATATTTTATTTATAAAATTAGGGCGACAAACGAGCACACAGTACACCTGATGGTAAGTGGTTGCTGTGGGCCATAGTCATCTACATCTGCCTGCGTTTGCGAATCAAAATGCAGATGCGTTGTCAGCCGCGAGGACTAAGATGGAATGCCTCTTTTCCAGTAAAATATGTCTCCGGTTCTCTACACTCACCATACGAAACACAGCAGTGTTAAGCTGCTATTTTACGCTGGTATTCTCTGAGTGCGTGGTCCTCCCCCGGTCGAGCCGACCCATTCGTGCTACATATATAGCTGCAGCATGGCTCTACCACGTATAAAATTTTACTTGTTAATTATATTGTCTCTCTATACCCTTGAGATCGAAACAACAGTGGAAATAGGTAAGAGGGTGATCGGTAAACTACGCAGATGTATTCCAAGGCCGAAAAGGAGTCCTACAGTCCAGAATTACTTAGTTGATTAATTTTAACATCTTTAATTATATAGTATGTACATTCCGTACGGACAAAGAATGGGATTAGAAACGGCGACTCATCAAGCCCTTACCATCAGCATGTACAGTACCATTGAGGGCATCCACGACTTTTTCTGCCACCAGGGCGGCGCCACTATAAAGTGAGGTATAATATTTGACAGATTTCATAGCGGGGAAGTTTATTTGTTCGGAAAATGTAAAGGTTATTGTTTCTTTCTGTACTATTGGCTATATTTTATATTAACAAGATCAAAAATAAATAAATCAAACCACAGACATTCATTAAAGTAGAGAAATGAAAAAAATGTTAAAAATGTTCAAAAAATTAAAGAGCAAACCACTGACGCGTTGATTTGTGTATTAATATAATACTCTCGAAACTTTTATTAAAACCAACTTCTCAATTAAATTACATTGTGTAACAAAAAACTTTACCTTAGTGTCAACTAGCGAAATCTGGTAAGCAGAAAATTATTAGCACTCATTGCGAAACCCCGCTAATAATGGTATATAGTTATAACGTTATATTATTTGGTTAATTTGAAATTTTCTAATAATGGGAAAATATTTGAAAAGAACCGTACCCGCAAGTAGGTACATTAATTTTAAAACAACATTTAAATAGCGATCCGCTCCATTTTAGTAGTCTTCAAATTATTCGGAAGTAATTTAGTCTAGAGTTTTGGCAGCAACTTGACCGTCGACGGATTGATGCTACTATCGTTTGGATGTTGATACGTAAAAGTGATGCGATTTTATGTACTAAGTGTCTGCGAATGTGAACTATGAGAGAAAACCACGAAACAAGTGCTTCGATGTTGATAAAAATCTCAAGTTATTTTGATCGCTTAGGCGCCTTATGAACTTGAGTGACTGTCGTCATCGACTGTCCGCTTGGTTGAGCTGTCGTCGAAAATCTCCCGAAAACTTCGCAATGTGACGCATCAGTATATTGTGAAGAAAAATCTATAGAAACGAAGATCCCGAATAAAATGAAGACATGGCTTAAAGGACAAGCATCCAAGCCAACAATCTTAATTAAAAAATTAGTCTAGATCACTCCTGGTATTACTCTATATTTGTTCGTGAAGTTTTGCTACAATCGCTTAAGCCTTTCCGAAGATTACCTCGGACAGACAAACGAAAATTTTAAAAATGGTCACTAATGTCTCAATAGCATATAAATATTTTATACAAAAACATTAACAAATAAAATAAAGAATAATTATGAAGAAAACACTCAGATCGCGTCGTAGCTCACAAATTAGCATTTTGGAATTTATTTTGCAGCTTGTCGCATTTTGTTATCATTGATTGCAATGACAAGTTAGACTGAAGTTATAAAACATACGTAACAGGTATTTTGTGCGGTCTTTACCGGCGGGTGTGTGTATAGATAGCGACAGTGTGTGAAACGAGATATGAATAGAGGCGACGCCATTTTAAATCCCATTCTTTAACCGCACAGGTAATAATGATTATATTAAGGAGTAAATATCAAAAGTCCACTGGTCAACATAAGCCTCCCCCATAGGTGGAATGTTTGCCGTATATAGCTATACTTGGCAGGCGGTTTCATATATTTTTTATAGAATAATACAAACAACGAAGCGACAGTAGCATAATGGCAGGATGCGAACTGCGAACTCAATTTGTCGTGGGTTCGAATCTGCGATTCAACTACTGTCGTGAACCACGTCTAACACAAGCATTATAAGCTTACCAGGAATAGTTAAAGGGTAAACTAGTAATATTGATAGTATTTGAAAAAATAAAAAACAAGCACACAGTCCAACTGATGTGCATGCTATGACCCATAGATGTATAATTGATGGTAGATTTCTATGACCCATAGAAATTTACCATCAATTAAGAAAAGATTTCAAGTTAAGTCTACCTTTTAACAGCAGATACTCGTGTATAGCGTCCACATCTTGCTTTCTCTCCGCGAACACTAGCACAGGAGGGGGGGTTTTCTGGAGGCACTGCAACAGGTGCACCGTCCTCGCTTCAGCCTTCACGGGCTCCAACTCTTGGCGAACATTCAAAGAGGCCGCACCGGCGCGACCCACGTTCACAGTAACGGGTTTCACTAATGCTGATCTGAAATATTATCTCATTTATTCGTTTAATTATTATACATTTTATTTTACCGTGTAGTGGCGGTGTTAGAATATCCACTACCCCATATCGACCCGTGCGTGTCGTGAGAGGCGACAAAGGGAAATAAATCAGGAGATGGGCAGCAGCGTCTTCCAAATAACAACTAAAAATAAAAATAAACTGTGGTTGCCAACCCACTTGCCAAGCGTGGTAACTGTGGAAAATATCGCCTCTATGAGACAATCTATGTTGGAGGCTTATGGACAGCAGTGGACTTTAATAGACGGTAACGGTAACGGTATACATTTGTTGACGACTTACCATAGACAAATGATGAAATATATTTTTTTTATTCAATATAAATTATAAATAATACTTATTGACAGTCACTCTTTATGTTTCATTTACCACTGATTCGGAAAATATCTCTGTCCTAGGAAGAACCAGCACGAAACCCAGCGGGACATTTATTTTTCAAAAAAGAACAGTTTACAATGAGGGCATCCACGACTATTTCTGCCACCAGTACCACTAGAAAGTGAGGTATAATATTTGACATATCTCAAAGCAGGGAATTAATTTGTTCGGAAAATGTAAAAATTATTGTTTGTTTCTGTACTATCATCTATATTTTATATTAATAAGATTAAAAATAAATAAACCAGACCACAAATATTCATAAAAGTAGAAAAATTAAAAAAAAAGTAAAAAAATGCGCAAAAAATTAAAGAGCAAACCACTGACGCATTGTTTTGTGTATTAATATAATACTCTAGAAACTGCTAAACTTTTATTAAAAACGAATTTCTCAATGAAATAACATTGTGTAACTTGTACACGTATGGTTGCGTACTAATTGGAGAGTATCAATAAAACTTCAGGAGCCCGATATACGTGTGTTTATTATGATACACAAATTGATACTGCTACTACTACTATTGATTAAACATAATGTAGGCACAGTACACCCCCCTTTATAAAAATAATAGCTATATGCTATAAAATTAAATGTATTTATTCTATCCCCTTTATAAAAAAAAACAAATGTAGAAGAAAGAAAAAAAATAGTTACATGAAAAATATTACTATCTATAATGCCGTAGGACGCACTATTCTTTTTTTACTTTTACCACACTATCACTTTATTACTACACTATAACGTGCTGTGGGGGGCGGCTGTCGCAGCCCGGCTCCCCCGCGCCGCCCGTGCGCTGCTCCAGCCGCGGCAGCTCCATCAGCTCCCGCCGCAGGTACCTGACGTACCCCGTCTTACAGTAGCGCCACACTACGTACAGTATGGCCAGCAGGATGCATGTAATTATTATGAGGAGGTATGTCTCCTGCCGCACATGCACCGGTAAGTGAGTTTCGCTCTGCGCCGTGGCGGCGCTATTCCCGGCGCCGTTCTGCGCGATGATCACCTCTTCAACTTTTTTGCTCTGATGTGTACCCATCTTAGCAGTTAATTGACTGTCACACACACGTATTTACACAGCGAAATGAACAACAGGTTTAATTACTCGTCCGAATCTCGACACCTTGCTATTACTGCTTACGTTCGGAGTTCCCTTATTAGGAGCATCTGTGCATTCTTGTGATATGATCGTATACGCTGGCTTTAGCCGATCGATGCTTACAACTTTCGGCGTATCCGATTGCATAATTTTAAAATATTTTTCTGTCTTGTTAATTACTTTGAAGGGACCCATGTATGGTTGAGTAAGTGGTTTGGACACCTTGTCAACCCGTACAAATACATGTGTGCAGTCCTTTAAGTCAGGGTGTATGAAAATTTTTCCTTGATGTAACTCTTTTCTTGGAACGGAAGCCAAATGCGATATTTTTCTACGCAGCTCTTGCACAAACAAAATATTGTCGGAGGTTTCTAGCCTTAGCGGCTGAAAAAAATCTCCAGGCAATCGTAGTGCTTCTCCTAATACCATCTCTGCAGCGCTGGTTTGCGTATCGTCTCTCAGACATGCTCTTAATCCCAATAAGACTGTTGGTAACTCCGAAACCCACTGGTCAGTGTTGCCTCTGCACATAAGCGCAGCCTTCAAGGATCGATGCCATCTCTCCACGATGCCATTCGACTGGGGGTGATAAGCCGTTGTTCTAAATTTTCTGATACCCATCCTCTTGGCTAAGTGCCTAAACAACTGCGATAAGAAAGTAGGGCCTTGATCTGTAGTTAAATTTAAAGGACATCCGAATCGTGATATCCACCCAGAGTACATGATATCCGCTACTGTCTCGGCTGTGATATCCTTGACTGGGTAGGCTTCCGGCCATCCAGTTTTCCTATCCACCATTGTCACAACATATCGATGGCCTTGACAATATGTAAGTGGTCCCACTATATCCATATGTAGATGATCAAATCGGTCGCTATTTACAAAATGTCCATGGGGTGACATCGTATGTCTTTGTATTTTTGATTTTTGGCAGCCTACACAACCTTTGACCCATTCAGTCACGTCTTTGTTCATGCCATGCCATATATATCTATCTTGCATCATTTTTCTCGTTGCACGCGTGCCCGGGTGACTAATTCCGTGCACCGCGTTGAAAGCTGATACGCGAAATTCCTTAGGCAAATATGGACGTGCTCGGTTCAACGACACATCGCAATGAATTGCTTTGTTACAATTTGGCACTAACATTTTCTTAAAAGATAATGACTTTGATTTCATTAGATTATGCAGCTCAAAATCATTATTCTGTGCTTCGGCTAACTTTTCATAATCTAGCGGTGATGGCATGTCAATTTCTGATATTCTTGATAAACAGTCAGCAACAGTATTTTCCAAACCTGAAATATGCCTTATTTCTGTACAAAATTGCATTATGAAGTCAAGTTGCCGTATTCTGCGTGGTGTGTCATTTTTACTAATTGTGTTTTTACGTAACGAGTAAACTATTGGTTTGTGATCGGTGTATACTATAAAAGGTCTGCCTTCAATAAAAGGTCGAAAATGCTTAATAGCAATATAAATAGCCAACAACTCTCTATCATACGTTGAGTAACGTTGTTGTGTTTCACTCAATTTCGATGAAAAAAATCCTAATGGTTTCCATGCCTGGCCTTCTTTTTGCTGCAACACAGCACCTGCACATGTGCTGGAGCAGTCCGTCATGAGAGCAATCGGTGCATCCGGTGACGGGAATGACAGTGTAACTGCGCTTTTAAGGCTTTGTTTACACTGTTCAAACGCCTCAATACTTTCATCCGTCCATGGAATCGAACTCTTGTCTTTCTTTTTACAATTATGGAGAAATACGTTTAATTTCGCTTGGATTCCGGCGGCCTTCGGTAAATGTCTTCTATAAAAGTTGATCATTCCGAGAAAACGACGAAGTTCTTCCACTGTCTTTGGCCTTGGATAATCAGAAATGACCTTGACTTGATCGTCCAATGGCTTCATGCCTTCCCTTGACATCCGGAATCCCAAGAAATCTATTTCAGTCTTGCCAAATTCGCACTTTGCTAAATTTATTGTAATACCATATTTATCCAATCTCTGTAATACCTCTCTTATGTGTTGCCTATGCTCATTTTTCGTTGATGACGCTATAATAACGTCGTCAATATATATAAATACAAAGTTAAGATTCCGTAACACTTCGTCTTGCATGAAACGTTGAAATGTTTGCGCCGCCGTACGGAACCCGAAACCAAGGCGTAAAAATTCAAACAAACCGAATGGCGTTGTTATAGCCGTCTTCGGAATGTCGTCCTTATGTATAGGAATGTTATGGTAGGCCCGTTGAATATCAATTTTCGTAAATATACTTTTCCCGTGCAATAAATAACTACAATCTTGGATGCGCGGTATCGGATATCGATCCGGCTTGCTGATCGCGTTCAATGCTCGATAATCGCCGCACGGTCTTAGCTCGCCGTTCTTTTTCGTAACGACATGAAGAGGACTCGCCCAGTTGCTCTTAGAGGGTCTACATATTCCCATCTCTTGCATGCGTTGGAACTCAGCTTTAACCTTATAGTATTTATCGGGTGGTAAAGGCCTTGGACGTGCGAATACAGCGGGGCCCGAAGTCTCTATACGATGTACCACCGAGTGACAAGGAAGCTCCTTAAAACACATTGGCTTCGTTACGTTGGGGAATTCGCCTAATATATCGCTATATTCATTCATACAGTCAATTGTTCTCACGGACGGTTCATTTTGCACAGTCACAGACGCAATAGTTTTTAGACTAGTCACTGAGTCGATAAGTTTTTTATTGTTCACATCCACTAATAGTTTATAATGGGCTAAGAAATCAGCACCGAGTATTGGTTGCTTGACGTCTGCCACCACAAATGACCAACGCAATGGTCGTCGTAACTTAAGGTCTAAGTCCAATGTTTTCACACCAAAAGTCTTAATTTCACTCCCGTTCGCAGCGTACAGCTTATAGTCTTCACATTTTGCACTTGATACGCGATTTTTATTCACCGGCAGCACTGAAATGTTCGCACCAGTGTCCACTAAAAATCGGAGTCCACTGCTATTGTCCGTGATACATAATCGGGGAACAGGAGCTATGGTGCAAATCTCCACCTGCGATTGCACCAGATCTAGTTTTCCTTCTTGTCTGTTTTAGGCCAGGCGCACGGTTCTACACATTTCGTAGCTCTATGGTGATATTTATAATGATAACTACACAGCCAGTCCGGACTATCAGGTGAGCGCCGTGTCGTATTACGAGTACGGCCGCGTGAGTTAGATCGCGGTCTGGAGCGATATTGATAATTATTTCTACGATAATCACGATGTCTATCTCTCTCCAAATCCCTAATTTTTAGACTTAATTTGGCAATCTCCGCCAGAATTAACGCAGTCTCTGTGTTCGTACTACTTTGTGTAGCTTGCACTTCTGTCACTTGTAAGGGTCGCGCAGTCTCCACAACCTTGTCCGCGATTGCTGATAAATGCTCCAGGTCTTTTACTTCACACACTGCTAATACACTTCTCACAGACGCCGGCAGATGACCCTGCCACATTATCCGAAGTGTTTCGTCGGGTATCTTTTCTCGAGCCAATTCCCTCATCCGCCTAAGGAGTTGAGAGGGTTTTTGATCTCCCAACTCCATCTCACTCAAAAGTTTTTGAAACTGTCGAATCTCGGACTCTTCGTAGACCTTTAACAATCGCTCTTTCAAAGTATCGAATTTCCTTCCCTCGGGCGGCTTGATAAGAATGTCGCTGACTTGCTGGATTACATCCTTCCCCAATTTAGTGACTACCATGTTGTATCTTGCTTCATCGCTCATCTTCTGCGGTGCAAGGACAGCTTCGCACTGGATGAACCAGAGCCGCGGCTGATCGGCCCAAAATTCGGGTATTCTCGAGGAAACACTAACAACTGCTACTTCTGCTGACCCGCTAGTACTTGCTTTATTTTGGCCGTCTTGCTGCGAAGTCATTGTGGTTCTTCTTTTCTTTGTCAGCTTAGTGAAACGCACTTTGATTCTCGAACGTGTTCGCGTAACTTGAGATCGGGGTCACCACTGTACACGTATGGTTGCGTACTAATTGGAGAGTATCAATAAAACTTCAGGAGCCCGATATACGTGTGTTTATTATGATACACAAATTGATACTGCTACTACTACTATTGATTAAACATAATGTAGGCACAAACTAAAAACTTTACCTCAGTGTCAACTAGCGACATCTGGTGAGCAGAAAATTAATTAAAAGTTGAGGTTTTTTTAATAGAAATAGGGTGCAAAACGAGCACACAGTCCACCTGATAGTAAGTGGTTACTGTGGCCCATAGACATCTACATCTATCGTCGTTTGCGAATCAAAATGCAGATGCGTTGTCACCCGTTAGGACTAAAATGGAATAACTCGTTTCCAGTAAAAAAGGGTATCCGGTTGTCTACACTCACCACACGAAACACAGCAGTTGCAAGCTGCCATTTTACGGATGTTATGGAATGATGAGTTCTCACACGTTGCTGCCACAAAGAACTCAAGACCCCTCGTACAACCAATCGAAAACAATCCAATAACTAAAAACCTACACATCTAGCAATTACTTACCTGGCGAAGTTCTGTATTTTCCTTGGCATGGTGGCGCTAAACAACAGCGTCTGCCGTTGCCCGGCGAAGTAGGAGAAGATGGTGCGCACGTCTTCCTCGAAGCCCATGTCAATCATCCGGTCAGCTTCGTCCATGCAGAGGTAGCGGCACACGTTTAAGCGTACCTAGGGCAGACATCCTGTAGAATGGGTCGAGGTGATACGCTGGAGGTTCCTTAATTTAGGTTGATTTCAACTAGCAAGTTTTATCAAGTTTAACTTTTATAGTAAAATCTCTAAACAAAATAATGCAAAAATCAAACGAAACTTGTTTTAAATGAAACATACCATTTTTTTATCAAGCATATCCATCAGTCTTCCTGGTGTTGCCACCATAATGTGCACGCCTCTTTGCACCACTTCCATACACTCTGACACCGCCACACCTAAAATACATTTTTTTTACTTATTATAAGTAGGAATGCCAGATCGGAAGACTAAAATATCTGAACAAAATTTGAAAATGTCGGGATTTAGAGGTCGTTGTGAGAAATTAATATTAAAAATAAAGATGCAAAATAAAAACCTTAACATTGTTGACACAACTAATTTAAGTACACAAAATTTTTAGGTTGCCACAAGTATTTGGCATTGTACTTTACTGAGTTCACCAATTTGAATTCAAAGCTCAGTCTATTTACTGACTCAGTTTTATTAAATCAAAGGCACTCTTCACAATGATGCGAACAGAAGCTGTTTGCCTGGAGAACTCAAAAAGTTTTGTCGGGAGTCTGGAGATCATTAAAATATCGGGAGAATCCAGACAAATATCGACCATCTGGCAACCCTAATTATTAGCCAGTACTTAATGAGGGCATCCACGACTTTTTCTGCCACCAGGGCGGCGCCACTAGAAAGTGAGATATAATATTTGGCAGATGTCGTAGTGGGGAAGTTAATTTGTTCGGAAAATGTAAAACTTATTGTTTCATTTTGTACTATTAGCTATATTTTATAAGAATAACATTAAAAATAAGTAAACCAAACCACAGGTATTCATAATAATATAAAAATTAAAAAAAGGTTAAAAAATGTGCAAAAAATTAAAAAGAGTAAATCACTGACGCATTGTTTTGTGTATTAATATGACGGCATGTGCACCATTGCACGTGCCGCGGCGTTGGTGTAGCTAGACAGAATTCTTGTAAACAACACGTGCACAGCACACCTGCGCCATTGCACCTGCGGTGGCGCCCGTTTTGCTTGTATAAAACGGCCAGAGCGGCCGCCGTTAAGATAGTCTTGGCTCTAACGTGAAACGGTGCGCTTGTCGTATTCCGTTACTAGTTTATCCTCGACTCGTAGGATAATTAATTCGTTGTAAACGAATTAATTATTATTCCTAGCTACAAAATTAGTACTATACTTAATTACACATTCTATAAATATAATACTCTAGAAACTGATAAACTTTTATTAAAAAACAACTTCTCAATTAAATTACATTGTGTAACAACAAAGTGTCAACTTGCGACATCTGGTGAGCAGGAAATTATTAGCCCTCATTATAAACCCATCTGGTGGTAAGTGGTGATGAAGCCCTAGATGGTGCCTCAGTGTTTTTTTTTTTTGACATGTGTGGGTTTTTTTAATGTTTTAACTTTTTTTGGACAAAACAGAAGTAACTAACGAACTTAAAGATTAAATTTCGCAATAACCGGCCAAATTTGCAGAGAAGGTTCAAAATAAGTAATTAAAATAAGCAAATGGCGGCGAAAAATTTATTAAAAAATATCTGTTCTTTTTTTATCTTTTAAATTCAAAATGCGTGGTAATGCATTATTTTAATTAATTTTACTGCGCAAGCACACATTCGTAGGGATCGATAAGTAGGCAAAAACGTAGTTGCCCATAAATCACATTCCATTTGGGGTAATTACTTGTATTTTGAAAAAACCGCATATTTGAACATAATTTGAAAATTTGGGTACTCTTTGAAAATTAACCCTGTATATTGTTACATTCTGAAAGAGAAGAAAAATTTTCAATTACCTCCGATAGCCAAACAGCTTCGTATCTCAGGGTTCCCGGAGAGCTTGATGTGCTTGACAAAATGCAGGATAATATCATGAGTCTGCTTAGCCAACTCCCGGGATGGACAGATGATCAGCCCATAGGGTCCTTCATTTCTGAAGGATAAAGAACAATAGTTACATTTTTAAATAGTAGAGGTACGCTGCAGCTATATTATGCTTGTAGCATGAATGGGACGGCTTAACCAGGGAAGTATCACACTCTTACAGAACACCAACGTGAAATAGCACCTTTATGCTGAAGATAGATGTACATGTCTATGGGGCACAGCATACAATTACCATCAGGTAGACTGTGTGCTTGTTTGTCAACTTAACAATCTTTAGATCTGGTCGCAGCGGCTTGACGGGCGTATGTTTGACCTGACTGGTCTAAATTCAAATTTTGACACTGTAAAGTTTGGGTTCTACTTCAAGATTGTTTCTATAGCCGGTGTTCAACGACTGTCACAGTTTATGATGAAGCATTCTAAACCATATTGTGTAACATAATATGGTTTAGAATGCATCATGTAGAAAGCAGAATAATATCGGATAATTATCTGATAATTATGGGATCATTATCCAATAATTATCCGGTTATTATCCAGGAATATAATATGTAAAAAAAAGTATTTTAATAGTTACAATTCTTTTATTTCAAAACAAAATATGCTATTTGTTAGATACAATAACAAAATTTAAACAAATCAACATTATTTGTCATATTGCTTCTTTTCATTTGTCATATTCTTACATTTTTTGCATCAAGCCCATAAACTGCTATTTTTATTTTCAAGCATTCACGTGCTGGAGCCATGCCGCAGCTATATTAGTAGTATATTTGTAGCATGAATGGGTCGGCTCGGCCGGGGAAGGACCACGCTCTGATAAAATACCAGCGTAAAATAGCAGGTTACTGTTGCTGTGTTTCGTATGGTGAGTGTAGAGAACCGGAGACCCTTTTTACTAGAAATGAGGCATTCTATCTTAGTCCTCACGAGTGACAACGCATCTGCATTTTGATTTGCAAACTATGATAGATGTAGATGTCTATGGGCTACAGCAACCACTTACCATCAGGTGGACTGTGTGCTCACTTGTCACCCAAGACTGTTTAACTTCTTCGGGGAGAATTCATGGCTCGAATAATTGCATAATTCCTGTCCACACAATACGCGCTTAGACGTAGAGTTGTGGAAATCAGCCCATTGTTATCTATTCTTATCTTACAGTTGACTCAGGTGGTTGTTTGTGATATTAATTGGGGGAGGCCTACGTTCTGCAGTGGCTTTGTGAAGGGCTGTAATGATTACAGCCCTTCTAAGAGTTGATGATGATAAGAATTGGTCTGGATTGGCATCATTCTTTGACTATTTCAGCCTCCAAGCAGCAGTGCAGCTACCACTATGCCTTGGTTTGAAGAGTAAGAGAGCTAATATATTTACAGACTAAAGCTAATATATGCATTTTAGTGGCGTTTTTGTTTAAACAACATACTTTAAAAATGGTCGCAGGTGTACATTAACTGCTGTAGACACTTTTCAATCATTAACACACTAACGTTTGACAAGAAAATCCCAGTTTATGTTAATTGGCGACTAAGTCTTAAATGGTTACCAGTAAAAGATAAAACTATAAACACAAAAAAAATCTGATGATAATTGAAATCTATTTAATATTTGTACTATCCAATTACTTAATGAGTTCATAACGCGGTGTCAAGTCAAAAATCTCCCAAATCAAAGTGTCAAGGTGTTTAGTTTTCTCATTGCTCCGACATCAGATGAATAAGTATCTATGTGGTAGAGCCATACTGCTGCCGTATTACACACTCGCACGGGATATCTACATTAAATACCAGCATAATAATAATGTCCTCCAGACCGAATTTCGGTGACGGCGACCAGCCACAACGGAGATTGCCATCGGAGCAGGACAACATTATAGTGCCCAAGTGTATGCGCAAGCACAGGTGCACTCTCTATTCCCTCACTCTCATAGTCTGATGGGACGGTAAACCGACACGACCGAAAAGATCAGGCGCAGGACCAACGGTCTTACGTGCTTTCTGAGGCACGGGGATGAGCCACCACCAACTTCCTGACTCCGGGTCGCTACTGAACATTTCTTGATGGAAAAGCTCAATAACTGATTTATTTTTAGCTCGACCCGGGATTCGAACCCGAAACCTCATGATCAGCTGTGGCACTACTACAACCACTAGACCAACGAGACAGTCAAATGGCAGCATATTGTAAGTCAGATGTAACAACGTCGCTACATTTTAACTCTTATTGAGGGTAAATGTGTCTATGAGACAGTAATCAATAATGACTATGCTCTTTCTGGACCAATCTATGTATCTAGAAAAAATGGTTTGGGATTTAGAAAGTCTTCTTACCTAATAAATGGCATCTTTATCTCCTGTTCAAGACACATCATGATGATAGGCAGAATGAAAACAAGGGTCTTCCCGGAACCAGTGAAAGCTATACCAATCATGTCTCTTCCACTCAGAACTGCTGGAATACCTTGGACTTGGATTGGTGTAGGTTTCTTTATGCCTTTTTCTTCAAGACCTCGAAGGATACCTGCAATGTATTATTCTAGGTTAAAACTATCCTGTAGAGATTTTTGCACATAAATGTAACTGGATCCAACAAAAAAATTTGTGAATGAGCGTGATGTCACCATGATAGATTCCAAACTACTTATTCTACCTTATTAAAAACATGACATTATAAATTTTTAATCTCGCAAAGATTGTTACTACATCGATTTGACTGTCTATCTAAAACTTGAGGCACATTAGCTTAGGGGATTACCTAAAATTTTATATTAATGTTCTCCCAAACGAATTTCAATTGACGGACACAGGACAAAATTATTGGGCACGAATTTGTATATCTATACAAATAAATGAAATTTAAGTGTCTGTATGTAATATTAAAATAACAGCTTTTTAGTAAATACATATGAATGTATATATGGTACTTATAACACACAATTTTTAAAATTTTTGTTGGTCTGTTTGTTCCGGCTAATCTCCGAAACAGCTAGACCGATTTCAATGGGACTTTCACTGGCAGATAGGTGATGTTCTAAAGAGTAACTTAGGCTACTTATATTTGAGAAAGAGAATTTGGGTTCTGAGCAATATAATTAAAACTCTAAATTGCACGCGGGCGAAGTCGCGGGGAACAGCTAGTGTAACAATAAGCACAGATGTATTCTCTATTCTCTCACTCTCATTTCCGACAGGACAGCATTCAGACATCTACCTAGGCTTAGGAAACTGGCGTAGGAACCAACGGCTTTATGTGCTTTCTGGGGCACGGAGTTAAAACTTTGCTAACTTCCTGACTACAGTCTGCAACTGAGAGAAAAACCCAATAACTGACCCTTTAACCTGACTGGGTCCACGTGACTAGCAGTCGCACTTACGACCAAAAGATCAAATAGGATGCCCCACCCATAAAACTTTATAGTATACAAGCAAATCAAATGTGACAACCGACGGAGTAGAAGTGTTATGGAGTAGAGACCCCATCTAGGCAAACAGAATGGGACACCCCCTGACTAGATGGAGCGACGATTTGCGCAAGGTCGCTAGTAGAAACTGAATAGTGTGTAGTGTGAAAACTGTAGCCTAAAACTGGGTTAAGTGACGCGCCTTGGGAGAGGCTTATGTCCAAAAGTGGGATGCCGCAGGCTTATGATGATGGTGATGATGAACGCAAATATGAATGTAAAAATACGCCAATATGAAATCCGTATTGGCACCTCAAAAATTGTTACTTGCAATTTTGAGTTACGATTTACTTCTTCGCCAATGACATGTGAAAAGGTTTAATTGAGACCCAAACTCTGCTTAAATAAAATAAATAATTATAAAAATCAAAAAACCCGACTGCAAAAAAGACAATTTAAAAGTAATGCACTAAAACAACATAAACAAGATACGAAAGAAGAGAGAGAGAATAGAATACATATATTTGAAATAAAGTATTAACAAGTAAACTCTACTTCAATTTAACAGACTATACTGTATGATATAGTTTAGTAGCAAATGGAACCCATTAATTTTCTTTGGATTTATAATTTGCAATTGGGTCCCGCCTGTGCACATATAAAGCAGTGACACAGTGATACTATATGAGGGGATAGTTGCTTCATATTTAGAAGTCTGGAAAGCTGGCTGATCAATAAAAGTGTTTGCATCCCCTGCTGTTTTAAACTCAACCGATATCCTGTCTCGTCCAACTTTTTTGACTCCGTTACAAACTATATTTATAATAATATTATGATACAGAAAGTGACCGAATTTAATTGGTTTAAGAGTTACTCCGGACACTTGATCATTTCACATTTTACTTACGTGAACTACAAAAGGCGCAGTATCAACAGCGTACTTTACTTTTTTATTAATAAAATCAGGATGGGTATATGAGGATTGTATTGAAGGAAACCGTTGGTTTGGATCAGTAATAACAATTTTTTGTGGATGGGCAGACCCATTTCTTACTTGGGCGCCTTTACGGTTAATAGGTTATACATCATCAATGGAAACATTCCTACAATGGATATTTTTTATAAAGAAAAAACTAAATATCTGTTTGTATGTCAGAATGTATCTTTAAATGTTAGAATTTATTCTTTTAAATAAGAATTATGTTTTGTATTTTTCCAATATTTTACAATAGTTCCAATAGTTATAGTTACTTTACTACCAACCTTTAGGAAACTTCATGTGTTGGAATGTTCTGATAGGTGGCGGGACATCCTCCCCCTCAACAAGGATCCGGAGATGTTGTCTGATGAGGTCATTCTTCTCTGGTGGTCTCTCAAGAATGCAGCGAGGTGGTTTCCAAGAGGTTTTAATAGGTTCTTCGTATTGTATGCCTACAATGACATTACAATGGTTACACACAGAATATAATGTTATTTGCTGCACATTCCGTTTACCATTTTGAACACTGTATTTTTTGTAAAATAATTAAAAATTTAATTTATTATAAATTTAAAAAGAACAAATTAAATTAAACGTTGTACAACCAACTTCAATATATACCTAGTCAGGTCATAAATTTTGTCACATGTTTAATATAAAATAATTGAAACAAGTTTATTCATTATGTAACCATTTATATACCAAAATGAACTTAACAAAACATAGATTCTTATGACACTAAAGTTTATTCAAAATGACCTCCGTGATTTTGAATACAGGCCTTCAATCTGCGCGGCCAGTCATCTATCGCAGCACGAACAAGGTCCATGTCAATACCGGCGGCTGCCTTAATCAAGGATGTCTTGAGTGACTCCAAATTGGGATGAGGCTTTGTGCACGCCTTTTTCTACAAGTGTTGCCATATCTTGTAATCTAACGGATTCAAATCTGGATTGGAGGAGGGCCAGTCTTCGCCCCAATAAGAAACTCCCAACCATACCATGAGCGAGTCTTCATTGTATCGTTTGATGGTACGATAAACAAATCTTTTGGTTATATTCAAATTTTTCAGTATGTCAAAAATTTGAACTAGCGCGTAACCGCAACGATGCAACGCAATAACTGCAACACGGTCTTCTTTAAGCGTCCACTCCATATTTAAAAATTAGTAAAATTCTAAAATGTATACAGTTTTATTTTCATGAACAATTCGAAATTCAAATTCAATAAACTTTTTTGTGGCCAGCATTCTAAAAGAAAAGTTTTTACTGTGTGACAATACTTATGACCTGACTGTGTATTATTAAGGATAACTTAAAAACTATTGGTCAGACCTTGATTAAATGTATATGGAACCATTTTGTATGACTCTTAACTACATTTATAAGATTGGACACAACCTACACTAATCAAAAAAACAATATTACAAACATATTCATCATCATCATTATCATTACAGCCCTTCACAAGTCCACTGCTGAACATAGAACTCCCCCAATGAATGCCACAAAGCACGGTCCTGAGCCACCTGCATCCATCAACTTCCTGCATATCTTACCAGGTCGTCACTCCATCTAGTGATACACTTCAGCTTACTAATCCATTGGGCTATGTCGGTCACTCTGGTTCTACTGTGGATATCCTCATTTCTAAGTTTATGACGCAGAGAAACTCCGAGCATAGCTCTCCCCATAGCTCGCTGAGCGGCCTTAAGCTTTCTCATCCGGCCAGCAGTAAAGGACCACGTCTCAGTTCCATAGGCCATCACTGGCAACACGCACTGGTTGTACAGTCTCTACTAACATATTACAAATAAAAATTACTTAAAAAGCTGACCGATTGTTCTTCCTTTATTTTTAATAAGGAAAAATATGCTACCTTAGCAGGAGGGTTGGGCAACTGGAGAATATTTATCTTTTTTTTGTTATAAGGAAGGCTACTGCCCATCTCCTGTTTAATTTCCCTCTGCTGCATCTTATGACACCTACAGGACAATATGGGGTAGTAGGTATTCATACCGCCGCTACACCATTTTTATAGGATCCTATATACAATCCAAATGTCGTAATCATCGTGGCTCACACTTGAATATAAATACCTATATATATAGCCTGGCGTCAGAGACAAGTACAGTTAAGTAGGATTGACAAAGTCATTGGGCTCTAGTAGGGTGATAAACGAGCACACGGTCCACCTGATGGTAAGAGGTTGCTGTGACCCATAGACATCTATCTCGATCTCGATCTAGATATCTATCCTCAATTAAGAATCAAAATGCAGATGCGTTGTCACCCGTGAGGACTAAGTAGGAATGCCTCTTTTCCAGTAAAAAGGGTCTCTGGTTCTCTACTCACCATATGAAACACAGCAGTGTTAAACTGCTATTTTACGCTGGTAATCTGTGAGAGCATGGTCCTTCTCCAGTCGAGCTGACACATTTGTGCTGCTACTATACTACTAATATAGGTGCAGCATGGCTCTACCATGTATAAAATATCATATAATCAATATTCTTTAAAATGTTGATTGAGTAAATACTCACACTGTAATAATTTAAATTAGTTTCACTACTCTTACCTTTAGCTAACTCAGCTACACCCATGAGAGCTTTGCTCTGCGCAACACTCTCAAGAATATGCTGCTCTTCTCTTGCCTGCCTTTCAGCTGCTGATAATGCCCTAGCTTCTGCTAGCCTTTTAAGTTCACTGTGCTGGTCGAGAAGTGATACATTGTAACGTCTACCCCACTCCTCTTGAGATGCTAAAACACATTTAGTTTGGGAACAGAATAAATATTATGTACATAAATTTTATGCACAGACATTTTATTTTTTATTTTATTAATTAAAGGTGATACACAAGCATGAGAGAGACACCTATGTGACCTGTTTATCATATTCTGTAACCCTTTTAATGGAAATTGAATATAATATAAATATCACATACATTTTTGTTTATAAAAGAAATACTTAAAGGTATACTCACCGTCATCATCAGGATCATTGTCGCTAGAGCTTTTAGTCTCTGCTGCAGCCTCCGCAGCAACCTGTCCAAGCCTTCCAAGCTTTAACAACTTCTGCTTTTTACGTTCTTTTACCGGAATGTAAGGTTCATAATTGTCAACATCTTCTTCAGACTCTGAAGACTTTTCATCGCGCCTATAACGCTTTATAGGCAGGTTATTGTCCCCCATGGTATTGGACATAGTTGTTTATATTATCTTATTATAATGAATTATTTGTCATGTTGCCTTTGCTAAAATTAGCTAAAATATACACAAAACACAAACATAACCCCTACCGTATAAATACTCCTCTTATCTATGAACTTAGGCTTGGGTAAAAAATATCGATATATCGATATCAATATTATAAATCGCGATATATCGATATAACGATATTTATTTTAGAGTATCGAATTCGTATCAATTTCGATATATTTTAAAATATTGGATCGTTTTTTTCGTCGTCCATCCGTCAGTAAATAAAATTTTGGACCTTATCTTTACATCATGCAAATGATGACGATATATCGATATATCGATATTTATCACGCGATATATATCGATATTTTTAAAAATATCGATTCGATATATATCGATATATTTTTTTACCTTGCCCATCCCTATATGAACTATGAACATAACCAAAACCAAAAATTAATAATCGATAGGGATGCTCGATCATCATCGATGTCAAAAATGAAAACATCGATGTTTTATCAAAGATGTTGCCACATGTCAAACATCGAAACATCGATGTCGATAAACCCATAATCGATGATTGGGTACTTGCGAACACTGCGAACCTGCGAAATCAATATCAACTAAATCTTGCATCTCCTCTAAAATATTTAAAATTTTGAATAATTCAGAATGCTTGAACGCATCGATAACCTAAAAATATATCATTATGGTGTATCAAATTTAACTGTTAAGTGTCAACTGTAATGTCGCAGTTATCACTGATTTCGTTTTGTTATTGGTGTCGTTGTTGGTTGTAAGATTCTTTGTCGGTTTTGAGTTGAGCTTATTAAACATATTTTTTGTGCATGGAAGAATTCAGAGGATGCTTTGGGTATATTTTGTGACCTTTCCAAGGTCTTCGACGGTGTTTACCATGAGACATTAATCAGGAAGCTACAGTACTACGGCGTCAAGAACACAGCGCTTAAACTTATTATTTCATATTTAAGCAATAGAAAGTGGAAGTTTATTATCAATGATAAAAGTTCTTCCGGGTCATCTGTATTAAGGAGTGTCCCTCAGGGCTCGATTCTCAGCCCATTCCTGTTTCTGGTGTATATTAATGAGTTACCTCACCATGTAGGGGATAGTCATGATATAGTATTATTTGCTGATGATACTTCCTTGATTTTTAAACTTAAACGTCAATCATTTAAATGTGACAAAGTGAATAACGCTATATCAAAATTAGTGCATTGGTTTAACATTAATAATGGGGGGGGGGGGGGAGGGAAACTGAGAACTGTTGTATCCACTGTTTTTCTTGGCATCACTCTCGACGCAAAGCTTCAGTGGGGCCCTCATATATCCAAATTAGCAAGCGGACTAAGTTCTGCAGCCTATGCTGTAGAGGTCTCACTAGTGTTGAGACAGCTAGATTAGTTTATTTCAGTTATTTCCATAGCATAATGTCTTATGGGATTTTGCTACGGGGAAATGCGGCTGATTCAGAAACTATTTTTGTTTTACAGAAGAGGGCCATTAGAGCTATTTACAATCTAAAACCGAGAGAGTCTTAGAGATAAATTTAAAGAAATAAATATATTAACCTTGGCTTCTCAGTATATTTATGAAAATTTAATGTATGTTCACAAAAACAAAGATAGTTTTAGTAAAAAAAGTGATATACATTCTGTAAACCATAGGAACAAACACAAGCTAGTGATGCCAGTTTCTCAACTCCACAGAGTCATTAATTCATTCTTGAGGCAATGTATAAGCTATTACAACAAGGTCCCGGAAAGTGTACAGGTTCTATCTATTACCAAGTTTAAATGTTTTACTAAGCTAAAACTGTATAAAAATGTTGAACCGATTTAGATGATTATTTTTTTATTTGAAAGCTGTTGCTTCGTCATGTGGTCCCACATAAATTAGACGCCTATAAATCTGACCAATGGGGAAGAAAGGTTCTCGAGTGGCAGCCTAGTACCGGTAGGCAAAGTGTAGGGCGACCCCCCACTAGATGGAGTGACGACCTGTTAAGACATGCAGGAAGTCGATGGATGCAGGTGGCTCAGGACCGTACTTTGTGGCATTCCTTGGGGAAGGCCTATGTTCAGCAGTGGACTTATGAAAGAATGAAGTCTGACCAATTGCTTTTTAGTTATCCTTAATAATTTCTATTGAAGTCAGTTGTACAAAATTTGTATTTTTAAATTATTTTCAATAGCTGGCTCAACTCTTTATCAACATATAGGAACACATTGAAAGATACCTCTTTGTCAAAATTACTATTTCTTCAATCAATCGGCAAAAATATTGGACTATATAACAAATGAACTAGATATTTGTGAACTTCTTCCAATTTTTTTGAATTATAGTTTTACACCACATTGTTTATTAATTTATTTTATTTAATTAATTATAAAACATAAATCTATTAAATACATGTCCAAAAAACATCGATAATGGCCAACATAGATGTTTTGAGTAGGATAAACATCGAACATCGATGTTGAGATATCGATGTCATCATCGAAGTTTCTACAACATCAAGCATCCTTAATAATCAAAGACTTATATTTTTTTTATGTTAAGTTACTAAGCTGGATGTTTGTTCTTTAAGCCATTATTGAGAATATCTGTATTATGGCGTGTAGAGTACAAGGAGAACCGTCTTAAAAGGGGCGAAATATGAAAAAGTGTCCTACTATTTACTGAAAATAGAGGTTCCAAAAACTTTCACAATAGCGCTGGCGTCTGAAAAGCTACGATATGAAGATAGCAGTTGTGAATGGAGTGAAGTCAGGTGAATTCAAATATTTAAAAAATTTCATGACTAGAGTAGTTAGTAAAATGCTAGTATACAAAAATCAACTATTTACGTAGTACAAAACCAAGCGGATTGGTCGGTCCTTGTTTATTTCTCCATCTTATTCGAATTACTTTTGGCGCTTTTTTTAAATTTATCCTATGCTACTGCAGCGCCACCCTTATTGAACAGGTTTTTAGGGACACTTTTCATATATAGAGATGGTCCACCTTCTACTCTACACTCCATAATCTGTATGCAGTGGGGATATTCGATATACATCGATGCATCGTATTCACTCGACATTTACAATACGATGCATCGAATCGATCCGATATTTTGGAAAGTTAATGATGATATACTCGATGTATCGATGTATTTTCATAAAACATCGTATCTATGATAACCAGGCAATGATGAAAAGGGTATACTTATCTATCACTATTAATATTATAACTTCTAAATCAGAAAAAAAACATGCTCTGATTTAGAAGTTATAATATTAAACCTGTTGGTGGCGCCAGTTAACAATTAATGTTAGTCCCTTCGTGGAATCAAGAACTTGACCTGGACACACGCGTTGAGAATGGCGCCAGTTTTATCGAAATATCAATAAATCGGTAAATATAGCCATGGCTTATTCTTTATATAGAATAAGGATAACAAATGAGCACAGTCCCCCTGATGTTAAGTGGATACTGTGGCCCAAAGAAATCCATATTGATTGATAAAACAACTAATTAAATAATAATTACAACCATAACACAGTTCTTAAAAGCTGCAGCATGACTCTACCACGTTTGAAAACGTTAAAACCTTCAAATAACGTTCTTTCTGCGGTGCTACCGTAAAAAAAGACTAAAAGGAGATACTGGGTGAAGAAGCCGCTGTTTATACACTACTATCACCATTATCCAAGTTTCACATTTTTTTATTGGTATCCATCGTGAAGTGTGCTGCGCGCGGAAGTCGCTAACTAATTTATTGAAATTGCCCCAACTGCGCTACACACGTGGCAGTGGTAACTATGATCTAGGGACCAAGAAAGTTCTTGTGCCATTGCCCTTCTGCCGCAGGGCCGACTTAAAAAATTGCCCCTGCTTTTATAGACACATCAAAAATAAGGAGGCAATTAAGGATCATCCCCACTCTTACACCCTAGATTGCCCCTGCGGCAGGCAAGTGAGTAGCCGCCTTTAGACCATTTAAACCAGTGGACTCGCCTCGCATGATTATTCCCCTCTGCCAAGGTATTGGATTTAAAAATCTTGTAAGTTTATAAAAACTGTTTACTGAATTATTTATTAAATTTAATTTAATTATTATTAAATATTATTTATTAAGTTTTTATAAATGCACAAGATTTTTATCATAATAAGAAACGTTTCGTATAGCTAGTAATAGCTCGAAGAACCGACAACCGATGGGGAAGAAAGGTTCTCGAGTGGCTACCTCGTACCGGTAGGCGAAGTGTAGGGCGACCTCTCACTAGATGGAGTGACGACCTGGTAAGACATGCAGGAAATCGATGGATGCAGGTGGCTTAGGACCGTGCTTTGTGGCATTCCTTGGGGAGGCCTATGTTCAGCAGTGGACTTATGAAAGGTTGTAATGATGATGAATGATGAAGAGCACTTGGTAAGACTACTAGGAAAACACATAGTTTTTGGGTTGGCATATCTCTTATAGCATACAAGCATACGGTACTGGGAGGATCGAATGACACAAGAAAAAAATAAGTATTTCTAAATTTCTGACGTTACTGAAATATGACAGTCGTAGATGGATAATAGATGGAAGAATAATCAGAGTAATTACATACAAGAAGGAATATAGATATAATTAGGTATTTTTTAAATAATGTGGGCGACAAACGAGCACACAGTTCATCTGATGGTAAGTGGATGCTTTGACCCATAGACATCTATATCTATCCTCAATGTAGATGCGTTGCTGTCCCTAAAAATACCATGGAATGCCGTATTTCCAATAAAAAAAGGTCTCCGGTTCTCTACTCTCACTTTAAGAAACAGGAGCATTGAGCTGCTATTTTAAGATGGTATTTTTGAGCGCGTGGTCTTTCCCCGGTCGAGCCAACCCATTCGTGTTACAACCATAATGTAGTTCTAGCATGGCTCTACCACGTAGCTAATGAACATGATTTTTTATACACTTTTATTGTTACTGTTACTATTTACCAATTAATTTAAGCAAAATTATTAGACCATACTGCATAGCCTTACATGTATTTTATTCACAAATCTCCTTTTAATATGCTTCAGGATCATTGTTCGAAGTTATTGGTGGAAGTTATTATTATTTTTGATGACAATTTAACCTAGCGGACAGTTGACGACAATAATATCTCAAGGCGCTTAAGTGTTAGGAGCAGCAAATCGCCGGCGGGCAAGTTCCCGCTATTCAATGATGGAAGATAATTGATGAAAGATAGGTCCATGTGGTAGATTGATACGAAGTCTATGAATTCCACAGACTTCATGTTTTCTTGTACTCGGATATGATATTTGTGCCTGTCTGTTGGAGTCTAACGAGCTTAAAACGTAGGACGACGCTTTTGATCTCGTGGTAAATGCCGACAACGTCTAGACAGAGTATGGAGGTTAGGGTTGTCACAAATTAACAACTTTTACTAATTTAATTATTTATTTTAGATCTACATCGTTATCAACAGTATGATTACTAATATAAAAAATAAGTAATAATTTGTTCTTAGATTTTCCCTAAAAGTATTCACAACGTTAATTGCACGTCTCACAACGTGAGCGAGTGCTCTACTCTCGATATGTGGCCATACCTCAATTTCGCTACATAAAATCGTTCTTTTACTCGTAGCTAGTCATCAAATCTATATTATTATTAACGTTACAATGACTACACACATTGAATTATTAGTTTATTTTATAATTGATTCTCTAGGCTTTCGAAAGTTCTTCCAACTAAATCAGGTCTTCCAATAACGTCCATCCATAATTTGCATCTGAAATTTTTAAATACATAACTTAAAATTTTCATAATTATCACCACCAGAAATCTCAAAATTTACATCCGTATTGTATTATTAAAAAAATCCACCATCTTGAATATGAAAATTGATGCCGTTTTCGTAATTGGCACCCCAAGAAACCTCAAAATTAACATCCATAACATTAAAAAAGAATATGTCCACCATCTTGGATTTAAAAATGAATTCCATTTTCATAATCAGCACCACAAGAAACCTCGAAATTGATACCCATATCATATTATTAAAAAAATGTCCGCAATCTTGGATATGAAAATGGATGCCGTTTTCGTAATCAACACCCCAAGAAACTTTGAAATTGACATCCATAACATTAAAAAAAATAATAGTCACCATCTTGAATTTAAAAATGAATAACATTTTCGTAATCAACACCCCAAGAAACCTCGAAATTGATACCCATATCATATTACATATTAAAAAAATGTCCGCCATCTTGGATA
Source organism: Parnassius glacialis (assembly GCA_033319125.1). Taxonomy (NCBI): domain Eukaryota; kingdom Metazoa; phylum Arthropoda; class Insecta; order Lepidoptera; family Papilionidae; genus Parnassius; species Parnassius glacialis. The sequence continues at coordinate 13,078,188 of JAVANC010000015.1, read as the reverse complement.
TAAATATTTTGGTACTTCTTTAGTAGTGTGAGTGAATTTTGACATCTTAACAAGCAAAAGCGCCAAAGGCATAGCTTAGACATTAGTACGCTAGATGGCATGCAGAAGATATTATAATTATTATAAATCAATATCTTATATACAAAATTGATTTATTTCCTTTCTTACGGTTCATTAAAAAAACAATAAAATAACAAAACTGATAACCTTTTGACAGCAATGTATTTTATTTCTGTTGCTTGGCAACCATTTCTTAAATTCGTGCTATTATTAATTTAAATCAATATTATTATTAATTTTATTTTATTATGTTTATTAGATTAATAATTATTTATTTATTAATTAAATATATATAAATGAAATAATAACAAATATAAAACTATGTAAAATTGCTTTAATATAAATGTAAGTATAATGTTTAAAAATTGGTAAACAAGTTTACGAGGCGTAGTACGAGTAGCTCAGGTGGTTAGCGCTCGCTGTAAATTTTACAGTACGCGGGCAACCCGGGTTCGATCCATGCCGGTATTAATGAAATTGTTAATTGCACCGCGACCGACGTTTTCTTGCCCTAAAACTAATCTAAAAAAATAATCAACAAGTTAAATGATTTTTGTTTTAATTGTATTTTTGTAGTAGTTTGTTTAGAATCTACATTACCGTTGTATATTTATTTTTATTTTGTATTTACTATAAAATTAAAGAGTGTAATAATACTTCATTAAGTATGTATAACCACCTGCCCAATTCAATACGCTGCTGTTTTAGATTTGTTGTTACCTATCTCTTGTTTATGAATAGCTTATTACGTGTTATGTAATGTCAAATTTTCGTAATAATTGGTTATGTTGCAAATCATCTGTGTTATTAGTTCTGAGTGGATAGGCATGTATCAGGCGTGTTATTTCAAATAATACTTTCAGTAGTGTAAGGTTATAAAATAAAACTGCATTTTATTGTTCAGTGTTGAAATAATTTATTTCCCAAAATTATTATTGAATTAAATAGTTTATTTACACCTACAAATATAACTTTTATTATTGTCGTAAAATACTGGTATTCAGCTGAATCCGGTTTGACTGGGAGCCGACCCCAATATAGTTGGGAAAAAGGCTAGGCAGATAATGAATCGTACATAATATATATCGTAGCAGGTGGCGTTTTGTAGTTCTGCCTATCCATACAGAAAAAAGGAAAACATTTTTTTTTTCATTCACGCCATCTAGTGTTCAATTTTCGTAAATATAGGGACTAAGAATTCACTATGTGTGTGTAAACGACGCTGTATTCAATGACAGATGTTATTTTAGGGCTTTGTGTCGAATTGTGTGGATTTTAAGGCAATGATATGACCTAGTACAATAAAGTAAAATGTCTGAGTACCGCGATTGCTGCTTCTACGACTTAATAATGTTCCAATTACACAAAAACCCAAATAAACTAAAAAATGATGACTTCAGCGCCATCTCGCGGGAATATGGCCGGGAACAGACCGTATGTTTCACCATAATGTAGTAAATATGCACCCCCACCGGCTTGTTCTGTTTGTACTTGCCCAGACCACGAATATATTTACTAGATTTTTATATTTTACTAGCTTTCCACGCTGCGGTTTGCCCACATTAAATCAAATTTGCCTGATAGTAAGTGTCGATCATCGTCCATGAACAATTGCAACACCAGGGAAATTTCAGGCACGCTGTCGGTTTTTTAAAGCGCATTTCTTAAAGGTCTCTAAGTCGTATCGATCCGGAAAATTCGCCGGTTGAAGATGATTCCACAAAGAAGTCTAGCGAGAAAGAAAACTATGCGATAGCATTGTAATAATGGACCGCAAATCATCCAGGTGGTGAGGATGGTACCGTAAGTTTTGTCCCGATTTGCATTGGTGGAATTTGGCGGCTGGAATTAATCCGAACTGTGTCTTAAGAACTCCCCGTGGTAAATGTGATAAAAATTGAAATGGGATGCAACATCTCTTCGTAGCGACACTGTATTGACCCGATCAGAAAAAAACTCGGTCGTCAACGATGTTAGCCAGTCTTCGCTTGATACGGCTAAGTGGCTGGCACCAGGGTGCCCCGGTTCAGAGATGAGAAAAGTACTCCATGTGAGGGCAAACTTACGCCTTGTAAATTTGCAAACGGTATGCCGGCATGAAATACTGTCCAATTTAGCCTTCACTTCCAAGTTCCAAGTGACCGCGGAACTGTATGTCATTCGATATGTGTATGCCGAGGATTCCGATGTTGGTGAGACAACGTGGGAAGTGGCTTGAAATTGAGGAGATATGAGAGAGGTGTTTTTTTTAATGGTAAACGTGCAAGCCTGTATCTTCTAAAGTTTAAACTGGACTAGAGTCGTCCACAATTAGAGATTTTGCTTAATAAAGACTAACACATTTTCTTGTATAGTTGTTTAACGGCGTTATAAGCTTTGGTCATAAACTATTTTAGAAACCAAAATATACTTAAAGGAAATGAATACACTAGACTCCTTAACATAGTGATTATAATAATCTCTTTTGTTCTCTTTCTTCAAAAATGGAAGTATTGTCATCATTGTTATAGATACCTACTTATTACCGAACGTATGTCAATGTGTCATTGTCAAAACCAAAATATGCAAGTGACACGTAATTCTCAATAATTAAATTTTCTTTTTGTGACCCTCAGATGTGAAAATTCGCGAAAATTTATATTTGTATCGTTCAATTATAAAGCACTACAATGTCTGATAGAGGTTTTGGTGATCACGCGTCTAAGAATCTTGTGAAAAATCCGCTTTTGTCGACTGCTGTGATTGGTGTCTCTCTCGAAGATTTGACGCATAATGCTGTGTTGCTGCCCGCCGTACCTAGCCAAGAACTGATCACAAGACAAGGTTAGTGCTATTTTGATCACTGTATGTTGTGTAAAAGAGTTGTAGCCTTGATCGAAACATACAATCAAGCGCAGAAAATTGGCATACTTTCCTACGTGAACTGTCAGTTTTCGCGAATTTAGCGATTGTTATCGTACATTTTTGTGTTCAGCGTCGCGATATAATGGTTTAGTGATCGATAATATATCTTTTACAGCTTGTCACATGTTGGTGTAAATTATTTTAACAGTTTAAATTAATTAAACACTATATCTAATATTTGTTTTACAAGTTGCCACTTCCAAGTGTGCCATGTCGTCATTTTTATATAAATCATGTAAAAATACTTCATTTAAAAGTGGATGTATGCTTAAATTTGAGGATTTAAATTGGAAAAATGTAAGCCAACAAAAACTTAAACATATAGTAAGTACATAACTTATTACAGTATATGTAAGATTAAAGTCCATGTTTTCTGTATTAACGATTTGTATCTACAATAAAATTATCTGATTATTTATAAGGACACTAGAACATCAGGTGAAAATAATAGTTTGAGATATAGGCCACATTTATATAGATAGCAAATTCATGTTGAGGGAAGATGATAAATAAATAGTAATGTTATTGACTCGATAATCAATCTATATTTGATTGAATCCGAGAAATAATATTCATAGGGTATATAATAAAAAAAAACAAATAAGAAAAGTTTAATGGTGCAAAAGGACTTCATATTCTGTTGAAATATTTTGAAAAAAGTATAAGTTATTGAAGGATCTAGGCTTTGTTACATTTTGGTGATATTCATGCCCAGAACTATTAATTTTAAAAATCTTTCATGTTTAATGTCCATAGTTTTTAGAAAATATGTTATCCAATCAAACATTTGTGACTACACAAGTATCCAAAAAACTGATGAAAAACTGATTCATGATGTAAACATGTTGAATTTGATACCTTCTAAACCTTGTAAGAATAAGGGTGATGAATGTATACACCTGATTGTAAGTAGCTGCTGTGGTCCATATATATTTATACATCCTGCATTAATAATGAAAATGTAGATGTGTTGACAGAGGACAAGGATAGAATGTCTTATTTGCAGTAAAAAGTTTCTATGGTATCCTGTGAGAGTGTGGTCTTTTACTTGTTGAATTGCCACCACATAGTCAAGTTATGCAGGGGCCGGAGAACATTTTAAATACAAATTTTATTAATTTAAAGATGTTTATTCGCTACAAGAACTCTCTTAAGACTAACTTAATACTCTATGCTTAAAAACTTATGCATGAGAGCCCACACAGGAGCTCGGCAGTTTCCGTTTGTCCACTCAGCACATGCCTGTAGTCTACAATCAGAATATTCTGCTGACGCGGACATCTAGGTGGGTTCCACCACCCATAACAATGTAGGTTAAAGCTTTGTAAATATGTTTTAGTCCGAGTGTGTGATATTAAGTGTTGAAATATTTTTGAAATTTAAATATGTTTAAATTTTTTGTAGTTGGTTTTGCAATTGTAATAATTATTTCTAATTTTCAACTTCAGCCTTTTGTGTAACTGCTTGAATTGCATCCGCTGTTCATAGTGGAGGAGAGCATTGATGATTTTGAACAAAGATCAAAATAATTTTAATTATTATAAATTTTTTTTAATATATTAAATTTATAATTAATTATCATAAATTTTTTGTGGTTATCTGTTGTCAATTCTGATCGATCCTTTCAGAAAAAGTGCAGTTGAATTTTGCAATACGTAAAAGGGAATTTCAAATTAAAACAAGGTTCACGAGTCTTATTTCTGTAGGTTTATATGGTTCCATATATTAACCAATTTGTTGCGGTACCGATTTTCGACAACTTTTATCTGTGGCGGCGAACAAATATTTCATGATACGCCTATTGTGCCATCAGCCATGTGTAAAAGTAATGTTCTTTTTTATGCTTTTTTCATTTGTTTAGACCTAATTAAGTTTATTTGACATTAAACATCAGTTACAAACGGAAGGACACTTGTTTTTAGTGGGTAACTACTTGTTTTTCTACGTGTTTTATTTGAAATTGAGAGTAAGTGACTTTTTTATGCAGAGATTACAAACCTTTTGTACTATTTTTTTGTTTTATAAAAAAAATCATTTATATAAGTAGGTACAGCTAAATCACCCTGGAAAACCTTGGTCTTTATTAAATTAAATTTTCACCTAATAAGTAATAAGATTTGTAAATATGAAACAATCAAGATCCTTAATTTGGAAAAAATATAAGGTTTATGATTCATTGATATTTACAAATGTTAAATATTATTTAACGTTATACAAATATAAACGTAAAGTCGATCTGAAAACGTCTAATTAGTAAGAATAGCAAAACAAGTGATTTCAAAAGGAAGAAAACGCGGGCGCTATACGGCGGCGGATTGACAAAAGACTATTTATTAGTGAACTTTTTTATGCATGAACGGTTTCGAACTGTTTCAAGCAAAAATAAACCTTATACCATATCACAAGAGCACATGGTACTTCGTAGGTCTATTCGGCCATATGATAGTAATAAGACTGCAGCTCAACCATTTTAAGTAAAATTAAACAATAAGACAAACACATTGTTTTTTTTAACAGGGGACTTGTTTTCCAGAAATTTATTTACAACTTGAGTTTGTGAGCGATTGCAATGAGTGCTATTATTTGTTACTTATTAGACTATTTTTCCACAACATGATTTGATACCCACAAAGTAAATAGAGTACTATGCACAAGGTAAAAAAGGTTTTCGACCCCTGAAAATTTCAAATTACCAAAATATCCAGAAATGAAGCTGTAGGCATGAACTACTTGCAAAATAATGAATATTTTGTTCTGGATAAATCTTCCAAAAAAGCAATTTGAGCGAGTTATAACAATTTTTAAAAATGACACAACTCGCGTGTCATACGCCACACACAAAATTAATCTATGGCACGCCTGGCTTGCCCCTGCACTGAACCGGTTAGTTACAGTATATAAAGACATTTTTATATAAGGTTAAACAATTTTTTGTATTTGAGCTTAGTCTGAATATTTCTTTTTACGTGGAAGAGCCATGCTGCAGCTGTATTACTAGTATAGTTGTAGCACAAATGGGTCGGCTCGAACTTGGAAGGACCATGCTCGCACAGAATACCAGCGTAAAATTGCAATTGTATCTCGTACGGTGAGTGTAGAAAACTGGAGACCCTTTTTACTAGAAACAAGGCATTCCATCTTTCCTCGTGGGTAACAACGCAGCTGCATTTTGATTCATAATCAAGGATAGATGTAGATGTCTATGGGTCACAGCAACCACTCACCATCAGGTTGACTGTGTTCCCGTATGTCACCGTATCTAATAAAAAAAAAATCGCAATCAGTTTTCACAAATTTCAGTCGAAGCCCTTCAGCATTGCTGTTATAAAGTATTTGCTTATTATTTTTTTGGTGAATTCTATTAGCTGACATTTTATGTTCAATAATATATTGTTTTAACCATTTTTAAAAGTATTAATGTGGTATTTTTTCCAAACATCCTAATGTCATTGGCAAATGGTGTAGGCCAAATATTATTTACTTATTTTCAATAAAATTACAAACAATAGTGGACCGGGGATTGAAGACTTGGAGACTGTGTGGTATAATGTCAAGAAAGGTTTAGTAGATGCAGCTACCGAAGTATGTGGTGTAAGTAAGAGAACGAATGAAAGGAAAAATAACACGTTATGGTGGGATGATGAGGTACGGATGGAAGTTGAAGCAAAGAAGATGGCTAGATTTACTAGCAACCAAGGCTAGTCATTCTAGCAGTATGAATGATGATATTGAAAGGAAAAAGGCAGTCTTTAGACACCTAAATAAGAGAGTAAAAGAAGTAGTTGCAAGGAAAAATTAAGAAAGAACGGATAAGAATGATAGAAGAATATCGGATAACTTCCAGACAAACATTAAAATGTTCTGGAAACTCGTAAGAACTACCAGGGGACATTCAAAACAGCCTAGAATTAATGCTATACGAGACCAGAATGGCTGTATTTTGTATGACGAAGTTTTGAGTTTAAGGAGATGGAAGGAATACTTTGGAAGCGTGTTTATGAGTGATGAGACGTTAGAATTAAATGAAATAGAAATTCCGAAAGAAGAGGAAATAGATAGAGATATAAGTATGGATGAAATAATGAAAGCAATGAAAAGTATGAAAGCAGGTAAGGCAGCCGGATATGATAGAGTATCTCTCGAAATGCTAAGGGCTGGAGAAGGAGTGGTGGCAGACCTGCTGCACACCTTGTTTAATTTATGTTGGGAACTTAAGCGGGTACCGGGAGACTGGTGCAAAGCCGTGATAGTCCCAATATATAAAAGAAAAGGATCACAGCAGGACTGTAAAAACTATCGTGGTAAGAGTTATGAAAAAAACTGATGGAAAAATTTGGGATCTGCAAGCGGAATTTAGAAAGGGAATGGGATGTACGGATCAGGCCTTTTCCATGGGCATGATCGCGGAGAAGTTTTTGGCCAAAAACCAAAAAGCTTTTTGTGCGTTCATAGACTTGGAGAAGGCTTATGACAGAGTGGACAGGGATGTGTTATGGCAAACACTGAACTCATTTGGGTTGAGCACTGGCTTGATACAGGCATTGAAGTCTCTATATATGGACTTTAGTGCTTGTGTCAGGATCAACGGGGCCTACTTGGACTGGTTTGGCATCCATAAAGGTGTCAGACAGGGCTGTGTGGCTTTCCCGTGGCTGTTCAACCTATTTATGGACAGTTGTTTGGAAAATTTGAAAGTAGAAGAATGCGGGTTAAGAATGGGTAAGTTAACCGTCAAATGCCTTTTGTACGCCGATGATCAAGTCATACTTGCTTCGTCGGCAGCCGAGTTGCAAATGATGGTTACATTAATGAACAGGACATTAAAAGAAAAGGGAATGAAAGTGAACGCAAGTAAGACGAAAGTTATGGTTTTTGAAAGAAAAGAAAGTAAAACGATGTGTGAAATAAGAATAGAAGGGGAGTTGGTAGAGCAAGTAGATGAGTTTGTGTATTTAGGATGTGTGTTTAGCAGGGATGGTAGATATGATAATAATATAGAACGACGAGTGAATGCAGGAAATAGAGTGAATGGGGCTCTACACTCTATTGTGAAAAGTCAGAATGTGTCCAAAAAGGCACGTATGGGAATTCACAATGCTGTGTTAGTACCTACTTTAATGTATGGTAGTGAAAGTTGGGTGTGGCAGAAGAAGCACGAGAGTAGAATAAATGCTGTAGAAATGCGGTCATTAAGGAGTATGTTAGGGATGAATCTGAATGACAGAGTGAGAAATAGTTTAATAAGAGAAGAGTGTGGTTTACAAGATGATGTTGAGACCAGAATTAAGAAAGGAATGCTTCGGTGGTTTGGTCATGTAGAAAGAATGAATGAGGAAAGAGTGACAAAACAAATTTATGTTGCAGGGGTGAACGGCAGAGTCGGGAAGGGTCGCCCTAGGCGAAAGTTTATCGACCAAATTGGCGATATATTGAAAATGGGCCAAATCAAGAGTACCTTTAACCGACGAGCGTTTATGCGTAGGTATATGGATGTGGAGGAAGCGAGAGAGGTGTGTCAGGATCGTGCCAAATGGAAGTCCATAGTCTCTGCCTACCCCTCTGGGTGACAGGCGTGAGTGTTTATGTTATGTTATGTTATGGATTGATCCTTAAGGCATTCCAGAATTAGACAAATACCGAACAAAATCAAAACCACTAATTGAGCAGTTCATGAGATATGAACAAAGTCCAAAAAAAAAGGATTAAATTTCAAACAAACCACCACCATCCACCACCCGATGCTTAGTAACATGAAATGATAAGTGTGATAGCAGACTTTCATAAATCAGTCTATATAGAGTCAACTTATATTTTACTGTTGAAACACTCAGAAATTGTAATTTAGACTCAAAAACTTTACGTTATAATGTTACTTAAATAAAAGATATAACCAAAATAAATATGGTATGCGAACCAACAGTAATACTTTTCATCACTAATGTGACAACAGGCAGCCGCTCTGCAAAACTGCCTCCCTTGCTTGTACTAAAAAATGACCACGAATGGACAGATCAACTACACCCAATTATGGCTTGTAGAATACTGATCTTAGCTAGTTCCCTGCGTCGTGATTTATATTGCTCGAATAAGGCTTATTGTGACTTGTCGGTGCGGTAGCGGTGCGGGATCTATAAGCTGTGTATCGAAACGATACCGCGTTGTCTTCAGCTACTCACCTATCTGTATAAAATCCTGCAGTACCGAAGATGTCATCTTCGAGTGATGACGATATTTTGGCGTGTTATTATATTTATCGCCTACGTAAAAGAAGAAAACGTTATTGCCGTCATCCATTTATCGAAAATAATATTAATTGCCGACTTTTTGTTGCGGCTAAAGAACTTTCCCAAGTTGACGAATTTTTTTTATTGATGTATAGAATGTCAAAAAAAAACTTAAGAGAGCTTTTGAATTTGTTGACTACAGTATTAAGAAAGCAAAATACAAGTTTTATCTAAATATACGTTATCCTCTGTCATATCCTTTCTGCCAGTTTATAATTATACAATGCAGGATGTTTTTCAATTTCTAGTACTAAAACGACGTTAATATCTCGCTCTGCCATCTTGTTTGCACGACCGTGCGCGGTAAATATCGAACGGCGCCTGGACCCGAGACGCGGTAAAACGAAACGATCCCTCCCCGCTCCCGCACATACCGCGCCAATTAGAAGACGCACCGACAAGTCAGTAAGCGGCCTAAGTGTCAAAGTCAAGATCTACCCTCAGTTCTGTTTGTCTCTTTATTTCCTACTGTCATCTATAACATTTCTTTATTTTATGACGTCACTTTATTATTAAATATGTGTCTATGAGCACATAATTTATAATCATATTTTCTAAAGAATCAATCGCATGCATCATAGATTTGTTTCTGGTCGGTCACCTAATTTACGTCCTAATTATGTCGATCACTTAATTACAACAGTGGTAGAGCCACGCGGCAGCTTTTGCTGTCGCGCGGATGGGCCGGCTCGAACCGGGGTGGTACCACGACCTCACAGAATACCAGCGTGAAGTAGAGGTTTACCTCTGCGTTTCGCTTGGTGAGTGCAGGTGGCCGGAGGCCCTTTTTACTGGAAATGGGGCATTCCATCTTAGTCCTCACGGGTGACAACAAATCTGCATTTTGATTCGCAAACGAGGATAGATGTGGATGTCTATGGGCCGCAGCAACCACTTACCATCAGGTGGACTGTGTGTCCGTTTGTCATCCTTATCCTATAAAAAAAAATCACCAGTTTAACATTTTTTACGTAGTAAAGCCCCATGTTGCAGTTGTATGATGGTTGTAGGACGTATCGGTCGGCTGACCATGCTCTCATATAATACCAGCGTAAAATAGCAGCTTAATGCTGCTGTCTTTCGTATGGTGAGTGTAGGGATCCAGATACCCGTTTTTACTGGAACTGAGATGGAATATAGTCCTCAGACATGATAACGCATCTGTATTTAGATGTATATAGGCCATAGCATCCCTTTATTATCAGGTGGACTGTGTGCTCGTTTGTCACCATTTATTTATTTAAAAAAATATATAGCCTCGAACTTAAACTGACACTTGACAGTTACGTTTTTTTCTCGAGGGTTATTTGAATATTTTGTCCTGCTATAACGATTGTTCAAACAATATTTTTGTTTCACCCCTAAGAAATTAGCGTTTGCTATAGGCCAATGAGGGCTAATAATCTTCCACTAACCAGATGTCGCTAGTTGCGACTGAGGTAAAGTTTTTTCTTACACAATGTCAGTTAATTGAGAAATTAGTTTTAAATAATAGTTTATCATTATCTAGAGTATTATATTAATACACAGCACAATTCGTCAGTGGTTTGATTTTTAATTTTTTGCACATTATAACTCTTTTTTTTTTAAATTGTCTTTTATTTATATTTTATAGTTTGGTTTATTCATTTCTATTGTAATTAATATAAAATATAACTAATAATACAGAAAGAAACCTTAAAGATTACATTTTCCTAAGAAATTATCATCCCCGCTATGAAATCTGTCAAATATTTTACCTCACTGTAAAGTGGCGCCGCCCTGGTGGCAGAAAAATTCGTGGATGCCCTCATTAATAGGTCGGATAACTATTAGCTCAGAATATTTGTGAGATAAATGTAATTTGAAAAATTTAATACCAATTACTCAACTGTTGGTCAGACATTTTGTCTTAGAATTGAAAAAAGAACAGCCCTAAATCAGTTTGCATTGTGAATGTTGGATTCTCTTGGATAAATAAGTGTGCAACATTGGCGCGTTAGAAAAGACAGACTGAGCATTGCATGTTACCATGCAGAAGTATGCTTTCTATTTATTTATTATATTTATTTATCTGCGAACACCTTTAACTAGAGTTTACAAAGGGCGGACTTAATGCCTTCTCTATTAATTAATTCAGATGCTGGTAGGTGCAAATTAAGGACAAAAAATGTTTTAAAATAGGACGAGCTAAACTATTAAATTCTATTCTACTTAAACATATAGTACTAGTATGACACATATAAATACAATTCACATACAAACACACACTCACACACCCGATCCATATATATCTTTATCATCATCATCATTACAGCCCCTTCACAAGTCGACTGCTGATAACATAGTACTCCGCCAAGGAATGCCGCAAAGCACGGTCCTGAGTCACATGCATCCGTCGATGTCCTGCATGTATCTTACTAGGTTGTCACTCCATCTAGTGGGGGTCCGCTCTACACTTTGCCTACTGATACGAGGCTACCACTCGAGAACCTTTCTTATAACTTTTCTTTCTTTCTTTCTCAATCACAAGTACAAGTAGACATTTTAACATTATTTTCTATTTTGTATCACAGCGCATGACCGATACCTACCTACGCATACAATCGGTGGCAAACGAAATCCCTTTCAATAGTTCTTATTTATTTCAGTATATTATTCAGTTTATTTGTTATGGAATCTTTCGTCCAGCAAACATAGTCCATAAGCTTTTTGATGATTTAAGGAAACAAGAGATGACATGGCTCAAAAATATTTTTTTGTTTTTGGATCTTTGTCAATATGTGATTTATATGTTATGTTATATCTGTAAAACTCCTCCAAGATATAGAAGTTCCTAGTGAAGTATTTAAAAAAAAAGGTAGTCTAGTTTGTCTGGAAAAGGATATAAAAACAAATCAAAAGTTAATTTTTTTTATTAAAATAATTTTACAAAAATCATTTATGGCTCGGTGCTTACCTCTAAATAAATTTAAACAACTTAACTGTTATAACTACCCGTATAAATAAAGAAATATTAACTTGATTTTAAGAATGTACTCTGTATTTATTTAGAAAAGTTAAGAAAAAGGTTGAACATTCCTTTAGTTAATATTTCTGTTAATTCAACAATACTAACAATTAATATTAACCATGGAGTAGAATTTTAATGAGTTTTTAAATAATTTGCCATTTCTGATAATATATATATAATCCCATTTCATTTATTAAATATAATTAAAGTTTTTTTCTTATATTATAATAAAGTCTCGTGATGCAGCGGTTTAGCAATTATTTTCGGTGCTGACGGACGAGGGTTTGTATCCTTCACAGACATAAATATGTATATGGCTAGAAGTTAGCCCTTGTGCGAGTTATGTCTCCAAGATATATTAGAAAATCTTAGTGTCCAATCCCATAGTAAATACAAAGGGAAATAAAAATAGAAATAACGTATACTTCACTTTTTTTTTAAATGTAATTGATCGTGACCTGGCGACATGAGTAGATCAATAGAAACATGGAAAGAACAGTGGCGTAGCTCTCTGCGCAGGCACAATAAAACAATAAACTAATATGAACATGAATATGTGTTGTCTTTTTGCTAAGAAGGCTAACTTAAAAGTTACTAAAATTGGTCCTTCGAGACAGACTTTAAATTCTTCTTAAATATTCTTTCAACAGCAAGAAATATCATCATCATAATTACAGCCTTTCATAAGTCCACTGCTGAACATTGGTCTCCTCCAAGGAATGCCACAAAGCACGGTCCTGAGCCACCTGTATCCATCGACTTCCTGCATGTCTTACCAGGTCGTCACTCCATCTCGTGGGGGGTCGCCCTACACTTCGCCTACCGGTACGAGGCTGCCACTCTAGAACCTTTCTTCCCCATCGGTTGTCGGTTCTTCGTGCTATATGGTCGGCCCATTGCCACTTCAGCTTACTAATCCGTTGGACTATGTCGGTTACTCTGGTTCTACTGCGGATATCCTCATTTCTAAGTTTATCACGCAGAGACACTCCGAGCATAGCCCTCTCCATAGCTCGCTGAGCGACCTTGAGCTTCTTCATACGGCCAGCAGTGAAGGACCAGGTCTCAGATAGCAAGAAATATACAATTCCTTTCTGTTCCACATATATTTTTTTTTGTATAAAATGTATATTTGTTTATAAGTTGAAATACGTAATCTGTGCTTTATGCGTTTTTTATAACCATATAAAATATTATTTAAGAAAATTATAGCGTATGGGGAAAATTTACCGTAATAGCATCGCTTGACAGTCAGATCGAATGTTGCGGTACTATATTTGAAACTAAGTGCATAAACATTTAAACTAATGTTTACACTTCTGACCTGTTTTTTTTTTAATTTTTTTCTTCCACTGCTGGACATGGGCCTCTTCCAATGCCGGAAGGATTTATCTTTAACGTCACCAAACGCCAAACAATTGAGCAATTTTGACGCTGTCTACGTTTATGTTTGACAAATTGTTTACTGAATATCGTAATGAAAAAATGGATGCCCTCCCCTCATATAATGAAAGTAAAGTTACTTTAAAGATTGAAATGGCTAAAAAATATTTTCCTTTCTTCTTATGCTCTCATATTTTAACAGATTTATACTAACATCAAAATATAACAAATTATTTATTCTTAATAAAATTAAAGTACATAATAATTTTATTTTAAATTAAATAAATACTATGCACGCAAGGAATGTTGTGAAATCTTGACTCGATTGAGACCGATTTGATTGACCTATTGGTTTGTTTGCGCTATCACATGACATTGGTGAGAATATGGCCAACATGTGATAGCCATTTTTACAATTTTTGGTATAAATTACGTAACGTAAACATGGAAAAAGACAAAAAGCATTAAGTAACTGCCGCATTTCTTTCACAATTTTCTCTTAATTTTAAAAATAACTTTACTTTGAGAATATAATAGAATGGTTAATTAAAAAACGAATTTTTAATTCCTTCCCTTGAAAACAATAATTTTACATATATTTTTAATGCTTAATTAATGGCAACATTTTGTAAAATTTACAAATGGATTTGACGGTACCTTTTTTATTATAAAATCATTTACAAACTAAACACGTGTATTAGTACATTAGTGACTAATTAATTTTATTACTCTCATATATTTAAATTTAAATAATAATTTATAACCTACTATCCTAATGTCCTTGTATTTTGTTTCGAATTTTTAAAATTGGCATCGAGTTTTATCAATGAGGGTTAATAATATTCCGCTCGCCAGATGTCGCCAGTTGACACTGAGGTGAAGTTTCTTGTTACACAATCTCATTTAATTGAGAAGATAGATTTAAATAGAAGTCAACTAGTTTCTAGAGTAATAAATTAATACACAAAACAATGCCTATGTAAAATAATATGCTAATTTAACTTTTTGCACATTTTCAACACTTTTTTTCTACTTTTATGAATATTTGAGGTTTGGTTTATATATTTTTATAAAATATAACTAATTAGTACAAAAAGAAACTTTAACCTTTATATTAACCGAACAAATTAACTTCCCAACTATGAAATCTGTCAAATATTACACCTCATTTTTAAGTGGCGCCGCCTTGGTGGCAGAAAAAGTCGTGGATGCCCTAATTGAAACGGTAATATTTTTATGTATATGGCATTCTCAACTTTGAAAGTGTTACCAGTATATATTTTTCATTTCCTTATATTACATACTTACAAAGTGTAATACTTTTTTTCACTTTTAATATATTTTTCTTATCATTAAGACAATATCACGTTAATAAATTAAAATATTAAATACAATGTAAGATGGTGTTGGCGGTCTGGCACTTAGCTAATGTTTCTTGACGACGTGTTGTAAGAGGAGAGTTCTCTTGAAGATCTGCTGCGTTTGACGCACCAGTATATCAGGAATATGACGAGGGCAACCAAGGCAATAAACAGGAGCACTCCCAGCACTATCGCGGCTATCCCTGCATTCGATATGTAACCTAAAAATTAAAATATTTATAAATATCAAAATAAAAAAAAATTGACGAAGGGCGTATCTATGGCATACCACGAAGGAATGCAATATTTGTCTTAGTTAGTTTATATGGGAAAGAGTGCAGAAAGCTAAAATTTATATAGAAGACTAGCTGTTCCCCGCGAGTTCGCCCGCGTGTAATTTAGGGTTTTTAATTACGTTGCGCGACCCTAATTCTTTTTAAAAAATATAAGTAGCCTAAGTTACTCCTTATAACATCAGCTATCTGCCAGTGAAAGTCTCGTCGAAATCGGTCCAGCCGTTTCGGAGATTAGCCGGAACAAACAGACGGACAAACAAACAGTTACTTTGACATTACAAACAGACACTTAAATTTTATCTATTTGATGATGATGTGTTACCAATACATTAATCCGGTTGACTGGTAGAAAATGCCATATGGCATTAAGTCCGCCGTTTGTACCTTTAGTACAATAAAGTGTATAAATAAATAAAATAAATAAATAAATAAAATAAAATAAAACTAACATTGTTTACGTTCATACTGCCAAATGTCAAATACGAGTACATATAGTTTGTAGTCAAACAGTCGCACAGAGTAGAGATTTTTGCAAAAGAAATTTAAAATATTGCCAACAAACAATACTACATAATTTTGTGTGATTTTAAATATTACTTCTGTTTTTTATTTGTGTTGAACATTTAAGATATTTAATAACTTGTCATCTACTTACTATATTTCTGCAAATAAGTGTATGAAATGACACCCCTTTTTCTGCCGACTTCCAAAAAGGAGACGGTACTCAATTCGAGTGTATGTTTTTTTTTATGTGTGTTACCTCATAACTTTGTACTGGGTGAACCGATTTCGATGATTCTTTTTTTATATGAAAGCTGATAGTTCTCGTATGGTCCCGTATGAATTTGATCAAGGTCAGACCAATGGTTATTGAGTTATTCTTAAATAACCTATATTGAAGTCGCTTATATTGAAGTCGGCTGTACAAAATTTTTAATTTTTAATTATAATAGTGTGTGGAGTGTTTGTCGAGGCAAAAAAGCGTTTATGTTAGGTATATGAGATATCTGTGTTTAATATGCAGTTAGAAGTGAAGTATAGCTAGCTAGTTTAATATACAAACTTAAAACTTTAATGATATCGACCACTAGGCGACCACTAGTGCACTATGAAATAAAATAATAATTTACAAATTTTAGTTGGCATCCCACATTATAAGCCTATCATCTTATTTTTATTTTCTGCCGACTTCCAAAAAGGAGACGGTACTCAATTCGAGGGTATGTTTTTTTATGTGTGTTACCTAATAAATTTGTACTGGGTGAACCGATTTCGATGATTCTTTTTTATATGAAAGCTGATAGTTCTCGTGTGGTCTCATATGAATTTGATCAAGGTCAGACCAATGGTTATTGAGTTATTCTTAAATAACTTACATTGAAGACGCTTATATTGAAGTCGGCTGTACAACATTTTTAATTTTTAATTATTAACTTCACCTCTGTATTTGGATAATGGCATATAAAAGAAAAAAGAAGATTGATTCAATGTTCAACTTCTTCATCACCTTCACGGTTCGGCTTTGTCTTTTATTAGTTTATCAGCCAAATTGATATTCTAATAATAAATATTTGTATATTTTTTTATGGACAAACTTTGAACATGTTTAGGGATTTTGTTGTAAAAGCATATATATACATTGCCCCATAAATGAATTAGTAATTCTGTGTTAACTGCCATTACAAGCTTATGTTTTATCCTATTGTTTAAAGTATGAACATCTTTATTTATACCAAATCTATTTATATTTTTATGTTTGTTTATTGACAAACTTTGAATATGTTCTGGGATTATGTTGTAAAAGCGTATACATTGCCCCATAAATGAGTTACTGATTTTGTGGAGTCTAGTAACTGGCATTACAAGCTTATGTTTGTTCCTAGTATATAAAGTATGCACATCCTTATTCTTATTAAAGCTATTTATGTTTTAGGCACATACATTACATTCTCATAAATATATTGCGATGTCAAAGTTAATATGTTTATTTCTTTAAATTTTTTTCTAAGGGTCTCTTTACAATTTAAATTACAAATCGCTTGTACGGTTGTCTTTTGTAAAACAAATACGGTTTGATTTTATTCAGTAGGTTGGTAATGAAAGTTGGGTGTGACAAAAGAAGTAAGAGTTATTAAGGAATACGTTAGGGCTGAATCTGGATGACAGGGTCAGAAATTGAGTGATAAGACAAAAGTGTGGTTTGCATGATGATCTTGCGACCTGGCTTAAGAAAGGAATGCTTCGGTGATTTGTTCATGTAGAAAGAATCAACGAGTAAAGAGTGACGAAGCAAATTTATCTTGCAGAAGTGAATGGCAGAGTCGGGAAGCGACGCCCTAGGTGAAAGTTTATCGACCAAATTGGCGATATATTGATAATGGACCACATTAAGAGTATCCTTAACCGACGAGTATGTATGCTTAGGTATATGAATGTGGAGGAGGCGAGAGAGGTGTGCCAGGATCGTGCCAAATGAAGTCCGTAGTCTCTAGCCCCTCTGGGTGACAGGCGTGAGTGTTTTACGTATATTTATGCACGTATCAGTAGGTAGCGTGTGGCGGGTGCGTGCACTCACCCGACACGTCGACGACGTAGCTGTTGGTGTTGCCGCGCGCGTCCACGGCCGACACCAGCAGGCGCGGCGCGCAGCACGACGCGCGGTACGACGCCACCACCTCCCCCCGCGTGCCCGACACGAAGTTGCTGTCGTACGTCAGTCCCAACGGCGATGACGACAGACGGAGGAGACCTGATAGAAATCAATTGATCAAATCTTTTGGCGATAGACGTCACCTCCTTTTTAAATTTCCATAGTGGGAGACAATTCAGAAAACTGATGAGAACAAAATCGGGGGATACAGTTTAGTGTTGCAGATTGCAGATACACACACACATTTATCCTTTGCCGTTACAGTCTATTAAAGTCCACTGCTGAACATAGGCCTCCCCCCCCATAGATTGCCTCATAGGGAGGATATTTGCCATGGTTGTAATATTACTGTTAATTTAATAATTTCACCTCTCAGTGAATCTTGTGCTCCTGGTAGATTATTTTCTATACATATATTCATTACGGCCTATATAAAAGTCCACTGCTGAACATAGGCCTCCCCCATAGATTGCCTCATACGGGAGATATTTTCCATAGTTGTAGTGTTACTGTTAATAATTTCACCTCTCAATGGGTCATGTGCTCCTGGTAGATTATCTTCTATACATATATCCATTACAGTCTTATTAAAATCCACTGCTGAACAAAGGCCTCCATCATAGATTGCCTCATAAGGTGGATATTTGGTAAGCAGCGCATTGTGTAGTAGCGGTGAAAAATATCCACTACGTCATATCATCCCGTGGGTGTCGTAAGAGGAGACAGCGGGAAACATCAGGAGATGGGCAACAACGTCTTCCTAATAACGACTAAAAATAAAAAATTGTGATTGCCAACCCACTCGCCAAGCGTGACAATTAGATATCTATAATTTACATAAAAATTTAGTAACACCACTCGATAGCTTAAGGATCAAATATTGTGTACCTATTAAATAAAAAACACCTTTACGGTTATTTAACTCTCAAAGGGAAAAAAGCTCCGTGTGTGGTGGTACCGACCGAGATTTAATATCTATCTTTTTGGAAACTTTGATTTACACTTCTATTGATTTTTTTTTATTTCGTAATGATCTCGTACTGTTTTACTTTTGCCAGTGTCTAGTATATTAGGAAATTAAACTTTATAATGATTCGTTAAAAAAACTTATTCACAATATTTTGACGGCAGCTTGAGTCAGCAGACAGTCGGTGACGATAGTACCACAACGCCCGGCAAACGTTGAGGTTAATATTACCATCGGAGCATTTTTTTCATCGTTTCCACTAATATTTCACATTTCTTTTATAAGATAAGGGTAACAAACGAGCACACAATCCACCTGATAGTAAGTGGTTGCTGTGGCCCATAGACATCTACATCTATGCTCAAATATGAATAAAATGCAGATGCGTTGTCACCCGTGAGGACTAAGATGGATTGCCTCGTTTCCAGAAAATAGGGCCTCCGGTTCTCTACGCTCACCAAACGAAACAGCAGCGTTTAGCTGCTATTTTACGCTGGTATTCTGTGAGAGCGTGGTCCTTCACCGGTCGAACCGATTCGTTTACATTCCATTCGTGCTACAACTATACTGCTAATATAACTTCATGGCTCTACCACGTAAATCAAATTAATTAAAAAGATTAATAACACAAAAATCACGTAAATCACATGCGCAGTCATTTAATACTTTAATACATTTAATACCACTTTTACGTATCAACATCTATGTACTTAAAAGCATTATTAAAACAATACTTTGGGAGCAGTTATCCGCCGCCGGTCAAGCTCCCGCCATATTTTCAATACGTTTCTCATAGTTGCAGCGTAGTGCCAACACAATTAACACAAGAACTTGTTTCATCGTTTCTACTAATTTTCATATGCATGTATATTTAATACACAAAAAAAATTATGCATAAAAACTACTATAACCAATAACTTAAATAAAAAATTGAAAAAAAAAAAAATAACCCCGAAAAAGAGCTGATGATCTTGAAACTGTTGAACAGATTTTCTTGTAACATACACTCTTGATTAAGACACCTTCCAAACGAATAAAACTTAGTCAAAATCAGTCCTACGTCCAGGAGCTATGATACTACAGGCAGACTCACAGATAATCACTAAAAACTTATAACAACACCCCTCTGTTTTCGTCAGGGGTTAAAAATTATTATGAACGATAATGCAAAAGGTAGCTTTTGCTTGCGATCAAATTCCCGCCATCTAATTAACTGCTTTATTCCTTTTATAGAATAAGGCTGCTGCTATACGAGCACACAGTCCACCTGATGGTAAGTGGTTGCTGTGGCCCATAGACATCTACGTCTATCCTCGATTACGAATCAAAATGCCCGTTAAATGTAAAAAGTGTTTATGGTTCTCTACACTCACCATTCGAAACACTTCTGTGAGAGCATGGTCCTACCCGGTCGAGTGACACATTCGTGCTACAAACATAATATAGTTGCAGTATGGCTCTACCACGTATAAATAATCAAATTCAGTCTTGTTACCTGCAAAAGCATCTCGGGCCACAATGGTGACTGACCAGACGTACTCAGAGCAGTCGGTGCCCATCCTTCCGATACAGGAGCCCTGGAAGTTGTGACGGACCTCGGGAGCCCAGGTGTCGACTTTCGTCTCGCCCGGGTTCAGCACGTAGACGTATGCGGAGATCGATACTTGTTCTAGACCTGGATATTAGTAGTTGGTATATTATCATCCTGTCACGCATTGTTCTCTTCTTAGTTAAAGAATTAAAATAGTTTTTGATTACAGTAGAAGTACTAAAGTGACTTTACACAAGTAATATTTTGTAATCTTTGTTTAAGAAAAAATTACTCTACCTAGACATGCGGCAATGTGTCAGCCAAGTTGGGAAAGAAAAGAAGGACGACAGTATATATTTACGCGGACTATTTTGAGCCAATTTTAACCAATAACTTTTTTTTAAAGAATAAGGATGATAAACTAGCACACAGTCCACCTGATGGTAAGTGGCTTTCGGCATTCGTTTACCATCAGGTGGACTGTGCCCATGGACATCTATGATGTAATTTCCTTGCTGAGATTTATTGTTGTATGTTTTTTGTTTATTTCCGAATATGTATACCATGTGAGTGTAATAATTTATGTCGAAAACCGATTTTCAAAGCAATAGTACCCGCGCTTCCAAACATTATAAGCGCACACACGCCCTTTTAAGAACAATAGACTCGTATGAACTTCAAAACATGGAGATGTGTCCATTAAAACTATTAATAGAATCGGGCGTTACTTTGCGGAAATCTATTATATTAAAGATGTTAAAAATTAATTTGCTAAATTCCGCGAAATAAAATAAAAACGATGCGCCTTACCTACTTTGAAGAGCATCTCCCGCCCTCCCTCAATTGCGTGCACTATCCCCGTCACCACTAATCCCAGCACCAGTACTCCCAACACCACTACACTAGGAAAGACACACCACTGACGACAATACGACACGTGTTGCGCCTCTACACGAGGTATTCTCAGGTGAAGTAGACTGGGTCAGCCACCGCAGGGAAGGAAGTGCTCTTCAAACTAGGTAAGACACATCGTTTTATTTTATTTCGTGGATTTTAGCAAATTAATTTTTAAGATCTTTAACATTATGACAACGTCGAAATGCTTTTTTGTTAGATACCTGTTGAAATTTCCACTGGCAAGTTGAGAAAGATGATGTGTGTAAAGATAATCTTACCGTAGGCGGTGAAAGTGATGAGGTCCCTGGCACCGTGTTGAGCGGTCGCCGTTATCAGGACATTGACGATCACGTTCGCCGTCTGCCCGGATGCTATCGTTTGTCTGGAAAGTAGATTAAGGATTGTATTACCATTTATCTGGTCTTTTTTGCGGACTTCCAAAAAGGAGACGGTACTCCATACGACTGTATGTTTTTTTATGTAACTTTTTACTGGGTGAACCGATTTCGATGATTATTTTTTTATTTGAAAGCTGATACTTCTCGTATGGTCCCTTTGATCAAGGTCAGGCCAATAGTTTTTGAGTTATTCTTAAAGCTTATATTGAAGTCGGCTGTACAAAATTTTAAATTATCTAATAATATACCACTGAGTAAATAGCTTCTTCATCCATCCGTAAAATATCTCTATATTATTGTTGTAGCATGAATGGGTCGGTTTAACCGGGGGAGGGCCACGCTCAGAAAATATCAGCGTGAAATAGCTTAATGATGTGTTTCATATTATAGTGAGTCTAGACCGGAGACCCTTTTTACTGGATACGCGGCTTCTATCTTAGTCCACAGGGGTGACGACGCATTTGCGTTTGGATTCTTGATTGAAGACAGATGTTGGTATCGAGTTTCCTACGCTCACAAAACGAAACACAGCAGCATTCAGCTGCTTTTTCTCTAGTATTATGTGAGAGCGTGGTGCTTCCCCGACCGAGCGTTCGTGCTACTACCATAACATAGTTGCAGCACGATTTTACCACGTGTAAAACTTTCTACTTACGACGTTGGCTCGATGCTTCTGAGGAACCTGAGCTCACCGACAGCTCCGAAGTTGAATCTAACAGCTTGCTCGCGATAGTTGGTCACTTCAAAGTACAGCTGGAAGGAATAACAAAACATAAAGTCCCGCTGGGTTTCTTGCTAGTCTTCCCAGGACACAGATTTTTCTCCATGTCAGTGGTAAAAGCAATAAATGACTATTTTTTTTAAATAAATATGTAATGATAAAGATTTCCGAATTTTACACAAACTACACATTTGAATGAAACTTGTTTTTACGGATTTTATCGCGTTCATAAACATAGTTTATATTTTCAGAGGTTTCGAGTACTTTATTACCCGTGACCATGGCTCCATACGTTATAAAATCCTTAAAAAATAGTTTCATTCAAATGTAATTATAACTTCGAACTTTCAACGATCGATACAAGCAGACCTGACACAGGTTTCGGGCCTACAACATTGACTTTTGACGCATCCTGTTTGTCAATTGAAAATATTAATTAACTAGAGCCCCAATGACTTCGTCAATCTTACTTAGCGGTACCATGTAGCGACATCTATGGAACCGTATTAAATAAAGAACGATGTATTTAGCGCGTCAAATTTTCATATCGATATACATCGCAACCGCTTCCGTAGATAGATAATAGATGGCGTTAGAGTAGTCAAGTGAGCTCGGCCACGGTCCTTATTGCTTTGTAAGAGAGATGCTAGATTAGTCTATTCTAGATGCGATGTCGGTAGTAAAAGCTCAAACATGAGTTTGAGCTTTTACGTCCCTCTCCCTAATATTACTCCCGTCATAATTGCGGGTAGTTTTGTGTGCCACTTCCTAATTCAGTAATGAATGCTAAAAATTCTTTAAAAATTATCTCCTTCTGAATTTACGTTTTGTTGTATCAGCCCCCTGGGGAATATTGAAATAAGTTCATCTTCAATCAGATTCGACACCCACAAGTGTGAACAGGGGCTTTCGTATTTGAACAGTTAAACTTTACACCGGCTTTTAATATTAAAATGACCACTCTCTAAGTAAAATCTATTCAATAAAAAATAATAATTAAAATCTGTCCTCAATGGTGAAGATAATGCGTAGCAAACAAAGACAAAATATTATCACCTACTGCTTTATAGAACTAGATCAATAAAGTCGGATCTGATAATCATCATGTGTAACTAGTAATCATCTATACTTATTCCATACCTGAAGACTGTCGCCCGGCGTACCGTACAGTTTTGTACTCAGTCCAATTTGCACCGTCGTTAGGATCACACCGCGTTGGTTCACGACCTGGTGATGTGAAAAAAAGACCATAGAAAATAAATCTTAACTCTTATTGCAGAACGAAACTGATTTGTGAGATGTTTTTTTTTTCCTTTTTAGGGTTCCGTAGCCAAATGGCTAAAAACCCCTTATAGAGTCGTCATGTCTGTCTGTCTGTCTGTCCGTCCGTATGTCACAGCCACTTTATTTCCGAAACTTTATAAGAACTATGCTGTTGAAACTTAGTAAGTAGATGTATTCTGTGAACCGCATTAAGATTTTCACACAAAAATAGAAAAAAAAAACAATAAATTTTTGGGGGTTCCCCATACTTAGAACTGAAACTAACAATTTTTTTTTTCATAAAACCCATACGTGTTGGGTATCTATGGATAGGTCTTCAAAAATGATATTGAGGTTTATTATATAATTTTTTTCTAAACTGAATAGTTTGCACGAGAGACACTTACAAAGTGGTAAAATGTGTCCCCCCCCTGTAATTTCTGAAATAAGAGAATGATAGAACTAAAAAAAAATATATGATGTACATTACCATGTAAACTTCCACCGAAAATTGGTTTGGACGAGATCTAATAAGTAGTTTTTTTTTAACACGTCATAAATCGTAAATTATGTTACTTGCTGCTACGGAACCCTTCATGGGCGAGTCCGACTCGCACTTGGCCGCTTTTTTATTGTAGGAATTTCTCCTATGTAGACCATAGTTCGGCGAGAGTTGACAACTATTATGAAAACAATCTTAACCCTAGACCTTACCTTACACTATACGGCGTACTTGTTATGCCTACACAGGGATGCTGAGGTGCCTCATATTAAAATATCTGTATTTTTAAAAAGCTTTTATTAGCTTGGTATGTATCTATGTAACGGATTTTTTGAATGTGATTTTCATCCCATTCAAAACGTCGGATTGATTTCAAACTTCGCACACTTATCAAGGACCGATGACTATGCAACAATTTAAATAGCTTGTCCCATTATCCTTGGCACGATCCTCAGGATTTGTGAATAATTCACAAAACAACTACGATTTCTGCCAGTTCAATCTACTGTAAGCCGCGTAAAAGAACTTCGTTCCAAAAAAAACACGCTTTTGTATAATGATTTCTTATATTTACGCGAACACTACACATTGATTAAAATTACTTTCACGGATTCTATCCATTGAAATATTATGTACTACGTACTAGAGGCGACACTGCACTATGTTACGCTGTTCCATTCAACTGCGGCAATGTCACCGCACTTTAATCAGTCGCTCGCTAGGAGCTTGTAGAGATGTCACGTGTTGTGTTGATTTAAAAAAAATCTCTTGATAAAATATGCCACGGTGTGTTCTTAGATATTGCACAAAAAATTCACGAAATGTTGGTAAAAACCAAGGAATCACTTTTCATGGGTAAGTAAGATACTTAAATAATAAAAAAACATTATAGATTAATAATTAAAAAGTTATTTCTTTGGCGCCAACCTGCGTCATGGAATATAGATTATGAAATTAATTTGTTCAGATACGACGTTTCTGTGAGCAAATATATCTAAGTATAATTAGGCTAAATTTCTTACGTTTATATTTGCTGATTATTCTTTTATTTTATTTTTAGATTTCCACGTCCAAGCCACGAAAACCGAGAAAAGTGGATTAAATTCGTCCAAAATAATCGTAGAGATGTGGTTACCAACAAATCATACATACATTTGTTCCTTGCATTTTAAAGAAGAGGATAAATATACGAACGAACAATTCAAAAATTAACAAAACTTGTATTGTTTAAAGGCACTTAATTAAATACCTAATATATATTTTTACAATAACATTTATACATCTTATTAATTGAAATTAGTTTTCAGCAAAATACAACAAATAAGTGTATATACATATAAACAGTGGTAGAGCCACGCGGCAGCTTTTGCTGTCGCACGGATGGGCCGGCTCGAACCGGGGCGGTACCACGACCTCACAGAATACCAGCTTGAAGTAGAGGTTTACCTCTGCATTTCGCTTGGTGAGTGCAGGTGGCTGGAGGCCCTTTTTACTGGAAATGAGGCATTTCATCTTAGTCCTCACGGCTGACAACGCATATACATTTTGAAATGTAATAGAGGATAGATGTAGATGTCTATGGGCCGCAGCAACCACTTACAATCAGGTGGTCTGTGTGCTCGTTTTTCACCCTTATCCTATAAAAAAAACATATAATTCATGAGTAAACAGAAATGGTAGAAGTTTTTAAAGTTTTACTATGTTTTCTCACAGTAATTTATAAGGAATAATATAAATAGTATCAGCTCTGTGTCCATGCCTCACGCAAACTTAGGTTAGGGCTTTTGGGGACCCAGTTCTAGCTTTAAATAAATATATTTCATTAGATTCGATTCCTTCCAATTTATATAGTTACCTTATAAAATATTTATATAAAATTGTAATTAAAATGCTATTGTGATAATATTATATATTATCATACTAATTTACTTCATATCATGCAAAATAATAGACAAATTATTAAAAATTGAACTCGTTTTAATAAATTAATTAACAATATATTATGTACTCTAAATAAACAATAATTAAATACCTACTTATCATTCTACCTACGCATAATCTATTATAATAAAAAACCGCGCATGCGCGGTAAGACTGATGCGCAACGACATAGAGTAGCGCACATGTTTTGTTTGAAATAGCTGTTCTAGTACGTAAGTACATTATACTTCAATGATTCTATCGCTTTTAATTAACTTATTTTTATTAAATTTCCGACGCATTTGTAGTAAAATAGCCGCACTAAAAAATAGAAAATAAATAATAGTTAAAAAAAAAAAAACTAAAAAGTACGAAATAATTTTCAATAAGTTTAAAACAAGAAAAAATTATTAACATAAAAAAAACACATTTTATTGTAAAAAAGCGTGGAGTGCTTGATGCCATTTGTTGTAAATATTTTTGTGGATATTTGTAAAATTAGAGTCATAAAAATATCTCAAAAACTTTTTACAATAAAATGAATTTTTATTTTAGTCACTATTTTACTATTTTAAACTTATTGAAAATATCTAAAAAAAAAACGTGTGTTTTTAGTTTTTGTAAACTACTATTTATTAAAAATAAAAACCAATTAATGAAACTATTTCTTTATTATGAAATAGTAGGGACTAGAGATTACAAAACAGCCTTAAAATTATATATAGCCATCTCGTTTACTCCATACGTTAAACCGGCGACGGGCAGCGTTATCTAGCAGTGGACTTTATGGGCTGATGAGGGGAAAAAGCAATAGTCATTTTAATATCGATTCGATTTATTATGCTAAGGCAGTCCGATTTACCATCAGGTTAGGTTGTAGTCAAGCACTGTCGATACACCAAAAGCCCTTGCGTACACACCGTAAAATAAAGGTACGAATGGGTTGGCTCTACCGGAGAAGGACCAATCCCTCGCAAAATACCAGCGTAAAATAGCAAACGGAGACTCTTTTTACTGTAAACGAGACATTCCATTTTAGTCTTAGGGGATGTTTTGGGCCACAGTATCTACTAACCAACAGGTGGGTTGTGTATCTATTTGTCACCCTTATTCTATTAAAAAAAAGCCTTAAAATTAATAAGTAACAAGTAATTTAAATGGTCACCTGCGATACTGCCCGACCGTACGGCAGCACGTCACTGTCATTGTATTGGAGTCTGCTGCTGTATATCCTGGAATTTTCTTCTTCAACTCTTTCTAAATCGTTCCCCGAATCGGGAAAGACCACCGTCGATCTCCCATTCCTTACTTCAGTTTCCTGATTAATCGGTCCGGAGAACCTGATAAAGGGATCACCTGAAAAACAGTGGTGTTGAAATTATATATTTATAGCTATAAAGTCTAATGGGGTAACAGATAGACTCTTTGCAACGGGGCCTTTTATCTTAGTCTTCAGGAGTGAATACGCATCTATATTTTGATTACTAATTGAGGGTAGATGTATTTGTCTAATGGCCAAATTATCCATTTACCATCAATTGGACTAAAAAAATAGATCGTTAAACTCAAATAGCACTTCCTTCTCTTTCATCGATTATACGACACGTGTTTAACCACTAAATGAGGCATCATCAAAAGAAACAGACTGCGATAACTAACCGCTACATTACACAAGCGGCAAGTGGTATAAAATATTTGGAAATAATTCGCCATTAACCATTGTGTCTAGAAGTTTACTCTCAAGGGCTAACACGACAAAGGATACAAAAAGAGATGAAGAAGACCTTAATACCTGGTAAATAATACCTGGAACTAACCTTGCACATTCCTGCCCAATATCTTCACGTAAATCTTTGACCCTTGCACCTTCGGCATTGGTACATCCTCTTCTATTTCAGTCATGAGGTTTTCTTTGGGATCGATTGGACCATCGTTGGTCACAGGCAGGTAACTACAAAATATGAAACGGTTTGTTCTCAATTACATATTTTAAAGTATGTATAATTATTTTGACGACTAGGTTGTCTGCTTAGGAGTCGATCTAGGTAGGTATAAGTAGCGGCACGAAAGTCTAGCGGTGACCGTTAATGCACATAACTCGCGCTGATTGGCTTATTGAGCATAAGTCGCGCTGATTGGCTCGTGTATTTCGTTCGCACGCGCTGATTGGCTCTCCAGTCGCATTCGTGCAATTCAATTGGTGCGCGTTCCCTCCACGTTTCGTTCAGCGCTAGACTTACGTGCCGCGCGCGACTTGTACCATCCTTTCACCTACTTCTGCCATCAAATAGTAGTGCCTGCACTGCTGTGTTCGGGTCGAAGGATATAGAGAGACAGCATAATCACAGACTATGAGGCGTTCGAACTTTATCCTCAGAGGTGACATCTGTAGCCTTCAATGTTTGAAATTGGCTGCAGGTGTTCATAGACTGCAGTAGTCACTTACATCGGGTGGACTTTAATTTCGTTTGTCACTTTAATTATTGTTTTAACTAGGACACGTAATTGTTTATTTTTTATCGTTAACCTAAAAACAAAGTTTCAGGCTTTTAGCTCTAAAAATGACTGACTTCCATACAAACTTTTAACCCCTTTTTCACCCCCTTAGCCGGCGAATTTTCAAAAATCTTTTTTTAGCGGATGCCTACATCGTTACAACTGCCTGCAAATTTCAGCGATTTCCGTTCAGTAGTTTCGGCTGTGCGTTGATGAGAGAGATGAGTCAGTCAGGTTAGCCTTTTATATATATATATATATATATATATATATATATATATATATATATATATATATATATATATATATATATATATATATATATATATATATAGATTTTTAATGATTTCGAAGAGGTATATTATATGTTCAGCATTAGGCTCAAATTACTGATGAATGATGCATTGATGCAAGCCAATGTATTAACGCGAGTTCATATAAAATATTACAAATGTGTTTGCTTTAGAGACAGTATTCTTACGTAAATGGCAGCTTGGCCAGTTCGGAGCCATACTCGTCCACCAGTGATGACTCGCGCACACTCGCGACTGGGCCGATGACGCGAAGACTCAGCCTATCTGTGAACAGAGATTTATTAAACTTGTTTCGGTGGTCAATAGTTGATAACACTTCCAATCATTTAAAAAAAATCCTCCTTGGGATATAATCGTCAACTTATTTTGCTAGGTTTGTCTTCGACATTATTGTTATTAACAGTTTCTATCTTCCAGTAGTAATCTGAATTTGGCGCTGTAATCCATGTCGCGAAATGGGATACCGTCATCGCTTGACAGTGACTTATTACTTTGGCTTCATTATCAACAAAACAAGGAAGTGTGACGTCACAAAGAGCGTGTTTTAGACAGAAGGTTATCTCCCTACTACAAGAACGATAACACTGCATTGTGTACATTCCTACATATTATATTAATGAAATATTATTTTTATTTCTTTGTGAGTCGTGTAGTGGCGGTGTAAGAATATTCTACTTCTAACCTTCTAACTACCCCATATCATTCTGTGGGTGTCGTAAGAGACGACAGAGGGAAACAATTCAGGAGATGGGCAGCAGCGTCTTCCTAATAACGACTAAAATGATAAACTGAGGTTGTCAACCCGCTTGCTAAGCGTGGCAACTATGGCAAATATTACCCCTATGGGGGAGGCCAATGTTGCAATGGACTTTTCTAGGCTGTAATGGATGTATGTATAGAATATAATCTACCAGGAGCACATGACCCACTGAGAGGTGAAATTATTAAATTAACAGTAACATTACAACTATGGCAATAACCCTCTACGAGGCAATCTATGGCGGAGGCCTATGTTCAGCAGTGGACTTTAATAGGCTGTAATGGATGGATGTATAGAAGATAATCTACCAGGAGCACATGACCCACTGAGAGGTGAAATTATTAAATTAACAGTAACATTACAACTATGGCAAATATCCTCCCTACGAGGCCGTCATGGGGGAGGCCAATGTTGCAATGGACTTTTCTACGCTGTAATGAATGGATGTATAGAATATAATCTACCAGGAGCACATGACCCACTGTGAGGTGAAATTATTAAATCAACAGTAATATTACAACTATGGCAAATACCCTCTATGAGGCAATCTATGGCGGAGGCCTATGTTCAGCAGTGGACTTTAATAGGCTGTAACGGTGTGAGCCCGTAACAGTCCGCGCTTAATAATATGGTAATTTCCTGCAGTGGAGGTAGGGGTTATAATATTCGTCACGCTTGGCAGAATATTGAGGGTCGCATTACCAGTTGTCTTTCACCTTAAAATATATATAAGCAAGCTATTATATGTACTCTAAGTTTTGCACGTTTGACGCTGCTCCTTGACGCTAGTTTTATTATTTAAAGTCCGGTAGATGATAGGAGATGGTCATAATGTCTTCTATTAGAAAGCAGGAGATTATTCTGGCTTTTGCTATGGTTGTCTCTTATTCTATGATTGAGGCGACACGGGTGATGCTTTTCTCACGCCGCCAAACACTTCAACACGGTAAAAATAAAAAACTGTAATCGGCTCTATTTTTACTAAACCAACACAATTACAATGGTTTAAAGATGGCGGCCGTTCAAAGTAGTTTTTCGCCACTAATTTAATGCTAAAGGATGTCGACAATTTTCTTCAATAAAGTAAATTGCTCAATAATAAAGCAAAATTTTTGTTATTATCGTTGTTTAACTGTTTATATAAATCACATTTAAATTAATGTGGACTTACGTCAAGTTTAGAAATAATCTAATCTATGTATGGCTCCCGATTCTCGTCTATCGTTCATTTATTAATATGTAATAACTAACATTTTGAGATAAGGTTTAATTATTAAAATTAGTCCGACAACTGAAATCCAACGCGTCAGTTGTCCCGCGTGATTTTTTACATAATAACAGTTTTAGCGGGAAAACTAATTGTGATTTAGTTTTTTTTTCATACGTGTGTGACATTATTCCGATTTTTTGCTGGTGTACTGTGTTGTGTTTCTATTTTAACGTTTTTAAAATTTCGTATATTAATAGACACAATCGGTCTTGAGATGCAAGTTACGTTATCTTTGCCGAGGTCTTAATTTTATAAAAAATGTTTACATTTTATTTTATAAAAGTATAATATGACTAATACTTTAATCATTTTATCTTTAATGTGTTTTTAACGTGTTCAGTGAGCGGTAAAATTAAACTGTACAAAAATGATTCAATTTTTTGCCTCCACAACGGGATTTAATTATCTTACAGCCATTATCTTTTTATCTTATGTTACAGCAATGTTTTATTCGTTTTTACTAGTTCGTTTGAGTCATATGTTATAATCATCGTTAAATATTCGTACGTTAACTTTTTGAAACAGGCGATTTAACAATTAAGAAATAACGAAGCCTTTGATTTAAAAAAAAAATTAAGAAATTAATTTAAAAATGTTCCTTTTGGCAGGAAATTCAGATGTAATTTTTTTCTTTTATAAATTGAAAGAAAGAAAGAAAGAAATATTATTTATTACATCAAACACCGACACACATGTTACAAAAGATATTATGCACTAAAAAACTTATAACTACAGATCAAAACAAAATTAAAACATAAATAAAATCATTACAATCAAAATTTTATTATGTGTGTGGGTTTGGTATAAAAGGGCTACACTCAGCATTATTTCGTGGTATTATCCACGAAGCTGGTTTTTAGTGCGCCCTCTGATTACTACATTTATTACACTAAATTCGTGAATTAGTGTTAGTTCAGAATAATGTTGACTGTGTCGGATTATCACATATTTAAAATAATTATATAACTTTTAACAAAAAGTAAAAACAGACTTCAAATTGCTAAAAAAGAAGTTATTTATTTGCTACCTTTAGGGGTGGAACTTTTTCTCCAAATTTATATGGGACTAACCTTGATGTATATCCTATTTAATCAAAAAATAATCATCAATATTGGTTCACAATCTGCGAAGATATCACGTAACATATATGCAAAAAAAACATATTACACCCTAATTGAGAACATCCTCCTTTTTGAAGTCGGTTAATAAAACTTTGATGTGCCTTAGAATTAATGGAGGCAAATCATTAACCAAAAAGGAAATTTACAATAATCTGGTTGTAGCGTGGTCGTTTTATTTTCACGTAAATTCATATCTTTGAATAGATTGTTTAGATTTTGAATGAAAATTAAATCTTACGCGTTAACGTCTACGTCCCGTGTAGTGGCGGTGTAAGAATATCCACTACCCGATATCGTCCCGTGGGTGTCACAAAGTGAAACAGGAGATGGGCAGCAGCATCTTCCTGATAACAACTCTAAATAATAAAAAAAACTGCGGTTGCCAATACGCCTGCCAAGCGTGGCAACTATGGCAAAATCTTTTCTATGAGGCAATCTAGGGGCCTATGTTCAGCAGTATTATAGGCTGTAATGGATGGATGTGTAGAAGATAATCTACCAGGAGCACATGACCCACTGAGAGGTGCAATTATTAAATTAACAATAACATTACAACTATGGCAAATACCCACGCGATCTATGGGGGAAGCCTATGTTCAGCAGTGGACTTTAATAGGCTGTAATGGATGGATGTATAGAAGATAATCTACCAGGAGCACATGGCCCACTGAGAGGTGAAATTATTAAATTAACAGTAATACTATGGAAAATACCCCCTACGAGGCGATCTATGGGGAAGGCCTATGTTCAGCAGTGGACTTTTATAGACTGTAATGGATTGGTGGATGGAACGACTACTTTACTACAGCTGTAAAACTTTAGAGCTTTAGACGGGCAATTATTTGGTCCCTTTGAAAACTCATATTACGATAAAGACATACTTTCACATATTGAAGTTTATTGTATTGTACAAAACACTAACTGCCATGGCCCGATAACTGTTGTCTGCTAGTTAATTATATCTATTATTATTCAACTGTCAAGATAAACTTATATCTTATTAAAGTGCGTTCAAAGTCCCGAGTACAGCTTATTTTTTATAACTATGCAAATTAGCCATACCCTTTTATAACTTATCTCCTGATGTACCTACTTATGATGCTTGATGAGATTTCAATATGTTCACGTAATACGTTGTAACTTGTCAAAATATTATGGTGTCACGAATTTTGGACAACTTAGAAAGTGCGGCGTTTGGCGTTGTTTGTTTGAGTTGGATCGCAGTGCATTACCCTTGACCTACAAAGGTACGCCGCCATCTTGGAAAGATGGCCGAACTGTCAATGTGACGTTTCAAGGTTAATATATACTTTTTTTTATTTTATCGATACCAAATGGTTTTAATGCTGTTTTGCGTTTGGTTTTCTCAGAAAAAAGCGACAGTAACGTAATGTTTCGAAAGTTGTGGGTTCGAATCAGTCATTCGACTGGTGTCGTGAACACAAACATTTGAGCTCAGAGTAGTTGACGAGAATAATAGTAATGCTGTTAACGCTACTAGTATTATTTAAAAAAAAATAAAGAAGAAAACATACTTGTCCACACTCTACCTTTAACTGTTCACGTCACCAGTCAATGACATTGTTTGGCAATTTTCTGATGATGTACTTGGCACTTATATTGCATGTTTATTATAGCATGAGATCTGTGACACAATTTTACGTTTGTTGTATTTATTACAAGCGTAATTGTTTTTATTATGTAATGAAATTAAGTAAATACCTACCTATGTTATTAATAATTTTTAAACAATGTCCAAAAACAAGAACGTTCTATATTCGACGTATATGTTTTATGTACTCCCCCAGAAGGAGGGTAATGTTTTTCGTGTGTATGTATGTATGTATGTATGTCTATTTCTTTGGCATGCTCTGTAGCCTAAACGACTTGATGGGTTCTGTATGAAATAGCAGAACGGCAATATAACAACATTTATACGTGGTAGAGCCATGTTGCAGCTATTTTAGTAGTATAGTTGTAGCACGAATGGGTCGGCTCGACCGGGGAAAGACCACGTTTTCACAGAATACCAGCGTAAAATAACAGCTTAAGGCGACACCGCGAAAAAATGCACCTCTCTTCATCGAATAGTATAGGTGTATGACACGACTAACGAAACTGGAATTTTGATATAGGTAAATTCTGGAATTTGCTTGTTCAAAAATACGATTGTAAAATTTTGACTCAATCATAATTATTTGCGAAAACAACTCTAAAAAATCACTATAGTTGAAAGTACAACGAAATTACTTAATCTATAGGCTTGGGAACCACTCAAATACATTCATAACATCAATATTCGTAATTTACTTGCTCATTATTTTGATTACTAAAGTCAATATTTTTTTTTAAATATTTTAAGATTCTAAGCGGTCTTAATCGTCGCGGGCGCTACGCAATTTTAGACATTATGACGGCATTGTTGAAGTTTTTATAGAAATTATGTTTCACTCGGGTACCAGTCCAGTGATAGCCCGCTTTAACGGTTTTCGATTTGTCGCCTTAGCTGCTGTTTCGTATGGTGAGTGTAGAGAACCGGAGACCCATTTTACTGGAAACGAGGCATTCCATCTTAGTCCTCACGGGTGATAACGCATCTGCATTTTGATTCGTAATCGAGGATAGATGTAGATGTCTATGGGCCGCAGCAACCACTTACCATCAGGTGGACTGTGTGTTCGTTTGTCATCCTATCCTATAAAAAAATTGCCCCCTACCACAAAGGTCTTTGTGGAAAAAAAAGAAAACAAACTACTTGATGGATTTTAACATATGGTTTAATTGTGTTGTTAGATTCGTGTTAGTAGTGGAAGTGACAGAATATAAAAATTATCTCTCTTATGTAACTAATGGCTTGTTTATTAGTTTGGTTAGTTTGTCCACCAATTTCTGAGAAACGTCTGAACCGATTTAAATGATTGTTTTTTTTTATTAGGTAGGTTATAGTTCATGGCTGATTGGTTGATCCCGTATAAATTTAAGGATAAAACGTCAGCTCTAAAGACGGAGAAATAGGGCCATGAAGATTTTAAAGTAAGTATTTGGACGACTTTCGAGTTCTTAGTTTTCGAAGTAGAAGTTTTGTTTTATTTGAAGTTTGCACAATGTGATTATGATAAGATGGATCGATGGTTGACAAATTTCACTCGGTTACGTGGCAGCATTATGTCACTGATACATAAAAGTATTGATTTTAGTGGAGCCTTAGATTCTAAAGTTGAAATAGTTGCTTAATAATAGTTTGAAAATATCGATTTGTTTTAAAAGCGAAAGTTACAAATTTTTATAAAACATACTCAACTTTTTTTTATACAATAACGGCGACACAGTCCACCTAATGATAAGTGGTTGCTGTGGCCCATAAACATCTACATCTATCCTCAATTACGAATTAAAATGCAGATGCTTTGTCACCGCCGAGGACTAAGATAGAATGCCTCGTTTCCAGTAAAAAGGGTCTGTGAATCACTACACTCACCATACGAAACACAGCAGCATTAAGCTACTATTTTACGTTGGTATTCTGTTAGAGCGTGGTCTTTCTCAGGTCGAGCTGACCCCTTCGTGCCACAACCACAATATAGCTGCAGCATGGCTCTATCACGTGGAATAATTACTGTAAAAACACGCTATCACGTGCATCTAAAATCAACCAGCAATATAACGCTTGGTGCGTAATGTCGGTTATGTTACCTGTGGTGAACTTTTACTGGCTGATAAAAAAAGTAAGAAGAAAGATGTGTGCGTGAGTGTGTGTCAAGAAGTTGGGCATGGTTTTTACATAATTTGAATTGTACGCAGCGCTTCGACTTTCTTTAATTGTTGGTTTAAGGCTAAAATAAGAAATTACATAATATCATTATTTTAAAATGTTTAATGTGGCAACTTTTAACCAGAGCATGTTTTTTGTTTGTGTGCATGTTTTGTGTTGGGAGTTGCTTTGTGTGGGGTATAGTTATAAATAAATCAAACTCGGTTCGATAGCAGTTTTTTTTGTGTTATTTGTTTGATATGAAATCAGATGTAGAGTTTTTTTTTCGTAACAAAAATTTGTTCACTCGATGACTGTATCAGTGTTTTCGATTTTTTTATATATCCTTTTTGCCTCGAGATATAGTATTTTTAAAATACCGCTTCTAACGACCGTAAATAGTTACATTGATTTTTTTAAATACTAGTGTTTGCTTTCGGATTCGCCCGGAAATGCCCTCATGTTAATTTTCCAGCGGTAACCTTTACTTACTAATATAATAATATTATTTTTATAATGTTCAGAATAAGCAATATAGACAAATGGTGACGAAAAATTAATTAAAAAAAATTCTTAAATATTGTGTTCTTTTTATCTTTTAAATTCAAAATGAATGGTAATGCATTATTTTAACTGATTTTACCTCGCACTCACACATTCATAAGGGTCGATCGGTAAGCAAAAACGTTGTTACCCATAAATCACGTTCAATTTGGGATAATTTCAAATAAAAATAGAAGCCTTGTTTACTCGTATTTTCAAAACCTGTAATAACGGTATGTCTTTTTTCATATATCTGAACCTAAATTTAAAATGTAGCTACTCTTTGAAAAATAAGCCTGTATATTTGTCACAGGAATCAAACTGCAAATGTTCCCCAACAAAACCAGACTTATCTATACCTAGCATATAAAGTAACCCTGTATATGTGTCACAGGAATCAAACTGCAAATGTTCCCCAACAAAATCAGACTTATCTATACCTAACATATAAAATAACCCTGTATATTTGTCACAGGAATCAAACTGAAAATGTACCCCAACAAAATCAGACTTATCTATAACTAACATATAAAATAACCCTGTATATTTGTCACAGGAATCAAACTGCAAATGTACCCCAACAAAACCAGACTTATCTATAACTAACATATAAAATAACCCTGTATATTTGTCACAAGAATCAAACTGCAAATGTACCCCAACAAAACCAGACTTATCTATAACTAACATATAAAATAACCCTGTATATTTGTCACAGGAATCAAACTGCAAATGTACCCCAACAAAACCAGACTTATCTATAACTAACATATAAAATAACCCTGTATATTTGTCACAGGAATCAAACTGCAAATGTACCCCAACAAAACCAGACTTATCTATAACTAACATATAAAATAACCCTGTATATTTGTCACAAGAATCAAACTATAAATGTACCCCAACAAAGCCAGACGTATCTATACCTAAGATATAAAATAACTCTGTATATAATAAAAGATGTAGATTTAATTTAATATAATATATTTTAATCTAAGTGTCACGGATATATTCTCATTCATCACTCGAATCACGACGTACTTGCTTTTTGTGGTTGCCATTCCTCTAGTCATCGTATTTGATTTATTTT
This sequence comes from Parnassius glacialis, assembly GCA_033319125.1. Lineage (NCBI taxonomy): Eukaryota > Metazoa > Arthropoda > Insecta > Lepidoptera > Papilionidae > Parnassius > Parnassius glacialis. Next base: position 13,040,714 of record JAVANC010000015.1, on the reverse strand, counting down.
TTGCAACATTACTTACAGATTGAATGATCCGATTTTTTTTCTAATGTCATCGATATGTCAATTATGTATTTTATTTTTATACAGAGAGAGAATCTTTTGTGCAGACTTCCAAAAAGGAGACGGTACTCAATTCAACTTTGTTTTTTTATGTGTGTTACCTCATAACTTTTTACTGGGTGAACCGATTTCGATGATTCTTTTTATATTTGAAAGCTGGCGCTTCTCGTGTGGTCTCGTATAAATTTGATCAAGTTCTGACCAATAATTTTCGAGTTATTCTTAATAATTTATATCGGTTGTACAATATTTTAAATTGTTAATTATATCTATTAAGATTTAAAAAATTATAGGAGGTATATACAATCTAGGAGTCTTCAAGGCGAGACTGAATAGGCTTATGTTACGCTAAGACACTGCGATTTACCTAGGAGTTCATCACCACTTACTACCAGGGAATGTGGTTAAGCACTGGCTTATAATAAGTTAAAAAGAAAAATACATTGTCGCTCGTGAGTACAAGATGGAATGCCTCGTTTTCATGAACCGGGTGAAGAAGGTGTTCTTGTAGCACCACCTTTTATGCCCAGTAGCCCGTATGGGTAAGTACCACCCTTTTACCTATTTCTCCCGCCAAACGGTAGTGCCTGCACTACTGTGTGCAGTCAGAAGGGTATGGAGAACTCGTTTAATTACAGGCTGTCTGTATACTATCTTAGTTATTAAAGTTGACAACGCAACTGTAGTTTTCTTCGTTAGAAGTAGGCTGTATGCTCTTTTGTCATTTCTGTTTAAAAAAAATTTCGACATTAATACATATTATACGTAATACTGATATTGGGCACTGCTAAAAGGCAAATGTTGCTCATGGTTTATTTCCATTGCATAACCAAAGTTATTGCCTTGATCATGGAGTTTGTTTTGCAATACCAATTTCGTAACGTTCGTTCGAAACGAGTCCCTACTAAAAAGAAACGAATAATTTTTTTGTACACAAGTTCGAACCCAGTTGGGTTAAATTTATGTAAAGGTTTCGGTTTTGTGGTATTTTCGTCACTAACGACATAATATCTTGATAATTGTAAAGTTATACAGACGAGCAGAATAGCGTAGCATAAAACTTCACGGCGTATCAACATAGGGGCGAGAGGGAGGGGGGTATAAAAGTGTCCTAAAAACCTTACGTGATTAAAGGATAGCCCCTAAGAGTGTCAAACGAGCACATAGTGCACCTGATGACTGACGTGTTTTTTTTTTAAATAGAATAAGGGTGACAAACGAGCACACAGTCCACCTGATGGTAAGTGGTTGCTGTGGCCCATAGACATCTACATCTATCCTCGTTTGTAAATCAAAATGCATATGCGTTGTCAGCCGTGAGGACTAAGATGGAATGCCTCGTATTCAGTAGAAGGGGTCTCCGGTTCTCTACACTCACCATACGAAACACAGGAGCATTAATGATATTTTACGCTGGTATTCTATAAAAGCGTGGTCCTTCACCGGTCGAGCCGACGTCAGCAATGATACAGTTACACTGTGGCTTTACTACATTAAAGAGATTACCGCAAATATGTGAGTGGTACAAGTTGAAGAGTTTCCCGTTCACGGACTTTATCGATGACTATGGTTCTATGCTATTTTGTTACATATAATGTGTATTTATTATAAGTTTATATTCTTCAAAGTTGGTAAAAATTACCTTGCTCAATAAAATATAATTAAAAATTAAAAATTTTGTACAGCCACCTTCAATATAAGTTATTAAGAATAACTCAAAAACTATTGGCCTGACCTTGATCAATTTATATGAGACCACACGAGAAGTACCAGCTTTCAAACAAAAAAGAATCATCTATATCGGTTCACCCAGTAAAAAGTTATGAGGTAACACACATAAACTAAAAAACACATACAGTCGAATTGAGTACCGTCTCCTTTTTGGAAGTCGGCAGAAAAAGATGTGTGTTACCTAGTTTGAAGAGCACCTTCCGCCCTCCCTCAATTGCGTGCACTATCCCCGTCACCACTAATCCCAGCACCACTACTTCCAACACCACTACACTAGGAAAGATACACCACTGACGAAAATACGACACGTGTTTCGCCTCTAAACGAGGCATCTTCAGGTGATGTGGACTGGGGTGGCTAACCGCTAAGTTTGTATTCTTTTCTTTTTTGCTTCTTTCTTTCACTTTCTACACCTACGTCAAATATTCACCACTCCATGGGTTTACTGGTAGAGAATGCCTAAAGGCGTTGAGTCCGCCCTTTGTATCCTTTTGTATCGGATTGGAATGCAATAAAGATTATAAATTTAAACAGTGGTAGAGCCACGCGGCAGCTTTTGCTGTCGCACGGATGGGCCGGCTCGAACCGGGGTGGTACCACGACCTCACAGAAAACCAGCGTGAAGTAGAGGTTTACCTCTGCGTTTCGCTTGGTGAGTGCAGGTGGCCGGAGGCCCTTTTTACTGGAATCGAGGCATTCCATCTTAGTCCTCACGGGTGACAACGCATCTAGATTTTGATTTGTAATAGAGGATAGATGTAGATGTCTATGGGCCGCAGCAACCACTTACCATCAGGTGGACTGTGTGCTCGTTTGTCACCTTTATCCTATAAAAAAAAAATAAAAATTAACAAATTTGAAGTTAACATTTGCGACCTTTGTTTGAAGTGGGTTGCTAGTGGCCATTAGCTGCAGTTGCCAGCTGCCATCACGTGTAATTTTAACTGGTGAGTCACTCTTGAGATTATATTAATTTATAACTATTTACAACTTTCCGAGAATCTGTTTTCTAAGACAAATTGATCGATAAATGATGAACACATTGTGAAAGCAGTTATAATTATAACGGCATTATTTATAAATGTTAGTTATCGCGAACTTAAATTAGGTATTATGTATCTCTATACCTGTCTCTTTCTTCTGTCATTTACTGAAAAGAGAGAGGGCAACATTAAGCAATTTGTTAAGCCGCGTATCCACCAGAGTTTTGTTGCCAACACTACAGTTGGTAACAAAACTTGAAACAATGTCGGGAACCTTTCCATTTTCGGCGGCAACATCAAAGGAATATAGGAAACAGTTGGAAACATAACTGTTGTCAACATTTTTGGTGGATACGCTGCTTTATATTTACTGCGATTTTTATGTGTAAGGCAGCTTAGCCTTAGTTATATGTTAATGAAGCTTTTTTTGGTAACTATATATTAATATTATGCTAATTCTTATATTAATCATACCACACAGGTTTTCAGTTAACATGGTCATCGACTTCTATTATTGTTCTATGTAGTAGTGAGATCAAATTTTCCGGCTTCGTAAGAAGTGTCTAAAGGTAGACAGAATACGCAAATAATGCTCTAGTAAAGGCTACCTGAGGGTAGGTATTGTTACAAGTTTGGGGTTCGAGACAATTAAAACTGCCGAATGAATTACCAAAATTGACACTTCAATTACAGAACACTAATTACAACTTAAACCACACTAATAATAAAACGATTGTACCACTGATCACTAGTTCGCAGTTATTTCCCTTCGAAGTATTCGCTTGTATCGCAAATTCAATACTGCCTCGGTCGTGGTCTATACCGGCCTTATATAGGGCCTCAGATAGTTTCCAGAACCTTCTACTGTAGCGACATCTAGAATGTTCGAATACATATCGGTCCCGAAATTTCTAGAAGGATCTTGACTCTCCTAGTTCTGCTACTCGACACTAGAGGGCGCTGGTGGTAACTAGTGTTGCCATGTACAAGACATTAATAGTGGCGCGCAACAGTATTTAAACTTTACGTAGAGTAACACTGTCGTCAATGTCTGGTATTTACGTCCCTAGTTTAAATTTCAGCCGGAACACAAAATTGTCTTAATAAACCATTGGTTTTCACTCATTGGGGCAGACCAAAGATCTCTGCTGCTGCACAATATTCCCTCTCCTTTTTACTTTTTTTATTATTTGCTATTTCTAAGTTCTAATAATGACGTATTGTTCGTTTTTAACCGAATTCAAAAAGGAGGAGGTACCAGATTCGACTGCATGATTTTTTTCTTGGTGAACCGATTTCGACGACGCTTCTTATGTGGCCCCATATATATTTGATCAAAGTCTGACTAGTTTTTGAGTTTTCCTTAATAATTTATATTGAAGTCGGTTGTACATTTTTTTAATTTTACCACTTTTTATAGCTAACTATTTTTGTAATAGTTTTTGATAGACGATAGTTATTTCTTAGAATAAAAAAATCTAGACCTAGGGTGGCCATTACACGATGATCCCCCAACTTGGGAGGCTTATGTCTCGACTCTCTCTCAATTCTCTCTGCATTCGAATACTACAAGCTAATAAAGGAGACGACGACGAAGAGAAAGGGAATTCATTAGTAGACTTCATAAAATTTCCTAAGAATTCATAGTATGTATGTTACACTAGATCTTTTTTAATTTTAAACTCATTTTGATGGTCTTTATTTAATTAATTTATCTAGGCAAATAAATAATATTGAAGTGTTTACAAATAATGTCAAAATAAGAGCGTTTTACTAAAAACATATGAAAGTATATACAGTACTAATAACAAAAAAAAACGTTTTTAAATTTTTGTCTATCTGTCTGTCTGTTTGTTCCGGCTAATCTCCGAAACGGCAGACCCGATTTTGACGGGACTGTCACCGACTAATAGCCGATATTATAAGGAGTAACTTAGGCTAGTGTTCTCATATAAACTTGGAGAAAAAAAATCATAATTTGAGGATAAAGTTTTTTCTGTAACTATTTAGACAATACTGAGATTGTGATGTTCCTTAGTGCACGCAAAATTGTAATGAAAATTAACTTTTAATACTAAAAAAAACCTTTGTAAAGTCGGGGCTTTAAATCTTCTATACACTATGTCTTAGCACGGAATTTAAGAATGTGATTTTATTTTTACTAGCACCTGGTACCCGGCTCGTTACTGCCGAAGACGAAACAATAGTGAAAATATCGTTTTAAATTTGGAACAGTTATATTGTTTAATTGGCAATAATAATACATTCATTGAAGTTGAATGACATATAACTTTCATATAAAGAACCATGCCCACTTTTCATACATTTAAAAACCTGATAGTAAAAGTTTATGTATAGTTCTAAGGTATAGTAGAAAAACTTCCTGTAAGCTTACAAAATAATGTCATGTAATCATTTCATTTCAAGAAAAGAGCTTACACCTTTCTAAAAGGTCGGCAACGCATCTGCAATTCCCCTGGTGTTGCGGTTGTTCATGGGCGGCGGTAGTCACTTACCATCAGGTGAGCCGCATGCTCGTTTGCCCCCTATTCCATAAAAAAAAAATTACGATTTAAACGCTACGAAGCCCAAAAATATTAATGCTACTCTTTAGGTTAGGATTTGCCGTTACCAAATATTTAATTATCTCTTATTAATGTTCTATCACCACTTCCTCTGAGATTATACTGAGTAAAATCTTGTGTATCCCTACATATTTCTATTCTATATGATCAATGAAAAACATACAAAATGGGACAATACACCACGAGATGCAAACACACAAGTGATAATATTCTCTTTGGCAACAATGAAGGCAAAGACTAACCAGTAGGAATGAAGGACTGCGCCGATGCCAATCGTAGAACTGTTATGCTTCCTCTACACTACTCGCGAAGTAACTTCGACGAAGTGCTCGTCGAAGTCGATCGCAGTCCGAACAACGTGACCACACACTCGTGCTACTTCGCGAATAGCTCAGTCGTCTTGAGTCTCCCGCACCGTTAACATGAATGACGTTCAAGAGGCAGCTGCAATATGTACCTAATTGTGTGAACAGTATGACGTCAATGCGTTAACTAAATAAATAATTATGTAGAAAGTTACATATTTAATATTTATATATATAAAAAAATATTTATAACTGGTGTACGCCGAGTAGTGTAGTGAGACGCTTCGTGTAACTTCGGGGTACTTCGTGAAGTCCTTTGACTCTGGCGCAAAAAACCGACAGCGATCGGAAGTCGCCCGAGGCGAAGCGAGGTTGGACGAAGTGAATCGAAGTAACTCTCTACACTATTCGTCTCGTCCTACTTCGATCTACTTCGCGAGTAGTGTAGAGGAGGCATTAAATGTCAAAAAAAATCCGTTTCACTCGTGTGCACTTAATGACATACTGCATTATTTATTTATTTAATTATTATATTATTTTTAATTAATCTGTACTATACAAAAAGTATTTAAATATATATAAAGGGGAATATATATAAGAATATAGAGAAATACTTACTGATTAAATAAAATAAATGTTTAAAACTCAGAAACAGAGTTCAATTAAGTCAAGTAGCGAAATGCGAAGTATGTGAAATGGAACGTCTTAGAAAAAGGGTAGTTGAAATGCGTTCAAAATATGGTGGTTATAAGTTTACCCTTGACGTAGAATAAGCATAAATAAATATTAAAAATATTTTTCTCCTACGTTTCTTTTAACATTGTGATACGCGTATTTAATTAAGAATTCAATTAGCTGAATTTTAAGATTTATTTCATTTCTATACATACTCAGGTGAAAAATGGGCATCCTTCTTTGTCAGTACGGCATGCGCGCCATCTACTGTAAGTTAATTGTATTATGCCTATAACCTTCGCGCAAGTGCAAGCAATATGTTAACAAACTTTTACCGCAATCTGATGAACGGTACGGCGGCGCATTAAATACGAAAATACAAACATAAATTTTCATATATTAGATGTTTAGTTCTATGAAGTCGGCTCTTACTTTTTATTAAAAGTATATTTTTCCCTTGCTGTGAACGGTTTTGTCTATTTTCCTCCTTGTAACAAGTATTTAACTGCAACAAAGACCCTACGTGACATAACTATAATTCATTACACGTACAGCAGACACGATATATATGTGGCTTTTTGAATTTGCATTGTATTCTGAATTGATATTGAATGTGCATATGGAGTAGAGTGACATGTCGAATCACTGGGGAACATTTATTATTAATTTTATTCGTCCAGTTTGTTAATGCTGACGCCCAAAACAAAGTTACGCAGATTAGAACTAAATTTTACTATATTATATCGAGCTAAAAAACTGATAATTAAAAATTAAAAATTTTGTACAGCCGACTTCAATATAAGCGACTTCAATATAAGTTATTTAAGAATAACTCAATAACCATTGGTCTGACCTTGATCAAATTTATATGGGACCACACGAGAACTATCAGCTTTCATATAAAAAAAGAATCATCGAAATCGGTTCGCCCAGTACTAAGTTATGAGGTAACACACATAAAAAAAAAACATACACTCGAATTGAGTACCGTCTCCTTTTTGGAAGTCGGCAGAAAATAAAGATATATTTAGTTATTTGTATCACCTGCACTCAATTTGCACCACCCTGTGGGTTGATTGGCTGAATGCTAATGTTGTTAACTGGCATTAAGTCCGTCTTTCGTAACCTATATGGTTACAGCAATAAAGTTTCAAATAAAAATAATAAAATATCTAATGATAATTCGTTCTAAGTGCTGTAAATTGTATAAACACGCAATTGAACAGTAATTTCTCGATAGAAAATTGCAATATTTCAGCGCGGATGCAGCTTTAATGTGTTCATAACACGAATAGGTCGGCTCGACTGGAGAAGGACTACGTTTTTTACAGAACATCAGCGTGAAATAGCAGCTTAATGCTGCTGTGTTTTCTATGGTGAGTGTAGAGAACCGGATGCCATTTTACTGGAAATGAGTGACCATCTTAGTCCTCAGAGGTGACAGTGCATCTGCATTTTGATGTTCAATCGAGGATAGATGCGGATATCTAAGGGCCACAACTTATACTTATTTTCAGTTGAAATGTGTGCTCTATTGTCACCCCTATTCTATAAAATAAAACAAAAACAAATAGCTTTTTCGGTTATTTGGGTTCTGTTCTCAATTTAGGAATATAAATTAGATATACATATACAATTATACAATCATTAACAACTTATTCTGTGCAATCAGTCAGTATTTTAAAAATTTGATATTTAATTACAATAATTTTAGCTCATACATCATTTTTGTTCAGCGAAAGACAAGGTCGTTAGTCTCAATTAGACTCGAATTACATGCATGCATTTGTTTCGCCCTGTTTCACCTTTTACTGACTGCTGATTAGCAAGCACTCACAATCGCTCCGTTGATACGGGGGCATTGTACGTACTCTTGATATAATGACTGGTATTAACACTAAATAAGTTAAGGTAAAGTTAGGGCTTGTGTACGTCCCATTGCTGGGCACATGCCTACCGTATGGTGAGTGTAGAGAACCGGAGACCCTTTTTACTGGCAAACAGGCATTCCATCTTAGTCCTCACGGGTGACAACGCATCTGCATTTTGATTCGTAATCGAGGATAAATGTAGATGTCTATGGGCCACAGCAACCACTTACCACCAGGTGGACTGTGTGTGCGTTTGTAAACCTTATCCTATAAAAAAAACCTTCATTTTCTAAGAATATTTCAGGACAAGGATGTGTCCACCGCGCTGCTCCATTGCATGTTGTTCGACTTCACATGTCATCGATAAATTCATTTTTATTTTTATGCCTGGTCAGGGTTCCTTACAATGTTTGTCTTAACTGTCGAGCAATATGGTAAATCAGCACTAAAAAATGCAATTAACAATTTCATTGGTGCAGTCGGGGTTCGTACCTAAGTCTTAATATTAGTAGATAACCGAAGAGTATTTAGATTGCGTGTATGTTTATTTGACCAAAGTAACATCAGATATAATTTAAAATTAAAAATTTTGTACAGCCGACTTCAATATAAGCGACTTCAATATAGGTTATTTAAGAACAACTCAATAACCATTGGTCTGACCTTGATCAAATTCATATGGGACCACACGAGAACTAACAGCTTTCATATAAAAAAAGAATCATCGAAATCGGTTCGCCCAGTACAAAGTTATGAGGTAACACACATAAAAAAAAAAAAAAAAAAAACATTCACCCGAATTGAGTACCGTCTCCTTTTTGGAAGTCGGCAGATAAAATTGTAGTAAAGATGAATTTTAAGCACGTTAGTCAAGAAAACGTCTTTTTATTGAAGACTTGAATCGTTCTAAATTGAAGTGGTCTACAAATACTGATACTCATAGAGTTATATATTTTGCATACCTTAAGCGGAAGCGCAAGGTGTGTTCTACTATCGCCTAAAAATTAAGATTCCAACATTTTATCGAATAAAATCGTATCTAGCAATCATATTATACATATAAATGATATAAAAAGCACATTGTTAGAAAGATAAATGATTGTTGAACTTATTAATATTTTTTTTAAATCGATTAATTGCTATTTTTAAATAAAAAAAGGGTTTTAGTGGCTTATGGTGTGGATTTATCATGTCCCTGTGGCTTGTAAACACAATAACTTTTGAAAATATTAATTGTTTAACTCAATCTATTTTTTAATCTCTTCATCTATCATGTGGGAAGCCACTGAATGTAAATGGCAGTGTAGTTTTGTTTTGTTTAGCTATAATTAATTTTTTTCGGCTCCAAAATGGCGAAATTTTCGTTGATTTGTTAGCCTCGTATACAAAAATATTTCTCTAAATGGTTGTTGTTGTTGTTTTTATTATTCGCTCGAGAGAGCAGGCAAAGGAACTATGCCATACAGCCTTGTCTTCATGTATAATTTTCCTTCATATTTCACTGCTTCACAATATGTTGATGCGTCACATTGTGCAGCCTTGGGAGATTTTGACGGTAACTTGAGCCAGCAGGCAGCTGACAGTTGGCGATGGTATCTAAAGGCGCCTATGCAAACAAACAGCTTATCTTGAGATTCCATCACCATCAGAGCACTTGTTTCACAGTTTCCATTAATAGTTCACATGCGCAGACACTTAATACACAAAATCGCACTACTTTTACATATCAAAGTCCACTTCAAACCATTATTTAAACAATAATACAGGAGCAGCAAGCCGCCGCCGGTCGAGTTCCCGCCAAAACTCTTTCTCTAAATGGGAAGCTACAGCCACAGAGTAGTAATGAGTAGTTTAGTTTGGCTCACAGAGTACATTATATATAGGGAATAATGTAAAATAAATAAATTATACTAAAAATTTAATTACAAATTTGTTTTGTAACAAAATAGTAAGTTAGAAAGGTTCGATTGTATTTTAAACTATTCATTAATTTGTTTGATTCTTAATTGGCCAAGCATGGCTAAATTTAAAAAAGCGACATCTACTGCAACATGGACAAACTGTCATGACATAATAATACCTCTAAGAAAAATTATAGTATGGACTGTATGCCACTGGTTTGGTAGTGTTTCTATATAGTTTGTGCTGGTTTTTTGTTTTTTTTTTCTGTGGTTTGGCTTCAGTCGCCTTCGTGAGTGGACATTGTTTCGGTTGTTTGCAGCGGCTCAAAAAGATCGCTGTACAAATACACAATATTCTAATAACCAAATTTCTTAAATATTTAATTATAATAATAATAAGACATTTTTTTATTACAATATTTAAAAGCACAGAATAAATAATAGTAGTACGTACTAAAAGCAAGTAGTATAATTTTTTTTGTCATGGGTGACATTTTCATGGTTTTCGAGTGTTGAAGCCGATAGTGCTGTCGAAATGTAAATCCAAGATGGCGGCCGAAGTAGGTACCAATTTTTTCATCATGGGTGTCATTTTCATGGTTTTCGAGGGTGTTGAAGCTGATAGTGCTGTCGAAATGTAAATACAAGATGGCGGCTGAATTAGGTACCAATTTTTTCATCATGGGTGTCATTTTCATGGTTTCCGAGGGTGTTGAAGCCGATAGTGTTGTCGAAATGTAAATCCAAGATGGCGGCTGCAAAATATATCAATTTTTTCATCTTGGGTGTCATTTTCATGGTTTTCGAGGGTGTTGAAGCCGATAGTGCTGTCGAAATGTAAATCCAAGATGGCGGCTGCAACAGGTATCAATTTTTTCATCATGGGTGTCATTTTCATGGTTTTCGAGGGTGTTGAAGCCGATAGTGCTGTCGAAATGTAAATCCAAGTTGGCGGCTGCAATAGATATAAATTTTTTCATCTTGGGTGTCATTTTCATGGTTTTCGATAGAGTTGAAGCCGATAGTGCTGTCTAAATGTAAATCCAAGATGGCGGCTGCAATAGGTATCAATTTTTTCATCATGGGTGTCATTTTCATGGTTTTCGAGAGAATTGAAGCCGATAGGGTTGTCGAAATGTAAATCTAAGGTGGCGGCTGCAATGGGTATTAATTTTTTTATTATGGGTGTCATTTTCATGAGTTTCGAGGATGTTGAAGCCGATAGTGCTGTCGAAATGTAAATCCAAGATGGCAGCTGAAGTAGGTACCAATTTTTTCATCTTGGGTGTCATTTTCATGGTTTTCGAGAGTGTTGAAGCCGATAGTGCTGTCGAAATGTAAATCCAAGATGGCGGCTGAAGTAGGTACCAATTTTTTCATCTTGGGTGTCATTTTCATGGTTTTCGAGAGAGTTGAAGCCGATAGTGCTGTCGAAATGTAAATCCAAGATGGCGGCTGCAATAGGTATCAATTTTTTCATCATGGGTGTCAATTTCATAGTTTTCGAGAGAGTTGACTCCGATAGGGTTGTCGAAATGTAAATCCAAGATGGCGGCTGAAGTGGGTGCCAATTTTTTCATCTTGGGTGTCATTTTCATGGTTTTCGAGAGAGTTGAAGCCGATAGTGCTGTCGAAATGTAAATCCAAGATGGCGGCTGCAATAGGTATCAATTTTTTCATCATGGGTGTCAATTTCATAGTTTTCGAGAGAGTTGACTCCGATAGGGTTGTCGAAATGTAAATCTAAGGTGGCGGCTGCAATGGGTATTAATTTTTTCATTATGGGTGTCATTTTCATGAGTTTCGAGGATGTTGAAGCCGATAGTGCTGTCGAAATGTAAATCCAAGATGGCAGCTGAAGTAGGTGCCAATTTTTTCATCTTGGGTGTCATTTTCATGGTTTTCGAGAGAGTTGAAGCCGATAGTGCTGTCGAAATGTAAATCCAAGATGGCGGCTGCAATAGGTATCAATTTTTTCATCATGGGTGTCATTTTCATTGTTTTCGAGAGAGTTGAAGCCGATAGTGCTGTCGAAATGTAAATCCAAGATGGCGGCTGCAATAGGTATCAATTTTTTCATCACGGGTGTCATTTTCATGGTTTTCGAGGATGTTGAAGCCGATAGTGCTGTCGAAATGTATTTAAACTACTTTAAAAATTCCGTATAATCATGTTATACGTAGTTTTTTTAATGCGCTTAAGGTATGCCCAATTGGATTTACCAATATATTTTTTTAGTAGTAGCTACTAAAGACGGTAGTGTAAAACTCTTTATCTGTATCCTTATGGATTAAAGTCAATTGTGCATACTTCAAAGTACTATCAATTATAAAATGTAGAATAGCTAGCACGCTTACTTAACACTGAAGATCAAAAGTTCCAAAATGTATTTTTAACGGGGCATGTAGTAGAAAAAACCTATTTCGCCTTGTAGATTAACAGACGGCAGGGTTTGCACTTTTGGTCCACACTGAAAATAAAATGTTGGCCATGCCTGACCTGATAGTTTTTTCAACTACAAAGTTTTACAATCGGTCATTTAACCGTTAGCCTTATTATGCAAATTAAAAGTGACATAACATTTAATGTGTGAGCTGATTGAATAACAAAATCGCTAGTAATAGCCTCTAGCATATTAGTGTGTTGAACTTGAAATCAATTTTTTGTTGACGAAACTCAGATCCCGTTGCGCGCTCCGATGCCTGAATGTCTGGTCATTCGAATGACGAACGTGTGGGTGTGTTTTAAACCTGATGTATTTACTATGCGAGATATCTCAAAGCGATATGATTATATCGTTATAAAAATTACGTGTCACATTGTTTGTCCGCGATCAACTCCTAAACTACTCATTTCAATGAAATTTTGCACACTGTGTGCAGTTTGATCCAACTTGAGAGATAGGATAGTTATTATCCCGATAAGTGGTACTCAATATATTTTATTGCGAATTTATGGATTTTTATAGGACAGTGGGTAAAGGGAAGCACAACGTTTGCCTGGCCAGCTAGCAAATGTTATAATGCAATCAAAATATCCCGTGTATGCAGTAAGAGGCGACAGATGGGAGTCTGAAATAGGAGATAGGTAGCATATAGCAGATAATCATTTACCTGATGACAACTTAAAAAAAAAGCGGTCGCCAACATGCCTGCCAAGCATATTAACTATGGTAACCCTTCTTAAGAGACTATGTGGAAGCCTATGTTCAGCAGTGCAAATCGCTGCTAGATTATTTTTAACATAAGGACTGGAGACCCTTTCTACTGGAAACCAGGCATCTCGTCTTAGTCTTCAGGGATGACAACGCATCTGCATTTAGATTCTTAATCGAGGATCAGTGTAAATATCTATGGGTCACAGCATCCGCTTACCATCTGATGGACTGTGTGCTCGTTTGTCGCACTTACTTATATAAAAAAATATTACGTAAAAAGAAACGTATAATAACAGTTAAAGGTGAGTAAGATAGGATTTTCTTTTAACTACGAGGTTAAAAGAATTTTCGATTGAATGAACTTTGCGGTCTGTGACCATACTCACCACCTCTCTCAATTTTAATAGACCAGAAAAAACAGTTTTAATAGACCACGAATCCTTACAAAAGAACACCGATTTGATTCACAGGGCTTTTGAATTTAAAAAAAAATCCTTAATTCAGTGAAAAATGTGGCCGGGTGCCACCAACTGCTTGGGACCCTGTATCTTAGGAACCTGCAATGCTTGGCAACCGCAGTTCTTGTAACCCGTTATTAGGAAGACGCTGCTGCCCATCGCCTGATTTGTTTCCACCTGTCGCCTCTTTCGGCACCAACGGGATGATGTGGCGTAGCGGATATTCTTATATTTCTTACTTATTCTTCAAAAAAATTAAATCCAACCCAATCAAAGTTAAGTTACAGTAACTTGATATTGCGTAGATCGGACCAAAATTAATAATTAAAAGCTAAACTTAACCCGGGGTTAACTAATGATGTCAAACATCTCATTCTCCCCATGACCGTTGAAGCTGCGAAGTGCTTGAAATGTCGAGAATGTAACATAAGTTAAAAAAAAAACTAACAACTTAGTTTAATTCAACCTGCTTTTTTTGTAATAGTCGTGTTTTTTAAAATAGTTTCTCCATTTGTCTTTCTATTATACAATTTTCACTTACCTTTATCTGCTTCTGCCTGGAAGTGTACAAGGGCGTGTGCAAAAACTGTCAGTCTATAGTCACAACTGTCGCAACGCACGCTGAGGTGCCACACGCCCACAAAGCCGGTGGACACGTCCGTATCGGGCGGCGTCACCGGCACGACTGAAAGCCTGCGTTAGAAAAATATCGTTGTCTCAGTCACACGTATTTTAAAATATATTTTTCAATACATTTTAGTGACAAACAAGCTTATAAACCACCTGATTGTAAATGGCTGCAACCTGTTGATACCTGCAACAGACTTATAAGAAAGAAGTCTATGTGTGTCTAGTAATTTAGATGTTTCATTGATTGATCTTAGTTTTACAGTCTGTAATTTAACGGCTTTCCATACCCTTCAAAGAGGAACACAGTAGTGTATGTGCAGTTGATTAGAGTAAAAAATAAATAAGAGTGTATATACCCAGATAGACTGCAAGGCAAAAAAAGAATTCCTACAAAATACTAAATGTCATTTTGAATACTTACATATCCACATCCGGTGCTCCTGGGAAAGCCAAGTATACGTCCCTTGGTGACCAACTGTCGGTCCTCGAACCCGAGGAAAATTCCTGCACTGATGTCGTGTTGTATAAATCCACTTGAGGTGCTGAAATTATACTACTGTGCTTAGGATCTATGACGTCAGACAGTAAGAAAGCAGTATTAATTGAAGTTGAAATACAACATCAGGATTAGCAATTAGCACAAAAGAACATTGCATTGATCTATTGTGAACAATAAGTGAGAT
Source organism: Parnassius glacialis (assembly GCA_033319125.1). Classification (NCBI taxonomy): domain Eukaryota; kingdom Metazoa; phylum Arthropoda; class Insecta; order Lepidoptera; family Papilionidae; genus Parnassius; species Parnassius glacialis. The sequence goes on along the minus strand of JAVANC010000015.1, from coordinate 13,025,678 downwards.
AATACACTAATTAGATATGTGTGTTTGAATTCATTTATTAAATCAGAGCAGTTGCAGCATAAGCGAATCTGCTAGCCTATATTCCATGTGTTCAATGTAATGCATTATACTAAGTTCAAAATGTTAAACTAGATGGCGCTATGCGAAAAAGTTTGCTTGCAAAGTGTATGCTGTGTAACTTAAACTATTGTGAGTGGCTAAATAGTGTTTTATTGAATAGTGCAATAGTTAAAAGTTGGACACGTGGGTGTCGGAAAAGGCCAGAGAAAACTATGGCAAACAATGCTCCCACCTCCGATGAGGCAATATTTCAGAGCGAGCTCCTGGTGTAGAATCCTGGCCACCAGGTTATGCCTGTGTACGTACTCAGAGTTAGAAAGCGCCGAACAACCGGAGATGACATGCCTAAGTGACTCACCGGAATGGCAACAAGCTCGACAGATGTCGACGGTGCCATCCCTTAGGATGTATCTCCGATATTTGTTGGTCTTAATAACCTGATCCTGTATTGCACAGACAAAACCCTCGGTTTCCCCGAAGAGGTCACCAAAACGTAGCCAGTGGAGGGAGGCAACTGTGTCTACGAAAGGCTCATGAAGAGCCTTGTAGAACCTCCCGTGGAGCTCTTTCTCCATCCATACCATCTCTCGGTCGGAAATGCACTTTACTGTTGGGTCTTGCCATTGCTCGTTGGCTAAGGATAGAGGGGTTAGCCCTTTATCACAGAAAATGACGTCCCTGTACAATGGATCATCCGATTTCGTCAGGAAGTAATTACGGAGGCTGCACACTTCGCGAGTATGCATGGTGAGAGCGCATAAAAAGCCGCGCCCAACATGTTTCCGCGGCAAGTACAGCCCCATAATCGACGATCTCGGGTGATGCATCCTATAGGACGTCATAGTAGTGCGGGCTTTTCTATCCAGGGCATTAAGTTCAGTTTGAGTTCACCTAAGTATGCCAAAGGTATATATGAGAACAGGCATGACCCAACCGTTATATGCGTGTGTCTTATTCACACAGGACAAAAGACTGTTAAACACTTTGGTCAAGCGTGCATAAAACACATCACAAACTGACCGTTTCATACCCGCCTCATCTATACCGATGTTCTGTGAGATACCCAGGTATCGGTATGTTTCAGCCTCGGAAAGGGTCCTTATGTTGGTGGGCATATGGATTATTATATTTTATTTTTATATTATATTATTATTATGTTTAGATGTGAACAATAAGGCGGAATTATGTGAATATGACCACAATCAGTCAAGTCGTTCAGGAGTTACACGATCACAAACAGTGTCTGTCACTGTTACGGTTACAGCCTATTAAAGTCCACTGCAGAACATAGGCCTCCCGCATAGATTGCCTCATATGGAGGATATTTGCCATAGTTGTAATGTTACTGTTAAATTAATAATTTCACCTCTCAGTGGGTCATGTGCTCCTGGTAGATTATCTTCTATACATCCATCCATTACATCCTATTAAAGTCCACTGCTGAACCCAGGCCTCCCCCATAGGTTGTCTCGTAGAGAGGACATTTGCCATAGTTGCCACGCTCGGCCAGCGGGTTGGCAACCGCAGTTTTTTTAAGTTTTGTCGTTATTAGGAAGCTGCTGCCCATCTCCTGAGTTGATTCCCTCTGCCGCCTATTAAGACACCCACGAGATGATATAAGGCAGTGAATATTATTACACCGCCACTAGACGGTACCTAACAGACACACCAACGATTATATATATATAAAGTTTTTTTTATAGAATATGGTTGACAAACGAGCACACAGTCCACTTGATGGTAAGTGGATGCAGTGGCCCATAGACATCTACATTTATCCTCGATTAAGAATCAAAATGCAGATGCGTTGTCACCCCTGAGAGACTTAAGATGGAATGCCTCATTTCCAGTAATAAGGGTCTTCGGTTCTCTACACTCACCATACGAAACACAGCAGAGTTGAGCTGATATTCTGTGAGTGCGTGGTCCTACCCCGGTCGAGCCGACTCAATCGTGCTTCAACCATAATATACTTGGAGCGCGGCTCTACCACGTTTGTAATATTTGTAATATTTTTTGCCTTTTCTATTTTACCATCTAGGCAGATCTGTTGAGCTAAAATTTCATACAATGATGAAACGACCTTCGTGATCCGACGCGCACTAGCGCGACCAAATCATCTCCTATCATTTGCCATAAAATATCTCGAGAACAATGTGAATACACTTGATGTACTGACGGACACGGGGACAAATTGTTCATAGTTATATTCATAACGATTTGCCATGGACGTTGCGTGTAGGGTTGTCAATTTTTATAATTGTTAAAATATTTACTAGAGTTATCAGCACACAACTACTAATTTTATACGTGGTTGTCTTTCTACAGCTATATTAATAGTACAGTTGTAGCACCAATGGGTCGGCTCGACCGGGGAAAACCTCTCACAGAATACCAGCGTAAAATAACAGCTCAAAACTGGTGTGTTTCGTATGGTGGGTGTAGAGAATCGGATACCCTTTTTACTGGAAAAGAGGCATTCTATCTTAGTCCTCATGGCTGACAACGCATCTGTATTTTATTCGCAAACGAGGATATATGTAGATGTCTATTGGGCCACAGCAACCACTTACCATAAGGTTGACTGTGCGCGCTCGTTTGTCACCCTATCCTATAAAAAAAAACATAGTGTATAGAAGAAGAGAATTAAAGCTCCTATAAGAATGTGAATGTGTATTCTTAGTTTGTTTAAAAGTCGGCTTTTACTTTAAATTACAAGTTTTTTTTTTGGTCTTTTGAGTGGACTAAGGAATACCGAAATATATAGGGCGGTCCGCCCATAAGAACTTGAGTTACCGTCGCCATCGACTGTCCGTTGGGTTGAGCTGTTGTCAAAATCTACCAAGAACTTCGTAATGTGACGCTTAATATATTGGATAATTTCTTTATTCCTTGACACTGGCAAATTTATAATTGTACCATTAATGACCAAAGAAAAAAAAACAACAAGGAATACTCGGTTGGAACGAAGTTCCTTTCGTTGTATATTATTATTGATAAACGTATTATATTATTTATTAACAAATACAAATAAATGAATTACTAGCGTCTATTAAAATGAAGCGCCATTTAAAATATAATAATTTTCCTTTCACGTCAAGATAAGAAAAACTGTGAGGGAGATGGATATTATTCCATCTCGCTTCCTCATAGCCGCCAAGGTCGTCTACACTACTTCAGAAGAGGTCGTGACGGCAAAATCTTACATTTTTTCTCGCCTAGCCCCCATCCGCCAATTTCATACCGTCATACCGTTACATACATAAGGAACTTCGTTTCAAAAAGTAGTTTTGGCAACCCTAACGTCTATAAGGTTTATTACGCACGGTAATGTTTCCCGTTGGCGATTATTGAAGTGCTTATTCGATTGTTTGTTTGTTTTGCCCATTGTTATTACGTTCAGCGATCTTGCGGTTGACGTATTAAATATTTTTTTTTATGTCCATTGTGTGTTTTAATCACGTAATGTCGCCACGATTGGTTAATAATATGAAATATAGAATGGTCTTTTTTATTTGATTTCGACACTGGCGCTATTATTGTGATCAAATGAAAATATGGCTTTGTGTTAAATGTGTTTTTTATAGAATAAGGGTGACAAACGAGCTCGCAAGCTCGCAACCCATCTGATAGTAAGTGAATGCTGTGGCCCATAGACGTCTATATTAATACACGGTTACGAATAGTGATGCAACAAATACTACTTTTACGAATACGAATACGAATATCAAACCTACTATTCGACGAATACGAATACGAATATTTGCCATGGTAATAAAAATCTAATTTATTTGATAATTTTCTATTGTTCTAATAATTAAAATTTACAATAGGCAATTTTTTATTTAAAAAACACAATTTGTACATTTTCTGGTTTTAGGCGATTTCATTTTTCAGTTTGGATGTTCCCAGCTGTTGAAAAAAGTCTTTTCGAGGCGACTTTGCATAGTTTCAGTGAAAAATATTTTTGGGAGTCCCCCGTCGTTGAGGCTAAGGGTCAAAACACACGTATTTTTTACGCGCCGACGACGCGCTTTATTCAAGTCCGCCAGTAATTAGAGTTGCGTACAAAAAGATTACTATTTAAATATTCGTGATCAGTATTCGCCGAATACGAATATTTGGTAAATGTCTACTATTCGGCGAATACGAATATTTGTATTCGTATTCGTTGCATCACCATTTAAGAATAAAAATGAAGACGCGTTGTCATCCCTGAGACCCCGACCGTGTCACCCCTGAGATGCGTTGTCAGCCATGAGGACTAAGATGGAATGCCTCTTTTCCAGTAAAAAGGGTCTCTGGTTCTCTGCACTCACTATACGAAACATAGCACATGGCTGTTATTTCACGCTGGTATTCAGTGAAAGCGTGGTTCTCCCACCGCTATAGCATATCTGGCGTATGGCTCTACCACATAAAATCTGTATATGGACTTAGGAATAGAGATTTTATGCTTATCTTATATAACAAAATTATTTTTTGTTTGCTTGTTCATCTTTTTGCGTTGCTATACCATTCACACTCTTACGATCGAAATTTTGGTAAGTTGTGTACGCGTCCGCAAAGATTTCTGACAGAAAAATTAATATACATAATATGTTTGTTTGTTCGTCTTCTATGCCTTCTTATACATTTTGTCCGATTAAGATGAGCTGTGAGCTGTGTTAAGAAAGTTGCTGGGCAAAGCTAGCATAGCATATAAAGATTGACCAATTAATTTACAAAATAAGTTTCTTGTATATCAATGGAATGACCCAAAATAATTTAGACGAGAACAATTACGATATGGCGTTTTAGAAAGAAAGAAAGAACGAATGAGAGAAAGTTAATTCGTTACACACACAAGGTAATAAACATTACAACTAAATAAAAACTGACAACATGATACAGAAACATTTTTGTCTGAAATTTCTTTTTACTATCCTCAACATTAAATAACTTATGCTTTGAAGTTTAGCGTCAGTAAAAAAAATATCAACGCGATTATAAATTTCGAAGTACCGTCGTTTGGTGGGAACAGCGCGGCGTGGTCCACGGCGCCTTCGATGAGCACTCTCAAGGCGGTGACTCCAGCCTCCACAGGGATACCGAGAGAAATCGCTTCTCCACCACCTCTCCACACTAGCAGTGTCTGAAATACAATTACAAGTTAATTCGCAATTTTTCGCACAGAACTTCATGTTTTTCTTACAAAAGCAAGTAGGACAAACGAGCACACTGCCAATTTGATGGTAACTGAATTGAATAGATTGGATTCCCAAGAATTTAATTGAAATGTTGAAAAATGATGAATATGCTGCTAACACAATTGAACAACCTTCTAAATTGTACATCTTTACAGCCCATCACAAGTTCCGGCTGAATATAGTCCTCACCCAAGAACGGTCGCAAAACCCAGGAGTCGCCTGCATCCTTTGACTTCCTGCACGTTTTACTGGGTTAACACTCCTAAAGAGAGGTCTATTCTTGGAGTTTCTCAGTGTGATTAATTTAATTTAATTTGTTTCTTTTTTTTAAAAAACGTTAGCTCCACACTAGGATTTTCTCCTGTATCGTGGGGGCAGTTTACATACATAAATTGCACGAGGACAAACGTCCAGACCCGGAACAATTATTTGTAGGCCATACAAATACTTATTCCGTGCGGGATTCGAACCCGCGGCCCTTAGCGTTGTGACTCATTGCTAAGCCACTGCGCCACGGAGCCGCCATTAAAACTGTACATATTAAATTTTAAATGATTCCATCGATAGTTCTCTTTCTTTCGTATTTCACACATGCCATCATCAACTAACTGACCAACACACCCCACAGTTGAGGGATCATCACTTTATAAAAATCATTTATCTTACTTCTTCGTTATCTGCTTGAAAAGTCCACTGATGCACATGGGCTTATCCCCTTGTAGGGAGAACGTGTCTTCATCGTCAGCTTTGCGAGCGGATGGTCGATCGCTTTGAAAGACATCTGGTACCTTTGATGACACTACCTGTCGCCAGTCTGGGTACTTTACGTGTGCTATAGGTACCGCCATAAAAGCGCTAAGCGCTTCCTGTAAATTTCACAGTACGCAAGCGACTCGGGTTCGATCCCCATCGGCACAAATGAAATTGTTAATTGCAATTTTAAATGCTGATTTACCACGTGCTCGGCGGTGAAGGACAACATCGTGAGGAAAGCTAAATGTCTGAGAAATAAGAAAGAAATATTTCGAAGATAGGTATGTGAAGTTCGCTACCACGCATTAGAACAGTGCGGCGGACATTTTCTTACCCCAAAACCATCTCGGTAATGAAGGAGGCTTGTGCGCATAGCAAGACGCATATCATCTATTGGAAGATATAAGATGTCTCGAAGATTTCCCCCTAGTTAAGACTGGCAACACACATGCAATTCCCCTGTTGTTGCAGTTGTTCATTGGCGGCGGTAGTCACTTATCATCAGATGAGCCGCAGGCCTTTGTCTAATTTTATATAAAAAAAAGTTACCTCTTACGACACCTACAGGATTAATTAGGGTTAGATTCTCTTATGTCGCCATCACACGGCATATGTCATGCCATCATATGACGGCACATTCATCATCATCATTATCATTAAAGAGTTAATATGGTAGCTTGTCATACTGTCTCTGTACTAGTACTTGTGCTTACATCAAAACCGTCTTCTATCTGCCGCATCCTCGCACGTCTTGGTGATAATAATGGCTCCGCTAGAGGCTGCCACTGTTGTAATTCCGCTTCTGATGGTAGACTATTCTCCATGTCCTGCAACAATTACATTGTAGGTGTAATTCAAGAAGAATATAGAATTAAGAATGAAAGAGCAAAGAGTGACATGCAATTCAGATTTTTTTATTTATTTTTTTTATTTTTTATTTATTTTAAAATAGCAGCTTAATGCTGCTGTGTTTCGTATGGTAAGTGTAGAGAACTGGAGACCCTTTTTACTGTATAAGAGGCATTCCATCTTAGTCCTCACGGCTGACAACGCATCAGCATTTGATTCGCATACGAGGATAGATGTAGATGTCTATAGGCCACAGCAACCACTTACCATCAGGTGGACTGTGCGCTCGCTTGTCACCTTTATACTATAAAAAAACACGGCCTCGAAAATAAATTCTTAGACTAGTAAAATGTTTTTTTCTTTCATGACAATATTTTTTACAGAAAAACCACTGTATCGATTTAAAATCAAACCTAAGTTATACTTTATTAAAAAATAATATCTATATTATGTTTTAGTAGGCATTAAGTCCGTCTTTTGATATACTTTATTATAATGCTATAGCCATTAAGGCCAGGTGTTTCAAGCGCAAGAAGTATTTAAGTGCGGTCACCGCCGAAAAATAAATATAAATAACTTACTACATTTCTTTCGCGATTCGCGCAAAAATTTGGCAAAGGTCTTACCTCGGCAACGTCCCGCGGGACATTGGCAAGCGAAGCGCTGATCGAAAATCATTTGAAAATACGATCATTTTTTAATAAATGTAATGAAAAAAAAAAGCGATCGGGTAGAATCGATTCCAAAATAAATTACCTATAAATTGATATTATTTATAGAAAAAAAAGGAATTTTAGTACTTGTTTTAAGTAAAATTTGGCTTGTAAAAAACTGCAAATCGAACGTAGTTCGGTAATTTTTTCTATCGAGAAAATTGTATTGTATCGTGTATTGATCGGGTTCATCGTAAGGAGAAAGAATGTATTTAAAATAATTTTTTTTTTTCAGATTCTTAATATAGTAATTTGCCTTTCAAAAACCAATTTTAAAACAGACAGAAACAGAAACACCCCGCCTTAAAGTTTATCTACATACATAATTAAGGTGTTATAAACAGTAAAGGTTTTTATTTATTTATAGGAGAGGGGGCAAACGAGCATGCGGCTCACCTGATGGTAAGTGACTACCGCCGCCCATGAACAACTGCAACACCAGGGCGGGAATTGCAGATGCGTTGCCGGCCTTTTAAAAAGGAGTACGCTCTTTTCTTGAAGGTCCCTAAGTCGTATCGGCCCGGAAAAATCGCTGATGGTAATCGATTCCACAAGGAAGTCGTGCGAGGAAGAAAACATCTTCTAAATCGCACAGTGGTGGACCGCCAATCATCCAGATGGTGTGGATGGTATCGGGAGTTCTGCCGCGATGTGCGTTCGTGAAATTTGGCGGCTGAGATTAATCCGAAGAATTCCTCAGAGCACTCCCCGTGGTAGATGCGAAAGAAAATGCAAAGGGATGCAACATCTCTTCGCAGTGCCAATGAATCGAATCGAATAAAGTGTAAATTAACAATAATAATACTATGTTACTTGGAAGTTACTCTAAGTGTCATGACCTGACAATTTTTTTTTAATGCCGATCATAGCTCTGTCGTCCAGGTACTAAATATCAAATATTCGTCTTTCTCTTAAAGTAAAGTTTAAATTATATCCATCCATTACAGCGTGCTCCACTGCTGAACATAGGCCTCCCCTATACAGTTATTATAATAAATATGTATCTCCGCAACACTGTCATCACATATTTTTGTCTTAGCTTACAATGTGATTCTGTACTTACCATTACTTGTAAGGAATAAGGCAGTACTTCCCCTTCCGTGTGCGTGGAAATATTCCTCAACTCTTGAAGCGCCGATTCAGACTCCGCTGATGGATGGCGAGGGTCCGTCCATATAGTGTATACCTAGTAAAGTAAATTAAAAATAAAAGTAACTCAACATACAGCATACTCAATGAAAAACTACCGCACAGTCCACCTAATGCTAAGTGGATGCTGTGGCTATAGACATGTACATCTACCCTCGATTAAGAATCAAAATGAAGATGTGTTGTCACCCCCGAGGACTATTGGAAACGAGGTATTCCAACTTAGTGTGGTCCATGGGCCACAGCATCCACGTACCATTAGATGGACTGTGTGCTCGTTTATCACCCTTATTCTATAAAAAAAACCGGCCAAGTGCGAGTCGGACTCGCGCACCGAGAGTTCCGAACAAATCCGTAGGTATATAAGTTTAAAATTATTAAAAATAGTTTTATTATATGATGTAACTAAAAATTTATCCTTTTCGCAACTTTTCCTTTATCTGTGCTATAAGACGTTGTTTCGCACCAAGTTTCAAGATTCTGAGTTCACGGGAAGTACCCTGTAGGTTTTGATTCCCTTGCGAATGTCGAAAATTTGCGGCATAAACGGCTGTATCTTTTGATTGCGTTGGCTTACAAGTTTGATTTTTTCAAAGCTTCAAGGGACAGCAGACCTTAGTATTTGATATGAATTTCAGCTTGATACCTCGACACGTTCCTGAGAAAAAGGGACAGACAGACGAACAACAAAGTGATCCTATAAGGGTTCCGTTTTTTCCGGAAGCCTAAAAAATACGTCTAAAAGAACTTCTTACACTGACACTTGACGGCTCTATGGTGTAGTGGCTTAGCATTGATCGTATCGTATGATCTTTAATTGATTTGAACGGAACAAGTATTTGTATGTCCTACAAATAATTGTTCCGGGTCTGGATGTTTGTCCTTGTAGAATTAATGTATGTAGACTTTCCTCACGATACAGGAGAAAATCCTAGTGTGGAAGTAACGTTAAACAAAACGAAAAGCACGTGGGGTGTAGTTAGTTTGTAATTTGAGTTTTTTTTTAAGTCGTTTCATATACTGTCTCACCTTGAGCCTCTTCTCGATCAGTGCTCGCAGTGCCAGCGGCAACTTTTGCGGATCCCCTACTCCTCGGTCGGTGATGACGAAGAGTGCGCTGTCGTAAGGAACCAGCTTCGCGGCGGACGCCAGCGCCCTCATCGTTCCGTCACTCGCCAAGTCTCTTCTTACCCCCTGGATAGAGAACAGATTTTTAATAATTACATTTAAATATGTCTGTTCTTTTAGTCGAATGCATGGTCTTTTCAATATTTTTTATATGGACGCGAATACTAGACGCTTAATTAAACTAATTATACGTATTTTATCGCGTATAACTTATTTTTAATTTGAGAAGTTTTGGGTGCATTACAGTATGTTCACAGAGGAACTAGTGGTAATTAAACAAAAGAGTTACTTTCAATAAGTATCTCTCTTACAAAGCAATAAGGACCGTGGCCGAGCTCACTTGACTACTCTAGCGCCGTCTATTATCTATCTACGGAAGCGGTTGCGATGTATATCGATATGAAAATTTGACGCGCTAAATACATCGTTCTTTATTTAACACATTTCCATAGATGTCGCTACATGGTACCGCTAAGTAAGATTGACGAAGTCATTGGGCTCTAGTTATTTACAATCTATATTGAATAAAAAAATGTTTTTGTTTCTGGGATCCCTGTAAAGTAGTAAAGCACCCACAATGTCGGCAATTACAAATAAATAAAAACAAGTTAAATTAAATGCGATGGAATCCGTAAAATTAGTTTTATTGTATGTTCTTTTTTATGTATGTTACTTGATATTTTCGTCATTATTTGCATTAAATCCGTTGTGCTTCTGCAGGGAAGGTCCTACATAAATTTGAAGAAAAATTTCACACCTAAAAGAGTAGACATAGAGGCTGAAGATTTATTCTATTTAAATGACATTCGAGCTTGTGATATTTCAGAGTCCACTCGAAAGGGTCAAAAATTTAAGACAGTGTGTAGAAATAAAGGCCCAACTTCTGAAGGTATTATATTGAAAATAATCTTCTCTATATATAAAAATCAATTGCTGTCCGTTAATCTGGCTAACACTCGAAACTATCTCGACCGATTCTGATGATGTTTTTGTTAGGGTCCGGTAATTGGCGCTGTTGTTGAGATCCAGTCGCTAGTTATATATATACACACATGTATGTATGTACACATGTATCAACTTATTACCAAGTTCACTGTTGACTCGTATGTCAAAGACTATATAAATTACTTGAGGCGAAAACTGTGTTTAACGTAATCAATATGACATTGGGTAATTAATGAACTGGAAGACTACTATCTCGACCGATTCTGATGATGTTTTTGTTAGGGTCCGGTAATTGGCGCTGTTGCTGAGATCCAGTCGCTAGTTATATATATATATATATATATATATATATATATATATATATATATATATATTTAAAATTATATATAATAAAAGTTTAATTTTATATCTTACATCTAGTATAAGGTTAAGATATTTGTAATAAGTAAATTAGTGCTTGTGGCAGAGAGTCTCGTTCTTAAATCGAATTCGTGTAAATAAATGTAAATATCTTGGGAAGTACATAACAGTTTGGAAAAAAGAAATAAAATAGGATTATATGAATGTAATAGGGGGGTACATTGTTATTTTTTGGTGACAAACGAGCACACAGTCCACCTGATGGTAAGCGGATGCTGTGGGACCTTTACACCTACATCTATCATCATTTAAGAATTAAAATGCATATACGTTGACTGACACCCCTGAGGACTAAAATGGAATGCCTCCTATACAATGAAAAAGGTCTCTGGTTCTCTACATTCACCATACGAAACACAGCAGCATTCAGCTGCTATTTTACGCTGGTATTCTGTGAGAGCGTGGTGCTTCCCATTCATGCTACGGTCATAATATAGCTGCATTGTGGCTCTACCACGTTAAATCTTTTATATAGAAATCAGTGTAAATAGAACATTGATTTGTTGTTTTGCGTTTAGTCGAATAAGATCTAAGCGAGTGCCGTGGTGTTTTCTTCATGAATATTGTCTGATAAACAAACTTCCAGTTCATTAATTACCCATATGTCATATTGATTACGTTAAACACAGTTTTCGCCTTAAGTAATTTATATAATCTTTGACATACGAGTCAACAGTGAACTTGGTAATAAGTTGATACATGTGTACATACATACATACATTTAATCTCTCACGTGTGTCACATTGAGAGGAAGGCAGAGACTACGGATTTCCATTTAGCACAATCCACATGACATCTTTCTCGCTTCCTCCACATCCATATTATCTGAGCAACAACCTGTGTTCCTGAGAGGTATGTGTGGCACAGACGGCAGCCGCGACTGTTGGTGGAGCCGCGCGGTCGGTCCAACCTTCTGAGTAAGGCGCCTCTGACGCGCGCACTCCATACGCTCAACTTAATAGCTAGTGAGACGGACCTGTTCTGTTGTACTCTGAGTGAATTCACAAAGACAGCATTGCTTGTAATTTGTTACAAAAATTAAATCATTAATACAAATCAGTTAGACAGCTATATTATCGAATTAGGTAATCTTGTAATGATAGTTGTAAGTTTCAGAAATAAATAAATAAAAACATGCTCGACGTTCAAGGGTACTCTTAATTTGGCCCGTTTTCAATATATCACCAATTTGGTCGACAAACTTCCGACTAGAGCCAGGACGTCAAGTTCGAACGGAGTTCATTAATTTTGTAGGTTTGTATATTAAGCAAGCTGTTGTTATGTTGTACTTTCATCATCATCATCTTCATTACAGCCCTTAACAAGTTCACTGCTGAACATAGGCCTCCCCAAAGAATGCCACAAAGCACGGTCCCGAGCCACTCGCATCCATTGACTTACTGCATGTCTTATCAGGTCGTCACTCCGTTTATTTAATTTAATTTTCAACTACACAATATCTCACATACAAAATATCTTTCAAAAACAACGTCGTCTGTATAACTTCAATTAATACTGCTACCTTTATCCAAATATATTACGAATGTATGTATATATGTATGTACATGTATTAAGGATAATAGTTATATATGAATTACATATTATGTATTTGTTTGTATTCATATGTATTAACTTAATTTACAAGCCTTATTTTAATATGTTTTATATCTATTTATATTTATTATACTTAGTTACTTAAGTCACCTGCCACTAATTTCTCACCACGCCATGGGTTGATTGGCGCAAAATGCTAACTGGCATTAATAGTCCGCCCTTTGTAACTTCCATGGTTAGTACAATAAAGTTTTTAAATATATAAATAAAGATATATATGAAACGGTTTTTTGCCTTATGTACACATATTAGAAAAACGAACATTTGAAAGTAGTAATATATTATATATTATTAGTGTCAGTAATTATTGCATTAATAACTGTTGGTAAAGTTAAAAATTCGATGGTGACAATCTCTACACTGTGCGACTCTTTGACCACAGACTATTAAGTGTTTGACATTAGCCATAGAGTAAAAGTAAAACACATACATATATACCTATGCTTGTACTTGCTCCGAGACATTGGCATTATGAAAGTTAACAATAGACATAATTTTTGTCTTAGCGACAATTATGTGTTTGACTTTGGCAGTATGAACGTAAATAAATGTATGTTTAATTTAATTTAATTTACTCTAATTGTAATATATATCTTTATATATAAAAAGTACGTGTCACGTTGTTTGTCCGCGATGGACTCCTAAACTACTGAACTGATGTCAATGAAATTTTTGGTGAATGTGCAGTTTGGTCCAACTTAAAAGATAGGATAGCTTACATCTCAATATATAGTCGCAATACAATATTATTTTATTGAAAATTATTTGTCTATTATTTGACAGTCACAATTATCTGTATCTGTATAGCTCCAAACGATTCTGTCAGATGACGATATCTGTTGACTGGCTTGAGTAAATATTTAATAGATGGCGCTATGTTAAAAATGCAAACGTTTAATATAAGCTACAATTTAGTAGTATAACCACCACGTGTTGCTGTAAGTATTCAACAAATAGAACCGATTTCAAAAAAATTTGCACACTGTGTGCAGTTTGGTCCAACTTGAGAGATAGGATAGTTTTATCCCGATGAGTGACCCTCAATTTTTTTATTGCTAATTTCAGGAGTTTTTTTGGGAAAGCAAATGGTCGTTCGGAAAGGGCAGAACAACGTCTGCCTGGTCAGTTAGTAATACAATATATTGAAATTTTAGCTCTCTGCACTCCTCCATATAAACGATTAATGTGCCAAATACCACACTCTCCGTGCGCGTACTAAACTTAAAAAGGGGTACAAAGTTAATGATTTCTTATATTTACGCACACAGTACACATGGAATAACACACATTTTATGGATTTTATCGCGTTTAATTTTAACTTCTTCAAGTTCCGACGTTTCGGTCACTGTACAGCACGAAGCACTTTGTATTAAGGTGGAAGCTCCAGGGTGGACCGCGAAATTCAAATTTTCTTGCGTTTTTTGGAATTTGCAGGTCAGGGTTAGGTTGTATATTTAACAAAATATCCTTCGCGACCGTAGCGATTATGTGTTTACAGAATTATTGTCATTAATATCACCAATACAACCCTGTAAGTTCATATTAGCCATAAGTTCATATTTATCTGAAAAAAAACTCATTCAAAGGGCAAAAAAATTTGAATTTCGCGGGCCACCCTGGAGCTTCCACCTTAAGTACCTACGCTCCGGGAAGTCTGCAGTATTGTCAACATATATTTGATACCTCAAATCCTCGCAAGGATTATTCGCGATGCTATTGAAATTAAAAAAAAATGATACCATCTGCTTGGGATCTCATAATTAATAAAATTAAATCCAAACCCAAGCGCATTCGATCTTTAATAAATTATATCTATAATAAATTAAGATGCCGTGGTAGCTCAGATGGTTAGCGCTCGCTGTAAGTTTTACAGTACGCGAGAAACCTGTTAATTGCAATTTTAAGTGGCGATTTACCACGTGCTCGGCGGTGAAGGAAAACATCGTGAGCCTGCATGTCTGACAAATAAGAAAAAGGAATATATTTCGAAGATTAACGCATCTGCATTTTGATTCTTTATTGAGGATAGATGTAGATGTCTATGGGCCACAGCAACCACTTACCATCAGGTGGACTGTGTGCTCGTTTGTCACCCTATCCTATAAAAAAAGCAAATTAATGCAAGAATTTAAGATACTGTAAGCTTGTTCGGCGTAGATCGGACCAAAAATTTACAATCAAAAGTTTAAAGTAGCCTTAGTTAACTATGACATCAGGTCGTCAAACACGGCGGGCGTAGTCCCCGTGACCATGGTTGCTGTAAAGTGCTCGAAACACTGAGAAATAAAAAAAGTTTAAATTAAACGTGATAAAATCCGTTAAATTAGTTTTATTCCAGGGGTAAAAAGTTTCCCTTCACGTATTAATAAATAGATTGACATCACTACTTGAACGTCGCAGAAAATAAGCACTGTTAACAATCACTTATTTTAATTGCCATTAGAGGATTCTGTATATGTTTGCTTTCAATTTGTAAAACCTTTGTGTTCGATGATGACGTGTTTGGTCATGGAATAGATATGTACTACATACTAGAACAGACACCGCAAACAAAATCTATGCGGTAGTGCGAGGCGCGTGTTCAAAGGCACAGAGTACCTTTTTATGGCACAGACTAAGTATTTGTGCCGTGGGCTGTAATGCGTGCTGGAACAAAATCTATGCAGTAGTGCGGGGCGCGTGTACGGAGGTAGATAGTACAATTTTATGGCGCAGACTAAGTATTTGAGCCGTGGACCGTAACGCGTGTTGGAACAAAATCTATGCGGCAGTGCGCGGCGCGTGTACGGAGGCAGAGAGTACCATTTTATGGCGCAGACTAAGTATTTGAGCCGTGGGCCGTAACGCGTGTTGGAACAAAATCTATGCAGTAGTGCGGGGCGCGTGTACGGAGGTAGATAGTACCATTTTATGGCGCAGACTAAGTATTTGAGCCGTGGGCCGTAACGCGTGTTGGAACAAAATCTATGCGGCAGTGCGCGGCGCGTGGACGGAGGCAGAGAGTACCATTTTATGGCGCAGACTAAGTATTTGAGCCGTGGGCCGTAACGCGTGTTGGAACAAAATCTATGCGGCAGTGCGGGGCGCGTGTACGGAGGCAGAGAGTACCATTTTATGGCGCAGACTAAGTATTTGAGCCGTGGGCCGTAACGCGTGTTGGAACAAAATCTATGCAGTAGTGCGGGGCGCGTGTACGGAGGTAGATAGTACCATTTTATGGCGCAGACTAAGTATTTGAGCCGTGGGCCGTAACGCGTGTTGGAACAAAATCTATGCGGCAGTGCGCGGCGCGTGTACGGAGGCAGAGAGTACCATTTTATGGCGCAGACTAAGTATTTGAGCCGTGGGCCGTAACGCGTGTTGGAACAAAATCTATGCGGCAGTGCGGGGCGCGTGTACGGAGGTAGAGAGTACCATTTTATGGCGCAGACTAAGTATTTGAGCCGTGGGCCGTAACGCGTGTTGGAACAAAATTTATGCGGCAGTGCGGGGCGCGTGTACGGAGGTAGAGAGTACCATTTTATGGCGCAGACTAAGTATTTGAGCCGTGGGCCGTAACGCGTGTTGGAACAAAATTTATGCGGCAGTGCGGGGCGCGTGTACGGAGGTAGAGAGTACCATTTTATGGCGCAGACTAAGTATTTGAGCCGTGGGCCGTAACGCGTGTTGGAACAAAATCTATGCGGCAGTGCGGGGCGCGTGTACGGAGGTAGAGAGTACCATTTTATGGCGCAGACTAAGTATTTGAGCCGTGGGCCGTAACGCGTGTTGGAACAAAATCTATGCGGCAGTGCGGGGCGCGTGTACGGAGGTAGAGAGTACCATTTTATGGCGCAGACTAAGTATTTGAGCCGTGGGCCGTAACGCGTGTTGGAACAAAATTTATGCGGCAGTGCGGGGCGCGTGTACGGAGGTAGAGAGTACCATTTTATGGCGCAGACTAAGTATTTGAGCCGTGGGCCGTAACGCGTGTTGGAACAAAATCTATGCGGCAGTGCGGGGCGCGTGTACGGAGGTAGAGAGTACCATTTTATGGCGCAGACTAAGTATTTGAGCCGTGGGCCGTAACGCGTGTTGGAACAAAATTTATGCGGCAGTGCGGGGCGCGTGTACGGAGGTAGAGAGTACCATTTTATGGCGCAGACTAAGTATTTGAGCCGTGGGCCGTAACGCGTGTTGGAACAAAATCTATGCGGCAGTGCGGGGCGCGTGTACGGAGGTAGAGAGTACCATTTTATGGCGCAGACTAAGTATTTGAGCCGTGGGCCGTAACGCGTGTTGGAACAAAATCTATGCGGCAGTGCGGGGCGCGTGTACGGAGGTAGAGAGTACCATTTTATGGCGCAGACTAAGTATTTGAGCCGTGGGCCGTAACGCGTGTTGGAACAAAATTTATGCGGCAGTGCGGGGCGCGTGTACGGAGGTAGAGAGTACCATTTTATGGCGCAGACTAAGTATTTGAGCCGTGGGCCGTAACGCGTGTTGGAACAAAATCTATGCGGCAGTGCGGGGCGCGTGTACGGAGGTAGAGAGTACCATTTTATGGCGCAGACTAAGTATTTGAGCCGTGGGCCGTAACGCGTGTTGGAACAAAATTTATGCGGCAGTGCGGGGCGCGTGTACGGAGGTAGAGAGTACCATTTTATGGCGCAGACTAAGTATTTGAGCCGTGGGCCGTAACGCGTGTTGGAACAAAATTTATGCGGCAGTGCGGGGCGCGTGTACGGAGGTAGAGAGTACCATTTTATGGCGCAGACTAAGTATTTGAGCCGTGGGCCGTAACGCGTGTTGGAACAAAATCTATGCGGCAGTGCGGGGCGCGTGTACGGAGGTAGAGAGTACCATTTTATGGCGCAGACTAAGTATTTGAGCCGTGGGCCGTAACGCGTGTTGGAACAAAATTTATGCGGCAGTGCGGGGCGCGTGTACGGAGGTAGAGAGTACCATTTTATGGCGCAGACTAAGTATTTGAGCCGTGGGCCGTAACGCGTGTTGGAACAAAATCTATGCGGCAGTGCGGGGCGCGTGTACGGAGGTAGAGAGTACCATTTTATGGCGCAGACTAAGTATTTGAGCCGTGGGCCGTAACGCGTGTTGGAACAAAATCTATGCGGCAGTGCGGGGCGCGTGTACGGAGGTAGAGAGTACCATTTTATGGCGCAGACTAAGTATTTGAGCCGTGGGCCGTAACGCGTGTTGGAACAAAATTTATGCGGCAGTGCGGGGCGCGTGTACGGAGGTAGAGAGTACCATTTTATGGCGCAGACTAAGTATTTGAGCCGTGGGCCGTAACGCGTGTTGGAACAAAATCTATGCGGCAGTGCGGGGCGCGTGTACGGAGGTAGAGAGTACCATTTTATGGCGCAGACTAAGTATTTGAGCCGTGGGCCGTAACGCGTGTTGGAACAAAATTTATGCGGCAGTGCGGGGCGCGTGTACGGAGGTAGAGAGTACCATTTTATGGCGCAGACTAAGTATTTGAGCCGTGGGCCGTAACGCGTGTTGGAACAAAATCTATGCGGCAGTGCGGGGCGCGTGTACGGAGGTAGAGAGTACCATTTTATGGCGCAGACTAAGTATTTGAGCCGTGGGCCGTAACGCGTGTTGGAACAAAATCTATGCGGCAGTGCGGAGCGCGTGTACGGAGGTAGAGAGTACCATTTTATGGCGCAGACTAAGTATTTGAGCCGTGGGCCGTAACGCGTGTTGGAACAAAATCTATGCAGCAGTGCGGGGCGCGTGGTCGTAGGCACAGAATACCTTTTATGGCACAAACTAAATATTTGAGCCGTGGGCTGTAACGCGGGCTGGAACAAAATCTATGCGGCAGTGCGAGGCGCGTGTTCAAAGGTACAGAGTACCTTTCTATAGCGCAGACTAAGTATTTGAGCCGTGGACTGTAACGCTTGTTGGAACAAAATCTATGCGGCAGTGCGACGCTCGTCCCCGGAGGCACAGAGTACCTTTTTATGGCACAGACTAAGTATTTGAGCCGTGGGTCGTAACGCGTGTTGGAAAATCTATGCGGCAGTGCGGGGCGCGTGTCCGGAGGCACAGAGTACCTTTTTATGGCACAGACTAAGTATTTGAGTCGTGGGTCATAACGCGTGTTGGAAAATCTATGCGGCAGTGCAGGGCGCGTGTCCGGAGGCACAGAGTACCTTTTTATGGCACATACTAAGTATTTGAGCCGTGGGTCATAACGCGTGTTGGAAACTCTATGCGGCAGTGCGGGGCGCGTGTCCGGAGGCACAGAGTACCTTTTTATGGCACAGACTAAGTATTTGAGCCGTGGGTCGTAACGCGTGTTGGAAAATCTATGCGGCAGTGAGGGGCGCGTGTCCGGAGGCACAGAGTGCCTTTTTATGGCACAGACTAAGTATTTGAGCCATGGGTCGTAACACGTGTTGGAAAATCTATGCGGCAGTGCGGGGCGCGTGTCCGGAGGCACAGAGTACCTTTTTATGGCACAGACTAAGTATTTAAGCCGTAGGCTGTAACGCGTGTTGGAAAATCTATGCGGCAGTGCTGGGCTCGTGGTCGAATGGCACAGACGAAGTAAGTTTAAGCCTGTGGCTCCAACGCGTGTTGCAAACAATCATGTCTCGGTGCCTCTTCTGGTACGTAGTACATACTTCAATGTGTTTGGTATTGTACGATTCCGTCAGCCGAATTATTTATGTCTTTATAAAACGATGCGTTAAATTTAACAAATACAATTAACATAATGTCGACGGTGTTATGTCTGTTACGATTGTCCACGCTTTGTGATAGCATTGTTGGGTCGATCACGACTTGATGTCATTACTTACCGACTGTATGCTTAAGGTCGAAAACCTCATGTCAATAGTGTTTTAGTCATACTTTAAATTAGTATAATAGACTTCACGCGGTCCTATGAAATGGTTTATTTATAACCACAACACAACTTACTAAAAGGCCTCTCCCATGAATTGCCTCATAGGGCTTTTGCAATCATTGCCACGCATGGCAGGGGGCGTTGACAACCGCAGTATTTTATAATTTTGAGTTGTTATTGAGAAGATGTTTCTGTATATCTACTGTTTCAGTTTCACACTGTCCTCTTTTACGAGAACCATGGGAAGGTATGTGGTAGTAGATATTCTTACCTCGCCACTACACAGGCAAGGAGTTGGGTGAGTTTGATCTCTACCTGCACCACGGAAATTATTTATCACAATCATTTACGTCGTAGAGCCATGCTGCAGCTACATTAATAGTATAGTTGTGACACGAATGGGTCGGCTCGACCGGGGAAGGACCACGCTCTTACAGAATAGCAGCGTAAAATAGCAGCTTAATGCTCCTGTGCTTCGTATGGTGAGTGTAGAGAACCGGAGACCCATTTTACTGGAAAAGAGGCATTCTATCTTAGTCCTCACGGCTGACAACGCATCTGCATTTTAATTCGCAAACGAAGATAGATGTAGATGTCTATGGACCACAGCAAGCACTTACCATCAAGTGGACTGTGTGCTCGTTTGTAAACCTTATTCTATAAAAAGTGCTAATTTACCAAGTGCTCGGCAATGAAGGAAAACATCGTTAGGGAATGCATTTATGAGAATTTAAATTTCGAAAACATGTTAAGTCTGCCAATACGAATCGGGGCAGCAGCGTGGGGGATTCTTCGCTGGTGTAAAACGTTCAGAAATGAGAGGAAACCTGTGCTTGTCGAAAATACTTAGAAATGAAAAGGAGTTCTTGACTCTACTGTAGGTTATATGTGCGTCAACTGACGTCCACTACTAACAAACTATAAATATCGTCTGTTTGCACGTGCCAACATTTTTTACTTTGCCCCCACGGTCGACTCGGTAGGGAAATATTCTTCTCTACACTAAAACCCTTTTATAGATGAGAGAAGGTTTATTCTCCAAGTCGTGTGATTTATATGGGCTACTTTTACAAGGTCACATTCCTCAAGAGATTCTTTAAATGATGGTGAAAACCCCATCAAAATCCGTCAAGAAGTTTTAAAAGTTATAAGCGAACAGACAGACAAAGAAAAGCGATTTTTTGTTTTACACTTTTGTATACTAGTGTGATTACCTGGTATTTAACGACGAGTTTTGATAGTGTTTCTGCCACACTTCTATTTCCTCCTAAGCTATTTGGTTGAAGCGTGTGCCGAGATCTCCAGTTGATACCTGATGAAAGAAGTGAAGAATTAAAGGCATTATTAATTTCATTTACACACATGCCACGCTGCAACTATATTATGTTTGTAGTACGAATGGGTCGACTTGACCGGGGAAGGACCACGCTCTCATAGAATACCAGCGTGAAATAGCAGCTTAGTGCTGCTGTGCTTTGTATAGTGAGTGTGTAGAACCGGAAACCCTTTTTACTGGGAACGAGGCATTCCACCCTAGTCCTCGGGGGTGACAACGCATCTGGATTTTGATTCTTTATTGGGGACAAATTCAGATGTCTATGGGACACAGAATCCACTTACCATCAGATGGAGAGAGGTCAGGTGCTCGCTTGTCACCCTTATCCTATAAAAAAAGTTCATTTGGCATCCTTATTATACAGTACAATAAAAAGAAATACGAAACACGCTGGTATTTTGCTTCATGACAATAGATGAATGGCGGATGCGAGTTTACCATTTTTTTCAAAAGCATGCCGTGTATCTACCGTCGCTTCATGTCTTAGTAAGGGCTAGCAAGCTACCAAGGTTCATTTTTCCTTTGTCTCTAACGAAGGAACCCTGAGCCCTATTGGGAAGTCCGCGCTGTCACTACTGGTCATTCGTCAGTACGGGTTAACTGGAGCGTATCGGTGTTGATTTACATAATTGCCTCTCACATTCACTGGCCAAGGTCGGTCATATCGCAGTCGCGCAGACTAGAGTTATGTGGAAATTTATAGAAATGCCCTACGGGTCAAGGTGTTGTGTAGAACAGACCTTATTGTAATGAGAAGAAGGGCTGAAATTGGGATCTTGTGGATTGTTTTGCGGATTTGTTATTTTAAAGACGCCAAAAGCCATGGGCGTTGGCTTTCACGTGTGTCATATTAGTGGTAGTTGACTACCCCGTTGGTGTAGTGCTGGAATGTGAAAAAAAAAAACGTGCAGTTATTGGTTTTGATATCAAGTAATTCCCAATAGCAGCCCAAAATTAGGAGTTGGGCGGTGTTTCAGCCCCGCGCCTCGGAAAACACGTAGACTTTGATTACTTGATTACGCGCCCGATCTCTGTCCGGCCCGGTCGTTTCGGACTGTTAACTACTTCCTTTGAAATTTTAGCTTAAACTACCAAAACAAAAAGATCCTCGCAACTATTTCAACAAGCAACGATGATGACACACAGATAGTTAACTAGCTTACAGGCCAACACGCCAGCGAATGGCGAGTAAATAAGCCCGGCTTTCTATTTTTCAAGCAGCTTTTTTACAATCGAATTCTCAAAAGCAGATTGTAAAAAAGCTTAATGACAGAGCGAGTTTACAAGCTGCTCGCGAACTCGGTGGCTTGTAGCTTGTAAACTAGCCTAGTGACATCGAGCCTTTAGTTATGTGAAATCCTACTGATGGATGAATCGTCCCAAATCCTTTAATTTGTATGATATTAAAAAAAATGCGACAACAATTTTCGCGCCATTTTTATCCAAGGCCAAAACGTTTTTTATGCCTACTCTGTAATTTTATTTTTAATTATATCAATCAAGTCACGTACTTGAATTTGCTGCCAGCAATTTAGTAAATTGTTTTATTTTTTAAATTACGCTATAAATGATTTTAGAGTATGATTCGTTGTTTAAATTATTTGTAGTCTGTAGTAACGCAGTTACTATCATATTGTTCTGTGTCAGTAGTGTGATGTAAACTTGATGAATGTATTGTTCAAGGCATTGAGTTATATGTACTACGTACTAGAGAAGCCATTCCGAACATTGACTATGTTCAACTGAACTGCACTGCAATCCGTACAAACTAAATATTGCGTAAATGGAAGATTTGTGAATTCCATAAAATAATTATTATTACATTTTATTTAGAAATATGTTTGTTTAGATTAAATTAAGATATTTTATATTAAATTCTTATATTTATTTTATATTAATATCTTATTTTATATCAAATTAAAGCGCTATTCTACTCCCGCTACTCCCGCGCATACGCGAAAACATAGAGTAGGACACAGTTTTTGTTTGAAATGGCTTCTCTAGTACGTAGTACATATAACTCAATGGTTCAAGGTATTTAATTGCTGTTGTATTATTAGAAACATTCAGTGTAAAGTTATTTATGTACTAATATATTAAATGTTCTTTAGGCCATTACTGTGTGACTTAGTGGTGTAACGGTACGTGTACACCAAAACCGATTTTGTCGGCCGATGACGGACAGAACTACCCGGACGAGTAACTCGGACGTGTATGTGCTTACACTGCAACAGTGTACCACGTGTGCCGACATTGGACGTTGCCGGTATTCTGCAGTTGACTGTGTTGCTTAACAGAGGGAAGACGCATTTTTTTAAATATCTGGAACCGCTATATCCGTTTCCGATCCAACTTCAGCCCATAACCGTTTCGAAACCTCTCGATTATTGTAATTGTCTATTATAAACACAACTAATTAATTTTTTCAATTTCCATAGTCGTTTAGGTAGATAACAACACTGGCAAAAACAACAGAATAAAGACAAAATTATTAAATTAATCTGTAAATATACTCAATTTGCACCGTAGACGCCGGCAATCTGGCGAGAAATCCCAAGTTCGGACTCAACGGTTGATCGGCCGTTTTCGTGCGGTAACGCACCTTTCCTAGCAAGGAAAACTTTCGTCTAAGCACATACCACATACAAAGAGAACCCATGACTCCATTTCGCCCCGAAAGTAAGAAAGAGTTCATAAAAGGCGACTCCTGGAATTGCTAAAATGTCTTATCGATTCTTCTCTATCTCTAAATAGGTACTATATAACAAAATTGCTTCCCGACGTCTGTACGCTAGGTCTTAACTACGCGACGGATTTAGATGCGGTTTTAATAGACAGAAAGATTGAAGAGGAAGGTTTATAATTTATATGTATAATACAACACATTATCTTAATATATAAAAGTTACGTGTCACGTTGTTTGTCCGCGATGAACTCCTAAACTACTGAACTGATTTCAATGAAATTTTGCACACTGTGAGCAGTTTGGTCCAACTGTAGAGATAGGATAGTTTTTATCCTGGTAAGTGACACTCAATATTTTTTTTATTACGAAAGGGTCGTCGAAAAGGGCAGAACAACGTCTGCCTGGCCAGCTAGTATATATAATACTAGCTGTGCCCCGCGGTTTCACCCGCGTCATCACGTGTCCGAGGTGCGCGACATGACCTAGTTCAAGCATTTAATAACGGCAGGGGTTTAAGCGTCGTTCGCGCGCCCAGCCAAGTATTAAATTATTTTAATTTTACGTTATCTCTTAAACTGTGCGTCCAAATAACATGGTATAAAGAACAAAGTTTATCTTCATAAAATTGTCTTGATGATGAAGTAACTTTCGTTCTTAAGGATAAATAGGCCATGCCTAATAATAGCGCTCATAAATAACTTTTAAATTTTCAATATTTTTTTTGGTACAAAATACCAAATTATGGCTTATGTATAAGAAATAGACATATGGTATCGCGGAATTTTTTTTAGACGGAGTAAAGGTCTATATTTTTCTAGAACATTGTATTTACGTATCCCTAACGATAAGACCAGCGTACGTGGATAAATCATTTCAGGAGTGCTTTTTCTTCTGACTTGCTTAACAAATATCCATATTTAAGGCTAGCTAAGCAATATAGCGTAGTGCTAAATAGCCTATACTATTCCACTTGAATCTGGCTATAATATACAAAAAGAATTTTTCAAATCGGACTGGTAGTTCCAGAGATTAGCGCGTTTAAACAAACAAAAAAACAAAAAAATTCTTCCGCTTTATTATATTAGTATAGATAATTCTTCTGTCCGTGTGTATGTGACTAAACTCTTAAACGGCTGGACCAATTATGATGAAGTTTAGTGTGTGTGATTAAGTTGATTAGAGAATGGTTTAGATCCACAATTGGACCCGGTAGGTGGCGTTGTTGTAGAGATCCAGAAATAAACCGTGCGAAGCCGGAACGGTTCGCTATTCTTATATAAGGCGGTATAAACACCTCGTTTAACCCAGAACACTCAGACCGGTGGCAGGAAGCAGAGCCTGGTAGTGGTACCGTTACCGTTACAGCCTATTAAAGTCCACTGCTTATCATAAGCCCCTCCCCCCCCCCCCCCATAGATTACCTCGTAGAGAGGATATTTGCCATAGCTGCCACGCTTAACAAGCGGGTTGGCAGCCGCAGTTTGTTATTTATCGTCGTTATTAGGATGACGTCTGGTTCTGCGGTTGTCAAGACACTTGCAACGCATCAAATTTAGAGCATATTCTTTGTACAATGGGAGAGGTTCTTGTCCAGCTTTTTTATAATATAAGGTTGACAAGCGAACACACAGTTCACCTGATGGCAAGTGGCCACTGCATTCCATGAATACCTGCAGCCAACTTCAAACAGATAACTACACATGCGTTATGACCTCTAAGCATTAAGATGAATGCATCACACCTTGTATATTTTTTTTTATAAAATTAGGGTGACAAACGAGCACACAGTCCACCTGATGGCAAGTGGATGCTGTGACCTATAGACATCTACATTTATAAGAATCCAAATGTAGATGCGTTGTCACCCGTGAGGACTAAGATGGAATACCTCTTTTCCAGTAAAATTGGTCTCCAGTTTTCTACACTCACCATACGAAACACAGCAGTGTCAAGATGTCATTTTACGCTGTTATTCTGTGAGAGCGTTGTCCTCCCCGGTCGAGCCGACCCATTCGTGCTACAACTAATAAAGCTGCAGCGTGGCTCTACCACGTATAAGCTGTGAACTATTAAGAAGTTAACATATTATGCTAGTCGTTAACAGCCCAAAAATGTTTGAAATACCTGTATACAGATTTTAACTTTGTTAATTTTTATATTTGTTGTTTCAGGTAAGAGAATTCCCGAATTGCTGAGTCCTTCTGCGTTAGTACTAATTATTTAACATATTTCTGCCGCTATAGCGTGATCGCGGAGCAGGAAGAATTTCAAATTATTGCAATTCATACAAATTTAAACTTTAATTACTTGAATATAAGCTCGGTTTTCGAATCACAAATTCTCTTGAAAAGGTCCTAACACTATTTTAATTGCAATAGAAATAATACTTTTTATGATGGGAATTAAGTTTAAAAATGCAAAGCAATAAAAAAATCCTGCTCCACGACCGTGCTTTTGTATATTTACCAATATATTCTGACACATGCTAGAGCTAGACATAAATGCATTAAATATCAACACAGGAATAAGTAAACAATACGACACGAGAACTTGACGTAATTTCTTACGACTTAACATAAAATCATGACTAACATGTTTATATTCCTTGATGCTCCATTATCATATATGCAAATAATGTTATATGCCGTAAATATAATATGATATTCAAGTAGACAGTATTCAGTATAATTTGATGATAGTGTGACAGTAGTCTTACCAAGTAGTCTTTGATGTTACGTGGTTTATACGTTGTACGGCCAAGTTGCAGCTATATTATGGTTGTAGCACGAATGCGTTGGCTCGATCGGGATAGGACCAGGCTCTCACAGTATTTACATTTTCTACCGATTTCAAAAAGGAGCCGGTACTCAATTCGACTGTTTTTCTTTTTTTATGTGTTACCTCATAACTTTTTACTGTGTGAACCCATTTCGATGATTCTTTTTTTATTTGAAAGCTGGTGCTTCACATGTGGTCCCATATGAATTTAATCAAGGTCTGACCAATAGTTTTTGAGTTATTCTTAATATTTTATATTGAAGTCGGTTGTACAAAATTTTTAATTTTAAGTTATATTTACACCGTGATTTTTTTTTAGTCCTCAGTGGTGACAACGCACTTGAATATTGATTCTTAATCGAGAATCGATGTTCCTTGTAAATAAATCGAATAATTAATTCTCCATAACTTTCGAATATGTCACTGAATCGCCTAAAAAAACCACCGTTTACCGTCCTTGTTGCAGAATGCACGCCATTATAACGGTATGAAACAGACTTTGTACAAAAACTGGTAATTTTATCGCATTTCAATAAATTCAGAAAAACCTGCGGGAATCGATAATTCTTATCGTTCACTGCACCGAATTTAAGGTTCGATTAGTAATATTCGATATCGATTTTGCGTTGGTAGTTTGATTTTTAACTGACTTCAAAAAGGAGGAGGTACACAATTCGACTGTATGTTTTTTATGTGTATTACCTCATAACTTTTCTCTAGGTGAACCGATTTTGATGATTATTTCTTTATTTGAAAGCTGGTGCTTCTTATGTAGTGCTATGTAAATTTGATGAAGGTCTCACCAGTTTGAGCTTACCTACTGCCCAATACTGTGCTTATCAGTGCGAGGCTTCCACTTTTTTTGTCACTCGAGAACCTTTCATCCCCATCGGATGTCGATTCTTCTAACTATATGTTCGGGGCATTGCTATTTCAGCTTACGTTCCGACTGATACAGTTGTTTACAAAAGCAGTACCTAATACTTAATTAATTATGTGTATTTTAAAGGCGTCTATATAACTGTTTGTTGTTCCCAATAAATAAAATTAAAATAAAACATTGATTTTAAATTAATGCGAACTTGAATCGAACTGAGTCTCATGATAGTTGGTTTTGGTTTCTTTTTAGCTTTTAAGATGTCTACAAGTTCCATTAAGGAGAATATTTCTCGACGACATGAGCCGAATATTTTCTTTTGGGGGTCCGTATGTTTAAAGATATAATATGCTAATCTTGATTTCTTATATTTATGCGAACACTACACATACGGATTTTATTTATTTACTTATTTTAATTACCGACGTTTCGGATTCATCATTCGGATGTTTTTTTTTTGTACTTCAATAGCCTCTCGTATCATCCTTGGTAGGAATCTTCTCGTATCATCCTTGGTAGGAAGGTGTTCTTTTGCGAGGACTTTTGGTCTATCAAATCGGATGTAATGGCGGAGATTGACATTTATTCAATTTCCTAATCATAATAATATTGTAAATACTAGGTGTTAAGACTTCTTTTCTGACTGTTAGACCGTCCGGGTAGGTGTCACCGTCTTACCTACCACCGCCGCCAAATAACAGTGTGCTAAGTATAGCCGTCTGAAGAGTATAAGAAGTAAGTATAAATTACACGAGATTTTTGTCATGAGAGTCGTGATAGATCAGAGGGTAAGCGCTCGCTGTAAAATTGCAATTTTAATTGCTTATTCACCACGGGCTTGGCGGTGAAGGAAAACGTGAGGTAACCTGCATGTATGAGAAATGGAAAAAATGTTTCGAAGACACGTGAAGTTCGCCAACACGCGTTGGGGCAGCGCGGCGGACATTGCCTTGCCCTAAAACCCTCTCAGAAATGAGAGGAGGCCTGTGCGCAACTATGGGACGTATGTAGGCTGTAACTTTAAACTTTTATAAATTATATACAACTAGCTGACCAGGCAGACGTTGTTCTGCCTTTTTCGACGACCATGTGTCCTAAAAAAAACTATTAAGTTACAATAAAAAAATTGAGGGTCACTTATCGGGATAATAACTATCCTATCTTTCAAGTTGGATCAAACTGCACACATTGTGAAACATTTCATTGAAATCAGTTCAGTAGTTTAGGAGTTCATCGCGGACAAACAATGTGACACGTAATTTTTATATATAAAGATGAGCCATATCATCTTAGTGAATAACTAATCTGTAGCATCTTTGTTTGAAGATAGTTGCAGTTCTCCATCGACTGCAATATATTTGTAATATGAAAGGTAAATAAACATTTGAATTTGAATTTCAGCGACTTGAAGACAGCAATCGGACGTTATACCGTTTTGTATTTCGATTACGGAATCCTAACAGTTGATATTGATAAGTTGGGTGGTGCAGTTAATGCTACGAATATATGCGCACACGCATCGTGCTTGACATTTCGAGTGAGCACCTGTAGACGCGATAAACTCCGAAGGATAACTGGGTGGATTCCAATAAACCGTTAACTAGGATTCCTTACAGCTGTTTTGTTTACATTGCTTGATAAAAGCCTTGTTAAAAACGGTATATCCAAGTTTTAAGAGCCACGCTGCAGCTATATTATTGTTGTAGCATAAATGGGTCGGCTCGATCGGGGAAGGACCACGTTCGCACAGAATACCAGAATATTTTTTTTTTATATAGGAGAGGGGGCAAACGAGCATGCGGCTCACCTGATGGTAAGTGACTACCGCCGCCCATGAACAACCTCAACACCAAGGGAATTGCAGATGCAAAATGGCAGCTTAATACTGGTGTCCTTTCGTATGGTGAGTGTAGAGAACAGGAGACCCCTTTTTACTTAGTTCTCAGGGGCGACAACACAATTTGTATTTTGATTCTTAATCGTGGGTAAATGTGGGCCACAGCGTCCAATTACCATCAGGTGGACTGAGTAGTCGTTGAATTGGTCAAGTCTTATAATATCATCATCATCATTACAGCCCTTCACAAGTCCACTGCTGAACATAGGCCTCCCCCAAGGAGTGCCACAAAGCACGGTCCTGAGCCACCTGCATCCATCGACTTCCTGGATGTCTTACCAGGACGCCCTACACTTCGTCTAGCGGTACGAGGCCGCCATTCGAGAACCTTCTTTCCCCATCGCTTGTCGGTTCTTCGAGCTATATGGCCGGCCCATTGACACTTAAGCTTACTAATCCGTTGGGCTATGTCGGTCACTCTGGTTCTACTGCGGATATCCTCATTTCTAAGTTTATCACGCAGAGAAACTCCGAGCATAGCCCTCCATAGTTCCACGTGCAGTGAAGTAGCAGTGAAGTCACTGGTAACAACACTGGCTACGTGGAAATCTTATAATATATAATTTATAAAATCGTTGGCGCGTCTGTCAGTGATAGTGTACCCATATTCATACAGTATATTTGTGTTGTTGACCCGATATTTCATAGCAATTTTAAAAGATAGGTGGCGTTGTAATCAAGTAAAATTACAAATTCTATATTTATAGACTCAAATGACAAATTCACGGTATATTATGTTATTATGTTAGTTTAGTGCCAAAAATCACAAAAAATAAACCCTATAGGTGGCACTGTGTTTGAAAATAAATGTCATGCTGGGTTCCTCGCTGGTTCTTTCAAAGACGACTGTCTCAGATGAAATGCCTCGTTGCCAGTAAAAAGGGTTTCCAGTTTCACAGTTGTATCCTCTGTTATGTAGCTATAATAAAATCACGTGACTACCGTGTATAAAAGAGACATACAGACAGTCATGCCTATTATTACCACTTACCATTGGAATCATATCCGACAATTACAATATCGCTGATTTTCAAAGCTCCACCAGCGGTCAAGTCGTTCCACACGTCCAGGGCCCTCTTCAGGGCTTTTGGCCTCAGCGGTACTAGGAGACCAGCGGGCGGACGGAGCCACGAGTCTTCCAGCCAGGATCTTAGGGTCGTGCTCTTGCTGACGATTGGTGTTGAGCGAGGTTTCGCTTCGTTGTTCCGCTTGTCGAGTGTTTGTTTGGAGTCAGCTGAAAATAAAATTGGTTTTAATTTTTTTTTAATCTGCTTGCAATAGTAGTTTGAGAGCTCATCGCAGAAAATTGTGGGTTTTTTTTTTAGAATAAGAGTGACATACGAGCATACAGTCCACCTGATGGTACATCTATGCTCGATTAAGAATCAAATTGCGGATGCGTTGTCACCTGTGAGGACTAAGTTGGAATGCCTCGTTTCCAGTAAAAAGTTTCCTCGTTAGTTTACACTCAAGTTAGTCATCACAGCATCGGATTGGGTATCATGTTTTTACCAGCATCAGTAGTGCAGCTACGGCTGTGTTCCGATGTGAATGGTATACAGAGCCAGTGAATTTTGTTGTTTTAAAAAACTTTACTAAATAGCTGACTGTGAGGCATTCTATCTTATTCCTCACATGTGACGACGCATCTGTACGCTGCATTGTTGGAAGTTGGTTGTAGATATAGCTGGGCTGCAGTGACTACTTTCCATCAAGTGAACTGTAAATTCGTTTACCATTTGAATTAAAAAAAAAATCAGATTGGTTGCGCTTGCAACTAACTGCCAATGCTGCAATGTGGCAGTTGCCAAACCAGATATGCATTTTTAGCTATTTTAATTATTGTTCTGTTAATACGTTGTAAAACTCATAAGTATTTCAGGGGGAGGGGAGCATATAAATATTAAGAAAAATTTCACCACCAAAATATTCCATTTTTTGTGTTTGTTTAAGTTAAGTCTTCGATTAACTATTTCTTCGTACCGACTTTAGAAGCTATAGTATGTGGAAATTAGTTAGTGGTTTTGAAATATGTATAAGTTTATATTAAGTATTATATCTCCTAAATGACACGGGTAATTTAAATTCACTAAGAGTACGATTATTTAATTATCTTAGACTAAAAAGAAACGAAATTACGAGCGCGGTACAAGTGGCGACATCTGTGGGGAAAGTTTGCAATTTACTACAAATTTACGACGCGCGTGACGGCCGCCATGTTGCAGGCTGTTAATCATTTCGAAAGTGAAAATTAATGGGGTACTGTCCAGTGGTTAATATTAACTTTGGACACCTTGGTTATTTATTGAGCGGTTTCCCTTTTGATTTATTTACTGGTTAAGCTGTTTGATCCTGCAGGATTTAGGATGTCTGAAAGATGTGGGAGTGATTTCTTATCTACTGTTCCTCAATTTCCTTCATTTATTGTTGATCCTGAGCGATTTAGTCTTTTATCAATTAACAAGACTTAGACATATTATGACTAATTTCATTATTTAAAGTACTGTTTAAAAGTAAATATAATCTACATATTACGCATGTGATATTAGATCCTGCTGATTACGAAAACAAATATGAACTTTAAAAATATAGTAATTTAATATAAGGACCCCGTTTGTGTCCGTGAAATTAAAACCCGTGAGTTCGAATCCGCCATTCGACTACTGTGCAGAACTGTTTTAAGGCATAAATAATGTAGAGGTTATATGAGCCCAAACTAACTCTTTGAATGAAAAGACAAAAGGTTCTAGAAGGTTCTACCACTTAATAAAAGTGATCTCTAAACCACCAAAAACAAAAAGAAGGTTTTGGTCGTGGAAGGAAAAGGGGAGATCTCCCGCCGGGTAAGGTGATCAGCCCGGGCAGCGGCCAAGGCTGCATGTGTTGGTACAGAGCTGTTGTCTATATAGCGCAGTATTTTGGAACTTTGATAGCGTGATTTAGGCTTCGGTGCGTTTCGCTGTTAATTCGAATGTTTTTATTGTGTTACCCTTACACTCAAAGTCTAAGTTAAAATAAAAGTCATTTATTGCATTAATGAGTAAAACAAAGATGGTTTAGAAATGTACTCAATGAAAAATTTTTTTTTTGAGCGATTATTAGGAAATTGACGCTGCCCATCTCCTGATACAGTTTCCCTCTGTCTCCTCTTACGTCACCCATGGGAAGATATAGGATAGTGGATTCCCTGAGGCCGCCATTTCACGGCAAACACTTTTACGGTGTGCTCATATAAATTTTAATCAGATTTTTTTTGTAATAGTTAGCGGATGCTGTGACTCGTATCTACATCTATTTTTGATCAAGAATTAAAATGCAGATGTGTTGTCACCTCTGAGGACTACAGTGGACCTCCTTGTTTCCAGTAAATAGGATCTCGGATTTTCTACACTCACTATCTCTCTTACAAAGCAATAAGGACCGTGGCCGAGCTCACTTGACTACTCTAGCGCCATCTATTATGTATCTACGGAAGCGGTTGCGATGTATATCGATATGAAAATTTGACGCGCTAAATACATCGTTCTTTATTTAATACATTTCCATAGATGTCGCTACATG
Source organism: Parnassius glacialis (assembly GCA_033319125.1). Classification (NCBI taxonomy): domain Eukaryota; kingdom Metazoa; phylum Arthropoda; class Insecta; order Lepidoptera; family Papilionidae; genus Parnassius; species Parnassius glacialis. The sequence goes on along the minus strand of JAVANC010000015.1, from coordinate 12,992,864 downwards.
GTACCGCTAAGTAAGATTGACGAAGTCATTGGGCTCTAGTACGAAACAAAGCAGAATTAAGCTGTTGTTACGCTGGTATTCTGTGAAAGCTTGGCCCTTCCCCGGTCGAACCGACCCATTCGCCCAACCGTGATATAGCTGCAGCGTGCCTCTACCACGATTCACTGATAACTAAAATCGGTTTATATTTTTATAAATAGTCCATTCACAACAAAGATATATGACATCAACGTACAGCTGTCGGTCTTCGGGATCCTCTGTCCAGGGTTTTCAAACTGGTCTTCTGCTTCTACGGCAGATTCTAGAAGTTCCATGCTGTCACTGGCTCGAGTTGTTTGCAGCGTCGCCGGCATCTCTGTCTGGAAATTAAGTTTCATGTATGTAGGTATGTTAGGAACGTGTTATCATCAGCCTTATCATGCTGTCGACGGCGTTGGTAGTTGTCTACGGCGCGCCGTAGACACTAACACCACTAGTGTTAGTGTCTACGGCGCGGGTATCGGGTTTGATTCCCACATCAGTCAAATCACCAGTTGCTATTTTTTTGAAATTTATTAGAGTTTACTCCTTAATCATTAAGAAGACTCGATTGTAGAAATCGAGTGCTAACAAAAATAGAAGACGTTATGTTGCCTCCGTCCCCTCCGCGCAACAATTTCGCGCATATTATTTAATAAAATTTATTGGATAGTTAAAAGTTGTTAATTAAAAAAATTAACTAATAATTTTCATGGTTTATTTGTTTATTCTTTAATGTACAACATTATAAAAGGATTACAAAGGGCGGATTTAATGCCTTTTGGCATTATCTCCCAGTCAACCCGAGACGTGTGAAATAATGTGACAGGCCCACTGAACACCAGCGCAGTTGTTTCGGCGACAGCATAAGTTGAGTGAGGTCCGTTTGCCTAACGCGCGTTATTTTACTGTAATTTATAACTATAATATTATGTATACTATTGTCAATTGTACTAAATGTCGAATTGTTGTTTTTTTTTTAATTTTGATATACTATTTTAATTGATGTGTCTAGAAATGTTAAAATTGAAGTACCTAATGATGTTCGTGGCGTGTCGCAATATTTCTTTCTTCATTCTAAATATATATATATATATATATATATATATATATATATATATATATATATATATACCAGTTGACCAGGCAGACGTTGTTCTGCCCTTAGCGTCGAACCTCTGTACTATAAAAATCCTTAAATTCGTAATAAAGAAACTGAGGGTCACTTATCGGGATGAAAACTATCTATCAAGTTGGAACAAACTGCACAGAATGTGCAAAATTTCATTGAAATCAATTCAGTAGTTTAGGAGTTCATCGCGGACAAACAACGTGACACGTAATTTTTATATATAAAGATATATATATACACATATATAGATGGTGTAGCGATGGCTAAAATATTAGTTACTTTTTTAGACTAAGTTGACATAAACCAATAACAACCCTATTCGAAAATATCATTTGTTATCTCGTTAAGAATAAAGTAACAAACGACACTAAATTGTGAATACACAATTAATTCAAAGTGGTCCCACAACTTCTTAAGCACTGAACTCCAGTCGCACTTCGGACCTCATGCGTATGAGGTTTTTTTTTTGTATATGTTTTTTTATAGGATGGGGTGACAAACGAGCACACAGTCCACCTGATGGTAAGCGGTTGCTGTGGCCCATAGACATCTACATTTATCCTCGTTAGCGAATCAAAATGCAGATGCGTTGTCACCCGTGAGGACTAAGATGGAATGCCTCTTTTCCAGTGAAAAGGGTCTCCGGTTTTCTACACTCACCATACGAAACACAGCAGTGTTAAGCTGCTATTTTACGCTGGTATTCTGTGAGAGCGTGGTCCTACCCCGATCGAGCCGACCCATTCTTGCTACAACTATACTATAATGTAGCTGCAGCATGGCTCTACCACTTAAAGCCATAGTACCAGGTTGATGAACGACCTCTAAGTCCATCCGTAAGTGGATGCAATGCAATATTTTGCAATAACTGGCCAAAATCTCAACCATTCTGTCTTTTTTATCTTTTAAATTCAAAATGCGTGGTAATGCATTATTTTAACTGATTTTACTGCGCACGCACACATTCGTAAAGTTCGATCGTTAGGCAAAAACGTTGTTGACCACAAATCACATTCAATTTGGGATAATTTCAAATAAAAGTATGAGCCTTATTTACTCGTATTTTCAAAAACTGTAATAACGGTATATTATTATTTATATATTTGAACTTAAGTTTAAAATTTGACTACTCTTTGAAACCTTGTATAATACTATATTAGGGGTCCGAACACTGAATTTTATAAGTAAGCAAACAACTATATTTTTATAAAGGCTGATTATAGCGTGTTGCTATTAATAAGCTCTAAGTAGCAAAATTGTTCCATTAAAATAAAATATTCATTTGAAACGGACTGTACCTACAGCTTATGTTTATTTTTTTCGGTATCGACTATATTTTTACAGGTTAATTTTCAGAGTTCTATGTCAAGCTGTTTGGACTGTGCGTTGATAGATGGGTCAGTGACTCAGGGATATCCTTTTTTTATATAATACTAGCTGTTTCCCGCGACTTCGTGCGCTTGTAATTAGGGTTTTAATTATGTTGCGCGGAACCCTAATTCTTTTTGTAAAATATAAGTCGCCTAAGTTACTCCTTATAACCGCAGCTATCGGTGAAAGTCGCGTCGCAATCGGTCCAGCCGTTTCGGAGATTAGCCGCAACAAACAGACAGACAAATTTTAAAAATTGTGTTTTTGTTATAGGTACCGTATATACTTTCATATGCATTTAGTAGTAAAGTAAATTTTCAGCCTATTTATGTCCCACTGCTGGGCACAGGCTCCTCTCATTTCTGAGAGGGTTTCGAACTTCACATGTCTTCGAAATATTTTTTTCTTATTTTTCAGACATGCAGGTTTCCTCACGATGTTTCCTTAACCGCCGAGCACGTGGTAAATCAGCACTTAAAATTGCAATTAACAATTTCATTGGTGCCGGCGGGGATCGAACCCGGGTTTGATCGAGTACTGTGAAGCTTACAGCGAGCGCTAACCATCTAAGCTATCACGGCTCATTTAGTAAAATGCTGTAATTTTGACATTACAAACAGACACTTTAATTTCATTTATTTGTATAGATATAGATTAGGAAGTATGATTAAATATTATTTGCTGCATTACACACATACTACATAGTGGTTTTGCTTTATTATGCCCTGCAGCGGGCGATAAGGAGCTGATGAGGAAGTAGGTTTGCACCTTTAAAGTATTTAGTTTAGTTCTAATAGGGCCCCAATTTAATTTTTGCCCCGGGGTCATAGCTACGCCACTGACCCTGTATAAAATAAGTTGTTTTCACGTTGAGCACACGAACGCCCATAACTGTCATTTTGTCCGCAGTTGGCTAATGAGTGCAAGGCACGATGCCATTATATGTTCGTGTACGCGTAATTGCAAAGCTTGCGTAATCGCGCCGTAAACGTGTTTGGTTAATTATTTGTAAACGTCTGTTGGGTTCTAAGTGAATATATTGATACCCGTGCAATGACATAGTGTTAAGATACTGCCACTTGGGGCCGCCAATACAGAAAATGCAATGTCTTTAGCCCCCCTCCCCCCAGCTTTGTAAGTAATAGTAAAAAGTTACGACCTTTATATGTTTCACTTCTGGGCATACGCCTCCCCACATATCTGAGAGGTTTAGGGGAAATAAATGTCTACCGCGCTGTCCCTATGTATGTTGGCGGACATCACGTGTCTGCGAAACATTTCTTTCATTTCACAGACATGCAGGTTTCTTCACGATGTTTTCCTTCACCGTCAAGCACGTGATAAATTAGCACTTACAACTAACAATTTCTTTTACCGAACCTGGGTTGTTCGCGTACTGTAAAATTTACAGTACGCGAACAACCCAGGTTCGTCTCTAAGCTACCAGGGATCTTTTTTGCGAATATCTGAAAATATTTATATGGATCTGAGGCGTGATTGTATTAGAAAGCTCAAGGTCACTCAGCGAGTTATGGACAAGGCTATGCTCGGAGTTTCTCGGTATGATAGACTTCGTAAGGAGGATGTCCGAAGCAGAACCAGAGTAACCGACATGGCGTAACGGATCAGAAAGCTGAAGCAGTAATGAGACGTATAGGACGAAGAACCGACAACTACTGCAGGCTAATAGGTGAGGCAGCCTCGTACCAGCAAGCTAAGTGTACGGTGGGATCAAATGGAGTGACGGCCTGGTAAGAGAGATACTGGAATCCGATGCTTGTATGTGACTAAGTGGCCGTGATTTGTGTCGTTCCTTGGGGGAGGCCTGTGTTCGTTTGTGATAATTTTAAAGTACCATTACTATTATAAATTAAAATTTGTAATTTAAAAAATGTTTTACGCAAGGTATTATATGGTTCTTGTTTCTAGATTTGAATACCACACGCAGTTTGAGAAACAATGGTATAAATGATGGCAAACACTGTGTTTCCGGAAGGAGACCATGATGGCACAATTCCCAAGTAAATCCGGAAGTCGCGATTTGCTAATTACATAAACAATCTGTCATGAACTCACCTGCATTTCATCGTCGTTGCGCGCGCTGTGATTAAAATAGATATCCTCAGGCACAATGTCTTTGACTTTGTAAACATTATTGTCTATCGTAGACAATGAAACACCCTCAGTAGCGTCAGCAGCATCGATGATGGTTAATTCAGTTGCGTCATTATCGGTTTTGTCATTTGAATTTCTTTTTGGTTGACTGTACTCATTGAAGTCTACATTTTCCTCGCTTGAATTTTTGAGTCCGAGAGTCTCTGGTATCTCTGACTCGGGCGTTGCAGCTGTTGTTTCTGTAGTTTGATTAGAATCTATTGTTCTTTCTAGTGATGCGTTATCTGCTTCATAATCGGCTTCTATACGCTTGTCGTAACCGATCGCATCTTGGTGCAATGGACGACCAGTATCTATGGTTTTTATTTGGCTTTCCTCGGCTACCACGTCCGTATCGTCGCTTCTTAATTTAGTTTCCCTATCAACTGTTTCTTCGCTTACTTCACCATTATCACGACCTTGTAAAAGATGGGCTGCGCTTTCAACGTCTGTAGGGTAGTTTTGTGGGTCGTACACTTCACTGTCACTAATAACACTTCGACCGAAAACACTCACTAGCACTAACACTATTGTCAATTTGTCGTTGCACTTTAAGCACGCCATTTTGAAACTTTTAGCCTTGCTTCAACACACGCTCATGTCTGCCGTTCGATTGTCTGTCTGAAAATAAAAAGTACATTTTAATATATTTATTTCGCTATACTTTTACTAATCGTAGAATATAATAAACAAAAGGGATTAGTATATGCTTTGTTTCAGTACGTTTAAAATTCATATGAAATATTGTACATAATTAATGTAATGATTTATACTTTAGTCTAAATAATATATAACATCGCTGGGTTTCTTGCTGGCTCTTTCCAGGACAGAGGTATTTTCCGAACCATAGGATAATAAAATAATTAAAAATTTTGTACAACCGACTTCAATATTAAATATTAAGAATAACTCAAAAACTGTTAGTCAGACCTTGATCAAATTTATGGGACCACATGTGATACTTATCAGCTTACAAATAAAAAAGAATCATCGAAATCGGTCCACCCAGTAAAAAGTTATAAGGTAACACACATAAAAAAGCAGTGGTAGAGCCACGCGGCAGCTTTTGCTGTCGCACGGATGGGCCGGCTCGAACCGGGGTGGTACCACGACCTCACAGAATACCAGCGTGAAGTAGAGGGTTACCTCTGCGTTTCGCTTGGTGAGTGCAGGTGGCCGGAGGCCCTTTTTTACTGGAAATAAGGCATTCCATCCTAGTCCTCACGGGTGACAACGCATCTACATTTTGATTTGTAATAGAGGATAGATGTAGATGTCTATGGGCCGCAGCAACCACTTACCATCAGGTGGACTGTGTGCTCGTTTGTCACCCTTATCATAAAAAAAACATATTGTCGAATTGAGTACCGTCTCCTTTTTGAAGTCGATAGAAAATGACTTTCAATCACTATTATGTAATTATCTATCTCTATACATAAAAATCAAATGCTGCCTGTTAATCTCGCTATAACTCAAAAACGGCTCGATTGATTTTGATGAATTTTTTTGTGTGTGTTTAAGTGGGTCCCTGGATGATCCAAAACGATTCACAAATGGACCCGGTAGGTGGCGCTGTTGTAAAAATCTCGAAATCCACAGAAAACGGTTAGTACACGTACACACGCGGTGTAAGAATATCCACTAACCCATGCCTTCCCGTGGGTGCCGTAAGAGTTGACACAGGGAAACTGAAACAGGCGAACAGCAGCATCTTCCTGATAACAATCCACTAACAACAACAAAACTGTGGTTGCTAACCCGTCTACCAAACGTGGCAACTATGGTAAATATGGCGGATATATGAGGCAATCAATGGGGGAGGTTGATGTCCAGCAGTGAACTTTTATAGGCTGTAATAGACCACGTAATATTATGGAGTGTAGAGAGAAGGAGAACCATCTCTATATATGAAAAGTGTCCCTGAAAACGTGTCCAATAAGGGTGGCGCTGCTGTAGCATAAGATAAATTTAAAAAAAAAGCGCCAAAAGTAATTAGAATAAGATGGAGAAATAAACAAGGACCGACCAATCCGCTTGGTTTTGTACTATGTAAATAGTTGAGATTTTGTTTACTGGCATTTTGCTAACAACACTAATCATGAAATTTTTTAAATATTTAAATTCAGCTGACTTCACTCCGTTCACAACAGCTATCTTCATATCGTAGTTTTTCAGACGCCAGCGCTATTGTGGTAGGTTTTGGAACCTCTATTTTCAGTAAATAGTAGGACACTTTTTCACCTTTTTTCGCTTATAAGATGGTTCTTTTTCCCTTTATAAGATGGTTCTCCTTGTATTCTACACTCCATACGTAATATATAACCGGTTAGACAAATACGACGCGGTAAAAATTCACGAAGTGTTTATTTTCGTGTAGTTAATATATAAAACTCGACGGAAAGACGAAAAAAAAATTCAAATGCGGTTTCATCACGCACCGGGCGCACGTGCTCAATTAAGGCCCGTGGTTCGATTGTGGTTGCACAAAAAATATTCGGTTTGTTGCATGTTGGGTTCCGTAGGGTTTTTAAGTTAATGTTTATCCTTTTGTAGCCGTTACCGCTACAACCTATCAAAAGTTAACTGGCTGAAGATAGGCCTCCTCATAGATTGCCTTATAGGAGATACATATATGTCATAGGTGCCACACTTACACGTGGTAGAGTAGAGCCATGCTGCAAGGCAAGTGAATAGGCTTTTGTTACGCTTAGACAGTGCGATTTACTATCTAGGGTTTACCACTTACCACCAGATGGGATTGTGCTGAAGCACTGGCTTATAATAAGTTAAAAAAAAGCTATATTATGGTTATAGTACGAATGGGTCTGCTCAATTGGAAAATGACCGTGTTCTCACAAGATACCAGCGTAAGATAGCAGCTTTTCGCTGTTGTGTTTCGTATGATGAGTGTAGACAACCAGAGACCCTTTTTACTGGAAACTAGGCATTTCACCTTAGTCCTCAGGGGTGTTAACATTGACATATTGATTCTTAATCGAGGATAATAACTGTCTATGGGGCACAGCGTTCACTTACCATTAGGTGAACTGTGTGCTTGTTTGTCACTATTAGTTTATAAAAAAAACTTCCAGGGCGGCAACCGCAGCCTTTTATTATTTCGTTGTTATTGGAAGACATTGTCCATCTCCTGATTTGTTTCCATCTGTCGCCTCTTACGACACCCACGGGACTGTAATGGGGTAGGTAGTTGATTGTCCTAAGCTACCACTGTACGGCTTACTACATTAACTATAAGAGTAATTTATTACTAGCTGACCAGGCAGACGTTCTTCTGCCCTTTCCGACGACCATTTGCTTTCCTAAAAAAACTCCTGAGAGATCAGCAATAAAAAATGAGGGTCACTTATCGGGATGAAAACTATCCTATCTCTCAAGTTGGACCAAACTGCACACAGTGTGCAAAATTTCATTGAAATCAGTTCAGTAGTTTAGGGAGTTCATCGCGGACAAACAATGTGTCGCGTAATATTTATATATAAAGACTAGAGCCCAATGACTTCGTCAATCTTACATAGCGGTACCATGTAGCGACATCTATGGAAATGTATTAAATAAAGAACGATGTATTTAGCGCGTCAAATTTTCATATCGATATACATCGCAACCGCTTCCATAGATAGATAATAGATGGCGCTAGAGTAGTCAAATGAGCTCGGCCACGGTCCTTATTGCTTTGTAAGAGAGATAATATATTGTATTTTTTTTGTAATACTGTGTGTTTTGTACACATATATGTGAACTTTTACCCTGTTTCTATTTTCAATTGAATCCGGTAGGTGACATTGTTGTCGAGATCCAGAAATCAAACGTGCGAAACCGGGGCCGTTCGCTAGTTCGGTTTAAAGATCTTTATTTACTCATTAAGACAAATACATGTCACTTACATGAGTGCATTATACAATTTTAAATAAGTCACACAGAACAAAATAATAACAAAAAAATAGTTAGTAGTACTAGTTTAATAATAAAACGAAAACGCTGACGGTTTTCGCTATAGCTCAGTGTAACCCCAAATGGGTCCCCGAAAAATCGGGGACCACATTCTGACATAACGATCAGTGAGTCACTCCCCGGTCCCTTCGAGTTATTCCGAGTAATGATGCAACCTAAAGACAGGAGCTGTTTTCTAGATGGATTTCGATAAGTATGTAAATATTCCAAGTATTTTCCAAGATTTTTACGTGGTAGAGCCATCCTGCAGCTATATTAGTGGTAGGTATAGTTGTAGCACGAATGGGTCGGCTCGACCGGGGAAGGACCACGCTCTCACAGAATACCAGCGTAAAGTAAAATAGCAGCTTAACACTGCTGTGTTTCGTATGGTGAGTGTAGAGAACCGGATACCCTTTTTACTGGAAACAAGGCATTTCATCTTAGTCCTCACGGGTGACGACGCATTCGCATTTTGGTTCGTAATCGAGGATAGATGTAGATGTTTTTGGGCCACAGAAATCACTTACCATCAGGTGGACTGTGTGCTCGTTTTTTATCCTTATCTTATAAAAAAACTGTGCTGCCTGGTGTTAGATGAAAGTTGGCACCTTTCTTACAGGCCTAAATTTTATCCCTACATCTCTTAAACCGTTTCACAAGCCCATTGCTGATCACAGGTCTCCTCCAAGTAATGTTAATCACGGTGCTCAATCACCCGCATCCATCGACTTCCTGTCTTACCAGCTTGTGACTACATCTAATGAGGGGCCACCCTACACCGCGCCTACCGGTATGATTCTGCCACTTGAGTACCTTTCTTCCCCATCGATTATCGGTTCCTCGAGCTATATGGGCCATTGAAAACTTCGAAATATAATATTGCCAAATAAGGGACAATATTATATTTTGAAGTTTTTATTTTTTATAGGATAAGGGTGACAAACGAGCACACAGTCCACCTGATGGTAAATGGTTACTGTTGCCCATAGACATCCACATCTATCTTCGATTACGAATCAAAATGCAGATACGTTGTCACCCGTGAGGACTAAGATGGAATGCCCGTTTCCAGTAAAAAGGGTCTAGGTTAAGTTATCCAATCGCATACAAACAATTTACTCGATTATTCACACCGGTTATTTTGTTTCGTAATAAAAATTATTCACCTTACAGTGATTCATTCCGATTCTAGACCATGAAACCAGTTTCATATAATAGTTATTATTGTATATAGCCGACCCAACTTGAATGTTTTGAAAACGTACATTTGTTTGTTGTGATTTTTTTCGCCGTGACCTTCGCACGTATATTTTATTTATTTATTTTTGTGTGACTAAGGTTTTAACAGTGCACTTGACGGCATGTGGGTAATTGCAGCCCGTAGAAACCTTCAACCTGTGTCAAACGAAGGAGCTGTTTCACCCATGAGGACTTTATAAGTAGAAAAAGTAAAAATACAGACTATATACGTCCTACTGTTTGGCATACGCCTCCTCCATTGGAGCCGGAAAAATATTTTTTTTTTCAAAGACTTGTGAAGCCCGGCAACACTTATCGGGGCATCACGGCGGTCATTTAATAGCTCTGAAAACTCTTACAGAACCGAGAGGAATAGCTTTTCAGCCAGCCCTGCAGTGGGACGTAATATATTGGCTGTAACTTAACCTTTACTTAGATTTTTTTTATAGGATAGGGTGACAATCGAGCACATAGTCCATCCGATGGTAAGTGATTGCTGTGACCCATAGACATCTACATCTATTCTCAATAAAAAACTAAATGCAAATGCTTTGTCATCCGCGAGGACCAAGATTGAATGCCTCTTTTCCAGTAAAAAGGGTCCCCGGTTTTCTACACTCACCATACAAAACACAGCAGTGTTAAGCTGCTATTTGACGCTGGTATTCTGTGAGAACGTGGTCCTTCCCCGGTCGAGCCGACCCATTCGTGCTACAACTATAATTCTAATATAGCTGCACCATGGCTCTACCACGTATAAAACATATAGTATTTAAACAATAATAAGATGATCCATGCTATTTTCGAGATATTTTCATTTTAATTTTCTTTTTTTTGCATTTTCGGTGTTTTTTTTTATTTATTTTTTTAAAATTATGCTCAGAGTACATGACAATATCTTTTATAAAAATTGCTCTTTTGGGCGCTACAAATCGATAATAGTTTAAGAAGTCAAGAAATCTTTGTAATGACTGTTTGTTGCTAAATTTAAATCTATATCTACATAAGTAAATAAAATTGTAGTGTCCGTTTGTAAAGTAAAAATAACGGCTTTTTACTAAAAGCATAATATGAAAGTATATTTCGCTGGCGGGCAAATTCCCGCCAAAACTCCCTATGGAAATTTTCGGCGTCGATATCACGTTTGTAGTAGGGATGTTCGATGTGTTTAAAAAACATCGACGATGACATCGATCTCGATGAAAGATTCAACGTCAATGTCCGATATTCATCGACCCTCACATCGCCCAACATCGATTATATTTGCCGGCGTGAATTGCATTTTTTATTATTTTACAATTTCGAAGGAATGTAAAATGTTACCGATAACCTTTTTCGGTTATGGTTTAATGTAATAAGCGCACTCGTTTCTGTGATATTACTCACACTTCAACTTGTTAAATCGATGTTTTTTTTTAAAACAGTGAACTGACAAACGATCTTACAGTTACAGCAGAGCATGGACACCGGCAGCCAGCTTCAAACAAAGGAGGCTACAAATGCGTTGTCACTCCTGAGGACTAAGATGGAATGCTTTTATATATATAGAACAAGGGTGACAAACGAGCACACAGTCCATTCGATGGTAAGTGGTTGCTGTGGCCCATAGACATCTACATCTAGCCTCGATTACGAATCAAAATACAGATGCGTTGTGAGCCGTGAGGACTAAGGCCGCGTTCCGACGACACGCACCCGCTACGCGCACGCCACGCGTGTCAGCACCCGCGTCTAACTCGCTTTGAAATTTGTTGCTATTATTTGATTTTTATGACAAATCAATAAATCTGAAATTGTATAAAAAGCGCGGGCGTAGGGCGTATCACGGCGGGTGCAGCGCGTGTGCGGGGCGAGCGCGGTGCCGGCGCGGAGCGGGGACGAGGCGGGCGCGTGACGTGTGCGGTTGAACGTCGATAAATGCAATTTCAGATTTATTGATTTCCCATAAGACTCAAATTATATGCAACAAAATTCAAAACGAGTTAAACGCGGGTGCTGACGCACGTGGCGTGCGCGTAGCGGGTGCGTGTCGTCGGAACGCGGCCTAAGATGGAATGCTTCTTTTCTAGTAAAAAGTAATATATTGCAATAATTATTTGTCAAAACTTGTGTACAACACTAGTATTCAAGATAATGCATAATCAACTCAATGTAAAGTTACTTCCAATTCTTGAATGGTATTATTGTGCGAGATTAGTGACATTTAATAATTGCCATTATTGATATAAGAAACTAGCACAGTATAATTGAGGCATAAAGTATCTCCCGGATACTATCCTTGATTTTGTAGTGTGTAAAAAGGCGACGTGAGGGCTCTTTTCTACCGACTTCAAAAAGGCGACGGTACTCAATTCGAGTGTATGTTTTATTTTTATGTGTGTTACCTTATAACTTTTTACTGGGTGAACCGATTTCGATGATTCTTTATTTATTTGAAAGCTGGTGCTTCACATGTGGTCCCATATACATTTGATTAAGGTCTGACCAATAGTTGTTGATTTATTCTTAATAATTTATATTGAAGTCGGTTGTACAAAACTTTTAATTTTTAATTATTATTCATAAGATGTTTGCAATGGCAGATTTGGAGGGAGAATAAAATATGAGAAAAAATCATATCATCATCATACACGGTACACGAAATTTCTTTCAGATCGCCATAACATTTAGTGAGTAGCTCTAAGCCCTTTCCGGTTCGGTGCTGCTTCTGCGAACCCTACTTGCCTATCAGTTGTCGGTTCCTTAAGGCGTTAGTGATGCTTTTTGTGTGTATGTTTTATCATACAGAGAAACCCCGAGAGCCACCCCGTAACTCGCTGATTGACATTTTTTTTATAGAATAAGGCCGACATAAGTACGGTCCACCTGCTGGTATGTAGATGCTGTGGCCCATAGACATCTACATTTGTCCTCGTTTAAGAATAAGCAGATTTGTTGTCACCCCTAAAGACTGAGATGGAATGCCTCGTATCCAGTAAAGAGGGTCTCTGGTTCTCTACACTCACCATACGAAACACAGCAGCATTAAGCTGCTATTTTACGCTGGTATTTATGTGAGCGTAGAGTCCTTCCCCGATGAAGCCGACCCATTCGTGGTACAAGCATAATATAGCTGCAGCATAGCGCTACCACGTACGTGTCTAAACTTCCTCAGACCACGTTTCGGTCTAGGTTTTCAATGGTAACTTAATTATTTTCTCTTAATTCTGATTGCAAAAAAAAGGAGGAAAAATAGACGCTTCTTTCATTGGAAGTACCAGGAGAATATGGGCGTCGCGGAGATTTCTTAAACAATTTCGTAATTGTTTATTATTTACCTTTCAGAATCAAACCCGGACTTCCGCGTGGTTAATTGATATACAAACTGCATCCAATAGTTACGGAAGAATTACGTACTGCATATACGTCATTTAATTAATTATCGACATAAAGATGAGTTGCTTACTCTTGTGTCGCCTACCTTGTAACTGGGCTTTTAACTGGATTTGTATGATAGTGTCAACTAGGGTAGATGACGTCATACGTCATTAAAAAATTACCAACCTTTTTTAACGTTTTGTAAGCCAGTGCTTGACTACAATTCCGGCTGGTGGTGCGTGGTGATGAAGACTTCGATCTTAAATCGCACTGATAAATAATTGCATCATATAATAAATTTGAATTAGCTAAATGAGGAGGTGCCATGGTAGCTAGTCGATCACCGTCGGCACCAATGTAATTGTTAATTGCAAGGAAAACATCGTGGTCGTAAGAAAAAAAATATTTCCAAGACATGTGATGATTGCCAACACACATAGGGGCATCGCGGCGAACATTTTCTTGACGTAAATTCATTCTCATTTCTGAGAGGAGGCCTGTGCCTAGCTGTGGGACGTATATAGGCTGTACTTCCACCCCGGTCGATCCGACCCATTCGCACCACAGGCAACATTTACAGGGTTATTTTTCAAAGAGTAGCCATATTTTAAACTTATGTATGACAGAATGGTTGAGATTTTTTTAATTAAGTTTTCTTCAACATTTGCCTATACATATTACTTATTCGGAACCTTCGCTCCAAATTTGGTCGGTTATTGCAAAATAACCCTGTACAGTTGCAGTGTGCTACCACGTAAATTTTATTTAATCTTATAAAATTATCTTTATTGTAAAGACATCTTCAACTGAGAGTTACAAAAGACAGTCATAACTCGCTGTCACCCTCATTTTATAAAAAAATATATTAAAAACTTTCCACTAGTAGTGGTCAGAGCTATTTGTACATCCAAGAGCTTGTTAGCGCAACGGCTATAAGTATTTGATTGCGGCACTAAGGTTCGCAGCAGGGGCGTAGCTACCGCCGTATCAGCCGTATCAATGATACGGGGCCCCCGGGTTACAGGGGCCCCGAACGTGTGTAACCGAAAATTCCAAAGACTTCTACAGGACAGGAAAGGATATCACTATTATCTATAGAAGCAAAGAATTTAAAAAAAACTAGGTTAGTTCCTAGAAGTATTAATTGTAAGTAATAACTTATAATCAATATATAATAATTTTAATTCAATTTAAGTGTTTTTGTTCCTTTTATGAAATCTTTACTCTCCATTTATTTATTTATTCGTATGGGGTTCTTACAATCGATAACAATAAATTAAAATTAAAATCAAAATTATAAAGTTATTCCATCTTTTAATTACTGAATCCATGGGATAGCGTCGTTTTCGAGAGAGAACAGGTCTGTTGGGCAGCCGTGGTACCTTGTGAGGGCAGTCTCTAGCTATCAACATTCTGGACAGCAGCTCCACACTCACACCCCGGTGATTACCTCCACCCGCACATGGACATGAAGGCATTGCTTCGTCCGCATCCAGTTCGTACCCTATTCAGTTGGTACCATTCCCTTCTTGGGAGCGCAAAACCAGCAGGTTTAAGTGTAGGGTTGATGGTAAATCCTATGCTATCAGGGGATTTTGCGGTCCATTCCTGCAACCACTGAGCAGATGTGTTAAATCCGCCGGACACGAGTTCACATGCGGTCTGGTATGTTGGGTGACGTGACTTCAGGCGGTGGGGGGGCGAAACTCCGCGAGAGCTGGCAGGTTGGGATTTCCGTAGATCTTCTGGGACTCTCGTAGTAGTATTTGTTGTCTTCTGAAATGGGGTGGGCTTATATGGCTTAGCAAGGGGAGCCACTGAAAGGGGGTACATTTTAAGGTTCCAGATCTGCAACTCATGGTCTGGTTCAGCTGGGTGTCGACATGCAGCACATGTGCACTATTTGTCCATACTGGTGTACAGTACTCTGCTGTTGAGTACACCAAACTGAGATCAGTTGTACGCAGCACATCGGCGCGAGCCCCCCAAGTGGTGCCCGCTAGCCTGTGCAAGATGTTGTTTCTGGTCTTGAGCTTTTTGGATAATTTGTCCATGTGCGGAGCGTACGTGAGACTCCGATCGAGAGTCACGCCCAGGTATCTCGGAGTGGGGTTGTAGTGCAACATGGCTCCAGCAAACTCAACAGTAGGCTCGTATTTTGTCATTTGGTTAGCCAAGTGAAACGCAGTTACTTCGGTTTTGGCAGTGTTTGGTACTAGTCTCCATTTCCTAAACTATTTGTCTAGTATGCTTAAGTCCTCGTTAAGGATACCTTCGGATGATTTGAAGCTTTCGTGTTGGGAAGTTAGTGCTATATCATCAGCATACATAAATTTACGACTCTGCGTTTCAGGTATATCATGTAAGTAAATATTGAAGAGCAGCGGAGCCAAAACTGAACCCTGTGTGTGTGTCCATTGTTCAGCTTTTTAGTACAACTTTCACTGTCCCCAAGGAAAATCATGAACTCACTGCTGCTAAGGATGCTATTTAACAGCCCCACCATTTTTCTGCATGGTACCGCTTTCATGACCTTATAGACCAATCCTAGTCGCCAAACTGTCATATGCCGCTGACAGGTCTATTAAAACAGCAACCGTCTTTAGTTTCTTTTGAAACCCTGCTTCAATGTGGGTTGTGAGGGACAACATCTGGTCGGTACAGTTGCAGCCACAACGGAAGCCAGCTTGTTCCACTGGAACCACCTTATCAATGAAAGAGCATAATGCGGTTGTAGATTAGTCTCTCCAGAAGTTTGTAGACACAGCTCAGAAGGGCGATAGGACGGTAGCTCTTAGGATCGTCTGCAGGTTTTTGGGGTTTCAGCATAGCAATAATCTTCGATCTATTGAAGTCGCGGGGCAATTTGTTACGTAACAGGATATCTGAGAAGAACTCTTTCAGCCATTGCCTGCATTTCGGGCCCAGGTGCTTTAGAAACTCATTGTAGACTCCATCGAAACCAGCAGCTTTATTAGGGGGCAATAGTTTCAAGGCGCGAACGGTTTCATCTTGGCAGAATTCTCGTTACAGCTGGTAGCCAATTGGTAGCGACGCCTTGAGCTGGTTAGCGCAATGTCGTGTCGCCCGGGTATCATCTTTCCTGCCTTTAACTCAACTATTCTGTTTGCAATCGCGTTGGCTAGTGGAGCAGATCCGCCACGGGAGTTTGTTCCAGTCTTGCCTGCCAATCCATTGAGCACCCTCCAAGCTTTCCTGCTGGAAGTCTTAAAATCCATTGACTCCACGGTATCGAGCCACCTATTTCGACGCCCTTCGTCGAGAGATTTCAGAAGGTCATCACCTATTGCATAGTTACCCGTACGCGTGTACTAATAATAATAATAAATTCTTTATTTCAGATAATTAAAATCTATATGTGGGTTAGTAACACAATAATAATAACAACAATTGTAATAACAAGGGTTAGTAAAAAACAATGGTTTGCTTAAAATCTAGGGAAATAAAATAAATACACTGTGTCGAGACTGATCATCATGGGGGTGGATAGGGCCCAGTTATCAGTCTCTGCACAAGACATTTCCACAGCGGCGATGTATATCTGTCCGCTACAGTCCTCAGAATGCTGTTGTGACTGGCTCGTACCCTGCTAATAAGGGATGCGGTTTTTTTGCGTATGATGGCATTAAAACCGTCTGTTTGGTATGCCGCAAACATCCCTGATGCACTACAAAAACGAGGCAGTCCCAACAGCATCCTGAATATATTATTATATTGGATGCGCAGGACTTCAAGCTATCTTTTGGTGTATTTGACCCACAGGCTCCCCGTGTATACGCTCTGGCAGTATGCTTTAAAAAGCGTAATCTTAACTTGTTTTGTACAAGGGGAAAACCTGCGAGCCAACATATTACCTCTAACCGCTAGAGCCCTGCGCTCCCTTTCAATGTCAGCATCATCCTTGAGGTCACCCGTAATAATATGCCCCAGATATTTAAATTCAGTGACTCGTTTCACGTTCATGCCATTAAGGGTAACATTAACTGCAATATTGTGACATTTACCATCGGCCTCAAAGACCATGTACTCTGTTTTATTGACATTGTATGTGAGCCCATGCTCAGTAGCATACATCTCACATACCTTTAACGTTTCACTTAGGCCTCCCACCGTTGGGCTGAGCCATAACGCCATCTATACGACATCCGACGCGCATGCCGCTCAACTCCACGATAAGGTCATTTACATACATGTTGATGAGCTTGGGAGACGTCAACCCCTCCTGTCTAACCCCGTTCTTCAACACGTATTCTTCCGACAGAGAATCAGCCCACTTTATAAAGTTAGTTTGGTTGGAATACCACAACCTTAACACTTCCAGCAACTTAGCCGGTACGCCCCCCTCCGCCAACTTTCTCCAAAGTATCTCATAGGACACAAGGTCAAAGGCCTTGGAAAGGTCAAGGAAACAGGCGTATACCGGCGTCTTGCGATCTGTGTAGTATTGGACAGTGTGCTTTAAGGCTAAGGATTGCGCTTTCATTAGAAAGTCCAGGTCAGAACCCGAACTGCGCGTCATGTATGTTTGCATACTTATCTAATTCCGAGTCAAAAACACTGTCCAATACCTTAGCAATTGCTGTTGCAAGTGATATAGGGCGGTAGTTCCCACTGCTCTCGGCAGATGGGGCCCGGCATGCCTCAGATGTTCCACACTAATACCGTCATGACCGGGGGACTTGCCACCGGTCATTCTTTTTAGCGCCTCTCTAACCTGCTTTGCAGTAACGTGCATCAGTGGCACGTCCCCCTGACATCCGGCCTTACCACTATTCACAGATACTAAGGGCCCCAGTGGGGAACGCACTTTGAAATGTTGAGCAAAAATATTCGTAATATGTACCGACTCGCTATTCCCATCTACAATCACCGGGAGGCCAGGCCTATCATTACATTTATTGGTAGCTTTCCAAAACTGTTTAAAGTTTTTGTCCACCCTATGCTGTGCTAGGATGTCCATTTTTAATTGTTCCTGGTTTCGTTGACACCATTTTAACTGACTTTTAAACATTTTGCCGCACTGGTTCATTTGATCATAGATCCTTCCAGATGATGGCCTATTATACGACAACCATATCCTGAAGTTAAGCCTGGCCAACCGATGCGCCTCTTGAACACGTTTGTTCCAGCCACAGAGGTGTCTGTATTTACTTGGCTTGTTACAAGGTTTTTTCTTAGTTTTGCTAGCCGCATCACTCAAGGCACCTACAATGCTGTTATACATCCGGTCTAACACTCGCTTGTGTTCATACAAACTGCATAGCCCTTGACTGCACTCTGTAAACTCCGAGGGGAAATCAATCTCGCGTAGTCTATTGTGACAGAGTTCTTGATAATTACATATTTGTTTCTGATCTCTTTCCCCCCATATTACTGAGCTAGGATGCAAGTCGCGTGCTATCCATTTAGGTCTAACAATCCTTAAGTCACATTTAACTATTAATGGTAAATGATCAGACACAAAGACGTCTTCTATAATCTCCACTTCGACAACGGTTTGCCAGGCCGAGTTTGAGACAACACAGTGGTCCAGCCATCTCCATATTTTCAGATTCTGAGCCACTCATCAATTAGTTTTCAGCAAGGGATGTACGCCTTGCGGTAGCCTCGGGGAATGCTCTTTTTTGCTGTTGCTATGATAAGCTTAGTGAATCCCTTGTAGTTGTCGGCACAGGGAGTTATCCATCTGATAGCAGCATCCATGTTAGCATTGAATTTGGACCAGTCTGCTCTGTGGAAGTTCCATCGAGGCAAAGGCACGGAGTTTAATAAGGGGATCTTAATACCAACCTCCACAAGCACCGGTCGGTGCTGGCTGTTCGGGAAGTTTGAGAGAATTCTTCGTGTGGTTTGTAATGGGGTTCGATTGATGTCACAGGTAGTAAACGTTAAGTTTGGATTATAATCCCGTTTCCACCTTGCCGATCTGAACCATCCTCTATCCTTGGCATTAAATACTAGGTGTAGGTTGTTGTTCTTCGCCCATTGCACGAGGTGTTCACCATTTGCATCATTTTTGTTATATCGCCAGGTGGTGTGATGAAGTCGCCGGCATATAGGCATGGGTGTGGGAAAGCGGGGAGGTTGGTAGTCCATGAAGAGTTCGGTGGTTTGTATACGTTTACAATGGTAAGGTTATTGATCTTTATTGCAGAGGCAAATACATCCAGACCCTAAGGCAAGTCCCCGCAGCGACATGTTTAATACCGTCTTTAAAATAAGTGGCGATGCCATATTACGGGTGGTTAATTGAATGAGCAAGGTAGTATCCCGGGATAGCACCACGTTTATATAGATCCTGTTCATCTCTAGCGTGAGTTTCTTGTAAAAGGAGTACGTCTATGTCATTTTCTTTAATTAGAATCTTACTTACTACTTCGCATTTAGCTTGACTAATACTTTCTATATTAAGTTCGCAGATTCGGGTAATAGTTCCAATATCTCTAGTCCGGTGGCTCTCCGAGGAGAGCTGATCGCATTGAAGCATTTCAAGTGGGTAATTAAATGATACAATATTCTTTGAACGACTGTGAGTGCTGTGAGGTTGCAAGATTATAGCGCAACAGTACAGCAGCCAGTAGTTTGTTATTCGTTTATCGCCACCCAGGGGACACGTGCAGGGTGCGGGCGGCAATTCCTGCGGACGTGAATAACTTCATCCCCCTACTCTTCATTGGGGCCCCCCAACAAATTTTGATACAGGGCCCCTCTAAGGCACGCTACGCCACTGGTTCGCAGGTTTGAATCCCACACATAACACGTATTGGTATGGCCTACAAATAGTTACAGGGCTGGATGTATCCATTTATTTTGTATGTAAAAATTATGTATTAATTATATAATATATTTTAACAGTGGTAGAGCCACGCGGCAGTTTTTGCTGTCGCACGGATGGGCCGGCTCGAACCGGGGTGGTACCACGACCTCACAGAATACCAGCGTGAAGTAGAGGTTTACCTCTGCGTTTCGCTTGGTGAGTGCAGGTGGCCGGAGGCCCTTTTTACTGGAAATGAGGCATTCCATCTTAGTCCTCACGGGTGACAACGCATCTACATTTTGATTTGTAATAGAGGATAGATGTAGATGTCTATGGGCCGCAGCAACCACTTACCATCAGGTGGACTGTGTGCTCGTTTGTCACCCTTATCCTATAAAAAAAAATGCACGATGAGGGAGTTCCCAGTGTGGAAGTAACGATTGTATTAAAAAACGAAGTACAAATTGTACGTACTATAAACGTCGCAATAATAAACATGTCCGAATACTTTTGCGTTCTATTTTTATGGCGGATTTCGTGAAACCTCAAAATCACGAACACGCAACAGACGCACCTTGCCTTCATACGAGTAGGTACCGAGAACTGCGCAATTGTTTGAGCCAACGTTTGTAGTGTTGGATAAAGTTGTACCGCATAATAATTATACCAACAAAATATGATTATTTAAATTTAAAGGTAGCTTAATATCCATCTTAGTACTTTCACTTATTTCTGACGATAGACATTGCGTGCACTGTTGTTTCGATCTAAAAGAGATCTCGCTCCTGTATTTCAATTGGCGATCTTTTTGCAACCGACTTCAAAAAAAGGGGGAGCTTCTGAATTCGTCTGTATCTTTTATGTGTGTTACCTTAGAACTTTTTTCTAGATGAATGGATGTAGTCCCATATTTTGATCAAGATCTGACCAGTAGTTTTTGAGTTATCCTTAATGATGCGTATTTAATTGACTTCGACTACATTGATAATGTTCTCATTTTATTTATATCGAAGTCGGTTGTACAAATTTTTAATTTTACCACTTGTTGAATAAAACTGTTTTTTACGGATTTTATCGCGTTTATTTTATTATTTTTATTCCCGACGTTTCGAGTGCTTTTCAGCAACCCATGGTCACGGGGGGGACTGAGATGTTTGACGTCCCGATGTCACAGTTAGCCCGGCTACCTTCAGTTTTTTTAATATTAATTTTTGGTTCGATTTACGCACAATGAACTTACAGTATCCTGAAGTCTTGCAGTGTTATGCTTGGGTTTGGATTTAATTTTGTTAATTATAGGATCCCAAGCAGATGGCAGCACCCATCCATCTTCTCTATTGAAATTAGGATGTTTTTTAATTTCAATAGCTACGCGTATCATCCTTGGTAGGAATCGGTGTTCTTTTGCAAGGATTTGTGGTCTATCAAATCTGATGTAATGGCGGGGACGATCTTGAACATGTTCACAGACTGCAGACTTATAAGAAATCATTATGTTTACCACTTGTGTAAAAAATTAATTCTGTGGATTAGACAAAGACAAAATTTAATTTTTAAAACATGATATTATTACATTTATTTTATTTCAGAAACATTTGAATCTTTTCTCGGTTATCTTGGTGTTAAGAATTATGTTTAGGAGTCCATCTAGGTTAGCAGTTAGCACTACACTTTTGCCTATTTTTGCTGTTCTATGTTAAATAGGTTAAACTTCAGGGGTGGTCAAAAATTCGGAGCAAACTATTTTGTTAAAAAAGTGGCTGAAGTTTTTAATAGGACCACAATAAAGTTATTAACTACATTATGTTCTTAGGAACATTAAAATGCCGTCCTCTCAAAATGGCAAAAAAAACTTTTAGCAGTAAGTAGCACCGAATTCAGAAAGTGAAATTTTCGTTTCTTTTTTGTTCTTTGAAGCCAGTTTTTACTTAAATATTTTTGCCAAACATTGGGTTGTACGGCCGGTTCGGCCCAAGTGTAATGCTCCCGGAAAGGCTGACCCCAGAATGTGTAATTGTGTCCTTGGCCGTACGTGCTGTTGTATTCTGGTCGCGTTGTGTCGGCTCGCTTGACGTGAGTCAGTATCATTAATCTCTTGTGAGATTGTTACGTGCAAACGAGTCGTTCGATCGTTTCGCTACGTACCTTCTTACGCGCAAAGCACTACCTGCTGTATTATCCTCTCATAAACGAGATAGGTTAACGTGGTAGAGTCATACTGCAGCTATTTTATGGTTGTAGCACGAATGTATATGCTCGACCGGGGAAGGATCACGCTCTCACAGAATACCAGCGTAGAATAGTAGTTTAAAACTGCTGTGTTTCGTATGGTGAGTGTAGAGAACCGGAGATCCTTTTTACTGGAAAAGAGGCACTCCATCTTAGTCCTCACGGGTGATAACGCATCTGCATTTTAATTCGCAAGCGAGCATAGATGTAGATGTCTATGGGCCACAGCAACCACTTACCATCAGGTGGACTGTGTGCTCGTTTGTCACCCTGTTCTATAAAAAATATATATTATGGTTGTAGCACGAATGTATTGGCTCGACCGGGGAAGGACTGCGCTCTCACAGAATACCAGAGTAAAATAAAGCTTAATGCGTTTCGTGTATAAAACTGAAGACCCATTTTACTGAAAACGAGACTATACATATATCTATACCATCCTAGTCCTCACGGGTGACAACGCATCTGGATATTGATTCGTAATTGAGGATAGATATATCATCCACTTACCATCAGGTGGAATGTATGCTCGTTTGTTATTCTATAAAAAAAAAGTTCTGTACCCAGCAGTGGTATGTAAGTAGTCTGTAACTTCATTATGGAGAGCACGAATGGTTCGGCTCGACCGGGGAAAGAACACGACTCGCCCGCACAGTATACCAGCGTGAGTGTAGAGAACCGGAGAACCTTTTTACTGGTTACTAACGAAGCTGTCCATCTTAGTCGTTAGGGGCGACAAAGCGTTTGAATTTTGATTCTTAATTTAAAATAGTTCTATAGGCGTATACGCATCGTGAAAATTCACTCTCATTACTTTTACCAAACGCCCCAAAATAAGTATAACTTCAAAAACTTCATCTCCTATTTTTGCCACCTTTACTACTGTAAACCATACAAATAGTTGTTCCGTGCAGGATTCGAACGCGCAACTCTCAACGTCGCGGACAAACGCGCGTCTATATTCCCGAGCCGCATTGTAACCAATTTTTTTATTGGTTAGCTTAAAGTTGAATTAGACATCTGAAATTCAATAATCCCTTCGTTTCCATAAACACACGCGATCCTAATATTTAACAAAACAGCTTTTACCTAAATAATAAAGATTACCTAAGCAAGAAGAATTGCCGAAGATATCAAGTTACACATTAAAAAAAACAGTCGAATTTAGAAACACAAACTTTTTTTTTTCGATATATGTAATATATAAAAATAAAGTTTTGTTTGTTCGTATTTTATGCGCTGCCATATCGTTCATCAGATTGCGGTAGAACTTTGTCAACTTATTGCTTGCTCGCATTGCACTTGCGCGAAAGTTATAGACATAGTACAATGAGGGCATCCACGACTTTTTTTCCACCAGGGCGGCGCCACTTTACAGTGAGGTAAAATATTTGACAGATTTCATAGCGAGGACGATAATTTCTTAGGAAAATGTAATCTTTAAGGTTTCTTTCTGTATTATTAGTTATATTTTATATTAATTACATTAGAAATGAATAAACCAAACTATAAAATATAACTAACAGCCGATCTTTTTTTTAAATAAGTTATAAAGTGCGAAAAATTAAAAATAAAACAACGGACGCATTGTGTTGTGTATTAATATAATACTCTAGGTAATGATAAACTATTATTTAAAACTAATTTCTCAATTAACTGACACTGTGTAACAAAAAAAATTTACCTCAGTTACAACTAGCGACACCTGGTGAGTGGAATATTTATTAGCCCTCATTAACTTACAGTAGGTGGCGCGCGTATCGTACGGACAATTTTTTTATTTGAAAGTTATATATCGTTCAACTTCAATGAATGTATTATCATTCCTAATTAAACAATATAACTGTTCCAAATTTAAAAGGATATTTCCACTATTATAACTCCTGCGACAGCAAAGGTTCCAGCTAGTAATATAATAATACTTATTGAAAGTCACTCTTTTGTTTAATTACCAGCGTTTCCGAAAAAAACCTCTGTCCTGGGAAGAACCAGCAAAAAATCCAGCGGGACTTCAAAAAAAAATAACTTCTAAAGAACCTCCTCCTTTTCTCTCTTTTAAACACTAATCCACATCTGCGTAAGTTAGTGCGTATGAACTTATCGAACCGTACCTATCGACTTGGACCAGCAGCATTTTAAAATCTGAAACGCTCCGAAACGGCATCTCGCTTTGAATTCCGAGCGTGCATACGTACGTACGAGACCGTAGTATTTTGTTGGGGCGTGTCATTGCCATATACGCTATTTAATAAAATAAATGGTTAGTTAGACTAGTGGTTGTAAACGCGATTGCTGAGCGTGAGATCCCGGGTTCGAATTCCGGGTCGAACCTTAATCAGATTTTGGGTTTTTTGAGCACGGAGTCAGAAAGATAACGGTGATTTACACCCATGCCTAGAATAGCACGTAAAACCGTTGGTCCTGCGTCTCATCTCTCTCTGGTGTTGTCGGGTCACCGTCCCATCGGACTATGAGAGTGAGGCAATAGAGAGTGCACCTGTGCTTGCGTATACACTCGGGCACTATAATCCTGTCCTGCGCCTGTGGCTAGTCTCCGTTGAGACAGGCCGCCGTGCCCGAAATTCGGACTGAAGGACATTTTTTTAATAAAAAAGACACATTCATTGATCTCATTTCAACGTAAAGTCTCTCAAACTTAACAAGTATCGTGTGATCTTGACGAGGTCATATTATCGTATCTCTCTTTTCATCTAATTTAAAATTCATACTTTAAGTTAAGGTCATAGAGATCGAACTGGATTTTTTTACCGACCGAACATATGGGCAGTTGTGTTTGTCCTACGTTGCCTTGGACATATACGGGTTATATAGAAAGAAAAAAAAGAAAGAAATAACTGAGGATAATTTTAATTTTACCAGTGTAGTGGCGGTGTAAATATATCCATTACCCCATAGTTTTCTCTCTGTGGAAATGCATGAACAGACAGCAGAAGTAAGCTGTTTGTTGACCATGTCAAGGCTGAACTACAAATTAACATTAATTTTGATCAAAAATGCAGTGAATTTTATAACTAATGTGTTTTTTTTCTAATCAATTTGTATATGGTGTGTTGTGTCCCGCGTCATATACCCAAGTCTCGGATGTCGAGTCGGGTAATCCCGGAAAGGGCTTTTTTGGAGTTTTGCCAACTCCAAAAGAAGAGAGAAGAAGAAAAGAAGAAGCTAGAAGCCTACTTCTTGGCCAATCTATGTATGACAGCGGAGTAGTCTTTTAAGTTATTATTAAAAATCAGTGTGGAGAATACCAAGACCCCTCATTAAAAATTAGCCAGAGTCCATTCATCATCATTACCTATCGCGTCTCTTGCTAGGTTGTCACTTCATTTAGTGGGGAGCCCTCCCACATTTCGCTTACCGCTACGGGACTAAGAGAGTAACCAATACAGCGCATTAATGAGCTAAAGCGACAATGGGCAGGTTATATAGCTCGTAGAACCGACAAGCGATGGGGAAGATAGGTTCTCGAGAGGCACTCTCTGACTTGTGTAGTACATGAGAGATCTAAATAGCTGGCTCCGTGACTCAGTGGTTTAGAAATGAGAGGGTTTTAGGGCAGGAAATGTCCGCCGCGCTGCCCCAATGCGTGTTGTCGAACTCCACATGTCTTCGAAATATATTTTTTTTATTTCTCAAATATGCAGGTCTCCTCACGATGTTTTCCTTCACCACCGAGCACGTGGTAAATCAGCAGTTAAAATTGCAATTAACAATTTCATCGGTGCCGGCGCGGATCGAACCCGGGTTGCTCGCGTACTGTGAAATTTACAGCGTACGCTAACCATCTGAGCTACCATGGCACTACCGTTGCTAAGACTACTCGAAATGGACAAATAATTAAAGTTTAATAATAAATTAATAACGACTTTCGTAAACTGTAGCTTCTGATGGAGGGGCTTAAATTTTCCAATATTTTTTTTTATCTCAGCATTGATCTCGGAATCTATTAAATTAACTGTGGTAACTATTTTAGTTTAAATTTTGGTTTTCAACCGACTTCAAAAAAGGAGAAGGTTCCCAATTCGACTGTATTTTTGTATGTGTTACCTCTGAACTTTTTTCTAGGTCTCCGATTTAGATGGTTCTTTTATTTGAACGCTGGTGCTTCTCATGTGGTCCCATATATATTTTATCAAGGTCTGACCAGTAGTTTTTGAGTTATGATTAATAATGCGTATTTAATTGACATCGACTACATTGATGATCGGTCGGTTGTACAAAATCTTTAATTTTATCACTTGTTGTGAATTTAATTATTACCTTTTAAAGTTTAATTATTAAGTTTTAAAGGCTGGAGAACCTTCGTCATTCTACCATAGGTAGGGAGGTATTACAGGTAATTTTTTTTTAAATATTGTCTACTTATGTATTTTAAGTGGAATGTATTTAGAATAGAATAGGATTAGTTTTATTTAATATATAACACAAGATTACACACCAATGGAGTTATAATAGGCTGAGATGAATAAAATAATTAATTAATAAAATAAAGTCGCAGCCTATATATATATATACGCCCCACTGTTAGGCACACGCCTCCCCTCATTTTTAAGAGGGTGTTAGGACAAGGAAGTGTCCGCCGCGCTGTCTCAACGTGTTAACGGTTTTCACATGTCTTTAATTTATTTTTAATTATTTAAAATATGCAGGTTTCCTGACGATGTTTACGTCACCGCCGAGCAAGTGCTAAATCAGCACTTAGTAAGTAAATAATTAAAAATTTTGTACAACCGACTTCAATATAAATTATTAGGAATAACTCAAAAACGATTGATCAGACCATGATCAAATTTATATGGGACCACACGAGAAGCACCAGCTTTCAAATAAAGATCGAATCATCGAAATCGGTTTACCCAGAAAAAAATTATGAGGTAACACACATAAAAAAGAACATATAATCGAATTGAGTACCTCCTCCTTTTTGAAGTCGGTAGAAAAGCAAGTGTCGGTGGGAATCGAATGGGAGTTGCTTACGTACTGTAAAATTTACACCGAGCGCTTTTCAGTCGAGCTACCAGGGCTCTAGTATATTGTATATAACTGTATAGTCATACTTGTTGAAATTAATTTAAAGCATAATTGTGTAAAAACCAATGATCGAGAGAAAAGTATGTACGGGTAAAACAAGTAACAAATTTAGCGGCACTTTTTTATATGAAATTTACAGCGATCGATCACGGCTCTGATATATATTATATAAGTATTATAGTCTATTAAATTACAAGAATTACTTATTGAAATTGATTTATGCTTTAACCATTTATGGAATGGAAACTGTCTTGGGTAGAACCAGTCAGAAACTCAGCGGAACTTTATCATATTATTTTTAATAGTTTTTAAAATATGACATTACTTATCTGCAAATATATATTTATAGTAATTAGCGTACATGTCAACGTTTATATTCCACACCCAGCGGACATACCGCTAGCGTGCACCTACCTAATAAACTATCTAATGTCCTCGCTCGATCGCACAAAAAACTGCACTGTGAAACGAAAAAAAAAAATAAACACTATCAAGTATCTCGATCGATTCGGAGCACACGCGTCGCGCGACCGCACCGTACGGCGATGGTGACCAAACTGTCGGCGACTCTTGCGCAGGTGCTTTTAATGATGAGGGACAGGGGCTCGTAACTCGTATTTCGGAAAGGGCCGATGTATGTGTACAACAAAGAGCCGTGGTAGTTCACCTCACAGTACGCGTGCAAAACGGGTTCGATTCGCGCCGGCACCAATGAAATTGCCAATTGCAAATGTTAGTGTAGATTATCACGTGCTCGGCAGTGAAAGAAAATATCGTGGTGAAACCTGCATGTCTGAGAAATAAGAAAAAATATTTCGAAGGCATGTGAAGTTCGCCAACACGCATTGAGGCAGCGCGGCGGACACTTCCATACCCTAAAACTCTTTCAGACTTGAGAGGAGGCTTGTGCCCAGCAGTGGTACGTATATAGGCTGTATTTTTAATTTTAAAATTTAATTATACTTTTTGTACGTGCGTGCGCGCGTTGCAGCAAGAATAAGTCGGCTCGATCGGAGAACGACCACATCATCATCATCATCAATTACAGCCCTTCACAAGTCCACTGCTGAACATAGGCCTCCCCCAAGGAATGCCACAAAGCACGGTCCTGAGCCACCTGCATCCATCGACTTCCTGCATATCTTACCAGGTCGTCACTCCATCTAATGGGGAGACGCCCTGCACTTTGTCCGCCGGTACGAGGCCGCCACTCGACAACCTTTTTTCTCCATCGGTTGTTGGTTCCTCGAGTTATATGGCCGGCCCATTGCCACTTCAGCTTACAAATCCCTCGGGCTATGTCGGTCACTCTGGTTCTAAAGCGGATATCCATATTTCTAAGTTTATCACGCAGAGAAACTCCGAGCATAGCCCTCTCCATAGCTCGCTGAGCGACCTTGAACTTCGTCATCCGGCCAGCAGTGAAGGACCACGTCTCAGTTCCATAGGTCATCACTGGCAACATGCACTGGTTGACCAGAAGGACCACGTTCTCACATAATACCAGCGTGAAATAGCAGCTTAATGCTATTGTTTTTTGTACGGTTAGTGTTAGTCAGAAACGGATACCGTTTTTACTGGAAACGAGGCAATCCATCTTAGTTCTCAAGTGTGACAGCGCATCTGCATTTTGATTCTTAATCGAGGACAGATGTAGCCGTCTATAGGCCACAGCCTTCACTTACCATCAGGTAGACTGTGTGCTCGTTTATCACCCTTATTCTATAAAAATAAGATTTTTGTAAATTTTTGAAATAACACAACATTCTTTTTAATTTTTTAACCTAATTCAAAAAATAAGAAGGTACTCAATACGTCTGTATTTTTTAACGTGTGTTTACCTCAGAACTTTTTTCGAGGTGAACCGATGTTGACGATTCTCTTTTTATTTGAAAGCTGGTGCTTCTCACGTGGTTCCTAACGGTTCACGGTAAATTTGATCAAGATCCGACCAGTAGTTTTTGAGTTATCCTTTAATAATGTGAATTTAATTGAAATCTACACTACATTGATGATGTTCTCCTTTTATTAAGTGGCGAAGCTTGCGAAGACACTTATTGATTTCACGATGTCTGTCCGTCTGTCCGCCTGTCCGTCTGTCCGTCTGTCCGTCTGTCCGTCCGTCTGTCCGTCTGTCCCACGATTATCTCGAGAACGGTTTCGAATTTTCAAATTCTGTTTTCAGCAATCGATTACTGATGACCCAGGCATCTGAACCTCCTATTTTGAAACTGATTGCTCAACGGCAACCGTTAGAAACCGCTACAAAGCTGATTGCTTCGCCACTTTGCTATGCTGTTAGCTTGCTAGGTTTATTTATATTGAAGTCGGTTGCACAAAATTTTTAATTTCACTACTTGTTTTGTGAAGTAAACACATTTGTCGATTTAAGTACGTTTTGTTTCGGAACGCTTCATAAAAATAAGATCCATAGCAGGCGACAGTAGCCAAACCGTACAGTTCGACTGCAAACTCTGAAAACTATGGGTTCGAATCCGCCATTCGACTACTGTGGTGAACCAAATTTAACACCAATATATTGTAGCGAGAGTCTAATAATATAAAGACCCGTGGTAACTCGGGGGCTAATACCGCCGGCGCCAATGAAATCGGTAATTAGAGAATGTCTAATGACATTAAGTCCGCTCTTTGTAGTTTCTTGTAATCTATTCTATAAATAAATAAAATTGTAAAGACTGTTTGTAATGTCAATATAACAGCTTTTTACTAAATGCATATGAAAGTATAATTATACGGTACTTATAACAAAAATACATTTTTTTTTAATTTTTGACGGTCTTTCTGTTTGTTCCGGCTAATCTCCGAAACGGCTGGATCGATTTTGACAGGTCTATCACTAGCAGATAGCTCATGTTATAGGAATCAACTTAGGCTACTTATACGGCGAAGTCGCTGTGGGCAGCTAGTAAGAAATGCAATAAATAAATAAATTGTTAATTGCAATTTTATTTGAGTTGTAAGTTGAAGTAAGCACTGGGACATATGTAGGTTGCAACTGTACCTAATATTTATAATTGATGGAAAGGATAAGGGTGTTTGTGCAATGTGCAAAATTTGCAAAATGTTACAAAAAAAATGTTGATGCAATCAACTTTTATTTGTAAAATATAGGATTGAAAAAAAAATGTATTTCTACATTACATAAATGAGACTGAAAGAAGATGTAGTGACAAAAATTGAGAAAGCTATGCTGAGATGGTTTGGCCATGTCGAGAGAATGAATGAAGAACAATTGACGAAAAAAGTGTATAAGGCGAGTGTGAATGAAAGTGTTGGAAGGGGTAGACCTAGGCGGACATTTCTAGACCAAATCAGGGACGTCTTGAAAAAAGGCCAGGTCAAGAGTACCCTAAACCGTAGAGCATGTATGAAGGGAATAATGAAAGTGGACGAAGCGAAACAAGTATGTAAGGATCGTAGCAAGTGGAAAGAAGTGGTCTCTGCCTACCCCTACGGGAAAGAGGCGTGATTATATGTATGTATGTATGTATAAATGAGACATTTCTTTAAATAAGTTTGTATTTTAATTTCTAGGTTATTTCTCATAAACGAAAACCTTCCATTTTTTTTTGTATAATAAGGGTGATAAGCGAACACACAGTCCACCTGATGGTAAGTGGTTGCTGTGCTAGCTAGACATAGCTAGCATAGACATCTACGTCTATCCTCGTTTGTGTTGTTATCCGTGAGACGGAATGCCTCTTTTCCAGTAAGAAGGGTCTCCGGTTCTCTACACTCACCATACGAAACACAGCTGCATTAAGCTGCTATGTTACGTTTGTATTCTGTGAGAGCGTGGTCCTTCCCCGGTCGAGCCAACCCATTTGTGCTACAACTATACTATTAATATAGCTGCAGCATGGCTCTACTTATATTTTACAAAAAGAATTAGGGTCCCGCGCAACATAATTAAAATGCCTCTGCATACTTGGATTTCTCCAGTTAACCTTTACTCTTTATAGTGCTGATACTTGATGATGAAAAACGATTGTTACTTCGGTCATTACCTACCCTAATAACCACCCTTAGTACAGCTAAAGGCACCACATGTCAGGGAAAACATAACCGAAACAAAGGAAAAGTTAAAATGAAATTTTGACAAACAGTTATAATATTTGCCGAGCCACGGCTACCACGGTAGCTCAGATGGTTAGCGCTCGCTGTAAGTTTCACAGTACGCGAGCAACCCGGGTTCGATCCGGGCCGGCACCGATGAAATTATTGTTAATTGCAACTATAAGTGCTGATTTACCACGTGCTCGGCGGTGAAGGAAAACATCGTATGGAATACTTGTAAGTCTGAGAAATAAATTTTTTTTTTCGAAGACATGTGAAGTTCGTAAACACGCATTGGGGCAGCGCGGCGTACATTTCCTTGCCCGAAAACCCTCTCAGAGATGAGAGGAGGCATTTGGCCAGCATTTGGGACGTATATAGGCTGTAACTAAGTTTTTATAATATTTAATAATTACGGGCCGGGCTTTAACCAAACCTGCTAATATCTATGGGGTCAAGTAATTTGTCATTTTTCTATTATTTACTTATATGACGTGATTGGCCGGAAAAGCGATAGCGAAATTATGGTTTTCCGGCCTAGTTAGTGTATCGTTTTCTTGTGAAGTCATGTCTATGGAATTTGATTGATGTGTGATGTTTTTTTTAAATAGTATAATGGTGACAAACGAGGAAACAGCCCACTTGACAGTAAGTGGATACTGCGACCCATAGACATCTACATAAATTGATCGTTAATTAAGAATCAAAACGCAAATGTGTTGGCATCCCTGAGGACTGAGATGGAACGCCTTGTTTCCAGTAAAAAGGGTCTCCGGTTCTCTACACTCACCATACGAAACACAGCAGCGTTAAGCTGCCATTTGACACTGGTATTCTGTAAGGGCGTGGTCCTTCCCCGTTCGTGCCGACCCATTCGTGTTACAACCATAATATAGCTGCAGCGAGGCTCTACCACGTATTAACGATGTAACATATGTAGTGGCCCCATGTCATTTATATGCAGTTATAAGTAGGTATATTCTAGATTAAGATGACGATATACGTCTCTTTTTAACACCTTCTCCATTTTACATCATCAGGTGAGTCGTTTTGTCAATTCTTCTCTAGAATAAAAAACATGGCGACACTGACAGGCTGTGAATTTTTAAAGGGAGAAAAATAAAATATAAATATTATAAGAAATTTCATTAATTCCTCATGGATTGACATCTTGACTTTATTATAAAATAATACAATTGTCCTCCAGACCGAATTTTGGTCACGGTGGCACGACAGGAGTATAGTGCCCAAGTGTTTGCGCAAGCATAGGTGCACTCTCTATTCCCTCACTCTCATAGTCCGATGGGACGGTAATTCAACACGACTGGAGAGAGATCAGGCGCATGACCAACGGCTTAACGGGCGAGACTCCGCCAATTGCCTGACTCTGGGCAGATACTGAGAATTTCTTTACAGAAAAACCCACTAAAGAGTTTTGGCACGACCTGGGATTCGAACCCTGGACCTCATTTTTTATAGTGCATGGGTGACAAACTAGCACACAGTCCACCTGATGGTAAGTGGTTGCTGCGGCCCATAGACATCTACATCTATCCTCGTTTGCGAATCAAAATGCAGATGCGTTGTCACCCGTGAGGACTAAGATGGAATGCCTCATTTCCAGTAAAAAGGGCCTCCGGCCACCTGCACTCACCAAGCGAAACGCAGAGGTAAACCTCTACTTCACGCTGGTATTCTGTGAGGTCGTGGTACCACCCCGGTTCGAGCCGGCCCATCCGTGCTACAGCAAGAGCTGCCGCGTTGTAATGTTACTGTTGATTTAATAATTTCACCTCTCAGTGGGTCATGTGCTCCTGGTAGATTGTCTTCTATACATCCATTCATTACAGCCTATTAAAGTCCACTGCTGAACATAGGCCTCCCCCATAGATTGCCTCATAAGGGGCATATTTGCCATAGTTGTAATGTTACTGTTAATTTAATAATTTCACCTCTCAGTGGGTCATGTGCTCCTGGTAGATTGTCTTCTATACATCCATTCATTACAGCCTATTAAAGTCCACTGCTGAACATAGGCCTCCCCCATAGATTGCCTCATAAGGGGCATATTTGCCATAGTTGTAATGGTACTGTTAATTTAATAATTTCACCTCTCAGTGGGTCATGTGCTTCTGGTAGATTGTCTTCTATACATCCATTCATTACAGCCTATTAAAGTCCATTGCTGAACATAGGCCTCCCCCATAGATTGCCTCATAAGGGGCATATTTGCCATAGTTGTAATGTTACTGTTAATTTAATAATTTCACCTCTCAGTGGGCCATGTGCTCCTGGTAGATTGTCTTCTATACATCCATTCATTACAGCCTATTAAAGTCCACTGCTGAACATAGGCCTCCCCCATAGATTGCCTCATAAGGGGCATATTTGCCATAGTTGTAATGTTACTGTTAATTTAATAATTTCACCTCTCAGTGGGTCATGTGCTTCTGGTAGATTATCTTCTATACATCCATTCATTACATCCTATTAAAGTCCACTGCTGAACCATAGGCCTTCCCCATAGATTGTCTCATAAAGGGGATATGTGCCATAATTGCTACGCTTGGCAAGCGAGTTGGCGACCGCGGTTTTTTTTTCGTTATTAGGAAGACGTTGCTGCCCATGCCTAATTTGTTTCTCTCTGTCGCCTCTTAGAACATCCACGGGTTGACATGGGGTAGTGGATATTCTTACATCGTCACTACACGTTAATACCTACTACTCTAATAATATCCTTTTTTATATATGTATAATAAGAATGACAATGGAGCACACTATGCTGTGGCACATAGACATCTATGTTTATCTTCGATTGTCACCCCTGAGGACTATAGTATCTACTTAATTACAGGAATATATAATCGATGTCTGGATAAATATGAAATATATATTTTATTATAATAGAGTCTTTTATACGTTTATATAAAACTGAAATAATTTTTGCAACGATCTTTTAACATGCTCACAAACTTCTAATTATAATAATTTTAAGCACTTGGTACCATTAATAACTAAATTGCTTAATAAATAAAAAATAAATATGATTTCCGCTTACAGTCGAATATGATTGGATGTAAAATGGCGTCACTGACGTTTTGCGTAGATCAATTAAGAATTTAAAATATTTGTAATAACTTATATATTTTATAATATATAAATATTAGTTTTTAAAATAATAAAAAGTAATTATTATTTTTGACAGTTTTAAGATAATTTAAATCAATGTATTTTATACACAGAAATTCGTTATAAACTTACAATTATTATGTACAAAATATACGTACAAAAATAAGAAGTAAGCAACGCATAATATTATTATTCATTAATAAGCTACGTATATGAGTATAATCAGTAATTAAATTAATGACAACTACGTAACGCATCCGCTGCGGCACTGTGGGATCCCGAGTTTGGTAGCTACTGCACAGAAAAGTGTTTCTGTCTAAAATACATGTTGTGGGTCTAGACGTTTGTTTTATGTATTTATGTATGTAGACCATTCCAGGTCAAACCGGTTCACTTAAAGATTCATCATGATCATCATCATTACAGCACTTTACAAGTCCACTGCTCAACATAGGTCTACCCTAAGAAACGCCACAAAGCATGTTCCTGAGCCAACCCTATTTACTATATACGAGGCAGGAGGTCTAAATTGCTTACGCGATTCTAAAGTGCCGTTCGACTGTAATCTATACAAATAAATAAAATTGAAGTGTCTGTTTGTAATGTCAAAATAACAGCTTTTCACTAAATGCATATGAAAGTATATACGGTATTTACGCAAAAAAAAAAACAATTTTTAAAATGTTTGTCTGTCTGTCTGTTTGTTCCGGCTAATTTCCGAAACGGCTGGACCGATTTCGACGGGGCTGATGTTATAAGGAGTAACTTAGGCTACTTATATTTTACAAAAAGAATTAGGGTTCCGTGCAACATAATTAAAACACTAAAATACACGCGGGCGAAGTCGCGGGGACAGCTAGTAATTAATATGTTAAAGCAACAACAATTATTGTAAAAGTAACTTCTAATCTGAGATGCACTGCTAGCCGTGTTAAGAAGCTGAAGGTCGCTCAGTGAGTTATGGAGAGGTATATGCTCGGACTATTTATACGTGATAGAATTCGTAATGAAGATATATGCAGTTAATCAGCAGTTTTTGTTTTATATAATGTCGTCCAGACTGAATTTCGGCCTCGAAGGCCAGTGGATCAGGCCAGACAAGTGTGTACACGAGCACAGGTGCATTCTCTATTCCCTCACCCTCTTAGACCGATGGAACGGTAATTAGACACGACCGGAGACAGATCAGGCGCAGGAGCAATGGCTTTATTTGCTTTCCCAGGCACGGGGGTGAAACACCGACAACCGTCTAACTCCAAACTGCTACTTATATTTGATTTTAGGTCGACCCGGGATTCGAACCCGGGACCTACATGATCGTCAATCACGCTTACAACCACTAGTCCAACGAGGTACAACAATAGTTTTAAGAGGGGGCAAACGAGCATGCGGCTCAACTGATAGCAAACGACTATCGCCGCCCATGAACAACTGCAACACTAGGTAGTAGAAGTAGTAATAGTAGTAGATTTTATAATTATTATATTGTTGGTGGGGTGAGCCGTGGTAGCTCAGATGGTTAGCGCTCTAAGCTTCACAGTACTCGAGCAACCCGGGTTCGATTCCCGCCGCCACTATTTAAATTGTTAATTGCAATTTTAAGTGCTGCTTTACCACGTGTTCGGCGGTGAAGGAAAACATCGTGAGGAAACCTGCATGTCTAAGAAATAAGAAAAAAAAATATTTCGAAGACATGTGAAGTTCGCCAACACGCATTGGGGCAGCGCGGCGGACATTTCCACGCCCTCAAACCCTCTCAGAAATGAGAGGAGGCCTGTGCCCAGCAGTGGGACGTAAATAGGCTGCAACTTTACTTTTACTTACTTTATATTGTTGGTAATAAATAATTTGCGATGTTTGTTATCATAAAATCAGCAATATCTGCTTCTCATTTTTTCATTCTTCTTTTTTACTAACTATGTGTTTATGTGTGGTAGGTGCAACAAGTGTAGAGTCGTAATAGTGGTACTGGTTGTTGCATATTCGACCGTACGTTACTCACTAGAGGGCGCACTGAAAACCAGCTTCGTGGATAATACCACGAAATAATGCTGAGTGTAGCCCTTTTATACCAAACCCGCGCACATAAAGCTTTGATTGTATTGATTTTATTTAGGTTTTAGTTTTCTTTTGGTCTATACTTATAAGTTTTTTAGTGTATAATATCTTTTGTAACATGTGTGTTGGTGTTTGATGTAATAAATAATGTTTCTTTCTTTCTTTCTTTCTTTCACTAGGGAAATTGCAGGTGTGTCGCCGGCCTCTTAAAAATGAATAAGCTCTTTTCTAAAATTAACTGACATACCCCAATGGATCATTAATTTAATTTAGAATAGGCCGGCCATAAATCGCATAGAATTTACAATAGATGAGGAAGAAGGTTCTAAAATGACAGCAACTGGTAAGCGAAGTGTTGGGAGGCTCTCGTCTACATGGAGTGACGATTTTGTAAGACTTGCAGAAAATCGATGGATGCAGTTGCCTTAGGATCCTGTTTATTGACATTCCTCTGGAGAGTTGTAGCAGTGGATTTTTCAAGGGCTATAATGATGACGATGATAATGAATATGTGGCTTGTATAGCTTTTTTGAACGTATAATGGATGCCATACACGATCAACTTCACCGTCAAGTTTGTAGCGCGCCTGAAGCGGCGTCCGGTAAACATGACGGTGTATGGCTATATCAGTGTGTATGACAAGTCTACTTGAAGCAAAAATTGAACGTGTGTATGAGCGGTCAAGTATGCATGACGGTAGTCGGAGCAAATAAGCGAGAAACGCCATTGTTTCAACTGCTGTGATCTTGAACTTGAATGCTCTGTATGGATGTAATGCAAACATGATGCCGCTTCAAGCGCGCTGCAAACTTGACGGTAAACTGGATCGTGTAAGGCATCCACAAGGCGACCGTTATTAACCGTGTACCTTATTGGATAGAATACTGGAGTTCGTACCATTAAATACTTTACTAAAACTCCTAGGTAACTCCGTTACCTAAACTCCGTTAAGCTAACTCCTAGGTGGTAGGAGTCCTTTTCTGTCTCTGCCGTCTGGACAGGTACCTACCACCCCCTTACCTATTTCTGCCACCAAGCAGCAATGCGTGCACTGCTGTCATCCGCTCTGAAGGGTCTAAGGGCCGGCTGTAAAGCATTACAGTACAATACAAAAACTTTATTTCGGGCATCAAGAACTTAAAAATGAAAAACATTGGCCCATACCAATATATACCTTAACCTAAAAATATATAAAAAACATAAACATAACACTATTTAGGGAATTTTCTTCTTTGGCGCGTCCCTATATCGGCGAAACACTACTCCAGATGGACAGAAATTGGGAGTGAGGAATGTCTCTTTGTATTTCGCAGAAACCTGGATTTTTTTTTATATGATAGGGTGACAAACGATCACACAGTCCACCTGATGGTAAGTGGTTGCTGTGGCCCATAGACATCTACATTTATCCTCGTTCGCGAATCAAAATGCAGATGCGTTGTCACCCGTGAGGACTAAGATGGATTGCCTCTTTTCCAGTAAAAAGGGTCTCCGGTTCTCTACACTCACCATACGAAACACAGCAGTGTTAAGCTGCTATTTTACGCTGGTATTCTGTGAGAGCGTGATCCTTCCCCGGTCGAGCCGACCCATTCGTGCTACAACTATACTACTAATATAGCTGCAACATGGCTCTAATACGTATGAACATGGCTCTACCACGTATGATTAGGCAGGATTTGAAATTCGTTGACCTATTAGATACCAGACGCTGCAAATGTAAAGAGATCGGATCCTCTATACGTTATCGGCTTCGTTCGTCTACGAAACTCATTTTTGTCCAAACGGGAGATGTAGAGCTGTATGGTGGGCTCCACAACATGAAGAGTTATACTTGCGTTCATTTTGGTTACAGACGGGTCTCGACTTATGTTTGTTCTCAACAAGAGTAAACCACTCATTATCAATCTTATTTCGGGTTACCATAGGAACTGATCTTATATCCACATTCTTTCGTTTTCGACTACAAGAGGGTGTCGGATGTGTGGATTTTCGGGTAACATCCGCAAACGTCTTCCCTCGTTGTGAGGTTGGCATCAGCGAAGGAGTACTAATGGGTTCAGTCAAGTGCTGAGGTGGTGATACAACGACGATCGAGGTCGCCCTAGTTTCACGGTCATCAACCCGCAGACAAACGGTATCGAGTTGTAATCATCGGTGAAATATGACTACTATGACAGGTATCGCGTGTCGAATTTTGTATACTCTGCGACGGCGATGAATTCGCAGGTGTTGCAATTATGTTGTGCAACATAGTGACTTCTTTCCTCAGCTCTGTTGCGGCTCGTTTGGATTCTTCAAATTTGTCATGGATGTCAGTGACTTCGGCTATCAACGTGGTGACGTCTTTCAACAATCTGGTTACTGGAGATCACGTGCAACGAAAGTTGGCATGTCATCAGGGTCG
The DNA here is from genome assembly GCA_033319125.1 of Parnassius glacialis. Lineage (NCBI taxonomy): Eukaryota > Metazoa > Arthropoda > Insecta > Lepidoptera > Papilionidae > Parnassius > Parnassius glacialis. Next base: position 12,953,912 of record JAVANC010000015.1, on the reverse strand, counting down.
GTCTCATTGAACAGCCTGAAGATGTCTTGCGGGTCTTTCATACCGCGTCCATCCCCGTACCGTATGATGAGACGGATTTGACTCACGGCTGAATCTGCTAATACCTATTTCTGCTCTTGGATGATTTTGTCCTCGGTGAAGCTAGTCATCAGTATCTGCTCTAGTGGCACCTGGTCCATGACGTCCGATTTTTGTTAAACAAAGGCCGGGAACTAGTAGACGTTTTGGTTGACGCGCCATTTCGAATTATTTTCGTACAGTATGTTACGCCACGAAAATATTGTAGGTTCGGCATTAGAGCCGCCACATCTTTATGAAGTTACTGCACTGACCGTTAGTAGAATCGCCTTAGTGCTCAGAGGAGATAACGCATCTGTAGCATTCTTTGTTGGCAGCAGATGTCCATGGGCTGGAGTAGCCATTTACTGTCAGGTGGACCGTCAGAACGTTAGTCACTTTAGCTTTAAAAAAAATAAACAGAAGTTAAAAGAGTTTAACGTTCCAATAGGAATCGAATCAATTACTCGACTTACACAGCTTAGCCATCATCTGGAATTAAGGTGACTAAGTATATTGAATCAGTTAATACACTACGTGCTGAGCTTATCAAGATATCGTATACTTCAGTGCTCATGAAAACTATTTGTCGGTACTCTTTGATGATGCGTTTGTGTGACGACTTTGAGTTATAGGCGGAGAGCGTTTTTGCGGTTGTTTGTAATTGAATGATATGAGGGACGTGAGCCGAGGCAGCTCAGGGGTTAGGGCTATAAATAAATAAATAAATAAAATAAAGCAATATGTCAAGGGCATGGGTAAGTCCTTCAACAACTTAATGCTGGTGAAATAATTGCCCTCAATTACTATTTTGTAATCCCGTGGGGCCTATGTCCATTAGTGTGATGTAGATATGCTATTACTCGTGTATAAATAATACGTTTAGGCTATAACTACTATTCGGAAGTCTTTAGACCCGTACAACATTTATTTTCAACCGACTTCAAAAAAGCAGGAGGTTCTCAATTCATTAGAATTTTTTATTTATTTATATTCACCGATTACTCAAAGACGCCTGAACCGCTTCGGAAAATATTTTTTTTGTTTCAAAGGGTATACTTGCCAGGTGGTCCCATTTAAATTTTATCGAAATCTGTCGAGCGGTTGTACAAAATTTTTAATTTTACCACTTGTGTATTTTCTATTTCTTGCTACATCCGCTTTGCCAAGGTCTTACCGATGTTAATATCGTCAACAGATGGTATGATTGGTCGTTAACATTAATCATTACAGCCCTTTACAAGTTCTTTGCTGAACATGGGTCCCTCTAAAGTATAAGTAATGTCACAAAACACGGTTCAGAGCTACCTTCATCCATTGACTTCTCGCATGTTTTAGCAGGTCGTCATACCATCTAGTAAGGCGTCCACCCTCCTTACACTCCTTTTACCATCACGAGACTGCCATTCTAGAAACTTTCTTCCCTATCAGTTGTCGGTTAATTAACCTATATGGCTGGCTTATTTCTCATTTACTTTTTATTAGACGTTTTATGCCCGTGTAATGGCGGCCTAAGAGTTGACTATGGAAATACCAGAAAAATGTTATGGCTTCCGATAGATTGCATTATAACCAACTCGTTTATACCAGACGTAAAATATCTGGACCTTCGATGGGAAGTAACATTAAAGATGATCACATCTGGTATTGTGTACCTGTGTCGTCACTGCAATTACTAAACCAGACAGCTATTTACAGAAAGAAATCATAATTTTCGTCTCTACATCTAGTGGGGGGGCCACCCTGAACTTCGTTTACCGGTACGAGGTTGTCGATTCTTCAGTTTACTAATATATATATTATTAGGACAAACATTCAGATATGGAACAATTATTTGTAGGCCATACAAATACTTGTTCCGTGCCGGGTTCGAACCCGCGGCCCCCAGCGCAACGAGTGATTGCTAAGCCACTGCGCCACAGAGCTTACTAATACGTGGGGATATGTTGGTTACTCTGTTCCTACTGCGGACATCCCCATTTTTCTGTCCAGCATGCAGAGGTTCGAGCATAGCCCTCTCCATAGCTCGCTGAACGACCTTGAGCTTCCTCATACGGCCAGCAACAATTAATACATACAAGGAAAAGCCATTTTTTTTTGTAAACGCTCCTCGTTCTTAACTTGTATCATACGTTTGATGAGCTAGTAAGTAACCCATCATACACTGATTGCTAGCTTCCTGCCCCGAATGACAAAACTTTTCTTAGTAGCATTATTTATTGTTTTTCGTCGAAACTTTTTTTGTAAAGAAAGAATCCGGGTAACACTAAAGACATAGTATAAAGACAGGGAAGTACGTTATCTTCAAACAAACGCACTGCGCGCGGCTTGTATGTGTGCGCCATAGTATCTATGGGCGCCGCACGCACACTTAAACACAATCTCGGAATGTTTCTCACTACGCCAGTCTGGGCTAACACCTCACGAGGTTCGCGCGTTACGGCTTTTTTACATACATTTACATATTTTTGTTGTATTAGTTGTTATAAAATCGTAATTAATTATATTTGCAAAAGTTATTTATAAGCATGCGGATATATTACACATTAAAGTTTAATAACAAGTCGTTTCGTAATAGTCGAAACCGAAGAAAGTATTTTTCTGTAGCTAATTTGTAATTTTGTAATAAATGTGTGATTCAATATATATATGCTTGTATTAATTAAAAATAAAAATTAATATTTTCCTTTATGTGTGCAAATACTATATTATGCCTATTAAAAATAAAAAATAACTAGAATATACTAAGTAAATAATTTAAACACGAGCTCACACACCGCCCCGCCGGTTTAGTTTATCCCTTTTTTTATAAATAATACTGCTCTGAATCTTAATACATTTCTGTATTTGTTAGGAAAACCATTGTTGAACTTTATCGACTAATGATCACTGAATTAGTTATACAGAGATGTATTATTTTTGGCAAGGGCCGGGCTTTAAACTAATGATTTGGTGACAATGACAACCCTGAGACAGTAGGCAATTATATCGCGGATTGGGCCGGAGTCAGCCTACTTCCCTGTCTTTATACTATGCTAAAGACATTATTAATATTTATTGATTGGGTTATAGTTTTTAACTATAATGAAATTGCTGTTTGTTACTTTTTCCTTGAATTTTTTTTTGGATTCAGGCGTTAGTGTGCGGAAATCCATTATATCTAAGCATCTCCGGCTTCGCCTGGTTTTGGTCTATTAATAAACCTTTAAGTGTTTTAGATAAAATATATTATTGTTTTCATCACAACCGATTCAGCCCTTCCGAAGATTATCCCGGACACACAGACAGACTGAGGATAGACCGTCTTATTGGCATCTTATAAACCCCTGAACAAAATAAGAGGCAGTTATTTCAATATTGCAGGCATACACTCCAATTTTATATTTATGTATAGACGCTTTAGCAGTGACAGGATCGCTGCCATTTTATAATAATTATTCTAATAAAATTCGCCCGTAGAATTGTTACTTACAATTTTTAAGTGCTGGTTCATCACGAGCTCTAAGGTAAAGGAAAATATTGTCAGGAAATTTGTGTGGGTAAATTATGAAAATAACCTTTTTTATTTTTACACACATAATTTCTTGAAGAAAGGACAAACGAGCATGCGGCTTAACAGATGGTAAGCGTCGACCGCCGCCCATGAACAACTGCAACAGTAGGGGAATTGCAGGTGCGTTGCCGGCCTTTCAATAAGAAGTAAGCTCGCTTATTGAAGGTTTCTAATGCTTATCGGTTTGGAAAAATCGCCGGTGGTAAACGATTCCACAAAGGAGTCGTGCGAGGAAGAAAACTACAATTTATTTTTGAATTTTGAAAGTAAAATAACAGCGTTTCTATTTGCCACGACTGGGCACAGGCTTGTCTTCCTGACAATATTTAAGGGCAAGAAAGAGTCGAGAACGATGACTTAATACGTGTTAGCGGACTTTTTCATGTCCTTAAAATGTTTTATTTTAATTTCTCAGACAAGGTTTCTTCGTGATTTTTTCACGATGCTTTCCATGCACTGTCACCTTTACCACACGCCACTTTTATATGCGTTTCATATGAGAATAATAATATTATAATTTTGGGACTATATATATATATATATATATATATATATATATATATATATATATATATATATATATATATATATATATATATCTCAAGCAACGCGGACGAAGTCGCGGGTTTCAGCTAGTAACTTTACATTAAACTAAGTGTTCCCCGCGACTTCGCCCGCGTGTAATTTAGGGTTTTAACTATGTTGCGAGGAACCCGAATTGTTTTTCTAAAATATAGGTAGCCTAAGTTACTCCTTATAACATCAGCTATCTGCCAGTGAAAGGCCCATCGAAATCGGTCCATCCGTTTCGGAGATTAGCCGGAACAAACAGACAGACAGACAGACAAAAATGTTAAAAGTTGTGTTTTTGTTATAAGTACCGTATGTACTTTCATATGCATTTAGTAAAAAGCTGTTATTTTCAAATTACAAACAGATACTTCAATTTTATTTATTTGTATAAATGAAGATTTCGCAATATTTTTTTTAGATAAGGACCAAGTGTCTAAGAAATAAAACTTTGCAAACCTAATTGAAATCTATCCAGTAGTTTTTCCGTGATGCGCGCACAACTGCAAACCTCTATCATTTTATTTGTATAGATAATAATGTATTTATCCGTCAGCCAGATAATGAGATTTTCCCAGGCTTACTGCCACTGTGTACCGTAGTTACTCAGTGATAACAGGCCGATCAATCGCAATCGGGGCCGTCATCTCAATTCAATTTATCTGTTAACTATTGTACAGGAGACAGTGGTTAACTGCGCAACTCTCGCGCGTAATATTGCTCCACTGCGAGGCGACGCAATATGATTTAGTTTCACAAAGTGCACCGCAATGGGACACCGTCACGTAGCTGTTCGATTATCTGTCTGTATCGATTGTATGTTGTTATCAGGCACGTCGATCTGACGATATATTGCTTATTGATATTTGTAATATTGTTAATACATTTCTACTGTTTGTGGCTTGGAGGGCCTTAGAGAAACTGTCAACCTATCTTTTACAGCTTCATCGGGCACAATCGAAGCTTGTGACTGGAACCGCACTTATAGTTCTCTAATCATCAAAGTCTACTCGTGAATAGGACCTCCACTTTAGATTGCCACATAGGAGATATTTGCAATGCAATTATTTATTATTTTCAATTTCAATTCTTATCAGAATGGTTTTTTACGCGGTAGAGCTATGCTGTAGCTATATTAGTAGTATAGTTGTAGCACGAATGGGTCGGCTCGACCCTTTTTACTGGAAACGAGGCATTTCCATCTTAGTCCTCACGGGTGACGACGCATCTGCATTTTGATTCGTAATCGAGCATAGATGTGGATGTCTATGGGCCACAGCAACCACTTACCATCAGGTGGACTGTGTGCTCGTTTGTCACCCTTATCTTATAAAAAAAAAAGATACCATCGTGTCCATCTCCTGTTCCAGTTTCCCTCTGTCGCCTGTACACGGTGAAAGTTGTTTGTCCAGACAGTTTGAAAAATACCCAATACCAGTAGGCAATATGATGAAATCTATTGCCCCCTTAGCCCCCCCCCCCCTCAACTGAACGGGTTTCCGCCTTGTCGTTGCGGAAGGATTAGTAGCCGTGATTTGTTAACTTGCGGTGAATTAAGATAAACCCACATGGCTGGCCCGAGGTGGCCGTTCTAAGTGGCCTTGGCGAGCCCACTTTGGATGTGTGCTGCTGGGCTGCGGCGCTGCAGCTAAGGTGGAGTCGCGAAGGAAGGGGAGCGTTGGTATGGTGATGCGCCACTCGCCCGATCCTCCGCGACTCTGACGGGTCCGCGCCGTTGATTGATGCGCTCTCCCGTAACCACCGCAGTCAAATTTTGGTTGGCGGCGGGGCCATAGATCAGATCCGGCGCTGGGGTCTGGAAAGCTGGTGCTTCTGAGTGTTGGTTTATTGCTGGCCCCATGGTCTCTGTGTATCGGACTCGGGCGGGTTAGAGGTGGTTACGCAGGTGGAGTTAGAGGCCGTGGAGTAAGGCGCGCCGTGTGCTCCTGGTGCGTCTTACTTGGGAAGCAAAACGGAGAAAAACGGGTGAAGGACTACTCTCCCCCCGTTTGGAGAGGATGGAGTAATCCTCTAGTAAATAAAGACAAAAATTTAAGTCGGTCGGTTACAAAACCTCCTACATTTTTAACTCGTTTAATAAAATAAGATATCCATAAAAAAGGTTTCGCTCAACGTGTAGTACGAGGGCGGCACTGAAAATTTCGAGAATCAAGGAAGTGACACAACATTACTATTTAAAAATGTATTTATTGCTTTTCGAAGTATTCTCCGCGAAATTTGACACATTTTTCCACACGATGGAACCAATCATTGAAACAACCATTCCATTCGGAAGTTGGGGTCTCCAAAATGACCGTTTTGTAGGCGTCCACAGCTTCTTCAGGTGATGAAAATCTCTGTCCACGCAATTTATAATACTAATTGTTCATGCAAGATTATTTGTATTTGACTCATGCCAATGTCTAAAGTTGCCTGAATTTCGCGGTATGTCACATATCGATATTCCTCAATCAGCTTACGCACAGCATCAACGTTTTCTTGGGTGACTGCAGTTTTTGGACGACCTTGACGGGGATCATCACTGAGCTTGACACGTCCACGTTAAAATTCAGCAAACCAGCGATAAATTGTGGTTTTGGATGGGGCTTCATCACCAAATGCAGAAATTATCCGGTCAATACACTGTTTTTGTGTTAAACCACTTCGAAAGTCATAATAAATCATCGCTCTTGAATTTTCTCGAGTCAATTCCATTTTCTCAACGACTAAACAAGTTTGACAAAACCTTGTGACAAGACCGAGAATCTTTTTTTAAATAAATAAATGGTATTCGATTTTTAAAACCAAGGAGTTTTCAAAAGATTTTAATATGACAGGATCAGTGGAAATATTCCATTCCCGATACTTTTAGTGCAGCCTATGTATTTGAATAATTATGTTTTAGAAATCATTAAATAATATTAACTTGACCTCCGCTCCACCGTTATTACAACATGAAACTATACGTAATTGTCACCGTGTTATTCGATGACTTATAGACTTCGCCTGCTATTGATAATATGTACATACGTAATATGTACATTTTTCTGTTGGGATTGTAACGATTAATGGATTTTGTTCTTGGTGGCATGTTCCACAAAAAACTGTAAGACGTAGGACTGCCCGTCAGAAGTGAAAACTTCTTAGCTTCACAAACTTGTAAACATTATTTTTTGGGTTGTTAAGAAATATTGAAGTAATACTTCTTTTGGCGCGTTTGAGAAAGGGATTCCTTTACGATGAGCGCACATATAGACACCTAAAAGTGACAACTTCAGTTGGTAATTGTCTGTCATCTGTCAAGTTTTCGTGAGAACTGATAACTATATTCAAGGTAGTTATTCAAATATATATGAATCTATAAAACGTAATTAATAATTAGTCAATTAGTTTAGTTAGTTTTGTTTTGTTACGCTAAAGAAGTATAACTTCTTACGTGCGTACATAAGTACACACACGTTTTTTTTTAGGAAGTTTTTTATTACAAATTATTTTTATCAAAATATTAATATAGTAATAAAATTTTCATTTATTGCGCTGTTTTACATGAAAAAAGAAATTATTATTATCTTTATTATAATACAAACAAATGTATAAATACCTGTTAATTTAATAGTATTTAAACAAATGGATTTTCAAAATCACTTTCATCACGCGAGTTTTGTGCTTTTTCCCCATCCCAAAAGTGCCCAACGTGCCTAAAGAAGTTCTCACTTCAAAAATTGTTCTTAATTTCCTTTTTTTTTTTAATAGAATAAAAGTGTTAAACGAGTACGCAGTCCACCTGATGATCAGTGGATGCTATATCCCATAGACACCATCAAATGTCTATTACATCTGATTTCGTTAGGAATTAAAATGCAGATGCCTTAACACGCCGAAGACTAAGATCTGGGTCGAGTAAGACCCCAGGATTATCACCAGTTATAGTAGCTGCAGCGTGGCTCTCCTAAACTTGTTTACGCCAAATTCATTCTACTCTAAGCGAAATCATTGTCCAACAGAGAACAACGCCATAAATTGTTTAGACGTGACCAAACATTCAATTAGATCGGGAATAAAACGGATGGGGAAGAAAGGTTCTCGAAAGGCAGCCTACGTACCGGTAAGCAAAATGTTGGGCGGTTACCCACTAGATCAGTGATTCCCAATAGTGGTCCACACACCGGCACGAAAGATTTAAGTATTTTACCTACCTAATCCTTTTAAATGTCACATTTGTTATATCTTGTCCCGCGGACAGTGCAACACCGCGTGTCGCATCGTAATCAAAATCGTGTATGTGTGATTGTGTGATTTTTTTTATCGTATAATTATGTTAAAAGTTGTAATTAAAATTTATTGTTAGATTGACGTAGTTTTTGTGGTCCCTGCTAACAACAAAGAAATCAAATTGGTCCCTGGTCTAAAAAAGGAAGGAAAACCTTGCACTAGATGAAGTGACGACCTGGTAAAAGATGCAAATTTATTTTACTTATAATATATGTTTATATATAAATCACAGTAATAAAACTGCTAATGTATCCCAACAAAACCAGACGTATGTATTAATCGTGATTTTCGTAACTTTTACCATAGATTTCTTAATGTGACATTTATCTTACTCTGGCGTATTCGTTACACACCTAATTATATTCGTGTAGGTACTACAAGCTTAAGTGCATTTACAAGGCCTTATGAAAGAAACATATCTGTTTGTGATTTTTAACACCTTAATTTATGTTATTTGACAAACGCGTGGATTAATGGTTAGAGTAACGAATATAAACGTAATCTTAAAATTAGGATGGATGTGTGTGTATGTGTGTGTACGTTCGCTCGCATACTTGAGTGTGTGCGTGCGTGCGAGTGAGAGAGACGGCGATTGTGTGAGGACGTGGTAGATCCATGCTGCAGCTATGTTATGGTTGTAAGAGTAATGGGTCGGCTCGACTGGGGATGGACCACGCTCTCACAGAATACCAGCGTAAAATAATATCAGGTTAATGCTGCTGTGTTTGGTATTGTAAGTGTTGAGAATTGGAGACCCTTTTCACTGGAAACGAGGCGTTTTATCTTAGTCCTTTTTACTTTACTTATATTGTACGGAATTTTTTACTTATAGTGCACGGAAAATTGTCGTCTGGCAGTGCCGAGAAGGGACGCTTTAGACGAATGTTTATCGACCAAATTGGCGATATGTTGAAGATAGTCCAAATTAATATATTGTGGATAAGTGAAACCTAATTATTCAAGTATGGCGTTTCGTATGGTGAGCGAAGAGAAACCGAAGACCCTTTTTACAGGAAACGTGATATCCCATCTCAGTCTTCAGGGGTGACAACGCATCTGTATTTTGATTCTTAATCGAGGGTAGACGTATATATCATCATATATACGTATATATATACGATGACGATATAACATCGTCCTTCTCTTAATTGACATAACGAAACAAGCTAGAGCAACCGTAATATTTGCGGTCGGTTGCCTTTTTGCGGTTATGTAGGTGCGGTTCGAGGTGTTTTTTTTTTTTATAGGATAAGGGTGACAAACGAGCACACAGTCCACCTGATGGTAAGTGGTTGCTGCGGCCCATAGACATCTACATCTATCCTCTATTACAAATCAAAATGTAGATGCGTTGTCACCCGTGAGGACTAAGATGGAATGCCTCATTTCCAGTAAAAAGGGCCTCCGGCCACCTGCACTCACCTAGCGAAACGCAGAGGTAATCCTCTACTTCACGCTGGTATTCTGTGAGGTCGTGGTACCACCCCGGTTCGAGCCGGCCCACCCGTGCGACAGCAGAAGCTGCCGCGTGACTCTACCACTGTTATTATATATGGTGTAGTTATACTCCAATGTCTGATACCGCGATCTGCCAAGTATTTTTATAGAATAAGGGTGACAAGCGAGCACACAGTCCACCTGATGGTAAGTGGACGTCGTGGCCCATAGACACCTATGTATCCTTAAATAAGAAAGAAAATGTAGATGCGTTGTCATACATGGTAACGACATGCTACAGCTATATTAATTGTATAGTTGTAACACGAATGGGTCAACTCGACCGGGGAAGGACCACGCTCTCTCACAATACGTTTCGTATGGCGAGTGTAGAGAACCGGAGACCATTTTTACGGCTCACGGCCGACAACACATCTGCATTTTGATTCGCAACTGAGGATAGATGTAGATGTCTATGGGCCACAGCAACCACTTACCATCAGGTGGACTGTGTGCTCGCTTGTCATCCTTATCCTATAAAAAAAGATGGAATGCGTCATCACCAGTAAAAAGGGTATCCAGTTATTTACACTCACTATACAGTCTCTGTGGATACTAGCCTTGTGCGTAGCACAGAATTATAGTGCACGTGTGTGTGTGTGTGTGTGTGTGTGTGTGTGTGTGTGTGTGTGTGTGTGTGTGTGTGTGTGTGTGTGCAAGTACAAGTGCACTCTATTCCATCAGTATCATAGTCTGTTAGGACTGCAATGCGACACCACCGGAGAGATTAGTCATTAAAGCAACGACTCTTCCGTGGTATGGAAATGAAGCAATACCATCTTCCTAACTTCTGACTGGAAAACCCAATACGTAATTTTGACCACATGATCACCAGGCTCGCTTACGACTAACAGACCAATAAGGCAGTCAATACTTACTTACTATCTGTACTTCACAATTTTGGACAGTTGTTTTACTGACCGGCATACGTGGGCACATCCATTTAAACCGGTACATGAGCCGGCGTACCAGAACGAATGGCGGCCCTAGGTTTGATGTTAGATTCATAACATATTATTATAAATTAAAATACGTACTGAACGTAGGATCCTGAATTCATTAAGCATAGAAACAAACGACCGCCAATGCGTGACAAGGTTATTTGGAACTAGAAATACGGGCCAGATGCTCTTGAATCGAACGCTGACAGTTTAAAGGTTGGAGCGTAGTATAATGTTTTTCTGTTTTTTTGAAACAGAAAAACAGAATTTTTTTATTCAATAAAGATTATAAATAATACTTATTAAAAGTCACTATTTTGTTTAAGGATCTGGGAGAATGAGCAAGAAACCCAGGGGGATTTTTTTAATAACACCTTACAATCATGTATGTTACATAATTAACAACAAAACAAATTAGAAATAGTTTGTTAGCGCTTACCTCATTCCCAGGGATTATTATCATCCATAAATGTCTTAATATTATATAATTTTGTAGTCAATTCTAAACATAAATACAACAACAGCGTATGAAACATAATGTTTAGAACTGTTAACAGAAGCAAACCTTTTAAACAAGTGGTAAAATTAAACATTTTCTACAACCGACTTCCAATATAAATAAAATAATAAGTTCAACAATCATTTATCTTTCTGACAATGTGCTTTTTATATCACTTATATGTACAACATGATTGCTAGATACGATTTTATGCGAGAAAACGTTGGAATCTTAAAGGCCCTAGTAGAACTTACCGACGCGCTTAGCGCTTACGGCATGCAAAAATGAGAACATCTTCAATGTAGTCGAAGTCAATGAGGGCTAATAATCTTCCACTCACCAGATGTCGCTAGTTGTGACTGGGGTAAAGTTTTCGTTACAGTGTCAGTTAATTGAGAAATTAGTTTTAAATAATAGTTTATCATTATCTAGTATTATATTAATAATCAACACAATGCGTCAGTGGTTTGATTTTAAATTTTTTGCACATTATAACTGTTTTTTTTTTAAAAAAAACATCTTTTAGTTATATTTATAGTTTGGTTTATTCATTTGTAATGTAATTAATATAAAATATAACTAATAATACAGAAAGAAACCTTAAAGATTACATTTTTCTAAGAAATAATCGTCCCCGCTATGTAATCTGTCAAATATTATACCTCACTGTAAAGTGGCGCCGCCCTGGTGGCAAAAAAGTCGTGGATGCCCTCATTAAATACGCATCATTAAGGTTAACTCAAAAACCTCTGATCACATCTTGATGAAATTTTTGTTGGACCATATGAGAAGCACCAGCTTTCAAATAAAAAAAGAATCATCAAAATCTGTTCACGTAGAAAAAAGTTCTGAGGTAACACACATACAAATACAGTCGAATTGAGTACCTCCTCCTTTTTTGAAGTCGGTTAAAAATCGCCTCCGAAACCTTCCCTACAGTGACACTAAAAACCTTTACCAATGGAACTCATATAGGACATTGATCAAACATGGTAAACGATCCCACACTCATTGCTCCCTCACCCTCTCACACGCGCGCACGAACGCACACGTAAGCACGCACGCAGGCATACACATACACATACATGAAAATACACAAACTTAGCGTGACCCCATCTTTTACGTATAAATATTGATTTATGTAAAACCTATAATTAGAAGCTTTAATAACTTTTTCAAATAATGATGTAATTCGCACGCGCTCAGATACAATCTGTGCTTTGTTTGGGGATCCATGTTGATCCTAGTGAACTGTAATTATTGTGTTGTATATTTTACAATTAAATAAATTTATATATACACTAGTTGTTCCCCGCGCCTTCGCTCGCGTGTAATTTAGGGTTTTAATTTTGTTGCCGGGAACCCTAATTATTTTTTGAAAATTATAAGTAGTCTAAGTTACTCCTTATAACATGAGCTATCTACCATTGAGAGTCCCATCAAAATCGGTCCAACCGTTTCGGAGATTAGCCGGAACAAACAGACAGACAGACGGACAGAAAGACAGACAGACAAAAATTTTAATAATTGTGTTTTTGTTATAGGTACCGTATATACTTTTATATGCAATTTGTAAAACGCTGTTATTTTGACATTACAAACAGACACTTCAATTTTATTTATTTGTATAGATATTTTCATGTTTTTATGGCACCTTCTTGAGTTTCTCTATTATATATACATATTCTGTGTATTAGCTCATGGTTGAATGGTAGAGAATACCTAAAGGCATTAAGTCCGTCAATTATACACTTTTTGTGTAATAAAGATTATAAATAAACAAGAAAGTAAGGATGGCAAACGAGCATACAATTCACCCGATCGTAAGTGGATGCTGTGGCTTATAGACTCACCATAACCAATTACATCAGCATTTTATTGCTATTTTATGTTGGTATTCTGGTCAAGCAAAGTCCTTCCCCGGTTGGGCCGAATCATTCCTGATCTCACCACTGCTTCGAACCCAGGTCCGTTATTAGTTAGGTATACGATTAAGTCATCATGACAAAACAAATGCCGTAACTTGCGTAAACAGCTGTTAAGTGTAATTACGTTATGTGACACCGTTCCGAATTTCGATAATCGAGCGAAGGAAATAAATAAAGGCGTTCCGAAGATAGTACCCGACCACCGTGTTACTGCAGCGCAAACTTTCTGAATCAGCGTTATAGTCAGTTGTCTGACATAGGGCATTTTTAAAACTGACTAACTGTTTTTTTTGTCGTTTTTGTTTGATTAGTTATTTTTTTAAACCTTACAATAGGATATAAAGGTTTTTAAAGTTACTAGTTAATAAAAAAACTAAAGATATTTGTAAAGGTGATTACACAAAATTGTTCAAAATCTGCAAAATACTCCCAGTAAGTTTAAAACATAAGTATTTACTTGCCTTAAATAATTACAACTGTCGAGAGCGTACTCTAATACTAGTTAAGCATGGTCAGGGTACACGGTCGATATCTGCAGGCAAATTTGTAGTACCTAAAGTAAATAATTACTACGGGGACAGAACTTTAAAGAAACGTCTACCATACTTTCTCAATACACTGCCTGAGGATATTCGACGTGAACCAGTAAAAAACATATTTAAAAACAAATTAAAGCAATACTTATTGGCTAGTCTTAGTGCTTAACTTTAACATTATTATGTAAATGAGACTCAAATGTTCCTGCAGATAAACTGCGTAAGCAGTTTTGCGGAAATATGTATATTAAAAACCAAATTTTGTACTTTTAATAATAAATAAATAAAAAAAAAAAAACTTACCAACTAGTCGAGTGTATCGTAGAGGCAGCTTAGATGCATAAATTTATCAAGTAGAAACATCCAGATCCTGACAAATTGTTTGTTGGCCATACAAATACTTGATCCATGCGGCATTCGTACCCGCGGCCTTCACCGCCGCAACTCATTGCTAAGCCACTGCGCCACGGAGCCGTCAACCGCAGCGACGATGTAAGAAGCGTGAAGATTCCCTACAACTATAGAGGCCAATGACCAACAATAGATTTTTAGTTACCAAAAATGGAAATAATAAGAGAGAGTTAAAGTTATATTTAGTAATTTATATTTTCTTTATAATATATTTTCAAGTACGTACAAGTAGTAATTTTAAAGTAACCGCGAAGTGGCGGTGCAAGAATATACACCACCCCATGTCGTCCCGTGGGTGTCGTAAGAGACGACAGAGGGAAACTGAAACAGAAGATGAGCCAGCATCTTCCTGATAACAACATGGTAGAGCCATGCTGCAGCTATATTATGATTGTAGCCCGAAAGGGTCGGCTCGACCGGGGAAGGACCACGCTCTCACAGAATACCAGCGTAAATAAGCAGCTTAACGCTGCAGTGTTTCGCATGGAGAGTGTAGAGGACCGGACACCCTTTTTACTGGAAACGAGGCATTCTATCTTAGTCCTCATGGGTGACAACACATCTGCATTTTAATTCGCAAACGAAGATAGATGTAGATGTCTATGGGCCACAGCAACCACTTACCATCAGGTGGACTGTGCTCTTTTGTCACCCTTATCCGATAAAAAAAAACTCAAAATTGAATAAAAGTAGTTTTACGTAACTTTTGTAATTCCTTATAAACCCCCCCTCCCCCCCCCCCCCTCGTGCTGTAAAGTGCTCGTAAAGTCGGGAATCAAAAAATTGACAATTCAACACGATATAATCCGTAAAATTAGTTTTATTCCATGTATAGTATTGCGTTAATATAAGAATATTCGTTATGTGAACAACTCATAATAATAAAAAAATTACTGTTGCCAATCCGCCTGCCAAGCATGGCAACAATGGCAAAAACCTTATGTGGGCAATAAATGGTAGAGGCATATATTTGCAGTGGACTTTAGTGAGCTGTGAAGAAGTACTTATTTACAATGGCGGAATTCCGTGTTTTAACGCGACATATTTTGCAATAATTGTTTTACGTGTGACTGTTCATAGATAACACAATGCTGAAAGGCGCGCCTTCGTACCTTATTACCTTATGCATTGAGCAACACCTCACCCATGGCTGTCCTCAGCGGGAATAGCTACTTACTTAATGCCCGAATACTCAAAAGCTGTTCAATAGTAAAATGCCATAAAGCCGCGTCTCCACCAAAGTTTTGTTACCAACTGTTGTGTTATCAACATGAGTTGGTGACAAATGTTTCTGTAATTACCTAGCGTTGGCAACAAAACTTGAAACAGTGTCGGGAACCGTGTTTCCATTTTCAGCGGCAACATCAAAGGAATACGCTTGTTGCAAACATTATTTGTTCCCTCGCTGGAGACGCTTGTTGGAAACGTTTGTCGGCAACATCGGAAACAAATGTTGGTAACTTTTGTTGAGACATTTTTGGTGGATACGCGGCTTTTAAGTCACGTGCTGTATCCATCACTGTAAGTCAGAGTGACTGTGACACAACGAGACTTGTTGACACATTAAAATTAAGTAGCGTTTCCGTATTTGGCTTATTTTTTTCCCACGCAATAGCTATACTATAGTTGTAGCATAAATGTGTCGACTCGATCGGGGAAGGACCACGCTCACACAGGGTACCAGCGTAAAATAGCAGCTTGATGTTGATGTGTTTCGTATGGTGAATGTGGAGAACTGGAGATCCTTTTTAGTGAAAACAAGGCTTAATCCACGGAGTGGCAACATATCTGCATTTTATCTGTTAATGGAGGATAGATGTAGATGTCTACGGACCACAGCAACCACTTACGTTCAGGTGGTCTCTGCTCTAGTTTGTCACCCTTATACTATAAAAATACATTAGTACATTTATTGTGTGTAGTACTTATATATGTGTTACAATGACAAAACGTTATTAGTACATGGTAATTAACAAAAAATACTTTACCGAGGGAAATGTGTCGTTAACAAAACATGTTTTGTTGTTCATGGGCGGCGTGCTACATTTATCTATTTTATTTATTTTTATTATTTAAAAACTTTATTGTTCTAAGCAATAAAGAGGTTACAAAGGGCGGTTAGCAAAGGCCAGTTAGCATTTTCCGGCAAGTCAACTCATGGCGTGGTGACAAATTAGTGCAATAAATTCGTATAGATACAACAATTATTAAAATAAGGCTTATACTCGTAAATAACCATCAAGTGAGCCGCAAGCTCTTTTGCCCCTTTTTGTACAAGGAAAAAAAGTAAAATTTTTAGAAATTATAACATTGAATAAAACTATATTTACGGATTTTATCGCGTTTATTTTACTTATTTGAATTTCCGAGGTGCTTGACAGTACTCATGGTCACGGGGGACTGTGGTGTTTGACATCCCGATGTCATAGTTACCCCGGCTACCTTCAGTTTTTGAATATCAATTTTTGGTCCGCTCTATGCAGAATGAGCTTATTAAGTGGCGAAGCTTGCGAAGTCACTTATTGATTTCACGATGTCTGTCCGTCTGTCCGTCTGTCCGTCCGTCTGTCCGTCTGTCCGACGATTATCTCGAGAACGGTTTCGAATTTTCAAATTCTGTTTTCAGCAATCGATTACTGATCACCCAGGCATCTGAACCTCCTATTTTGAAACTGATTGCTCAACGGCAACCGTTAGAAACCGCTACAAAGCTGATTGCTTCGCCACTTTGCTATGCTGTTAGCTTGTTAGGTTTATTGTATCTTGAAGTCTTGCAGTGGTATGCTTGGGTTTGGATTTGATTTTATTAATTATAGGATCCCATCTATGTTATCTATTGAAATTAGGGTGTTTTTTATTTTTAATTTCAATAGCCTTGCGAATCATCCTTGGTAGGATTCGGTGTTCTTTTGCGAGGATTTTTGGTCTGTCAAATCTAATGTAATGGCGGGGACGATCTTGAACATGTTCACAGACTGCACACTTCCCAGTGTCGGTGCCTCACGTCAGCTATATGTTCTTTCACGTGGGTTTAATGATTCCTTTTACATGTCCTATGTAAGAGAGACCACATTCGTAATCAAGCTTGTACACTCCTGCATCTTGTAGGGGGGGGGGACCATAGAGAGTGCTCTGAGGAATTGTTCGGACTAATTCCAGCCGCTCAATTTCACCATCGCACATCACGACGAAACTCGCGATACCATCCATACCATCTGTATGACTGGCGGTTCACCAATGTGCGGTTTAGAAGAAGTTTTCTCCCTCGCACAACTTCGTTGTGGCATCGATTACCACCAGCGATTTTTCTGGACCGATACGACTTAGGAACCTTCAAGAAAAGAGCTTACACCTTTCTAAAGGGCCGGCAACGCATCTGCAATTCCCCTGGTATTGCGGTTGTTCATGGGCGGCGGTAGTCACTTACCAACAAGTGAGCCGCATGCTCGTTTGCCCCCTTTTCTACAAAAAAGGATATTACACTTGAAGGATGGTAAAAATTTACTAATCTTCTTCGGTGGCTTGAAGTATGTTTAATGGAAGCTCGCTTCAAGATGTAGCCAACCTTATCTGTGACTCCTCGACATAGGGTAGTACAGCAGGCACACGCTCGACTGTGGCTGGCTTCACTCGGTCATTGTGATGTTGGGGCGGGACCCGAAGTTGGTTGTCTTGCAATACTTACTCGACGTGCTGAAGTTCAGCGGTCAGATATTTTCTGTCACAGATCCCTCGTGCTCTCTGAAACAAAGATTTTCCCACGGTAGCTAATTGTGATGGATGATGGTGCGATTCATCATTTAAATATCGGTTGGTATGGGTCTTTTTCCTATACACAGTGTGACCAATAGTGTTATCAGGATTTCAGGTGACTAAAACATCTAGGAAAGCTAAAGAATTGTTTGCCTCTAACTCCATTTTGAATTTTATTTTAGAGTTTATGGAATTAAGGTGGTCTAAAAATGCAGTTAGTTTGTCAGAAGGTAAAATTGTTAAAGTGTCGTCTACGTACCGCTTGTAGAATCTTGGATTTATAGGAGCAGTAACAAGGGTTTTCTCCTCAAAGTTCTCCATGAATATGTATACGGGATTCTTCGCGGTGTTGTTGCAAAATTCAAGCCTGGTCGTCACTCCATCTATTGCGGGGACGCCCTACACTTCGCCTACCGGTATGAGGCTACCACTCGAGAACCTTTTTTTCCCCATCGGTTGTCGGTTCTTCGAGCTATATGGCCGGCCCACTGCCACTTCAGATTACTAATCCGTTGGCCTATGTCGGTTACTTTAGTTCTACTGCGGATATCCTCATTTCTAGATTTATCTATCACGCAGAGAAACTCCGAGCATAGTCCTCTCCAATGCTTGCTGAGCGAACTTGAGTGTCCTAATACGGCCAGCAGTGAAAGAGCATGTCTCAGATCCATAAGTCATCACTGGCAACACGCTTTGGTTGTGCAATCCCGTTTTCAGGTATTGAGATATGCCTGACGAGAAAATATACTGTAATTTTCCGAACGCTACCCAGCCGAGTTGAATCCGTCGATTGACCTCTCGGTCGAAGTTGGACTTACATAGCCGGACTATTTGACCCAGGTAAACGTACTCGTCAACAACTTCGAAGTTAATGCTCCCAACAACTACCGGCATAAGTGTGACATGGACTTTACACATGCGAATATTGATATCATTTACAAATTTACGGATTGCTAAATTTAAAAAGAAATATCGTAAATTTTTCCATCTTGAATTATGTTTCACAATAAATACAATCTAAATGCATTTAGTGTATTTGTAATAGCGAGAGATTCATTTATATTTTAAATGACTAGTTTAGACTTGCATTTTTTTCCATACTAAAATCGGTGATGAATTAGGCCTGTGCCTATTGCGCCTTATTATGAATCCATCACCAGAGTATTTGAAACTGTAACACTCCACGAGGAAATAGGACTGTATGGTAATTTATGTTTTTAGTTTTAGTTTTTTTTTTTATTATAGTTTTTCATATTGTCTAAATTTCAATGTTATGTGAATAAATTATTTCAGTAATACTAGATTTTTTTAAATATATTCCTTGTTAACACTAACCAGTATGTTTTTAACCGATAAGGTATATAAAGTGTAGGGTTTATTAGTGCAGTTGCAGAGAGAAAACGAACGTGGGTTGTGTCATTATTTGTGGCGGTGCAATTGGTCGTACCACTTTCTTGGTTACTTTATGAAAGCATAATAATTGTCACCTGTTACGTTTAAAGTATAATAAAAACATTTCACACGGACCGAAAATTTTTAGCTCGAGTTAGAAATTTGTTTTCCGTGCCTAGAAGACTGCAATGCACAGTAGACGATATGAATGACAAGCTCGTGGAAACTATCCATGCCATCGCAGTTAATTTCTGCAAGATCCGTCGCAGAAGAACACAACAACTCTCCGATCACACTTTTAGTCTCATGGATGTTAGATGGGATATGAAGTTGCAGTCTTCAGCAGATATGACAGCATACAGGCAACTAAACAGACAGATCTCCAAATGCAAATGCTTTAATTCAGCTCGTATTGAAGAAGCGATCGAGCGGAACCAGGGCGCTAAAATCTTTGCTAGAGATCTGTCTGCCAGAAAGAGCCAACTGTCGAAGCTGAAGACCGAATGTGGTAGTATCGTTTCCGGGACACCTGAGAGTGAGATTGAGGGATTCTACGGGTAGCTGCACACGTCATTGTTGGAGCCACACGCAAGTGTGAGTAACGATCCAAGAGCAAGTCTTATCCGACACTATTCCGATGATATCCCGGACGTCAGTCTGAGCGAGATTAGAATGGCCCTCCAGCACCTTAAAAACGGCAAGGTCCCAGGTAAGAATGGAATTACAGCGGAGCTTCTGAAAACCAGTCCATCAGAAGCTCTTTAATTCCGTCCCCCATGGTGGCACTACACCGGAGGCATGGAGCAGAAGTGCGGTAGTCTTGTTCTTCAAGAATGGCGACAACGCTCTCTTGAAGAACTACCATCCGATTTCCCTTCTGAGCCGCGTCTATGTGCTGTTTTCGAGAGTCATTACGAATCGTTCCGCACGCAGACACGACGACTTCCAGCCTCCCGAACAAGCCGGTTTCCGAAAGCGCTTTAACACCATATATCACATACATACGCTTCGGTAAATTGTACAGAAGACCGAAGAGTACAATCTGCCATTTTGTCTTGCTTATGTGAAATATGAGAAAGCCTTTGATCCCGTCGAAATTTGGGCGGTGCTGCAGTCCCTTCAGCAGTGCTAAATTGACTGTCAGTATATCAAAGTGCTGAAGAGTTTGTTCAGTAGAGCTACAATGGCTATCCGAGTACAGAACTGGAGTATGAAACCTATCCAATTGCAGCGAGGTGTAAGACAGGGTGACATTATATCTCTGAAACTCTTCATCAGTGCATTGGAAGACGTTTTCAAGCTACTGGACTGGAAAGGATGCGGAAACAAACAAACCAGGAGATGGGCGGCGGCTTCTTCCTAATAACGACTAAATATTAAAAAAAACTACCATGCGTGGTAACTACGGCAAACACCTCCTCAATGAGGTAATCTATGGGGGGCGCCTATGTTCAGCAGGACATTTGATAAGCTGTGTATATGATCCCGTGGGTGTCGTATGAGGTGACGAGGGGAAATGAAACAGTTTTATTCGCATTTTGGTGGACAGAGTGATTTTGCACAAATGCACAATTGATAACTGGAATAAAAATATTACGTATAATATTTTTACGAAACTTCACAAATGTACGCGTCCGATGCGTGTCCTTATATAGGTTGACATTTGTGCCTAGGTCTTACAAGAACCTTCCTCGAAGGAAACCCATTTTTCTGTGTTCGCTAATGACCGACATACTGAGCGAACTGGCCGGCGCCAGTACGCCTCGTGTGGAATGCCAACTGGCTTTCTCTATGAAATAGGTGTATTGATTATTAAAAGAAAAATTGTACTTAGCTTTACTTAAAGTATAAGTTTTTTTTCTTACTGTAGTGAAAACTTCTTTACAATCGATGTGATTTGAAACTCGATGAAACGAAAAATCAACACTAAAAAGAGACAACATTTACATCTATAGGATTTAGTCTGCGAAAGAATGAGATAGAATACACTAAAGTGTTTATTATGAATTTATTTATATTTAAATTACATAAACCCTACAATTATCCTACTCTTGATACTTTGTATTCGTCTCATTCTCTCTTAGTTTAGGTTTTCTGAAGGTGTCACTTTTACCGCGTGTGAACTGCACATATTTTTTTTGGGACGAAGTTCTTTATCGTACGGTACGGGTTTGGCGGATGGGAGCTAGGCGACAAAAAGTGATTCTTTCGTCACTACCCCTTGTGTCACAGTATAGACACGGCCTTGGCGGCGAAACAAGGAAGTGAGATGGAATAATATCCATCCCCCTCGCACTTTTTTATCTTGCCATGAAAGAAATATTATTTTATTTCAAATGACTCTTCATTTTAATAGACGCTAGTAATTCATTTATTTGTATTTGTTAATCAATAATATAATACCTACGTTTATCAATAATAATATATATACGCAACGAATTTCGTTCCACCCGAGTGTTCCACGACACTCACGCATGTTTTGTTTTATTGACTTTAAATAAATACCAGCAGTACTATTAAATATTACTAATATTCCCTTTAAATACTCTAGGTGAGCTTAAATGTGTATTTGTAAAATTATTGTTTTAGATGTGGTTCACTATAGTAGTCGGATAATGGATTCGAATCCAGGACCTTTTGAGTTCGCGTTCCGAACCCTGCTATTATCCTACTATTGCTTTAACTAGTTAAGTTCCAATCTAACATGTACTCAGGCATCAAATCGGACTAAGGGTACGTTCAGATGACAAGCGCTCAACGCGCGTTTTGATAACACGCGCTTACAACTACATCAGTTTTATTCAGGCCGTACACATGCTAACGGGCGCTTTCATAAAGCGCGCGTTGAACGCTGCGCTAGAGCTCGACTGTTGTCAGCGCGCGTCAACGCGCGCTTTGAGATCATTGGTTTTCTATGTTACCGTTCAGTTGAGCGCGCGCTTTTGATGCGGATAGACGTATTTTAGGGTTCGTTCAGTTCATCCAGAAATCGTCCGAAATGGAAACGGAAGCTTTTAATACCGCATTATTTATAGATGAAATAGAGAAACGTTCTGCGATATGGGACATGACCAGGGCGGCCGCGGCAACGCACGTGCTACGCCTGACAAGCGCGCACCATGTGAATACTATACAAAACTTTTACGCGCGTTTAACGCGCGTTGAGCGCTTGTCATCTAAACGTACCCTAATGGCTGCGTTACTCTCTAAGAAATCAGAGGTTGCCTACTGTTACCGTTTTAGCATATTAAAGTCCACTGCTGAACAAAGGGCGGCCCATAGATTGCGTCATAGGGTGGATATTTGCCATAGTTGCCACACTTGGCAAGCGGGTTGGAACCACAGTATTTTTTATTTCTGGTCGTTATTAGGAAGACGCTGCTGCCCATCTTCCGATTTGTTTCCCTCTGTCTCCTCTTACGACACCCACGAGATGATATGGGGTAAAAGATATTATTACACTGGCACTACATGGTCAGATATGAGAGGATGCGTATGGCCAACAATGGGTTGCATTTTAGTACGTGGTAGGGCTACGCTGCAGCTATAGTATGATGGTAATACGAATGGGTTGGCCCGACCAGGGAGAAACACGCTCTCACAGAATACCAGCGTAAAAAAATAGCAGCTTTACGCTGCTGTGTTTTGTATGGTGAGTGTAGAGAACCGGAGACCCGTTTTACTGGAACCGAGACATTCCATCTTAGTCCT
Organism: Parnassius glacialis; assembly: GCA_033319125.1. Taxonomy (NCBI): domain Eukaryota; kingdom Metazoa; phylum Arthropoda; class Insecta; order Lepidoptera; family Papilionidae; genus Parnassius; species Parnassius glacialis. The sequence continues at coordinate 12,930,792 of JAVANC010000015.1, read as the reverse complement.
CAGGGGTGACAACGCATCTACTATTAATCCAGGATACATGTAGATATCTATGTGTCACAGCGTAACAGTGGTAGAGCCACGCGGCAGCTTCTGCTGTCGCACGGATGGGCCGGCTCGAACCGGGGTGGTACCACGACCTCACAGAAAACCAGCGTGAAGTAGAGGTTTACATCTGCGTTTCGCTTGGTGAGTGCAGGTGGCCGGAGGCCCTTTTTACTGGAAATGAGGCATTCCATCTTAGTGACAACGCATCTACATGTTGATTTGTAATAGAGGATAGATGTAGATGTCTATGAGCCGCAGCAACCACTTATCATCAGGTGGACAGTGTGCTCGTTTGTCACCCTTATCATATAAAAAAAAAACAGCATCCACATACCTTCAGGTGGATTGTGTGAGCATTTGTTTGTGTTTATATATATAAAAAAAAATGTCGCCCCATTTATTTATGGACGAGAACTACATTAACTATTGCCTAAATTTAGGCGTGGTAATGGTCGAACCGCACGGCTGATACGGCAGTTGAGTGGTAGAAATCGTTAACCCATATCGATACCTATAACCAAGTACATTTTTAACACGCTTTTTATTAGCTTCGCGTGTCTATCTATCTTTCTATGTATTGGAATCTTTTTATGTAATTTTCACCAACTTGTAGACGGCCGATTGACTTGAAAAATTGGCACTCGTAGTCAGGACCGATGACAATAGTATAATTTAATGACTATAACCCAGTATTTCCACTAGGATCCTCACACCTCATGATCAATTCGTATTGTTTAAGTTTTCTTAAACTATAATATTATTAAACTTTATTTGCGAGCGTAAGCAACATTAGGTTTTATTTATATTTAAAAACTTTATTGTACTACCCATAAAGGTTGCAAAGGGCGGAATTAATGCCAGTTAGCATTCTCTGCCTGTCAACTTATGAAGTGTTGAAAAACTAGTGGCAGGTGACTTAAATAACTATATATTATAATGATGAAATAAGATTATATATTATAATGATTTACCACGTGCTCGGCGATGAAGGAAAACATCGTGAGGAAACCTGCATGTCTAAGAAATAAGAAGAAGAAAAATATTTCAAAGACATGTGAAGTCCGCCAACACGCAGCACGCAGCGCGACGGACATTTCTTTGCACTAAAACCCCTTTGTCCAGCTGTGGGACATAATAACCTGTAATTCCAAGTTTGCCAGGTGGATTGGCCACTGGTGCAGACGACTCGCATCTTTGACGCTGTTCTTTGTCGCCGGTCTGAATATTTTACGTCTATCATAAACAATATACTTGTAACGCTATCTACTGGAAGCAATAACATCTTTTTCGCCTTTTTTTAATAGCAACGGGGCCAACGAGCATGCGGCTCACCTGGTGGTAAATATCGACAGCTACCCATGAACATCTGCAACGCCAAGGAATTGCAGGTGCATTGCCGGTCTTTTAAAAGAGTAAGATACCTCTTGGACCGTGTAGTGGCGGTGACAGAATATCCACTGCCCCATATTGTCCCGTTGGTGTCGTAAGATACGACAGAGGAAAACAAATCAGAAGATGGTTAGCAACTTCTTCCTAATAACGGCTAAAAATAAAAAATAAACTGCCGTTTCCAACCCGCTTGCCAAGCTTGGCACCTGTGGCAAATATCCCCCCTATGAGGTAATCTATGGGGAGGTGTATGTTCAGCAGTGGACTTTTATAGGCTGTAATGGATGGATGTATAGAAGACAATCTACCAGGAGCACATGACCCACTGAGAGGTGAAATTATTAAATTAACAGTAACATTACAACTATGGCAAATATCCCCCTATGAGGCAATCTAAGCGGGAAGCCTATGTTTCCAGCAGTGGACTTTTTTAATAGGCTGTAAAGGATGGATGTACTGATAATCTACCAGGAGCACATGACCCACTGAGAGGTGAAATTATTAAATTAACAGTAACATTACAACTATGGCAAATATCCTCCCTATGAGGCAATCTATGGGGAAGGCATATGTTCAGCAGTGGACTTTAATAGTCTGTAACGGTAATGTTAAGATATTTCTTACGACACTCACGGGACGAAAGCTTTTAGCCATAGTTCTAGATATAGGAGCTTCGGAAATATAGGGCGTTTGTTTATTATTAATAATCCGGTTTTACGGGTAATTGATGCATCAACATTAGATCTGGCGTAATTCATGCCAATTTTAACAGCCAACCGGTTATGCGATACCTCGTTAACAGATGTGTGTTTACCTGCTCGATTGCCTACTTGTCTGTTTTCGTACTGATCGGCAAGTGCTGGGAGAATAATTTCCGATTTTAAACTCTATTACGTTAGTTTAAAGTCCAAAATCGTAAAAACTATAATAAATTTGCACTATAATACTAGCAAAGATTACTTAAACTATGTTGAAGTGATGTTTACTTCACTCTTAAGGCATGTTGTTTAAGATATTTAAAACTTACGCAAGAAACTTACGTAGTGTGTAATTTTACTTCTAATTCGACTCAAGCCGTACAATTGATAAAATTAAAAAGTCTCTAGCAAAGCTGCACTTCCATTTCTTAAGAATATCTTATGTTGCAATATTTAACTAAATTATTTCTTATATTGACACGAATATTACTTAATGTACGTAACACGTAACTTATTTAATTTGTATTTTTTTTATTCCTAACGTTTCAAAAGAGGTATGTAAGGATCGTGACACTTGGCGATCTGTTCTCTCTGGCTACCCCGTCAGGGATTGTGCGTGAAGATAAATGAAATGAAATGAATAAAATAAATGAAAATGTTTCAGATGCTGTACATCACCCATGGTCAGAGGGAAACTGAGGTGTTTGACGTCCCTATGTCATAGTTTATCCGGGCTACCTTTGGCTTTGGAATATTAATTATTTATTTTAAATTTTGGTCCATTTTGGTAATATTCAAAAGCTGAATGTAGCCGGGGCTAACTACGACATCGGGATGTCAAACACTTCACTCCCAACCGTGATCACGGGTGCTGTAAAGCAACCGAAACGTCGGGAATTGAAAAAAGTTAAATCAACGCGATAATATCCGTAAGAATGTCTTTATTCTATATTAAACTTTCCTATTTATATAGTTTTCAAAATAACACTACTCTAAATATATCATTGGGATAGCAATGAGTATACTATCAAGTAAGAAATTAGATTGTGTGAGAAAAAAAATCATTAAAGCCCACAACCAAAATGATCCATTGTGGTAGATAGATACCTATGTCGAACCAAGTATAATAAGCTGGATGTCAAATTAGTTGTCACCCTGAAGACCGACCGCCTCCTTGATAGTCACCAGACTTATGCCCAAATAATCAAACGCTGCTCAATTTTATGACGTTGTTAAGTCTCATGCTGTCTCTATCACTTTAAGTCAAATTGACTGCGAGACACGAGACTAAACGACATCTTAAAATTGAGTGGCTTTTGAGTATTTGGCCATTAGTTGATCAAATGTTGTTACGCAACATTATTCTTAACTATAATTCTATGTTAAAATTGTGAAATTACAGGCCTAATCATAAATATAACTATAAATATTACCCGCAGTTGTCAATAATTAATATTAATTTCTTTTGTTGCAGATGAACAGATTGGGACCCAAGCGCGTACCTTGGTGCTTCCTGAGCAAGATATATCATTACTTTCATCTGGTGATACCAACTCAAACTTTAACCAAGCGAAACATTTTTCAAACGTTAATCTAAACCCACTGGATATTCAAACTAACACCAATAATAATGTAAACCTGAAGCCACGCACTCAGACAATGCCAAAACCTTCCGTGAATACTGAAGATGATTTTGACGTTAACGAATATTTTGCTAGGCTTCAGGGCACGAGATACGTAAGTGCACCTCTGAATAGCGCTATTAAAGAGGAACAGAAAACAAATCTGGGAACAGAAGAAGAGAATTTAGAAGAAATAAATCTAAATGAGCCAGATAAAACTGTTGTTGATGATTTTCAACAAAGTATAACGGCTGATATTGCTCAGAATTTCTCACAACTCCCCACCGTACTGCCGCAAGTTGCGAGCGCTGTATTTAGCTCATTCTCTAACATGCTAAGCATGAAGAGTCGGGAGCAAACACCTGAGGTTGGGAAACCACAACCTGATTACCAGAATACAGTTAAGCAGTCTGAAGATATAGGAGTGCCTCTGATGAGTGTTCCAAACATTGACAAAGATGTAGCACCACCGCCTAAGGAGCCTCCTATAATTGGTAAGTTACTTTTGATTTAATTTGCGAAACAGGTAAAGCTACTGTATTATTAATAAATAAATGAAATAGACTTATAAATAATATAACGATGTGTCAATGTATGTCTTAGTCAAGGATTCCCAACCTTTTTTTGGCCAGGCACCACTTTGATTTCTTTGTTGTTAGCAGGAATCTTAAGGTGAAAGAAAAATGATGTTAATCTAACAATGAGTTTTAATCACATCTTTTAAAATAAACTGCAAAGAAGAATTCATCCTTAGTATTTATTTGTGTGTTTATTGTAAAAGAAATCATACATGTTTGTAAAAAAAATGCTATTTGATTACGGCGCGACGTGTGGCGTTGCACTGCCTGCGTAAGGAGAAAAGAATAAATGTGTTATTTAAAACGATTTTTTTTTAATTTAAATAAAACTAATTTAAATCGTAATAAATACTCAAACAATTTCGTGTAAAAAAAATAATGTAAATCGAACCAAAAATTAATATTAAAAACTGAAGGTAGCCGGGCTAACTATGACAGCAGGACGTCAAACACCACAGTCCCCCGTGACCACGGGTGCTGGAAAGTACCCGAAACGTCGGGAATATAAAAATAAGATAATATACACGATAAAATCCGTAAAATTAGTTTTATTTAAATGTGTAGTGTTCGCGTAAATATAAGAAAAGATTTTTTTAATGTTTTCCGCCGGAAGGTACACCCCCACCGGCGGGAGTATATTGTCAGTTTCCACAGATTTGTTCACATTTTAAACAATTTTTAATTATATCCATGACACATATACTATACTCTCGCCAGAGAAGGTTACGCGTTTCTGCGATTTGATACATACCATGTATGCCTTCTCCTTAAATTGATATAATTTATTAAGAATTGTTTGAGTATTATACATAGTTATTATTCTAATGAAATAGTCGTTTGATTAATGATTTTGTGTATCATGGTCTGGTGCATGCCGCACACCCACGTTAGAAAAAGAAAAGGTAATGACAATAAAAAGATAAGAATGAAATGAATATTAGAAACTAATGCCAAAAATAATCTTTACATTAATCACAATCTATAATATAATGACAATAATGTAATGAATTAGTATAATGACAATAAAATAATAGAATAATATATAAAAAATAAAGTAATCTTATCTCTAAACACAGAAAAAGTAATATAGAGATAGTTAAAGGAAATAAACACCCAGCGAAATCTTAATTTTAAACAAAACCTTTATTATAATAAAAATGGTATGATAAAATAATATAATGACAATGAAATTAAGAGAATAAAATAAAACCAATGGCAATCTTAATTCTAGGCACAGAAATAATAGAGTATAATGTCACAATAACGCAAAGAAAATTAAAAAAGGTCAATCTTTGTTTTAAAACAAACGAAATTGTATAATTACATGAAAATAAACAAAATAATATAGAATAAAACAAAGTAATTTCTTAACACAGTCAATATAATAATGACAAAGGTATATTAAAATAATATTACAATTAAATTAAGAAAATAAAATTAAACCAAGAACAATATTAATTCTAGACACAGAAATAAAATAATGACACAATAAACCAGACAAATTTAAAAACAATGGGAAATCTTTGTTTCGAAAATAAACAAAACTGTATTATTACATCCAATAAACCAAATAATATAAATAAAACAAAGATAAATCTTAAACCTAAAAAAGCAATCAAAATAATATAAGACAATACTTGTTAATTGTAAATAATAGTTAAAAAGATAAATAAAAACCAGTACAAATTGAGAAAAAATTTTGCTTAATTACTATTTCTTATTTACAGGTGTACAATTATTGTTGAAATTCTTAAGGCTTTTAACAATTTTATTAATAAACTGAATAAGGGATTCCTTCATTTGGTTTATCTATAATTTCATTACCCCGTGAGTTTGTTTTTGAGCTCGCCCATATTGGGTGCCACCCATTGAGATCGCCTCCCACTATATAGAGAAAAACGTCTAGCTTATCGAGAGAACCCATCTCGTCGTTATTCGGCTCCACATATATGGACGCAATAAAAATATTTCGATTTCCAATCGTTAGTTTGATAGCGCAGAAGTTGGAAGTTGAATATTGCGATAGTCCCAAAATAGACCTGCATCCTGGTTTTGCCAGGATGTAGGCCTTAATCCTGTTGCTTGTGAAGAATTGGTACGTGTCATTTCCGAGTGTTTATTTTACCTGTACTCCAGAACCAACATGGAGAGAAGGAGAAACAGATAAGGGCGATATCGTAATCACGGGCCATGAACGAAAGAAGAATCTCGTGTAGCGATTTCCTGGATATGTCGATGTTGCACTGTAAATTTTTTATTTTACGCTGTGAATTCATAGTCGACACGATTATTTATCTTCTCCCTCATGGCTCGCAGTCGTGGGCAGGTGCTCGAGTTGGCCGTGTGTTTTGTGTCAACCTTTGTGTTTGAAACGCGTATTATGTGTATGGCAGTTAAAACATTTGGCGTTGTAGGGCTTATCCTTGTTGGAACATTTGCTCACATCGTGTTCCGTGTTTGCATAATGTGAGCCTTTGTTCGCAGTGCACCTTAATTTTGTGTGCCCGAACTGCAAGCACTTGTGGTACTGCAGGAATGGCGAGAAGCTAGTAACGTGGACACGCTGATAGTAGACACTGATTCGACCCATGTCGATCATTTACTGCCGAATATTTTCCACCCTTGGTCATACGAGGGGTGCATGACAATTTTCGTAGAGTATTTTTGAGATAAAAAAAAACAAATTTTTTACAACGGTATGCAATTTGTAAACACGGAAATGTTCTATTTTTTTTTTTCATTTCTACGTAACCCTTTGAGCCCCGTCGGCCGTTGCGAATTGCATGCCATCAATTATTATAGCTTAAATTTGTTCCAACTACGTTATATTACAAAGGCATGCAATTTAATGTCACGGAAAAATACTAAAATTCTTTACACAAAGAGAAGCCATTTTCTTTATGACGTGCAAGCGCGCAAGGGCTCGTAACCCCTCTATCTTTCATATTTTAGGGTTAGTTATCAATTCTTGAAAAGGCATGCAGGAGAAAATGGGAGACTATTTCCTGTCACCATCTCGCAGTCTATAACCTCCTCGGCCGAGGCCGGGAGGACAGGGGGATCGCTCTGTGAAGGCGCCATATTCACATCACACTTATTCAACACTTAAAGTTACTTCGATAGGTTTGCATTTTATATAATCCTATATATTATAAGTGATTTAACTTTTCTAGCACGTCTGGTTCCAGAGATGACCTGCCACATGGTTTTTTGGAAAACCTCTATTTTTTGGGGATATGTAGCAAGAAATTTCAAATTTTTCGTAGGAAGATGTTGGACCATTGTAAACACAAAACGGCACTATAAAAACTATATGTTATTGCAACAAATCGCGCCCCGCGCGCGATTAACTGCTTTTGAGGTTAAATCAGTATGAAAAAAAACGGTTTTTCACTGGAAAAGTTTAAAAAATCTCATTGAGGTTGATTTAAATTGCACCACGGGATAAATTTCGTTATTCCGCAACTTTTGACACATAATATACTTTTATCCGGTAACTTTATAACACTGCCCGATTTTAGATTACGGAGCGTCACGAATTCGTGATGTTTTTTTGTTCACATAAAACAATTAGGTAGGTAAAATATTTAAATTTTTCACGGACCATATGTAAGCTCTTGCGGACCACTGGTTGGGAATCATTGGTAGTCGGCCAGACGAAAATGATATTTAAAAAGCTAAGTTACTCACCACATAATTTGTCCTAACATATTTAATACCACATTCGATTTAATATTTTGGCATTATACAGAATGGTTTTCCAAAGAGTGGCCAAATTTTAAACTTAAGTTCAAATATATAAATAATGAAATATAGTTTTCGAAAATACGAGTAAATAAGGTTTCTACTTTTATTTGAAATTATCCCAAATTGAATGTGATTCATGGGCAACAACGTTTTTGCCTACCGATCGACCCTTACGTATGTGTGCGTGCGCAGTAACATCAGTTAAAATAATGCATTACCACGCATTTTGAATTTAAAAGATAAAAATAACAAAATATTTAATTTTTTTTGTAATATTATGATATTTTCTGAAGTAGGCTTTGAAACAGTGACACTAGGACAACCATTAAATGTACAGGTCCAAAATCTAATGTTTTTTTTATTTATGTGATTTGTTTAATTACTATTTATTTTGAATTATTAATTTATTAGCTATAAAAACCGACTGATTTCGCCTCACGACATTATCAGGGTATATAAGTGTTTTTACACTAGCATTACCTTATTGGGAGTTCGAATCTATCAGCCGAGGCTTTGCACTCGGGTGCTTTGCCCACAAGGTCACGCGGGCGCCATAACGTCTGCTACTCAGCAACAACGTTCTCACGATATTGCGATGGCGTTGCGACCTCTAAAACCTCACGTAATAGAGTCTTTATAATACTTAAGAGTTGTAGTTGTGACTCTGAATCATCGTGTGTTTCTTGAGGCTCTACAAGTGAGCCATGACCTTACAAAGCTCCGGTGAGCTGTTGAAACGAGTAAGTCATAATCGACTTACTCGCCTGATTATTTATTTATGTATTTAAGGGCTACCATCAGAGTATACACCGTACATCAACAATCATTTGAAAGGACATTTCAGTGTTGCCTAAATAAAAGGCTGACGTGAAAAAAAACTATTTTTGGAAACAAATTTAAAAAGCACAATTTAAAAAACATAATGTTGCATAAATTACTTGCTACAGCAAATAGTTTATATAAATCTTATTTAAAGGAGACTGATACGCTTTCATACATTCTTGGACCCAGATTGTAAAAAGATGAAAGTGATGTCAATTAATAGCTTATATATTATCAAAACATCACTGAAAATTCTCCGGACTTTGGCAATCTGAGAGCAGAATTATAAGAGATTCAGTAAAAGAGGGTTTTTTTTATAGGATAAGGGTGACAAACGAGCAGACAGTCCACCTAATGGTAAGTAGTTCCTGCGGCCCATAGACATCTACATCTATCCTCTATTACAAATCAAAATGCAGATGCGTTGTCACCCGTGAGGACTAAGATGGAATGCCTCATTTCCAGTAAAAAGGGCCTCCGGCCACCTGCACTCACCAAGCGAAACGCAGAGGTAAACCTCTACTTCACGCTGGTTTTCTGTGAGGTCGTGGTACCATCCCGGTTCGAACCGGCCCATCCGTGCGACAGCAAAAGCTGCCGCGTGGCTCTACCACTGTCAAAATGGTTATGCAACAAGTTAAGCAAAAACCTATACTAAATAGCTGATTTTTGAGGTGCGATTGCTATTTTGGAAGGATCGTGGGCCTAGTGTATTACAGCGACTAGTCGCTATGCCACAATTCACACAGCCATCCATTGAGTCTCTAATAGATAAAATCCAGGCCGTAAAATCCACAATAACGAGCCAAAGTCAAACGAGTAAACAAGATTATCGGTGTTCGGTATGTTACTTGCTAACATACCGAACACCGATAATCTTGTTTACTCATTCGTCGTACAAGTTAAGTAAGATCAGAAGTCCGTAGAAAGAAAGCATGCAGGTTTCCTTACGATCATTTCCTTCAACGCCGGGCATGTGGTAAATAAACAATTAAAATCGCAATTAAACATTTCATTGGTGCCGGCGGGGATCGAACCCGGGTTGCTCGCGTACTGTGAAGTTTACAGCGAGCGTTAAGACCCTAAGCTACCAAGGTTCACTAAATTATAAACATATGTAATTTCAAATGTTCAAAATAGTTAAGTTTTTTTTTTTTTACTGTTATAAGCCTAGAATATCTTGACCATATTTTGATGGTATCTATATGGTGATGCATGCGATGGTAAAGCGCACTAACTTAGCTTTTTTATAGAACTGGGTGACAAACGATCACACAGTCCACCTGATGGTAAATGAATGCTGTGAACCATAGACATATACATTCATCTTCGATTAAGAATCAACATGTAGATGCGTTGTCACCCCTGATGACTACGATGGAATGCTTCGTTTCCTATTACAAGGGTCTCCGGTTCTCTGCACTCACCATACGAAACACAACAGCATTAATCTGCTATTTTACGCTGGTATTTCGTGAGAGCGTGGTCCTTCCCCGGTCGAGTCGACCCATTCCTGCAACAATTATACAATTAATTTAGCTGCAGCATGGCTCTACCACGTATATATTATATAATAGATACCGCTAAATTTCTGTTGACAAACAACCTAACACTTAAACAATAAACATGTATTTTTTTTATAGGTTTGGGTGACAAACGAGCACACAGTCCACCTGATGGTAAGTGGTTGCTGTGGCCCATAGACATCTACATTTATCCTCGTTTGCGAATCAAAATGCAGATGCGTTGTCACCCGTGAGGACTAATATGGAATGCCTCTTTTTCAGTAAAAAGGGTCTCCGGTTCTCTACACTCGCCATACGAAACACAGCAGTGCTATTTTACGTTGGTATTCTGTGAGAGCGTGGTCTTTCCCCGGTCAAGCCGATCCGTGCTACAACTATACTACTAATATAGCTGCAGCATGGCTCTACCACGTATACTGAGAACTGAGCCATACGGTCGACTAGTACGCTACTGTGTTAAATACATTGTCGCTATTATATTACGCTGCACGTCGAGGTCTTGCAACGCCTTGTTTGCCTCCATGTCGCACAATTTATTTATTTATCACTATGTACATAAAAATACACATAAAATGTCCACAGTACACACAGAGTAACCGACATAGCCCAAATGATACAATACAATTTACAATAAAATACATAACATAATAAAATACAATACAGTACATTTTTTGACTGTTCCATGGCCTAGTAGCTTAGTAATGAGTTGCAGCGCTGATGGCAGCGGGTTCGAATCCTGCACGGAACAAGTATTTGTATAATCGTGCAAGTAACAGTTCCTGGTTTCGATGTTTGTCCTTGTAAAAATTTAAGAAAAGAGAAATTCCTAGTGTGGAGGTAACGTTATTTAAAACAAAAAAGAACAACACGCATTATTGTAGACCAAGAAAAATTAACATAACAAAATATATACTCGTACAATAAATAAATAAATACACATTCAAATTTTGAGAGTAAATAAACCTAGCAAGCTAACAGCATAGCAAAGTGGCGAAGCAATCAGCTTTGTAGCGGTTTCTAACGGAAAAAAAATTCAAAATAGGAGGTTCAGATGCCTGGGTGATCAGTAATCGATTGCTGAAAACAGAATTTGAAAATTCGAAACCGTTCTCGAGATAATCGTGGGACAGACGGACAGACGGACAGACGGACGGACAGACGGACAGACGGACAGACGTCGTGAAATCAATAAGTGACTTCGCAAGCTTCGCCACTTAATAAGTGACTTCGCAAGCTTCCCCACTTAATAAAAGGCAGTCTTAGTTACACATCAATTTCTTCCAGACAACCTGCAAAAGAGAATTAAGTGAAAGATTAACAGATAGCACTATAGTAAAACAAGGATAACATAATTTTTTAACAGTGGTAGAGCCACGCTAACAGTGGTAGAGCCACGCGGCGGCTTTTGCTGTCGCACGGATGGGCCGGCTCGAACCGGGGTGGTACCACGACCTCACAGAATACCAGCGTGAAGTAGAGGTTTACCTCTGCGTTTCGCTTGGTGAGTGCAGGTGGCCGAAGGCCCTTTTTACTGGAAATGAGGCATTCCATCTTAGTCCTCACGGGTGACAACGCATCTGCATTTTGATTCGCAAACGAGGATAGATGTAGATGTCTATGGGCCGCAGCAACCACTTACCATCAGGTGGACTGTGTGCTCGTTTGTCACCCTTATCCTATAAAAAAAAAATTAAAAATTAAAAATGTTGTACAACCGACTTCAATATAAATGATTAAGAATAACGCAAAAACTTTTGGTCAGACCTTGATTAAATTTATATGGGACCACGTGAGAAGCACCAGCTTTCAAATAAAAAAAGAATCATCGAAATCGGTTCAAAAAAAAAGACCCAGAAAAAAATTGGCGTGCTCAGCAGAGCGGGACAGTACTTCATGCCGGCACACCGCCTGCAACTTTACAGTTTCCGCGCAGGTACGGCCTCACATGGAATACTGTTCCCATATCTGGGCAGGGGCTCCCCAGTGTCAGCTCCTTCCACTTGACCGCATCCAGCGCAGAGCGGCTCGAACCGTCGACGACCGAGTCCTTTCCGATCGGCTCGATTCATTGGCACTGCGAAGAGATGTTGCATCCCTTTGCATTTTCTTTCGCATATACCACAGGGAGTGCTCCGAGGAATTGTTTGGATTAGTCCCAGCCGTCAAATTTCACGAACGCACATCGCTGTAGAACTCCCGATACCATCCACACCATCTGGATTATTGGCGGTTCACCACTGTGCGATTTAGAAGATGTTTTCTTCCTTGCACAACTTCCTTGTGGAATCGATTACCATCAGCGATTTTTCCGGACCGATACGACTTAGGGACCTTCAAGTAAAGAGCCTACTCTTTTTTAAAAGGCCGGCAACGCATCTGCAATTCCGCTGGTTCCCCTGGTGTTGCAGTTGTTCATGGGCGGCGGTAGTCACTTACCATCAGGTGAGCCGCATGCTCGTTTGCCCCCTCTCCTATAAAAAAAAGATAAATAATATCCCTTAACCTGTTCCTAACAAATGTAAGAATTTACACAGTTTAATCGACAGAGGTAAGAAGTACCAAAGTTGTACTCTAAGAACGCTGTAAGATTTATAATAAAGGAGTGTTCACGATATGGGAAATCGTGTAGTGGCCGTGTATATATCCATTACCCCATATCATCTTGTGGTTATCGTAAGAAGCCACTGAGGGAAACAAACCAGGAGATAGCAGCGTCTTCCTAATAACGGTTAAAAATAAAATAAAACTGCGGATGCCAACCCGCCTGCCAAGCGTGGCAACTATGGCAAATATTACCCCTATGAGTCAATTTATTGGGAAGGCCTATGTTCAGTATTGAAGTTGTGACGGAAACGGTACCGGATATCGGAAGTAAAGTTACCGTAAGGAAAAATCATGACAGGACGTGAGAACTTAAAAGTTGCCTGCATGCAGTAGAGAGCAGAAAGAATGTGAATATTCCGACGAAGACTGACTGCAAGCCACTTGAGTTTAATGTGGTATTCATTTTTCTTACGTGGTAGAGTCATGCTGCAGGTATATTAGTAGTATACTTGTAGCACGAATGGGTCGGCCCGACCGGGGCAGGACCACGCTCTCACAGAATACTAGCTTAAAATAGCAGATTAACACTGCTGTGTTTCGTATGGTGAGTGTAGAGAACCGGAGACCCTTTTTACTGGAAAAGAGGCATTCCATCTTAGTCCTCACGGGTGACAATGCATCTGCATTTTGATTCGCAAACGACGATAAATGTAGATGTCTATGGACCACACAGCAACCACTTACCATCAGGTGGACTGTGTGCTCGTTTGTTACTCTATCCTATAAAAAAAATTCTGAGACATGATCATATTTACGAAGTCCAAATATGAACCATATACAGAGATTTGGGAGTTGCTTAAGTTTGTTTAGTTACTTCTCGGTGGTATCGAGGTAGCAAATGTCAGATAGTCGACCATAGAATCGAGGATAGAGAATAGTAAATATATGTATCCAGAAATGGCAAGGGGCCGGCCATGTAGCCCGAAGAACCGATAACCGATGAGGAGGGAAGGAAGATTCTCGAAGGGCACCCTATTATTGTTTAGAGGAGTGTAGGGATGCATCTTAATAGAGTGACGACCTGTTAAGATATGCAGGAAGTTGATTAATGACCAACCAAGTTCATCGATCAACCTTCATCAAACACCCACCACAGGGCCGTGTTTTGTGACATAGTTTTATAAGTTCGCTGTATTTTACTTTCAACTGCTCATTTAAACACAAAACTCTAATATACAAAATACAAAATAAACGCTTTTTTGCCTTGACATTGTTGGTAACATTTAATAATTATTTGGCTACAATCTCTACTCTATGAGACTGTTTGACCACAGACTATTACGTGTTTGGCACTGACATTAGCAATAAAAAAGTAAACAATGAATGTTTTATTTTATTATATTCAATTTATGTGTATATTAAATTCTAGTTTTCTTCACTCCACCATATAAACTAATTATGCCAAATTTCGCACATCTCCGTGCACGTAATATGCTAAAAAAGGGTATAAAATTTTTCTTTTACATACTAATTGTCTACGTTACATGAATCATTACATCTGTGTCTTTCCTGTTACTTTTTTTAAAAAACGTTACCCCCACACTAGGATTTTCTCCTGTTTCGTGGAGGCAGTATACAAACATAAATTGCACAAGGACAAACATCAAGATCCGGAACAATTATTTGCAGGCCATACAAATACTTGTTCCGTGCGGTATTCGAACCCGCGGCCCCCAGTGCAGGAACTCGTTGCTAAGCCACTGCGCCACGGAGCCGTCATGTAAGACACGTGTTAATAAAACAATTTAGAAGGCATTGACCCGCTCTGACCTCACAGAGCACTATAATCAACTGCAAAGAGCCCTAATGATTTGCAGTTCTAAATTTATCACAGTTTCTCTTTACATATTGATTGCTCTTCAATTAGGTTCAGTAGTTCAGTTAGTTAGGATTCTGTATCCTGTACATGCGTGATTAATGATGTGATTGGTTTTTAATTTTAAAAAAATTAGTAATTAAGTAAATTTTTTCCTGGAATAACAATTAAGAGTATTCTATCGCTGTAAATTTCACAGTACGCGAGAAACCCAGGTTCGATCCCCGCCGGCACCAATGAAATTGTTAATTGCAATTGTAAGTGCTGATTTACCACGTGCTCGCCGTTGAAGGAAACCATCGTGAAGAAACCTGCATGTTTGAGAAATATGAAAAAGAATTATTCGAATACTTGAAGCTCGCCAACACGCAATAGCGCAGCGCGGCGTACACTTCCTTGCTCTAAAACCATCTTAGAAATTATAGGAGGCCTGTGCACAGCAGTGGGACGTATGTAGCCTGTAACTTTACCTTTAAACTTTTTTAAGAAAAAAATGAAAAACGTAATGTCGAAACTTCTAAAAGCCTTCGTCAGAAGCATCCTTCGGTCAATCCTTCTCAGGGTTTACCGCTGCCTCCTAAGACTTCTATGCAACCTTTACAAATTTCTGTGAAAGACACTTTAGAAGCAATTATGTCATTTTCGAATGGCTCTGCTGGCGGCATTGACGGAATCACGCCTCAACATCTTAAAGATCTTGTAAGCGCTTCTGCCGGTAACTGCGGCGTAGTACTTCTTAATGACATTACAAAATTATGTAACTTTATGCTTTCTGGTAATGTTAATCCAAATTTCATTGCATTCTTATATAGGTCAAGATTATGTGCCTTCAAGAAAAGGATAACGTCCTATTGCCGTTGGTTCCACATTTCGACGCTTAACTTCAAAATTAGCTTGCAGGCACATAATCTCTAACCTTAAGACCAAATTTCGGCCTACTCAGCTAGGCTTTGGCACTAGAGGTGGCTGTAAGGCGGCGGTACATTCAGTGCGTACATTTTTAACAAACTCTAATGCAGATGTTCTTGTGAAGGTCGACCTAAGGAATGCTTTTAACTCTAATATATATAATAAAGAAATGTTCGGATATTTTAAAAGATATTGATAATAATCTTAAAATAGCTATAGAAAAAATTCTAAATTTAACTTTAAATAAATGGACTCAAGTTACCTTACCTATAAAATTTGGTGGTATTGGTGTGAAAAATCTTTCTAGCGTAACATTGCCTGCTTTCCTTGCTTCCGCGCATAGTGTGAATGATGTATGTAAAATAATTTTAAATAATAAAGAAAGACCTGTGGTTTGCTACGGAGGCAAGGCAGACATGGCAAACGCTCTGTCCCGGCGAAGATGTTCCACTGGAAGTTAACCAACAAAAACAGTGGGATATTATGTTGGTACAGAGCGTGCAGAAAGATTTGTTTCATAATTTTCATAGTGAACAAGATAAGGCACGCCTTCTAGCTGTTTCGGCTAAGGAATCTACTCACTGGTTACATGTTTTACCATCAAGTAATCTCGGATCATTACTTGGTGGGGAAAGCTTGCGCATCGCCGTAGGAATTCGACTGGGAGCGCGATTTGTTAATCCCGGCAGTGCCCATGTGGTAGCAGCGTTGACAAGTTTGGGCTCCACGGACTTTCATATAAGAAATGTGCCGGTACGTTTTCACGGCACGGTTCTTTGAAGATGTCATCCGGGCTCTTGTCTCTATAAACGTTCCCTCGGTTTTAGAGCCTTGTGGAATATTTAGAGACGATGGCAAGAGACCCGAAGGTATGACATTGATCTCTTGGGAGAGGGGTAAAGCCCTAGTGTGGGATGTTACTTACATAGACACTGGCGGCCTCTCATCTCAGAGGTACCTCGTTTAGAGCCGGGGCGGCATCAGAGGCAGCTGAACTGAGTTAAGTAGCGCAAATATGAGTCTCTGAGAGATGACTACATATTTGTGCCATTTGCTGTAGAGACTATCGGTCCGTGGGGTCCACGTGCGGTGAAGTTCCTAAAGGAACTCCATCCGCGGCTGGTCGATGCTGCTGGTGATAAGAGGGCTGGTTCTTGTCTCGCTCAAAGGCTAAGTATTCAGGGAAACGCAGCCAGCGTTCTTAGCACGATACCGCGGGGAGTAGGACTGTATGATAATTAAATTACTAATTTTAGTTTTTTTTAAATTGTATTTTTTTTATATTGTATAAAAAATTTCAACCTTCTATTTGAAAAAATTGGTGATGAAGTTTTTGATGTAACAATTAATATTATTTTCTGGTAGTTGCCGGTGTGATCAACTTGTGAAATTCCTTAACCACTCGAAAAGTTAAAAAATTATAGCTTTAACAAAAAATATATATACTGACTTCACAAACTAACAAAAAAAATATTTCCATAATATGTTCATCCGATTAATATGGTCACTTTCTTATAACTCAAAAATTACAGTCTTGTTCTGTTGTATGCTCTTCATCAGTCAATCAAATAATAAAGGGTCAAGAAGGCGCTGCTTTATCGACGCCATTTTGGCAGTTGACATTATAGTAAATATTTTAGTCGATTTTAGTATTGTGTAGTGTACTTAGTTTTTTTTAACTTAATTTTTCGAAGTGTTTCTAATTATTGTCAAAGCTTGTTTGTCATTATATTAGTTATAATATATGACATTGTGTTTTTGTCTCTGTCCTCCTCCTAGTTTTGGTTTTATAGGGCGGCAAAGATTAAGGTGACCATATTACCTTCACATACCTTATAGCTTCTGAAGTCGAGGCTATTATTACTTCGAAACATATTAACATAAATTATAAATTTAAGAACGAAACTGTTTTTATGATTATATACATGCCCACGGGACTAAATGCGGCGATGGATTATCTTACGCCGTCACCAAATAGCAAAACACAATCACAATACTATATTACTCGTGTATTAAGTTCTATATAACTATATATAAAATAATACACAAGCAAACACAAGCGCGCACACACACACACACACACACACACACACACACACACACACACACACTCGTTTAATCTTTATGATCTTATAAAAGTATGAGGGTGGATTGAAAAGTACTCGGCCTAACACAGATCCATTCAATTCTAAAAATCAAATCTACCCACATTATTTAGTTCAGTTCAGACTAGTTCATTGTGTGAAGTTCGAAACGTGTGCGATAATTAGTTGTGATTTTATAAATTTATTAACGAAGTAATCGGACATAATTTCCGCGAATGGAGCAAATCGAGCAGCGTGCCGTCATTAAGTACCTCCATAAGAAGGGGCTATCATCAAAAGCCATCCATGATGACATGGTCAGTACATTAGGCGATTGTGCTCTGTCATATTCATCCGCCAAAAAATGGATAGCAGAATTTAAGCGTGGTAGAGAGAGTGTGAAAGATGAACCCCGCTCTGGAAGGCCTTCGACGTCAACTACTGACGAAAATATTAAAAAAGTACTTGATTTAATAATGGGAGACCGCAGATTAAAAATTAGAGAGATAGCCGAGATTATAGGCATCTCTTATGAACGAACTCAAAACATCATTGTCAACGAGTTGGGTTTCCACAAGGTGTCTGCGAGGTGGGTTCCGCGACTGCTTTCAGTTGAACAAAAAAGGACGCGATTGACTATTTCACGCGACTGTTTGGAGTTATTTGAAGCCGATGCAGATGATTTTTTGAATCGTTTTGTTACTATAGACGAAACATGGGTTCATTACTGTACATCGGAAACAAAGCAACAATCAAAACAGTGGAGAAGACTTGGTTCACCACCCCCTAAAAAGGCTAAGTCGATTTTGTCGGCAAATAAGGTGATGGCTTCAGTATTCTGGGACTCGAAAGGTGTGATTATGATTGATTATCTTGAAAGGGGTCAGACTATAAACTCTGATTACTACTGCACCTTACTACGTCGTTTACGAGAGGAAATAAAAGAAAAACGTCGAGGAATGCTCAGAAGAAAAGTCCTGTTTCATCAAGATAACGCCCGTGTTCACACGTCAGTACAGTCAATGGCTGAAATTCACAACTGTGGCTTTGAACTGTTACCGCATCCGCCGTATTCACCTGATCTGGCACCATCAGACTTCTTTCTGTTCCCTAACCTAATAAAGCACTTGGGAGGTCAAAGATTTTCGACAAACGACGAGGTCAAAGCAGCTGTAGACGCATATTTTGACTCTAAGGCAGAATCATGTTTTTTCAACGGTCTAAATGCTTGGAAGGGGAGGTGGCAAAAGTGTATTGAACTTGATGGTGATTATGTAGAAAAATAAAAATATAACTGATTTAGTATGTGTTTATTTTCTTGGTTAGGCCGAGTACTTTTCAATCCACCCTCGTATCAACAAAAAAAAATGTTATGGAAGAGCGGGGTCCCCTAATACAGGTATTGATATACTTAACAGGAGACCCCAGCCTAGTTAATGTATTTAAATTTAAGATACTGAATAAAGAATTTTGAATTTGAATTTGATATAACTCGACCGTCTGCTCAATCTGTGCATACGCTATATGTTTGGCCTGCGCAAGTTTGATCATATATAACAATTTCGCTCAAGACTTAAGTGGCTCCGACATCCGTTTTCGCCGGAACACACACCTTCTAACCACTTTGTATGGTATTCTCCACAATCCTTGTTACCCAGCTTATCTGAAAGAGCGTTTTTCATACTTAAGCTTATCCCGTTCGATGACCAACAAAACTCGTAACTATCCCGTTGCATTAATCTACGTACTACTCGGATTCCTTTACGGTATCATCAATTACACTTTGGAATAACCTTCCACGATATATAAAAGATGCTCACTCACTAAATACATTTAAACGTAAAGTTGAGGCACATTATTTAAAATTACTTGATTAATGTTATTGGTTTATATAATATTATATTTTCCTATACTAGATTGTATGTATTTTATTGGTATAGTATGTATTTTTTGTTTGTATGTATAGATACATTTATATATATGTATATGTGTGTGTATGAGGTGTAAGTATGTATAAAGTAACATATTTATATTATATTATATTACTGAATAATATGTGAAAATAAGTTAGTTTCTTTTCCCTCTGTTGCGGCTCTACCCATAACTCTCACCACACTACCAAAGGTTAGCTGGCAGAGAATGCCTTTTTGGCATTAAGTTCGCCTTTGTACCAAATGTTTGTTTGTTTGAGTGCAATAAAGAATTTTCTATCTATCTATATCTTTATGTATATAAAAATTAAGTGTCACATTGTTTGCCCGCGATAAACTCCTAAACTACTGAACTGATTTCAATTAAATTATCACACTGTGTGCAGTTTGGTCCAACTTGAGAGATAGGATAGTTTTCATCCCGATAAGTGGCCCGCAATATTTCTTTTTAGGAAGGATCATCGGAAAGGTCAGAACAACGTCTGCTTGGCTAACTAGTTTGTATATAATCAAGGAACTGTGAACCGCACTTTATCAGATATGCAGCTGCTTTCTTTCACCGCCAAGAACGTGGTAAATCAGATCAGAGAGCAATTCGAAGGGTGCCGCCTAGGATCGAACCCTAAGAAGCCCCTGATCTGCCACGGTTCTAAACCCTGCCAACAAGCATATTTCGAGGCCTGTGCCTCACAGTGGGAAGTTATCGACTTTTATATATATTAAGTGATAGTAAAATCTCTCACATTGTAGTCTGACTACAAAATATGAGGATGTACTCAAATAATAAATGAGACAATAGCAATAATTAATATTAAAATTCATTCAATGCCTCGTGTCACGAATGTCTTATAAAAATGCAAACAAAACGACTAGAATTAACTACGTAACTTCTTTGTTTGTATATTTACTTTGTGCTAAATTCTTTGTCAGGGCGTTACCTGGTGGTGCGTAGACAGTTCATATCAGCTGCTTAGTGATTAGAAATTGTAGAGCCTACATTATTGAAAATGCCGCATTATGTGGCGAAATACGCGGTGTTTTATTTACGTTATTGTTGTTGCTTTGATAGAGCCACGCTCCAGTACAAATAGATCGGATCGACCTGAGAAGTACCACTCTCACAGAATACCAGCGTAAAATTACAGCATATAGCTGTTGTAATTCGTATGGTGAGTGTAGAGAACCAGTGATCATTTTCTACCGACTTCATATACGACATTTTTTCTGGGTGAACCGATTTCGATTCTTTTTTTATTTGAAAGCTGGTACTTCTCATGTGGCCCTATATAAATTTGATCAAGGTCTGACCAATACTTTTTGAGTAATTCTTAATAATTTATAGTGAAGTCGGTTGTACAAAATTTTTAATTTTTAATTATTACTGGTTACGGAGTATTCCATCTCAGTCCGTTGACAACGCACATGCGTTTTGATTCATAATCGAGAAAAGATGAAGATTTTTATGTGTCGCAGTATTCAATTAATATCCTATCAGGTGTACTGTGTGCTCGTTTGTCGCCCTTACTTGTATAAAAATAAATCTTTGTGGTGGTGATGGTAGTGATGGTTAATGAGATCTTCTGCTCTATTTAAAATACTTTTTCACTTGTATCACAATGATACCATTTTATATTATGGCACTTCTTCTAGATTGTCGTCATTTCTATCACAATCCATCGTACTAATTTAGATCGAAGAAGGAACATGAAGACAACGAAAATTCGTAACGCCCAATTTACGTGATTACAAGTTATGTCGGTCACCTTAATGCTGTCAGTCTTAATAGTTCTGTTAAGCATTTGCAGAATTATTTTTAACTAGCCGTTCCCCGCGAATTCACCCGCGTGGGTTTATCCTAAAATTTTATATTACCCTACAATAAAAATACCCTAAGTTACTCCTTATAACATCAGCTATCTGCCAGTGAAAGTCCCATTCAAATCGTCTCACAGGTTTTTGCGTGATACGTGTTCACGCCAAAATAGCTCGCAGATGACTAATTTTTTTCAGACTTACTTAATATTTATCGTTATATTTTGGCCAATTTACACAATATCTTTATGGATTATAGCTTATTTGTTATTCTGATGTATGAGCTATATTATTGTAAAGTTTCATTAAAATCCATTCAGTAGTTTTTGTGTGAAAGAGTAACAAACATCTATACATCCTCACAAGCTTTCACATTTATAATATTAGTAGGACGTAAGCCAAAAAACTATGGAACTGACTTCTGGAAGCTGATGTGCGGATGCATTTTAATAAGTTACTTAACAATACAAATCAATGCGTTATAACATTTCAAAAACAGTTTCGTATCTGTCCCAATCACCGACACTTTTTGCAACAGGTTTGTCGTGTTAACGAGTCGCCCCTGTTATTAGACGCCCTGACTCTAGTGTTTTACTGACAGCCTAGGATCTAATGGACTTTGTAAGTCGTTATAAGTGATTTATGTAACTGGTCTAAGCTTACTTTCGCCTTAGAATACTGCTATGCACTCGATGTTTAAAGCAAAGTTAGTTTGCGCTTTTGAAATTCGTTCCGATAAAAAAAGTTGATATCCTCATACAAATCTATATATAAATCTATATATATCTCCTTTATACAAAAAAATTGTGTCTGATATTGCGCGCTAACTATCCTTCGTCGAATAGGACTGGATGGAAGTTCCATCGCGCCAAGAAAATTAGAACGACTTAATATCTTGTACTTTTTGTTCGATACAAACCTAATATATCAAGTAAAGCCTTCTTCTTATTTGGCTTGTACAAATGCACTGATGAGCAAGGAGCATATGCATTCCACTG
Organism: Parnassius glacialis; assembly: GCA_033319125.1. Taxonomy (NCBI): domain Eukaryota; kingdom Metazoa; phylum Arthropoda; class Insecta; order Lepidoptera; family Papilionidae; genus Parnassius; species Parnassius glacialis. Next base: position 12,908,211 of record JAVANC010000015.1, on the reverse strand, counting down.
TAGAGAAGATTTGCTATAATCGTAACGTGACGGATTAGTTATTGTTGCCACTGCTGTTCGTTATCGGTCCGGATATTTATTTCCACATCTGGCATATGCCATATAAATGATATGTAATACTACCATCTACCGGACGCTATAAAGTCTTTCTGATAAATCTCATAGTGGCTTCTTACGACATCTATGAGACAACTAAAATAGATTAGTATTTAATAATAGGACTCTTATAAAATCCAAGCATGAACTTCTTTAACAAGAATATAACAGATGCTTATTATTTTGAATTTAATATCCCGTTACGTCTATATGAAATGAAATGGCAACACCATGGCTGAATATAAAATCAGCCTACAAACTAGTTGTGTCAAGAATCACTTAGCAAGTAATCAGTAGAAAGTGAAAAGTCAACATTATCATTACGCCGTTTAATACGTCGTTTCTTGTTACAGGTACTGCTTCCAATTATCGCATAACGACGAGGAAGAAAATGTATGCGCAGATACCTGGCCTGAGATCTGCAGATACTATGCAAAATGTGCCGATAAATAATTTGCCTATGAATCCAACAAATACACTTCCTTATTTTACTCCTGACAATACGTCAAGTGCTACAGAAAAAAGAAGTGAAATAGATTTTCCTGCGTCAGCAATACAAGCGACACATGATTCAAATATTTTAGAAGGACCAACATCAAGATTAGATAAAGCCGTTGAACAAACAGATGGATATGACGTTGTCACTGCTCCTGATATTAATTTAGCAAATTCTGCACATCAAAACTTAGCGCAAGAAAATCAATCAGCACCATATTCGTTCACAAATATTCAAAAAAAGTCTGCTATAACAGTTGAAAAAAAGAACCAAACAGAACCTTGTAATATTTCACTGCAACCTTCGAATTATGTATTTATTCCCACAACTCAGCAAACATTATTAGAAACTTCTTCTAATGTTTCTGTAATACCCCCACCGCCAATGTTTTCCAATTTACCGAAAAAAGAAGGACAGAACAACGTGAGATCAGTTCTACCACCATCTATAGCAAGGCGTATAGCAGCAAATAATCCTGTAATAAAACCTCAAACGCCATCATCCATCGTAACTCCACTACATAATATATTTATACCATCTTCAGATATTTCTACTCAATCACAATTAGAACAAAACGTACCTAGTTCTGCAAACTTTGTTACGACGTTGATGTCAAATGAATTAACTGGCTCTGAGGAACCCGTAAAGAAGTTAATTTTTGATGACACACCAGCAGTTTTTTCACAAAGCGGAAGTACCTCTTCTACCATTGATCCGCCCTTATTTAAGCCATCAGACTTTTCGACACCTTCGGTTAGGCAAATGACACAAATCTCACCTACACAGGATAATGAAGATTATGTTAAAACTAACACATCTGATTTATTGGTTACACAGTTATCACAGTCGAATTTAGTACCACATGTGTCTAATGTTGATCAAGAATTGACATCAAATATACCATTTTTGGAAGACAAAACGTCTAAAGTATTATCAACAAACATTTCTCAAAGACAGTTAACGCCGAATAAAACAATATTACCACCACCAGTATTCTTTAATCCAAACACTGTACCAACATTAGATCCTCAAACTGAAGCACACAAATATGAAGCTAACAAGAATGAAGCCATCTCTTTAGAATCTACCCACATTGTACCTGATACCGTTACATCGGCACCCACCAAAAACATACCTGAACCTCCAAAAACATTAAGTAGTAATAACTTCAGAATGACGAAGAAAAAACCTCAGTATTATTCAGGTCCTATTGAAGGCTTTGGCAGTATAACTAATAATTTGAATGTGAAACCTACGACCGATGCTGTTCAAACCAACGTGTTTCAAGGAGCACTTTATACTCCTCAATTACCTGTTGAGTCAACATCATCGGACTTAAGTTCTACGTTATCGTGTACTGGTCATTCTACGTCCCCATTTGATTTAACTAATCCAACCAATAATATGTCATCTTATCCGAAGCATGACTTTAACCAGTCACAAGATCTTACTTATTTACAACCTGAGTCTAATACTGCATTTGATTTGAGCAGACAAACTTCAGAATATTTTGATCAACCTCCGCAAGAATCTAAAAGCTTTGGCATAATTGGGTCATTGAAATCTAAACTAAGTTCAATAGATATCAACAAGATTCAAAATACAGTCACTACTTTCTTCGATCCCGCTTATAATTATACTAAAATGGAAGCCACAAGTAATTACGAGAATATTCCGTACGATACCGTAACTACAAGCAATACTACACACCTGGATCAAAACGCTGTAACACCAGATAATAATTTAGAAATATACGTCCCCAATATACAAACATATACGGGACATAATTATCAAATGATAGATAACACTAATATTAATACAGCGTCAACCAACATTCCTTATAATTCGGTTCAGTACAGTTACTTTGATAACCAAATTAATAACCCTTATGTACCTAGTACTTACTCTAACGAAAATGTAAATAACGATCCTGCACAAGAAAATCTCTCTGCATCTTCGTGGAAGACAGAACTTACTATCGGATTAAGTAATACACAGAATAATATGAAAGGTATTGGCGATGAAAACATTACTGAGTCTATTTCTGAAGGAAAAGAACAAAAGTCCCAACTTGTAACGCCAAGTCTCCCAGAGACCAACATTTTTAAATCAAGTACTAGTCCAGTCTTGACCACGAACTATTTACACAATATGATGCAAAAGTCGGTAGCTGATTCTCTTACTTTTGAATCGAAAACCTGTATAGATACTGAAACTCATCAAAATCGGTTTCCACAAACACAACCAACAAAAACTGAGGAAAAAGCAAATGTTTCTTCATTATTCGAAACTTCGACATCGTGTGAAATTGCAGAACAACGTAATCCTATTATCACGGACAGTTTAATAAATTCAAACTTTTTTACACATACTGAAAGAGATGAAAAACTTAAAAATTTTGCCTCACAAGTTCCTAAAGGAGAATATTGTAAATATTTTGAACCATCACCAGATTTATTCTGTGATTCATTGTTCAGTCAACCTATTACTGATGAAACTAATAGTGTCACTGACATAACAAGTAATTTAAAGGATGTGGCGCCGTTGGAAACGTCGAAAATTCAAGAACCTTACAATTTCAACCAAAACGCTGCTGATTTCTTTGATAGTCCCTTCTCGATCGAGAAGAACTTAGCAATAGATAATGAAAAAGAAAGCGAAAATGACTTAAATATTTGTGAGACATGTAGAGAAGTCAAAAAGCCTGAAGAAAAAGAATTAGAAAATTTAACCGATCAGTTAATTGAAAATATAACTGCACCTATACAGCTTTCCAATCCAGTTGAAGTCCCTCTCTCAGAAAACAATATACTAGATGTAAACAGAACAGATTTTGAACCTGGTCAGTGCGCTGAAATTACACATATCACAGAAGAAACTATTGAATCTATACAAGTACATGCTGCTTCAGAAATTTTGGACGACATTGACAATAATACAACGATAACCAAAAATTATGGGTGGTGCACAAATGATACTACTTTGACATCTTCTGACGCTCTTTTAGAACATGACTATACTATACAGTCTGATGAAAATATTGTAGGATTTTTTCCAAATAAATCTTTGTTCTTTGAAAACATGCCATGTAATGCAAGCGATGAAATTAAAGCTGAATATAAGAATTCATTTGAAGACACATTAACAGTACTTCCAAGACAAATAACTATTCCTTCAGCACCCCCGGCAGAAGACGATACAAAATCAGATGAAAGTGGTTTAGATGTGCACTCTATAGAACAAGATGCAAAAAAGGATTTTCCTATATTTGAAGAGTATGTGATCGAACCCTCTGAAACAGATGACGATAAAATAGAGTTTAGAGAAAGAGAGAGAAGTTCAGATGAACCTATTCAAGATGTAGACACCTTTACGAATAGAGTGGAAAGATATAAAAAGATGGAAGAAACAAGCACTGATCAAAATGATAACGTATTTGATACGCACAATAGTTCGAAATCATATGATCTGCCAACTTCGACCAGTCCGTCCATAACCATAGCTTCATATTTTGATACGGGTAATTACGCAGTAGAAAACCACTACCGGAATTCATTGACATCCCCATCTAGCCTTAACACTTGTCATTCAACTGCTCAAAGTTCTTTAATGCGTGTACCTCCCGGGTTCGAAGACGAATTCCAAAAGAAATTAAGCTTGGTGTCCAACGAAGGCTTATTAGCATCCGATAGGGAAGAAAAGGCGAAATATGTTCCTGTCACTATATCTCAAAGTAATTTATTCACGACGTTAACTAAAACTGAATTGTCTCTGGGTACTAATATTCCATCCGAACCGACTGATAAAGAATCTGCAACAATTCATGGTGAAGTACATGTATCTAACAAAGCGATTAATCTATCTGAAGAAACCTTATCTCCAACAACAGCAAAAAGTGATCTGAAATTATCAGATTTTGCGAGTGTTTTTGGTGTAAAGAATAACGACGGAGATTCTCAAGAGACACTTTCCATATTTTCTAACGTAAAGCCAGAAAATACAGTGGAAATATCTGACCGATCCCAATTTAATAACGCTGTGTCGTTGTTGCCTGATTCTGCAAATTTCTTTTCATCAACTTCAGCTCCTGTTGTCACTGAAAGTTCGGACGTATACGATTTTAGTAGGTTATCGAGCTACTTTTCAACATCAACTCAAGCTGATCCTTCGAAGTCTTTTTTTGAGTTAAGTCAATCCCAAAACCATTACAGGCAAGGTACAAACTCCCAAAGTGCTAGTGAAAACATTTCTAAAGATGCTTATTTAGACGGCCTTAACGCCGCTTCGACAGAATTTCAACGAAATAACATTAACGATAAACATAACATTCCAAATGAAGCGTACATTGCCAATATGAATTTGATAAAAGATTTAACTTCTACCACTAATATTGATTTCATTCCAAAAGAAAAAACAATTAGGTCGGTTAACTTTTTTACTGTTGAATACGATAACAATCCTTTAAAAATTGCTTTTAACAGCGGATCTAAGCCCGTAGCGTCGGAGCTTAAATGTGATAATATAATAAATAACAACAATGAATTAAACGAACTAATAGAAACGAGTACCAACGCTGACCAAATAGCTATTATTGAAGTCTGTTCACATTGCTGTAACAAAGAAAGTAGTTTAATCAGAGAAAAAAAAAGTGATAATTTAGATGGTATAGGTTCAAGTAACTGTAAATTTAGAAAATTGGTGGACAAAAATAATTCTGAAACAAATAAAGATATTGACGTAATGGAAAATAAAAAAGAAGATGCTCAAGGAAGATCGGCTACTGTTAATTTTGACAGTTATTCAATAAACGAGGATAAAGAAGACAGCGTTGCTACCATGACTGAGGTAGTGTTTCAATGTTTTTAACAAATTTCGGTTCTTATTTATTACATTAACATTAAGGATTTTACCCTGTTTACCGGCCTACGGAGAATACCAAATGGGCTGTATATTTGTCATATACGTATGTGTGTCTGTCCCTAGCTTTCTAAAGTAAATTAAAACTTCATTGGCTATAGTGTAAAATAGCAGCATGATATGATACTATATGATTCTCTGTACGTGGTGGAACCATGCAGCAGCTATATTAATTGTACAGTTGTGGTTCGACCGAGGAAGGACCACGATCTCACAGAATACCAGCTTAAAATATCAGCTTAATGCTGATATCTTTCGTATGGTGAGTGTTGAGAACCGAAATCCTTTTTTACTTTAAACGAGGCATGTCATCTTAGTCTTCAGGCGGGACAGCTGTAGATTTTTATGGGCCTAAACATCCACTTACTACCGGGCGGAGTGTGTGCTCGTTTGTCATCTTTCTTCTATTAAAAAAAAACTATTCGGTAATTTTTTTTATAGGATAAGGGTGACAAGCGAGCACACAGTCCACCTGATGGTAAGTGCTTGTTGTGGCCCATAGACATCCACAGCTGTCTATTTGCGAATCAAATGCAGATGCGTTGTCAAACGTGAGGACTAAGATGGAGTGCCTCTTTTCCAGTAAAAAGGGTCTCCGGTTCTATACACTCACCTTATGAAACACAGCAGCATTAAGCTGCTATTTTAAGCTGGTATTCAGTGAGAGCGTGGTCTTTCCCCGATTGAGCCACAACTGTACCATTAATATAGCTGCAGCATGGCTCTACCACGTGGAAAAATTCAATCAAGTGCAAGCTTATTTTATAAATGTCGGCGGTATCGGATCCGGGTTTCTCGCCATATGTGAAATTTACGGCAAGCGGTCGCACGTAAGCTACCACGGCTCTATTGTTTATATCTGATTTATCATGTATGAAATTGTAACATGTAAAAATATCGAAGACCACCATATAATTACGTAGTCCGCCAACTGACACCGAAGCAGCGTGACGAACTATTTGTTACACCTGCTCCCAGAAATGAGAGGAGGCTTGTGCCCAGCAGTAGGATGTATGCAGACTGCCTTTTTGGCCTAGTGGTTCGAAGCCCGGGTTGGGCCAGAATGAATCAGTTATTGGGATTTTCTATCAAGTAATTCTCAGTAGCCCGAAATCAGGAATTGGCGATGTCGGATTGTCGTCTGATCGAACTATGAGAATGAGGGAATAGTGAGTGCATCTTTGCTTGCGCTCACACTCGTGCACTATAATCCTACAAGTATAAAAAGGCCAGTTGCGTGGGCTTAGCCCACTCCAGACATGTTATCTTTAAAACTGCGGTAGAAACAGCAATAAACAATAAAGTAAACAAAAAATCCTACACAGATTTGCGAGGCAGGTTCCTGGATTATGGTTATGATCCTGCGCAGATTGCTAGTATCCGTTGAGACTGACCGTCGTGATCGAAATTCTAGCACCTGGTCTTTAGGACATTATTCTGTACCATCGGGACCACACTTCTTATTAACAATTGTTATTTATACATGGTAGAGCCACGCTGCATTTATATTACAGCTGAGTATTTCCTCAATACGTATTCGTATGTTTAGTGTAGAGAACCGGTTATCCTTTTTATTGGTAATGAAACATTCCATCTAAATCCTCAGGGTTAACAACGCATTTTGATTCTTAATCGAGGATACAATATATGGTCCAAATCATACACTTATCATCAGGTGAATTAAAATTTTATATGTTTAAAATTGTTAACATCTTAAAGTGTGAACAATAAATAATAAAAAAAATATTTCGATTTTTTAAATTGAAACCAATATCATATGTGTAATAAATACTAATAGTGAGTCAACTCGGCGACTAGACGGAGCAACTATGGCGTGCGGTACGAAGAAGAGCGGAGCCCCCCCCCCTGCCCGCGGCGTTTGAGGTAGTACCGGTCGGCTTCGCTTGCGTACCGGTACGCCTATTTAGGAGTGTTACGTACACGGAATCAGTTGCACGCTTTTAGTGTTCACCTAGCAACATGATATTACTCGATATTATTTTGAAATATTGGGAAAGATTGTATGACGCTTTAAGTAAAATTTAATTCTAATAATCATGTGATTACTTTCACTACGACTTTTATGAAATCATTAAATTCAACAAAAGACAATTAAAGAACCCTATAATAAATTTCGTAAATATTTGTCGGTTACACGTCTGTAATGAGGCGTTTGAATAAACAGAACCAACGTATAATTTTAACCTGTTTTATTTATTCTGATCAATCCCCTATCAAATATTTTAAGCGGAATACCTGAGATACTGCTATATAGATAAAATATAATAAAATAAGGTAGGTACCTACCAACACAAGCCTTTATTTCCATCTCGGCGAATCAGGTAAAGCTGCGGAACGCAACTAGTTTTGTAAAGTAGTAATTAGTTTGTATCTTTGTATAGAAAAATAAATTATTACGAGGAATACTGATAAAATATAATGTTATGATATTATTATTTAAGGAAATGTTTTTGTGACAACCCTTGCATATTTTTAGCGACTAGACGTCGAGACAGCCTAGTAGGTATTTTGTGGTATAACAAAGGAGTTGACCCACTATTAGTATTTATTACACATATGCGATTCCACTGTGCGATTTAGAAGAAGTTTTCTCCCTCGCACAATTTCCTTGTGGAATCAATTACCACCAGCGAATTTTCCGGACCGATACGACTTAGGAACCTTCAAGAAAAGAGCTTACACCTTTTTAAAAGGCTGGCAACGCATCTGCAATTCCCCTGGTGTTGCGGTTGTTCATGGGCGGCGGTAGTCACTTACCATCAGGTGAACCGCATGCTCGTTTGCCCCCTATTCCATTAAAAAAAATATGCCAATATCGTGAAGTAGAACGTGGAACAAACATAGTACAAAATGTGTTACGCCCACCACACTTTGTAACAGTTTGTCGGCGAGATCATCGCTCATGTTATTATAAGTAGTTCCTTCTTATAATCTAGCTTTAATTATATAGTATATAATTATTGCCTAACATTATAGGAATGCGGAGATACTAGCTATGGTGTTTAGTATCCACGATCCCATAACTAGGCTTCCGTGGGTGTTGTTAAAGATGACAAAGAAATAAAACAAGAAATGAGCAGTAACATCTCCATGTTAACAACTTAAAATAACAAAAAATTGTGGTTACCAACACACCTACCATGCGTGGCAACTATTGGTCTACGTTCAGCAGTGGACTTTTATAGTCTGTAATGTATACGCCAATCAAGAGACGTCCCGTATTATTCGCTAAAGGATTCTACAAGGTTTTTTTCATTATTATTTTATCGTTGAGTTTTCGATGGCCTTTTGTACAACCGACTTCAATACAAACTATTAAGAACAACTCAAAAACGATTGCTCAGACCTTCGTCAAATTTATATGGGACCACGTGTGAAGTGACAGCTTTCAAATAAAAAAATAATCATCGAAATCGGTTCACCCAGTAAAAAGTTATAAGGTAACACACATAAAAAACATACAGTCGAATTGAGTACCGTCTCCTTTTTGAAGTCGGTAGAAAAGGCAGATTTATAGAAATAAAGTAAGTGTAGACTATCGCTCATGGCCAACTGTAACACTGGGGGAATCGCAGGTACTCGTTTCTTGAAGGTACGTAAGTTTTGTCGGTCACAAAAATGTGCGAGGAAAAAACTTCTAACAGATCGTACAGTGGTGTACCATCAAGCATCCAGACGGTGCATGTATCATGAATTTTGACAGTAATTGGCGAAACTATAACACAAGAACCGTTTCAGAACCGCTCCGTCGGGGAGTACAGCCCAGTGAAGCACCACTGGTTCTATTGCGTGGACTACGAGGAAAAGTCTGTTTGGAAAGGCTTTTCAACAGTCGACTCGACGGCTTTGGAGAATGCTTTCGTCAGTCGTGAGTTTTTTCTTTATTTCCTTTTTATTAATTTGAATCCATCACCATATTTCGTCCCGTGGGTGTCGTAATAGGCAACTATTGATATCGCCTGGGCTTATTGGTTAATCTTCATGAACTATTTTGGATACTATAGGCGTTACATCACACACACACATAAACATTGTACTTGATCTGATTTCTGACTTTAATTATGCAATTCAAAACTATTTAAATTTTTTTTATTTATTATTAAGACTTCACTGGTGAGACAAATGATAGTTTGTTTTAAAATCACTCAGCGCCATCTACATTTCCTTATGGTTATTAAGACTTTACTGGTAAGACAAATTATTGTTAGTTTTTAAATTGCACAGCGCCATCTTTATTTCCTTATGGTTACTAATTAATATGGTCTTAAACAGCCTGGAAATCTTATGGCTTCGAATAGATAGCGTTATAACCAATGCACCAAAGCCTCGATCGTGCCCAAGTATGATACTGCGATCTTCAACCCACACGTCAAGTGGACCATGTTCCGCATTGGACTTTTACAGGCTAACAAAACCCTAAAGGACAGGACTTAACAAGGCTAAAAAAATTTATGATTTAATTGCAAGTGTATGCAGGCAGATTTCCCAAGATCTTTATATCAGTAGGTAAATGAGGAGAGGTTTTTTATAGAATAAGGGCGACAAACGAGTCCACCTGATGGTATGGGGATACTGTGGCCCATAGATATTACATTTATCCTCGATTAAGAATCAAAATGCAGACGCGTTGTCACCCCCGAGGACTAAGATGGAATGCCTCGTTTCCAGTAAAAAGGGTCTCCGGTTCTCTACACTCACCATACGAAACACAGCAGCATTAAGCTGCTGTATTACGCTGGTATTTTGTGTGAGCGTGGTCCTACCCCGGTCGAGTCGACCCATTCGTGCTACACAATATAGCTGCAGCGTGGCACTACCACGTATAATCGTGAGAGCCAATGCTCTCACCATTATACGTGGTATGATAGTGTTGTGTAAAATAAATAAACCTAGCAAGCTAACAGCATAGCAAAGTGGCGAAGCAATCAGCTTTGTAGCGGTTTCTAACGGTTGCCGTTGAGCCATCAGTTTCAAAATAGGAGGTTCAGATGCCTGGGTGATCAGTAATCGATTGCTGAAAACAGAATTTGAAAATTCGAAACCGTTTTCGAGATAATCGTGGGACAGACGGACAGACATCGTGAAATCAATAAGTGACTTCGCAAGCTTCGCCACTTAATAAGAAAATAATTATACGGTCTTATGGTAATAGTGACCGCATGTCTTCTATGAGGGCGTGGTCGTTTCCCTGTTAAGCCGACCCATTCGTGCTGCAGTGTGACACAGGTAAATACCCAAAGCCTTGTTGGGTAGCAGTGTCTAAGATCCCCAATCCACCTGCCAATCGTTACGATAAAAGCAAATCTTTCATTCAATACATAGCTCAGGGGTTAAGCGCTCGCTGTTAGTTTCACAGTACGCGACCAACCCGGGTTCGATCTCAGTCGACATCGATGAAATTGAATTGACTGCTCCATTGCGTAGTGGCTTAGCTTGAGTTAAGGCGCTAATGGCCGTGGGTTCGACTCCCGCGCGGATCAAGTATTTGTAAGGTATAATTTTTCCGGGTCTGGATGTATGTGCTTGTGCAATTTATGTTTGTAAACTGCCTCCAAGACACAGGAGAAAATCCTTGTATGGAGGTTAGGAAGTTTTTAAAAAAGTAAAAGAAAAGAAATTGTTAATTGCATATTTTTTTGGTTGGCTAAAGATTTAGACCGTTTATTTAATTTGCAGCTGATCTAAATGAAAACACGCTCGTCCCAACTGACGGTGGAAGGTTCGACGTGAACGTGGTCGGCAGGCTTAGGATGCCCGTGTACTGGTCGGAGAAACCAACAGACGTTCTGAGGTGAGTTGGTGGGAGAAAATGAAAACTCTTTTCGACGTAAGAAATTGAGTTTTTGTTTTTCAAACTTCAATATCAACGTCAAAATTCTCAAATATATACATAACTAAATGTGCCCACGACTTCGAAGGAGTAATTTTTAATAATAATAATTTCCTCCAGACTGATTTACGGCCACGGCAGTGTGTGTGCGCAAGCACAGGTGCACTCTCTGAGGAATTGTTCGGATTAATCCCAGCCGCCAAATTTCACGAACGCACATCTCGGCAGAACTCCCGATACCATCCACACCATGTGGATGATTGGCGATCCACCATTGTGCGATTTAGAAGATGTTTTCTTCCTCGCACGACTTCCTTGTGGAGTCGATTACCATCAGCGATTTTTCCGGACCGATACGACTTAGGGACCTGGAAGAAAAGAGGTTACTCCTTTGTAAAAGGCCGGCAACGCACCTGCAATTCCCCTGGTGTTGCGGTTGTTCATGGGCGGCGGTAGTCACTTACCATCAGGTGTGCCGCATGCTCGCTTGCCCCCTCTACTATAAAAAAATACTATTTCCTCACTGTCATATTCCGATGGGACGGCAATTCGACACAACCGGAGAGAGACCAGGGGCAGGACTAATGGCTTTACGTGATTTCCGTCCAGTGTCCTGCTGTCTGCTGATCATATCATATCAAGGTCATACTTTCGAAGATCGTTCGAATTTCTTGTCAGGCCAAAACGCAGTTATTAATTTTTTTTTGTGAAAAAGCTCAAGGTAGCAATCATGGGTCAGGAAGTTGTCAGTGTTTCACCGCCGAACCTCGGAAAGCATGTAAGACCGTTAGTCCTGCGTCAGATCTTTCTCCGTTCGTGTCGACTTACCGTCCCATCGGACTATGAGAGTGGGAGAGAGTACGCATACACTTGGACACTATAATCCTGTCCCGCGAAGATGGATAGTCTCCGTTGAGGCCACCGAAATTCGGTCACCTATTATTTCATTATTAAGTTTTTCAAATTTATGTTTATCCGATTTTGTATTATATTATAAAGATTTAACTGTAAAATTTTATGAATTTACTCAAAAAAAGAGTTGCTAATTTTAGCTAATCTAAATTTAAAACTTCTCTATATGCATATCTCTCCGACTACAAGAGACAGTCCGTTCTGTTGTCCGTCGTGTCTCCAAAAACAAACAATGCCGGAAGTGTCAAAATATTAGTCTCCTTGAAAAGTAGCGACTCTTGAGGCCCCAACTTATTTAGATTGCAAGTTATAGTTAAATAAATTAAAGCTTAAGAAAACTTAAAAACATGCATTGATTTGAGCTATGATGATTCTAGAGATAATTATCCTGCTCAGGATACTAGGATAAAGTTATTAAATTATTGTATTATCATCGGTCCTTGATACGAGTGCAAATTTTCAAGTCAGTCGGCCGTCTACATGTTGGTGAAAATTACATTAAAAGATCGAATAAACGCGTGTTAAAAACAATCTACTTATCATAGTTAATTAAAGTCCAGTAAAATCAAATAGTGTTTATTATCAACGTTGTTCAACGTGGTGGGTTTAGACGAATATATCAAGTAATTTATGCAGATTGTATGAGGAAAAACTCTGCAGCGTGATAGGGTTGTAGCACGAATGGGTAGAATTCACCGTTGAAGGACCGCACTCTCACAGAATTTCAGCATGAAATAGAAACTTAATACTGCTTTGATTTGTATGGTGAGTGTAGGGTGTGGAAGACCCTATACTGGTAACGAAGCATTACATCTAACCTCATAGGTGATAATGCATATGCATTATGATTTTTAATTGAGGGTAGATGTAGGTTGTGGAAGACCCTATACTGGTAACGAAGCATTACATCTAACCTCATAGGTGATAATGCATATGCATTATGATTTTTAATTGAGGGTAGATGTAGGTGTCTCTATATCACAGCGTCAACTTGCTATCAAGTTTTTTTTTTTATAGGATAGGGTGAGCACACACTCCACCTGATGGTAAGTGGTTGCCGTGGCCCATAGGCAATCTACATCTATCCTCGTTTGCGAATCAAAATGCAAATGCGTTGTCACCCGTGAGGACTAAGATGGAATGCCTCTTTTCCAGTAAAAAGGGTCTCCGGTTCTCTACACTCACCATACGAAACACACAGTGTTAAGCTACTATTTCACGTTGGTATTCTGTGAGAGCGTGGTCTTTCCCCGGTCGAGCCGACCCATTCGTGCTACAACTATACTACTAATATAGCTGCAGCATGGCTCTAACACGTAAAAAACCGTTTGTGAACTCCGTTTTCGCTTGTCAGCCTTACTAATATTTAAAAAATGAAATATTTTTTTATATAGAATAAGGGTGACAAACGAGCACAGTCCACCTGATGGTAAGTGGATACTGTAGCCTATAAACCTCTACATTGATCCTATATTAAAAATTAATATGCACATGCGTTGTCACCCCTGAGAACTAAGACGGAATGCCTCATATCTAATAAAAAGGGTCTCCTCTTCTTACCATATGAAACACAGCAGCATTAAGCTGCTATTTTACGCTGGTATTTTGTGAGAGCGTGGTCCTACCCCGGTTGAGCTAACCCATTCATTCTACAACCATAATATAGGTGCGGCTCTGCCATGTACAAAAAGGCGAATTCGCAGAAAAGACTTGTATGCAGCAAAGGTTAATAAATAATAAGAGGGCGTAGAAATAGAGTTCAATGAATACGTTAAAAGTACCCAAGCAACCCCGCCGGCACCAATTAAATTGTTAATTGCAATATTGAGTGCTGCATAACCACGTGCTCGGCTATAAAGTAAAACAACGCAGTAACGCAGAGCGTTTTGTTTTAACATCGTGAGGAAACCTGTATGTCTGAGGAATGAAATATTTCGAAGAAATGTGAAGCAGACGTGTGTCATTCGTTCATTTCTAGTGACCCGATCATTCCAGTATTGATTCATAGTTGAAACCGGGTCATTCGCTTCGATCATTCAAATGAGGGCATCCACGACTTTTTCTGCCACCAGGGCGGCGCCACTTTCGAGTGAGGTAAAATATTTGACAGATTTCATAGCGGGGACGATAATTTCTTAGGAAAATGTAATCTTTAAGGTTTCTTTCTGTGTTATTAGTTATATTTTATATTAATTACATTAGAAATGAATAAACCAAACTATAAATATAACTAAAAGACGACTTTTAAAAAAAAGAGTTATAATGTGCAAAAAATTAAAAATCAACCACTGACGCATTGTGTTATATATTAAAATATAATACTCTAGACAATGATAAACTATTATTTAAAACTAATTTCTCAATTAAATGACACTGTGTAACAAAAAACTTTACCTCAGTCGCTAGTAGCGACATCTGGTGAGTGGAAGATTATTAGCCCTCATTGAACATTTCTAGTTTCAGTACTCTGTGATCTGTGAGACCCGCTCGATATTATCGGTCGTCTGACATTAATATACTCTTTGGTCGTGGGTTCTGACAATCGTTTGATCCGAAACGTTCAAAAATGTAAGTATTTGCAATCATCAATACTTTGATGCGACCCGGGTCATATGAACGAACCATTCACGATTGACGTCTTTTGTTTCTTTTGTTTTATTGTCTAATGTAAAATCTAGTAGTATTTCACTTGAGGACTAAATGCTGGAAGAAGGGATATGGCTCTCAGAAATGAGAAGAGGTCTGTACCTACCTGTGGGGGCTGTAAATTTACCATATAAAAAGATTTTCAATCCGACCCCTTTGGTTGTCGTCAAGAAATGAAAATGTCTCTATATATGTCTGTTACCTAGTTTGAAGAGCAACTTCCGCCCTCCCTGTATTGCGTGCACTATCCCCGTCACCACTTTCCCCAGCATCACTACTTCCAAGGATAGACACACCACTGTCGATAATACGGCATGTGTTTCGCCCCTAAATGAGGCATCTTCAGGTGAAGTACACTCTGCGATGGCTGAACGCTTCGACTGCTGTAGAGTATCAAGCCCATTTTCTGGTGGAACTCTTGATTTAAATAAAATACTTCAATATGTAGACTGTATATATAAGTAATTTTTAGGTGGTTTCTGACAAGAGGTAGCCGTAATGCGTGCGTTCGCGACCGCGTTGTTCCGAGCAAGTGGCGTGCGTTGTGGTGATGCGTTGTGTCCACGATGGTGGTGGGACCGCGAAGCGCTCGTAGAACCGGTTTGAGGTTTGCTGCGCGACGACACGAGCCGGGGAAAATAATATGCTGTGAAGTCAAGAAATTGTACGAGTACTACTACTTTGAGTTGCTTTGCGGAAAACTATTATACTAAATAGACTAAGTAACTCCTAATTCTATTAATTAACTTAACCGATGAACTAATTGCTCTTTAACCCTTTCAGAAATATTATGAAGTCCTTACCCAGAATTGGTATTTTACTTTACTTTGCATTGCACAGGTGCAGCTGGTTCTACAAAGGCACCACCGACGCCAGATATGTACCGTATTCTGAGCAAGTGGCAGAGAAGTTGGAGGTGAGCTTTTTATTATTATGTTCTCCTGCGGCTCGGTAACTCAGGGACTGAGCGTTTGGTTCTTCAACGCTGCGGCGTTACGTTTGCCGTGGGATCCAATTCCGCACTGAACAAATATTTTATGGTGTACAAATAGTTAATGATGCTAAAATTAATTAGCTAAAATCCCCTTATGTGTCTTACCTAGTTTGAAGTCTAAATATAATATAATGTTATGATAATAAAAGCTAACTAAAACTAGAAACTTAATTATCATACAGTCCTACTCCACGCGGTATCGTGCCAAGAATTCTGGCTGCGTTTCCCCGTTGAATGGCTATACTTAGCCTTTGAGCGAGAAAAGAACCAACCCTCTTATCACTAGAAGCAACGACCAGCCACGGATTGAGTTCCTTTAGGAACTTCACCGCACGTGGACCCCACGGACCGATAGTCTCTACAGCAAATGGCACTTGCAATATATAATTATCTTAAATGGCTTGATTCCATTAATTATTATTATCTAGATATAATTGTTTCGGTTTCAAGAGCAAAATACATTTTTTTTTATAAAATAGAACTAACCAACGACCGAAATTAGTCCACCTGATGGTAAGTGCCTCCTGCAGCCCATTGACACTTTCAACCAACTTTAAACAGAGAAGGCTGCAGATGCGTTGTCACGTTTGAGGTCATAGATGGAACACCTCACAGTCTGTAACTGTTCTGGCTCTCTGTACCCTACAGCCTCAACACAGCAGTGATATTACACACTGATTTTTGAAGGCAGGAATAGGTATGGTACCTATCCAGATGGATTCCCAGGCGGAAAAGTACGTTTACGTGGCAGAGCCATGTTGCAGCTATATTACTGGTATAGTTGTAGCACGAATGGGTCGGCTCGACCGGGGAAGGACCACGCTCTCACAGAATACCAGCGTAAAATAACAGCTTAACACTGCTGTGTTTCGTATGGTGAGTGTAGAGAACCGGAGACCCTTTTTTACTGGAAACTAGGCATTCTATCTTAGTCCTCACGGGTGACGACGCATTTGCATTTGATTCGCAAACGAGGATAGATGTAGATGTCTATGGGCCGCAGCAACCACTTACCATCAGGTGGTCTGTGTGCTCGTTTGTTATCCTTATCCTATAAAAAAAGGTTCGTTTTGGGACCATCCAAGAATCGGTAAGCGGATGATTGACCCATTGACTCTTAAAACTCTATTCTTCTAGTAATTCAAATTTAAAATATTTTATGTAGGTTAAGTGTTACTTTTGGCGTTAATTTAAAATACATATGATTTATCTTACAACTTAGCCATCCTTATAATACTAAGGCCCGTATTAATAAACGTTACACAGCTCAAGTACACGCACTTGAGTACAACCTTGAGGTTATGATCTTATTAATAGACATATCTCAAGATGCGATTTAGGTTTACGATATCAACTGAGTGCCACATTGACTAATAAACGAAACTCGACTCTCGAGTGTATGTATGTACTTGAGTCACACAGAACAGTATTCCTGAGTACAGCGTTAAGAGATACGGTTTATATGGGTTTATTAATTAACAACGATCTTGAGATTGTGATATCAAAATGAGGGCGTATCAATTGATTACGCACTTGAGTTCGTCGTTGAGTAACGTTTATTAATACGGGCCTTAAACTCTCATTTTCTTCTTCAATCCGTAAAAATCCTAAGTCCGCAAAATACCTGTACATTGGCCTTTCCCATTGCAAAGAGTATTAGTCTAATGGCCAAATACTCAAGCGATACTCAATGTTACGACGTCATTAAGTCTCGTGCTGTCACATTCACTTTCACTCAAAGTGATAGAGACAGCACTAGACTTAACGGCGTCTTAAAATTCAGTAGTGTTTGTGTATTTGGGCCATTAGCCGTCAAACTTGGCAACCGGAGTGTAACCGCAGAACCAGACGTGAGCTCCTTTGACTCTGCTGCCCGCAGGCGGTCTGGTTTAGTTCACGCATCGCATAAACAAGATGGAATACCGCCATCTGTGGAAATTATGGGATTTTCTGATTTCCTTATATAGAAATGTGATCACTTTTATACTACCGTCGCTAAGCAAATCCCTATACACTCTGTCTTCTTCGATCTCAACAGGCCGATTAGAGATGGTTGCTTCCGTGGTGAACTTGTCACATGTTTTTTTTATATAGAACTAGCTGTTCCTCGCGACTTCGCTCGCGTGTAATTTAGGGTTTTAATTTTGTTGCGCGGAACCCTAATTATTTTTCAAAAATATAAGTTGCCTAAGTTACTCCTTTTTTCTTTTTTTTTTTATAGGATAAGGGTGACAAACCAGCACACAGTCCACCTGATGGTAAGTGGTTGCTGCGGCCCATATACATCATCAAAATGCAGATACCTTGTCACCCGTGAGGACTGAGATGGAATGCCTCATTTCCAGTAAAAAGGGCCTCCGGCCACCTGCACTCACCAAGCGAAACGCAGAGGTAAACCTCTACTTCACGCTGGTATTCTGTGAGGTCGTGGTACAACCCCGATTTGAGCCGGCCCATCCATGCGACAGCAAAAGCTGCCGCGTGGCTTTACCACTGTTAATCCTTGTAACTTCGCCAGTGAAAGTCCCGTGAAAATCAGTCCAGCCGTTTCGGAGATTAGCCGGAACAAACAGACAGATAGACAGACAGACGGACAAACAGACAGAGAGACAGACAGACAAAAATTTAAAAAATTGTGATTCTGTTATAGGTACCGTATATACTTTTATATGGAATTATTAAAAAGTTGTTATTTTGACATTACAAACAGACACTTCAATTTTATTTATTTGTATAGATAAACGTGACAAACGAGCACACAGTCCGCCTGTTGGTAAGATGCTCCGGCTTATAGATATCTACATCTATCCTCGATTAATAATCAAAATGCAAACCTTTGTCATCCCTGAGGACTAAGATAGAATGCCCCGTTTCCAGTAAAAAGAGTCTCCGGTCCTCTGCACTCGCTATACTATACAGCAGCATTAAGCTGTTAGGTTCGTTCCCCGGTTGAGCCGACCCTTCTGTACTACAACCATAATATAGGTGCAGCATGGCTCTACCACGTATACAATTTCCATTTGCGGCTCTCGGATGACTGATCGTGCTTTTTTTGTTAAATACAGGAAGAATATAGGCACGGGGTAACAACGGGGGAATGGCATCGAAGGTTGACCCTTCCGAACGGCGAACTGGTTGTGATGCACGGCCCAGCTGTCATGGTGCACTTCCTGCAAAGCGCCGCCGATGATGTGTTCAGCTCATCGTCTGTAAGTAGAAGAGTTTATTTTTTGTGTACGAGCAGCTATACAGCTCTAGAAAGACCAGTATCACTGCGACCTGTAAGATCTATTGTGATTGCTGTTATGGTTGTAGTTCACTGCTAAGCTTGTCTTCAATGAATTGAAGTTACTGCTTAGCTGTGAGCAATTTCACTTTTTCTGTGCGAAATACACACTTTCCCGGATGAGTTTTACGTTTGCGCATTAAGGATCCACAATCGGTTAGGATGTGCACAAGTGTTTTTTTTTTGTTAACAAAGAGAACCGGCACATCTTTAAGTTGCTTGGTACCAGAATAGACAGGTGCTAAAAGACAACAGTGTCCAGTCAGAGCTCTTATCGAGAATTCGCAGTTTAAAGTAGAAGAGTTACCATCGGAATTCTTTCTTAGGTTTATGTTACCATGTTGGCTGCCAGTGGAAGATGCCTATATGTTTATTATATATATACCACCTCATTGTAAGTGGATGTGGCTCATAGACATTTCCATCTACCCTCGATTAAGAATCATAATGTAGGTGTGTTGTTTTTTTTATAGTAGAGGGGGCAAACAAGCATGTGGCTCACCTGATGGTAAGTGACTACCGCCGCCCATGAACAACTGCAACACCAGGGGAATCGCAGATGCGTTGCCGGCCTTTTAAAAAGGAATAGGCTCTTTTCTTGAAGGTCCCTAAGTCATATCGCTCAGGAAAAATCGCTGATGGTAATCGATTCCTCAAGGAAGTTGTGCGAGGAAGAAAACATCTTCTAAATCGCACAGTGGTGGACCGCCAATCATCCAGATGGTGTGGATGGTATCGGGAGTACTGCCGCGATGTGCGTTCGTGAAATTTGTCGGCGGCTTTGGTTCTCTCGTTACCAGTTAAATATTAAAATAATTTCCACATAATAGCTTAGAGCATAGAGCCGTGGTGGCTCAGATGGTTAGCGCTCGCTGTGAGTTTCACAGTACGCGAGCAAACCGGGTTCGATCTCCGCCGGCACCGGCGAAATTGTTAATTGCAATTTTAAATTTGCCACGTGCCCGACGGTGCAGGAAATCATCGTGAGGAAACCTGCGTGTCTGAGAAATAAGAAAAAAAATATATTTCGAAGGCATGGCATTTTTAACAGTGGTAGAGCCACGCGGCAGCTTTTGCTGTCGCACGGATGGGCCGGCTCGAACCGGGGTGCTACCACGACCTCACAGAATACCAGCGTGAAGTAGAGGTTTACCTTTGCGTTGCGCTTGGTGAGTGCAGGTGGCCGGAGGCCCTTTTTACTGGAAATGAGGCATTCCATCTTAGTCCTCACGGGTGACAACGCATCTACATTTTGATTTGTAATAGAGGATAGATGTAGATGTCTATGGACCGCAGCAACCACTTACCATCAGGTGGACTGTGTGCTCGTTTGTCACCCTTTTCCTATAAAAAAAATATGTGAAGTTCGCCTACACGCATTGGGGCAGCGCGGCGGACATTTCCTTGCCCTGAAACTTTTTTAATTTAATAGCTTATATAGTCGGGGCTTTAATACGAAGTTTACATTCGTTTACATTCTCTTGGTACCGTCTTCAGAAGCAACTTCACAAATTATTATTTTTTATACTTTTGAAACTGTTTTGTCCTTTTTTAAAGTTTGGTTATCACTTTATCGTAAGTATGTATGCGACATTAGGTGGACAAAATGTTAAAGGAATCAATTAAACGATCTATATATAAATGTAGCCGATGAAGAATCTAATTCAATAACACGCCTTTTATATAATCGAAAAATAACAAATAATTATCGCTTGAAAAGAAACCGGCCAAGTGCTAATCGGACTCGCGCATGAAGGTTTTCGTACCATCGTAAAACACGTTTCTAGTAAGAGAACCGCTTTAATTTTTAATTTATTTTTAATTTACTGACGGCTCCGTGGCGCAGTGGCTTGGCAATGAGTTGCTGCGCTGGGGGGCGCGGGATCGAATCCTGCACGGAACAAGTATTTGTATGGCCTACAAATAATTGTTCCGGGTCTGGATGTTTGTCCTAGTGCAATTTGTGTTTGTAAACTGCCTCCACGATACAGGAGAAAATCCTAGTGTAGGGGTAACGTATTTAAAAAAAAAAAAAAAATTGTTGTTATAGCAGCAACAGAAATACACATTCTGTGAAAATTTCAACTGTCTGCCTATTACGGATCACAAGATACAGCCCGCTGACAGACAGACAGACGGACGGACGGACGTACGGACAGCGGAGGTTTAGTAATAAGGTCCCTTTGGTAACCCTAAAAACCTAAACTCGAACGTCAAAGTTTTTTCTGGCGATAAATTATAGAAATTATTTAATTTGAGATTCGAACCCAGGTTCGATTCCAGGATAGCTTAGTAATTGCGTGAGTCATGTTTTGCAGTCGTTATAATTTTAAACCCTGTGGTTGCTGTAGAACCCTAAGTTCCCTGAAAAAGCCGTCCTCTGTCCATTATATATAACCCCTCCTACTCATCCCTTTCCTTTCTCCCCTCCCTCCAGAAAGTAGCGGAGAACAAGGATCTGTACTATTACCCGAAGATTGAACTGGCTAGCTACCAAAAAGAAACTAACGACCACCTTCTGCTCTACGTACACGGAGTGAATCACAGCCGCTTCAAAAAGAACAAAGTTAGCGATATTTTTGGCATTAAATATTTCATGATAGCCACTAGTTTCGAATTTAGGAGCTTTTTTAATATATTTAATTAATAATTATTCAGGTTTTATAACAATTAATAGAATCAGGTGTTAATTACTGAATTTTAAATATATTAAAGGCGCGAAACATTTCCCTTTATCGCGTCTTTCAACACGTTTCGTTTTATTTTAGAATATAAGTGAAAAATGAGCACGCTGTCCACCTGATGGTAAGTGCTGAGGCCCATAGATATCTACATCTATCCTATAGTTGATTCTCTTGCGTTTTTTTTATGGGATAAGGGTGACAAACGAGCACACAGTCCACCTGATGGTAAGTGGTTGCTGCGGCCCATAGACATCTACATCTTTCCTCGTTTGTGAATCAAAATGCAGATGCGTTGTCACCCGTGAGGACTAAGATGGAATGCCTCTTTTCCAATAAAAAGGGTCTCCGGTCTATACTCACCATACGAAACACAGCAGTGTTAAGCTGCTATTTTACGCTGGTATTTGTACACGCTACACGGCTCGTGCTGGTTTCTAATTATGGGTGGTAGATTTCCTTTCCTGTCTTAGAGTCCCTAGAGAAGGTACCACCTTCTTCCAAATAGCAGTGCTTGAACTGCTGTTTTCCTGTCTGAAGTATATAGCGATTCAGTATATACATGTAAAGGCTGTGAGGCATTCCATCTTAGTCCTCAGAGGTGACAACGCATCTGTATCTTTGGTCCATGGAATGCAGTAACAACTTACCATCAGACGAACTGTAACTTCATTTGTACTTGTTATATAAAAATAATAATGAAAAATTAGGGTGTTGTCGTTATGATAAACAAGAGGTCAAATTAAAAATTTTGTACAACCTACTTCAATATAAATTATTAAGGATAACTCAAAAACTACTGGTCAGCCCTTGATCAATTTTATACGGGACCACATGAGAAGCACCAGCTTTCAAATAATGAAATAAAGAATCATCACACGTAAAAAAATAAAAATAACCATACAATCGATTGAAGTTGGTAAAAGTTACCTTCCGTACATCCGCTCCATAAAATAAAGTGATGTATCTAACTTCAAACTAGTAGAGCACCTCCCGCCCTCTCTCAACTGCGTGCACTATCTCCGTCACCACTAATCCCAGCACCACTACTCCCAACACCATTACATTAGGAAAGACACACCACTGACGACAATACTGATATTTATACATGGCTGTATAAATAGCAGTTGTATTGGCTCGCCGCTCACTTAGCGGTCAGCCATCGCACAGTCTACATCACCTAAAGATGCCTCGTGTAGAAACACGTGTCGTATTATGGTGGTGTGTCTTTCCTAGTGTAGTGGTTGTGGGATTAGTGGTGACGGGGAAAGTGCACGCAATTGAGAGAGGGCGGGAGGTGCTCTTCAAACTAGGTTAGATACATCACTTTATTTTATGGAGCGGATGTAAGGAAGGTAATTTTTACCAGCTTTAATATAATGGATTTCCACAAAGTAACGCCTGATTCTATTATTAACATACAGTCGAATTGAGTACCTCCAGTTATGGAGTTTTCCAGACGAGAAATTCTCAGGAAGCTTATGGTGTTTCACCGCGTGCTTACTGGAGGACATTATAATGTCGAGAACAAAGCGATGGAGACCAGCCGAGCGTCTGGATGCCCGATGGTGGAAACGTGGGTTATGGGGCAATTAGTCCACTGGAGAGTATTTTGAAGGCTTCACATGTCAACAACATATTCAAGTTCTCGGACATGAAGGTTTCACGGTGTTTTCCTTGACCAACGAGCACGTGGTAAATGAGAATAGAAAATTTCGATTGACAGTTTCATTCATGATAGCATATTCGAACCCGGGATGCTTACGTACTGTCGACGAGCGATTGGTCTCTGAGCCACTACGGCCTTGTATGTTTCAATATTTAATATAAATACAAGTGGAATTAATATTATATTGATATTATTGTAGGGTTGTACCTTCGCCCAAGGAAATCGTCAGAGCCTATGTGTGTTGGAATGAGTGCTGGTTCAATTACTTGTCAGATTTTTTGTTTTCTTTTCCTTAGCAGTCGACTATGAGACCGAGGGTAGTTAGAAGAGGGTGCGTGGAGAGCGAGATAGAAGAAAGCGAACCGTCTAAAGTGGATCACCTGTTGCTTCTTTGTCACGGGGTGGGATCCGCTTGCGACATGAAGTTTCGGTCCGTGGAAGAAGTAGGTAAGTGAGCGGTGTTGAGAAACGATGGTGACGGATTTCATCACCACATACTTCTAATTAACTAAAGAATAAGTTTACGGATTTCATCGCGGCTTTTTTTTTCTTTCCATCCATATATACTGTTACGAGCTTGGGGTTCGAGACAGTTAAAAACTGCCGAGTGAATTACTTTTTCCCATGTGAATAGCGTCAGTAGCCTAATGGCAGGGCGCGGACCGCAAACTCGTAAGGTCGTGGGTTTGAATCCACTATTTGACTACTGTCGTAAACCACTTTTAACACAAGCATTTTAACAGAAGTGGTTAAAGGGAATATTAGTGATGTTTAATAGCATTACTAGTATTATTCTACAAAGAAAAGTTATTTTATGGAAATTTCTTGAAGGATCTTGACCATGAAGCAAATACAAAGAGGAGACGTTGTAATTTAATTTCACTATGTAACAACGCGTGACAATTTGCGGGGTGAGGGGATGCAAAGCCCCGCCCACTTTACATTATCTACATCTACCGATAAATAGTAAAACTACTCGAATCTTTCCATATCGATGTTGCAATGTAGCTTAGCTACCTTGACGGTAGATGGCGCCATGTCCACAAAATGTTATAAAGTATAAAAATAATATTTTGGCGATTAAAATTTCTTTATGTCTGAATGCAAAACAAATTTCAGCACCTTCGTATGATTATTTTATCATTACTGAGCTCTACGTACCTTTATATTTTTAGTTCACAGGACACAAAGTGTCGCCATCTAGTGTGGAATATATTTAATTCTATTTGAAAGCCGACGCAAAGAGATTTTTCTAGAACTATTTTAATAAATTAGGTGTAAAATTATTTACAAATGAAATGTAATGCCATCCATAGCATCGGAGCATCTATCTCATGAAGCAAACACATTCAGACAAAGAAATTTTAATCGCTAAAGTAATATTTTTATAGTTTCATAATAATTTTGGGAACAAGCCGCCATCTATCGTCAAGTAAACCTCATAAAAAAATAACAACAAGACAGGGCCGCAATTAGAATTCAATTATTTTACCCAGTAACCCAACATTCAATATTAAAATGAAAGAAATTGTACTTGGCTGATTTTTACGAAATGTTTAAGTTATATTTAAATGACATTCTATATGCAAAGAATCACTGAAATACAATTTAAATATGTTTATCATTTCGTGAAAGTCAACCTTCAAGAAATATTTATTTTATCCATAAAATAAAGTCTCTTTGAAACTAAATATTCTATGTTCAATATTAAGTAGGATATTTAATTTGAAACTAAATATCCTACTTATCTCACTAATATTATAAAGGCGACATTTTGTGTGTTCTTTCTGTCTCCTTGAGCTTAACCACACTAAGTATGTACTGTGTATGTGTAATTTTTTCACGCAGTAACGGCTGGACTATTATTTATGTGTGGGCTCTGAGGGAGAACAAATAATAGACAAATTATTATAATTAATATAATTTTATTTACATATCAATTAAAATATAAATATTTTATTCCAAATTTGGCATCCGAATGCACTTTTTGAATGCCAATCTAAGAACATTAAATTGTATTTAAGTGATTCTTTGTACATAGAATGTCACTTAAATATAACTTAAACATTTCGTAAAAATCAGCCTAAGTACAATTTCCTGCATTTTAATATTAAAAGTTGTGGATTACTGGGAAAAATAATTGAATTCTAATTAGGACCCTGTCTTTTTGTTATTTTTATGAGGTTTACTTGACGAGAATACGGTCTGTTCTCAAAATGATTTAAAACTATAAAATCAATATTTTGCGATTAAAATTTCTTTGTCTGAATGCAAAACAAATTTCAGCACCTTCGTATGATTATTTTACCAATACTGAGCTCTACGGACCTTTATATTTTTAGTTCACATGACACAAGGTGTCGCCATCTAGTGTCGAATATATTTAATTATATTTGAAAGCCGACGCAAAGAGATTTTTTTAATAAATTAGGTGTAAAATTATTTACAAATGAAATCCATAACATCAGAGCGTCTATCTGAGTAGTTTTTACACAATAAAACACAACACTTCATCCTTTTCTTCTTAATACTACGAAAATACACAGATTTGCGATTTTTTCAACACATAAGCGCACAGGACGAATGCTGACAGTATACTAACTAAAGCCACGCCCACTATGATGACGTCAGGACCTACTTAGAATCACAGTGCACAGTTGATTATGCCGTCTCCCCTTTGTATTAGCTTCATGATCTTGACTCTCTTAGTTCTGCTACTCGATACCAGATGGCGCTAGTGGTAACTAGTGTCGCCATGTACCAGTCATTAATGGTGGCGTGCAACAGTACCATATACCAAGCTATAAAGGTCCACTGCGGAATATAGGCCACTTCTATAGATTGCCTCATAGGGGGCAACTGTGGCAAAATGCAGTTTTTAAATATTTTGAGTTATTGTCAAGGTGCTGCTGTCCATCTCCTGAATTGTTTCCCTGTGTCGCCTCTTACGACACCCACGGGATGATATGAGGTAGTGGATATTTTCATACCGCCAATACACGGTCAACTTTTTCCTTTAATATCACTTATTTTAGTTGTCAATAAATCTTAATATTATTGTTTTATCTTGTATGTGTGAATCTGCTAACGTGTTAGGAGGACAAAAATAAACAGAGACAGCCATGAGGACTGCAGACAGAGGTGAAAACTCAATGATATATACGTATACGTGTACACAGGCTCCTACACTACGCGTTGTTAGTCTGGCTTACGCTTGCGCGCATTACGTCACGTGCATGTCGAGGTCATCGGTGACGCGAACCCATTAGTTTTTCCCTACCAAAATCGCTCAACGCGGCTAAAGAAGTTTTCATTTCAATAAGACAGAAAAATTTGAAAAAGCAGTGGGACGTATTTATGCTAATTTTAACTACTCTATGTAAAAATTAATTGAATTGAACAAATGAAGTGTATGAAATGTCAAATTAATTAACAAAGCTGAAATAAAATTTTTTCACAGTCGACGACTTCCGAGCGACGAGCCTCCAACTCCTGCAGTCTCATTATAAAAACTCTTACGAAAGTGGAGTCGTCGGGAAAGTAGAAGTGAGTGAATCTTTTTTTTTATATTATTAATGAGGTTTAGGAATCTTTAAAGGCTACTAACGATCATAAATCAATATTTATTTACGGTTTATTGCTATCACCTTCAATAAAATGGTTACAAAAGGCGGACTTAATGACTTTTAGCATTCTCTCTCAGTCAACCCCTGAGTCAATCAATTCATGAGATAAAAAAAACATAAGCAAACAAGTCGCGCATTAAAATATTGTGTGCAACCGACTTCAATATTATATTAATTTAAAATTAAAATTAAGAATAAATCAAAAACTATTGGTGATACCTTGATCAAATTTATACCACATTTAGACCACATGTCAAGCACCAGCTTTCCCAAGAATCATTACAATCGGTTCACCTAGAAAAAAGGTCTGAGGTAACACATGAAAAAAACATACAATTGAATTCGTTACTCCTTATTTTTTTAAGTCGGGTAAAACATTAAAAATAAAACAGACTTCGATACGTATAAATAAAATTGAAGTGTATGTCTGTAACATCGAAATAACTGCTTTTTATTGAGCTGAAAGAGCTATTTGCATGCCAATAAGACATAAATAACCATTTTTAAACATTTTGTCTGTCTGTCTGTGTGTCTGTTTGAACTAATGTACGGAATGGCTGCACCGATTGTAATGAGAGTCATCTAGGCTATATTTTATCTGAAAACTGATGTTGTTTTTATATATTGTTTGTATATTTTTTGTATATATTGATAAAATAAATGGTACTTGATAAACCTGTCATTTATTGATTATTATTAAAATTTGTCCCAGGTGCTGCCAATATCCTGGCACTCATCCTTGCACTCTGGTGAAAGGGGCGTAGACAAAAGGCTGGCCCAGATCACCCTCGACAGTATACCACGCTTGAGGAACTTCACCAACGACACCGTTCTCGACGTGCTGTTCTACACGAGCCCGGTGTTTTGCCAGGTTAGTGGTCAAAATCAGATCGAGCGGGTAAATACTAAATGAAGGGCACAGGAAAAGAAGGAGCTCATTAACATTCTCATTGTTTCGAGTAATTAAAGAATTAAACCTAAAATTTCAATTTCTGCACTTACAACTCTACTAGAATATGATTTGTACGCATATAAAAAAGGAACAGTGTATACTTAACATAATATATTGTTATTTTAAAAGATTGGGTTGGTAAATAAACAATAGTTTGTAATTTAATTACCTAACTCCCAAATGTAAAAGGCAAGAAGGTGCTCATTGTCACAATAATCTCCTTTTTACATTTTACAAATTAATTGGTAATCATAAACAATGTCTAATTACATAAACACACTAATAATAATAATAATAATAATAATAATAATAATAATAATTTATTTGCCAGAAATATGGTGGTTACAGACATTATAATTAAAGATAGTACAAGCATATTTCGCCAGTGGCATGCAAATACATAATTTTTAAATGTACATGATTCTATTAAAAAAGATATGTTTAATTATAATTTTATGATAAATTCAAGTATAAAATTCTTAACACACATAACATGGATGTCAATAATTTAAAAAAAAAAGTTGAAAAACTCCTTAATTAAAAATTCATATTATATCAAATCAAATGTACATGTCAATAGTTATTAATTTTATATACATTTATTTAGTCAATTTTTCACGAAATGTCTTATAAAATACTTATCATTTTGGTTTATAACAATAAAAATCATCTAGAGTATAAAAACAGTTTTGGATGAGATATTGTTTTAGGTTCTTTTGAAATTGTTTTAATGGAAGTTCACGAATTTCAACAGGAAGTTTATTATATACTTTTATACACATAATGGGACAATTTTTCTGAAAAAAGGCAGTTTTACATAATCTAAAATTTAATCTTGTTAGGTCTCTATGTGGGAATCTTTTATCTGTATTATCAACACACCTCTGAAATAAATGTGGATATTTTTTTACGAAAGTTCCGATTTCATACACGTACATGGAACACAGAGTCATAATTTTTAACTGCTTAAAGAGTGGCCTACAAGAATCGAAAGGTCCACATCCACAGATTGCCCTTATACATTTCTTTTGCATTAGAAATGCTCTCTTAAAAATACTTGAATTGCCCCAGATCAAAAGCCCATACCGTAACACGGACGCTACATATCCATGATATGCTGTGATAGCAGCTTCTTTACTTATTAAGTTACTTAGTCTTCTGAGCGCATAAACAAATTTATTTAACTTGTCACACATTAAATTTATGTGATTTGCCCAACTACAGTGCTGGTCCAAGATAAGGCCGAGAAATTTTATATCAGCAACCTTTTCAATTTCTTTGTTATGACTCATTATTTTCATTGGAGGAATATTTGCGCGGTTTGTACAAAATGTGATATATTTAGTTTTAAGTATTTTATTTCTAATGAAATAAAATACATGTTAATCAGCATGAAATTTATTTGTGGAGTAAGTTAATATATTCGGGTAAAAATAATTTTAAAGATGAAAAAAGGACCGGGGCCCTACAAACAGCAGTAACGGCAGAAAATGTATGAGCTACTGAAATTATGGTGCGAGAAGACCCACGAATCACATATACGGACATCGAAAAGATTGTAGTCATTAAATTGGGCAGCATTCATACCATCCTACATCAACATCTTGAAGTGAGGAAGCTTTGATGTCGATGGATTCCTCGTTTGCTCTCCGAAAGCGAAAAACAGACTCCTGTCGATTGGTGCCATGAAATGCGTCTACGTTTTGAAAACGGGGCATCTAGGCGTGTTTCAGAAATCGTTACTGGTGATGAGACATGGATCTATCAATATGATCCGGAAAATAAAAGGCAATCATCGGTATAGGTCTACTCAGAAGGACAGTTACTGACAATACTGCAAAGACCTCGCAACGTCGGCAAAAAAATGGTGGCTAGTTTTTTTTCGCGGAGCGGACATTTGTCGACGTCAATGCTGGAAAATTGTAAGTCAGTTAACTCTGAATGGTATATAGTTGCATTATCCAAAGCTTTTCAAGCTGTGCGGGAGAGAATACCAAAGGCCGGGCTACGGGGAATCATGCTGCATCACGATAACGCCTCTATACATACCTCCCTTAGAACAAAAACATTTATTGTGGAATCTGGTGTTGAAGCCGTGGCTGCCTACGAAGAAGCGATTTCCGACCTGGCAGATCAAGACTGACAAAAGTATTTTCAGAGTTGACTTAGGCGAATGGAACTTTGTATGGAGCATGATGGCGAATATTTTGAAAAGATGTAAAATAAATATTATAATATCTAGAATACTTTTTGTATATCTTAATACTGATTGAGTGTCCTACGTATTATTGTCCATTTTGACATAAATAAGCAAAAACTGTTAAAAACCTAACGTACACTAAAGGAGTCGTAAAATTTATTCAAGGAAGCTTATCTGGCAGCTGTCATTTGTATGACAAAATAATACAGATGGCCGACTATGAGCGCGTTTTCTGTTACAATCGCTGCGATCAGCCCGTTCTAGCGTGGTTTTATAGACAATGGGCACCTTTTTACGCGTTATAGAATACAATGAGCGCTTTTTATCCTAAAGTACATTTTTTTTCAATTCACTTTACACAAAATCGGCGTCTTTTATCGTGTTTAAAATAACGTGCTCTGATTGGCCATAAAAAACGAAGTTAAATGGTATAGTTCATTCCAAAAACGTAAAATTGTCAATGAGCTCCTTTTTTCCCTGTGCCCTTCAAATATTAAGAGAGAAAAAAAATGGCGTAGATTTTTATTGAAGTGAAAATTTGTTTTGAATCGTCGTGATTTGAAACTTGATGAAACAAAACAGCGATACTAAAAAGAGACAAACAAATATATCTATAGGATTTAGCCTGCGAGAGAATGTGATAGAACACAGTATACAGTGCTTTCTATTATCTCGCCTTCCTCTTTGTGCGGTGCTTTGTTGCGTTCCCCTTTCTTGTCTATTTTTCTGTAAGTTTCACTTCTATAGCGTGTAAACTGCGGACATATTTTTTTATTCATTATAAATTTGACGGCTCCGTGGCGCAGTGGCTTAGCAATGAGTTGCTGCGCTGGGGGCTGCGGGTTCGAATCCCGCACGGAACAAGTATTTGTATGGACTACAAATAATTGTTCCGGGTCTGGATGCTTGTTCTTGTGCAATTTGTGTTTGTAAACTGCCTCCACGATACAGGAGAAAATCCTAGTGTGGAGGTAACGTTTTTTTTTTAAATAGATTATAAATAGTTGTTAAAAGTGTTTATATATCTTAGTCTTAGTGATGTCAACGTAGGTATCTGAATTTTCTTTACATAGTGTAAAACAAAGTCGCTTCACGCCGCCTGTACGCTTAGGTCTTTAAACTATGCAACGAATTTTGCGGTTTTAATCAATGGACAGAAAGAGACAAGAGAAAGGTTTAAATGTATAATATATGCATATTATGTACTATATAATTTTTCTGTACGTGTGTATGTTACTGTAATTCTCCTAAACAGCTGGACCGATTTTGATGAAATTTTGTGTGTGTGTGTGTGTGTGAATGATTAAGTTGATTCGATAATGGTTTAGATTCACAATTGGACCCGGTAGGTGGCATTGTTGTCGAGATCCGGAAATCACCCGTTAGTTTTTATTAAATTGAAGCCATAAAGGAACTTTCAGTCCACCTGACTACCTGATTGATAATAATAATAATTCATTTATTTCGGACCTTGATCCACAATTTGTTAGTAATTATATTATATATAGATAAGTGGCTATTGCAGCCAACTTTTAAACAAAGAAAGTTAATCTCTTCCAGACCGAATTTTAGTCACAGCAGTCGTCCTCAACGGAGACTAACCAACTATGCAAGACAAGATTATAGTGCCCAAGTGTTTGCGCAAGCACATGTGCACTCTCTATTCCCTCACTCTCATAGCCCCATGGGACGGTAAATCGATACGACCGGAGAGAGATCAGGCGCAGGACCAACGTCTTTACGCGCTTTCCGAGGCACGGGGGTGAGATACCGCCATGTTCTTGACTCCGTACTGCTACTGAGAACTTTCGGCAGAAAAACTTAATACCTCAATTTGGTTCGACCCGGGATTCGAACCCGAGACTTTATGACCACTAAATCAACGAGGCAGTCAAACAAAAAGATTACACATGCATAAGCACCTTTGAAGATTATCGTGGAATGTCTCCCAGCCTGTATATACTTGATTGTTTTCTTTTAGTATAGGATGACAAGCGAACACACAGGCCACCTGATGGTAAGTGGTTGCTGTGACCCATAGACATCTACATCTACCCTCAATAAAGAATCAAAATGCATATGCGTTGTCAACCCTGAGGACTAAGATGGAATGCCACTTTTCCAGTAAAAAGGGTCTCCGTTTCTCCACACTCACCATAGGACATACAGCAGTATTAAGCCGCTATTTTACGCTGGTATTTTGTGAGAGCGTGGTACTTCCTCGGTCGAGCAGACCCATTGGTGCTACAAATATACTACTAATATAGTTGCATCATGGCTCTACCACGTATAGTTTCTTTTAAAAAGTCCACTACAAAAGACGGGTGTGAAAAACGGGAAGAAAAAGAAGGAAAGACTTGGTGTAGTGACGACACAATAAAGTCCACCGCCTCATCACATTCCATAGGTTTTATGAGAGACGACGAAGGAATTAAAGAACCCCAAAGAATCGTGGTTTCCGATAAATGGTGATGGTGGTGGACAAATATAATCATCTCATGCCAGAACACCCCGACCGGCGGCGGGAAGCAGTGACAAAGGTTCTCAGGTTGTTTGAATATTGCATTTCCAAAGGGGCATTGTTGTCGAGTAAACCAATGTTTTATTTCAAAATTCCTCAGCGTCTACCCTTAATAGTTAGGGCTTAAGAAGAAACCCAGTTCACCAATGAATGACTTCCAGACCAGGACTATTCCTTAGGGACCCGTAATCTTAGTTGAACGTCCACTCAGGGGTCACGCCCACCTCCTTGTTCCCGAACCCAACGTGGTGTGGTATAGGTTTGTAAATAGAAGGTCAATAATTGGTTAAACCCTGCTGCAGGGCGCGCGATGACGACTTTCCGTTCCTTTTCAGTTGGGAATGTTGATTATTTAGAAATAATCAACATTAATGTAGTTTATTTTTAATGTGTTACAAATTAATTAGTTAATATTCGCGTAAAATAATGTATCTTATCTAGTTGGAAGAGTATCTCCCACTCCCTCCTTTAGTCCTCCCGCCCTTTTGAGGGAAGGCGGAAAGTCATCTTCAGTCTAGGATACTAAGATACGCGTAATATAAAATAAAGTGATGTGTCTTACCTTGTATGAATAGCACCTCGCACCCTCCCGCAGGCCTCATTCCCTCTTAAGGAAGGACGGGAGGTGCCCGTCAAACTAGAAGGCTAAGATGCGCGTAAAATAAAATAAAGTGATATGTCTTACCTAGTATAAACAGCACCATTAACACTTAATATTTTTGTTCCTTTTTTTCACAGACTATAATAGATACGGTATGCAACGAAATGAACCGTATATACAACCTGTTCAAGTCACGGAACCCCACTTTCGAGGGAGGCGTGTCCTTGGGGGGACACTCCCTTGGCAGCGTCATATTGTATGATCTGCTTTGTCATCAGGAACAGGTACGTTTTTATTTTGGAGTATATCAAACTTTTTGTATTTATATAAAAAAAAGTGCACTGCACTGCTGAACGTAGGTCTCGCTCACAGATTGCCTCATGGGGGATTTTGCCATAATTGTCACGCTTGGCAAGCGGGTTGACAACCGCAGATTTTTAATATGTTGAGTTGTTATGTTGTTTCATATTTTCTGTCGCCCTCTTACGACAGCCTCGGGACGCTATGGGGTCGTGGGTATTCTTACACCGCCACTATACGGTTAAAATATAGGTACAGTTGTATTTACATAGTATTGTGGCGGGTGGAAGGAAAAGGGGAGATGTCCCGCCGAGCAAGGTGTTTTGCCCGGGGAGCGGCCAACGCTCCGATTAATGGTTCGGAGCTATTCTATATATGCTGCTTTAACTTCGGAACTTTGTTAGCGCGATTTAGGCTTCGACGTGTTTCGCTTGTGGCGCGACGATAGCGCCGCCACATCACCCCCCTGCTCAGACCGGAGGTCGATAGTGCAGTCCGATTGCAAGTGCCAGGGATTGCCTTGTAGTCTGCGGTGAGTCGAGAAGAAGGCAAGTAATCTGCGAGAGTGCCGTGAAGCAGAGGCGTGCAGTAAAGCTCAGGGCCGTGCCGAACACTGTAGCGCAGAGAGTAGCTTGAAGGAACAGGAAGCATTATTATTCCAGTGCTGCGATGAACCTTTGTAAAGCTAGATGGCTTGCAGAATGTGAAGACTGCAGACAATATCAGCTCGGAAGCGAATGAATGGGGTACTTGAGGATAAAGAAGTTTTGAAGGTCCGAAGGTTTGTTGGTTGCGTGTTCATATCACGTCGGTTGGTCACCAGTGTAGCGGGTGGAAGGAAAAGGGGAGATCTCCCGCCGAGCAAGGTGTTCTGCCCGGAGAGCGGCCAACGCTCCGATTAATAGTTCGGAGCTATTCTATATATGCTGCTTTAACTTCGGAACTTTGTTGGCGCGATTTAGACTTCGACGTGTTTCGCTTGTGGCGCGACGACAGCGCCGCCACACTATAATGTTCACAGACTTAACACGTGCTCGATTAAGGTAAATATTTCACGGAAAACTGCATGTTTGAGAAATTTTTCTTTAAAATTATGAAATTAACCGAAAAATAAATAAAACAAGGCGTGTAGTTGCGGCGTTATCACGCTCGCACGCATGCACACGCACACGCACACAAATGCACACGTACGCACGCAAACATAGAAACCACTACGCCATATCGTCCCGAGGGTGTCGTAAGGAGCGACAGAGGGAAACTAAACAGGCGATTGGCAGAAGCGTCTTCCTGATAACAGACTAAAAATAATAAAAAAAATGCGGTTACCAATTTGCCTGCCAATTCAACTTTGACACCACCGCACTTAAGAGTCTATTAAAATGTAGCGTCATTTAAAATAATATATCTTTCATGGCGGGATAAGAAAAAGTGCGAGGGAGATGGATATTATTTCATCTCGCTCGCACTATAGAAAGGTGGTCATGACGAAAAATCTTACACTTTTTCTCGCCTAGCCCCCATCCGTCAAGTTCGTACCGTGCGATAAGGAACTTCGATCCAAAAACTTCATTTCAGTCCCAACTAGCGACATCTGGTAGCCGGAATATTATGAACCCTCATTAGCAGCCAATTTTCTGAAGTCTCCCATAGTCGCTTCTTACGACGCCCACAGGGCTAAATGGAGTGAGGCCTTCACCACACACCATCAGTTATTATTACCGATAGGTCTTTTATTTTTTTATGTAGGATAGGGTGACAAAGGAGCACACAGTCCACCTGATGGTAAGTGGTTGCTGTGACCCACAGACATCTACATCTATCCTCAGTAAAGAATCAAAATGCAGATGCGTCGTCACCTATGAAGACTAAGATAGAATGTCTATATTCCAGTAAAATGGTGTTCTGTGAGAGCGTGGTCCTTCTCCGGTGGAGCCGACCCATTCGTGCTACAAGTATACTATTAATATAGCTGCAGCATGGCTCTACCACGTAAATAATACCATATATTGATTTGGTTAAAAATTTTGATTACCCGTCTGCCACAGAAGGAGTGTAATGTTTTACGAGTGTATGTATGTATGCACTTTTTATAGGATAGGATGACAAACGAGCACCAGTCCTACCTGATAGTAAGTGGTTGTTGTGCCCCATAGACACCTACATCTATCCTCGTTTGCAAATCAAAATGCAGATGCGTTGTCACCCGTGAGGACTAAGATGGAATGCCTCTTTTCCAGTAAAAAGGTCACCGGTTCTCTACACTCACCATACGAAACGCAGTAGTGCCAAGCTGCTATGTTACGCTGGTATTCTGTGAGAGCGTGGTCCTTCCCCGGTCGAGCCGACCCATTCGTGCTACAACTATACTACTAATATAGCTGCAGCATGGCTCTACCACGTGTAAAATGTATGTCTATTTCTTTTGCACGCTCTGTATTCTAAACGATTTGATGAATTTTAACATATTATGGAGTTAAATTCGTCTTAGTTGTGGAAGTGACATAAGGTATAAAATGTTTCCCTCTAAGTATTTTTTAAACAGTCAGGTTTTTTATTATTGTTTTAGCTTAGTTAAATAAAACGTTACCCCCACACTTGGATATTCTCTTGTATCGTGGAGGCAGTTTACATAAATAAATTGCACAAGGACAAACATTCAGACCTGGAACAATTATTTGTGGGCCATACAAATACTTGTTCCGTGCGGGATTCGAATCCGCGGCCTTCAGCGCTGCAACTTACTGATAAGCCACTGCGCCACGAATCCGTCTATAAATGGACCTTTATTTGAAAAAACAATAAGATACCTAAGAAGTTTCTTTCGTTGTATCTGTTCCAATTGGAATAACCTCTTATAGAAACTTTATTAGACTAAAAACTGGCTCACTAATGCTCAAATAAGTCTCGTGTTGTCACAGTCACTTTGACTTAAAGTGATAGAGACAGCACGAGAGGTAACGGCATCTTAACATTGAACAGCGTTGGAGTATTTGAGCGTAAACTACAATTTCTTATTATCTTAAGTCGATATATCATATTTAATTTACAAGTTTAAAATTGTGTCTTTTGGATTAGGCATGTTCCGAGAAGCAGTTCGTGAATGGCACAGCGGGCACGGGACAGCCCACTGTGAAATATCCACGACTGCAGTTCAATCCCGACGCTCTTTACGCACTTGGAAGCCCCATAGGTAAATCTTTCTTTATAATATAAGGGTGACAAACGCACACCGTCCACCTGATGATAAGCAGATGCTGTGGCCCAAAGACATCTACATCTATCTTCGTTTGCGAATCAAAATGCAGATGCGTTGTCACCCGTGAGGACTAAGATAGAATGCCTCTTTTCCAGTAAAAAGGGTCTCCGGTTCTCTACACTCATCATACTAAACACAGCAGCATTAAGCAGCTATTTCACGCTGGTATTCTTCGAGAACGTGGTCCTTCTCCGGTCGAGCTGACCGATTCATGCTACAACTATACTATTAATATAGCTGCACTAGCACTGGCAGATTGTTGATGTTATAAGGAGTAACATAGGCTACTTTTATTTTATAAAAAGAATTAGGGTTCCGCGCAAAAAATTAAATTTCATAAAATCCAATCGTGACAAATTCCACGCGGGCGAAATCGCGGAGAACAGCTAGTTATTCTGTAAAAAAAAAAAAACCGGCAACAAATAAAGTAATAAACAGAATAATAAAATAAACATTAGTATATTTATATAGAATTACTGGATTTTCTTTTCACTTTTTTTTTACTCCAAGACAACTGAACATATTTTTAGGGTTCCGTACCTTAAAAGGAAAAAACGGAACCCTTATAGGATCACTTTGTTGTCCGTCTGTCTGTCTGTCTG
The DNA here is from genome assembly GCA_033319125.1 of Parnassius glacialis. Taxonomy (NCBI): domain Eukaryota; kingdom Metazoa; phylum Arthropoda; class Insecta; order Lepidoptera; family Papilionidae; genus Parnassius; species Parnassius glacialis. The sequence continues at coordinate 12,870,605 of JAVANC010000015.1, read as the reverse complement.
TCTGTCTGTCTGTCGGTCTGTCTGTCTGTCTGTCTGTCTGTCTGTCAAGACCCTTTTTCTCAGGAACGCGTGGAGGTCTCAAGCTAAAATTCATACCAAATACTCATGTCTACTGTCCCTTGGAGCTGTGTAAAAATCAAACTCCTAAGCCAACGCAATCAAAAGATACAGCCGTTTATGCCGCAAATATTATGCCGCAAGGGAATCAAAACCTACAGGGTACTTCCCGTGAACTCAGAATCTTAAAATTTGGTACGAAGCAACGTATTATAGCACAGATAAAGGAAACATTGCGAAATGCATAAATTTTTCGTTACGTCATATAATAAAAATAATTTTAACCTACGGATTCGTTCGGAACCCTCAGTGCGCGAGTCCGACTCGCACTTGGCCGGTTTTATTTATTAGGCAACAGAGACAAAGAGTTCCAATAAACATTATCATTTTTAAACTATAAAAGTTGCCATAGAGAAATATAATGTTGTAACTCTTTAATACTTACTACTGCATGATGAGCTTTTGTTATAATAATTGTAATTGCTGTAGTCTCTACGAGATGTCGCTTTTTGATGATTTTCGCCTTCACTGGTCTTTATTTACTAGTCTTAGTCTTTCTATCGAAGGTTGTGGTATTTATAGCGTTTTATTTAGTTGCCTCTTACGATATCGACGGAATGAGATGGAGGACAAAAACCAATTAACTAGAACCCGCGTGAAAAACAGTTTGTTTTAACTAGCTGAAAGATCAATTCTCTCTTTCCTGCGGTTGCGTTCACTATCATTGTCACAATTAAACTCAACACAAGGAAACATACCACCGTTTATAATGTGACACGTGTTTCGCCTCTAAACAAGGCATCTTCAGGAGAAATATACTTTACGATAACCTACCGCTAATTAATTCTCTCCCCTACTAGAATCGTGTTTTACGATGGTACGGAACTCTACATGTGCGAGTCCGACTCGATAGGAAATACCACCATCGATAATACACGACACGTTTTTCGCCCCTAAACGGGGCATCATCAGGCGATAATATGATATTCATCGGGCGTTACTCTGAAGAAATACATTATAGTGTAAGAAAGACGTTCTCCCTCTCCCACCAATGCGTACACTATGACTGCTGATATTAAACACATAATACTCTATTTTTATAGTTGCAGCACAAATGGTTCGGTTCGATCGGGGAAGGATCACGCCCTCACAGAAACCATCGTGAAATAATAGCTGAAAGCTGCTGTGCTTAAGTGACGAGCAAAGAGGACCGGATACTCTTTTTACTGGCAACGCCTCTGTATTTTGATACTTAATCGACGTGGGCCACAGCATCCAACTACTATCAGGTGGACCGTGTGTTCGATTTTCAATCTTACTTTATATAAACACTACTCCCAATACTGCCCCAAGTTTTTCTTTTATTGATTGAATACCGCTTACAGCGATCTTCGAGTGCATACGCGGAGTGGAGATGCTTGGACCTGAGTTCTGTTTGCCGACCTGCAAGAGGTTCTTCAATATCTTTCACCCGTACGATCCGATCGCGTATAGGTGAGTTTTATTTAAGTTACAACTTCTTTAGACGCGGGATGAGATGGAGTAGAAATAGAAATAGATTTATTTTCATTCAATATACATTATGAATGATACTTTTTTGAAAGTCCTGGAGAGCACCAGCGAGAAACTCAGCGTGACATTTTTTAAAGAACAGCTTACGAACATTTATTAAGTTACACAATTAACCATGCATATCATATATTATATTAGAAACAGCTTGGTAGCGACCACCTCCCTCCCAGGGGTTATTATCATCCATAAACCCCTCAATATTATCACAACCCTTTTTGAGTTATGGATGGACACCACCGCAAAAGATCTATGTTCAATTCTATATTTTTTTATACAATTATTATAACTGTTGGTTAACATAGAGCAACCGACTGACCAGAGGGGAGTAGCCATAGCGTTTTTCCTCGATACAGAAATACGGGCGAAATCTGCAAAAACAATCGTCTGTGATAAACTAACAATTTTACACTCACATATATACAGTATCGCTCGGTGACAGCGACAACTCGGATACAGACTGGAATCAGTCGCTCGACCGATCTACATATTGTATGAGGGCGAGCGGCCTGTGTTGGTAAACAAATCCGGAACAACACGACCGTTATTAGTGTAATTTTTAAGTTTTAAAGTAAGTAAATAGCAATGATGGGATTAAAATTACTTATAATATGAAAGGTAAAGGCTATCTTTTTGTAAACTTGACCCGAAAGGTCTTTTTGCAGTAAAAAACTGAACAATTCGGCATTTTTGTAGGACGTCGATTCAGCCTCGCAACTAGATTTAGTCTAGTGAACAGTGCGGCTGCAAACTAGTTTTATTGTTCGCATAGGATCGCGTGGACTTACACTTTGACTGGACGAACCTTGCGTATGGCTACTCTCTCCAGTCTGCCGGTGACCCGTGTTGCTCTATGTTTGGTTAACGATCTAATAGTGTTTTTTTTTAATATTTTTTGTGAAAATTAATTAACTAAAATCCGCGTGAGAAAAATGTGTACCAAATCTAGTTTTACACACAATTTTTTCCAACTCTCTCGCCCTCACAATTGTGTGCACTATCACTACCACCACTGAACCCAACACCACACTATAAAAGTAGGATAATACTTCTTCTGGGCTGTGTGAACTAACAAGCTCTGATGTTAGTGTTGCCATGCGGACAAGCAGAGTTTAGACGAATGAGGGAGAATTCGCGGCAGTGAAATTTATAGTATTTTTTTTAATTAGTTCTTTGTTTATTTCAGAATCGAACCCCTGATAAATCCTGAACTTAGAGACGTGAAACCGTTTCAAATTCCCCACCACAAAGGAAGAAAACGGATGCACTTGGGTAAGTTTCTAAAGTCACTTACCAACTCTTCCGTTCACTTCTGCAACATAAATTTGCTTCGTCACCCTTTCCTCGTCGTAAATGACCAAACTACCGAAGCATTCCTTTCTTAACCCGGGTCACAACATCATCTTGTAAACCACACTTTTCTCACCCTGTCATTCAGATTCTGCAGCTATTATATAAAGATTTATTTATCACCATCAAGATTTATGCTTTACAAATGTGGTTTGCTTGTTTCACAGAACTAAAAGATACAATGGCACGCGTAGGTGCAGACATAAAACAGAAGTTGCTCGAGTCCATCAAAAGCACGTGGTCCATTATGTGGAAAACTCAACCGCCGCCGACTGATCAACAGCTGGAGAAGGTGAGGTGGCTCCAGGGTTCGAATCCATTGCAATTAGCAATATATATCACATAGTGGCGGCATAATTGAATTCACTACTCTCCATCACCCCATAGTGTAGTAGGAGGAGATTTCACCATCGTACGCTGCGTCTGAACTCAAAATTTTATCATCATCATCTTGATGGTGGTCCTAGTGGACGATAGTTCGTGTGCCTTACTCCTAATTTTCTACCACGCACAACCACACTGTGGAATTGACTGTTGCCCGCGGTTTGCAACCGACTTCAAAGAAATAGGAGGTTCTCAATTCAACTGTATTTTTTCACGTGTGTTACCTCAGAACTTTTTTCTAGGAGAACCGATTTTGATGATTCTTTTATTGATTGAAATCTGGTGCTTCTCATGTGGTCCCATATAAATTTAATCAATATCTGACCAGTAGTTTTGAGTTATTCTTAATAATTCATATTGAAGTCGGTTTTATAAAATTTTTAGTTTTACCACTTTTTCCGAAATATACGATTCAAGCATCTTCAAGAAAAGAGCCTACTCCATTCTAAAAGACCGGTGCAACCTGCAGTTCCTCTTTTGTTGCAGATGTTCATGGGCGACAGTGCTCACTTTCTATCAGGTGGTCTTTCACATTTTTTTAAATCTGTGAATAATATCACACTATCTTAATAAGATTTATCACTTTCAGGTTGTGGAAGAAGAGATGGAGAAAGAACAACTCAGAGACGAGCCCAAAGAAGAACCCGGTCATGATAACGAGGTGAGGATCTTTGTCGAGTATCATGCCATCCATTTTAATCGTCACATAGCTCTTATCGTATATACCTGATGTGGCACATAGACATCTTTTTTTTAAATACCAATGGGTTTTTTTGCTGGTTCTTCCTATGACAGAGGTTTTTTTTCCGAACCAGTGGTAAATTAAATAAAAAAGGGAATTTCAATAAATATTATTTATAATATATGATAATATGAAATGCAGATGTGTTGTCACCCCTGAGAACAAGAATGGAATTTCACGTTTTCAGTAATAAGAATTTCTGGTTCTCTACACTCACCATACCGAGGCTCAACAGCATTAACCTGCTATTTCATGCTGGTATTCTGTGAATACGTGGTCCTTCCCGGTCGAGCCGACGCATTTGTGCTATAACCACAATAAATGGTTACATTGCTGCAAGCACTTAAATCAGGACTTAAAATTGCAATTAACAATTTCATAGTGCTGTCGAGAATCGAACCCGGGCTCGCTTCGTCAAATTTATAGCAAGTTTTTCGCCCTGATCTACTAGGCATCTTATATGTAGTACGGACCAATAATTAGGCATGCTATACACTTAATATTTTAGAAATGAAAACTTTAGAATCGTTGTGATTTGAAACACGATAAAACGAAAAAGTGACATTGAAAAGAGACAAACATACAGGGTTATTTTTCAAAGAATAGCAAATTTTAAACTTAAGTTCAAATATATAAATAATGATATACCGTTATTGCAGTTTTTGAAAATACGAGTAAGTAAGGTTTCTACTTTTATTTGAAATTATACCAAATTGAATGTGATTTATGGTTAACAACGTTTTTGCCTGCCGATCGAGGTAAAATCGAGGTAAAATCAGTTAAAAGAATGCATTACCACGCATTTCTAAATTTAAAACATAAAAAGGACAATGTTTGAGATTTTTTATAATTCATTTTTCTTCACCATTTATCTATATTGCTTATTCTGAACCTTCTCCGCAAATTTGGCCGGTTATTGCAAAATAACCCTGTATACGTCTATAGGATTTAGCCTGCGAGAGAATGAAATAGAATACACTGTATTCTACAGTGTTTTGTAGTATCTCGGTCTTTTTTTCTGAAGGTTTTACCGCGTGTGAACTGCTCACGTCTTTTTATTTTTAGGCAACTGCTGAGATGCTGGGCAAGTTAAATGACGGAAGACGCATCGATTACGTGCTGCAAGAGGCTCCGATTGAAATGATCAACGAGTACCTCTTCGCGATGAGAAGCCACGTTTGTTATTGGTTCGTATATATACCCTTGTTTTGTTTGATAATTTTTTACAGCTGCACACTCTCTATTCCCTCACTCTCATAGTACGATGGGACGGTAAACCGACACGACCGGAGAGAGATCAGACGCAGGACCAACGGCTTTACGTGTTTTAGAGGCTTGTGTGTGAAACACCGACAAGTTTTTGACTCCGGGTTGCTATTGAGAATTTAATGGCAGAAAAACCTTATAACTGATTTTAACTCCACCCAGACCCATTTAATACATCATATAGGTATTAATATAGTTGTAAGAACTTACTAAAGAAATATATACATGGCCTGAAATATAATATGTTTTATTATTATGTTTATACTGCTAAACGTCGTTGAATCCTCAAGTGACGACAGACGTGGTAGAACCACGCTGCAACTGTATTATGGTTGCAGGACGAATGGGGTTGGCTCTACCGGGGAAGGACCACGTTCTCACAGAGAATTTCGGCGTGAAAAAGCAGCTTAATGGTTTTTTTTTATAGGATAGGGTGACAAACGAGCACACAGCCCAACTGATGGTAAGTGGTTGCTGTGACCCATAAACACGTACATATAAAATATAATAAAAGGTATATATATATATATATATATATATATATATATATATATATATATATATATATATATATATATATATTAAGCTGCTATTTTACGCTGGTGTTCTCTTTTCTATGCTTCTGTGTTTAGAATGATGAGAGTAGAAAACCTTTTTTACTGGAAACGAGGCGTTCCATCTCAGTCCTCAGGGGTGACAACGCATCTGTACTTTGATTCTTAATCGAGGATAGATGTAAATGTCTGTGGGTCACAGCATCCACTTACCATCACGTCGACTGTGTGCTGATTTATCACCCTTATTGTATAAAAAACTACAGATTTTCGGCGAGCAAAATTTCTTATACACACCTAACTCCCTTTTCCATATGGCTTACATAAACGTAAATGGTGTTGTTGGTTGATGTCGGTCCAGGGAATCGGAGGACACGATGCTGCTGATGCTGCGCGAGATCTACGAGGCATGTGGGGTGCGGCCCGACGGCTGCGTGCCGCAGAACACCATGACAGTGCAGCGGACGAGGTCCCTGCATACTGTGAGTCATCCTTAGTTATGAATTTATGTATATATCAGTGTTTAGTAATCGGACATTTACTTGACATCATTACGGTCGAAGTTAAATATAGGTCTCTACCATAGATGCTACGAATCACCGTGCCGAGCTTAACTCGCACACTACAAACTGACTGTCATGAACTGAATGTCATGTAAAACATGAAATGAAATGAAAATGACTGACTGAAAGAAAATGAAAAATTAATTTGCTTACATTCGTTAGATAAAATAAAATGATGCGTCTTACCTAGTTTGAAGAGCACCTCCCGCCCTTCATCAATTGCGTGCACTATCCCCGTCACCACTAATTCCAGCATCACTGCTCCAAACACCATCACGCCAGGAAAGACACACCGCTAAGCGGTCAGCCACCGCAGAGTCTACTTCATCTGAGGATGCCTGGTATAGAGGCGAAACACGTGTCGTATTATGGTGGTATGTCTTTTCCTAGTGTATTGATGGTGGGAGCAGTGGTGCTGGGGTTAGTTGTGACGGGGAGAGTTCAAGCAATTGAGAGAGAACGGGAGGTGCTCTTCAAACTAGGTAAGACACGTCATCTATTGTATCGAGTGTAAAATTATTTTTTATTCCCTTCAGATTATTAGAGAATACTTTTTGAAAATTATTTTTTTATATTTACCAGTGGTTTAGAAAATACTTCAGTACTGGGTAGAAACATTAAGAAACTTAACGGGATTAGTTCTATTTTCTCCTCCTTGTCAGCCCGTAATGAAGTGCCGCCCTACTCTGCTGACCGGTACACGAGGCTGCCACTCGAGAACTCTACTCATCGGTTGCTGGTTTTTAGACGTATGAGACGGCCCATTGTCGATTTACTAGTTATTGTTCTAGTTTTGCGTGTGCTGGTGCCCTAAAAGAGTCCATCGCCTTAATGAGCGCATCCACGACTTTTTTTGCCACCAGGGAGGCGTCACTTAATTATGAGGTGTAATATTTGACAAATTTCATAGCGGGGTGTAGTTAATTTGTTCGAAAAATGTAAAGGTTAATGTTTCTTTCTGTGCTACTAGTTATTTTTTATATTCAATAGATTAAAAATAATTAAAACAAACCACAGATATTCATAAAATTAAAAAATCATAAAAATATGGTTAAAAATGTGCAAAAAAATTAAAAAGCAGACCGCTTAGGCATTGTTTTATGTATTAATTTATTACTCTAGAAACTGATAAACTTTTATTTCAAACTATGATGACATTGTGTAACAAACAAACTTTACATCCGTGTCAATTAGCGACATCTGGTGAGGGAAATATTATTAGCTCTCATTCATCCCGTTGGTGTCGTAAGAAATGACTGTAAATTGCGATAAAAATCTTACAGTTATATCGGTATAAAACATCTATGTTGTTACGACCATCTCGTTTACGTCAGACGTAAAATATTCCAGACTGGAAAAGCCGCGTATCGACTATGCGCTCCAAGAGGTCGAAAATTGGCGCGCGCTCCAGCCGCGCGAAATAGATACCGCTTTGAACGCGCGCCAAATTGTTCGTTGGAACGCTCAAACGTGAAGCGGGCCGCTCCATCTGGTGTCGATTTTTACCGCTTATCAAAGTAGTTTAAGCTTTAGCGCGCGCGCCATTTCGGACGTTTGTTTTCATCATTCGTGTGTTCGTTGCGTTCCGAGCTATGTATAACCAGAGTTGCTGTAAATTGATACAATTATATGATTCAAAAGAACTACTGTAGAATAGCAAAAGTTGGTTTCATCATAATAAAACGTTCAGAGAAGATGCATGGAACTATGAAAGCGGCATCTGTACACGACCGGCATTAATGTTGAACGGTCAAACACTGTAACGGCGGCCTTAGTTGATACACTTGGAACATTTGGAGCGCGTTCCGCGGAGAGCACTGGTCGGTGCGGTCATTCAAAGCACGCGCCAAGAACGCGTAATAGATACGCACCTTAACGGATAGCATTATCAAGGTGTATTGTAATCCTCCTTAAAATATAGAATGCCCGTGTCCAGCTATGGACAGGTAGACAAGAATGTGAAACAAGATTTTCTTGTCGTTTTGTGAAATAGCACAAGTTTCTATCGTCATCTTTATTGACAGATGAACAACATCCATTACGTGATAAAGCCATGCTGCAACTATCTTAATGGTATAGCTGTAGCACTCTCTCACAGAATATAGCGTAAAATAGCAGCTTAATGCTGCTGTGTTTCGTATGGTGAGTGTAGAGAACCTAAGACCCTTTTTACTGGAAACGAGGCATTCCTTAGTCCTCAGGGGCGACAACGCATCTGCATTTTGATTCGTAATCGAGGATAGATGTCTATGGACCACAGCAACCACTTACCATCAGGTGAACTGTGTGCTCGTTTGTCACCTTCTATCTTAGAATACCTAGTTACCAGTAAAGATGATCTCCGGTTCTCTACACTCACGATACGACAGATACTAGCATTAAGCTGCTCTTTTACGTTGGTATTCTTCGAGATCGTGATCCTACCCCGACCGAGCTGACCCATTCATGCTACAAACTATAATATAGCTGCAGCGTGACTCTACTACGATAGTTAGATTATCTTATAAAATTTGCTATATGATGGCGGTGTACGAATGTCGACTACTCCATATCATTCCGTGGGTGTTAGAGACGACAGAGGGAAACTGATCAGGAGATGGTCAGCAGCATTTTACTGATAACAACTCTAAATAATAAAAAAGCGCTTGCCAACCAGCCTGCCAAGCGTGGCAGCTATGGCAAATGCAATCTATGAAAGATGTGAACATGTCCTCCTACGAGGTAATCGATGAAGGAGGCCTATGAAATGTTAACTTTATGAATGAATTTTCTGATATAACTTTGAGGTACTATATTTTCACTATTTGGATATGAAATTAAAAATTATAATTTTATTTTTTTCAGGATGACGCCAACGTCACAGGTAATATTTTTATAAAATTACTTTTTAGTATTTACAAACATAAATGTAGGATTCGGTTTCTGAACGAAGGTGAATGAATGAGATAGATGAATGCGTGAGCGAGAGAAAACTAAAGGACGAAAGGCAATACACGTGCAAATTGTAAGACGAATTGTGTAAATTAATTAAAGAAGTCAAGTTCGTTCAAAATAATTTTATTTATTTATCGTTCTCACATAAAAATTATTTACTTTATTTTCGGTATCGGGTGGTGTAGAGGTGTGTTCTTAGGAGGGGACTTATCTCTGTTCATAGGAGGGGACTTATACGAGGTCATGATGATCATGACAGAATTTTTTTTTATAGGAGAGGTGGCAAACGAGCATGCTGCTCACCTGGTGGTAAGTGACTACCGCCGCCCATGAACAACTGCAACACCAGGGAGGGAATTGCAGATGCGTTGCCGGCCTTTTAAAAAGGAGTACGCTCTTTTCTTGAAGGTCCCTAAGTCGTATCGGTCCGGAAAAATCGCTGATGGTAATCGATTCCACAAGGAAGTCGTGCGAGGAAGAAAACATCATCTAAATCGCACAGTGGTGGACCGCCAAGCATGCAGATGGTGTGGATGGTATCGGGAGTTCTGCCGAGATGTGCGTTCGTGAAATTTGGCGGCTGGGATTAATCCGAACAATTCCTCAGAGAGTGCACCTGTGCTTGCGCACACACACTGCCGTGGCCATAAATCGGTCTGGAGGAAATTATCCCCCCATGGTAGAAGCGAAAGAAAACGCAAAGGGATGCAACATCTCTTCGCAGTGCCAATGAATCGAGCCGATCGGAAAGACCTCGGTCGTCGACGATTCAAGCCGCTCTGCGCTGGATGCGGTCAAGTGGAAGGAGCTGGCACTGAGGAGCCCCTGCCCAGAGATGGGAACAGTATTCCATGTGAGGCCGAACCTGCGCCTTGTAAAGTTGCAGGCGGTGTGCCGGCATGAAATACTGTCCCGCTCTGCTGAGCACGCCAAGCTTTTTAGAGGCCAATTTGGCCTTCTCTTCCAAGTGACCACGTAAACTGCACGTCACTCGATATGTCGACGCCGAGGATTCCGATACTGGCTGAGGCAATTAGGGGAGTGCCTTGAAACTGAGGAGATACGACAAAGGTGTTCTTTTTAGCGGTAAACGCGCAAACTTGTGTCTTCTGAGGATTAAACTGGACTAGATTTAGTCGCCCCCAGTCCGAGACTTTGTCCAGCAAAGACTCGACTTCAGACACAAGTTTGTTCCGGTACTCGGAGACGTTTTCCCGAGAAATATTAGCACGGCCGGTGTATAGAGCATCACCAGTGCTGTCATCCGCATAGCAATGAATGTTACCAGTTAGCAACATATCATTGATATGCAGAAGAAACAGCGTTGGTGATAGCACACAGCCTTGTGGAACACCAGCGTTAATAGGCTTGTAGTCAGAACATGCACCATCTACAACGACCTTGATGCTCCGATCTGCAAGGAAGCTGGTGATCCAATTGCACAATTTCTCGGGAAGCCCAAAGGAAGGGAGCTTCGAAAGAAGCGCTTTGTGCCAAACCCGATCGAAGGCCTTCGCAATGTCCAGACTAACGGCCAACGCCTCCCCCTTGGACTCTACTGCCTCTTCCCATCTATGGGTCAGGTAGACCAGAAGATCACCAGGTGATCGACCCCGACGAAAACCGTATTGGCGGTCACTAATCAGCTGGTGATCCTCAAGGTACCAGATGAGCTGGCAGTTAATAATGGATTCCATTATTTTGGAGAACAAGGAGGTGATCGCGATAGGCCTATAGTTGGACGGGTCTGAGTGGTCGCCTTTTTTAGGGATCGGGTGGACAAAAGCTGTCTTCTATGAATTCGGGACTACGCCTTGGGAGTACGAGTACCGGAAAAGACGCGTTAGGACCGGTGCCAACTCCGGAGCACACGTCCTCAGCACAATTGGGGGGATTCCGTCAGGCCCACTCGACTTTTGAATGTCCATGGAGAGAAGTGCTTTGCGAACTAAGCGCTGTGAGAACAGCACATCCGGCATGGAGCACTCACACCGCGGGAGGAGCCTTTTGCGTCTTGGGCCAGTGAGTCGTCCTCCCTGCGCAGAGATGGTAGTGATGGCTTACAGAAATTCCCTTGGACAGCCTTGGCGAGAGAACAGAATGCACGGGTTCCCGAAGGAAGGCGAACTAGTCTGTCGCCAATTCTGCCTATGTGCTCTGACTTTGCCTTGGCAATAACTCTTTTGAAGGACCTGGAGGCGAAGTTATACTTCTTTTTAAGTATGCTGGTGTTTACATCCCGAGTCGCCGAAGCCGCAGCCCAGGCTTAATAACACCAAATCAAGGCTGAGATTTGCCTCCGATGGGTACCACAGATGATGGAATAAATAGTTCCATTCCCTGTAGCACCACATCAGTGACAGAGTCAGCAACAGCGCTGGGATCATCTGGCGACAAGCAAACCCGCCCCCATTGGTAGGATGCAAAGAAAGACCGCATTCCGTCCCAATCCGCCGACCTGTAATGCCAAACACGGCGGCAACCTGCAGAACGCAACCGCGAAGGGAGCGTGAGTGGCACCATACTCCGGATCAGACAGTGGTCCGAAGACCCGAGAGGGGCATCGACGGAAACCTGATATTCGTCCGGATGAGAGGTCAGCAGAAGGTCCAACAGGGAAGGTGTATGATCCTCCACATCTGGAATCCGCGTAGGCGAAGTAACCAGTTGTGTCAGACCATATGCCAAGGCAAAGTCATAAACAGATCTCCCCGCATGATCGGTTAAACGTGAACCGAGCCATTCGGCATGGTGGGCGTTAAAATCGCCAAGGATCACGATCTCTGCGGATGGGACCTGTTGTAGCAAGGAATCTGTAGCCATTTTGACGTGGTCAATGAGTCGGTCTGTTTCGGCATTACCGCTATGGGACCTATAGAGGCACCCGTAGATGCGCGGATGGTCGTCGCTGTCTATGCGTAGCGTAGTAGAATAATAATAATGAAAAGAGAGCCATAGTAGTTTAGAGGCAAAGGCTAAGGGTCAGGTGCTCGCCTCAAATTTCACAGTACACGAGCTAGCCGGGGGCACCAATGAAATTGTTAATGACAATTTTAACTGCTGATTTAGTGAAGGAAAATGTCGTGAGGAAATCCTGCTTGTGTAAGGAATCGAGAAGTCCGCCAACACGCATTGGGGCGTCATTATCATTACAGTCCTTCACAAGTGCACTGCTGAACATAGACCTCCCCCAAGGAATGCCACAAAGCACGGTCCCGAGCCACCTGTATCTCTTACCAGATCGTCACTATAGTATAGAGCCCCATTCACTCTACCGCCTACGTTCCCTATTAGTTATATGGATTATATATTATTACGTGGAAGAGCCATGCTGCAGCTATATTAGTAGTATAGTTGTAGCACGAATGGGTCGGCTCGACCGGGGAAGGACCACGCTCTCACAGAATACTTAGTCCTCACGGGTGACAACAAATCTGCATTTTGATTCGCAAACGAGGATAAATGTAGATGTCTATGGGCCACAACAATCACTTACCATCAGGTGTACTGTGTGCTGTTTGTCACTCTATCCTATAAAAGAATAATAGGTCGGGGAAAAAGTTTCTTCGTATTTTATATACAAATTCAAGACATTCTTTTTTTAAATTTTAATTACATTTAATTATAATATATACGTGCCATTTTGTTCGATAACTTGTTGTCATCTAGGTAGTGACATAATCCCGTTGCTGTAGAAATCTTTGGATTTCATCAAAAAAATGCGAAAAGTAGTTTTGGCAGTCCTCTCTTGATGTTAACCTAACACTACCCAAAGAATTCGGAAGAGTCCGAAACAGGTGAAAATCGGAGGATCATTAACAATTCCCAACCAAGCTCTTTCAATTTTCGCTGAGTGGCCCAAGATGTGTCTGATCGGGCGTCATTATGATGACAGACCACTCCTTTTCTGTTGATCAGTTCCGGCCGTTTATTCTCAATTTCTTGCTTGAGTCTCATTATATGGTGGCAGTAGAGATCCGAATGGATGGTTTAGCCCGGTGGTAAAAGCTGATAATAAACGATGCCCTTCCAATCCCACCATACACATATTATCACCTTATTGCGGGTTTAGCTACAGTCTGTGGAGCTTTACTACCCTTTGACCATGATCTATTTGGCAAGTTCTTGTCGTAGGTGATCCACTTTCCATCACCAGTGATCAATCTTTTCAAAAATAGTTCGGTTTCATTACGTTTCAATAGAGAATCGTAAATGAGTACACGATTCATTAGGTTTCTTTCAGTGAGCTCGTGTGGTACCCAAATATCGACCTTTTTTGTATAGCCAGACTTTTTTACATGGGTCAAAATTGTTTTGTGGTCGATCCCCATTCCTCGGCTATGTCGTAACTACTAATATGCCGATCTTGCTCCGAGGGCGAACGGAGCGAACTGCATCTTTAACATCAAAATTCCCGGACTGAAAACGCTTGAACCAACTTTGTGCTACCCTTAATGTCACTGCATTAGGTTCATAAACTACACAAATTTTATTCGCGGCGTGAGTCGCATTTTTCCCTTTGTTGTAATGAAACTTCAGAATGTATCGAATTTCTTAGTTAGATTCACTCATTTTGGCGGACAGACAAACAATTGAAAAATGGCGGGAAAGTGTTTTTTTACTTTCTATTTTTCGTTTTCTGTTCTTATCTTCTTTTTATAATGTTATATATATATATATATATATATATATATATATATATATATATATATATATATATATATATACATTTTTATATTGTATATATATTGATATTAAAACCAGCCAGATACAAACAGTACAACCAAAGAGATTTTTCTTCAATTTTATACAAACAATATAAGAAGAAACTTCTTTCCCGACCTATCATTGTCATATCAAGTTGTGTATCGCCAGCAACTCAAAGTCAGGAATTTGCATTTAGAAAAACCCAAAATTAGGGGCTTTTTAGGTGCTAATTAGGTGCCAAGTTTAAAAATTAGGTGCTCTAAAATTTTAAAATTAAATCATTAAAAATTTTAAAATTAAATTATTAAAATTTCTAAAATCAGGTGCTGCAAGTATACGTTATAACAAAGCGCCCCTAATAAAAAAAAGTAGTAATTCAGAACATAGCATATGCAAAATTCAGGTTTACTGAAAATCAGAATAGAATCAAAAATGCTTTTAGTAAAAGCCCAAATTAGGGGTTTTTTCTACTGTCATATCATTTATCTATATTCATATACATATACAATGATATAATATACATATTAATATGCATATTATATCATTGTCATGTCTAATATCCTAAATATACAAACTGATCCACATGCTCAATTAATTCCCCTTTTATTCTTGTTTTACTGTCGTTTTACTTTCTTTTTAAAACCATCACTTTTGTCTTACTTTCCTATTTGCCTTTTTAATGGCGTAGATCCATCTTCTTCTTTGTTTTTATTTCTGTGGGTATAATATTTCAATTTATATCTTAAAATATATAACTAACCTTAAAATATTTTCTTGCAGATTACCCGTCAACTAGCCGCGGAGGACTTTAACTCTACAGTTTTGATATCATCTTTATATCTATGAGAAATCAAAAAAAGTTGTCTCCGAGTCAAATGTTCGGAAATCATCGATAATTTTTTTTTTGTTTTTTTTTTTTTGTAATTTAATAGTTATTATTTTATTTTGCGAGAAAAATATCATACATAATAATGAATACTGTGAACATTTATTTATTTTGAAATGTATTTAAAAATGTAATAATATGACACTGGCACATATGGCTCCCATATAGAGCAACACGGGTCACCGACGGACCGGAGGGGAGTAGCCATACGCAGGCGTTTGGTCTCTGTCAAAGTACAAGTCCACGCGATCCACTGCGTACAATAAAATTATTTGCAGCCGCACTGCTTACTAGAGTAAATCTAGTTCCACGGCTGATTCGATGTCCTACAAAAATGCCGAATTGTTCAGTTTTTTGCTGCTAAAAGAGATCTGTCGAGTTAAGTTTACAATAATTTAAAATTAAAAATTTTGTACGGCCGACTTTAATATTAGTTATTAAGAATAACTCAATAACCATTGGTCTGACCTTGATCAAATTCATATGGGACCACACGAGAACTATCAGCTTTCATATAAAAAAAGAACCATCGAAATCGGTTCACCCAGTACAAAGTTATGAGGTAACACACATAAAAAAACAGTCGAATTGAGTACCGTCTCCTTTTTGGAAGTCGGCAGAAAAGATAGCGTAACCTTTCATATATTTAAGTAACTTTAATGACATTGTTGCTATTTACTTATTTTAAAACTTAAGAATTACAATAATAACGGTCGTGTTGTTCTGGATTTGTTTACCAACACAGGCCGCTCGCCCTTATGCAATATGTAGATCTGTCGAGCGACTGATCCAAGTCTGTATTGTCGCTGTCACCGACCGATATATTTGTGTGTAAAATTGTTAGTTTATTGCTTTAATTGTTATGTGTGAGTGCCGTAGTGACAGACGATTGTTTTTGTGTGCGCAGATTTCCCCCTGCAAAAAAATTACAGACAGTTCTGTATCGGGATAAAACGCTATGGCTACTCACCTTCGGTCCGCCGGTGGCGCGTGTTGCTCTATGTACTCCAAATACATCCTGTAATTAATAAAATAAACATGGAATAGAAAATATTTTTTTTTACTCAAGAAATGGAAATTAAAAACACATTAGACACTGTCCTTAATGCGATGGAATTCTGTTAAACTATCGTATATATATTATTATGTGCGCGTCATTTACGCTATTAGTACCGATATAAATATTTTTGTTATAATAAAATACGAAATACTACTAAATGATTAAATAATCGCGGGAAGTGAGTCTCTTTTGACGAAGCTGTAAGCCCCGTGTAAAAATGTAAAGAAATAAAGAAAAATAGTAAATGCTTAAAGAAATTTAGTTTAGACAGATTTTTATTTCCTTTATAAAGCGCATTCTAGCAGGGAAAGTGTTTTTTTAAAAATAGTTACTGATTATTTTCTATATTGTAAAATTGTCATCTCCATTGTTCTTAAATATATTTTTTTCAAACAATTATATTTATAATATAAACAAACGAAGAGTATTACTTCATATTGATAAGAAATCCTTAATTAAGGTGGGCATAGTAAAGTGTATATAATATATTTTTATAAACGTACATTTAACAAATATTTTTATTAATTAGGCGGCTGAGGTTTTTTTATCACTGTAAAAGTAATAATCGTTTTTTTTTTAAATATTTGAATTTGTTTGGAATTCGTAAAGTGAAAACGCGCGCTTTGTTTTATCGAATATTACAGTAGAAGAAAAAATGTTCGATGGTGGATATGACGTAAAATGCGCCTTAGATATTAAAGATGTTAAAAATGTACTAACTAAGATCCGTGCAATAAAATAAAATGATGTGTCTTACCTGATTTGAAAAGCGCCTCCTGCCCACTATCAATGAGTTCATTCACGACTTTTTCTGCCACCAGTGCGGCGCCCCTTTGAAATTGAAACATTATTTGACAGATTTTATAGCGGGAAAGTAAATTTGTTAGGAAAATGTAAAGGTTTCTTTCTGTATTATTAGGTACTTTTTATATAAATTAGATTAGAAATAAATAAACCAAAATACGTATATTCCTAAAAGTAGAAAAAATAAAAAAAAATGCGTGAGTGTCGTGGAACACTCGGTTGGAACGAAATTCCTTGCGTATATAAATTATTATTGAGAAACGTTGGTATTATATTATTGATTAACAAATACAAATAAATTAATTACTAGCGTCTATTAAAATGAAGCGTCATTTGAAATAAAATAATATTTCTTTCATGGAAAGATAAGAAAAAGTGTGAGGGAGACGGATATTATTTCATCTCACTTCCTTATTTCGCCGCCAAGGCCGTCTATACTATGCTTGTGTCATAGTAGTGACGAAAAAAATCTTACACTTTGTCGTCTAGCTCCCATCCGCCAAACCCGTACCGTCGGATAAGGAACTTGGTTCCAAAAAGTTATAAAATTTACAAAAATTAAAGAGCAGACCACTGAGGCATTGTATTGTTTATTAATTTATTACTCTAAAAACTGATTTACTTTTATTTAAAACTTCTCAATCAAATCAAATTGTGTAATAAAAAACTTTAACTCAGTTACACCTAGCGCCATCTGGTGAGCAGAAGATTATAAGCGGAGTTTTCGCAGTTGATTAACTTTTAACATTTATTATATAACGGATTTCCGCAAAATAACGCCTGATTATATAAATTATGACTTCGGATATAAAGAAATAAAAATTAATGACTGTTCTACTGGAGAGCTTTACCGTGGTCATGGTGGTAGATGAAGCACGTTTTTTGGATACAGCGGTTTTGTGAGTTGAAATATTTGACCATTGCCTCATTGGTTTAATTGTCGTAAACGTAACCGCTGTTCATGAGGGCCAACAGAGATCAGTCAAAAAGTTGGCGATTCACCCGTGCCTTAGAAAGCACGTAAACTGTTGGTCCTGCGCCTGATCTCTCTCCGGTCGTGTCGGTTTACCGTCCCATCGGACTAGGAGAGTGAGGCAATAGAGAGTGCACCTGTGCTTGCGCATACACTCGGGCACTATAATCCCGTCCTGCGCCTATGGCTAGTCTTTGTTGAGACTGGTCGCCGTGACCGAAATTCGGTCTGGAGGACATTATTATTGTTATTTTATAATATTTAGCAGATTGTTTCAACAAACTGTAAAAAATAACTGTTTGACTAGTTGGACATATTTTCCGTAATATAATATTATGATATAGATTTAAAACCATTCCTTTTAACATTCTAAACCGATTATAATTATGACTAAATTAAATTAGTGTTGTTTGTATTTTAAAGATACAAAGGAGTGAATATATTGAAAATCAATCAAAGTTACAGATAAGTTATTTATAAAGTAAAGTACCTATCTAACATAAAAACGATACTTAAAAGTTTTAAAAGTTATAATAATTATAATATTTTGTTATTTAAATGTAAATAAATATTTAACCCCCTCAGAAATGAGAGATCTGAGCCGTATATAGGTGTAACACCTTACTAAATATTTAAATAAAAAAACTATTTTAAACGTTCATTAATGATGAATATATATATATATATATATATATATATATATATATATATATATATATATAAAGCTATAATAATATAGTAAGCATTCCTATGAAAAGGGGAAGAAAAAGCTTCAGTTTGTTTTCTTAAAAATATCTGGCATGAATTGGTATCTATAATATAAAATTGAATCGCTGATTGTATTTCTAAGCGCAAATCTCGAGAGCAGCTGAACCGATTTCGCTAATTATTTTTTTATAATATTCCTTGAAGTACGAAGATGGTTCTTACGGAGAGAAAAATTAAAAAAATTGCCTGAAAAAATCTAAAAACAACACTTCTATATTCCCATACAAAAGATTCGTAGTAATACTTAAAAGTCAATTTGAACTTTAATACCACACCATAAAGTTTAAGTGTTAGTGGAGGGGTTCCGGGAAGGCAAAACAATTGAGTGACGTTAGTATCGTATAAATATTAATGTCAATATTATACGATGGTAACATTACTCAAAAACAAAATAAGGGTTCCGCGCAAAAAAATTGATATCCATGAAATCGTAGTAAATTCCACGCGGGCGAAGTCGCGGGGCACAGCTAGTGTTTTGCTATTGAAGTAACTATTTAGTTTATATGTAAAAAATTATATATATTTAAATTTCCAGACAGCAGTGTTTACATTTTATCGTTTAAGGTAGAAGAAGAGTTTGGTCTTGCACTTATTGCACCTATTGGACTTGGCGTTTGCTAAAAATACAACACTTAATATTAGTATTACCAGTAAACTTAAAGACAAATGGGTAACATGAAACGCTCAGTGTATTGCTAATTATACGTTCATTTTAATTTGACGTGTGGGTGACTGGCACCATTGTCTTCAATGATTGCTTTCGTGCACCTAATGAAGTGAAAATTTCTTTACATCGTTGTGATTTGACACTAAAAAGAAACAAACATACAATACATTCATAAGATTATGCCTGTGAGAGAATGAGATAGAATTACAGTATACAGTGTTTCCTATTATCTCTCTCACCTTTTCTGAAGATTTCACTTCTACTGCGAGTGAACTGTACTCAATTTTTTTTAAATTTAATAACGCATTTTGCTTCTAGTTCGACTGGTTGTTATTCTCGTGTTTATGAATTATTGTATTTAAATTAATGAGGGCGTCTATGCCTTTTTCTGCCACCAGGGCGGCGCCACTTTACAGTGAGGTAAAACATTTGACAGATTTCATAGCGGGGACGATAATTTCTTAGGAAAATGTAATCTTTAAGGTTTCTTTCTGTATTATTAGTTGTATTTTATATTAATTATATTATAAATGAATAAACCAAACTATAAATATATGTAACTAAAAGCCGATTTAAAAAAAGTTATAAAGTGCAAAAAATTAAAAATCAAACCACTGACGCATTGTGTTGTGTATATAATACTCTATATATAATGACAAAGTATTATTTAACACTAATTTCTCAATTAACTGACACTGTGTATAAAAAACTTTACCTCAGTCACAATTAGCGACATCTGGTGAGTGGAAGATTATTAGCCCTCATTTAGTTTGTATTTTACAAGGCTGCCAACCTTTCCACACGTCAAAAAAAGTACGTAAATTAAGTACGAGAGATTTGTATTTCATAGATTCTTGTACTCTTACATTCACCGCCATTTAACATAAAGGCGCGTGCAACTCACTACATTTAAAACTTCTTTGGTGTATTTATCAGAGATTAAGGAAGATAGAGAATAGATAAGAGAGAAAATATTCAAAAATAAATGAAGTGTTAAATAATTTATCGGAGATTAGATTAAGGAAGATAAAGAGTGGAAAAGAGAGAAAATATTCTAAATAAATGAAGTATTAACTAAACAATAAATATATAAAAACAATTATATATTATTACTTCATTACTTATATATACTTATTTTTTTAATTTGGTGAATTATAAATAAAACTAAAATTTATTTTTAAAAATAAATGGCACATTAAAAGAATTACATGGTCTTATTATTTAAAAAAACGACGGGTTGTACTCCGGGAGTGCCGGCAGAAGTGAAAACTTGAATATTAACGTTGTGCATTTTTGGAATGGCGGAGATTATTTATTATTATCTTATTTCATTTATTTTCATTCGAAATTATTTGTTTGGTAAACCTACACCGCACATGTGCTTATTGTGATGTTATGAAAATATAGGTTAATGCTATAAAGTATAAACATATTACAAATATTACATCTATAATGTGTAAGTACATATGTATCTATAATAATAAAATTATATTAATTAATAAATGAAAATTAATTAAATCTAACTTTCTTCCTCTCCTACGCCGCGCCGGCTGTCTACTCTCCGTCCGTCTTACGAATTTTCGATCAGGACACGTGACCTGACGCGAGTTTAACATTTTTTACCCATTACAAAAAAGTGCACAACGCCGCTATACAAGTTTTCCCTTCAAAATAAATAGACGATCTATTACAATTGAATTAAAAAATATTACTAGCTATATTGTTCTATTGTGTTTAATTTAAATAATGTAAGGAGTTACATACATCCCCACATAAATATGATTTAAAATTTATTGTTTTTGTTATTTTTCGAGAGTAGTCCTTTCAATCGTGTTCATCAGTAAATTTGCTTCACCAGTCCTTCTTTCTCGCGCACATACTGAATGATCTTCCGTCTTTATCGCAAAACGACATTTTGCCAAATATAATGCGGCCCAAAGAAGTTTCACTTTAAAAAACCTATTGTCACCTATATCTATTAAATAGAGTGTTGCCGTAATTGTGTTTATTGGTTGATAAAAATTACGGGCATTAAAACGTTGTGAATTTAAGTTAAAAAATGTTACAGTGTGAAATGTATTATTTTTTGTACTAATTTGTAATTCATTTAGCGAAATTTGTTAAGCAGAGGCTGCATTTTTTAATTTAGTTAAATTACCAACTAAAATACATATGACAATATCGACGGATTATATTTATTATACGGAATAAATGCTTTAGCCAAATCTAAAATTCTATACTAAATACCGTATACTTAATATCACAAAAATATGTTTCAGTGTAACTTCAGTCTCTTCAATTTTAGTTGAAATTTTAAAAAATAGTAAAGTTTTAGGTTTATTATTATAATCCGATTTTGTTTTTAAAATTGTTATTTTCTCTTAGTTTCGATATTTATTTGTACGTAGCCAAGAAATATTGTAAACTAAAATTGTTTAAAAGTTAAATAAAATTTATATTTTACCATTGTTTTAGTTTTTTTTATAGGATAAGGGTGACAAACGAGCACACAGTCCACCTGATGGTAAGTGGTTGCTGCGACCCATAGACATCTACATCTATTCTCTATTACCTTAGAGTATTTTAATACTCTAAGTCTATTACAAATCAAAATGCAGATGCGTTGTCACCCGTGAGGACTAAGATGGAATGCCTCATTTCCAGTAAAAAGGGCCTCCGGCCACCTGCACTCACCAAGCGAAACGCAGAGGTAAACCTCTACTTCACGCTGGTATTCTGTGAGGTCGTGGTACCACCCCGGTTCGAGCCGGCCCATCCGTGCAACAGCAAAAGCTGCCGCGTGGCTCTACCACTTTTAGTGAAAATAGATTCCGCATGCAGTTTATTATAAAGTAAAGAAAAAATACTTAAACGCACAGTTGTGTACCGCCAAGCATCCAGGTGAGGATGGTATCGTGAATTTTGACGCGATGTGCGTTCGTGACATTTGGCGGCTGGAATTAATCTGAACAATTCCTCAGAGCACTCCCCGTGGTAGATTCGATAGAAAATGCAAAGGGATGCAACATCCCTACGTGGTGCCGATCAGAAAGAACTCGGTCGTTGAAGATTCGAGCCGCTCTGCGCTGGATGCGGTCAAGTGGAAGGAGCTGCCACTGCGGTGCCCCTGCCCATAAAGAGTAATTGTGTTCTGTGCCCTGCCCAGAGATGAGAACAGTATTCCATGTGAGGTAAAACTTGCGCTTTGTAAAGTTGCTAGCGGTGTGCCGGCATGAAATACTGTCTCGCTCTGCTGAGCACGCCAAGCTTTTTAGAGGCCAATTGTGTTATGTTATCATATAATGTTATCAAAACTGTTTGTTTTGATAACATTATTTCTTTTAAATCTACAATTATAATTTTCCATTCAATACAGCCCATCGCAAGGCCACAGCTGAACATAAGTCACCCCAAGTAACGCCAATGCTACCTACAATCATCGACTTTTCTAGCGGGGAGCCTGCTTAAACTCTTCTTGCCAGTACGAGGCTGCCACTCTACAAACTTCCTTCCCCGGTCGTTGGTTATTCGAGCCATATGGCCCGCCCATTGCCACATCAGCTTACTGACCCATTAAGCTATGTCGGTTACTCTGGTTCGGTTGCGTATATACATCGCGACATTAATTTCTTTTTGTTTTGTATAATTCTATGTAAGTGGTGATGCAGCCAAAGATTGTAAAGCGTACTAACTTAACAAAACTTTAAAAAAGAAGCCGCATACTGCCAACAATGAAGGACCACGTTTCAGATGCATGTCAGCACTGTCGACACACACTGGTAGAGGTAAAATATGTAGCGTAATCTTCCGAACGCTCCGGTTCTCTACACTCACCTTACGAAACACAGCAGCATTAAGCTGCCATTTTACGCTGGTATTCTGTGGGAGCGTGGTCCTACCCCGGTCCAACTGACCTATTCGTGCTATAACCATATAATAATGTCTATGTTTAAAATACGATATTTGCCTTAAGGTGCACGGTGTGGGTCGGCAACGGCACGCGGTACCAGGAGTACAGCATTCGGTCAAAGGTCATGATACGATTAACGCTTTATAAAATTTAGTTCTTCGTCAGACTTACTAATTGACATGTGCCTACCTCATTGTAGAGGTTTGGTTTTAACCATAAACTTAGAATATAGTCTATGGTTTTAATTGACACGTCACGGATGGACGATTGCAGTACCAGACGCTCATATAGTTTGTTCACTAAGATAGTGTCGATACACCTGGAGGCGCACTTATTATTTTGCTTTTGTTTTATTATTTTTTAATGTGTTTATTAAATAAATGTTTTTCTATTCTAAGAATAAAATTGAACACTATTTTACTTTTATGGTTAGAAATATAAAATAAGAATATAAATAATAAAGACAAGTTAGGTAGCAAAAAAGCTTTCACCACCACGCTTCGTTTTAAAATGGCAAATTCTCCTGCGCGTGTACGCCGCATACGGCAACCTTTATATCGCGGCGGCGCGGCGCCTTTGACAAGATGCGGCACGTGCCGAGGCGACGCGACAAATAGACAACATCACAGAGTACTTTTTATATGGGCACACCGAGGCGACCGTATCTAAGCAAACAGACTATATATACCTTAGCCCGTTTGAGTATTTTATATATGGCATATTTGAGTTGGTTATACCGCCGTCACTTTTTGTATGTGAGAGCGGGCAGACGAGCATGCTGTTCATCTGATTGTGAGAATAGATTACTGTATATATACTAGAGTACTGGTACTGGTACTGGATTGTAAGTGTAGACCGCCTTCCATTAACAACCGCGACACCAGTTGTATTGCAGAAAAAGCGACGATGGTAAACGATTCCACAGTCGGTAAGAGACGGCGCTGTCTTCAGGACAGAATTTCGAACTACTCTGGCTAAAAAGTTCCGTGTGGTTGTATGTAGCATGTTCTTTCTGTACTGGAGTAGTTCGAAATTCACGTAATTACGGCTTCCGTTGTAGTTTGGTATGTAATGGTAAATATGCCTGTTCCATAGATTATACACATAAATAGTGAAAGCCACCTCAACAATAGGGCAAACTCGTGAACTCGCTTACAACGCCAATACATGGCGAAAACCTACTTCTTACATTGTTTTTCAAAAGGTCTATGGTAAGTCCCAACAATAAAATAAAACTAAAGTGCCCGTTTGGAATGCCAAAATAACAGCATTTTCTAAATGCATATGAAAATATAACAAAAAAAAACTATTTTCAAAATTTTTGTCTCTCTTTGTTCCGGCTAATCTCCGAAACGGCTGGACCGATTTTGACGGGACTTTCACTGGGAGATAGCTAATGTTTTAAGGAGTAACTTAGGCTATATATAGCTATTTAGAAAACGTATTAGGGTTCCGCGCAAAAAAAAAAAAATTAAAACGCATAAAATCCAATCGTATAAATTTCACGCGAACGAAGTTGCTGGAAACGACTAATAAATAATATAAGTAAGCACTTATAACAAATTTTTATTTGGATGACGTTTATAAGCTAAAAAAATTTAACATAACGCACGTATATATTAAATTATACTGCAATTATTAAAATCTACTATCAATTTCACTTTTCACACTTATGTTTTCTTGATGTAGTTTTGTCATTGAGACGAAAAATGTACTGTATATAACAATGACCATCATAATGCAAATTAATAAAACATTAATTACAAAATTTGCTCTATAGTTGGAAATGTTCAAATAATTAATATTTTTTGCGGGTGCTTCAAACGCTGTTATAGATTCATCGATTTTAGTTTCGACATTTCTCGTACATATATGTTTCGGAACGACATCTTTTCCCGGGACGTATTTGTTACATTTTGCCGATGTATTATTATTTGTATATAAATCAAGTTGATACCAGGACTTATATTTTTCGTTTAGTTTCTTACACTCTAATTTGTTGTTGTTGACAAACTGTTTTAATTTTGTGTTTACATTATTCATTATGTCGTTCAAATGGACTATTCCCTTAAATTATTATTTACATACTAGACAATTAATCCACTAGAAATTTGGTTTTAAAAGGATTTAAAATTTATAAATACGCTGAAAATTTTGCGTCAAATTTATAACAGGTGTCAATTTATAGATTATATAAATATATACAGTAATCTATGATATAAATCATATAAATATTAGTGTCATATAAAACAACCACAGATATGTTAAACGAGAGTCACTCAGAAAGTTTAGCGAAACAAAGAAACATGTTTTATGGTTAAAATCTTTTAAAACAACTCTCCACGAGTATTTATACAAAGTTTTATACGCCTGAACCAATTTTCGAAACACTTTTTCCCGTCCGCCACGGCTATCTCTTCTACGGTCTTCTCGATACTGCCAGTTTTATCCTTTTCTATAGGGATAACGATCGTGGCCATTTTGGCTTACTCCTCAGAGCGGTTTGTTAACGTCGCACGAAGATTCAGAAGTTACACAATCACTAGCATACGCAACAACATTTATGTCATCGCGCTACAAACGAAACGCAACAAAGCCTAAATAGCGCTATCAGTTCCGAAGCTGCAACGTGTTGTTTTGCAATAACCAGTCAAAGCAGAGAGAGATCAGAATAAGTAATACAGGCCAATTATGGAGAAAAAAAGTTTAAAAAAAATCTCTAACATTCTGCCCTTCTCATCTTTTAAATTCAAAAGGCGTGGGTATAATGCATTATTTTAGTAGGTAGGCAAAAGGTGTGGTAATAATGCATTATTTTAGTAGGTAGGCAAAAGGTGTGGTAATAATGCATTATTTTAGTAGGTAGGCAAAAGGTGTGGTAATAATGCATTATTTTAGTAGGTAGGCAAAAGGTGTGGTAATAATGCATTATTTTAGTAGGTAGGCAAAAGGTGTGGTAATAATGCATTATTTTAGTAGGTAGGCAAAAGGTGTGGTAATAATGCATTATTTTAGTAGGTAGGCAAAAGGTGTGGTAATAATGCATTATTTTAGTAGGTAGGCAAAAGGTGTGGTAATAATGCATTATTTTAGTAGGTAGGCAAAAGGTGTGGTAATAATGCATTATTTTAGTAGGTAGGCAAAAGGCGTGGTAATAATGCATTATTTTAGTAGGTAGGCAAAAGGTGTGGTAATAATGCATTATTTTAGTAGGTAGGCAAAAGGTGTGGTAATAATGCATTATTTTAGTAGGTAGGCAAAAGGTGTGGTAATAATGCATTATTTTAGTAGGTAGGCAAAAGGTGTGGTAATAATGCATTATTTTAGTAGGTAGGCAAAAGGTGTGGTAATAATGCATTATTTTAGTAGGTAGGCAAAAGGCGTGGTAATAATGCATTATTTTAGTAGGTAGGCAAAAGGCGTGGTAATAATGCATTATTTTAGTAGGTAGGCAAAAGGCGTGTTAATAACGCATTTAATAGGTAGGCAAAAGGCGTGGTAATGCATTATTTTAATAGGTAGGCAAAAGGCGTGGTAAGAATGCATTATTTTAGTAGGTAGGCAAAAGGCGTGGTAAGAATGCATTATTTTAATAGGTAGGCAAAAGGCGTGGTAAGAATGCATTATTTTAGTAGGTAGGCAAAAGGCGTGTTAATAATGCATTATTTTAGTAGGTAGGCAAAAGGCGTGGTAATAATGCATTATTTTAATAGGTAGGCAAAAGGCGTGGTAAGAATGCATTATTTTAGTAGGTAGGCAAAAGGCGTGGTAATAATGCATTATTTTAGTAGGTAGGCAAAAGGCGTGTTAATAACGCATTTAATAGGTAGGCAAAAGGCGTGGTAATGCATTATTTTAATAGGTAGGCAAAAGGCGTGGTAAGAATGCATTATTTTAGTAGGTAGGCAAAAGGCGTGGTAAGAATGCATTATTTTAATAGGTAGGCAAAAGGCGTGGTAAGAATGCATTTAATAGGTAGGCAAAAGGCGTGGTAATGCATTATTTTAATAGGTAGGCAAAAGGCGTGGTAAGAATGCATTATTTTAGTAGGTAGGCAAAAGGCGTGGCAATAATGCATTATTTTAGTAGGTAGGCAAAAGGTGTGGTAATAATGCATTATTTTAGTAGGTAGGCAAAAGGTGTGGTAATAATGCATTATTTTAGTAGGTAGGCAAAAGGCGTGGTAATAATGCATTATTTTAGTAGGTAGGCAAAAGGTGTGGTAATGATGCATTATTTTAGTAGGTAGGCAAAAGGTGTGGTAATAATGCATTATTTTAGTAGGTAGGCAAAAGGTGTGGTAATAATGCATTATTTTAGTAGGTAGGCAAAAGGTGTGGTAATAATGCATTATTTTAGTAGGTAGGCAAAAGGTGTGGTAATAATGCATTATTTTAGTCGGTAGGCAAAAGGCGTGGTAATAATGCATTATTTTAGTAGGTAGGCAAAAGGCGTGGTAATAATGCATTATTTTAGTAGGTAGGCAAAAGGCGTGTTAATAACGCATTTAATAGGTAGGCAAAAGGCGTGGTAATGCATTATTTTAATAGGTAGGCAAAAGGCGTGGTAAGAATGCATTATTTTAGTAGGTAGGCAAAAGGCGTGGTAAGAATGCATTATTTTAATAGGTAGGCAAAAGGCGTGGTAAGAATGCATTATTTTAGTAGGTAGGCAAAAGGCGTGTTAATAATGCATTATTTTAGTAGGTAGGCAAAAGGCGTGGTAATAATGCATTATTTTAATAGGTAGGCAAAAGGCGTGGTAAGAATGCATTATTTTAGTAGGTAGGCAAAAGGCGTGGTAAGAATGCATTATTTTAATAGGTAGGCAAAAGGCGTGGTAAGAATGCATTATTTTAGTAGGTAGGCAAAAGGCGTGTTAATAATGCATTATTTTAGTAGGTAGGCAAAAGGCGTGGTAATAATGCATTATTTTAATAGGTAGGCAAAAGGCGTGGTAAGAATGCATTATTTTAGTAGGTAGGCAAAAGGCGTGGTAATAATGCATTATTTTAGTAGGTAGGCAAAAGGCGTGTTAATAACGCATTTAATAGGTAGGCAAAAGGCGTGGTAATGCATTATTTTAATAGGTAGGCAAAAGGCGTGGTAAGAATGCATTATTTTAGTAGGTAGGCAAAAGGCGTGGTAAGAATGCATTATTTTAATAGGTAGGCAAAAGGCGTGGTAAGAATGCATTTAATAGGTAGGCAAAAGGCGTGGTAATGCATTATTTTAATAGGTAGGCAAAAGGCGTGGTAAGAATGCATTATTTTAGTAGGTAGGCAAAAGGCGTGGCAATAATGCATTATTTTAGTAGGTAGGCAAAAGGTGTGGTAATAATGCATTATTTTAGTAGGTAGGCAAAAGGTGTGGTAATAATGCATTATTTTAGTAGGTAGGCAAAAGGCGTGGTAATAATGCATTATTTTAGTAGGTAGGCAAAAGGTGTGGTAATGATGCATTATTTTAGTAGGTAGGCAAAAGGTGTGGTAATAATGCATTATTTTAGTAGGTAGGCAAAAGGTGTGGTAATAATGCATTATTTTAGTAGGTAGGCAAAAGGTGTGGTAATAATGCATTATTTTAGTAGGTAGGCAAAAGGTGTGGTAATAATGCATTATTTTAGTCGGTAGGCAAAAGGCGTGGTAATAATGCATTATTTTAGTAGGTAGGCAAAAGGCGTGGTAATAATGCATTATTTTAGTAGGTAGGCAAAAGGCGTGTTAATAACGCATTTAATAGGTAGGCAAAAGGCGTGGTAATGCATTATTTTAATAGGTAGGCAAAAGGCGTGGTAAGAATGCATTATTTTAGTAGGTAGGCAAAAGGCGTGGTAAGAATGCATTATTTTAATAGGTAGGCAAAAGGCGTGGTAAGAATGCATTATTTTAGTAGGTAGGCAAAAGGCGTGTTAATAATGCATTATTTTAGTAGGTAGGCAAAAGGCGTGGTAATAATGCATTATTTTAATAGGTAGGCAAAAGGCGTGGTAAGAATGCATTATTTTAGTAGGTAGGCAAAAGGCGTGGTAATAATGCATTATTTTAGTAGGTAGGCAAAAGGCGTGTTAATAACGCATTTAATAGGTAGGCAAAAGGCGTGGTAATGCATTATTTTAATAGGTAGGCAAAAGGCGTGGTAAGAATGCATTATTTTAGTAGGTAGGCAAAAGGCGTGGTAAGAATGCATTATTTTAATAGGTAGGCAAAAGGCGTGGTAAGAATGCATTTAATAGGTAGGCAAAAGGCGTGGTAATGCATTATTTTAATAGGTAGGCAAAAGGCGTGGTAAGAATGCATTATTTTAGTAGGTAGGCAAAAGGTGTGGTAATAATGCATTATTTTAGTAGGTAGGCAAAAGGTGTGGTAATAATGCATTATTTTAGTAGGTAGGCAAAAGGTGTGGTAATAATGCATTATTTTAGTAGGTAGGCAAAAGGCGTGGTAATAATGCATTATTTTAGTAGGTAGGCAAAAGGTGTGGTAATAATGCATTATTTTAGTAGGTAGGCAAAAGGCGTGGTAATAATGCATTATTTTAGTAGGTAGGCAAAAGGCGTGGTAATAATGCATTATTTTAGTAGGTAGGCAAAAGGCGTGTTAATAACGCATTTAATAGGTAGGCAAAAGGCGTGGTAATGCATTATTTTAATAGGTAGGCAAAAGGCGTGGTAAGAATGCATTATTTTAGTAGGTAGGCAAAAGGCGTGGTAAGAATGCATTATTTTAATAGGTAGGCAAAAGGCGTGGTAAGAATGCATTATTTTAGTAGGTAGGCAAAAGGCGTGTTAATAATGCATTATTTTAGTAGGTAGGCAAAAGGCGTGGTAATAATGCATTATTTTAATAGGTAGGCAAAAGGCGTGGTAAGAATGCATTATTTTAGTAGGTAGGCAAAAGGCGTGGTAATAATGCATTATTTTAGTAGGTAGGCAAAAGGTGTGGTAATAATGCATTATTTTAGTAGGTAGGCAAAAGGTGTGGTAATAATGCATTATTTTAGTAGGTAGGCAAAAGGTGTGGTAATAATGCATTATTTTAGTAGGTAGGCAAAAGGTGTGGTAATAATGCATTATTTTAGTAGGTAGGCAAAAGGCGTGGTAATAATGCATTATTTTAGTAGGTAGGCAAAAGGCGTGGTAATAATGCATTATTTTAGTAGGTAGGCAAAAGGCGTGTTAATAACGCATTTAATAGGTAGGCAAAAGGCGTGGTAAGAATGCATTATTTTAGTAGGTAGGCAAAAGGCGTGGCAATAATGCATTATTTTAGTAGGTAGGCAAAAGGTGTGGTAATAATGCATTATTTTAGTAGGTAGGCAAAAGGTGTGGTAATAATGCATTATTTTAGTAGGTAGGCAAAAGGCGTGGTAATAATGCATTATTTTAGTAGGTAGGCAAAAGGTGTGGTAATGATGCATTATTTTAGTAGGTAGGCAAAAGGCGTGTTAATAATGCATTATTTTAGTAGGTAGGCAAAAGGCGTGGTAATAATGCATTATTTTAATAGGTAGGCAAAAGGTGTGGTAATAATGCATTATTTTAGTAGGTAGGCAAAAGGTGTGGTAATAATGCATTATTTTAGTCGGTAGGCAAAAGGCGTGGTAATAATGCATTATTTTAGTAGGTAGGCAAAAGGCGTGGTAATAACGCATTTAATAGGTAGGCAAAAGGCGTGGTAATGCATTATTTTAATAGGTAGGCAAAAGGCGTGGTAAGAATGCATTATTTTAGTAGGTAGGCAAAAGGCGTGGTAAGAATGCATTATTTTAATAGGTAGGCAAAAGGCGTGGTAAGAATGCATTATTTTAGTAGGTAGGCAAAAGGCGTGTTAATAATGCATTATTTTAGTAGGTAGGCAAAAGGCGTGGTAATAATGCATTATTTTAATAGGTAGGCAAAAGGCGTGGTAAGAATGCATTATTTTAGTAGGTAGGCAAAAGGCGTGGTAATAATGCATTATTTTAGTAGGTAGGCAAAAGGCGTGTTAATAACGCATTTAATAGGTAGGCAAAAGGCGTGGTAATGCATTATTTTAATAGGTAGGCAAAAGGCGTGGTAAGAATGCATTATTTTAGTAGGTAGGCAAAAGGCGTGGTAAGAATGCATTATTTTAATAGGTAGGCAAAAGGCGTGGTAAGAATGCATTTAATAGGTAGGCAAAAGGCGTGGTAATGCATTATTTTAATAGGTAGGCAAAAGGCGTGGTAAGAATGCATTATTTTAGTAGGTAGGCAAAAGGTGTGGTAATAATGCATTATTTTAGTAGGTAGGCAAAAGGTGTGGTAATAATGCATTATTTTAGTAGGTAGGCAAAAGGTGTGGTAATAATGCATTATTTTAGTAGGTAGGCAAAAGGCGTGGTAATAATGCATTATTTTAGTAGGTAGGCAAAAGGTGTGGTAATAATGCATATTTTAGTAGGTAGGCAAAAGGCGTGGTAATAATGCATTATTTTAGTAGGTAGGCAAAAGGCGTGGTAATAATGCATTATTTTAGTAGGTAGGCAAAAGGTGTGGTAATAATGCATTATTTTAGTAGGTAGGCAAAAGGCGTGGTAATAATGCATTATTTTAGTAGGTAGGCAAAAGGTGTGGTAATAATGCATTATTTTAGTAGGTAGGCAAAAGGCGTGGTAATAATGCATTATTTTAGTAGGTAGGCAAAAGGCGTGGTAATAATGCATTATTTTAGTAGGTAGGCAAAAGGCGTGTTAATAACGCATTTAATAGGTAGGCAAAAGGCGTGGTAATGCATTATTTTAATAGGTAGGCAAAAGGCGTGGTAAGAATGCATTATTTTAGTAGGTAGGCAAAAGGCGTGGTAAGAATGCATTATTTTAATAGGTAGGCAAAAGGCGTGGTAAGAATGCATTATTTTAGTAGGTAGGCAAAAGGCGTGTTAATAATGCATTATTTTAGTAGGTAGGCAAAAGGCGTGGTAATAATGCATTATTTTAATAGGTAGGCAAAAGGCGTGGTAAGAATGCATTATTTTAGTAGGTAGGCAAAAGGCGTGGTAATAATGCATTATTTTAGTAGGTAGGCAAAAGGTGTGGTAATAATGCATTATTTTAGTAGGTAGGCAAAAGGTGTGGTAATAATGCATTATTTTAGTAGGTAGGCAAAAGGCGTGGTAATAATGCATTATTTTAGTAGGTAGGCAAAAGGCGTGTTAATAACGCATTTAATAGGTAGGCAAAAGGCGTGGTAATGCATTATTTTAATAGGTAGGCAAAAGGCGTGGTAAGAATGCATTATTTTAGTAGGTAGGCAAAAGGCGTGGTAAGAATGCATTATTTTAATAGGTAGGCAAAAGGCGTGGTAAGAATGCATTTAATAGGTAGGCAAAAGGCGTGGTAATGCATTATTTTAATAGGTAGGCAAAAGGCGTGGTAAGAATGCATTATTTTAGTAGGTAGGCAAAAGGTGTGGTAATAATGCATTATTTTAGTAGGTAGGCAAAAGGTGTGGTAATAATGCATTATTTTAGTAGGTAGGCAAAAGGTGTGGTAATAATGCATTATTTTAGTAGGTAGGCAAAAGGTGTGGTAATAATGCATTATTTTAGTAGGTAGGCAAAAGGCGTGGTAATAATGCATTATTTTAGTAGGTAGGCAAAAGGTGTGGTAATAATGCATTATTTTAGTAGGTAGGCAAAAGGCGTGGTAATAATGCATTATTTTAGTAGGTAGGCAAAAGGCGTGGTAATAATGCATTATTTTAGTAGGTAGGCAAAAGGCGTGGTAATAATGCATTATTTTAGTAGGTAGGCAAAAGGCGTGTTAATAACGCATTTAATAGGTAGGCAAAAGGCGTGGTAATGCATTATTTTAATAGGTAGGCAAAAGGCGTGGTAAGAATGCATTATTTTAGTAGGTAGGCAAAAGGCGTGGTAAGAATGCATTATTTTAATAGGTAGGCAAAAGGCGTGGTAAGAATGCATTATTTTAGTAGGTAGGCAAAAGGCGTGTTAATAATGCATTATTTTAGTAGGTAGGCAAAAGGCGTGGTAATAATGCATTATTTTAATAGGTAGGCAAAAGGCGTGGTAAGAATGCATTATTTTAGTAGGTAGGCAAAAGGCGTGGTAATAATGCATTATTTTAGTAGGTAGGCAAAAGGTGTGGTAATAATGCATTATTTTAGTAGGTAGGCAAAAGGTGTGGTAATAATGCATTATTTTAGTAGGTAGGCAAAAGGCGTGGTAATAATGCATTATTTTAGTAGGTAGGCAAAAGGCGTGTTAATAACGCATTTAATAGGTAGGCAAAAGGCGTGGTAATGCATTATTTTAATAGGTAGGCAAAAGGCGTGGTAAGAATGCATTATTTTAGTAGGTAGGCAAAAGGCGTGGTAAGAATGCATTATTTTAATAGGTAGGCAAAAGGCGTGGTAAGAATGCATTTAATAGGTAGGCAAAAGGCGTGTTAATAATGCATTATTTTAGTAGGTAGGCAAAAGGCGTGGTAATAATGCATTATTTTAATAGGTAGGCAAAAGGCGTGGTAAGAATGCATTATTTTAGTAGGTAGGCAAAAGGCGTGGTAATAATGCATTATTTTAGTAGGTAGGCAAAAGGCGTGTTAATAACGCATTTAATAGGTAGGCAAAAGGCGTGGTAATGCATTATTTTAATAGGTAGGCAAAAGGCGTGGTAAGAATGCATTATATTAGTAGGTAGGCAAAAGGCGTGGTAAGAATGCATTATTTTAATAGGTAGGCAAAAGGCGTGGTAAGAATGCATTTAATAGGTAGGCAAAAGGCGTGGTAATGCATTATTTTAATAGGTAGGCAAAAGGCGTGGTAAGAATGCATTATTTTAGTAGGTAGGCAAAAGGTGTGGTAATAATGCATTATTTTAGTAGGTAGGCAAAAGGTGTGGTAATAATGCATTATTTTAGTAGGTAGGCAAAAGGTGTGGTAATAATGCATTATTTTAGTAGGTAGGCAAAAGGTGTGGTAATAATGCATTATTTTAGTAGGTAGGCAAAAGGCGTGGTAATAATGCATTATTTTAGTAGGTAGGCAATAGGTGTGGTAATAATGCATTATTTTAGTAGGTAGGCAAAAGGCGTGGTAATAATGCATTATTTTAGTAGGTAGGCAAAAGGTGTGGTAATAATGCATTATTTTAGTAGGTAGGCAAAAGGCGTGGTAATAATGCATTATTTTAGTAGGTAGGCAAAAGGTGTGGTAATAATGCATTATTTTAGTAGGTAGGCAAAAGGCGTGGTAATAATGCATTATTTTAGTAGGTAGGCAAAAGGCGTGGTAATAATGCATTATTTTAGTAGGTAGGCAAAAGGTGTGGTAATAATGCATTATTTTAGTAGGTAGGCAAAAGGCGTGGTAATAATGCATTATTTTAGTAGGTAGGCAAAAGGTGTGGTAATAATGCATTATTTTAGTAGGTAGGCAAAAGGCGTGGTAATAATGCATTATTTTAGTAGGTAGGCAAAAGGCGTGGTAATAATGCATTATTTTAGTAGGTAGGCAAAAGGCGTGTTAATAACGCATTTAATAGGTAGGCAAAAGGCGTGGTAATGCATTATTTTAATAGGTAGGCAAAAGGCGTGGTAAG
This sequence comes from Parnassius glacialis, assembly GCA_033319125.1. Classification (NCBI taxonomy): domain Eukaryota; kingdom Metazoa; phylum Arthropoda; class Insecta; order Lepidoptera; family Papilionidae; genus Parnassius; species Parnassius glacialis. The sequence continues at coordinate 12,835,831 of JAVANC010000015.1, read as the reverse complement.
AATGCATTATTTTAGTAGGTAGGCAAAAGGCGTGGTAAGAATGCATTATTTTAATAGGTAGGCAAAAGGCGTGGTAAGAATGCATTATTTTAGTAGGTAGGCAAAAGGCGTGTTAATAATGCATTATTTTAGTAGGTAGGCAAAAGGCGTGGTAATAATGCATTATTTTAATAGGTAGGCAAAAGGCGTGGTAAGAATGCATTATTTTAGTAGGTAGGCAAAAGGCGTGGTAATAATGCATTATTTTAGTAGGTAGGCAAAAGGCGTGTTAATAACGCATTTAATAGGTAGGCAAAAGGCGTGGTAATGCATTATTTTAATAGGTAGGCAAAAGGCGTGGTAAGAATGCATTATTTTAGTAGGTAGGCAATAGGCGTGGTAAGAATGCATTATTTTAATAGGTAGGCAAAAGGCGTGGTAAGAATGCATTTAATAGGTAGGCAAAAGGCGTGGTAATGCATTATTTTAATAGGTAGGCAAAAGGCGTGGTAAGAATGCATTATTTTAGTAGGTAGGCAAAAGGTGTGGTAATAATGTATTATTTTAGTAGGTAGGCAAAAGGCGTGGTAAGAATGCATTATTTTAGTAGGTAGGCAAAAGGTGTGGTAATAATGCATTATTTTAGTAGGTAGGCAAAAACATTGTAAATTAAATCGCACACAGAGGAGCGCGCGTGCGCGTAGTTGTTGTCCATAAATCACATTCAACTTGAGATAATTTGAAATAAAAGTAGAAGCCTTATTTACTACTCGTATTTCCAAAAACTGCAATAATGGTATATCATTATTTATATATTTGAACTTAAGTTTTTCAGGATAGTTAGTAAATGAAACACGTTTGTAGCAAATAAATTTTAATTAAGGTTCTGTTACACACACGTACAAAATAAATGCTTTTATTTGAGACCGAAAATATCCGCATTACAATTTACAATAAATAACGAAAAATACTCATCGAAACTATCTTTTAAATGAGGCTATACTTTAGAATTTTTCACATCAAAAACCACACTTGTTACATTACGCTCGCTCTACTTCTAATTTACTCATGCCTTGAATTGATAGAATTGTTTCACAAAATGGCAACTGCATGTTACCTTAACTTGTTGCAATTTACCATTTTGAATTTAGTTCAACTTACACTGGTATAAAGTCATTTGTGTGCGACATGAATACCGACATCAAAGGAAAAAATTTTGTACTCTTTATTTATTTTTAATATTATAAAGTGAGGTCTGAGCCTAAGAAATACCTACACAACCTTTACGCTAGCGCAAACTTTTTTTTTGCGAATATTTTAAAATTTTTGTTATGTCAATACAAATTCTCAGCTAAACCCAGGGTTATCATGAAAATAGATTTATATACATTGTTTCTGTAAATAAAAAATCTATACAACTTCAGATTCTTTTTTTTAATTTATAACAAGAAATCATCATTAAAGTTCAGCCTAGCCTGAAGTGTATTTTATTTACAAAATTCTTCACAATATGCGTGACTTTGCGAAGTATTTAGGAGATTTTGACGACAGCTATCGGACAGTTGAAGACGATAATATCTCAAGCCACCCAATCAGATATAAAAATCTTGAGATCTATAGACACCGAAGCACTTGAAACATCGTTTTCATTAATAGTTCACATTTAATACAAAAAATTGCACCACTTCTCCACTTAAAACCATTATTTAAATAATAATATAAAAGTAACAAACCCTCGGCGGTTGAAAACCCCATTCAGTTTCAAAGGTTAATTTAAAAAATATGCAAAATACAACTTATTCTGAACGTTTTCTTTCACACATTGCTATTTAAAGATAACAATGAAACTGTTCAGTATTTACAGAAACAGTTGGTGTACTTATAGTCTACATAATGTGATCATAAAGTGAGCTTTATCCCAACAGGATCTTTGCCTTATTTGTTTTTTTTTTAAGTAAACTGTTGCCAGTTACATGTTTTTACAATAATATAAATATTTTATATATAATCTATTGCATGCACGAGAACAGAATATTACCTTAAAACTTAAAATCTATAAATAAAGAGATGCCTTTGATATTCCAATACCTAATTTTTAATATATTAAAACTATCTGCTTAAAATATAAATAAATGTGAAAACTGAAGGTTGTGCAAGTTATTAATTATCAAATAACATTAAAAAGGGTGTTTGTTATATTTATAATTACGTATAATAATATTTACGAATCCTATTTTGTTAATTATAAAAATTAGAAAACTCCTTAGAAAATAGCTTTGATATACAGAATGGTTAAACTACGCCTCAGTATAGTGTTTTTTTAAAAACCTTTTTTTTTATATTTCGCTCCATATTCATTTGTAAATATGTGTGGGATTCCAACATTTCTTATGCGGTACTGAAAGGCATTTGATACTTCTGAAACTTGTGACACTGTTAAAATAATACTATAAGTGAAAGATGAAAATTTTGTAGAAAATATAACAACTTCATTATTCTTATAAGTAACTATTAATTCAAATTAACCTTTTACTCTAGTTGTCGGTTTATTTGTTTATAAAAATCATGGAAGAACCACAAAAAATCATGCTAATTAAAACTATCATTAAGAACGTGAGATGAATGTACAAACATTATAGAACTTCTTTTTCATTGGACGTAAATTTCGCCTACATTAAAAAATCTGGAAGGATCTGTAAGTAATTAACTGAGCAACTAAGTATTTGAATTCTAGTTTTTGCGTTAAGATATATAAAAGTACATTCAAGTTTGAATATTTTATCGTGCCTATAATGTAAATATTTTTTGTATAATAATAATAATAATAGAAAGGGAAGGCTGACATCACTAACACTGCTCTGAAATTATCTTAACAGTTGTTTCTACTCTCAAATAACGCTTTCTATACTTTCAAATACAGGATGTCTCTTTCTCTTAACTTTTTATACTTCAACTATTTTTTATTTTTCAATTAAGGTTCTATCAGTACTCTATGGTTTTACATATTATTTTTATTCGAAAACAAGGGAGGCACTTGCGTAGGACACTGAGGAGTCCTGATGATTCATGCATTGCGATGATTGTGCGTACTTGAGGAATTGAAGGGACATTTTTGGAGCGTTTGGCTGGCTCCGCAGTTTAGCTATCGCCTGTAACAAGTATTTAATCATTTGTTTATTTGAAAAAAAATATTTAATATAATGAGAACGGTCGTCGAGTAGCAACTTGTACCGGTTTTCAACGTGGTATAGCCACGCTGCAGACATTTTAAAGTTGTAGCACATATGGGTCGGCTAGGCCGGGGTAAAATACCAGCTTAATGATGCTGTGTTTCGTATGGTGAGTGTAGAGAACCGGAGACCCTTTTTACTAAAAACGAGGCATTCTATCTAAGTCCTCACGCATTCTGATCAGCCTTAGTCCTCATGCATTTTGATGCTTAATCGAGGATATGTATGTCTATAAACCACAGCATACACTTACCATCAGGTGTACTGTGTGCTCACTTGTCACCCTAATTCTATACAACAAAATAAAAAATTCGTAAGCGAAGGGTAAGACGGTCCCCTACGAGATGGAGTGACGACCTAGAATAGAATAGAATAGAATAGAATAATTTTTTATTCAATATTGATTATTACATAATTCTTATTGAAAGTCATTTTTTATTTACCACTGGTTCGGGAAATACCTCTGTCCTGGGAAGAACCAGCAAGAAACCCAGCGGGACTTTTTTTTTTCAAACATATTTCACTTAACAATAATTTCATTTATACAATTTTTAAATGATTTTTAATAGAACCAGCATGGTGGCGATCACCTTATTCCCAGGGGTTATTTTCATTCATGTATTCCTTGATATTATAATAACCCTTTTTGTACAGTTTTTCTTTAATTAAAACTTTTAAACTTGTTTATTGATAAACTTTGAATATGTTCTGGGATTTTGTTGTAAAAGCGTATACATTGCCCCATAAATGAATTACTGATTCTGTGGAGTCTAGTAACTGGTATTACAAGCTTATGTTTGTTCCTAGTGTTTAAAGAATGCACATCCTTATTCTTATTAAAGCTATTTATGTTTTTATGTACATACATTAGATTTTCATAAATATATTGCGATGCCAAAGTTAATATGTTTATTTCTTTAAATTTTTGTCTGAGGGACTCTTTACAATTTAGGTTATAAATCGCCCGAACGGCTCTCTTTTGCAAAACAAATATAGCTTCAATATCAGTCGCATTACCCCATAGCAAAATTCTTTAAGACATTACGCTATGAAAGTAACTAAAATACACTAATCTAGTTGTCTCAACATCTGTGAGACTTCTAATCTTTCTTACAGCATATGCTGCAGAACTAAGTCTGCTTGCTAATTTAGATATATGGGGGCCCCATTGAAGTTTCGCGTCAATAGTAATACCGAGAAAAACAGTGGTATCCACAAGACTCAACTCCTCCCCATTTAATAGCACATTGGTATTCGAATGTTTTACATTAGGTATTGTAAATTTAATACACTTTGTCTTATTGCCGTTCAAGAGCATATTGTTGGCGTTAAACCAATGTACTAATTTCGATAGAGCATTATTTACATCGTCATAATTAATTAACTGCCGTTTGAGTTTGAAAATTAAAGAGGTATCGTCAGCAAATAATACTATATCGTGATTGTCCCCTACAAGACAAGGTAAGTCATTAATATAGATTAAAAACAGGAATGGGCCAAGAATCGAGCCCTGAGGAACGCCCATTGATACTACCGATCCGGAGGAACCTTTACCATTTATCACGACTTTTTGAGTTCTGTTACTTAAATATGAAGTAATAAGTCTAAGCGCCAAATTTTTTACACCGTAATGTTGTAGTTTCCTGATTAATGTTTCATGATGAACACAATCGAAAGCCTTGGAAAGATCACAGAAAACACCTAAGGCATCCTGTGAATTCTCCCAGGCATTAAAAATATATTTCATAAGCTCAACGCCAGCATCAGACGTCGAGCGACCCCTTGTAAATCCAAATTGGTTTTTATGAAGTAATTTATTTGTATTAAAAAAAATTAACAATTGATCCAAAATAATTTTTTCAAAAATTTTACTAAGAGTTGGTAGTACAGAAATAGGTCTAAAATTAGCGGGGTCCAATGTACTACCAGATTTAAATAAAGGTATTACTTTACTATACTTCATTAAATCAGGAAACACACCAGAATCGATACAAGTATTAAAAATAATAGCAAGATGAGGTGCAATTAAATCTATTATGGACGCAATAACTGTCACGGAAATCCCCCACAAATCTGCGGTTTTCTTTACATCAATGGTTTTGAAGTATTTTACAATATCTTGCGGTAATACTTTTTCAAATCTAAATTCTTTTAAACAGATATTAACATTCTGTTTAAGTAATGACTCGGCGACAGTTGGAGAAGAATTCAAAGACTCTGTTGTCAAAATAGGAATATCAGTGAAATATTTCTCAAACACCGCTGCGACTTCTTGATTTGATTTAGTCAATTCATTGTTAATTTTTAATTGATAGTTTGAATTACGAGGTTTTTCATTACCGGTTTCGCTGTTAATTATACTCCACGTCATTTTAATTTTATTCTTAGCCGTCTTAATTTTGTTGCTAATATGTAACGATTTGGCTGTGGAGCAAACTTTTTTAAACATTTTAGAATAATTTTTGACATATTCTTTAAAAGCATCAGAAGGATTATATGATCTTTCATGGTAAAGGTCATATAACCTTCGTCTGCTTTTATGAATTCCCACTGTCCTCCTTATAAAAAGTCTGCATTGTTCTTATAAGAAAGCGAAGGAAGGTTTTTTACCATATTACTTCTAAATATCTCCAGGCGTTTTGCATTAATAGGAACAAACACAATTTTCTCAATTTCCTGTTTTTTGTGCATATAAGGTAATGAAACCAGTTGTCCACAGTGATCTGAACTAAGTTTTTGAATTATTGATTTGTTGATTGGTACAACACCTAACCTGGTAAGAACCTGGTAACCTGGTAAGAAATTGCAAGAAGGCGATGGATGCAGGTGGCTGAGAACCGTGTTTTTGTGGCATTCCTTGAGAGAGTTCCATATTCAGCAGCGGACTGGTGAAGGGTACAATCTTTAACGCTATTAAATTGCTGGACACAAAATAAAATAAGCTGAGGGTAGTTTTTAAAATTATGTTTTAACTTTTTAATTCCCGACGCTTTCGACGTTGACGTTTAATTCATGAGTGCAGTAAAACACCCAAAACATTGGGAATTAAAAAGTTAAGCAATGTTTATATAAATTCTAATACCTGCAATAGCACTCCGATGGGATGTCGGCCGCATATGGTGTTACCATATTTGTTGAGGTAGTCGGTGAACGCGCGTGGGTCCATCTTCTCTATGATGTCCATACCCTGGAAGTCACGAAATTCTTGTTAAAAGCAAAAAATTCAAATAACTAACTCTACTGTTGAACATGCCAAGTCTTTAGAAAGAAAGAAAGTTTATTTAGTAACACATTACAGAAATTTGCTTACACCGTTAACATTATTTTAGATTTGGTAAATGCTTACTAACTCAACTACCATTACTAAGTAGCTCAGCATAGTCTTGTTGGTGACGGAGTACTTACACGATGATCTTCCGTGGGTGCCAAAGAATATTGAACAAAAAAATAAACGTAACAGTATACATTATTATGGATTTTATATAATATCTCCATATTTATCATAGCTGCCACAATAGACAGGCGGGTTGCAACTAAACGTAGTGATTAAGTTTTTAATATTTTTAGTTGTTATGGGAAAGACGCTGCTGCCTTTCTCCTTTTTTCAGTTCCCTCTGTCGTAGACGGGCGGGTCTCACAGATCACACTCACTGAAACGAAATGATCCATTTCAATGATGGTCTATCATAATCTATCAAAGACCCGGTTCGTGAAACGAATCAATACTTGAATGATCGGGTCAATAGAAATTAACGAATGACAATTTTTTTTATAGTTTTTCAACAGTGATAGAGCCACGCGGCAGCTTTTGCTGTCGCACTGATTGGCCGGCTCGAACCGGGGTGGTACCACGACCTCACAGAATACCAGCGTGAAGTAGAGGTTTACCTCTGCGTTTTGCTTGGTGAGTGCAGGTGGCCGGAGGCCCTTTTTACTGGAAATGAGGCATTCCATCTTAGTCCTCACGTGTGACAACGTATCTGCATTTTAATTCGCAAACGAGGATAGATGTAGATGTCTATGGGCCGCAGCAACCACTTACCATCAAGTGGACTGTGTGCTCATTTGTCACCCTTATCCTATAAAAAAAAAGTTTAAGGGTGACAAACGAGCACACAGTCCACTTGATGGTAAGTGGATGCTGTTGCCTATAGACATCTACATCTATCCCCGTTTGCGGATCAAAATGCAGATATGTTGTCACCCGTGAGGACTAAGATGGAATGCCTCGTTTCCAGTAAAAAGGGTCTCCGGTTTTCTACACTCACCATACGAAACACAGCAGCATTAACCTGCTATTTTACTCTGGTATTCTGTGAGAGTTTGGTCCTACCCAGGACGAGCCAACCCATTCGTGCTGTAACCACAATATATGGTTCCACCACGTAAAAGCACTGCTAGTGTCTATAGACTATAGAGTAGTGACTTAAATTTACGTACACTATCGGGTGGAATAAGTTCGTTCACCGTTACAGCGTGTCAGAAGTCCGACTCCATAAAATTTGTCTCAAAGGAAGTGGGGGGGGGGATATATGCCATAGTTGCCATGCTTTGCAGGCAGGATGGTAACCGCAATTAATTTTCTAGTTGTTATATGGAAAAAGCTGCCGAGATGGGCATCTCGGGGTTTGTTTCCCCTCTGTTGCCTTTTACGAATCCCACGGGACGTATTGGATAACGGATATTCACAAGTTCGTTTATCAATTCAGTTGTATAAACAATATAAGTGAAAACTTCAAGCTTCGAAAGAATGAGACGAATGCTATATACGTTATTCGAGAGACTAAGACGATGTATATGTTTGTCTCTTTTTAATGTCGCTTTTTCGTTTCATCGAGTTTCCAATCACAACCATTCTATAGAAGTTTTCACTTTAAAAACATAACCCACCTGTTTATCCAACCACTCGATGCTCTGATAGATGTGTCCCCGCGAGGAGTCGCGCCACGTGTACCGGAAGCGTGAACCCCAATGACAGAAGTCGGAGGAAATCACCAGCAAATTCTGTGGGTCCGCCAAATACGGGGCCAGGATTGCACCGTATCTGGTGATGACAGTACGTTTTTATTATGTAGTGCCGCTCTTCGTGGTGGTTTCAAAACCGCAGATATGAATTATAATCAAATATGATCTCTCTCTCTCTCTCTCTCTATGTTTATGTGTGCGTGTGTACAGTACCGTATGTGACGAATGCGCACGTGCACGTGCGTTCGCGTGCGTGTATGCGTACGTGTGCGAGCATGCGTGCGTGCGTGCGTGTGTGTGCGTGCGTGCGTGCGTGTGTGTGTGTGTGTGTGTGTGTGTGTGTGTCCGCGATGATCCGGCTATTTGCGAATACGGATAGCCGGATCATCACCAATTTAAAGTATTGTAACATAACAGCTAAAGTAATGTTTTGTTTTGTAAAATAGTATATTAAACAGTACTTACTTCGCTTCTTTTTCTGGTGTTAACGATCCAACCAAAATTGGTATGATCGTAAAACCGGTTTTGTACCTGAAATTGTGTTGTTCGGTAGATTATAAGAAAATGTTTTTGTATTCATTATAAATTACTTATATATTATAAATAATACTTATTGAAAGTCATTCTTATGTTTAATTTACCACTGATTCGGAAAATATCTCTGTCCTAGGAAGAACCAGCAAGAAACCCAGCGGGACATTTATTTTTGAAAAAAAGAACAGTTTACAATTATTTATTAGGTTACACAACTAACTACACAACAATTAGAAATAGCTTGGTAGTGACCATCTTATTCTCAGGAGGTATTATTATCCATAAAATCCTTAATATTATAATAACTCTTTTTATAAGAATTTTGTGGCTCAATTTTTTTGCTAACCGTACAAGGAAACTCAAAGTCACTTCGCCTGCGATGGAAAAGGCTATAACCTTAAACTTTTCTACTGCCTCGGCCACACACATCGCGATAGAATTATCGCGATAAAACTTCACTTTGGGCCAACCGCGAAGGTGCCTGGCCACACTGCGCATTATAAATTTAATCGCGCTAACCACACGCTAAATCCAAAATGGACGCCACTGTCAATTTGTGTTGTATAGCAACTATGGAGTGTAGAGTAGAAGGAGAACCATCTTATAAGGTGCGAAAGTTGAAAAAGTGTCCCACTATATACTGAAAATAGAGGTTCCAAATCCTACCACAATAGCGCTGGCGTCTGAAAAACTACGATATGAATATAGCTGTTGTAGACGGAGTGAAGTCAGCTGAATTCAAATATTTATAAAAATTTCATGACTAGATTAGTTAGTAAAATGCCAGTATACCAAACCTCAACTATTTATGTAGTACAAAACCAAGCGGATTGGTCGGTCCTTTTTTATTTCTCCATCTTATTCTAATTAATTTTGGCGCTTTTTTTTTAATTTATCCTATGCTACTGCAGCGCCACCCTTATTGGACGCGTTTTTAGGGACACTTTTCATATACAGAGATGGTCCTCCTTCTACTCTACACTCCATAATAGCAACGAATAATTATTTATCGTGTCAGTTTAAAAAAAATAAGAATAAATATATAAACAATATCGAATCGCTACGCACGATGTCTGCGTGGGCAGACTGAAGTATGGCCGCACACGCGAAGTTCATCGCGATAAAACCCTTTGAAGTGCGATAATTTACCGACATAGCGAAGCGATGTGCTTGCGACTTCGCACGAAGTGACGAAGTATTCACGAAGGGACGGCCATTATATACATTGCGATAACGCGAATATTTGCGCTATCGCGTTGTGTGTGGCCGCGGCATTCGGGATAACATCCGTAACGAGAATATCCGTGAAAAAATAAGTGTAACTGACATAATCCAGCAGATCAAGGCTGAAGTAGTAATAGGTCGGCCATATAGCTCAAAGACCTGGTTGTCGCTTTGGAGGAAAGTGTATACAATGGAAGCCTCGTACTGGCAAACGAAGTGTTGGGACGACTACCTACTTGATGATGTGAACCTGTGAAACGACCTGTGAAACATGCATGCAGTAGTCGATGGATGCAGGTGGCTCAAGACCATCTTTGTAGCAACCCATGGGGGAGACCAATGTTCAGCAGTGGACTTGTGATGGGCTGAAGCGATAGTGTGTATTTTTTTTTAAACGGCGGTGGATTAAATTAAAGACGGCAATTGATTGAATGTATGAATTTGAATCTACGTATTGTGATGACAGCCAGTTAGTTGCATGTTGCATCACTTTACGTGAGAATGAATGATCCTAAAGCTTTATTTTACATTAGAAATTACGACTATGTAAGGGAAATTAGTCTTTAAACCTAAATAATAAGGGTCAATATCCCCCTGTCAAGCATACGTCCTTAAAATATTTTTTAATCCTTAAGTTTCAGGTTTCCTCACGGGATCACAAAATTAGTATGTATAAAACTGACTTACTCTTCCATCACTTTAGCAATGTAAGGGAGGTGCATCTCGATGGAGTGCTCATCTTCGTCGGTCTGCACGTCCATCCATTCAAACTGACGTGTCGCTTCTAGCTCCGCGTATACTGTAATACACGGGTGAATTGTGAACACACGTCAGTGCAGTCATAAACACAATATATTTTTTATCCGTTCGTTCGCTATTTCTATACTGACTCGTTGTTCTAGTGGTCGTACACGCGACTGCTGACCATGTGGTCCAGTGTTCGAATCCCGAGTCGGACCAAAAAATCAGTTATTGAGATTTTCTGACAAGAAAATTTTAGATAGCTGTCTCATCGGACTATGAGAGTGAGGGGTGAGTGAATAGAGAGTACATCTGTACTTGCGCACACACACGTGGTCTATAATTCTGTGCTGCGCAGATAGTCTCCGTTGAGACTGACCGCCGTGACCGAAATTCGCTCTGGGGGACATTATTTATTTTTAATATACGTCCTACTAGACACTAGCCTCCTCTCATTCCACCTCTGAGGGCTATATTCGGCAAGGAAGAGGTGCTCCACGATGACTCAAATGCGTGTTTGGAGACCCAACATGTCTTCACAATGTTATCCTGCACGATCGAGAATGTGGCATATCGGTACTTAAAATTGCAAGTAACAATTTCAAGGACGCTTGGAGCTAGCACTGCTAGTAGACAGGGTCATTTCGCAATATACGGCTTTGCAAAGAAGGTTCAGGGTAAGTAATATAGGCAAACGGTATAGAAAACATCGTTAAACAAATCTCAAACATTTAGTCCTTTTTATCTTTTAAATTAAAATGCGTGGCAATGCATAATTTTAACTGATTTTTGATTGATTATTCACGCACACGTAAGGGTCGATCTATCGGCGAAAACGTTGTGAATTGAGTCGCACAGAGAAGAGCGCGCGTACGGGTAGTTGTTGCCCATAAATCACATTCAATTTGGGATAATTTGAAATAAAAGTAGAAACCTTATTTACACGTATTTTCAAAAAATGCAATAACGGTATAACATAATTTATATATTTGAACTTAAGTTTAAAATTTAGCTACTTATTTAAATATAATCACGTACAATACTCGACGCTATGAGCTTTTATCGTGGCTTTGCTCGGGTGGACACAGTGCATAAAAATCATTAGTGTCGTTATATATAATTTCGCCTATACTTTATGTGACGTATACTAGACACAGCAGTCATTGACTAACATGTGCTTATTGATAACATTTAAATATTTCACTTACTCTGCTTGTCTATGGTAAGATCATAGAGCGGTGTCTGGTACTTGTCGAGGGAAGAAAGGGCGCAACCACTGAGCCTTACGTGGTGGGAGGGGCCTAAAATGAAGATCCGTTTGCTGAAAGGAGACGGATCAGATTAAAAACAAATTGTTGACAACATTTTAAGATTAATATTAAAAAGATCTAACGGCTTTCGATAGATGCAGTTTTGTTTAAAAATATCACAGAAAATGTAGATTTCTATATACACCTGGTGTAAAGACATGCCAAATATGCATACCGATGACTGGAGGACAGCGTCAAAGGGGTATGAAAGTCCTCAGTAGCTTGCTTTTACGTTGATACTAGTGTTATCTCATAGTCATTAAAAACACTATTTTCCCCACTTTTTAGACTTTTTATTCAAGAGATGGCGCCACTGCTGCTGGCTATCAAAGTTTCGAAATACTGCGGAATATATACGTAACAACTTTTAAAGTATTAAGCAATTCAAACCGTGATCATTTTAAAGATGCTAATAAAAAGTTATTTATAGCAAATTAGATAATAGTTTCTAATTGAAAACATTTTCTTTTAATTTTTTTAAATGTACAAAATAATACTGAAGTTGATAGCGCCCTCTAGTGCATTTTTAGGTAATTTATAATCCCAACGCCACCTATAAGAGCGTAGAAGAAACTTCCCTCGTTTTGTCTCCTAATAATTTGTCAGAGCGGCTCATCTATGCTCTATATTGTATATTATCTATGGTTGCAGCCATAAGTTGGCACCTGTGTTTACAAAGAGTGACTTAAGGAATCATGCTTCGCTACAACTCTAGAACTCTGAATGAGCCAAAAACTAATGTAGGTAATAGCGATAAAAATACACGAAGTTAATCTAGAAATCAATGTCTCTGGTTAGTAGCTTATATAGGCGGTGCAATATACGACATGAGAAAAGTAAAGAAATTTTACAATTTTCGAAACGATATAGTTTTTTTTTTATAGGATAAGGGTGACAAACGAGCACACAGTCCACCTGATGGTAAGTGGTTGCTGTGGCCCATAGACATGTACATCTATCTTCGATTACGAATCAAAATGCAGATGCGTTGGCACCCGTGAGGACTAAGATGGAATGCCTCGTTTCCAGTAAAAAGGGTCTCCGGTTCTCTACACTCACCATACGAAACACAGCAGCGTTAAGCTGCTATTTCACGTTGGTATTCTGTGAGAGCGTGGTCCTTCCCCGGTCGAGCCGACCCATTCGTGCTACAACTATACTACTAATAGCTGCAGCATGGCTCTTCCACGTATGAAATACACGTATAGTCATTTGTGGGCTGCATTATTGCGCATATTAATGTTACTGTACTACCTGTGTTTAATATATACAATGAAGCTGTTAGCTGTTCCACTTTGAATAAATAAATAAATAAAATTACTTACACTACAACAGGGCTAACTTGTCTGTAGGCGTACGCTGCGCACGCACCGCAATACGAATACCCAGCATGCCTGTAAATATGTATGCAAAATTGAAAGACAGTAAAGGCATGAGGATGAGGAAGCTCAAGGTCGCTCAGCGAGCTATGGAGAGGGCCATGCTCGGAGTTTCTCTGCGTGATAAACTCAGAAATGAGGATATCCGCAGTAGAACCAGAGTGACCGACATAGCCCAACGGATTAGTAAGCTGAAGTGGCAATGGGCCGGCCATGTAGCTCGAAGAACCGACTACAGATGGGGAAGAAAGGTTCTCGAGTGGCAGCCTCGTACCGGCAGGCGAAGTGTAGGGCGTCCCCCCACTAGATGGAGTGACGACCTAGTAAGATATGCAGGAAGTCGATGGATGCAGGTGGCTCAGGACCGTGCTTTGTGGCATTCTTTGGGGGAGGCCTATGTTCAGCAGTGGACTTGTGAAGGGCTGTAATGATGATGATGAAAGGCATATATATATTTACCGTGTAGTGGGGATGTAAAACATACACTACCCCATATCATCCCGTAGTACACCAAAATAAAAGAGAAACTGAACCAGGAGTTTTGCAGCAGCATCTTCCTGATGAACAGCAGTATAAAAAAAACTGTTACCTGTACTGTTAGCGTGGCAACTAATGCAAATATCCCCCTACGAGACAATCTATGGCAAAAACCTATGTTCAGCAGTGGGCAATGGTAAAGTCACCTATGTATATTCCACTGTGGGCAACAAGCTTTTAACTCTGAGAGGATTATGGAGTCGTCAGTCCTCCGCGCTGCTCCACTGTATGTTGGCGGGTTTAACATTTTTTTTTATAGGATAAGGTGACAAACGAGCACACAGTCCACCTGATGGTAAGTGGTTGCTGTGACCCATTGACATCTACATCTATCCTCAATAAAGAATCAAAATGCAGATGCGTTTTCACCCGTGAGAACTAAGATAAAATGCATCTTTTCCACTAAAAAGGGTCTCTGGTTCTCTACACTCACCATACGAAACACAGCAGTGTTAAACTGCTATTTTACGCTGGTATTCTGTGAGAGCGTGGTCCTTCCCCGGTCGAGCCGACCCATTCGTGCTATAACTATACTACTAATATAGCTGCAACATGGCTCTACCATGTCCTCCTTCCTCAAGATGTTTTTCTTCACCGCCCAGCTAGAGGGTAATTTAGCATTTATAACTGCAATTTTCAATTAATAATGTTTGGGTTTCTACTGTTATAAAAAAGGCGCGAATATTCTACTCACGGCGCTATGATAGCCCTCGCCGGGCCGTGTGTGAGGTCCGCCTTGGAGAGCCAAAGGTCCAGTTGCCGGGAGAGTTCATTTCCTGCACAAATACACTTTATGTTCATCTTTTTTCTGTTGAGCGAAAATTTGTATATAAAGCGTGGTGGTGGTGGTTATGGAGTAATATTGGTTTCGAAACTAAAACTTTTCGGCACCGATTTCAGAAGGATGTGGAAATTATTTAATTATTCTTATTTCTTTGAACACTACTTTTACCTTTTATTAATAATGAAAAATTAAAAATGTTGTACAACCGACTACAATATACAAGATGTCCCAGAACGTAACGATCAATCGAAAGGGGGTTGTAGACCATGAAAGACTGTTCAAAAAAAAATTAAGTCCTATACCCAAGTTGCGTGGTTTAAAAGATAAAGGGTGATTTATAAATTTTCCAGAAAATCACTTTACGTCAATATTTTTGATGCAAATGAGAACCAATTTTAATTTTTTTCTGTTTTGTATTGCTACTTTGATTGCCTAGTATACCTGCTATTTTATTTTTCAGTACCTATTACGGTTTGGTAGAAATAAATGCATAAAAATTCGTAAATTTGTAAAAATTTAACATTAGTTTTATCGAGCAAGTTGGACCCTCCACCCTGTAAAAAAATGTACCCACAAGGACTTGGCAACTATATTCAAAAGTTCATCCATTTGATTTCAAAATAGTATAATACTTGGTACTTTTATTTAAATTATTTGTGCTATAACATTTTTCTCGCAGAGGGTAGATTTTGTGCAAATTACTCAATTAAATATTTTTTTAAATGATTCGTCCGTTCGATTAATGTACAGAAAAATAATTCGTTTTCACGCTGAATTGGCCGATTTCGGACCTAATATCCATAGAAAAGCAGTTCATTTTTTTAATCCAATTTTGGTATTAAACAAAACATATTCAAAACTATTGCCGTGTCAAGAATATCCACTACCCCATATCCTCCTGTGGGCGTCGTAAAAGGCGACAAAGGGAAACAGGCGGGAGATGGGCAGCAGCATCTTCCTGATAATAGCCAAAATTACAATAAAAAAACTGCGGTTGCCAACCCGCTCGCCAAGCGTGGCAACTATGGCAAATACCCCCCAATGATCAAAACAACAAACAGACGGCCCCCAGTCCCCGCTATTCCTGGCTACGGTGGCGACCATGGTAACGGCGGGGCAGGGGGTGCTAAGAATCTCCGGTGGAGGTTCGGTTGCCACCTACGACGACTCGACCTGGCAACGTACAACGTACGCACCCTGAGGACTGACGAGAAGATCGTGGAGCTGGAAGAAGAGATAGACAAGTTACGCTGGCATATTATAGGATTATTCGAAGTCCGAAGAGAGGGGGAGGACACGGTAATCCTCGAATCCGGCAACTTGCTCTATCACCGGGAGGGCAACCATCTGTCCCAAGGAGGTGTCGGATTTATCGTCCACAAGTCTCTCGTTAACAACGTTGTAAAGATCGGGAGTGAGTCGTCGAGGGTTGCGTACCTTATACTCAGAATCACCAAACGGTATTCGCTGAAGGTCATACAGGTTTACGCACCAACCTCGGCACACCCCGATGAGGAGGTGGAGGAAATGTATGAGGATATCTCTAGAGCCATTCATTCCTCCAAAACCCAATATACGGTGTTAATGGGAGACTTCAATGCAAAACTAGGCACAAGAGAGAACGGTGAGCTGAAAGTAGGGAAATTTGGAATAGGGCAACGGAACCCAAGGGGCCAGCAGCTGGCCGACTTCATGGAGAAAGAGGGGCTCTTTATTATGAACTCTTTCTTCAAGAAGCGGCCCCACAGGAAGTGGACCTGGTCGAGCCCCGACGGTTCGACAAAAAATGAGATTGACTTCATTATGACGACCAGACGACAACTGTTCAGTGATGTCTCAGTGATCGCGAGGGTGAAAACCAGCAGCGATCACCGAATGGTTAGAGGCACACTGAACCTAAATGTTAAGTTGGAGAGGTCTCGTCTGATGAAGTCAACGCTCCGTCCCCCTCGTGCTCTAATCCAAAGTCCCGAAAACTTTCAGCTCGAGTTACAAAACCGTTTTCAGTGCCTAGAAGACTGCAATGAAGTGGACGATATGAATGAAAAGCTCGTGGAAACTGTCCATGCGGTCGGAGCTAAGTTCTGCAAGACCCGCCGCAGAAGAACACAAAAACTCTCCAATCACACTCTCAATCTCATCGCTGTTAGACGGGAGATGAGGCTACATTCTTCAACAGATTTGACAGCATACAGGCAACTGAACACACAGATCTCCAAATGCATGCGGCAAGACTTACGCAACTTCAATACATCTCGTATTGAAGAAGCGATCGAGCGGAACCAAGGCTCCAAAGTCTTTGCCAGAGATCTGTCTGCCAGAAAGAGCCAACTGTCAAAGCTGAAGATATCCCGGACGTCAGTCTGAGCGAGATTAGAATGGCTCTCCAGCACCTTAAAAACGGCAAGGCGTCAGGCGAGGATGGAATTACAGCGGAGCTTCTGAAAGCGGGTGGAAGACCGGTACTTGAAGTCCTTCAGAAGCTCTTTAATTCCGTCCTCCATGGTGGCATTACACCGGAGGCGTGGAGCAGAAGTGCGGTGGTCTTGTTCTTCAAGAAAGGTGACAACGCTCTCTTGAAGAACTACAGACCGATTTCCCTTCTGAGCCGCGTCTACGTGCTGTTTTCGAGAGTCATTACGAATCGTCTCGCGCGCAGACTTGACGACTTCCAGCCTCCCGAACAAGCCGGTTTCCGAAAGGGCTTTAGCACCATAGACCACATACATACCCTACGACAAATTGTACAGAAGTCCGAAGAGTACAATTTGCCACTATGTCTGGCGTATGTGGACTATGAGAAAGCCTTTGATTCCGTCGAAATTTGGGCGGTGCTGCAGTCCTTTCAGCGGTGCCAAGTTGACTGTCGGTATATCGAAGTGCTGAAGTGTTTGTACAGTAGAGCTACGATGGCTATCCGAGTACAGAACCAGAGTACGAAACCTATCCATCCAATTGCAGAGAGGTGTAAGACAGGGTGACGTTATATCCCCGAAACTCTTCACCGCTGCATTGGAAGACGTTTTCAAGCTTCTGGACTGGAAAGGATACGGTATTAACATCAATGGCGAGTATATCACTCACCTTCGATTTGCCGACGATATAGTCCTCATGGCAGAATCGCTGGAGGAACTAAGCACTATGCTCAATGACCTCAATAGTGTCTCCCAACGGATAGGTCTTAAGATGAACATGGACAAAACAAAGATTATGTTTAATGTCTATGTCACACCTATGCCGGTAGTTGTTGGGAGCACTAAGCTCGAAGTTGTTGACGAGTATGTTTACCTGGGACAAATAGTCCGACTAGGTAAGTCCAACTTCGACCGAGAGGTCAATCGACGGATTCAACTCGGCTGGGCAGCGTTCGGGAAGCTACGACACATCTTCTCGTCAGAAATACCTCAAAACCTTAAAACAAAATTGTACAACCAGTGCGTGTTGCCAGTGATGACTTACGGAACTGAGACGTGGTACTTCACTGCTGGCCGTATGAGGAAGCTCAAGGTCGCTCAGCGAGCTATGGAGAGGGCTATGCTCGGAGTTTCTCTGCGTGATAAACTTAGGAATGAGGATATCCGCAGTAGAAGCAGAGTAACCGACATAGCCCAACGGATTAGTAAGCTGCAGTGGCAGTGGGCCGGCCATATAGCTCGAAGAACCGACAACCGATGGGGAAGAAAGGTTCTCGAGTGGCAGCCTCGTACCGGTAGGCGAAGTGTAGGGCGTCCCCCCACAAGATGGAGTGACGACCTGGTAAGACATGCAGGAAGTCGATGGATGCAGGTGGCTCAGGACCGTGCTTTGTGGCATTCTTTGGGGGAGGCCTATGTTCAGCAGTGGACTTGTGAAGGGCTGTAATGATGATGATGATGATTCAAAACTATAATACATACGATGTTTCTCAGCTTTAGTTTGTTATGATGGATAGGAGTATGTGAGTGCAAGCGAGACAGAAGATATGGAAGTGACTAGGTCTATTCATGTAGGTAATCCCGGTAACCCGCCCCCTTTGGTTTCTTAAGAATTAACTGATTTTGACCCAACATGGGTTTTGAACTCGAGACCACACGTTCAGCAGTCGCGGTTATGACCACTAAACCAATGAGGTAGCAAGTCATATACGAGTATCTTACATAACACCGAGCTTGTATTGCCCGCAGAGTTAACCAGAAGTGAGCCTATAGTACACCCACATTTTTTCAATTGTGTTTAAGTCCCATGTAATAGAGGGCGAGCCTATAGCCAGCATCCGGGTACAAATTCAGACTCCGGCCTGCTACTGAGAAATTTCTAATGGGAAAACCCAATAACACATTACCCGCCCTGAGAATCGCACTCAAACCCAGGACGTCACGCTTAGCAGTAGCGCTTGCGACCGCTAGCCCAGAGGCAGTCGCTGTTACTGAAGAAAAAAATTAATAAAACTATACTAAATTATAATTACTAAAGTTATATTTATTTTTTGTTACAGATATTATCTGATATCACTAATAATCCTGAAAACAAGTCTTGCTTGAATGTTAAGACCTTTTTTGAATCCGATGAATTCGCTCATCAAAAATGTGCTAGTCTAAAAAGAGACAATGTAAATTACAATGTCTCACCCTTAAACTCGGATGAATCGGACGCAGATGTTAGTGACCAAGATGCAACGTATGACCATCAAATTAAAAAAAAAGAAACTGATACCAGTATACCCTGTGTCGCGGCGTTTATCGTCATCTAGTTCTAGCAGCTCATCGTCATCTAGTTCTAGCAGCTCTTCATCGACAGAGTCATTATCTCCTTCCGTAAATTCCAATCCTGAGCCAGAAAATTTTATACCCGCTCGTCCAGACTTTAATACTTTTAACAATCCGGACGCTACAGCTAATGAACAATCAATTGAGGCACAGAGAACAAGTTCAATTGAAGAGATGGCAGTAGGCCAAAGTAACATTGAAGAAGAAATGAAGTTTCGCAAGAAGAAATGTAGGAAGCGCACTAGTAATTCTAAAAATTGGAGACAAAACATAAATAGAGTACTAAGAAATACTGGTCATACTTGTGTATTTAAGAAAAAAAATCGTTCCACCTCGTGAAGTGAAGCAACCTTGCACAGATTGTTGCAGAATTTAATGTTCTGAAAAGTTGACATCCGTTCAGAGACAAGCTCTTTTTGAAGCTTATTGAAAAATTGGGGACGTTGACAAGCAGCAATTGTTTATAAGCTCTTATATGTCCAACGCCACGCCTATTCACTTTATTATGGATGACAAACCAATCCGAGTTTGTAAACAGTTTTTCATAGGAACACTAAATATATCCGATTACGTTATTCGCACAGTAAAACAAAAGTCTGATAAGCTTGGCACTATCCAAAGTGTTCAAAGAGGAAAACATAACAACCATCGTACTAATGATGAATCACTGATTTTAGACATAAAAACGTTTATAGACTCTATACCAAGAATTGAGTCGCACTACACAATGCAAGCTTTTACTCGCGAGTATATAGATGGGGGAAAAGCATCACAGATCTTTTCAGACTTTAAAGAATGTCAAGAAAAAAACAATAAGCCCTGTGGTAAATATCGCACATTTTAAATGTATTAACTAAAGAATATAATATATAATTTTTTTATCCGCGTAAAGATCAATGTGACCTGTGTTTGCAGTACGTAAATTCAAAATGCGTGCCAGATTTGAAGCTCATTTAGATGAAAAAGCACTAAGTCGATAAGAAAAATACGATGACCGCTATAAAATAAATGAAAAAAAAGTTGTTTTTGGTCTACAAGCTGTTTTACAATCGCCAAGGGGCTATTCTACTTTAAATCCAAATTAAACAGTTATAACTTCACTGTCACGCTTCTTAACAAAAAAGTTGATGGCCAAATGAAAGACGCCTATACTGATGTACACTCTTATTTCTGGAATGAAACTGATGCCAAACATTGTGGTAACTAAATAGGCTCTGGTTACAGGATTGCTTTGAGAAGGTTTGTCGTGATTCAAGTGTTAAGTGACACTGACTTAAATTTCATTTTATATTCTGATAATTGCACTGGCCAGAATAAAAATAAATATATAGTGGCACTATATCTCTATGCGGTGACCCACCTAAATATAGAATCAATAACACATAAATTTCTAATCAAGGAGCACACCCAAAACGAGAGAGATAATATTCATAGTTTTATAGAAAAGGAAATAAAAAAGAACCTTAAATCAGGACCAATATACAGTCCCCATCAGTATGTAACCATAATTAAAAATGCAAAAAAAAAACGGGCCGAAAGTTCTTAGTACATGAATGCAACTATGATTCATTTTTGGACTTAAAAAAACTTCAAGAAGACTGTGGATACAATTTCAATGAAACTGAAGACAAAAACCACTTATCATGGAACGATATAAAAATCTTAGTGTGAAAAAAGTGAACCGTTTGCATTTTTGTGAAAACATCATACAAATATAAAGAATTCATGAAAATATGCTTAAGAAACAAATAGGGACATTCCGATATTAGTAAATACGAATAGGTACTCGATACTTTTGTTCGATACCAAGTACTAATAGCATCGAATCAATCTTCCGATACTTACTCGGTATCGAAACAAAAGTACTTGGTATCGAATAGGGAAGCCGAACCCGTCAGACTTCATCCGAGCCGAGACCGAGAGAGAAAGCCGCCATTACACTAAAATTGTCACTGGTCAGTCAACACTAGCAGTGTTCAGCATTCCACAAGTGATTGTTTACGATTACGTTACGAGTAATTTTAGTTATTGTAGTCATCGGTTTATTGTTCCAATGTTATCATGGCACCACCAAAATCATTAATATGGACATATTTTACCCAAACAAACGAAACAACTGCAAAATGTAAACAATGTTTTAAGTCGGTGAAATATTGTGGCAATACGTCTAATTTATTCAAGCATTCTAAAACTCATGGAATTACTGTGGATAAAGGCAAATTACAGAAAAAAAACCAGATAAAGGGACAAACGAAAGGTAGGATCTTCTACTTTTCACTAATTAATTTCGTTAGGTTAGGTTCATAATAGTTCGTTAGTTCATTGGTTGGAACTATTCGATGTTATCTAAAGTGGCAGGGCAGAATAGATCGTTGTGGGGCTTGAAACATTTGCTACGTTTATTTCATTAAAAAAAATCTAAAAGTATCGATATCAGTAATTATCGATACATTAGGAGTATTTGTATGAGTAGTATCGAAAAATGACTTGAGTACTACTGATATGAGTAGGTGTATCGACACGGCGACCGGCGGCGAACAAATATTGCATGACACAAAACAAGTGAAAAAAGCATAAAAAACGCCTATTTTTTATGCTTTTTTCACTTGTATAGACCTAATTAAGTTTAGTTGACATCAAACATCAGTTACAAACGGAAGGATACTTGTTTTTAGTGGGTAACTACGTGTTTTTGCGGCAGCTTTTGCTGTCGCACGGATGGGCCGGCTCGAACCGGGGTGGTACCACGACCTCACAGAATACCAGCGTGAGGTAGAGGTTTACCTCTGCGTTTCGCTTGGTGAGTGCAGGTGGCCGGAGGCCCTTTTTACTGGAAATGAGGCATTCCATATTAGTGCTCACGGGTGACAACGCGTCTACATTTTGATTTGGAATAGAAGATAGATGTATATGTCTATGGGATGCAGCAACCACTTACCATCAGGTGGGCTGTGTGCTCGTTTGTCACCCTTATCCTAGAAAAAAAAATCGAGAACCTTATTTTGGAAAAAAATAAAGTTTATGATTTATTGATATTTACAAATGTTAAATATTATTTAATGTTATACAAATGTAAAAGTAAATTCGATCTGAAAACGTATAATTAGTAAGAATAGCAAAACAAGTGTTTTCAAAAGGAAACAAACGCCGGCGCTATACGGCGGCGGATTGACAAAAGATTATTTATTAGCGAACTTTTTTATGAATGAACGGTTTCAAACTGTTTCAAGCAAAAATAAACCTTATACCATATCACAAGACCACATGAGTCATATCCAAAAAGTTCTACATATTTTTATATCTCGTACTCTCCTTTATGTGTCCTAGTAAATTTTTCGATTTTATTTTGCAAAAATAATATTGAATATTGTCCAAATTGTCTAACAATATACTAAACTAAACAATTCATTTGTAAACTGAGCAATTTTTTAACAATAATAGCCAAAAATACAATTTCATTTCATCAAAATCGCATAATCTACGAAAAAAATAAGTGTCCTAAATTGATTGCAGCTTTTAAAAATCGTTTTACCAATGATGTGCTTTTATTCTGCTGACCTAAACAAGCTACACCAATTAAAAATGAATGAACCTATTGATTTCATGCTTTTTAATTGATAAATGACTTGAATAACTATTACAAAAGCGTGTAAAACTGTGTCCTATTCATTGAACCATTTACTGACACTCATTTAATGACGCGAATTTCCACTTTTGCTTTTCAACAGAGCCGTGGTAGTTTTATGATATTAAATGTAGCAACATTGGCATGTATTTTTAACAGTGGTAGAGCCACGCGGCAGCTTTTGCTGTCGCACGGATGGGCCGGCTCGAACCGGGGTGGTACTACGATCTCACAGAAAACCAGCGTGAAGTAGAGGTTTACCTCTGCGTTTCTCTTGGTGACTGCAGGTGGCCGGAGGCCCTTTTTACTGGAAATGAGGCATTCCATCTTAGTCCTCACGTGTGACAACGCATCTACATTTTGATTTGTAATAGATGTAGATGTCTATGGGCCGCAGCAACCACTTACCATCAGGTGGACTGTGTGCTCGTTTGTCACCCTTATCCTATAAAAAAAATGTATCATAGACAAGTTGCCATACTGCCGTTTTCGTGACATTCATGTTTTCATATGGGTTCAGCGTGTGTGGAAAAAAAGTGTTACTTATTTTCAAGTGGAAAAAAGTGAGTAAGGAACATGTTACAATTTACATTACATACGAAAAAAACTAATTCATGAGATAATATCCTACCGAAGTTAATAATTTAATAATCTATAAAATTATAAGAAAAGTTAGGTTATAGCACCTCAATTTCTTGACACAATTTCATGACTTCCTGACGTCAGTAAATTGCAAAAAATGGTTAGGCCGAGTTCACATGGCAAAAATGAAAATAATTATGGTATTTTTTCTACTGTTTTGTGTCAATATATTTTTTCTATCATTGCATCTGTATTGCATCATTTTCAAATGTTTAGCAAAAACGTTTATTCATTTATTTTGTGAATATACCTAAAAAAACGCCACAAAAATAAAACATAATATTTCTTTATTTCATATCAAAAATAAAAAATAATTAACGTGCTACTTTATTTATTATACTGATTTATTTGTTTATTTTTATTTTGTTATACTGATTTTTTTGTAATTTTAGATGCCATTAACTGGCGCAGAACGCCAAAAACGGTATTTAGAACGGTTAAAAATAGAGCAACCGAAGAAGTATGAAGAAAAGCGAAAGAAACATCTTGATAAAGTAAAAAAGCGACAAAAGAAAATTGCAAATTTAACAGAGGAAGAAAATGAAAAAAAATGAAAAATGTTTATTTTACAGAAAACAACTACAACTCATTGAAGTATCCGTTGGTACCCACACTAGGTAATCCTGTATCGTGGGTACCTATTTAGCATTGACTATTTATGTTTAGTTTTAGCTTGGTTTACTTAATCACAAAATAGAAGAGAAAGAAGAAAAATCAGAGAAACAGAAGAAAAAACTATTCAAAGAAAAAAATGGCGTGAGGCAAATAAAAAAAGAAAAGATAAGAAACAGGAATTTTTACAAAAACAGAATGAGGAAAAACTAAAAAAAAGGAGAAATTCGAGCCGCTTTATACAGAAGTAAATTAAAAATAGAGAATGAAGAACTTCGTAAAAATGTCAAAGAACTTAATCGAAAAATTATTGCTCTTCAAAAGAAATTACCGTTGTAAGAAAAAGAATGAACAATTAAACAAATTAGTTAATGATCAAACAGATTCAAAGGATATGCAAGTATTGAGCGAACCGTTTTCAACTTATGATGAAGGATATACCAATAATGTGCAAACAGAAAGGACACCAGTTGCTACTCCGTTAAGCAAAACTATCTCTTTTATGGATTCTTTGTCATCACCAATTCCAGATATCGATAAAAATAAAATAAAGAAGAAAATTTTCGAGCTGAATGTATTATCAAATTCTCTTGAATCACAATACAAGAATACTAACACAAATGTATCAAAAGCGCAAATAAAAAACATTGCTGATAACGAGGTTACCAAAAAGTATCGCATGAAATCCAAGTTTTCACTGAAGTTAGGTCTCAAGGGAAGGATAAGGAATCGTCACGGGTCTAAAAACCCAAAAAACAGAATATTAGAACAAGAGATTAAGAATTTTTTCCTTCGAGATGACATAAGCCGCTCTACAGCAGGGCGAAGTGAAACCAGGACTTGGAATAAGATAAAAATGCAGAAACGCTTTTTGACAGATACCATACAAAAAATATCAATCAGAAGGAGGAAAAGCATCTCGAACAACTTTTGGGCGATATAAGCCGTTTTATGTAATAAGCCCTAATGTGAATGACAGAAACACTTGCCTGTGCACAAAACATACAAATTTACAATTTAAAGCAGATAAACTAAAAGCTTAAGGAATTCTGACAACAAACTCGCTGTCACAGCTTGTGAAGGAAGTTGCTTGTGACTGTAATTCCAAAATCTGCATGTATTCTTCTTGTGAGTTTTGTAAAGACAAAATGCCTGAAATGAACACTGAAATTAATGGCAAAAAGGAAATACGTTGGTACCAATGGATTTTGAAAAATCATGAATATGCCAAAGGCAAACCGGGATGTTCAAAGACTATTGTCACCAAGAGATATACAAAAATTAAATTACTGGAACTTTAGAAACTTTGGTAAAAAATTTCAAAGAAGAACTGCATATCTTCAAGCGTCACTATTTTAACATAGTAACTCAAGCTTCAGCATTCAAAGTGTGCAGAGAAACGATAAAAGAAGATGAGATTATTATAATTTGTGATTTCTCAGAAAATTTCACGTGCAAAATGTCTGACGAAATACAATCTGCTCATTTGGGCGCAAGCAAAAATCTATTTACTTTACCCACAGGGGTGATTTATTTGCAAGGAAACAGTCCTATCTCGTTTTGTACCATATCACCATCGCTTTCTCATGATCCTGGTGCGATTTGGGCTCATTTAAAACCGATCATTGAATACGCCAAGGAAAGATGTCAAATGGCACGAGTCATTCACTTTTTCTCCGATGGACCTTCGACCCAGTATCGCCAGAAAAAAACTTTTATTTATTTAACAAAATTATTGGTGAAAGTATCTTTGATTACGGCACTTGGTGCTTTTTCGAAGCTGCGCATGGCAAAGGCCCTGCAGACGGCGTAGGTGGTGCAGTTAAAAGGAAGCTAGACCAATTGGTTGCTTATAAACATGATATACCATCTGCAGAAGCTGCATACGATCTACTGAAAAAGCAAGAAACTGAAGTAAAAATATTTTATGTTCCGGAAAAAGATATAACCGCTATCTAAAAGACAATATCTGATAACCTAATACCTCTGACAGGAACGATTCAAGTTCATCAGATAATTACACAAAACTGTGATGGGTCGATTTTTTATAGGGATGTAAGTTGTTAATTGCGAATCTGAAAATAGGAGGCTTTGAAAATGTTATAATATAAGAAAACACCAACTGATTCGTAAAAAGGAAACCGTTACTAAAAAACGACCAGCAAACGACCGTGAAAACAGGAATAATTCAGGCAAAAGAAAGAGAAATACGGTCTCTACAGACACAGAAGTGGACTCTGATGTAACTTATGCTGAAACCAGTGAAAGTGAAGGGTATGAGATAAGTGAATCTAAGCAGTGAAGATGAAAGAAAATGTACGAAGGTTCATGATAATAAGGAAAAGCTTAAGACAGAACAAAAAAGTAAGGAGAATATGTTTGTGGACAGAGAGATAACAGGAATGGAAGAAAGAAAAAATACTATTTCCAGAACAAACAATGAAAAAGAGAATAAAAGACTTAGACTTCATGAATCAAACTGTAACTTAATAACATCTCGCCATACAAATATAAAAATATTACGTGATATTGAGGTGGTCAATGTCCTAGACGAAAAAACTGTACAATTTATAATTAAAGCAAACAAGAATGTAACTACATTCTTGTTTACTTTTATGCCGTTTCCAAACATGCTGAAATTCCTAAGATTGGAAATTTTATTCTTGCAAAATTTTATTCAGAACATTTAACGAAAATTTACAGATATGTATGTTTAATCGAGGATATTTATGGAGACAGCATAGTTGTAAAAGGACTGAAATTAAAAAAAAAGGTAAAAATGTGTTTCGAATTGTTGAGGACGATATCTCTATAATAGGTTTTAAAGACATTATTGAATTTTTGCCTTTCCCTAGTAAAGAAAATGAAAATTATATTTTTAGGCGAGCTATAGATATTAATGAAGCATGATCAAAATAACCTTAATTGTTAATATTTTTCTGGAAGTAGGGAACCTGTTATGTTAATATTATGATGATTCTTAGAGTTAAAGCTTTACTTTCTGAAGCTTTACTTCAGATTGTTCTATATAAGTAATAACATTGTTGTAATGAGTACATGTTAAAACAAATGCAAGGCATGTTATTTTTTGTTTTGTCTAGAAGAGTTTTTTTTTTGTGTAATATTGTAACTTAAAGCTTCAGATTTTTTTATATAAGTAATAACATAGTTGTAATGAGAACATGCTAAACCAAATGCAAGGCATGTTATTTTTGTTTTGTCTAGAAGTGCTTTTTTTCTAACATACCAATAGTTTTGTGTTGTATTAAGTATACTAGATGTTACGAGTTTGATTTGTAATACTAGTAAGATACCAAAGTAATTCGTGAGTAAAATACTGATGATTGATTTTCAAATATTTTTTACTATTCAAAACACACCTTTACATTTACAATTTCCTAACATTTCTTGACAATACCATTTCTTAACTATTTCTTGACGTACATTTTTTTTGGATATGACTCACATGGTACTTCGTAGGTCGATTCGGCTATATAATAGTAATAAGAAGGCAGTTCAACAATAAGACAAACGCAGTTTTTTTAATCAGGAGATTTGTTTTCCAGGAATTTATTTACAACTTGAGCTTGTGAGTGATCGCAATGAGTGCTATTATTTGTTACTTATTAGACTATTTTTCCACAACATGATTTAAAACCCACAAAGTAAAAAGAGTACCATGTACAAGTTAAAAAAAGATTGTCAACCCCTAAAAATTTTAAATTTTCAAAATGTCCAGAAACGAAGCTGTAGGCATGAACTACTTGCAAAATAATGAATATTTTGTGCTGGATAAATCTTCCAAAAACGCAATGTGAGGAAGTTATCACGATTTTTAAAAAGATACGACTCGCGTGTCATACGCCACACAAAAATAATCGATGTCTGATGACCACATGATGATCACGCCTGGCGTGCCATCCGCACTGAACCAGTTAAGGGACTACTCCTAGCGAACGACCTTGAGCTTTCGGTCCGCCGACTCTCGCTACAATATATCGCGTAAGAAATATGCAGACGCCACCTACTGTACGAACGTAGTATTATTTTTTCAACATCAATAAACTATTTCATGGAAATACACACGGCGTACAACGATAAATGTACTTTAATTTTTTTATTCGGTATATTAGTTGCATTATATTAAAATTATGTATTCTCATATATTACCTAATTATGAAAATTTATAATTAATTATATCTTAAAAATGAAGCATTGAAAATAGTGAATTTAAAAGATACTTAGTCACTATAGGTAAATAGATAGATAGCTCGCCTTTTGTACAAATATTTGGTGATATAAAGAATAAATAAATAAATAGGATGTTTCGCAGATGTGTTTTTTATTATTGTTAATTTTTACGTGTCACGTATTGAAAAGTAACATACCTACATACAAATTTTTGAACTGAGCTCCTTGTAACTTAGCCTGCTTATTACTTATGCTGCCTGACATTATCCTCACCCCAATGATTCATGAGGATGAAAAAAAAATTAAAATTTTTATTCAATTTTATTTCTACATACGTAATTATGTTTATTTATACATAAGGGTTATAATAAAGGTAATACAAAAATCAACAAGAAGTATAAGGGTTATAGCTAAAGTGACCGTCCCGTTTTGAACGGGACTGCCCCTTTTCTCGGTCACCTGTCCCATTGTCCCCAAACAAAGCTCCGGGACACAAAATTGTCCCGTTTTCCGAAACCGCGCGAAAATTTATATCTATGAAATTTGTCAGACGGCATGTCCGTGCGAGAGCGGTACCGACCAAAAATAACCAAATGGGATAATTTAAAAGTTTCCCTAAAAATGGAATGGATGGAAGTATTCAGTCTTTCGCGCCAACAATCTTCAACATAATTTTTTTAATCAAATATGTTTTATGTCTACCTGGTACAAATGCATCGGTAGAAAGAGTATTTTTCTATTTTGAATAAATTGTGGACGTCTGAAAAAAACACTTACGGCTCCAGTTCTAAAGGCGATGTTCTTAACAAAGGTAACAATAAAAAAACTTGCCCAGAATTTTATTCTTTGTTTCCACTGACAAATGTAATTAATAATTAAAAAAATATGTTGCATTTAATAATTACCATCTATACCGAATATAATTTTATAGTGAACACTAATTGTATAAACTTATAGTTTTTAGAGTATAAATAAACCCATGTCCCGTTTTGAGTTAAAAAATAAATGGTCAGTATAGTCATAGGGGTTTTTGGGTTGTAATTAAATGATGTCTGGGTAGGTATCAGTACTTACTAAGTAAAAGTAGGTAACTATTTAGATAAATACCTTTTATCTAATCATAATACCTACATAGGTACCTATTGTGATTAGTTATACTGGGTAGGTATATTAATACCTACTTAGATACTTTTTACCAAATCACTATACCTACTAAGATATTGTGCTTAGGTATTAGGATTATTTTTAACTGTATACTATACTGCTAATATTGAATTAGCTTTTTATAGTGTAAATTATAATATTTGTCGAAATGTTAATTATGGATTCGAACCTTACATGCTAATGGTGCTTCATTTTTTTTTACATTTACTTCAAAGAAAATACACGCAAAAAGCATTATCGCGCAGTAAAAAACACAACAAATATATGTATAACTAATACGAAAAATTATGCCCAAAACAAACAAATAATACTACCTATAAATAACCTAAAGCCGCGCATCCACCAAAAATGTTGACAACATTTATGTTTCCAACTGTTTACTGTTTCCAACAAGCGTCTCCACCGAGGGAACAAATGTTTGCAACAAGCGTATTTTTTTTATAGGATAAAGGTGACAAACGAGCACACAATCCACCTGATGGTAAGTGGTTGCTGTGGCCCATAGACATCTACATCTATCTTCGATTACGAATCAAAATGCAGATGCATTGTCACCCGTGAGGAAGATGGAATGCCTCGTTTCCAGTAAAAAGGATCTCTGGTTCTCTACACTCACCATACGAAACACAGCAGCGTTAAGCTGCCATTTTACGCTGGTATTCCCCGGTCGAGCCGACCCATTCGTGCTACAACCATAATATAGCTGCAGCATAGCTCTACCACGTATAAAGGATATTATTCCTTTGATGTTGTCGCCGAAAATGGAAAAACGGTTCCCGACATTGTTTCAAGTTTTGTTACCAACTGTTGTGTTGGCAACAAAACTTTGGTGGAGACGCGGCTTAATAAGTAATAATATTATCGACTGATAAGATGTCGTGAGCGAGCATGTGCGCTGGCCGACGCCGTGAATATCGACACGGGTTTCACCTTCAAGAGCTTAGCGCTCACTGACTCCAACAGCCCCGTGGGCAGTGAATACGCCCAGTTTTTAAAATAATTTCTTAATAAAATCAAATTTTGGTCTTTTGAAAAAAAAAAATTATGATCAAAATGTTCATTAATAAATTGCCTATCCTTTAGTGTCAAACACAAAACAAAATAATGCTTACTTTACGAGGAGCATGTTATCAATAATTATTTCACATTTATGTGGTTTCGTTGTAAGGAGATTATTTTATTAATTATTCCTTTAAAAAAAATTGGATATCACTCTTATGGAATCAAGATTATGTAGAAATATAATGTTTTTTATTAGTTGATATACCTTTTTAATAAAAAGGAGGTAGCTCCTAAAAACCTCACAAATAACGCCTAGCGCGATGTTGGCTTATCGTTAAATTTTGGGACACGTTGTATACGTATTTTTTCCTATTATGGTGACAATTTTATTAGGTTTGTTGACGTACATAAGTCCCGTTTCGTCACAGTTCCATATCCTATCTGGACGATCCAACAAGTTATGATTGACTAAAGTTGCTTCTAATTTTTGATAAAAATCCGCTAATATTGTGGGATTTGAGCAAATAGCACGACCGGAAGAAAGATTTTCCGGAGTTCTTAAACTTAAACCGTAACGATTTTTGAAGCTAACTCACCAATTCCAACCAGCACATCTTTTGCTTGTGCTGAAGTAATGCTTATATTCAGCTGCCTCAGATCAATGTCGAACGAGTTAAAGAAGAACGCAAGCAGGGATTAACATAGATTAGGATGCTCAAAGTAGGTATAGTATGTGCCAAATCGATTGAGAAAAACGGACAATGACCTTTCGGTCGTTTAACCAGGGGTTACAAACCTTCAATATATAGGCACATTTTATATGTAGTACTTTCTTTATTTATAATGATTTTTTTATAATGATTGATATAATATATATTTATTAACTATTATTAAAAAGTTATGTGAAAGATCGCTGTAGAAGAAAAATCATCTATTGTTATAAAGTACTTTATTCATTTAACAACAAAAAACATTAATTTATAACACATATAAAGATTCGAGTGATAACGACACCGAATAAGTACGTACTTATGCAAAAGATAAAACTTTATTTTTAATATTATATAAGAACTTTATTTTTATTCGGTGCAATCATCACTCGTATCTTCACTTGATGAACTATCTGTAACATTAATTATAAAGCGATCTGCAGTTTGGTCAATTCTATCATCCATGCCACGCATTTTTTGTTCAACCTTAAGGACATGCTGAACACAGTTTTTCCATTTATCTGGCGTGATTTGAGTTAAACCATCTTTAAGTAAATTTTTAACATCTTTTAACTTGAAAGTTGTATTTTTTCGTGCAACGTACCCTTTCACATCTGCCCACACAAGTTCAATGGGGTTAAGCTCACAGTGATAAGGAGGTAACCTTACCACTGTGATGCTTTTTTCTTTTGCCATCTCGTCGGTGACGTAACTTCGATAGTTATCTTTAACTGCCTTTATTTTTTCCATTAAGTGGGTCTTTGTGTCCGAGGGCACGTATGCGATCTGTTTAGATTCTAGCCATTCCTGCATATTTTGTTTCCGCCAAGACATTGTTGGGGTTTTTTCTAAACGTCTGGAGTGGTAACTAGCGTTATCCATAACTATGACATCGCCGCTTTGCAGTTTTTCTATTACTTTTCTAAACCAGTCCTCGAAATGGAGAGCGTCCATACTCTCATGGTAGTCACCAGTAGATGATGATTCAAATACCCAATCACATCCCTCCAAAAAGCCATTTTCATTGCCAACGTGTACAACTATTAATCGCTTTCCTTTACCCGAAGGGGCTTTCGCGCCAGTAGAGTAGCCTTCTAACCGTGATTGACGAGAAGATTCAATTGTGGTGTCTTCCCATACCTTTCCCATAGTATGACCTGCGTTAATCCATGTTTCGTCAAGGTAAAAAATGTTACGTCCCTCGTTTCTTAATATTTGTATTTCTCTCAAATATCTGGTACGCCACAGAACTATCTCTGGGCGATCTATTAGACCACTTTTTCTGTTTCTCTTTATATATTTGAATTTTAAATGGCGCAACACACGTCGCAGGGAAGTTTTGCTCAAGTTTGGCAACTGGTCATCTTGATTTATACTGAGCAAAATTTTGTCTAAAGTCGGTAATTCTCCTGCAAGAAAGAACTGATGCACTTTCGCTCTTATAGCCGATTTATCAAAATCGTCCAACTTGTCAATTACAGACTTTTTTCTTTTATTAATTATTCCCTTTTCTGGTATTTTATGGGAATCTCTATACACGCTTAATACGCGATATATAGTGCTCTTGCTGACTCCTGAGATCTCCGAAACCTTTTCTACCATATTAACGTTTGAAGGATACACGTCTTCGGGCCAGGTGTTTTTGACATATTTGTATACATTAATGATAATCTCTTGTTCCCCGACCGACAAAGTGGTAGGTTTTCTCTTTTTTACTGGTGACGTTAAAGGTGCTCCAGAAGATGGGCCTGTAAATAAATGACAAAAATATACTACCATAGTACTACATCACATAAATACATATTGTTTTAGAAAATAAATACCACATGGTCACATAAAAAGAGCGCTTTAAGAAATAGAAAGGCTACGTCGTCGCATTTGTACCTATTTGTACGTACCTGCTACGTTTATTATGGGTCGGCGACGTCTCTTTCCACTTGATGTTGAAGGACCGGGTCCTTCACCAAATTCTCCTGAACTCATGTCGATTTAGTAACGACCGTCACAGTAAAACTAATATAACAGATTCAAAAAACAAAAACTTAACGATATAACAAATTTAACAGTAAAAACTCAACTAAAACAATGCAATGAATGCTATGAATTACCCGAGACGTACACACGCAAGCGCTATCCGAACACGAATGAAAACAAAATGGCGGACCGGCCCAAAAAAGGTGACGCATCTCTGGCTGCCATTGTCACGTTTCTTTTAGAACGAACTGACGTAACGCGCGTTTTGTTTATTTTAAAGGGATGAATTTGCAAAAGCTCAATATGGTGATTATATTGCTTCAAATATTTTTTTAATATGAAACTGTTATTAAATGAATTGCTGCGTTACTTACCATAAATTGAAATATAAAATATAACACATTTTTCGCGATGTACCGTAAGATTTTACTATGTTTATAGGAACCACAGACAATATTATTTAAGAAACAAAAAAACAAAACATATGTGCTGACCTAGAAGTGGGAATAATATCAATATTTAAATATTGTTATCACATCTAAATTGAGATTTTGTAAGTTACGCCTTTTGACACTCGGCTCATATCTGAGGTCATTGTCCGTTTTTCTCAATCGATATGGCACATACTATAGACCATTTTCTTTGTCAGCGAATTTAGAATAAAGCTTACTGTCATACAAAATACAAATGTTTCACTAGCTGAGGCAGCTGAATATAAGCATTACTTCAGCACAAGCAAAAGATGTGCTGGATGGAATTGGTGAGTTAGCTTCAAAAATCGTTACGGTTTAAGTTTAAGAAAAGAAAAGAAGATTTTTATCAAAAATTAGAAGCAACTTTAGTCAATCATAACTTGTTGGATTGTCCAGATAGGATATGGAACTGTGACGAAACGGGACTTATGTACGTCAACAAACCTAATAAAATTGTCACCATAATAGGAAAAAATACGTATACAACGTGTCCCAAAATTTAACGATAAGCCAACACCGGAGGATAGAACTGCCCCGGACTAATCGGGGAAAAAAAGAAAAAAAAATATATCCCAATTATATTTTAAGTTATATAAAAAAAATTAAATTCTTTAGAAATTGAGACCGTTTATGATATTTTTCACTACCATGACCACAATTTTTTAAATATTTTTTTTTCGTTTTTTTTTATAGGCAACCTGAATAGTACTGCTATCTACCACAATTCTTAAAAACTCCAGAATAACTCTTGTTTTATCACGAAAATTAATGAAACTTATTTTATTCCCTAAATTTTTTGAAGACTTTTACTTTTAACCAAATTTAACTTAAAGTGATGTAAAAAGAAAGTATGAACACTAGTATGGCAATTTTTTTTAAAAATTGACGCAACTAACCAACATTCCAAAATGGTATAATACTCTAGGAAAACAAGTTATAAAAAAATATGGGCCTATTATTTCTTAACAGGGGCCAAATTCCTTAAATTGTAATTGTCAGTAATCACTTTTACTAAATGCCCAAAATGGGTTCCTGTTACAATTTCTAGGAATTGGAATGGGGCATTAATACCTTAGATGTTAGAGAGAGATAGATAGATAGAGATATTTACGTTAAAAAGAGACAACAACAGGGCAGGTAGAGAAGCTGTTATTATTCTCAGCAAGTCGGTTCAGTACGCTCTGCTGCTTTGTTTACTGCGCACCGTTCCCAATTCAACTTACGTGGCCCTCGTACATACTATCGACTTTTGGCTTGGCTTTTTGGACTGGAATCGACCTGCAAACTTACTGACCTGGCATTATTTATACTGGAAGTGATCTGCAAACTGAACTGACCTGGCATTATCTTGGACTACGATTGTGTGTTTTGTGATTTAGAGTTCTGAAGCATTTTGGACTGTTTGGCGTTTAACATGCCGCAACCGTACACACCACAGGAATACGCTAATATGCACTTAATCTATGGAGAATGCCGATGTAATGCTAACGCTGCTAGCAGACTATATCGAGAAAGATACCCAAATGCTCAAAAATATCCTGATTATCGAGTGTTTATTAATGTGCATCAAGCGTTTTCGGAGGGTCGTATGCCATCCAATAGAAGAAGCGCTGGAAGACCTAGATTGGATCGTGATGATGATGATGACGTTGGCTTATCGTTGAATTTTGGGACACGTTGTATAATAGAACATTTTTTTTTTATAGGATAAGGGTGACAAACGAGCACACAGTCCACCTGATGGTAAGTGGTTGCTGCGGCCCATAGACATCTACATCTATCCTCTATTACAATTCAAAATGTAGATGCGTTGTCACCCGTGAGGACTAAGATGGAATGCCTCATTTCCAGTAAACAGGGCCTCCGGCCACCTGCACTCACCAAGCGAAACGCAGAGGTAAACCTTTACTTCACGCTGGTTTTCTGTGAGGTCGTGGTACCACCCCGGTTCGAGCCGGCCCATCCGTGCGACAGCAAAAGCTGCCGCGTGGCTCTACCACTGTTAAAGATATGCTGAGAAAGACAAAACAACTACAGTGCTAGCTTGTAATAGTGTAGCTGGGCACTTCATTCCCCCTTTGGTGATATTAAAAGGGGTATGAAATATCCCTGGACTATCGAATAGATCTTTGCCAAATAGTTTAACACATTCAGTGCC
The DNA here is from genome assembly GCA_033319125.1 of Parnassius glacialis. Taxonomy (NCBI): domain Eukaryota; kingdom Metazoa; phylum Arthropoda; class Insecta; order Lepidoptera; family Papilionidae; genus Parnassius; species Parnassius glacialis. The sequence continues at coordinate 12,799,852 of JAVANC010000015.1, read as the reverse complement.
CCCCACTCGGATCCGAAGGGCGGGGGCATTTACAGTAGTACCGCGCACTCGGATCCGAGCGGCCGCCTCGTATACTTTTCTCTTGTCACTATAACTTTGGCATTCGGGACAAGTGCAAGTTACTTATTGCGGCCACTCTGATAAAATATTGAATTAACGAAATCATATATTGGTTTTTTTATTTGTCGTTGGTAGTAGCTTAAACTTGCGAACGCAAGTACGTGTTTCAAACGAACTTATATCAGCAATGGAGTGTAAGCCAGGGTCATCTAATTGAAAAAAAATAAGCAACTTATTTCTGGATCTCGTCCTAAAAAGAGTCGTCGAGGAAGTGAAGATATGACTCGGACTTTTCGAATCAATATTCCAGTGATGAAGATATTTATTCTCAAGGTTGTGAAAAAGAGATGTGGTCAAGTACAGATGAGGCGAGTAGTAGTAGTACATAGGCTCCACTAAAAGTATCGGGAATGGAATATTTCCACTGTTCCTGTCATATTAAAATCTTTTTAATTGAAAACTCCTTGGTTTTAAAAATCGAATACCATTTATTTATTTAAAAAAAAGATTCTCGGTCTTGTCACAAGGTTTTGTCAAACTTGTTTAGTCGTTGAGAAAATGGAATTGACTCGAGAAAATTCAAGAGCGATGACTTATTATGACTTTCGAAGTGGTTTAACACAAAAACAGTGTGTTGACCGGATGATTTCTGCATTTGGTGATGAAGCCCCATCCAAAACCACAATTTATCGCTGGTTTGCTGAATTTCAACGTGGACGTGTCAAGCTCAGTGATGATCCCCGTCAAGGTCGTCCATAAACTGCAGTCACCCAAGAAAACGTTGATGCTGTGCGTAAACTGATTGAGGAAGATCGACATGTGACATACCGCGAAATTCAGGCAACTTTAAACATTGGCATGAGTCAAATACAAATAATCTTGCATGAACAATTAGGTGTAAAAAAGTTGTTTTCCCGATGGATACCGCATTCGCTCTGTGAAGAGCAAAAACCGGCTCGCGTTACTTGGTGCGTCAGAACTCTCGAAAGATTCCACGCAGGATCCTCAAATGCTGTATACAACATCGTATCAGGTGACGAATCCTGGATATACGCGTACGAACCCGAAACAAAAAAACCAGTCACGAGTTTGGGTGTTCGAAAATGAGTTGAAGCCAACAAAAATTGGTCGTTCACGGAGTGTTGCAAAAAAAATGGTGGCCACGTTTGTCTCCAAAACCGGCCATGTTACGACTATTCCTCTTGAGGGACAAAGAACGGTTAATGCAGAATGGTATGCTAGCATTTGTTTGTCACAGGTCGTTTCTGAACTCTGTAAAGAGAACTGCAACCGCCGCATCATCCTCCATCACGACAATGCGAGTTCTCACACCGCACACAGAACAAAAGTTTTTAGAGCAAGAAAACATAGAATTATTAATATATATACTTTCCCTAAAATAAAGAATAAATTGCGTGGACAGAGATTTTCATCACCTGAAGAAGCTGTAGACGCCTACAAAACTGCCATTTTGGAGACCCCAACTTCCGAATGGAATGGTTGCTTCAATGACTGGTTCCATCGTATGAAAAAATGTGTCAAATTTCGCGGAGAATACTTCGAAAAGCAATAAATACATTTTTAAATAGTAATGTTGTGTCACTTCCTTGATTCCCGAAATTTTCAGTGCCGCCCTCGTAATAATAGTATTTTCGACATGAGAAGAAAACGTAAGCAGTTGATGATGATGACCAGGAGTAAAACAGCATCAGGAACGCGTAATATACTAGATCAAGCCTCAAAGTCCTCGGTACAAAATCTGACAGTACGTAAATTAGAATTTGACAAATTTGTTATTTTAAAACGTAAATATTTGAAGCCTACGGTGAGTAGTCAAGCAGCATTAGGTACGCGTCAGATGCCAGCTCAAGCTTCAAAATACTCAACACAAAAACCGATGGTACGTACGTTAGATTCTGATGAAGATGAGATTTTTACGCTGAATTCAAAAGTTGATCGCCATGCATTCTCACCATCTCTGATACAAGATTATGTTCTTTTTCCTGATATACCTGACAGCCTGTTGCTTGAAAATGCTTCTACACCTAACATATCGCTACTGCAATCCGATGCACCCACTCCTGATTTGTCAGTTGAAAGGTCGAATACATGTACTCTTGTATTATCAACTCTGAGATCGGAACCACGTACTCTTGGCATGTCGCATGAAAATGTTAATGTTCCTTTGTCTAAAAATCGGAGCAATATTTCACCTTCTCGACAAGGAGCGACTAGCACCTGGAGCAGTGACCGGAACTCAATGAAAAAAAATAATTTCACTAAAGAGCAAGAACTTCTTGTACCCCCTCCATCAGATCCTTACGAGGCATTTCGATTAATTATTGTTGATGATCTGTTAGACCTCATTGTCCGGGAGACTAATACCAACGCTATGAAAATATTTACTGGAGAACATGTGACCAAATATTCAAGAAGAAATCAGTGGAAAGATTTGACTCGGGAAGAACTATTAACATTTCTAGGAATTCTACTCCATACTGGTACAATTCGCTTAAACCGAATAAGTGACTACTGGAAAACGTATTATCTGTTTAGTATTCCATGCTTTGCACAATTTATGTCTCTAAATCGTTTTTTAATAATACTAAGATGCCTGCATTTCAATTCTGAAGAAAGTGATGTAGATCGCCTTCAAAAAATTCGGCCTATCATGGATCATTTCAATAACAAAATTAATATGAAAAAAGGGAAACAGTTATCCTTGGACGAGTCGATGGTTTTGTGGCGAGGTCGGTTGATTTTCATGCAGTATATTAAAAACAAAATGCACAAGTACGGCATCAAGCTATATGTTCTCGCAGAGCCAGATGGCACCGTTTTAAAATATCAAGTATATGCTGGACCAAACGATGAGACAGCAGGTCAAAGTCATTGTAATAAAATTGTACTAAAACTCCTGGAAGAAAAAATGGATTACGGCTACCACGTTTATATGGACAACTACTACAACTCATATGATTTGGTTGTGAAGTTTCTAGATCGACAGACATACTGCACAGGTACACTTAGAAAAAATCGCAAAAATAGTCTTGTCGACATAGGTACCATCACATTGCAGAAGGGTGAAAATAAATCGTTCTTTCTGTATGGCGTTCACATTGGGAAATGGAGAGATAAACGCTATGTGATTTATATATCCACTGAGAATGGTGATGAGATGTTAGAAGTTCCATCAAAAACAGGTACTGTAAAATTAAAAGCATCGGCAATTGTTCATTATAACAATTTTATGTCTGCGTAGATCTACAAGATCAGATGCTGGCATATTATCCGTGTCAAGGAAAAACGTTGCGGTGGTACAAAAAATTGTTTGTACACATGCTCCAAATGAGCCTTAGCAACGCATTTTACTTGTATAAGAAATTTTCTTCAATTGATAAAATTAATCTATATGATTTCCGTCTTAAGCTATTGGAAAGTTTACTGCCTAATCCTCGTGAAGTTCATCGACACAAAGCTCTAACAATAAAGCACGAGCTCACAAAAATATAAATATTTCGAATCAGACAAAAGAAAATTGGACGTATTGTGAAAGAAACGAAGGAAGTGATTAGAAAAGAATGCAAAGGATGCAGAGCTCGGAAAAAGAGGGTGCAAACAATTTACGAATGCAAGCAATGTGAGGGTTCCCCAGGATTCTGCAAAGAGTGTTTCTGTCAAGCACACTCTTAACCCATTCCATGCCAGCAACGCACTCGCGTGCGTTTTAGTTTTTTTTACTTGTGTGCCTGCAACGCACCCGTATGCGTGTAGTGTATGTTTTAATAAAGTATCATTTATTCACTGTGCGTTGCATTATTGTTGCCATTTTTTAATTTACCTCAATCTAGATTATATTTCTGATATAGCAACACCGTAACAGTAGTAAAAGAAATGTCACATTTGAATGAGGGCATCCACGACTCTTTCTGCCACCAGAGCGGCGCCACTTTACAGTGAGGTAAAATATTTGACAGATTTCATAGCGGGGATGATAATTTCTTAGGAAAATGTAATATTTAAAGTTTCTTTCTGTGTTATTAGTTATATTTTATATTAATTACATTAAAAATGAATAAACCAAACTATAAGATATAACAAAAAGCCGATCTTTTTAAAAAGAGTTATAAAGTGCAAAAAATTAAAAATAAAACCACTGACGCATTGTATTGTGTAGTAATATAATATTCTAGATAATGATAAACTATTTATTTAAAACTAATTTCTCAATTAACTGACACTGTGTAACAAAAAACTTTACCTCAGTCACAGCTAGCGACATCTGGTGAGTGGAAAATTATTAGCCCTCATTGACGCCGGTTTTTGTGTTTGTGATTTTTGCTAGTGTTATAAATCAAGTTATAACAGTGACTTAGGTGTTAAAAGGTGAGTAAATATGATTTTTTAATCAAATTTAGTCATTTATTTATAACAACAACGTAATTTTAAGTCTACTGATAATATTTTGGATAAATTTTGAAGTCCAAAACATACCAACGCTAATGGTGCGTTCAATGGCATTTATGAACGACTTTGTTCATGGATGGTGTTACACATCAACAATAATCGGTCGCTCAATGTTACCTACTACTGCTATTGTAACTTTATAATGTTATTTTATAACTTGAGATATTTTACTGCAGTGTTCGTATTACATACCCTACATGGTACAAAACAAAACCATTTGTGAAAAAACGCTTTTATTTTTAAATTTGAATGGGATGAATTGTGTAAAGTAACTAGTATTTTTGTCGTTTATAGGTCTTTTGTTTTCTCCTCAAGCATTATGGCAAATAATAATAGAGGTTGTCGTTTGGTTGAATTGTCACTTAATACTGCCGAAGGTACTAATTTACAAGCTAGAAAAGAAAGTTATTCACAAGATAGGTGAGTTAATAATACAGACAGTTAATCTTTATCTATTAATATGAATGGTTAGAATGATTTTATCTATTTAAAAATATATTGAATGTTGTTATTTTTTAAAGTTCAACAAATCGGATAATAAAAATGTTTCAGAGATAAAAGTAGCACATCAGGTTTAAAGCGGAAAAGGGCAAGCTCTTTAAATACGGCAGTAGAAGTGGAACCTAAGAATATTCGGCGAAATTCTATTGAAACACGATGCCCAATATTGCCATTCCTACATTCTGTTCAAAGGTAGGTAACCTACACATTTCTTTTCTTTAGTTTTGAGAGTATTTTTAAGTTTAGTTTTTCAACAGAATATTGTTGTTTCAGTAAACAACAACTATTCAATCAGTCTCCAGTACTTTGCACATCTTCTAGTGGTGTAGTTAAAACTTGGTCTGTCGAAAATGTGTCAGAATTACATTCAACTTCGAAGGCCATTGTAATCGATATGGTTGCCCAAGCAGACTGTGATGACAAGACTTCACCAACTGAAATAAATTATTCAAACTCGTGTAATGAACCTTCGACTTCGTGTAATGAACCTTCAAACTCATATAATGAACCTTCGATCTCATATAATGAACCTTCCATCTCATATAATGAACCTTCGACGTCATATATTGAACCCACGACATCGTTCAAAAATATTGAGATTTCATTGCCTATCGGAGAAAGCAATAAACGACGTGTAAGAACAAGAGGTGGACATGTTGGAAAAAGTTCCAGGACTGGAAAAATATTGAAACAAAACTCAGAAACAGAAACAGATGTAGTTGGCCAAGGGAAAAGACGAAGAGTTAGAACTAGAGGAGGTTGTGCATCTTCTATCAATCACCAGTTAAGAACTGGTCGTGACTTGTGTCAAATACATAGTGTACAAGTGCCTATTGAGGAGAAGCTTTCGGCAATATTAAACGATAATGATGAGCAAGAAAATTGCGCAAGGGCCCACTTTCAGGCGCAAGAACTTTCAGATAAACAACTTCTGGACATACTTGAAGCTTCTGATGACAATTTCGATGATGAGGTTCTAGATGAAAATTTTCTTAACATTTTTGATGATTCTGATTCAGATGATGATAATATGATACCAACTGAAACCTTCGCACCTGCAACCCGTAATGGTGAGTGTCTAAATTGGTCGGACCAAACATCCCACATAAAAGATATTGCTTTTATAGGAAACCCAATGGGGTTAAATGTACAACTAGAAGCAATTGAACCTATCAACTTTTTTAATTTAATTATGACAGATTACGTAATTCAGGACATCATTGATAAAACCAATCGTAATGCAAGCAATATCCTTGCAAAAAGTTTACCCGGAAGTCGAATACACTACTGGAAAAATGTAACAGTTTCAGAATTCAAAATATTTTTAGGGCTACTTTTCCATATGGGTACAATAAAATTAAATAGAATACAAGATTACTGGAAGAAGCACAGACTGTTTAACCTGACCTGTTTTCGTGAGCACATGAGTCGAAATCGTTTTTTACTAATTCTAAGAGCAATGCACTTTGAAAATTTAGAATCAGACGATAACAGATTAGCGAAAATTTCACCTTTGGTTATGTTTTTCAATAATAGGATGAGAGAAATATACAACCCAGTACAGAATTTATGTATTGATGAGTCCCTTGTATTGTGGCGCGGTCGACTAATATTCAGACAATACATAAGAATAAAAGCCATAAATATGGTATAAAATTATATATTTTGACTGATGCAAACGGAATAATACTAAAATAAATAGTGTATGCCGGCGCAGGAGACCCAATTGTAGGTGGCGTGAATCATTCCTCAAAAGTAGTTTTACAGATATTACATGATTTTTTGAATAAAGGCTACTCTGTTTTTATGGACAACTTTTATAATTCTGTTGATCTGACAGAAAAATTATTATCTGAAAATACTTACTGCACGGGAACCTTACGATTAAATCGAAAAAATAACCCAAATGACATTACTACTAAAAAGTTAAAGAAGGGCGAATGTGTCTCACAGTACAACCAAAATGGTGTTTGTGTCATGAAATGGCGGGATAATAGAGACGTCACTATGATATCATCACAATTTAATTCGCAAATGATTACTACCACTACAAGAAGAAATACAGAGGTCTCCAAGCCTAAAATGGTTGTAGAATATAATCGTAACATGGGTGGTATTGATCACCAAGATCAAATGATAGCGTACTATTGCTGCGAACGTAAGTCTATCAGGTGGTACATAAAATTGGGAATCCACCTGTTCCAACAAATGATGTACAATTCATTTACCTTATCTAATTTGTTTTCTGGCAAAAAACTAAGTTACTACGAATTCAGGCAATCAGTTATAGAAAATTTACTTCCCGAGGCTAATGTCCAAAATACGGGAGAGGTCTCAGAAGAAGGGGTTATACATAGTAATGTTCATATAATTCAGCCTTGCCCACGGAAAGGAAAATCAATGCGCAGAAGATGCAAATATTGCTGGGAAGTCAATAAAATACGTAAAGATACACCATTCTTCTGTCCAAATTGCCCTCAGCAGCCTGGATTTTGTATTGTTGATTGTTTTAGGTTATACCACAAATATACATAGTGCACGCACACACACACAAGCGCACATCCCCCCGCACACGCAAGCACACACACACACACACACACACACGCGCGCGCGCGCGCGCTGTGGTTGAAGTCGTGATATATTACTAGATGGTGCTCGTATCAAGTTATATTCCTAGTAAGACAGTTATAAGCCGAGTTCATATGACTGTATTACGGTATATGTATAGCTATATCATAAGGAATATAACTATATCACGGCTTCAACCATCTTACTACGACATATATATTTAACATAGTTATACGAAAGCGATTCATTTCTACCTTATGCTCGCAATCTGGTAATACATTTATCTGACTAAACTAATCTGGTTAAATAGTTATAACTCTCCCATAGAATCAAATAAAATAATATATTGGTTTTTGTTTTTATTACTAAATCAACTTTTTGTAACCTGCAATCAGTTACAATACTTTGTTGCAATAAAACTTATTAAAGTAATTACAATTACAATTAGTATTAAAAACGATTGTATTTTGTATATAAGCATTAACGATACATTTGGGAAAACTTATTATTTGTGAAAAACGTGTGAATGTGAATTTTCTTTAATCCCATATTTCTCAGTATTTTTTTTAAATTCTAACTACACTCCTACAATTATTTCACTAAACTTAATTAAGTAATATAATTATATCAGTAAACTTGAACAGTATTATACTTTATTCCTAGTGAGATAGTAATGAAACGCTTTCGTATAACTATTATATCCCTAGGGATATAACTATATTACGACTTTATCTATCATACTGCAACATATACATATTTTTGTCTTTATTTAATTATAACAAATCATTTACTAAAATCTTGTATAAAGTATTCTGTTAGAATACCTACATTGCTTAATCTTTTAGCTTTTTTTTAGATACTGTTTTACAGAACTATGTTGAAGCTCTTGGCATAAATATTTTCTGTATTTGCTAAATAAATATTTTTCATTTTACTATAATAATTATTATGAAAATACGTACTTATAATATAATTATGAAAAAGGAGAATTAAAGACTGCTTTGATCTTATATGAGTATTTTTATTTCTGTCACCTACCCTACACCCTAACAATTTAACTATTGGTTCATGTTTCCCAGTCGTGCATAAAGCCATCCACTATATACTCTCAAAAGTGCGTTCTCGGATCTCTCGAAAAACATTTTTCACCATGTGCCACCCACGCACCGTATGCGTTTGGTGTATTTTTTCGTATTTATCAACAATATTTATTTAAAAAAAATCTAAATACATCATTAGTAATCCATTTCCTACCATAAAACAATAAAAACTGGTGGCACCTGGTCAACAACTTTTAAAAAAAGGTGGCATCGAATGGGTTAAATCTTAAAGTAATTTCATACTTCACAATGACAGCAGAGACTTGTCATTTCATTGTTTTTGTTCTTCGATTTTTAATTACTTTTTAATTTTTCCCATATTGTTTAATTACTTTTTCAATATAATTTGTCAAAATATCACAAGTTTATTTCACTTTAATGAAACAAGACCATAAAATTTCAATATATTATGTAAAAATTACAAAATTAGCCTAATAACATAAGCATATTACGTCAACACTCGGATCCGAGTATTTGGCTCCAAGCATTGCTGTAGGCCAACTACTCAGATCCAAAAACAGTCTTTTTTAACAATAATAATAATAATAAGTTGGGTTATTTAAATGGTACGGGGTTTTATTGAAACCTAATTAAAAACCAAACAAAAAAATATTCAGTCTTGGGAGTGATTATTTTGTCAATGTTCTTTGGCAGTGAGTGTTAATGCGACTGTCGCCAAAGGGCTGGATAAATGCAGATTTATTCTATAAATGATTGAAATTTTTCGATCGAAACATTCCTCTTACAAGGCCCGTAATATTGATTATGGATTCACAAGCGCGTTATATAGCTCCGAAAATTCTTGATTATGCTAAATCTCACCAGATAATATTATTTAATATGCCCGCTCACACAAGCCACATTTTGCAACCACTGGATGTTGGAGTTTTTCGACCACTTAAAGCTGCATGGAGAGCAGAGTTGCAAAATTATAAAGTAAACAATCCCACCTCACTACCTACAAGATTTGATATTCACAAATTTCTGACACCGGTTTATGAACCATATTTTAAGCCTATCAATATACGAGCATGATTTAGAAAACCCAGAATGTATCCAATAAATAAAAATACTGTATGTTCAGAAGCTATTGCACCTTCAATATTATCAGATCCACCAGCTCCTACATCACAGTTGTCTATGGAAGAAATAATTATCTGTCAAGACTACGATGTCGATATTCCTCAAGCCGAAATAATAAAAACAAATTATCATCCTTTTAGTGAAGGAGCAATCAAAGAGAAAAATGCTAGCAAACCTTCAATCCCATGCATTATTTCCATTGCCGAGGCTCAAATACAAAATAATGCTCCTTCTGAGTCTTTGCAAATGGAATACGAGTTAGAACAAGTTCCGAGCTCAATGTATAATATAAATACTGTAACAAAGATTATAACCATTGACATTGTACCGAGACCAATCCTGCAAAATAAAAATTAAATTGAAATACACGACGTATTAATATTATTAAAATGGAAACCTAATATGAAAACACGACAAAAGAGAACTATTCCCATAACTCAGTGCTTAACACCGGTCGCCACAACATCATCTACAAACGTATCTTTAAGACAAGTACGCCGAACAACTTTTAAAAGAGAAGATCAAAAAGTGAAAGATCGATAAACACCACAACCTAACTCAAGAAAACAAAAGAAAACGTCAAACAAACTTCTCAACCATTAAATAGATTAAAATCTTCAATCTCGGATGATGAATGGATTTCCCGGTCTTGCAATGGGCTGTACTCACAAGATGTAAAGTTACATAATGGAGCCGACTGGATTACATGTTCTTTCTGTACTAATCCTTATCTTATCCATTGACAAAGTCAAATTATAGGTGATAACCAAGAAGTTTTTATGTGTGATAGTTGCAGCATTGATGAATCTAATGGTGAAGAGTAAAATAACATGAATAATAATAATAAGAGTACTCAAAAGAAGAAAGTTTTTAAAAAGTTCACTGTATTCTTACATAAACTTTTTATTATAAATAATTAAAATGTACAAATTTATTCCTAGTTCCTAGTTGATTAGTAGAATAATATTTAATTGGAATAAATTTGGCGAACTTTGTGATGATTAAAAATAAATACTCACCTAATTCTGTTATATCAGAATTGGAGTAGTACCATCAACGAATTAAAGTGATTGTCATCGAATTACACAAATCATCATGCTATGAATAAAGTTTACATTAGTTTTTTACTTTAGGTTTATTATTTGAAAAATATGATTACTATTGCTCATTGAAGCTCTTATATAAAATAAAACATTTTTATTAAGTTTCACCCTATTTTTTTTTGCAATATTCTGTTTTGTCTTTCTCTTTTTTTTCTCTTTTGTGTATAACCCTCTGTTTGTCGCGCATGTTTTAATATTGTTCTTTTTTTTGTCTCTCCAGAATTACTTCTTGACTTGCAAGAAGTCGTATTGGTCTAATACCGACTTAAAACCGATACGCCAGACATCATTGATCCGGAAGAGGAACCGGTGCCCGAGTGAGATCTTATAAAATATACGAATCAGAAATTCGAGATCACGCCGTGGACGCGGTCGACCGGCAACGCATTCATCTACTCGCGGTTGCACCGCTATCTGCGCTTCACAATCTACCAGGGATATGGATGAAGGTAATGATTGGTCATATCAACCAATGCAAGAGTCATGTAAAAATCTAGTTTTTAAGAGCATTGCTCTTGTTTGTTTTTCTCTTTTTTGGGTAGTGCTCAAGACCAAAACAAATCGCTATGCGTCACAAATGGTAGCGAAACATTAAGAAATGGCATACTGAAACCTGGTTCTATGCTATACAATTGGAAAGCTGTGAAAATCCAAGAATTGAAGATTTTTTTAGTATCATAAAATATATGACACTCGTCCACAAAGAGTTTCGATTTGTATTGGTCGACGTGGGAAATAATTGAAACTACATTCGCCAGCAGATATATGAACCACAACCGATTCAGGGCCACTTACAGCTGCCTACATTTGAATGACAGTGTTATAAACCTCGTGGTCATCCTGAATATGATGCCTTTTTCAAACTCATTATTTTGATGAACTTTTAAGGTGATCTATTAAGTGACATAAATAAAAAGAGATTTTGGGTACACAAGACAATGTTTTTAACCCTAGATAGCAAGCCTCCGTCGAATCGACGGGCAGTGGTGCGAAGTAATATTGCTGTTTCTTTTTAGCGACGCATCCGAAATTAGTCTGCCGTAAGGTCGTTGTAGTGGCGCACGCGTCTAACAATTAAGTACTATAGTTTTTGAGATACGTAACTTTTGGTCATCGTTTCGACGGGTGGTTAGCTTTAGTGTTCACTATTTTATTTGAGTGTACGTATATATTTTTGAAATAAGTTGTGGTTCTTATTAGATTTTTTACCATGTCTTCGCTAAATGAAAATAATAAAACTGCTAAACCAAGAACTCAGTGAAAATGTCGTGAACGATGTTGCTCCCAGTAAGTGCCGAAGATTATGTCGTGGATGATGTCCAAAGTGATGAAAATTATGAAGCTTCGGATTCCGAAGAAAGGCATGTAAGTCCACACAATGACGTATCGTTAACCGTAGATCGAAATATGTTAAGTTTCTTAGATACTGCCCCTTCAGAAACCTCACAAAGCAGTATCATACAACCGCCTCAATGGAACATAGAGGTAAGTTTTTACCTACGGCACGTCTGATCTACAAGTAAAGGGAACACTTCAACTAGAACCTCGGCGAGGAACATCGTGCGGACATAACTGTTAATGTAGAGGACTAACGAGTGATATATCTTGCTTTTATATGTTTTTCACACATGAAATTTACGAGATCGTCAAATAGATGAACGTCGAAATATCTGTGAAAAAATCTATGTATCAGACTGTTACCTCAACACAAAGTGATACAAATATTTTACAAATAAAGGCACTGGTGGGGCTTCTTATTTTGAGTGCTGTTCTAAAACATAATCATTTAACTTCAGACGAGTTCACGAATTTTTGTTGATCTGCATATGTTGATGTTACGAGCCAAAAAAGATTTGATTTTCTCCTAAGATGCTTACGGTTTGATGACAATGATCAGCAGCTGCAAAGATCCCACAGCGCACTTTTTACACCCATTAGAATAATTTGGGATATGCTTATAACACAATGTCACAATAATTATGTTCCCGGGACTAATGTTATAATAGACGAGCAATTACCGGGCTTTCGAGACATGCAAATTTCGTATGTACATTCCAAATAAACCTGCAAAAAAAATATGGAATCAAAAATTGAAATGATGTGCGATAGTGGGACCTATTACATGATTAATGCTATACCATACTTGGGAAAGGGGACTAACAGTGAAGGTTTACCTTTAGGTGAATATTTCTTGAAAGAGTTGGCGCACACGATTCGAGATTCAAACAGGAATGTTACAAACGATAACTGGTTTACATAAATTCCTCTAACAAAAGGAGAGCCATATAAATTGATGATCGTTGGTACACTTAGAGCAAATAAAAGAGAGATTCGTGAAGAATTAAAAAATAACAGATCCAGACCAGTCAACTTTTCAATATTCTGTTACGATGGCCCACTTACTTTTCTGTCCGTCAAGCCCAAACCATCGAAATTTATTTACTTGTTGTCGTCTTGCGATGAGGAGGGCACTATAAATACATGCTCTAAAAAACCACACATGATAGAATTTTATAACTCTACTAAAGGAGGTGTAGATACTTTTGATCAGATAAACTAGTAGATGGCAAATATGTATCTTATACGGAATGATCAATATTGCTTCAACCAATAGCTACAAAATACAGTCTCACAATATATCGCAGGGCGAGAAGTAGTTCCACGGAGGGACTTTATAAAAACACTTCATTATCACCTTGTGGAGCTTTGGCTAAAGGTCAGGCTGGCTAAAACAACGACGCCAACCCAAGTAAAAATCAGGAGCGTTCTTTTTTTGCAACCTCTAACCACTAGTCAAGGCCAGCAACCATCAAACCAAGCTTATATTGATGAAGAAGAGTCATCAACTTTTTTAACCTCCTAAGACCCAAAGTCTTTTTTAATGGAATAAATAACTTGTGTGTATAATAAGCTATTTTTTCATGCAGGCCCAAGTCCTGTAAAAAGGTTCCATTTTAAAATCACACATCAATTTTTCGAATTGAAATAGCCCGCTAAATAAATGTTTGATATTTAAGACGAAACTGGAAGACCTATATAATCTGTTCTCGGAAGTTGTTATTATTGGTTTAAAAATTGACATCGTGACACCATTTCTTTTTCATCACGATGACTGACTTTAGGAGACAGAGTGAGTAAATCGTTCTTTATCTTTGTAATCAGTCATATCGTCATCGTTTGGTATACAAAAATATGTGTGGTACAACTTTTTTTCATGTTACTATCGAAAATGACACATTTAATAATACAAAAGTTTTTGATACTTTAAAAAGTACCGCGGGCTTTTATGTAAAAAAAACCCTTATTATTTTAGACCTTTACAAAGGTCTTTGGGTTATTATGTTTACTTAAAATGAAGTGTACGTTAAGTTAACAAGTTGAACTAAAATACTTTTTTGTATATTTTATTTAGGTAGGTACAAATTATTGTTGTTTCTACTCGATATTTAATTAACAAAAAAACTTTTTTTTTCAGGACTAAATGACCAACAAATAGTTGATTTACTTGTTGATTCAGAATTTGAAGATGAAGCAACTAATAACAATGAAATTGATGATGAGCTGATGGCAGGCACTTCTAGTCTGTTGTCACGAGGTGAAGATTTGTCGGATTCAGGGTCCTCGAGTGTCAAGAGATCGGAATTGGAATCAAGTGATTCAGATTCTCAGCCCGAACTTTCCGACGAAGATATCACTCTCGCACCTTCATTACAAAGAAGAGGACGAGGTCGTGGCTTGCGACGATGTGGAGCCAGGCGACGTTTGCGAGGAATTACTTCACGAAGGATGACCAATAATAGGAACGTGCCAGCATCATCTTCATCTGATGTAAGGCATTGTAAGTGGCCAATCAAGGATTTTAATCCGCATGTTATTTTGCGTATATAACCCTCATATCTACCGATTGATGCAGATTCATTTACCGATAAATTTGAATACTTTAAGCTCCATATTGACGACGAATTAATGGAGCTAATAGTATAGAAAACTAATCAAACTTTCTTAACAAAATAGGGCAGAGACTTGGTTTCACTACCAATGAATTGCGTATATATATTGGCATTACTTTAGTCATGTCATGCATTCAGTATCTTCAATTAAGAATGTACTGGCAATACCAATTTAGAGTATCTTTAATAGCAGACAATATAGCCAGAAATAGATTCTTTTTGTTGCGCAATTGCATAAAACTTGTATTTGATGATGATATTCCACGCCACAAAAAAGATAAAGATCGTCTATGGAAAGTGAGGCCACTGATATCTAAAATTCAAAATATTTGAAGAGCATTGGAAAAAGTACCCAGATAGCTATTGATGAAATGATAATTCCTTTCTCTGGAAATTGTGGCATTAAAAAATATTGTCCAGGAAAGCTTAACCCTACTGCACTGAAAGCATTTGTTTTGGCAAATCCTGATGGCACAATATGCGACTTTTGCATTTGCAAAATACGCTGACACATTATATAGCCTGCCAGAGAAAGCTGTTTTAAATTTGACGAAGAATTTGGTAATCGGACATATTATATATTTTGACTGGTATTTCAACGGTCTAAGACTAGCAGAAGAACCTTTAACCAAAGGTATAATGTGTGCGAGTACCTTCATGAATAATTGTATACCAGCTCCTGTGAGATCACTGCTGCAGGCAGATCGTGAAATGAAAAGGATGGGAAGAGCAACCATGCAAGTCTTAGTCAGGGATAGTGGTGATGTTGCCATTACAAAGTGGTATGACAGTAAGGGCATTATTTTATTTTTACACTGTTCATGCTAATCAAACTGTTGATACCCACCAAAGGTGGAGTAAAAAGAATAGGCAGTACGAAACAGTAAACAGACCAGAACTA
Source organism: Parnassius glacialis (assembly GCA_033319125.1). NCBI lineage: Eukaryota > Metazoa > Arthropoda > Insecta > Lepidoptera > Papilionidae > Parnassius > Parnassius glacialis. Next base: position 12,784,119 of record JAVANC010000015.1, on the reverse strand, counting down.
TTCAAAGCATATAAGACCAATATGGGGGACGTCGATATGCCCGTTTCTATATAGAACAAACAAATGGACTCAACGATTTACATCACACAAGTTTCACGCTTCATGCTTGATTTGTATCCCACACATTGCTGTGTCCAATTCATGGTTGATGTTCAAGAGACATGAATTAAATCGAAAAGTGCCTACAAAACAAATTCAGCAACTCCGATCGTACAAATTGGAATTAGCGGAAAAAATGGTAACATGGAGTATCATTATTGTCGTAAAGATTCGCCAAAATTCTACCTAGAATCAGCAAAGTGTACAAAGCTTATCAAAATGATTTTAGTAAATCTGAAAACTTACAACCCTTAAGTATGGCTTCGTTTCATAATCTATTTGATGAGCTGAACTTGCCATTTTACAGAAATAAGGATTTGTCCGATTTTTGTTAAGGTTTAGAAACTAAAAACCTTTCTTACGATTCTTACAAAGAACACATTAAAAAGAAAGACGAAGCTAGAAATGAAAAGAAGAAGGACAAATAATGTAATTAGGCATGAGACCGATACATCAAAACGTAACTAATAACGTTATGTTATCAAAATATCATATCATATTGATAAACTAAAGTACCTACATAACCGTTATCACATATCCAACTAAAACTAACTAACCCACGTACAAAACGTAAAACGCAAACTGGAACGATATGGCAACAATGCTCACGAACTAACCGATGTCCGTCATTGATATTCGTTGTTTCTCGTTTTTGCGACCGTATCATAAATACGTATAGAAAGAGATGAAGCGAATATGGATTTCGTTGCGATGTTTTGGTAGTTATCACCACGGAGCAAAATCACACACGGTGCACAATTGTGCATAATTGCAATTACCTAAAGCAATAATGTCGAATTTTAAATGGTTAAAATTGCCAAATTTTTAATTTTGTGTAGTTATGAGAGTTGTCAAATTTAAATGATCTTTAGGACATTAGACACAAGACTTAGTTTTGTATGATCATATTGTATTTGGTTTACGCAACTTTTTGTTTATGTATTTTACGTTTTGGATGGAAAGTTTAGAATTTGATTTTTTTAAACGTAATAATTACGCACTTGGCCTAGGTGGCACGTGCAGTTCACTAAGATAATATCTATAAAATTATTAATTTTTGACGTTGCGTTTTTGCATTTATTTGCAATATTTATGTGCAAATATAAAGTGAAAATATAGTGTAGGTAGTATAGTTTAAGTTGATTTAGATTCTTTTAATCACTTTTGTAAATAAACTTTCATAATGTCACGTAAGGCTAGTGAAATATGGTCTCACTTTAACAAAAAAGACTATTTCGTATACCTTGCTGTTTGTAAATATTGTCAGCTAACATTGTCGTATAAATCTACTACAGGCAACTTAAGTTCTCATTGAAGAGATCGTATACTGCAATTTATTTGGCGGAAAGAACCACTACTCCCGGAACTGTAAATGAACGTACACATCAAATGACGACTTTTGATCAAAATTTGGTACTTCTAAGTACATCTGCCATAGGGAATGCATCGGAACCGACCGCTTTTTCCACCGGATCTAAATCAGCGGCTAGTACAAATCAGGTAAACCTGCGGTTATTAATGTTACCTCCAGTGTCACGCAGAAAGCAAAAAGTAATACAGAACTATATTATAATAAAATGACTCCAGCGAAAAAAAAAAGAGTTGATCGTGATCTATTGGAATTATTTATTACTGACTATCAGCCTTTTCGATTAGTAGAAGATAAAATATTCAAAAATCAAGCATTTTCCCGGGTACACGTTGCCCAGTAGGAAGAGCATTTCCTCTGGTATGATTCCAGCTTTGTACCAATAGACGTTAAACAGCGTCAGAGAAATAGTTTCTCGGCACGCAAATTCCAGTGTGTTTGACAACAGACGTTTCGACCTCGTCACAGACCAAAATTATATTGGCGTAAAAGCACACTAAATTGACGACAATTTTGAGCCCCAAAAATACTGCTAGGATACAAAAGCTTTAATGAAAGCCATACAAGTGCTAATTTAACGAAAGCGTTAAAAAATGTGACTAACGAGTGAGATTTCACTAAAAAGGTTAATTTCGCTATTTCAGATAACGTACGAAATATTGTAAAAGCAATTGAAACGGATTTAGGGTCGAATCATTACGGGTGTTTTGCATATTCACTCAATTGAATAGTTCAGTCGTCACTAAGGCCAATAGAACAATTAGTAGAAAACATTAAAAAAAATTGGCTCACTTTAAACGAAGCGTTACTGCTACTGATATGCTTCTTGGATATCAATTGCAAAACATGACGGAATGTAGTGAACCAAAACGTTTAATTCAACTAGTGCCAATAAGATTGAATTCCACATTTTTCATGTTACGCCAATTCTTTTTAATAAAAGAGGCGATGAAACACTTCATGGCCTTTATTGAGAGAGACTGGCCTAATATTAATATATTGGAATGGGAGTTAATGGGGGAAGTTTGTACAGTCTCACAGCCCTTTGAAGAAGTCACTTCTTCTATCAGCAGTGATGAATACCTGACAGGAAGTATGGTAATGACCATCTGTCTCACAGAAATATGTGATGATTTTTTTAAAGAAAGAAGAGTTCGCGCTATTTAATCCTACGACAAAGGAAATTGTCACTTCTTTAAAAATTTACTGAAAGAACAATTTGCAGGCGTAGAGCACACTAAAACTTTTGGGCTCTGTACATTGTTAGACCCACTATTTCAATTATTATTACTCTTTAAAAATGAATATGCAGTGACACATTTAAAACGGCATATGCAGCCATTAATAATAGGCATGATAACACGGGACTTATCCACAAATAGTACAACTAATGAAGTTGATAAAAGAAGTTTTTCAGTTGTTAGTGCATGGAACAAATTTGATGACTTACTGAAGGAAAGTAAGCACCAAGGCATCGCTCTAGCGAGGGCTATAAGAGAATTGCAAATGTATATTGATGATGAGATACTGCCGCGAAAAAATTTAGAAGGCAAATGGAACAGTCCATCGAAGTGGTGGCGAGACCACAGAATTATTTATCCACAATTGTCCGAGATGTTCGGCATGAAGTGCAACATTGTAGCGACGTCAGATCCTTGTAAAAGGTTATTTTAAAAAACAGGGTTGATCATCAACGAAAAAAGGTGTCTTCTCAAGCCCCACAAGGTTGAGGAAATTACATTTTTAAATGAAAATCTTGATAAGAAACGATTTGATAAATAAAAAAATTGAAAATAAAAAATATAAAAAGAAAAAAATGTGAATACCTACGTCTGTAAATATTTTTACGCCTTGTGTAATCATTTGTAATTTGTCAATCTGGCAATTTTTAAATGCGCTCGAATAGTTTTATTTTTGTATATCTCTTGTACCTACTATGTTATGATTAACTTTCTTTGTTGTGGAAAGGGCATTGCCTATTTTGTACTAGTATTTTGTAGAATTCGAAGTCCATCGCGCAGTACTCCGTGTATACGCGTCCGAATAACACGTATGTAAAGTGCGCGCGGATCTGAGAGACGACCCTACCAGGCATACGGCGTTACATTTTTGGTAAGTGAATGTTTTTTTTTGTTGTAATTTTATGGTTTTATAACAAAAATTATTAACAAAAAATCTACTGTTACAGTAAAAATGTCCAAAAAATTAAGTAATGCGGAGATAAGACGTTTTTTAGAAGAGGAAGATGTGGAAGATGACGTGATCTTTGAGGAAAGTGGGGACGAGTCTGATCACGTCAGTGTCCGGCATGACTCGGAAAAAGACGTAGAGGAATTGGCCGCCTCAAGACAATATAATTCAAGTACTGACGAAGAAATGAATTAATCTTTAGAGAATTTTGCTACAAGATCGATTTATAAAGGAAAAGATAATACAATATGACATCGCGATCCACCTCGTGCCCGCGTCCCTACGAGAAGTGAAAATATTGTCTCCGGAAGGCTAGGAGTAAAACCTTATGCAAAAAATGTAGTGCTTAATCTCGAAGCTTTCATCTTTTTGTCACTGAAGACATGTTGTCTGAGATACTGGTACATACTAATCGGAATAAGACATGACAAGAATGCTTTCAATGAATATGCCTATATAGAAACTACCTTTAATGAACTAAAAGCAGTAATTGGACTACTATATCTCGCTGGATTATTCAAATCTGGAAGAGAAAACTTACAAGACGTATGGGCGAATGATGTAACGGGTATTGAGATTTTTTAAATGACTATGAGTTTGAGAAGATTTGCATTCATAGTAAGTTTGTAAGAATAGCTTCTGACAAATTGGCATCTATTAGACAATTGTATGGCAACTTCGTAAAAAACTGCCAGGATGTTTATGTTCCATTCGAAAATCTGACCAACGACGAAGAGTTGGTAACATTTCGTGGCCGATGTGCGTTTCGCCAGTATTTGCCAAATAAACCAGCAAAATATGGATAAAAATAATTGCGCTTGTCGATGCTATGACATACTATTTTTTTAATATGGAAATCTATGCGGGAGAACAACCAGAAGGACCATACAAAGTGAGTAATAAGCCACGTGACGTAGTTGACCGTATAGTCCAGCCGATCTCTCAAACAGGACGAAACGTTACTATGGACAATTGGTTTAAAACCTACGCTACATTTGACCATTTATTAAAAAATTATAAACTAACAGCTGTTGGACCCATCCCATGCAGAGCAATAATGCATGTATACCACGAAATTTCAAGGCACCCCGTGAAGTAAACACGTCACTTTTCGGCTTTCGGAAGGATTTGACTATCGTTTTTTATGTTCGTAAACGCAATAAAAATGTTTTTACGCTATCATCCTTATCACGATAGTGAAATAAACCCTCAAAACAGGACACTGGCAAAAGCCAGCAATAATGACCTTTTATAATAAAACCAAATGTGGGGTGGATAACGTGGATACACTGATACGCACTTACAACGTGTCTCGAAATTCAAAGACATGGCCTTTGACCATATTTTTCTGGATTCTCAATATGTCAAAATTGTTCAAATGCTAAATACAAATGATAAACTACCAATCAGGTGAGAATTCTTAAAAAGCTTAGGCATGGCATTAATAGCTCCACACCGAGCTGAAAGAAAAGCTAATTTGCGCCTCCCTGTGAGCCTTCGTAAAAGAATTTGTAATTATCTCGGGGAACCATCAGGCCCTCCACCCAAAAAACCTTGCGCTGATGTGAAAAGAGAAAAAAAGATCGCAAAATTGTCGCTTATATGAGCAGTGAATAATTATCCTTAGCCAGCGTTGATTTTTTATTTCAGCGTTATCTAGCTATAGCGAATATATAACCTTAAACAAACCAAAGTCTGATTTTAATCTGTTTTTAGTATAAGATTTTGATTAAATGGTATTGAGTCTATTTTTTGTTAGCTTGAAACAGAAATACTTTCGTTCAATTAATAATTTTGAAACATAAATATCTCTACTTTTTATTTGTTTCCTACAAATATAATAAATATGCTAATGCTATCTAATTACCCAAGAGCACTTCTTTATGTAAAAAAATTATAACTTCAGGTCCGTCAGCCTACCAGGCATACCAAGGGCTAATTATGCATGAAGGAAAATCGCCAACTTATAAGAAATAAATAAGGATAGTATGAACGTAATTTTATATATATATATATATATATATACAGGGATATTTTGCAATAACCGGCCAAATTTGCAGAGGAGGTTCAAAATAGATAACATAAGCGAATGGTGAAAAAAAACTAACAAGGAAAAAACTGAAACATCTTATTCTTTTTCTCCTTTATATTCAAAATGTGTGCAAATCCATTATTTTAATTGCTTGTCATTCATAAATGTAAAAAAAAAACACGCACGCACACGTTCGTAAAGCAGTTGAGATCGGAAGCAGTTGTTGTTCAACGCTCGCGCTAGGTTACAGTTTAGGTATCTAAAGCCGCCTCCGCATGCTTGGTAAGGGGAGTCCGGGCAAAGTGAGCACCCCGGGCAAAGTGAGTAGTCCCCACTATTACTAAACTATTCGTTTGGCATTAACCACGCGGCTATAGCAACGTTCCGCCATCTTGTCTCAGTGAGCAGCAAAAACTTAAGCGAGAGGTCGCGTTGCGTGGCGTCCGCAGAACGGCGAACTGTGTTTTCGAAAAATAATTTACAATATTTCGAGGTAAGTGTTTTGATGGCATTTCCTATATTATTTGATTATCATTCTTGTGTGTAATATAGTTATATTACGTATCAGTGACTTTTTTAAAATAGCTTAAACAGGAAATCGAAATCAATAGTTTTTATATTAACTAACTTAACCTTAAAAGTGGTCGGGCAATGTGAATAGGGCAGCGGATATGATATCCACCTTGCCCGGCTTTTACGATTTTTAGTTTAATTATTATAAAGCTCATATTTCGTTGCAGATGGTGCATAAATACAAAAAAAAAACCAATCAAGGCTCTTGGAATAAAGACGTCATGCGTCGGTGAAGGGCACAGCTAAAATATATGTGTTGGCTTATGCAACTTTGTACAGATACATCAAAAGTGAATGTCAGCACAGTAGGCATAGATTCAATACAAACAATAGATATTCCTGATTCCGCTGCCTCTTCAACCCCTTCAACCGCACTTTTACAAGAATGCAAAGTTGATCCCCTTGCAGAAATAATTCTAGCTCCAGAAAGCGCTACAATTTGCTAATTATCTAAACCTCAACCTCAAGTTTCTGTTGCACCAATTGTAGTTTCCCAAGAATCTATTGAAACCTCAGAAAATATTATTCAAAGTGAAGTATGCTCCATTATTACACTGGAAACAGAAACAGAGTCTCTTAAAACTTCTTCTGCTTTGGAGCCAGATGCCACAAGTATTAATGTTATGCATCCTTTAAAACGTGATGCAATGTTACCAGGGACCTCAACAAATACTCGCAGATACGTGGACCGTGATGACCCACCGAACCCGGAATCAGGATGTTCAAACTTTCACTACAGTCCCGTAGTATTAAGACCAACCTGCTCAAAGTTCAAAAACTTTATTAAACTAAGTTTGTATAAAAAGGGTTATTATAATATTAAAGAATTTATAGATGATAATAACCCCTGGAAGTGAGGTGATCGCTCCCAAGCTATTTCTAATTTGTTGTGTTGTTAATTTGTCTAACATACATTGTAAAAAAAAAGTCCCGCTGGGTTTCTTGCTGGTTCTTCCCAGGACAGAGGTTTTTTTCGAACCAGTGGTAATTATACAAAAAAGTGACTTTCAATAAGTATTATTTATAATCTATATTGAATAAAAAGTTTCTGTTTCTGTTTCTGTTTCAATACCAAATCCAGATAAACCAACAACAACTCGTAAACGCAAATGGCCAAAGTCGTAAATTTTAACTAGTACACCTATAAAAGGAAGAGCAGAAGTGAAAATTCGAAAAAAAAATGCAGTTAATAATATAAGTAAAAAAAACGAAATGCAGAATCAAAAAAGTTCCTATAAAGACTACTACAAATCCCCATTAACCGTTAGAGTGCCGACGAGCGCCATCGCGCGCGTGCGCATTCTATCCAAAAATGCCACGTGAAATCAGTTGCTGTTTAGATCGGTGTAGAAGAGGTAGCTCGCACGCATCGCTAATTTTTTATTTTTCTACGTGTTACATAAAGTTCAAATTATAATATTATTATACTTTTTTAACCCATAATGTCGGAATACAAAAATAATTCGAATGTAAATGATCGTTCTTCTAATCGTATCGCTGCACGTAGAATTTGATTTCTATTCGGTTATTTTGATTTCTACGTGCAGCGATACGGCAAATGTATCTGTCACAAAAAAGAGAGGAAACTACGAATATATAAAAAAATAAACCATTAATGATTCACACATAATATAATCAATTTATGGGCGGAGTAGACGAGAGCGACAAAATGCTATACACCTATTTGGATGAACGTAAAACTCTCAAATTTTGGAAAAAAGTTGTATGTGCTGTATTTGGAAGGATGTTGCTGAATGCATATATATTGTATAGTGAGAAAAATATTGGCAAAAACATGACGAGATTGAAATTTGAGAAATGGTTGCTCCACAAAAATAGACCAGAAACGGCTACTCCGAGTACATCTTCCCCTCAAAGTTTTGGATTAGAAAAGTTACCCGGGCGTAATTTACGGCGCTGTGTAGTGTGCAGCAGCAAGGACTACAGCGCTGTGAAGAGGAGCAACTTGATTTGTGCCCGCTGTAAGAAGGGGCTCCATGGAGTCTGTGCGGTAAAGCACACATGTTAATTTTTTTACTTTTAGATTCCAGTTTTTGTTATAATTTTTGTTCACAATATATATTTCCATAATGTTCTTTGTATTTTATTATTCTTGTACAAGTTTTTATAAATAAAACACCGAAAAAATTATTAAAATTGAATAATTTTTGGAAGAGATACAGTTTTTTTTCGAGACAAGGGTAAATGACATAAAAAACAAAAGATTTCTTTGGCATTTTTAAGTAGATATGAGTAAAAATCAATGGCACTAAAACGGTTAAAGAGTAAACAATCAAAGAAAATTAAGAAATTTGAAGATATTGTATGTTTTTTTTTTGCAATAAAATATATATTGAAGAAAATAATCATCCAATTGAAAATTGGGTTCGATGTGGTGTCTGTTTCAGATGGTATCACGAAGAATGTTCCGCTTTCGAAGGCATTGGAGATTATACATGTGATAATTGCCAGTCTTAATTTTTAAGATTTGTCCTTTAAACGCGAATTTAAGTATTTGCCGTCTATTAAACATAATTAAGTGTATCTTTGAGTTCTGTGTAATTAGAAGGTAATTATTCACTTTGCCCGTGCACCATATCCACTTTACCCGGGGGTACGGGCAAAGTGAATACTACCTCACCTTTTTTTTTGAATTTTATTTTTTGTTACTAGTTGTCTTAATTTTAAAGTTAAATGATTATAGTATATGTAAAAGCAATTAATAAAGACTGATTTGAGATATTTGTTTTGTGTCCATCTCTTACAAATTTTCTGATAAAGCCTTGAATATTTTAAGGTATTCGCTTTGCCCGGACTTCCCCTATTTGCCACAAACACCAAACACGAACAAACACCGACCACAATCACCCATCACAAACACGGCATCCTCACGCTCGGCGAACGTTTAGTATATTCGGGATAAGCAAGCATGGCGGACAACGAGCTTGTGGCGGCGATTACTTTCGGGTTGACCTATTTTTATTTAAAAAATTATAATAACACCTTCATTTTTTTTTTTCATCAATCTATTTTTCCATTTACCTCGTTAACGGGTTCATTGAATATAATAAAGAATAGAGGACTTGACTTTATGCTCTTACCAAAGAGAATATAATCACTACGTTTAAGAGGCGGGACTTCCTTAGTAAAAGTAGATATATGTATGAATATTTAGCAACTCAAACTACTTTTACTATCGAAAAATAAATAATTAAAATAATAATGTTGTACAGCCGAATTCAATAAAAGTTATTAAGAATAACTCAAAAACTATTGGTCTGACCTTGATCAAATTTATATGGTATCACATGAGAAGCACCAGCTTTCAAATAAAATAAGAATCATCGAAATCGGTTCACTTAGAAAAAAGTTATGAGGTAACACACATAAAAAAACATAGTCTAGTTGAGTACCTCCTCCTATTTGAAATCGGTAGATAAGTGGCAGTGATAACAACACACATGATGGTGATGGTAACATTTTGACCAAATTTATATGGGACCACACGAGAAGTAACAGCTTTCAAATGAAAAAAGAATCATCGAAATCAGTTCACCCAATAAAAAAATATGAAGTAACACACATATTAAAAAAAACATACAGTCGAATTGAGTACAGTCTCCTTTTTGGAAGTCGGCATAAAATAAATTGCTCCCAAGGTTATTGTATTGAAGATTTTACATACCATAGAATGTCAAATTAATTCTCAATTATCACTGCTAAAAAAGGTCTTCAGGTTCAAATAAGTTTATTTTATAGTATATTTATACGAATAAAGGAATTGAATATTTAAAATTAAAAATTTTGTACTTCCTACTTCAATATAAGTTATTAAAAATAACTCAAAAACTATTTGGTCTGACCTTGATCAAATTAATACGGGACTACACGAGAAGTACCAGCTTTCAAATGAAAAAAGAATCATCGAAATCGGTTCAGCCAGTAAACAGTTATGAGGTAACACACATAAAAAAACATACAGTCGAATTGAGTACCGTCTCCTTTTTGGAAGTCGGCAGATAACTGGTCAAATGCGTGTTGCACCACGCACAATGTAGAGGGAGGGTTCCGTAGTTGACGGTCACAATACGTGGGCTTCCTTGATAATGAGCATAATAAGTGGGTTCACGGTTTGACCGCTGTAACGACTAAACATGGGCCCGTAGAAGATCGTAACTGAAGGACTTATTTTCATATCAGTCTTATAGGGAGTGGTGTTCGAAAAAGATCAAAAAAACTTTTCGATTTCGATAATATTACCCTATCTATCTATCCCGCAAATGAAAAAGTAAAGCTAATAATAGTAGTAATTGCATATAAGTCTTTTTCTTCATAAAAAGTTATCAATGCAGCTACAGTTTTAGGTCATTTTCTATGGAATGGAGTTGTAACGAAATTTTTACTAATCCATGTGCATTTTATAAGTTGGTCGACTATTACACCTTAACTTCTTAATTATACTTACCTGTGATAGTTTTCCTTTTAACGCGCGAGTACACGCGCGGGCTACATACGTAGCCCAGGGTATTGTTTTTGGTTCATAACTTCACGAAATCATGTGATTTATTTCTTCAAATTTTTAATATTATATTTTATAAACTGTAAACTTACTTTTTGTTGATATTTGATAAACAGATCGGAAATATGGACCTCAGAATGGAAGAAAATATGTTGAGGTGGCTAGAAGAGGAGTCAGATCGGGACGATTTGATTGTAAGCGAACAGGAAGAAGATTTGAGAGAAGAAGAAAATATAATACATTCTCCGCATGGCACTGATACCGAGCAAAAAGATGATGAAAATGATGAGATTGCTGGACAAAACAACAGTGATTCGGATGACAGTGTACCGCTTGCAGATTTAGTCACGAAATTAAACAGAATGGAGGTAACGTCCATTTCCTGTAAAATCTCTCACAATTTTATACAAAGACCTTAATACAAGGACGTTTATTGTAGTGAACAACCAGAAGGCTCATTTCGTGTTTCGTGTATCCAACAAAGTTGCAGACGTCACCAAAAGATTACTATATATAGCATACTGCATTCAAATACTGACATCGAAGGTCAGTTTAATGAATGTTGTTAAAAGTAAGTTGCGAAATACATTGCACTTTAAAACAATTAATGCCATTTTAATTGTTTGTACAGAACTAACTGCTGTTGACCGCTATTGCTATAATTATAAGAGTCCGGATCCGATCCGATTATCGGAAAAATATAGCCAGAAAAAAGGGTGTGTGTACTTATGTGTGCACGTAGGAAGTTACACTTCTTTATCGTAACAAAACAAAAAACTTGAGAGACAATTACCCACTGAAGTTGTAGTTTTTACGTGTCAGTGTGCGCGCTCATCGTATCAACCTTATGGTGTAGTTTTTAGGTGTCGAAGTGCATCGTAAAAATTCACTCTCATCATTTTTCCCAAACGCCCCAAAAGAAGTATAACTTCAAAAGCTTAATGTTGTATTCTTTAATGACAAACGAAATTAAACGATTTGGTCGAACTCTGTTTGTTTTTTTTTTAATTATCCAGAATTACTTTCATATGTTTCATGGTTGGATAGTCATTAGAACTTTATTAGAAATTGGATTAGATGTACGGGTTATAGTATCAGATTTAGGTTCAGATTTTTTGAGTGCATCGAAAGCAAGAAACATCTCTACAGAAAAAACCCGATTTGAAATTGATGGCTAAAAGATATACTACATTTTTGACGCTCCACATTTATTTAAATGTGTCAGAAACTATTTAATGACCTACGATTTTCACTTTGGTGACAAAATTGCCAAATGGCAGCACATTGAACAAGCTTACGAGAAAGATAGTGTTGCCGATTTAAAATGAATGAATGCCCAAATTTAAAAAGCATATGAAACCGAACAATTTTGATAAAATGCGGGCTTCGATCAACAATACCAACTAGATAACGGGTTACGTACAAATTCATAGCTAAATGCTGTCCGCGTGAATATATACTTATACAGCTACACATGTTCACTAAAGAACTGAGACAATAAATTAAAACAGTTTTATGTTCAACCCAATTACAACCATGGCATCTAGTAATAAAGTCACAAATCTTACGATCATTAGTTACAAAATAAGAACAATTCAATGCATTACTTCTGTCACTTGGAAATGAAAAGACATAGGTTAAATAACATTTAATGTGAAATCAACCTTAAGTAATAACAAATTAAAGTACTTTTTCCCGTTATTGCCTTGCAAGCTACGTTGTTTTGTGTCGTTTCTGTTTGCTTCTTCGAATTTAACTACAAAAAATATGGAGTCGCGGTGAACACTAAAATAATTTATAGTATGATCATAAGTTTAGTTAAAATTATTTATATTTTGGGCATTTATGTTTGTTAGTATACATACTTTCCACACTAGCCATTAAATATAATATAGTATGTAGTATAATGATTGCATTTTATTAGATAATTCATTATATATATTTATTTTAGTTTTTGTATGTATATATGTTTGTAGTATATGTATTATTTTTATATATACCCTAATACTAATAAAGTATACTAATAATAATAAAAAAGAACAAAATCGTTTTTATTGTATAAATCGTCTTATAATCTATCATTATCATGCCTATTCAGGCATACTGCTTCAATTCTGAAGACACCCGTTGATTTCGACCTTAAAACACCAAAAAGACACGAAACATTTGTTTTGAATTTTGATCTTTTGCGACAAACTTCAAGTCAAAACCGCCATATTTTCAGTTATTGTCGGGCTGCCAGCGTGAATGCACGTTTTCTTGGAACCAAACTACCACATGTCAAAAAACCATGTAAGTTTGATTAATATTTTATAGTCAAATGCACCATGTTATGGTATGTGGTTGTTTTGAATTTAACCCTCAAACCTTAGTTTTTGTATGTATATATGTTTGTAGTATATGTATTATTTTTATATATATACCCTAATACTAATAAAGTATACTAATAATAATAAAAAAGAACAAAATCGTTTTTATTGTATAAATCGTCTTATAATCTATCATTATCATGCCTATTCAGGCATACTGCTTCAATTCTGAAGACACCCGTTGATTTCGACCTTAAAACACCAAAAAGACACGAAACATTTGTTTTGAATTTTGATCTTTTGCGACAAACTTCAAGTCAAAACCGCCATATTTTCAGTTATTGTCGGGCTGCCAGCGTGAATGCACGTTTTCTTGGAACCAAACTACCACATGTCAAAAAACCATGTAAGTTTGATTAATATTTTATAGTCAAATGCACCATGTTATGGTATGTGGTTGTTTTGAATTTAACCCTCAAACCCTACTCGGAGTGCTGGAGAACCCCACAAGGTTTATTTTTCTTATTTATTTCGTTGATTGATAATGCACGTGTTTGACTTTCCGCGTATTTTACTTTGAGGTTACGCGCCACGGATTGGCCAGTGTCGCGGCGACAGCCGGCTGTTGTAGACGTGTGCACGTGTGTCGTTGGGTGCTGTAGCACCCCAGTGTAGGAACAATGTAAGTTTTTAAAATTTTTATAAAACTAATTTTTAAGCTTACTTCTATAGTTGAACTATTTTATTATAAACGTATAGATTGCGGTTCAAACATTTGATAATAGCGGTTATGTTGTAAAATAAAACATAACCTATAGAATTCAATTTTACTTAATTTTTCCTTTAAAATTCAAAAATATGTATTGCACAACAGTATGTTTTTCAATGTTTTTAGTGTTTTTACGTTATGGTTTGCAGATGGCTGTGGAAGGTAGACTGAATGATGAAGAAATACGTCTCATAGTAAATCGGGAATCAAGTGACGAGGAAGACCTAGTTTTTCGTGGTTCAGTTACAGAAGATTCTGATGATGAATCTGATGGTGTTTTAGAAGATTTTCGTCGTATGAATGTGATTGGTCAAACAAATAATGAAGAGGATGCCTTTAGTAGCGATGATGATATGACTTTGCAAGAGCTATCTCAGGATTTAAGAAGACAAGGAAAACTAAAGGTATTGAATGTTCCAAGAGTTCTTTACGGGAAAGGAAAAAATAATAGACACAAGTGGAGTGGAGAAAAGCCAGTGAGGCGTAGAACTCAGCAGCGCAACTATGGTTATTATGCATTTATCTGGAAACATAGGTGAAGCGAAAAGTATTACAAAGCCAATAGAAGGTTGGGCTCTCTTTATAAATGACGAAATACTAAATAAAATTGCATATCATACCAATAAATAAATTGAAAAACGACGTAAGAAATATAAAGGCTTTCAGGAGGAAGAAGATGGTGAAGAGAATATCGCCTCGTCCAGTTTACCATCATGTGTAAAACCAGTGTCATTGGTAGAGTTAAAGGCTTTAATTGGGCTTTATTATCACGCAGGAGTGTTTAAAATGAACGACATAAATACCAAAGAGTTGTTTGACAAATTTACTGGCGTGATGCTTTTCAGAGCCACAATGTCCCGTTGTCGATTCGAGTTCTTGACAAATTGCCTTAGATTTGATGACAGAGACACATGCGAAAAACGTCGAGCTACCGATCGCTTAGCTTCGATTCGTGAAGTGTTCGATAATATTGTAAAAAAGTGTGACAAATACTACACACCAACTGATTGTTGTAATATCGACGAACAATTATTGGCTTTTAGAGGGCGCTGTGTCTTTAAAATGTACATACCCTCAAAGCCCGATAAGTACGGGATAAAAATTTTGATGAACTGCGATACTAAGACAGCTTACATGTTGAATGCCATTGTTTACGTAGGTCAAACACCCTCCCCTCAAAATATGTCAGTGCCTGAGTACTACGTTATGGAACTCTCCAAGCCATTATATGGATCCCGTTGCAACATAACCATGGACAACTGGTTCACCAGCATACCATTAGCTAAAAATCTGATTGGAAAGGAATTGACCATGGTCGGAACGACGCGAAAAAACAAAGGAAAAATACCAGAGTCCTTTTTGGAGTTAACAAACAGAGAAAAAAATACCACTATGTTTGCTTATGATGGACCTCTAACTCTATTGTCCTATTGCCCACCGAAATCGACAAAGAAAAAGTCATCATCATGTTGTCAACTCTCCACGATTCCCCAGATAACAACAATGAAGTTGAGTTTCCAGAAATTATTCATTTTTATAATAAAACAAAGGGAGGAGTGGATGTGTTCGATGCAATGGCTAAAAAATACTTTGTCCAAAGAAGAACCAAACGTTGGCCAATGTGCATTTTCTATGGGTTATTCAATGGAGTTGGTATTAACTCTTGGGTTCTCTACAAATGCTCAAAAGCAAATAATAAGCCTGACATAAAGCTTCGTCGGAGTTTTCTAAAAGAATTGGGAATGAATCTTATAGATGAACATTTGAAAATGCGCCTACAAACACCAACTTTGAAGAGGGATATAAAGCAGAGTATCGCGGCGATTCTCAAGCAACCCATGCCTGTCGATTCTTCTGGGTCTGAACGTCACACACAGGGGCGTTGGGGTTTCTGGCCGAGAAACAGGGATTGGAAGAGTAAGACCAGGTGCACCAAGTGCAAAATTCCAATTTGCTTGGAACACCAAGTTAAAGTATGCCAAAAGTGCTCAAATTGATGTGTAATGTAAAATTTTAAGGTTGATTCGTGATCTCATAATGTCAATTAATATAAATAAAAGTATAATTTTCTATAACTGTATTTATTTCTATACTTTACTAACTATTTTATTTTGGGGTGCCTTGTCACCGTTGTGTAGGAATACTGTATACGCCTGGCAGTGTAGGGTTTGAGGGAAAAATTCAAAGGTACACAATTTTATTTTAAGATAAAAGAGCCACATTTTGTAATATACTTGTTTTGCTTAAAAATTTATACAAATATTCAATTAATTTATAAACAAAACCGCTGTATTTGAAAAACGTTTGTTTTGCATAAATTTTTCGATAGAAACTTTTTTAAATTTTAAAACTAATAGTCAGTTTTTTGGTTTAATGTTGTTTTGATACATAATAATATTAAAAATAAATAAAAATATTATACATAAAAGTGGTATTTACTAATCGGTCCCGTTTTTAGAGTGTATAGCATTATAGATTTTTTAAATTTTATTACTCTGAAACGTCTTGAATGTAACCTGAAGTACCTAGATAGATTTTATTTTACCAGACTGCTCAATACTCAAAAGAAGAGTAATGTGTTCGTTTATTACCATGATGTTATGATTTTCAACATTTTTGTACCCGTTTTTCGTTTAAATTTAATAAAAGTGTATAATAAAGTGTAAAGGCTTAGTTAGTGATTAATTTATGATATTCTTTAGAATGAACAATCAAGCGCAAAAGATTCTAAATATGTTTGAGTTTGGGAGTCCCGTCAAACACCTAACAAAAAAGTAAGTACATAATATTATATTTAATAACAAATTTATTAAGTTAGTGAACTTAATTAAGTGATTACGAGTATTCACATGTCTTTACTAATTTTATAAAGAGGTTAAGTTGAATGAGGTTATCTCTGGAAATAGTGGTCTAATTCTTAAACCTCTTCATTATTTTACTTTGGGGTTCGAAAAGCTATTTCAATTATAATAAAGGTGATCTCGGGGAGTACAGTCGTGGGTAGTATTATTAATTCATATTATTATTACAATACTCATTTATTTATTTTCTTTGTTACAAATAGAGACTGTATTGAAAGTGGCAGTCCAGACAAAACGCCAAGAGATCTAGGCACAGTTGCATTCAACTATAATTCTAGCACAATGCTGCCTGAAAATTTACTTCAAAACATATCTCAAGAAAACGATGCCGTGGATCTAAACGATGTCTCTACAAATTCTATTCCACACAGCCAGCCTGATCTCGGTTTCTCAGTACTCGACGAAATAGATACATTTTCTGTTCTAAATAGTCCATCGAAAAAAAGGCCAAATAAGTATATCGAAGAAAGTGACACTGCTAGCCAATCAAACACGGGGACTGATTTTTCATCAGACGATAGCGTTAAAGACCCACCAACTATTCAGTTGACTCAGATGATAATATAAACTTGGATCTTGAAGAGTATTTATTTCCTTATAACGATTGTTCATTACCGAAACCTGGACCTCTGGACCTTCGAGGGTGAACATTTTCCAGCGCTCAGCAATTGTTTATGACCCAGTTGAATCCAACAGCAGTCAACAACAACAACGACCTAATTGTAATTCTTATCGCCTTTCTATGTACCAGACCAGTATATAACAGTCATTAAGACGACAAAAAATATAGCACTCTGTACAATAGAACAAAAAAAAGACGTATGAAGATTTTACGATTTAGAACCGTTATCTACAGGAGATTACACGACAAGTGAAGACGGAGAGAAAGTGAAATGGGCAGATATTAAAATTATGAAAATCACCAAGGACAACAGGGATACATTTTATTCAAAACGTCCTATGAAGATGAAAACTTTAAAAAGATAGACATATTAAAAAAGAAAAGTAAGACTGTAACAGTGCCAACTTTAAAGAAATTATATACCCAAAAACTGAAAGTTTTGGAGACAAAAATGCAGGGTGTATCATAAAATGAATAGAAAAAAATGTAATATGTACCTAAATTTTATGAAAGATTTTATGTAAATCTTTAGAATTGCTGTGCTTACTAATTAAATTTTTTTGAAGCTATTTTTTTAAGATTGTTATGTTATTTATAAGCTTTCATAGTATTTTTAGTTAACTAGAAAAAATAACAAATGGTTAAGACTGTTTGATTTTTATAACATTTCATGTAACTAATATTATTTTTACAAATATTATATTAATATTAATAACTTTTGTGATCTTCATGGTTGTGAATAACATAGTAATTATTCATAAATAGCAAGCTGTGACTATGATAAGTAGGTTAATTATAAAGATATCTCGTTGCTGAATGATATTACAAAGTTTAAGCTTTTATATTTATATTTTTAGTTTTTGAAGGAGAATTTATACTTTTGATTTATTAATCGATTCGTTGCGGCACCAATTTTCGACAACTTTTAGCTGTGGCGGCGAACAAATATTTCATGACACGCCAGGCGTGTCAAGCGCCACAGTTTGTTTTTTTTTTACTTGTTTAGACCTAATTAAGTTTATTTGACATCAAACATAAGTTACAAATGGAAGGATACTTGTTTTTAGTGGGCAATTACGTTTATTTTTTTTAACGCGTTTTCTTTGAAATTGAGAGAAAGTGACCTTTTTTATGAAGAGATTACAAACCTTTTGAACTATTTTTTATTGTTATAAATTGTTGTAAATGTTAAAAATCATTTATATAAGTAGGTACAGCTAAGTCACCCTGGAAACCTTAGTTTTTATTAAATAAAATTTTCACCTAATAATAACATTTGGAAATATCAAACAATGAAGAACCTTAAATTGAAAAAAAAAGGTATATCATTCATTGATATTTACAAATGTTAAATATTATTTAATGTAATACAAATGTAAATGTTATATAAGTCGATCTGAAAACGTCTAATTAGTAAGAATAGCAAAACAAGTGTTTTCAAAAGGAAACAAACGCCGGCGCTATACGGCGGCGGATTGACAAATTGAATTGACTCTCTGCATCTGGACAGGTTTCGTACTCTCGATTCTGTAAATGATATTATTCGGTATTAATTTGAAATATTGGGAAAAGATTGTATGACGCCTCGAGTAAAGTTGAATTCTTATAACCATAATATGATTCCTTTTCATCAAGATTTTTAATTTAATTATATGTAAGGATGAGAATTCGTTATATAATTAAATTCAACAAAAGACAAAATAATCCAATAACAAATGTCGTAAATATTTGTCATCTACATCTGTAACGAGCCGGCGCGGTGTACGTAGAATAAACAGAACCAATATAAATGTATAATTTTAACCTGTTTTATTCATTCTGTTCAACCCCCTCTTCCATATTTTAAGCGGAATACCTGAGAGCCGTGGTAGCTCAGATGGTTAGCGCTCGCTGCATGTTTCAAAGTACTCGAGCAACCCGGATTCTATCCCCGCCAGCATCAATGAAGTTGTTAATTGCAATTTTAAGTGCTGATTTACCACGTGCTCGGCGGTGAAGGAAAAAAGCGTGAGGAAACCTGCATGTCTGAGAAATAAGAAAAAAAAATATTTTAAAGACATGTGAAGTTCGCCAACACGCATTGGGGCAGCGCGGCGGACATTTCCTTGCCCTAAAACCTTCTCACAAATGAGAGGAGGCCTGTGCCCAGCAGTGGGACGTATATAGACTGTAACTTTAACTTTTTTAACCTGAGAAACTGCAATATAAGTAAAATATAGTAAAATTAGGTAGATACCTACCAGCGCAAGCCTTTGTTTCCATGACAACAAATCAAGTGTTTTGTAAACTACTTAGTAATTAGTTTGTATCTTTATATAGAAAAATAAATAAAAACAAGGAATACAAACAAAATATAATGTTGATATTTTTATCTAAGGAAATGTTTTAGTGACAACTCTTGCATATTTTTAGCGACTTGACGTCGAGACAGCCTTGTAGGTATTTTGCGGTATAACAAAAGAGTTAACCGGTTCAGTGCTGGCGACACGCCAGGCGTGCCATCGAATATTTTTTCGTGTCTTTTTTTTAAATCGTAATAACTCGCTCAAATTGCTTTTTTGGAAAATTTATCCAGAACAAAATATTCATTATTTTGCAAGTAGTTCATGCCTGCGGCTTCGTTTCTGGATATTTTGAAAAATTGAAATTTTTAAGAGTTGACAACCTTTTTTAACTTGTACATGGTACCGTTTTTACTTTATAGGCTTTTAAAACATGTTGTGGAAAAATACTCTAATAAGAAACAAATGAACAAATAATAACACTCGTTGCGATCGCTCACAAACTCAAGTTGTAAACAAGTTTCTAGAAAACAACTCTCCTGTTAAAAAAACAATGCCTTTATCTCTTTTGCTTAAAATGGTTGAAGTGCCGACTTATTACTATAATTTGGCCGAATGGACCTACGAAGTACCATGTGCTCTTGTGATATGGTATAAGGTTTATTTTTGCTTGAAACTGTTCGAAACTGTTCATGCATAAAAAAAGTTCGCTAATAAATAGTCTAATTAGACGTTTTCAGATCGACTTAAACTTTTACATTTGTATAACATTAAATAATATTTAACATTTGTAAATATCAATGAATTATATACCTTATTTTTTTTCAAATTAAGGTTCTTCATTGTTCGATATTTTCAAATGTTATTATTAGGTGAAAATTTAATTTAATAAAAACCAAGATTTCAAGGGTGATTTAGCTGTACCTACTTATATAAATGATTTTTTTATAACAACAAAAAATAGTACATAAGGTTTGTAATCTCTTTATAAAAAAGTCACTTTCTTTCAATTTCAAAGAAAACGCGTAAAAAAACACGTAGTTACCCACTAAAAACATGTATCCTTCAATTTGTAACTTATGTTTGATGTCAAATAAACTTAATTAGGTCTAAACAAGTAAAAAAAGCATAAAAAAGAACATTACTTTTACACATGGCGGATGGCACAATAGGCGTGTCATTTTTGTCTGTGGCGGTTGACACACCCGGCGTGTCATGAAATATTTGTTCGCCGCCACAGCTAAAAGTTGTCGAAAATTGGTGCCGCAACGAATCGGTTAACCCACTTAGTATTTATTACACATATGCCGAGACATGGAAGTCTCCCAACAAGAGTGCATAAATTTAACGTAATACCATTGGATAATATACGAGGACTCTAATAAAAAAGAGAAGTATCAAAACCTTCAAGAGATAAAAAAAGGATTACCACAGCTTTTATGATAACTTAATCCATTCCTAAGTTCTATGAGTAACAATAAACGGTATACTTTAAAATAAAAACCTAGAAACTTATTTTAGTAATAATAGATATAGATGGATGTCTAGATGGAGTGACAATCTGGTAAGAGATGCAGGAAGTCGATGGATGCAAGTGGCTCAGGACCGTGCTTTGTGGCATTCCTTGGGGGAGGCCTATGTTCAGCAGTGGACTAATGAAAGGTTGTAATGATGACTTATATCTATCCAAAATAAAACTGTTTATTACATAAGTAAAGATATCAAACTTCATATCTCAAAGAATACTTCGTAAATCAATTATAAAAGTTTAAGAAATGTACCAAGTCCATTTATTAAATCATGTTATCAAATAAAAAATCATGATTACAACAAACATAAGCACAATTAATATTTAAATAAAGCTTTTTCTATGTCTTCATTGTTAGTTATTTAATAAAAAAAGTTTTTTTTTCTTCCTGCAAAGTTTGACCAAATGGAGATACGAAATTTGATAACTAAGCCTATAAGCCTAAGTATCTAGACCCCCAATACAGAACAATAACTGCATCACAGCTGTAGATCGAGCGGGCGCAGGAGTGTGGTGAGATGGATAAATTAAGGGGCAGTTGTATTTTCCTTTACGACAATTACTGTATTTAGGCAAATACAAAATAAAACTACATACTTATCTCAAATAAACTTCACATTCAAAACACAATCACGTGGACAAAAAGCGCACATAAATAATGACGTTTTCTTAGTCACATTAAACAAAACAAAATCTGTTTTAGATTGTCGAAACACGTAAGTTATTCGCAGTTAACAAGATAAAGAACTAGTCTTCTGACACGCTCACAATCGACTAAAAGAGTTACCTAGTATTGACTATAACTTTGTGCCTATGTATTAAGGCTGCAAAACCCGTCGAGTAATATACAATGAAGACTTTGTATATAGTACTACTATTGGTAGTTATTTAATGTATGATGTAGGAAAGTAACCAATCACCATGTTATTAGTTTTAGGTTTAAATCACAATCCAGTAAAAGTATGTTGGAAAGAAGTGGTAAAATTAACACCGTAATTGTGGTAATATCAACCATCTTCAATATAAATCAGATGAGAACATCATCAATCTGTTCTATATGGTTGAACCATATAGAACAGATTGAGCTATATCATAGTTGTAGCACAAAAGGTTCAGCTCGACCGGTGAAGGATCACCCTCTTCACAGAATACAAGCGGATAATAGCAGATCAATACTACTGTGTTTCATAGGGTGAGTGTAAAGAACCGGAGACCCTATTTACTGGATATGAGGCATTACATCTTAGTGCTCAGGGGTGACAACTCTATTTGGTGACTTTAAAAAATCAAAGTCAATGAAATACACATTATTAAGGATAACTCAAATACTACTTGTCAGATCTTGATCAAATTTATATGGGTATCATGAGAATCGCCAACTTTCAAATAATAACAGACACATCAAAATCAATTCACTCAGGAAAAAGTTCAGAGGTAACACACATTCAAAAAATACAGTCAAATTGAGTGCCTCCTCCTTTAAGTCGGTTGAAAATTAATTGTGGGTTCTTAGCTCTGACGTAGTTGCTTTCCTACCTACAACTGTGAATTGACTTTCTACAATCATTAAAAAATAACAGTAATAGGCATAAGCCTCCTCTCACTTTTGAGAAGGGTTTTTAGGGCAAGGAAATGTCCATCGCACCGCCCCACAGTGTGTTGGCGGACTTTACATGTCTTTGAAACATTTTGCATGCAGACTTTCTCACAATGTATTCCTTCACTTCCAAGCAAGAGGAATTGACAATTTCATTGGTGGGTTGCTGTTGTACTATGATATTGTATTACAACAAGCACTAATAAGCCACTAAGCTACCATTGCTCTCTCTACAGTCATAACCACTAATAGAAAACGATACAAAAAAATGTGAATGACATAATATCTCAATGTTAATTAACCATGTAACATTCAAGTATTGTTTGTAATGTTGTAATGTATTGTTAATTTTTTTTTATGGGATAAGGGTGACAAACGAGCACACAGTCCACCTGATGGTAAGTGGTTGCTGCGTCTCATAGACATCTACATCTACCCTCTATTACAAATCAAAACGCAGATGTGTTGTCACCCGTGAGGACTAAGATGGAATGCCTCATTTCGAGTAAAACAGGCCTCCGGCCACCTTCGCTCACCAAGCGAAACGCAGAGGTAAACCTCTACTTCACGCTGGTATTCTGTGTGTAATTTCATATTTATAGCTTTTAATTAGCATTAATAATTGTAGAATTTCAACAAATATGATGGGGACATCAATGTAAATACATTAGTAAAATAGGTTAAAATTTCAAAACAAAATCAGTCATCTTCATCATCATCATCATTGTCCATCGCCATTGCAATCTTCTCCGAGGCGTCTTTCAGTAATCTCTCACTAAAGTTTGGAAATTTAGATTCAAATTCAGACTTCAAACTCTCCAGGTCAAACTTCTCTTTTTGCAATTTGTCCAGACTTATTTTGGTCTTTTCATACTCTTTAAACTTGCTTAAATCTAAGTTAGAATGTTTCTTAATCTCTTCTAAGCCTTCTATTGCATCATTAACAGCATCTAGTAACTGCTTATGTCCACTCTCTTTGTTGTAGCCAAAATCAACATTTTTTGTTTCTAATTTATCAAGAAATGTTTGCTCTGTTGCTGCTAGATCACTTAAAATACTTTCAGCGTTTGAGTTTTTTGATATTTCATGGAACTGGGTGTAATCTTGAGATTTGAGATCTAGTAATCTGTAAGTTTATATACAATTTTATTTCAAATTGGTGATCAAAACTTTATAGCTGCTGTGAAATTCGAGCAAGGCACTGCGCAATAGCAAACTTTGCTACACACATTTATGTGCATCTACCCAAGTACAATTCAAATCATAGTAGTAAAATTTTGCCACTATTAAGTTTGAATCAAGTAATAGGAATAAACAATGTAAGTATGATTTTGGAACACTAGACCATGTTGGTGGGGCTAGATTAAGCTAATATTTTTTTATTTATGTACTTCAAACTTCTATAATATATTACACCATTCACAAGACAATTTCCTCCATAGCATAGGTCTGTGGTCTGTGCCCAGCAATGGGATGTATATAGGCTGTAACTATATATAACCTTTAACTGGCTTAATCTTATCGCCAGGATACCTGTTAGATATGGTCTCAATCTTGAGACTCACAGTTTACAAATATCCTCGTAACTGTGTTGTGAAAAGGTAAAAATAAAAAAATACTACAATTGAAATAGCCGCAGCACCATAAAAATGACGGAGATATTCTAAAACTAAAAGAAAGAAGTAAAAATGCTAACCTTTTCTGTTCAACAACAAAAGATATTTCCTTCAATCTTCGATTGGTTTTATCTAGCTGGTCCATGGTCTTTTTAAACCGGTCAGCTAATTGAGCCATTTGGATGTCCATTTGTGTTTCTTCACGTTCAATTTTTTCTTCAACTAAGCAATCTTCGAGCATTGTGCGCAAGAATTTACCGTAAGCAATTTGGCGGTATTCAGATTCGAATTCGGGGCCAGAGATGTCTGGTTTGTTAATTGTTATGTCTCCTTCACCAATAACCGTCGTGTTCTTATTGAATTTAGGTCGCATAGGAACATTTTTTTCTTTAATCAACTGGGTAGGAATTCTGCGCGAAATTGATGATGTAGTCGGTACTGACGACAGCCTTTTAGATTTCGTTGTTTTTGATATTGGCGCGGCGAAAGACTTTCCTTTATCCGACATATTATTATAGGAATAGAAATAAAGGAAAACGTATCCACTAAAATAGTACCAATTTGTTTACAAATTCCGTATCCGTTTACAGCTTGACAGTTATTTAAATGGCTGTCATGGCGACGATTCACGCATAGAGCACAATAACTACGATAGATTCCGTTCAAAAATAAAACACAATCAGATTTTTACAAATTTGTGAAACTTTATGAAACGCATCAATTTAACTAAAATATCTTAAAATATAAATAATCAAATATAATACAATATCAAAAATATTATTGTAACTAATTTTAGGATAATATAGACGAACAAAGGTAAAGACAAAAATAGATGTGTCACGATGTTCGTTTCGGAACGAAACACTTTTCACAATAAATTACTCAGGCCAGGTTATTTATTTTTCAATTAATAATTTATTATTATACGCTTTACATGTAAGCACGCAAAGCAATGAAGTAACTTTAAGACAAATAATAAAAAATAAAAGGACAAAATATGATTATGCACTTATCAAAGACCTTTCAAAATTTAAAAAGGTCATCAACCTTACTTTTAATAATAGTTATCGAAACTTGAATATTATAATCACTATTTATTTTTATGTAATCACTTTGTATTTGTAGTCTGTATTTTTTGTTATGGAGTGTTAAAAAAGCATAAAAAAATTTGCATTGCGCAAATCTTATGTTAATATAAACAAATAATTACAAACAATTAATAGGCGTAACATACCATTCTCAGTGTACCAGCTACCAGCGTGTGAAGCATTACGGCAAGTCATTTTATTTTAATATTTAATCGGTAAGTAAACTTGGAAAATTAAATTTACGATCACAAAAATAATACTTTTACTTTGACCATAGACAGTACAATATTGATTGACGTTTGAATTTGACGTTCATGACTTTCTTTTTTCTTTGCTCTTGGACTCTTACGGATGTGTTTTTGCCAATATAAAAGACTAGCACATTATCATTATGAATCATTTTGTTCAAATTCTTCTTCACATTAATATGTTATGCGTTGTACTGAAAAAATTTTAGAGTTTTTGTTGACCGTTTGAAACTATATTATAGACGCCTTAGCTGACAAAATAGCTGGAGTCCAAATCCAAACACTTTTTTATATTAATTTACTCTAAAAGTTTGCAAGCGCAGACACTTGTACAGAAAATCGCACTACTTTCACTTACATGATTTTGATACGCTAAGTATAAAAATCCAGTTCGAAATATAATTTGAAAGAAAAAAGCGCAAGAAGCAATCCGCCGGCGGTCAATTTTCCGGCAAAACTTTTACTGCCAGAAGTAATAGTGGTCTGTTTTTACTACCTCGTTGGTATAGGGGTCGTAACCAAGATTGATAATCAGTTAGATTTCTGGGTCGAGCCATTTTCAGCTACTGAATTTTTCTATTAAGAAATTCTCAGTAACAGCTGGAAATCAGAAAGTTGGCAATCTTTTAACCACGAGCCTCAGAAAGCATGTAAAACCATTGTTCCTGCGCTTAGTGTCTCCGGTCGTTTTAGAATGCCGTCCTATCGAATTACGAAATTAAGGGAATACCTGTAGCAATCGTACCCTACACAGACAGCTAGTCTCTGTAGAGACTTGCCGCCTGTGCAGGGTTTTTTACACTATACACAATAACACAGAAACAGTTTAGCGTCGACTAATCACTTTGTTAATTGATTATACTTACTATGATACAAGAATCACACTCAAATTTAATATATTAGAACTTGTATATTAATTTTCGTATTCAAACTGATCTACTTCCCACGTTGCTTTCGAATAGTCTCTCCCTTCTTTTTTTTAATTAGCCAAAGAATAGGACCAAATTAATAGCGTTTCCAATGGCGACCTGTTATTGATTGAATTTCCGCAACAGAAACAAAAACCTAAACTTTGCTAAATAAACCTTTTTGTATCTTAGTTTTTTTTTTATATTTACGATAACAAAACAAATATTATATATCTAAAAGCGGATGTAGGTAGCGGGTTAGAAAACACTTCATCTATCTTCTCCCCTTATTTCATTTAAAATACTTTAACCAAGAAATCTGTCAAAATGTCAATTATTGATTTTTGGTCGTGGAAGGTATTGGGGAGATCTGCCGCCGGGAAAGGTGTTTAGTCCGGGATATAGCCATGTTCTATATAAACCGGACTAGTTCGGAAACTTCGATAACGTGATTCAGGCTTTGGTCCTTTTCAATAGTGGTGCGGCGCCAGTACCGCCACATCACCCTAATAATATACAATACTTATTACAATAAATAATAAGAAATAAAATTTCGAATAGACATGGCTCGTACTTGCAAAATTATTAAGGCTACCAAATACGTTCATCCTATAAATACCTACGCAAAAATAAGAGAAAATAAAGAGCCGCTCGGGGGAACATACGATATACTTTGTAACTTTGAATTACTTACACAGGAAGATTTAACACTTTATGTTTCAAAACTACATTTCTCCTTTCTTTTATACGATTGTTGTAATTAAAAATGACGATAAATTTAACGTGGTTTTATTTTACTTATTAAAATACTATGTCCTTATACAAAAATTAAATAACAAAAACCTTTAATTCTAATATCTTTGAAAAATATCAAAGATATTGGATACAGAATGTAACAAACGAAGAGATTTAAATATATAGGTATACTATAGAGCGGACATTGGGAACATTTATATACAAAAATTTTGAGCTAGTGCGCGTGTGTAACCCTCTAGCTAAAAATAGCAAAACAACGCTAAGCATTTATTAAGACAACATTTTAGCTATTCCCCAGTAGGTGACGCTAACAAATATAACCTCTTTTTAGAAAATGTTACCGTTTCGATATCAAAGTATCGATAATGTTGTTGAAGATTACTAAGTTTGAAATGCTTTTCGATGTAATAATAGGAAATATACATGATTGTTTTATTGTATAAATCTATTTATCATGACTTCGATCACACGAAAAAAATCATATTAACTTTTTACGCCCCTTTAGTGTCATGAAATAAAAAAAATTATTTCCAAAACAATCTACTAGAAATAATAAAATTTAAAGATTATTCGGTAAATATATGTTTTCAGTAAATATATGTTATATATTTACGATAATAAACCGAAATCACGTTCATTTTTTGCTCCATATCATGACTTACATTATCTTAATGCACAAGCGAGAATATTTTCTTTAAAAATATTTTTTAAATATATGAAACAAATGCGTCTTGACTTTTTAACAATGTCACTAAGACTAAATGACAAAAATCGGAGATATATCCTATAGAACATAAATTACAGACGACAATTTTGCTACTGATGTCCGGTCTATTACTACTACTACTACTTAAATGTCTTTGGTAACAAAAAACCCATTGGTCGTTTCAGGGACGTATAGGTGAACACATAGGCATGGCAATTATGATAATGAAATATTTTTTGGTTGCTTTAAATGGGGTTTAGAGTTTGTAATCAGATAACTTACTAAATTTAATGTTTCTAAAAATGTGATTTGCTTCTGAGCTTACCGACACGTGCCAACATATTATCTACATAGTCATCATATCTACACTGATACGGCAGCCACAAAGCAAACCGCTGCGCGGCGTGAACTTCCCCAAGGTTTTTGTGTAAATCGTTATACCTATCTAGACACATGGCCCGCGAAATTCAAATTTTCTTGCGTTTTTTGGAATTTGCAGGTCAGGGTTAGGTTGTATATTTAACAAAATATGATTCGCGACCGTAGCGATTATGTGTTTACAGAATTATTATCATTAAAATCACCAATACAACCCTGTAAGTTCATATTAACCCTTTGAATGAGTTTTTCTGGAAATAGCCATACAAAGGCTAAATATCGTGATTAATTCCAAATTTGCAACTATTTATAGGAGTAAATTAGTATGTATTTTTCATATGAAATTTTATTCAATAATGAATATGTAACAGTAATTATTTTTTAAATAAATTCATATGATTGTTTATTACAAGAATGTAATAAACAAAACCAAATTACTATAAAATACTGTTACGAGCTTGGGGTTCGAGACAATTAAAAACTGCCGACTGAATTACCAAAATTGACACTTTAATTACACAACACTAATTACGATCTAAAACTACACTAATAATAAAACACAATCAATTTAGTTTGCAGTTATTTCACTTCGAAGTATTCTCTTGTATCGCCAATTCAATACTAACTCGGTCGTAGTCTATACCGGCCTTATATATGGCCTCAGATAGTTTCCAGAACCTTCTACTGTAGCGACATCTAGAATGTTTGAGTACATATAGGTCCCGAAATTTCTAGAAGGATCTTGACTCTCCTTGTTCTGCTACTCGACACTAGAGGGCGTTAGTGGTGACTAGTGTTGCCAAGTACAAGACATTAATAGTGGCGCGCAACAATACGCAGCGTTTCGCGCGCTCCTCAAACTCAAAACCGTTAGCCGACGAAGAATTCGGAAAAACCCAAAAAAAACTCCACTCTTCGAGTGATCTAAGGTAGCGTCCACTATATACCGACTAACTTATATTGATCCCCTTATTTTTAGCTACTATTATTTATTCTGTGCTAAAATTTAGTAATAATATTCAAAAACATAGGAAGCTTTATAAACATAACATTTTGTTACAATTTAGTTGTCAATAATAGAAATAAAAATAAGTAGTGTTTATCGACTGTCGATATAAAAATTCTAATTTGTAGATTTTGAAAAACGCAGGAGCATAACAATTAAGTTTATGTTATTGAGTGGATTTATCCCACAATTTTTAAAAATGGTCTTGTTATTGTAGTGTTCTAGTGTATTTTTACTGATTCTAGCTATAATTTAATTTTTTAATAACACTTAACATCTACATTTATTCTCAATTAAGAATCAAAATATAGAAGCGTTGTCACTCCTGAGGACTGAGATGGAATGCCTCCTTTTCAGTGTAAAGGGTATCCGGTTCTCTACACTCACCATACAAAAGACAGCAGCATAAAAGTGCTATTTTACGTTGGTATTCTGTGAGAGCATGGTCCTACCCCGATCGAGCCGACCCATTCGTGCTGTAACCACAATACCACGTTATTCAAAATATTTATTGTAAGTTTAGTGTCACATTTAGCGTTAATTTAAAATATGATGTATCCTGCAACTTAACTACCATTTTCGGGTATTACAATAATAGGTCTGTGACTTACATAACTATATTGATCATAATTAATCAAAATTATAAAATATTTTTACGTGGTAGAGCCATGTTGCAGCTATATTAGTAGTATGGTTGTAGCACAATTTTTTTTTATAGGATAAGGGTGACAAACGAGCACACAGTCCACCTGATGGTAAGTGGTTGCTGCGGCCCATAGACATCTACATCTATCCTCTATTACAAATCAAAATGTAGATGCGTTGTCACCCGTGAGGACTAAGATAGAATGCCTCATTCCCAGTAAAAAGGGCCTCCGGCCACCTGCACTCACCAAGCGAAACGCAGAGGTAAACCTCTACTTCACGCTGGTTTTCTGTGAGGTCGTGGTACCACCCCGGTTCGAGCCGGCCCATCCGTGCGACAGCAAAAGCCGCGTGGCTCTACCACTGTTAAAAAAACTGTTACAAATGGATCGGCTCGACCAGGGAAGGACCACGCTCTCACAGAATATCAGCGTAAAATAGCAGGTTAACACTTTTAGGAGCTGACTCCTTATGGGTCCTTATGGGTGACCATAATGAAAGATTGCACAACTTTTATGACATATTTATTATAGAGGAGCGTGTAATACAGTTGGTGGGCAACTAGCTACTGACTACTATTCTTAGTACTTAGTAGAGAGGTACAACATTCCCAATTATACATGTGTGTGTGTGCGCAGCACACCTACAATACTTCCCCCTTTACAAAAAGAATACAAAATCTTAAAAACTATATAAACCCTTGTTAATGCGCTGAGGCACAGGGTTGTTACGAAGACCCCCGCGAAGGGAGCGGCCGCCGCGGCAGGCGCGAGCGCGTGCTGCATCCTGGTGCTAGAGGCGCCTATCATCTGACCCATATTCTGGCCCGACATCGGAACGCTGGCCATAAACACTTGATGGCGAAGCCAATTATTTGAATTTCTTATTAAACTTCACCCAAATATTATTATACAATATTATTGCTCCCATAAAGCTGGCTATCACATATAACCATATTTGAAAATTATCCACTTTATTCACTACAGTATTCTGAGCCTGAGAAACAACAACTGGTTTTTCTTGATAATTACCCATAGTAAAAATCGTAAAACTTTTCGCACTAATGCTTCTGCAAAGGAAATATTTCAAATGAAACGAAATACATTATAACTAAACTAACTACCTAAACCTAAATGAAACTGCAGTACACGCAAAATACAAAACAATACATCTAAAATTACATTCAACTTAAATAATGTAACTTGAATATTCTGTATGAAAATATTCTGCACCTAACAATGCAAATAATACTTTCACATCCATAGTATGTAACTCACCTGATTATTATTTAAACATGTAATTGTATTGCATATATTATAATACATTTTATGTTAACACTAAATTATATTAAATCGTGAAGGTAACTTAACAATGCGTCCACTCCGCGTTGCTTTCACGCTTATCGGGTTGCTAGGGCCGGGCGACGACGACGTCACCGGCGTGGGCGGCGGTAAGGCGAAGCGTACATGCGCAGGCACCACATCAGCTGCGTTGTCAGGGTTACTGCTGCTTGGGGTTGTTATGTTACCATCGCATTCCTTTAACACATATGCAGGCTTTAATCTGTCAATAGAAATATGTACTTGCCTATCGGGTAATTGAATTAGGTAAACTTTTGAAGCCCTTTTTATCACGCGATATGGACCGTCGTAGGGTGGTTTCAAAGGTTTACGTATTGAAACGTCCCGATTAAAGACATATTCACAGTTACGTAAGTCCTTGTGCACAAAGAAACTTTAACAGTTACGTAAATTGTCAGATGTAGGCTTTTAACTACGAATAGTGTCTCTAATCTTATCTACTAAACAATAGTCGTTGACGTTACAGTTGTTCGAAGAGCTGTCATAAAAGTCTCCTGGTAGACGTAAGTTTCGTCCGAAAGTTAACTCGGCGGCGCTAACCCCTGAGTCGCTGCGGCCGGCCGCGCGAAGCCCCAGTAATACTGTGGGTAGCTCTTCCACCCAAGATCCATGTGACAGGTGATTCGAAAGTGCTGTCTTTAAAGAACGATGCCAACGTTCGACTGCGCCATTGCTTTGCGGGTGATAAGGAGTAGTTCGAATTCTATTAACCCCCAACATTTTTAACAGCTGGTTAAAAAGACTACTCTCAAACTGGCGACCTTGGTCGCTAGTTAACTTCATCGGGCAACCCTAACGACAAATCCAACCTTCATATAAATGTTTGGCAACAGTTTCTGCTGTAATGTCGCGTAACGGAAAAGCTTCGGCCCACCTAGTCCTCCTATCAATTATTGTGAGTAAGTATCTATAACCACCTGGTAAAATCTCAAGAGGGCCAACGATATCGATGTGCACATGCTCAAAACGATCTACCTCTGGAAACTTAGTCAAATTCGATATCGTATGTCTGTAAACTTTAGAACGTTGACATTGTATGCACGTTTTTGCCCATAAAGAAACATCACGATTCATACTCGACCAGAAATACTTTTTAGCTAACATCTTTCGTGTAGACCGAATTCCAGGATGGCTCAAATTATGCAAACTATCAAAAGCGAGGCGTCGAAACTTTTCCGGTAGGTATGGACGAGCTATATTAGTAGACATTTCACAAAAAATAGGCTTGTCTAACATAAGTATAACTAGTTCCTTCAACAAAATATTATGGGTATTTAAACCAGACATAAAATTCTTAATATAACTATCGCTACGCTGTTCATTTGCAATGTCATCGAAATTCAACGCAGTTGGCATAATCACGGGTTCGACGCGTGATAAGGTGTCGGCTACAATGTTATTCTTACCGGTTATATGTTTTATATTTGTAGTGAACTCGCTTATGAAAGCTAAATGTCTCGTTCTCCGAGGCGTTTCACTTTCATCGCGTCCTACCTTTTGAAATGCAAAAGTTAAAGGTTTATGGTCCGTATACACGGTTATTTCTTGACCTTCAAATAATTTCCGAAAATGTTTTATAGCTAAGTATATAGCGAGCAACTCGCGATCGTAGGTGCTATATCGCTGTTGAGTGGTGGTTAATTTTTTTGAAAATAACCCAATGGTTTCCAGCTATCTCCTTCTTTTTGTTGCAAGACTGCTCCCACGCATGTATTAGATGCGTCAGTCATTATAGCAATTGTGGAATCCACTCTAGGGTACGTCAATGTCGCGGCCTGTGTGAGACCTGCCTTACATAGTGTAAATGCTTCGTTCGCACTATCAGTCCAGACGATAGGAGTTTTATCATTTTTTTTTGAGCTTTTAAGATATTTATTTAATTCTGTTAGATATAAAGTAGCATTGGGAAGATGAGATCGATAAAAATTAACCATGCCGAGAAAACGTTTTAGCTCTGAAATAGTTTTCGGCTTCGGAAATTCCACAATTGCCTGAACCTTATCTTGCAATGGCCTGACACCTTGAGTACTAATTTCGTGTCCCAAAAATTCTAGTTTAGTTTGTCCAAAACAACATTTTGCCAAATCAATTGTAATTCCATATTTATTAAACTTTTTAAAAATTATTTCCAAATGTTGCCTGTGTTGAACTTCGTTGTCACTAGCGATAAGTAAATCGTCTAAATAACAAAATACAAAAGCAAGCCCTTGTAAAATGGAATCCATAAAGCGCTGGAAGATTTGCACTGCTCCCCTTCAACCGAAGGTCATTCGGGGAAACTCGAAAAGCCCAAATGGTGTTATGATAGTGGTTTTCTCCACGTCACCTAGCGCGACAGGTATAAAATGATAACTTCTATTAATGTCTAATTTCGAAAATATCTTTTTATCCGGGAGAAAAAAGTAAAGTCATTCAAGCGAGGAATCGGGTATTTGTCGGGCTTTGTTATCGCATTCAGCTGGCGATAGTCCCCACAAGGTCTTATATCTCCATTTTTCTTAGGAACTACGTGGAGTGGACTAGCCCACGCGCTCTTCGAAGGACGACAGATGCCCAGTTCCTACATGATGCGAAATTCTTCTTTAACTTTTTTATACCGGTCGGGTGGCAATGGGCGCGCTTTCGCGTGCACGGGAGGACCAGAGGTCTCGATATGGTGGACGACATCGTGTTTCGCAGTTTCTCGGAATGACGCCGGTTTAGTAATGTCCGGGTACTTTAACAATAAATTCTGATACGGATGATTCAAATCAATAGTTTTAACACTAGGTTGGGATACCTTGACAACAGATGCCGAAACATTCAATTCTGTGGTTTTATCTATTAATTTACGCGTGTTTAAATCAACTAATAACCTGTGATACGCTAAAAAATCTGCGCCTAAAATTGGTTGTTTGACATCTGCTACCACGAATTCCCAACGATAAGGTCGACGTAAGTTTAAGTTTAACACTAGTGTCTTGGTACCGTAAGTTGCGATTTCACTACCGTTAGCTGCGTATAATTTATATTCACTGCCCTGGTTTGCACGGTCTTTTCTCACGGCTGGTAAAACAGACACATTGGCACCTGTGTCGACTAAAAATCGCCCAGCCCAAGCCCAGAGTTACTATCTGACACACACAAACGATCAGATGAAAAAATGGTACAGACCTCTAGATCCTCGGACTGTACCTCGCCGCTCAGTTTTCCGGCAGCTTTGGTTTCCACCGCGCATGGCTCCGTACACTTGTTGTTCTTTTCCCTGAATTGGTAGTGGTAGAAGCATAAGTAGTTCTCCTTCTGGGGATGGCGGGAACCGCTACGGCGCCGGGACTGCGGACGATGACGGGTGCGATCAGTGGCGAGAGACCGCGACCTCCGCTGATCGATCTGGTCCACGGTAGCCTTTATTTTAGCCACCTCAGCCTTTAACAGGGCCAAGTCAAGGGCAGCAGTAGACGCCGACGCTGGCGCAGCGTTGGTAGTGGCGGCGGCATAGGAAGGCCGCACAGCCTCCATGACGTTATCTGCGACTGCTGCTAGGTTGTCTAAGTCCTTGGAGTCAGACACGGTGAGCACGGCTCGCACTTGTGTCGGAAGACGATTCTGCCACAGCACGCGAAGAGTTACATCAGGAACCTTAGTAGTGAGCTCGCGCATCCGACGGAGCAGCTGGGATGGTTTCTGCTCGCCCAGCTCTAGCTCGCTCATAAGCTTCTCGATCTGCCTCGACATTGATTCCTCATAGATGTGGAGCAGCCGAGCTTTAAGTGCGTCGTACTTGTGGGTAGGAGGCGGATTTAGTAATATGTCTGTCACTTGCGTGATGACCTCCTTACTCACCTTGGACACGACCAAGTCAAACTTTGCCTCATCACTCATCCTCTGCGGTGTGAGGATAGCTTCTGTGCGTACGAACCACACGCGCGGCTGGTCCGTCCAAAAGTCCGAGAGCCGGGACTGTAGAGACACTGAATCTACACCTGGCGCCATAATGGGCGGTGGCGCGGGCGGCTGGATATCCTGAATGATTGGCACGTTAACAAGCGGCACGTTTTGTGGCGGTGGCGGAAGCAGCACACTATTTTACTATTATAAATTGTCCGTCCGATCACAACACACGCGAAAATTGCCCACTATTGTATTAACATCACGTCGGAGTCACCAGTTTAGGAGCTGACTCCTTATGGGTCCTTATGGGTGGCCATAATGAATGATTGCACAACTTTTATGACATATTTATTATAGAGGAGCGTGTAATACAGTTGGTGGGCAAATAGCTACTGACTACTCTTCTTAGTACTTAGTAGAGAGGTACAACATTACTAAGTATACATATATATAGTAGATAGGTACAACATTACCAATTATACATGTGTGTGTGCGCAGCACACCTACACACTGCTGTTTTTTGTATGGTGAGTGTAGAGAACCGGAGACCCTATTTACTGGAAAAGAGGCATTCCATCTTAGTCCCCACGGGTGACAACGCATCTGCATTTTCATTCTTTATTGAGGATAGATGTAGATGTCTATGGTTCACAGCAACCACTTACCATCAGGTGGGCTATGTGATCGTTTGTCATCCTATCCTATAAAAAAATATATTAAATTACATAACTTAGCTATTATAAAATTCTAAATAATACATTGTTTTGCTTGTAGCTAATTACTCTTTGAAACACAAAGCGCGGGCACAACGAACGAATCACACGTTTACTCTTTTGCTTGTTCACGTGATCCGTTCATGTGTAGCAGCCCAAACTCGAGTTAACGGGAGTTAAGCGCAACTTGTGTTACTAACTCGAGTTGACCCATCACTACCGAGATTGTGCCACAGAGTACTTTCTACTTATTATATTCCTTGCTTGTTCCTTGCATTGATATAAGAAATTTTTTCTTATATCTATGGCTCCTTGTCACTTGAAGCCCCCTTTTCACTATGGGATATAATATAATATATATTACATCTCGAGATATAAATTAATATCTCTCACCATACATTTCATATGGAACCGTTTACACTGAGCTATAATACATATTACATCTCAAGCTATAAATATTTTTTCGATCGACTGAGCGATATTTTCATATTATATTTCGTCCCCTGTACACCGCACACCGTACCGCGCCCCCGCAAAACGATGTGCGGTGTAGAAAGGGGTAATCCAATGACCAATGACAAACGCACACTAGTTAAAAGATATATCTCACAGTGTGAACGTCACAGTGGGAAAGCCAATCGTGGGATATAATTTATATTTTGGGATATAATATTTATTATATCCCATAGTGAAAAGCCAGCCTTATGGCTTGAAAATTGAAAAGTAAAAATAAAACAATAATACTATATCTATGGATAAGAGTGTATATTAAAGATGAGTCGTACTAGGTAAATTATGTACTAGGTGCACTTAGTCCAATTCCGTACAAATACTCGATCCAAATACCTGTTCCACCTCGTCCATGAAGTACGCATAGTTTGGTATTATTGGAATAGTACGCAGAAAATTTCGGGAATCAAGGAAAAAATTTATTTATTGCTTTTCGAAGTATTCTCCGCAAAATTTGACACATTTTTCCATACGATGGAACCAATCATTGAAGCAACCATTCCATTCGGAAG
Organism: Parnassius glacialis; assembly: GCA_033319125.1. Taxonomy (NCBI): domain Eukaryota; kingdom Metazoa; phylum Arthropoda; class Insecta; order Lepidoptera; family Papilionidae; genus Parnassius; species Parnassius glacialis. Next base: position 12,747,049 of record JAVANC010000015.1, on the reverse strand, counting down.
TTGGGGTCTCCAAAATGGCCGCTTTGTAGGCGTCCACAGCTTCTTCAGGTGATGAAAATCTCTGTCCATCAATTTATTCTTTATTTTAGGGAAAGTATAGAAATCATTAGGGCTTAGGTCAGGACTGTACGGCGCGGCAGATGGTCTAATAATTCTATGTTTTCTTGCTCTAAAAACTCTTTTGTTCTGTGTGCGGTGTGAGAACTCGCATTGTCATGATGGAGGACGATGCGGCGGTTGCAGTTCTCTTTATGGAGTTCAGAAACTACCTGTGGCAAACAAATGCTAGCATACCATTCTGCATTAACCGTTCTTTGTCCCTCAAGAGGAATAGTCGTAACATGGCTGGTTTTGGAGACAAACGTGGCCACCATTTTTTTTGCAACACTCCGTGAACGAACAATTTTTGTTGGCTTTAACTCATTTTCGAACACCCAAACTCGTGACTGGTTTTTTGTTTCGGGTTCTTACGCGTATATCCAGGATTCGTCACCTGATACGATGTTGTATAAAGCATTTGAGGATCCTGCGTGGAATCTTTCGAGAGTTCTGATGCTCCAAGTAACGCGAGCCGCTTTTTGCTCTTCACAGAGCGAATGCGGTATCCATCGGGAAAACAACTTTTTTACACCTAATTGTCCATGCAAGATTATTTGTATTTGACTCATGCCAATGTCTAAAGTTGCCTGAATTTCGCGGTATGTCACATGTCGATCTTCCTCAATCAGCTTACGCACAGCATCAACGTTTTCTTGGGTGACTGCAGTTTTTGGACGACCTTGACGGGGATCATCACTGAGCTTGACACGTCCACGTTGAAATTCAGCAAACCAGCGATAAATTGTGGTTTTGGATGGGGCTTCATCACCAAATGCAGAAATCATCCGGTCAACACACTGTCTTTGTGTTAAGCCACTTCGAAAGTCATAATAAATCATCGCTCTTGAATTTTCTCGAGTCAATTCCATTTGCTCAACAACTAATCAAGTTTGACAAAACCTTGTGACAAGACTGAGAATCTTTTTTTAAATAAATAAATGGTATTCGATTTTTAAAACCAAGGAGTTTTTAATTAAAAAGATTTTAATATGACAGGAACAGTGGAAATATTCCATTCCCGATACTTTTAGTGCAGCCTATGTATACACTTTAAAGTACGCTTGGTCTTTACGTACAGCCGATCCCGATACGTGAAGGTAATGAATAGTAATCAGTCGAGTCCGCTTTTCACTATGGGATATAATATATATATATTACATCTCGAGATATAAATTAATATCGCTCACCATACATTTCATATGGAACCGTTTACACTGAGCTATAATATATATTACATCTCAAGCTATAAATATTTTTTCGATCGACCGAGCGATATTTTCATATTATATTTCGCCCCCTGTATCCCGCACCCCGTTCCGCACCACCGCAGAACCATGTGCGGAGTACAGGTGGTAACCCATTGACGAACGCACAATGGTTAAAAGATATATCTCACAGTGGGAAAGCCAATCTCGGGATATAATTTATATTTCGGGATATAATATATATTATATCCCATATTGAAAAGGCAGCCTTATGGATTAACGTTAAGATTTATCTACATTCTAGATTGTTGGCGTATTTAAAAGATTTCAATTTATTTTTTATTTAAGACAAATCCGATTTTGTCTTTTTTCGTTATTTTTTTAATTATTTGTTTCGTTTTTTTAATTACCTATCTACAATTATTGTTTTATATATACGCGCGAAAAATTAGTCTTAAGAGTTTTTAAAACTAAATTATATTTTACAAATGTTACACTCAGAGATTTGTTGGCATTTGTCCGTAAAATGACCCCAAGCGACACTGCTGCAATTTTTTTAAACATTTAAACACTTTGATGTCTAATAAAATTAAACTGAAAGTTCTTTAAACACATAACAAAACTTCGAAATCATTCAATACGGTGCCGAGATCACATTCGCATGAGCCCGTACTAGACACTCGAATGCATTATATGGTCTCCATTCGCATTGAGTATTTACTACCACCTAGTCTATAAAATCTGCCTAGTATTTGGTTGAAGTCCCCGGGACTAGTCCCGACTATTCTTTAGTATTGACTGACAAAGATAAAACACTACGGAATAGTGTAGTTAAAAAAGGACAGAATATATCTTGCACAACACGATTTCGCGTCGTGTTACTTTTATACACATTGAAATATAGTTCAAATTCAAATGATTGACACAAGAATTATTTAGGCAAACACGAGTGAGCGGCAAAGCAGACTAATTAGTAACTATGGCAACAAAATACTATTTCACTTTGCCGCGCCGGTACTTCTACTTCTTCGATTCAAACGGGCCGCCGCATAGTGCCGTGCACTAAGTAGTCTGTGGTGCCGTGCGACCGTGCGACGCGTAGGCATAGTGAGACTCATAGACTGGTATACACTATACAGTAATTTGTGAGTGAGACTAGTAGTAGTTCCTGTATAGGACAGTTACTATACTCTTTGGACTAGGTGGATCAAGTATTTTAAAAGCTGGAACAGGTGCAACCTAGTCTCGTTTAATACCTATTACCTAGTGCCTAGATCTGTTCTAGTGTATACGCCTCAACCTCATCTGTCATCTTGAGTGTATATTATAATGAGAATGAATTTCATTTTGCTGATTTGATGCTATTTTATAACTTGCAAAATCTGTTGTTGTAAAAGTTAAGTGTTACGGGTCGATGAATTTACAGAAACGTATTTCTAATTTAATTACGTACCTAGTTTACTAAATACTCCTTAATTGTTAATAGTCACGTGTGATAATAATTTCAGTTGTCATAACATTGTTACATATTATAAACTCATACACAGAACACAATTACTCTCTACCGAGAGCACTCTTCTATCAAAATGCTGGTATCTCTATGTAAGTATATCCATTTTAATTTATATTGGCAGTTCTTTATCAAATTTTTACTTATTTACCCTCAATTTTTACACAAGTTCTATACATGATCTATAGTATAGACCATGTATAGACTCTATACCAATGATAATGTCTGAACAAATCATTGTTATTATACATTGCATTACACATTTTTACTTTATAATTTCATGTTTTAGACATTATTCATATAATAGACTACATATTATCATTAGAGCCCATTTAAAGTCCACTGCTGAACCCCTCCTCCATAGATTGACTCATATTTTTATGTTTGACTAAGTTGCTAGGCAGGTACTTTGTCAACCATAGATTTTAATTCGGGTTCCATAGTTACCCAACAAGAAACCCTTATAGTTTTCCCATGTATGTCACTCCATCCATCCCTGATTTTACTCAGAGACCCCTAGGTGTGACAAATCTGTAATTTGGCATAGTTCTAGATATTCATCATGCCTAAAAAACTGTGAAATGAAATTGAAAAAATATTTTTATTTTGGCTACTTCCCATACAAGATATATGTATAGTATATCTTGTATGGGAAGTACCCAAGTATAGATGGGTAAACAAAAATGGACAATAATTTTTGTTTACCCATCTATTCCATCATGTGGGGTATAGTTGGATAGGTCTTTCAAAAAAATTGGGTGTGACACAACATCTGTTTGATTCTAGGGTCCGTTTGCTAAATATTTAGCTTTAAATTGGTATTTTTCATTAGTCATTTGCTGTCACACGGATGGGCCGGTTCCCACCGGGGTGGTACCATGACCTCACAGAATACCAGCGTGAAGTGTAGAGGTTTACCTCTGCGTTTCGCTTGGTGAGTGCAGGTGGCCGGAGGCCTTTTTTACTGGAAATGAGGTATTCCATCCTAGTCCTCACAGGTGAAAACGCATCTGCATTTTGATTTGTAATAGAGGATAGATGTAGATGTCTATGGGCCGCAGCAACCACTTACCATCAGGTGGACTGTGCTTGTTTTTCACCCTTACCCTATAAAAAAAATGTCATGTGCCCCCCCCCCCATTTTTCCGCTGTTTTTGGAAATGTGAAAAGTATACACAATAGTACATTATATAATGATGTTAAAAGGAAAACTATCACAGCTAAATAGAATTAAGAAGTTAACAAGTAATAGTCGACCAACATAAAATGCACTTGGATTAGTAAAAATATTGTTACAACTCCATAGAAAATGACTAAAAACTAGCTGCATTAATTATGTTGTAAACTGTTAAAAATAAACATTTTGTGAAGAAAATGACTTATATGAATTACTACTATTAGCTTTACTTTTTCATTTGTTTTTATTTAAATCTTTTTGAATATCACTCCGTATAAGGCTTATTGGAAAATAAGTTCTTCAGTTAAGATCTTCCTATTTGGGCCCATTTTTAGTTGTTATAGTGGTCAAACCACGATCTCACTTTTTTTTTATAGGATAATGGTGACAAATGAGCACACAGTCCACCTGATGGTAAGTGGTTGCTGCAGTCCATAGACATCTACATCTATCCTCTATTACAAAACAAAATGCAGATACGTCGTCACCCGTGAGGACTAAGATAGAATGCCTCATTTCCAGTAAAAAGGGTATCCAGCCACCTGCATTCACCAAGCGAAATGCAGAGGTAAACCTCTACTTCACGCTGGTTTTCTGTGAGGTCGTGGTACAACCCCGGTTCGAGCCGGCCAATTCGTGCGACAGCATAATCTGCCGCGTGGCTCTACCACTGTTACACTTATTATGCGAATTATCAAGGAAGCCCACGTATTGTAACGGGCAACTACGGAACCCTACCTCTATATTGTGTGTGGCCTGATGTGCACTTGGCCAGTTTTATTTTGGGTTGTTATCAAAAAAATCCTGGTTTCATTTCACTCTGTTGTCTCTTACTTGGGGATAATATGGGGTAGTGGATCATCTTACACCACCACAACATGGCACAAATCTTGTAATCTATACTATAACTAGCTTGACGTCGTTCTGCCCTTTCCAAGGAACCTTCCTATAAAAATCCTTAAATTCACAATAAAAAATTTTGAAGGTCACCTAGCGGGATAAAAACTATCCTATCTCTCAAGTTGGACCAAAATGCACACTGTGTGTAAAATTTCATTGAAATCAGTTCAGTAGTTTAGCATTTCATCACGGACAAACAACGTGACACGTAATTTTTATATATAAAGATATAAATATAATAAAGCGGCAGAGTTTTTTTTGTTTTTTTGTTTGTTTAAACGCGCTAATCTCTGGAACTACCAGTCCGATTTGAAAAATTCTTTTTGTATATTATAGCCAGATTCATGTGGAATAGTATAGGCTATCTAGCATTAAGCTATATTACTCAGCTAGCCTTAAATATAGATATTTGTTAAGCAAGTCAGAAGAAAAAGCACTCCCGAAATGATTTATCCGCGTACGCTGGTGTTATCGTTAGGGATACGTAAATACAATGTTCTAGAAAAATATAGACCTTTACTCTGTCTAAAAAAAAAGTCCGCGATACCATATGTCTATTTCTTATACATTAGCCATATTTTGGTATTTTGTGACAAAAAAATATTGAAATTTTAAAAATGATTTATGAGCGTTATTATTAGGCATGGCCTATTTATCCTTACAAACGAAAGTTACTTCATCATCAAGACAATTTTATGAAGATAAACTTTGTTCTTTATACTATGTTATTTGGACGTATAGTTTAAGAGATCATGTAAAATTAAAATAATTCAATACTTGGCTGGGCGCGCGAACGACGCTTAAACCCTAGCCGTTATAAAATGCTTGAACTAGGTCATGTCACCACCCTCGGACACGAAATGACGCGGGTGAAACAGCGGGGCACAGCTAGTATGTAATAAACCAACCATAAATGTTTATTATTTGAGAAATAAGTGTACTGGGCTATTCATTAACATTGTTGACACCAAAATAATAGTCACTTTGTTGTACATTGCATTGTTAGTTTTATGAGTCATGGTAGCTTAGGTATCTTATCGAAAGGCAATGTAGAGTAGGATGCAATTAACTTCAAAGTGGCTATCTTCTTCTTCTTCTTCTACCTAGCGTTTATCCCGGTTGCTCATCCCGCCCAGCGCGGGAGAACCCAGGGTCCGCTTTCCTGCACTTCCTCCTCCACTTTGCCCGGTCTTCGGCGTCCCTCACAACTAGCCAATTGGCGCGCATGTCATCCTGCACGACATCAAGCCAGCGCTTCTTGGGCCGTCCTCTACTCCTGGTACCAGGTAGGGTCATGTCCAGGCATTTGTTTCCCACGTTGCTTGCCGGTCGTGGTAAGACGTGGCCGTACCAGCGGAGGCGACTTTCCTGCAGCTTGTCAGCAATGTCACGGACATGGAGGCTGCCGCGGATGTATGTATTCCGTACACGGTCTTTCCGCGTGACGCCACACATCCACCGCAGCATGTTCATCTCCGTGACATGCAACAACTGCCGGTGTCGCTCCAGCACCGGCCACGCCTCACTGCCGTACGTAAGGACAGGCCTTATGATGGTCTTATAGACCTATCCCTTCAGCTTGACCGGCATTTTGGGGTCACAAATGACACCCGTCACCTCGCGCCATTTCGCCCAAGCCGCTGATATACGGGCCTTGATGTCGCGATCGATGTCCCCGGACGCATCAAGCACAGATCCGAGGTACTTGAAGTTGTCCGTGCGCTCGACGGTGTCGTCGTCTATATGGAGAGACGTCAGATCTGTGCTGTTGCAGGCCATATACTCCGTCTTCGCCACGTTTAGCTTCAGCCCGCCGTTCTCAAGCGCCTCCCTCCATGCGTGCACGCGTCTGGTAAGCCGTCCTTTGTCCCCATCTACCAGTGCGATATCATCAGCGTACATAAGCAGCCAAGGCTGCGGTAGTTTTTGTACGCTGGCTGACAGTTCGTCTAATATCACACTGAAGAGATAGGGGCTTAAGACGGAGCCCTGATGCACGCCTACGGTTATGGGGAAGGGGGCGCTATCACCAACAGCGGTCCTGACTATTGAATCGGAGTTGCGGTAAATGTCACGTACGATTTCCACGTAGGTCTCTGGTACCAACTTCGACCGCAACGCCCACCAGATCATCTCCCTAGGAACACAGTCAAAGGCCTTCTGCAGGTCTAGAAATAAGTAATGCAGAGGCATATTCTTTTCCCTGTGCTTCTCCATGAGGATCCTTAGGGCGAATATAGGGTCCATGGTACCGCGTCCTGGTTGGAAACCGTACTGGGAGTCCGACACTGTACACTCCTGTCGGATCCTGGTGTCAATAATGCGCTCGAAGAGCTTCATGGTGTGTGACATCACCTTTATACCGCGGTAATTACCGCAATCCTGAACGGACCCTTTACCCTTGTGGACCGGCGTTATTATACTAAGCCGCCACTGATCGGGCATTATTCGGTCGCTCAGGATTCTATTATAAAGGTTAGTAAGAATGCACACATCACGAGCCCCAAGCGCTTTCCACGCTTCAATTGGCACCTCGTCTGGTCCGACAGCTTTCCGATTCTCCATGTGACGAAGAGATGCGAGGACCTCGTCAGGTGTAATCGGTGGCACGAGTCCATGGTTCGGGAGTTGTTCGGGAGGGTGCACTTCCCGGTGCTGAGTATTTAGCAAAACGTGGAAATAAGAGCGCCATCTCTCCTTCACCGCACAATCATCGTACAGGAGCTCGCCATTAGGGCCGTTGACGCTGCAGCAGCGAGTAATATCTTGCGCTGCTTTGGCCCTAGAGCGCGCCAGTTTATATATGAGCTTGTGCCCCTCAGGAGTGTCCAACTTAGCATATAATGGTTGCAAGTGGTCACGCCTGGCTCTGGCTACAGCTTTCTTGGCAGCTCTTTTCGCTGTCTTGTAAGATGCGCGATCTTCAGGAGATTTAGTCGCTTGCCACGTCTTGAAGAGCGCTTTCTTCTCCCGTAATGAACCCTGGACTGTGGCGTCCCACCACCAGGTCTCCTTGTCGATTTTGCGGCCCCCTTTCGCCACGCCGAGAACTCGCTTTGCCGTCTTTGTGATTGCTGTCTGAATGGTTTTCCAGCACTCTTGGACGGACTTGCCTGCTGTGTCGAGACTAATATCCCCAGCGGCAGAGTCAAACTCTGAGTATCTGGTTTGATCCAGCAGCCACCACTTGATTTGACGGCGGCAACGTTCGGCGTGTCTGTGACGGGGTTTTACGCAGAGGTCCATGACAAGAAGTCGGTGTTGGGCAGTGAGACACTCACCGGGTATGACCTTACAGTTGGCCACGCGACTGATATGACTTCTCCTGGTCAGTAGATAGTCGATTTGAGTGGCGTTCCGACCGCTCCTGTAGGTAATTAGGTGCTCGGTTTTCTTTTTGAAGAACGTGTTCACCACGGCCAGGTCAGCTGCAGTGCAGGTTCTGAGAATGGTTTCCCCCTCTGCGTTTCTTCGGCCGTAACCATAGCCGCCGTGGACACGTTCATACTCCCCCTGCACCTCGCCCACATGACCGTTCAGGTCGCCACCCAAAACGACATCGTGGGACAACGGTATGCCGCGTACATCTCCGAGCCGATCCCAAAACAGCGTCTTATCCGCGTCGCTGCAGCCGACCTGTGGGGCGTAGGCACTTATTAAGTGGGTCACGACCCCCTCAATAAGCAACCTTACTACCATAAGTCGGTCGCATATGCGTCTAACTTCCAAGATGCTATCGTGGAAATGCTCGGCGAGCACCACTGCCACACCGTTCTCCCCACCAGAAGAGCCTGTATAGATCAGCTTGTAGCCGTGCCCAATATTCCGGCTCCTATTGGCCTTCCACCGTGTCTCCTGCAGGAATGCTACTGCCACTTTACGCCTGGCAAGTATGGCCGCAAGCTCTGCGGAGCGTCCCGTAAGCGTGCCAATGTTCCAGTTTGCAAAGCGAATCTTCGTAGTTGGTGCTAACGTCTTTAGCCGGGCTCGCACGGGGCCCGGTAGCCCTCGCATACTTGTCGCAGGGTTAAGGCGATCCCCATGCGCGTCGTTATGCGGCGACGCCCTAGTCCTAAACGTATCTCTCTTTCTTTTACTATCCATTTTTGAGTGGCTTAGTGCCAATTACCGGGGCGACTGCCGTCTGACCCCCGAACCCCTAGGACGAATCCCAGAGGAGTGGTATCGCCAGAGCCCTTTCCGTTGTCTAGCAGGTGCGCCACGTGCAGGCGGGGTTGGCTTGGGCTCCAAGATCTTAGCGGAGCCCCTTACACCCAACTTCAAAGTGGCTATCATATGCCTAAATCAAACCTAATGCGTCAGGCGCCCTCACACTTGCTCTCTGCACACTTAATTTCTTAGCGAGTAAAATAGACTTGTTTTGCTGTCCAATGAGTGAGTTCACAAAGATAGCATTATACATTATTTGTTATGTACCTAATTTAAAAAGATAATTGCATATAATAATAATAGCACATAAAATAGTTATAATAATAGCATATAGAATAGTTACACTATCATATTAGGATTACCTGTAAAGATAGTTGTAAGTGTTGAAATAAATAAATAAATAAAATAAAATATCGATGACAACATATTTAGCAAACAGACTTTTTTCAAATGTGTTTTTTTTTTAAATAGAAATAGGGTGACACACGAGCACACAGTCCACCTGATGGTAAGTGGTTGCTGAGTCCCATAGACATCTACATTTCTCCTCATTTGCAAAACAAAATTCAGGTGCGTTGTCAGCCTTGAGGACTAAGATGAAATACCTCGTTTCCAGTAAAACAGGTCTCCAGATCTCTATTCTCTCTATATGACACAGCAGCATTAAGGTGCTATTTTATGCTGGTATTCTGTGAGAGTGTGGTACTTGTCCAGTCGAGCCAACCCATTTGTGCTACAACTATACTATAAATATAGCTGTAGCTTGGCTCTACCACGTAAAAAGTAGAGCCACTCTGCAGCTGTACTATGTTTGTAGCACAAATAGGTCGGCTCGACTGGGGAAGGACTATGCTCTCACAGGACACCAGTGTAAAATAGTAGCTTAATGCTTCATACATATGTAACATGTAATAAACAAGGCATTCCATCTTAGTACTCAGGTGTGACAACGCATCTGCATTTTGATTCTTAATAGAGGACAGATGTAGATGTCTTTAGCCACAGCATCCACTTTCCATCAGGTATACTGTGTGCTCGTTTGTCACCCTTATTGTATTAAAAAAACTTGCTGATAATATTATGCAGGAAATCAATAAATGTTGGTGAATCAGGACCATGGTTTGTGATATATCTTGCTGGAGGCCTATGTTCAGCAATGGACTCGTGTAGGGTTATAATGATGATGAGCCAGCTCATGTAAAAACAAGTGAAGTAACGTATTTACTATTTGTAGATTTTCCGATTTAAACTTTAAAGGATATATACACATAATTTATATATACAGTGGAACATGGATTCCACAAATTTCAAGGAAAATGCTAAAAATTTAAAGTTAATAGGTTTAAGGCTTTGTAAGTATTTAGAAATATATTTAACTACAATTTTGACTTATAAAGTAACAAAATTTAAGGTTTAATATTTAAGTCATTGACTTATTCACTTCATTAATATTGACATTCTCCATCTCATTACAAAAAGTGGTTTATTGACAGCCTCGGTTTTAAACTACAGTTTAAGAATTGTCCTTCTAACTGAAGCAGTCCCTTTGCTACAGCATCACAGTCTTGGAAAAATGTGACAGTTGCTGTTGAACTCCATACATATATGCGAACTTGATTACTGTTACAACCTATTAAAGTCCACTCTGAACATAGGCCTCCCCCATAGTGAATATATCATACTTAGTCAGGTCATAAGTTCTGTCAAAACCTTGTTATTTAAAAAAATTTAATACCGGCTTGATGAACTTCACCAATTTTTAAAATATTATGTTTGCGCTTGCCGAAAATGAAAAAGACTTTAATTTACATTCAGTTTCAAATATGGAGTGGTCAAATAAAGAAGATAGAATACTGGTTATTGCATTGCATCACTGTGGTTATGCGCCAAAAGAGATTTTCAGCATTCTACAAAAATTTAAAATAACCCTACGATTTGTAACTCTTATAACTTTTTAACATGGAAGAAAGTTATAATCAACAAAATGGTAAGGTGTATGCCCACAGCAGTGAAGAAGTCAGCACGCGTATTCTGAGGGTCCAACAAGCACCTTATCCTTCATCACTCATGGTTTGGCTTGGAGTCTCATATTCAGGCTTAACTGAGGTGTTTTTCTGTAAAAAGGTGTAAAAACCAGTGCTAAGATGTACCAAAATACCGACCTAACGAACATAGTGGAACCTCTTTCTCAAACAATGTTCAAAAACAGACATTGGATATTTCAACAGGACTCTGCACCAGCTCATAGGGCACGAAGCACGCAACACTGGTTGACCGCCCGTGGAATTGACTTTTTCGGACATGAAGACTTACTTAAGAAGATTATAAGATATGGCAACATTTTGAGGAGAAAGTCTGCACTAAACCTCATCAGAATTTGGAATCTCTCCGAGCATCTTTGGTTAAAGCAGTGGCAGAAATAGATATGAGTTTGGTGCGTGCTGCAATTGATGATTGGCCGCGTCGATTAAGGGCATATATTCAAAATAGGGGAGGGTATTTTGAATAATGTAAATAAAATTGTATTCTAAATAAAATTACCTTTCATTTCATATATAATTTCTATTTATAGTTATCAAAAAGTGTATCATTAATTTTATAACAAGTTATTGACAGATCTTATGACCTGACTAAGTATAATATGTGAACTTTTCTTCTTCTTTACTTTTTGTCTTCTCTTAAAAGAATTCTGCCAATGTCAAGTCAGTCAGTATGTGAACTCATTTGGCATTAATACAAAATCACATATTTTGTAACACGGTAGATTAAGTCTACATTTTAAACTTCTTGTTATAGATTATAAGTATGTATTAAAAGTTAATAATATCTGGTTTGAGTTTCAAAGTCATGAAATTCGAGGTATATATTTAGGATTTCAACAGAGGAAATGGCTTTTTTATTCACTTCACTGAGGCCTATGACTGTACAACGTTTGATTTATGCAGTTTCCTATATATAGCCTTTTGAACTCTTCTTAATATAGAGTAGAAATATGTATTAAAATTAAATAATATTATGTTCAAATTACAAAGTCAAATTAATTTAAGATATTATATATTCAGGACTTTAACAGTATGGATGGCTTTTTTCTTCGCTTTCGTTCTTTGATATTATATATATATATATATATATATATATATATATATATATATATATATATATATATATATATATTTATAGCTGTCAGTAGACTGCTTCAAGTATTTAAGTTGTTAGCCCTGTAGTTGTGTTATGGTCAAATATCCACCCTATAAAGCAAACCATGGCGGAGGCCTATTTTTAGCTGTGATTAATGGATGAGAAATGTCAATATCACTTATGTGTGATGCACCCTGCTGTTTGATTAGGACATGGCACCGTTGCTGGTTGCTGGTATGGTAAATTAATGCAAAATTACAGATCGTAAGCACTTGTTGGTCCTGCCGCGACTCACAGCAGCATTCAGTTCTGCTGTCAAAGACACACATACAAAACCCAAAACAGCAATCGTTATGCTGAATATGGGTGGACCGGAGACAACAGATCAGGCAAGTGCATATATAACATTATATCTTCAGATGGACTGTGTTACCCACAGAGCAAATGCAAAGAGGAGGTGTTGTAATTAGATTTCACTATGTACAACGTGTGACAATTTGCGGGGCGAGGGGAAGTTAAACCCCGCCCACCTTACTATCTATCTCTACCGATAAATAGTAAAACTATTCGAATCGTTCCATATCGATGTTGCAATGTACTTTAGCTACCTTGATGATAGATGGCGGCCTGTTCACAAAATTATTATAAAAACTATAGAAGTAATATTTTGGCGATTAAAAATTCTTTAGGACTGAATTCAAAACAAATTTCAACACCTTCATATGATTATTTTACCAATACTGAGCTCTACGTAACTTATTTTTAGTTTCCATTACACAAAGTGTCACCATCTAGTGTCGAATATATTTAATTACATTTGAAAGACGACATAGAGATTTTTCTAGAATCTTAATAAATTAGGTGTATAATTACTTACAAATGAAATGTGATGCCGTCCATAGCATCAGAGCGTCTATTTGAGTAGTTTTTACACGATAAAACACAACACTTCATCCTTTTCTTCTTAATACTACGAAAATACACCGATTTGCGATTTTCGACACATAAGCGCACAGCACGTACGCTGACAGTATACTAAGTAAAGCCATGCCCACTGTGATGACGTCAGGACTTAGTTAGAGTCATAGTGCACAGTTGCTTATGCTATCTCCTCTTTGTATTTGCTTCGTGGTGTTACCCTTCCATAAAAATATTTCAGATGCATTGGGGTAAAAACACTTTACCTTGGTGGTAGAAATAGACAAGAGAGTGGTACCAACCCAGCCGGAATTCTCAGCAGAAATGTAGCTTTACATCTACATCTAAACAACAGCATAATCCTGCAACCGTAATATAGCTGCAACAAAGCTCTACCATGTATAAAACATCTACTTTGCATTTTTCCAGGTGGCTGGTTACCTCCTCCGTATCATGACAGACAGAGACATGATCCAGTTGCCGGTGCAGAGCAAACTCGGCCCTTGGATCGCTAGCAGGAGAACCGCAGAGGTCATCAAAAAATACACAGAGATCGGGGGAGGTTCTCCAATACTCAAGTGGACAAATACTCAGGGTTGGTACATTTCTAATTCCTTTTTGCTACTCTTGCCAGGTGATGACAGTACAGAAGAACTCTGACCTTTTTCTTCTGTGGGAAATTAAATGCCAGTATTTTTACGGCATCTGAATATTTCTATTTAAAAATCGCAAGATCATAGGTATCCAGAACAGAAATGGCGAGTAATATTCCAACCAGTTTGACTAAGCATGGCAGAGCCTTCCTCCTCCTCTTTATTTTAAAAGTTTTTTTTTAAATAGAATAAGGGTGACAAACTACAACACAGTCCACTTGATGGCAAGTAGATGCTGTGGCCCATAGACATCTACAATTATCCTCGATTAAGAATCAATATGCAGAGGCGTCACCCCTCGGGACTAAGATAGAAAGCCTCGTTTCCAGTAAAAAAAGGTCTCCAGTTCTCTACTCACCATACGAAACGCAGCAGCATTAAGCTGATATTTTACACTGGTCTTCTGTGAGAGCGTGGTCCTTCCCCGGTCGAGCCGACCAATTTGTGCTACAACCATAATTTAGCTGCAGCGTGGCTCTACCACGTAAAAAAATGGCGCCATCATGACAGAGCCTTGAAAGAATCGACCAGCGCTTAACATCTGGATGACTTAATGATTTCTTATAATGCATACACATCTAAATAAAACTAAGTTTTACGAATTTTATCGCGTGTATTAACTTACTTTATTTAATATACACGATAAAATCCGTAAAAACTAGTTTTGTTTAAATGTGTGTGACTTAGCCGTAATAGAGAAGATTTTTTTGTAATTATGCTATTTTTTTTATAATGTCGGTCTGTGTATATATCTAGTATCCAATCTATCCATCCATCCACTGTAGACTATAAAAGTCCACTGCTGAACATATGCCTCCAAAATAGATTGCTTCATAGACGGAATTTGGCAGTATATTTACCATGCTTGGCAGGCGGGTTCGATGAAAATTCCTAAGTCAGCTTAAAATCGTTTGGCTCTAGACAGCAGTCGAATTGTGGATTCGAACTCGTAAATTTTTCTGTCGCTTCGACATATTTATACGTGATAGAGCCATGCTGCAGCTATATTAGTAGTATAGTTGTAGCACGAATGGGTCGATTCGACCGGGGAAGGACCACGCTCTCACAGAATACCAGCGTAAAATAGCAGCATAACGCTGCTGTGTTTTGTATGGTGAGTGTAGAGAACTGGAGACCCTTTTTTACTGGAAACGAGGCATTCTGGCATTCTATCTTAGTCCTCACGGGTGACAACGCATCTGCATTGCTCACCTGATGGTAAGGACTACCGCCGCCCATGAACAACTGCAACACCAGGGGAATTGCAGATGCGTTGCCGGCCTTTTAAAAAGGAGTACGCTCTTTTCTTGAAGGTCCCTAAGTCGTATCGGTCCGGAAAAATCGCTGATGGTAATCGATTCCACAAGAAAGTCGTGCGAGGAAGAAAACATCTTCTAAATCGCACAGTGGTGGACCGCCAATCATCCAGATGGTGTGGATGGTATCGGGAGTTCTGCCGCGATGTGCGTTCGTGAAATTTGGCGGCTGGGATTAATCCGAACAATTCCTCAGAGCACTCCCCGTGGTAGATGCGAAAGAAAATGCAAAGAGATGCAACATCTCTTCGCAGTGCCAATGAATCTAGCCAATGGGAAAGAACTCGGTAATAATAAACTCGGTAATAACTTCGCAATCGAGGATAGATTTAGATGTCTATGGGCCACAGCAGCAATCACTTATCATCAGGTGGACTGTGTGCTCGTTTATCACCCTTATTCTATTAAAAAAAAATATGTCACCAAAATACTCAAAAACTAAGGTTTCTTTCTTTTATCTTTGACAGTGATCTTTTAAAACTACTGCTGGGAAAAGACCAGTTCATAAAACTGCTACTTCTTATCTAACTTATATTACAACCACATTACTGTGAAGATATTGTTCAAGCACTAAGGTAATTTCAACATTTTATCCTTCTGGCTCCATTTCAGGTAGGCTGCTGACGCAAGCTCTAGACCAGATGCTCCCAGAATCGGCACCACATAAGCACTATGTGGCATTTAGATATGTACCACCTTATACGGAAGAGGCGTTTGAGCAGTTGGAGAAGTAAGGATATTGAATATGATTTCTTTACTAATTCTTCCATCAGTATCAAAAAGGATCAGAACTCTTACCCCATTTCGTCCTCTTGGTGTTGTTATAATCAACTCAAAAATTGCCATATTAACCGATTTGTTGCGGCATCGATTTTCGACAACTTTTAGCTGTGGCGGCGAACAAATACTTAGTCTCCACAGAAGTTGATGACACGCCTATTGTGCCATCAGCAATGTGTAAAAATAATTTCCTTTTTTATGCTTTTTTCACTTGTTTAGACCTAATTAAGTTTAGTTGACATCAAACATCATTTACAAACGAAAGGATACTTGTTTTTAGTGCGTAGCGACATGTTTTTCTACGTGTTTTCTTTGAAATTGAAAGTAAGTGACTTTTTTATGCAGACATTCAAACCTTTTGTACTATTTTTGTTTTATAAAAAAAATAATTTATATAAGTAGGTACAGCTAAATCACCCTGGAAAACCTTGGTTTTTATTAAATTAAATTTTCACCTAATAATAACATTTGTAAATATCAAACAATTAAGAACCTTAATTTGGAAAAAAATAAGGTTTATGATTCATTGTAATCTACAAATGTTAAACATTATTTAATGTTATAAAAAATGTAAAAGTAGGGTCGATCTGAATACGTCTAATTAGTAAGAATAGCAAAACAAGTGTTCAATAGGAAAAAAAAACGCCGGCGCTATACGGTGTCGGATTGACAAAAGACTATTTATTAGCGAACTTTTTTATGCATGAACGGTTTCGAACAGTTTCAAACAAAAATAAAACTTATACCATATTACAAGAGCACATGGTACTTCGTAGGTCTATTCGGCCATATGTTAGTAATAAGACGGCAGTTCAACCATTTTAAGCAAATTTAAACAATAAGATAAACATATTGTTTTCTTTTAACAGGAGACTTGTTTTCCAGAAATTTATTTACAACTTGAGTTTGTGAGCGATCGCAATGAGTGCTATTATTTGTTACTTATTAGACTATTTTTCCATAACATGATTTAACCATTTTACCCACAAAGTAAAAAGAGTACCATGTACAAGTTAAAAAAAAGGTTGGCAACCCCAAAAAATATCAAATTTTCAAAATATCCAGAAACGAAGCTGTAGGCATGAACTACTTACAAAATAATGAGTATTTTGTTCTGGATAAATCTTCCAAAAATGCAATTTGAGCAAGTTATAACGGTTTTTAAAAGGACACGACTCGCGTGTCATAAGCCACACAAATATAATCTATGGCACGCCTGGCGTGCCATCCGCACTGAACCGGTTAATTTTATAGCACCAGATAGATATCATTGTAACTTTAATAGAAAAGTGACGAATGAGGGTACTGTTCACCTAGTGGTAAGTGTATGTTGTGGCCCATAGACCTATATAGGGTTATTTTACAATAACTGGCCAAATTTGTAAAGAAGGTTCAGAATAAGTAATATAAATGTTAAAAATTCTGTCCTTTTTATCTTTTAAATTCAAAATGCGTGGTGATGCATTATTTTAACTTATTGTCATTCGTAAATATCTAACGCCTACTATTTTACTACGCATGCACACATTCGTAAGGGTCGCTCAATCGGCAAAAACGAACGGCGTGAACTGAATTGCATACAGAGGAGCGCGCGTACGTGTAGCTGTTGCCCATAAATCACATTCGAATTGGGGTAATCTAGATCTATACAAATAAATAAAATGGAGTATCTGTTTGTAATGTTAAAATAACAGTTTTTTACTAACTGCATATGAAAGTATATATTATGGTACTAATAACGAAAACAATTTTTAAAATTTTTGTCTGTTTGTTGGTTCCGGAAACCGAAACGGCTGGACCGATTTTGACGGGACTTTCACTGGCAGATAGATAGCTGATGTTACATGGAGTAACTTAGGATACTTATATTTTAGAAAAATAATTAGGGTTCCGCGTAAAAAACTAATACCTATGAAACCGTAGTAAATTCCACGCGGGCAAAGTCGCGAGAGACAGCTAGTTTCAAATAAAAGCAGAAGTCTTATTTACTCGTATTTTCAAAAACTGCAATAATGGTATATCATTGTTTATATAATGAGGGCATCCACGACTTTTTCTACCACCAGGGCGGCGCCACTTTACAGTGAGGTAAAATATTTGACAGATTTCATTGCGGGGATGATAATTTCTTACGATAATGTAATTTTTAAGGTGTCTTTCTGTATTATTAGTTATATTTTATATTAATTATATTAGAAATGAATAAACCAAACTATAAAATATAACTAAAAGCTGTTTTTTTTTTTAAAAGAGTTATAAAGTGCAAAAAATTAAAAAGCAAACCACTGACGCATTGTGTTGTGTATTAATATAATATTCTAGATAATGATAAACTATTTTCATAAAACTAATTTCTCAATTAACTCACATTGTGTAACTAAAAACTTTACCTCAGTCGCAACTAGCGACATCTGGTGAGTGGAAGATTATTAGCCCTCATTGAACTTGAGTTTAAAATTTGGCTACTCTTTGAAAAATAACTCTGTATGTATCCTCGATCAAGAATCAAAATGCAGATGCGGTTTTACACTTGAGAACTTAGAGCATATTCACTACCCGTTCATTGTCGACATACCACAAATTCGAACCAAACCGTTTTTGTCATTCATAACATAGCAAAGAAGTGGAATAATTTGCTATCCGATTACAATGTAGATTCCGAGCAAGAGTAAACAGAATTTTTTTAAGTTAATCAGTGCAGCTTACCATCTTCTGCTGCATCACCGTTCCTTACCTTATATGAAGATAGGTGAAGTGTAGAGCGAGCCCTCACTAGATGGAGTGACGACCTGGTAAGACATGCAGGAAGTCGATGGATGCAGGTGGCTCAGGACCGTGCTTTGTGGCGTTCTTTGACAGAGACATATGTTCAGCAGTGGATGTGTGAAGGGCTGTAATGATGATGAAGGTAATAAAGGTTTATGTTGTTTGTTGCAGGGACGGCGTAGAAAGAGCTGTAATATTCTCTCAGTATCCTCAATACAGCTGTGCCACCACTGGCTCAAGTTTGAACGCCATCGCAGATTTTTATAGAAATAGGTAAGTACTGTAACGTTGTATAACGCTGATCACATAATCGAATTTTTTTTTTAACAGTTTGTCAAGTCTGTATGATATGTAGGTTTGCATATCATCAACTCGATAGTTGCTCGTCGAAAAAATCTAGATACCACATCGATAGCTTTTCTATTAGGAGATTTTTTTTATAGGATAAGGGTGACAAACGAGCACACAGTCCACCTGATGGTAAGTGGCTACTGCGTCCCATAGACATCTACATGTATCCTCTATTACAAATCAAAATGTAGATGCGTTGTCACCCGTGAGGACCAAGATGGAATGCCTCGTTTCCAGTAAAAATGGCCTCCAGCCACCTGTACTGACCAAGCGCAACGCAGAGGTAAACCTCTACTTCACGCTGGTATTCTGTGAGGTCGTGGTACCACCCCGGTTCGAGCCGGCCCATCCGTGCGACAGCAAAAGCTGCCGCGTGGCTCTACCACTGTTGAACCTAACCTACATGTATACAAATGTCAAATCGTTCAACTGTTTAGTTGAGTCATGTATTGTGACTATTTAATGACTGTTTTGTGTTTTTATTTGTGTAACGTAATACGTGATTATAAATTGTTCTTTATTGAAAAAAAATATCCCGCACGTTTCTTGCTAGTTCCTCCCAGGACGGAGGTATTTATTGAGCTGACTTTCAATAAGTATTATTTAAATCTATATTGAATAAAAAAATATTTCTGTTTGGTTGATGGTGGTGTGCATACAATTGGTCCAGTCGTTTTTGTTTTACTCATTTTCTCTATCGATCAGTTGTTTTGTACTCCTTAATTATACTTAATAATTACAACGTCCATATTAATTAGCTTCCACTTTGCTTTATATAATGCATAATAAACAATACCAGTTGTATTGTCTGCTATCTTCTCTTATCACTGTAGTGTAACACAGGCTCGGCACGCACTTAACTAAACACGTCCACTCTCGCCCGAGGCTCTCGTGTAACTGACGCGGTGCGCTCGAGACTGTGACTTATATATAAATGTATGTTTGTGTATTTGTGCAAACACTACATCTCTTTCTTATCAAGATTTTTTTTTGTATTTTGTCTCTATCCCTGATATCTGAATCTAAATGATTGTCTGTAATTTATTTCACCTATTGATAGAATTTTATCCCTACTTTTTCGTTGAAAAAAACAGTTCAGACGGTAACCTCCCGGTTACTGTAAGGAGGGGTGCTGTTATACATTAGAAGATACTCCCACAAACATTCTTTTAAATCCTTCCTCTCGATCTGGCTGATACGAAGACGTTTCAAAATATCTCTGTTTTGTCTTTCAACTTCGCCGATCATTTGAGGCCAATATGGTACAGTACTAAATAACTTAATGTTATATTCTTTGAAAAAAGATCAAAACTCTTCACTAACGAACTGCTTGCCATTTTCTGCGGTGATAGAAATAGGATAACCAAGTCTACTGAACATTTCTTTCACCATTTTAATAATCTGTAAGCTTGTGATGTTTTTGTAATTTTTTACTTCTTTGTATCGACTATAGTAGTCGACCACTACTAACAGATACTCATTACTTGGCAATGGTCCCATTAGATCCATTGTGACATCTATCCATGGAGCTGCAGGCAATTCTCGTCTCTTTATTGGTGCAGGTGGGTTTGGCAAACCCACTAACGTACAAACTTTACAGGCCTTTACTAATTGTTCTAAGTCTTTATCGATACGGAGCCACCATACCTTTGATCTCAAGCTTCCCTTCATCGCTACGATACCTGGATGTCCTATGCAGCATCTAATACACTCTTGACGAGTTGCTGTGGTATTACAATTTTATTTCCACGAAGTAGAATGCTATCGTGGAAACAACTCGTTTTCGAAAAATTTGTAACTCATAATTGAATCGTCCCAGTCGTTCTGATAGACACCTTTTTTCACTTTGTAAATTTCTTGGTCTTTTTCTGAATACGCTACAATAGTACTCATTGGTATAGCAACTGGTCTAGAATTTTCCACTATTTGGTACACATGCTGGTCTTTTCCTTTTGGTGGGTTATCAGGATAGTTACATAATCGTGACAAGGGATCAAGTATATTTGTTTTCCTGGCTTGTATACAACCTTGAATGAATAAGACTGTAGCCTCAGTACCCATCGTTCAATCCTCGCACATGGTTTTGATTTAGACCCGAACATTATCTCTAGCGGCTTTTAGTCAGCGACTAAATCAAAAGGCTTTCCAAATAAAAAATATTAATGTTCGACACCCCAAACTAATGCTAGTGCCTCTTTTCCGTTTGGCTATACCTGCGCTCGCAGTCTGTCAAAGTTCGATTACCATAGGCAATAATTCTAGGGACATTTGTATCATTTTGTACAAGGACAGCACCAAGTCCGACAGGGCTAGCATCTGCTATCACCTGTCTTGCATCTCTGACGTCATAATACCCTAAAATCTGTATTTCCGTGAGCATCCGTTTGAGTTTTTTGGAATGCTTTATCTTTTTCCGCAGAACATTGTTTTTTCAAGCTCTTCCTTTTGCTCATCTTCTGTCTTAGCAGGTGCTTCAGAAGTTCTGTCATGGCAGCCAAGTTAGGTATCCATTTGTTTATGTAGTTTAAGAGTCCTAAAAAACTTTAGAGTTCTTCTATGGTCTTTGGGACCCTAAATGTCATAATCCTCTCAACGTACTTGTTGAAGGGTTTACTCCTTCATGTGTAAGCCTGTGTCCCAGAAAATTCACATCCTGCGTTTTATATATACATTTATTGCTATTCAGCACGGCGTTGTTTTTACTAAGTACCTGTAGAACTCTCTTTAGTCATGCGTCATGTTCTTCTTCACTGTTCCCGAATACCAGGATATCATCAATAAAATTGACGACCCCTTCACAGTTTATCAGCATCCTTTCAATGATCTTCTGAAAAATCTCTGAAGCACAGGTAATTCCAAGCATTATTCTTTTATCTCTATATAATCTTTTAGGGGTTATAAAAGTCGTTGTGTCTGGATTCAGAGTGAACTTCCACTTGATGGAAGGCAATTTTTTTATGTCTAATTTATTAAAATATTTAGCTTTCTTCATTTTTGGCAAATATGGTCCATAGTAGGCAGGGGGTGGTTTTCTCGCAATATAGCGGCGTTCGTACATCTCATATCTACGCACAAACGTAATTCACCATTTTCTTTCATGATTGGAACATTGGTGAAACCCATTTAGACGGGCCTTGCACTTCTTCAATTATATCACTGTTTAGTGATTCCTTAATTTTGATTGCAACCTTCTCTTTAATGGGGATCAGTACTCTCCACTTGATTTATCCCGATACCAAGTTTTAAGACACCTAGACGGACTGCTGTATTCTTACCAAACAGGTCTCTAGTACCCCCCGAAATTATGTAAATGATTGTATGTTCCTTTCGTCCATCGACTTCGAGTATAGTTTCAAATGAACCCTCTATTGCCAAAGGAGAGTTACTACTATATGCTAATAATGTCTTGTCTGGTCTTTACATTTGATTAAAAGCATATACTTTTTTGCTTTTTAACTCTTCCCACGTTTTGTAAGATATAAGGTTCCTGCGCAATTTCGAATTACACTTTCCGCAATTTGATCTATGAGATGATCATCTTGCTTTTCGAATGCACACTTTTCGGCCTGTTGACGCAATCTTATCAAAAACTTCCCAAATTTTTCTCCTTTTTCATGTTTTAGCAATCGAAAAACATGCCGCTCATAAACTTTGCTCCGTTTAGGTTGAAAATACTCGTAGAGTTTTATGGCTACTTTAAATGCATCATCGGTTTCTGATGATTCGACATTGGCAACCGGTAAATTGTAGAATATTTCTTGTATCCCATAGCCACCAAAATACAATAGCGTAGCTCGTTACTTGAGTGCTGATGTAACTTCAGCTGCGTCCAGATAGATTAGTAGAGACCTTTTCCATTTTCACACCTTATAGCCATAGATGTGCTATCACATTAAAACTGATAACGGTATCATTATTATTATTATTATTTTAGGGGCAAACTGAAACAGTTTCTTTTATTTTTATTTCCAATTTAATGCTGGTATTTTAATACCCAAAGTCCAATTTAATGGTAGTAACTTAGTATCCAAAGTCCAATTTAATAGTGGTAACTTAGTACCCAAAGTCCAATTTAATGGTGGTAACTTAGTACCCGACGTCCAATTTAATGGTGGTAACTTAGTACCCGACGTCCAATTTAATGGTGGTAACTTAGTACCCAACGTCCAATTTAATGGCGGTATCTTAATACCCAACTTCCAATTTAATGGTGGTATCTTAATACCCAACTTCCAATTTAATGGTGGTATCTTAATACCCAACTTCCAATTTAATGGTGGTATCTTAATACCCAACTTCCAATTTAATGGTGGTATCTTAATACCCAACTTCCAATTTAATGGTGGTATCTTAATACCCAACTTCCAATTTAATGGTGGTATCTTAATACCCAACTTCCAATTTAATGGTGGTATCTTAATACCCAACTACCAATTTAATGGTGGTATCTTAATACCCAACTACCAATTTAATGGTGGTATCTTAATACCCAACTTCCAATTTAATGGTGGTATCTTAATACCCAACTTCCAATTTAATGGTGGTATCTTAATACCCAACTCAATTTAATGATGGTATCTTAGTACCCAACTCAATTTAATGATGGTATCTTAGAACCCAACTCAATTTAATGATGGTATCTTAGTACCCAACTCAATTTAATGATGGTATCTTCGTACCCAAACTCAATTTAATGATGGTATCTTAGTACCTAACACCAATTTAATGATGGTATCTTAGTACCCAACTCAATTTAATGATGGTATCTTAGAACCCAACTCAATTTAATGATGGTATCTTAGTACCCAACTCAATTTAATGATGGTATCTTCGTACCCAAACTCAATTTAATGATGGTATCTTAGTACCTAACACCAATTTAATGGTTGGTATCTTGGTACCCAAACTCAATTCCATGATAGTAATATGTTCCAAAACACTCGCCCTTCTCTTTCGGTTTATTTGTTATACCGACTACTTCCATTGCTGTGCCATTTAGGCTTTGGGTGAATTCAATACCTATAATGCGCATTACAGTATTACTAGTTACCTACTATGCAATTTACAGAAGTCGTGAAGTGTCCACGATTTTTTGTAAGACATATATGCCCTGAAAGCGGTAAAATAGTATTTTCATTAAAGGCGATAAATATCACACCTACATGTAAAATGCCACTAAAATTTAGCTAATGACATTGTATTTCGGTTCGAATCGAGAGGAGTGATTAGTTACGTCTACTATTTTTCCATCAAAAATGTTTTTAAATAAAAGTTGTGCTAATAGACATATGTTAAAATAAATCATTATTTTATCATTGCTACAGAAACAGAAACTTCTTTTTATTCAATATAGATCATAAATAATACCTATCGAAAGCCACTCTTCCGTATAATTACCACTGGCTCGAAAAAAAGCTCTGTCCTGGGAAGAACCAGCAAGAAACCCAGCGGGACTTCCTCTTTTAAAACAACAGCTTACAATCATGTATGCCACACAAATCAACAACACAACAAATTAGAAACAGCCTGGGAGCGACCACCTCACTTCCAGGGGCCATTATCATCCATAAATTCTTTAATATTATAATAATAAATAACTTTAATACATAAAGAAAATAAATTTTGCACACCATAAGCGTGGTCATATGCGAACATATAATTTATATAAATTATTAAAATGATCATAACAGGGTTAAAACAATAAACCATAATTATTAATCCACAGTTTTTCCGGGGGTACTCTAGGAATTAATTTACAATTGCAATGCTAATAATTGCACATTGCTAACCTATTTTTGATTATATCTTTATACTAAATAGGTACTTATCTTTTTCCTCGTCGCCACTTGTATTGTCTGCTATCTTCTCTTATCACTGTATTGTAACACAGGCTCGGCACGCACTTAACTAAACACGTCCACTCTCGCCCGAGGCTCTCGTGTAACTGACGCGGTGCGCTCGAGACTGTGACTTATATATAAATGTATGTTGGTGTATTTGTGCAAACACTATACCAGTGTTTGCCTAATGGTCGAAATTCGATAGTAATTCATAAAATTTTTAGATTAGTATATTAAGCAAAACTGTATTACACTTTAAACTGCACATTAATATATAAAACACAGGCCCCATATACTACGTGTTCATTTCATGAATGTCGTTTCCTCCCGCCGCGCTCCCTCATACCGCGCCTCAAGCGTCGCCATTATAGTACCGATAGCAACACTGAAATGTATCTACGTCCGTTGTTAGTGCTCCCGTACGATGTCTAGTTTGTTATTGTTTTTGTTGTTACTGTACTTGGTTTTAGCTAATGTGTGATAAACACAGGATGGAGTTATGCCAGTGATACAGAAACGATCGATTTCGATCTAATAACTGGTATCGTAGTTATGGATGCGTAAATATCTTACCTACCAATTTTCGTTCTCGCCTTCGTAAATAAATAATTTAAAATGTATAATAACACTAATAAAAATATTTGATTTTATCAGAAACGTTTCTTCAGTGTTATTATTTTACTTTAACTAAATAAATTATTCAATAATATGCATTTTATCTACTTGCTTACCCTCCATTTCTCTGTACAGGGCAACATGCTAAAAATCGAACTTCTTACAATTAAAACACTTACAGTAATAGTTTTGTCTACGGTACCGTCAGCTGTGACGTCATAACGGTCGACGACGGCAAACTCGAAATGAACGCGTAGTAGAATAATCAATTTTTTGCCGTGATATACACTTCACAGACTATTGGAAAAGAAACATTAGAAATCGCATAAAATTGAGTAGTAATTATTTGTTGAAAACATTTTAAAATTCTTTGCCAACAATCTTTTCTCTGTGCGACTGCTTGACAACAGCCAATATTATGTGTTCATACACATAATACGTAAACAATGAATGTTTTATTTTATGTATTCGTAACTCATCTATACAAATAAATAAAATTGAAGTGACTGTTTGTAATGTTAAAATATCAGCTTTTTACTAAATGTATATGAAAGTATACTGATAACAAAAACACAATTTTTAAAATTTTTGTCTGTGTGTTTTTTTTTTGTTTTTGTGTGTGTTCCGGCTAATACCCGAAACGGCTGAACAGATTTTGACGGGACTCACAGGCAGATAGCTGATGTCACAAGGAGTAACTTAGGCTACTTATATTTTAGAAATAGAATTAGGGTTCCGCGCAACATAATGAAAACCCTAAATTACACGCGGGCGAAGTCGCGGGGAACAGCTAGTTTCTATATAAATTTTAGCTTGTTTTTTCTACATGTATTAAAATGTAGATAGGAAAAGGAGATATTATGGCATCAACATTCTTAGTGCACACTTGACTGCAGTGACGGTGTAAGAATATCCACTTCCCCATATCGCCCGTGGGTATAGTAAGAGGTGACTGTGGGAAACAAACCAAGAGATGGGCAGGAGCGTCTATCTGATAACAATTAAAAAATAAAAAATACGTTTGCTAACCCGTGTACCAAGCGTGGCAAGTATCTCCTTTATTAGGCAATTATGGGAAGGCCTATGTTCAGCTGTCGACTTTAAAAGGTTGCAATGAATTAATAAATGAAAATCTATAACGACTCCATTGACTGTATGTTCCAGTATGATCTAAAATATTGATTTTTCGATTATTTGACGTGGAAACTTTTTTAAAATAATTGTGATTTGAAACTCGATGAAACTAAACAGCGACAAGATTTAGCCTGCGAGAGAATGAGATAGATATTAAATTAGTCGTGTTTAGGCCATCTATCGTCAATTTTACATTCCACCTTGAGAGTCAATCAATTTTTTGTACGATAAAATGACTTTACCAATAGTATGAAGTAGATGGCGCTATTACAAAGCAATTTTACTCGAAAGAAAATATTCTTTTCATTTATTACACTAAAATTAGGCACTATTTCTAAAAAATTGTAAGATTGGCATTTATTTGTAAAATCAAATCATCTTATATTTTATTCTGCACTTGTGTTTGAAAATTATCATATAAATATATATATAAATAAATCATTTGCCGTGAAATATTTTTATTTTATATTTCATTTCATTTGAAGGTTTCACGTCTACCGCGTGTGAACTGCACACGTTTTATTTTTAATTCAGTGTCAGATTCATCATCAGAATACATTAGTTTTTTTTTTAATTCTTCTTTCCAGAGAAATCCCACAGAACATCAGATTCAGCATGATAGAGAGGTGGGCTTCCCACCCACTGCTGGCCAAAGTGTTTGCTGAAAGGATCAAGGAGAAGCTGGAGCGGTTTGACAGAAGTATAAGGGACGATGTGCTCATTATGTTTACAGCTCACAGCCTGCCTTTGAAGGTTAGACATTCTTTTGAACATTATACTATTTATATATTTCGCAATAGAGTAAGTTAAAATGTTTTGATGGACCAACAGACAGAAATACTTTTATTCCCCCGAAAAATTTAAGGTTGTTATCACTAGACAGATAGGAAACAATCTGATATATAAAAATTTATGTTTGTTAGTTCGTATTTTATGCTCCGCCATACCGTTCATTAGCTAACGGTAAAACTTTGTCAACTTATTGCTTGCACTTGCGCGAAGGTTATAGGCATAGTACAATTAAATTACAGTAGGTGGCGCGCGTGTCGTACTGACAAATTTATTTGAAAGTTATATATCACTCTACTTCAAAAAATGTATTATCATTCCTAATTAAACAATATGTCTTCCAAATTCGAAACGATATTTCCACAATTACTTCTTCCGCAGTAGCAACACGCCGGGTAACCGGCGGTAAGCCGGATTTTTGACATTTTCATGTTGCCGAATTTAATCAATTTAAACTCTGTTTACTGTTTACCATAGTAATTTAATATTACTTCAATAACTAATAATACTAATTTAATAATAATTTGTGGGTAACAATGTTGGTTACATAATTACTCATGTTATTTATATAATGTAATTCGAACCGTAGTACGACCTTACAACGATTCGAATTCAAAGTCTACTTGCATTTAAAATAAAATGCTGTTATTAACTAAAATAGCTTATTTTTTTTGTATTTTTATTAACGAAAATGCACTAGTATTGTATCTTTCCAAAATCACCATTAAACAAGTTATTTTTTAAGTTTGTTGTACAAAACTGCCACATACATTTTTTTTTCACCACTGTAGGTTAAACTTAAGTGATAAGAAAATAGTTCTGTGCAAATTTAAACAAAAATAGTATTTCTTGAAAACATTCTTGTCTTTGATAGAAAAAAGACTTATCAATGAGTAAAGTAAGTATTCACGAATAATTTGATGTAAAAAAAAGTACTAGAAAAGGATTTTTTCATTACGAGATGCTTAAAAATCTGTTTCAAGGTAGAGATTTTTCGGTATTTCGGAAAATTTTGTAAAACTGTAAATCTGTAAGATTTTGCTGAACATATATTGTGTTGTATTGAT
The DNA here is from genome assembly GCA_033319125.1 of Parnassius glacialis. Lineage (NCBI taxonomy): Eukaryota > Metazoa > Arthropoda > Insecta > Lepidoptera > Papilionidae > Parnassius > Parnassius glacialis. The sequence continues at coordinate 12,718,621 of JAVANC010000015.1, read as the reverse complement.
AGGTAGTGACCCTAGTTATCACCCCCTGCAGTATGTCGTGCTATTTACTGGACACCCTGTATATTGTAATTTAGTTAGTAGTAAGCCTTTTGTTTTTTGGTACCTAAATAATATATAAAAAAATAAGATGTCGGCAGTCGGCACACTCAGTTAATAACATTAGATAGATCTTTAAGTATATACCTATAACATGATACATATATTAAAATTTAAAATAATTATGAAAAATAAAGATATTATACGAAATTGGGATTTTGGAACTACTGTTTCTTTGAATAAAATTGCAATCAACAATTTCGTATGCGCATCTCCCTAATATTATCAACTCAAAATATTAAAAAACTGCAGTTGCCAAGCTGCCTGCCAAGCCTGGCAACTATGGCAAATACTCCTCCCTTTCAGGCAATCTATGGGGAAGGTCTATGTTTAGCAGTGAACTTAGAATAGGCTCTAACAGTAACAGTGATGGTGTAATAAAGATTTGTATTGTAATGTTACACATTTGTTTTATTAATTATTTTTTTAATTTTCAGGCGGTGTCAAGAGGTGACACCTATCCTCATGAAGTAGCAGCCACAGTGGCAGCGACAATGAATGAACTGAAAGTACCCAACCCTCACCGTTTGGTGTGGCAGTCGAAAGTTGGACCTCTGCCTTGGCTGCAACCATACACCGACGAAGCTATTAAGGTGTTTTATCAATCTATACAAATAAATGAAATTGAAGTGTCTCTTTGTAATGTCAAAATAACAGCTTTTTACTAAATGCATATGAAAGTATATACGGTACTTTAATAAAAACACAATTTTTTTAATTTTTGTCTATCTGCCTGTTTGTTCCGGCTAATCTCCGAAACTAGACCAATTTTGATGGGACTTTCACTGGTAGATAGCTCATGTTATAAGGAGTAACTTAGCCTACTTATATTTTTCGAAAAATAATTAGAGTTCCGCGCAACATAGTTAAAACCCTAAATTACACGCGAGCAAAGTCGCGGGGAACAGCTAGTATTAATTAAAAAAAAATATTCAACTATTATAGGTTTCTTAATTTCAGATACTAAAATGGAATTTTATGGGTTAATATTTTTCTGCATATTTTGAATAGATTTGAATTAATCATAATATATACTTTAGGAGCGATCTCATTTAAATTTGAAAAAGAAACCTTCCGATGGCTGGATAAATATAGGATAATTTATCATTAGTTTTCATATGTGATAGTGCTGTGCTGCAGCTATGTCATAGTTGTAGCACACATGGGTCGGCTCAACTGGGGAGGGATCACACTCACAATACCATCTTAAAATAGCGGCTTTATGCTCGTGTGTTGCGTATGGTGAGTGTAGAGAATCGTAGACCCTTGATACTGGAAATGAGACTTTTCATCTTAGTCCTCAGGGGTGACAAAGCATCAACTAACATTTTAACTTTTAATCGAGGATCTATGGGCACAGTATCCACTTAGGCTCAGGTAGACTATATTTGTCCACCTTATTCTAAAAATAACGCACGTATCTTAGCACGAACTTGAAGCTGATAAGTTGAAATTCTTTTAGTTTTGAAGTTGATTTGTATATAGTGTTATTAAGGATAATTATTATTTTATTTAAAAAAAAATTTGTTAGGATTTAGTAAGTACTAAATATAATAATAATTGAAGCTGGTTTTAAATACAGTTTAAAATGTTATTATTTTCAGGCATACGCAAAGCAAGGAAGAAAACACCTCATTTTAGTTCCGATAGCTTTTGTGAATGAACACATTGAAACGTTGCACGAGTTGGACATTGAATATTGTGACGAACTCGCCCATGAGGTAATATTATATACGATATTATATTTAGACGTATGTGGTTGGACAAATTTCCTGCCTACTAGTCCGTCTAGTTAGGTTCCACTTGTGTTTCGATGTAAAGTGTATAGTCAGTATAAATTACAGGCTGAGGCATTCCATCTTAGTGTTCAAAGGTGATAATGTATCCGCAGCCTTTTTAGTTTAAAGTTGACTGGAGGTGTTGATGGATTGTAATGGCCACTTACCATCAGGCAGACTGTATTGTGCATTTGTTACTTGAAAATGACAAAATGAAAAATTGTTTATTTTTTTAACAAAATCATACATTATATAGGTATGGGAGTAAGTGGGACATCTTATTAAGTAAATACATACTTGTGGCAGGATGCCCCACTCTTCTATAGCAAGATTAAATAAACACATAATAAATTAAAAAAGGAATAAAATAAACTAAACTTATATTTACTTAATGAGGGTTTTGTATAAGTGTTTTTGCGCGCGCTCGCGTGTACGTGTGTGTGTGTGTTTGTGTGTGTGTGTGTGTGTGTGTGTGTTTGTGTGCGTGCGCGTTATTACGTGAAATTTATTTTTCGAGAGCTCGAGAGCCATTATTTGACTATCTTTTTGAAATCATTACAGTTCAGTGAATAAATGTTTAGTTTTTTGTTGTATAAATCAAAGCCAACTTTTAGAGAACACTTAAAATATTATTTAACATCTAATCTTTAAAAAAAAATTTTACGTGGTAGAGCCCACGCTGCAGCTATATTATAATTGTAGCACGAATGGGTCGGCTCGACCGGGGAAGGACCACGCTCTCACAGAATACCAACGTCAAATAGCAGCTTAACGCTACTGTGTTTCATATGGTGAGTGTAGAGAACTCCGGTTCTCTACACTCACCATACGAAACACAGTTTTTACTGGAAAAGAGGCATTCCATCTTAATACTCACGGGTGATAACGCATCTGCATTTTAATCCGCAAACGAAGATAGATGTAGATGTCTATGGGCCACAGCAACCACTTACCAACAGGTGGACTGTGTGCTCGTTTGTCACTTTATTATATATATAAAAAAAAAATCTGAACGCACCTTAGTTTCACTATTTCACACGTCACTTCTAGCTACGCAGCGTAGCGTAGCCTACGCTTGATCTGTGTAAGGTGCGCGTCCAAGCATTGTTTGCTCCTTGGTTATGTTAGCTTTTTGCAAGTACTCTGAACATTGTATTTTGTTTATACTTATAAATAAAAATTACTTAAAATGTATACTTACGATTGAATGTGTTTGAGTGAAATGATTTCGATATATATAGTGTACGCCTAGGATAAGACTATTGTTTGTTTGTTTGTATTTATACTTTCTCATGTAAGTGAATTGTTGTAAATTCTTATGAGGAATAAAGATATCTCAAACCTTGAATAACCAGCCACTGTTTTAAATTGGTGACTAGCAAAATTTGTCTTGACTAGAGTTAATTATAATTTTGTGGCGGCGCTGTCGCGCGCCAGAAGCGAAAACACATCGAAGCCTAAATCGCGCTAACAAAATTCCGAAATTAAAATAGTATATATAGAATAGCTCCGACCTACCACTCGGAGCGTTGGCCGCTCCCCGGGCAGAACACCTTGCCCGGCAGGAGATCTCCCCTTTTCCTTCCACCCGCCACAGTGGTGACCCCAACGTGATATGAACACGCAACCAACAACCTTCGGAAACTACAATTTCCAAAACCTTGGTCATCGTCCTCAAGTACCCCATTCATTCGCTCCCGAGCAGATTGTCTGCAGTCTTCACATTCTGCAAGCCATCTAGCTTTACAAAGGTTCATCGCAGCACTGGAATAATAATGCTTCCTGTTCCTTCAAGCTACTCTCTGCGCTACAGTGTTCGGCACGGCCCTGAGCTTTACTGCACGCCTCTGCTTCACGGCACTCTCGCAGATTACTTGTCTTCTTCTCGACTCACCGCAGACTTACAAGGCAACTGGCACTTGCAAATTCGTCGACGTATACGTCGATCTAGACTGCACTATCGACCTCCGGTCTGAGCAGGGGGGTGATGTGGCGGCGCTGTCGTCGCGCCAGAAGCGAAAACACATCGAAGCTTAAATCGCGCTAATAAAATTCCGAAATTAAAATAGTATACATAGAATAGCTCCGACCTACCACTCGGAGCGTTGGCTGCTCCCCGGGCAGAACACCTTGCCTGGCAGGAGATCTCCCCTTTTCCTTCCACCCGCCACAATTTAAAATTTTGTACAGCCGACTTCAATATAAGTGACTTCAATATAGGTTATTTAAGAATAACTCAATAACCATTGGTCTGACCTTGATCGAACCACACGAGAACTATCAGCTTTCATATAAAAAAAGAATAATCGAAATCGGTTCCCCCAGTACAAAGTTATGAGGTAACACACATAAAAAAAACATACAGTCGAATTGAGTACCGTCTCCTTTTTGGAAGTCGGCAAAAAAGCTTTTCTTCGTCTATTACTACTTTTGCACTTGTAGAAAGTTGTTTTATGTTTTGTTAACAACAAATTTAAAATGTATAAAATTCTAAACGTTCATTTTTCTACCTACTTCAAAAAGGAGGAGGTACTCAATTCTACTGCTTTTTTATGTGTGTTACCTCATAACTTGTTTCTGGTTAAACCGATTTTGATGATTATTTTTTATTTATTTGAAAGCTAAAGTGCTTCTCACGTGGTCCCATATAAATCTGATCAAGGTCTGACCAATAGTTTTTGAGTTATTCTTAATAATTTATATTGAAGTCGGTTGTACAAAAATTTTAATTTTAAATTATATAAATAAAATTCTAAAGAAATATTATACTGATTGCGTAATGATGGTGTAAGAATATCCACTACCCCACAACCAGCCCCTCAAGTGTCATAACTATGGGAAAATCCCTCCATATCATAAAAATAGATTACCTTATAAATCTATGGATGTGGTAAATCATACTAAATGGGCCATATTCTTTTTCACTAGTGCTTCTTGGTCTAGACAGGTTTTGAGAACCAGGAAAAAAAACCTACCTAGAATCAAAGAATACCCTGTTTGTTTTGTTAAATTACGGGAAAATACTTTTCATTCCAGGCAGGCATAGTTCAGATAGAGCGGGCTTCAGCACCAAACGACCATCCCATATTCATAGCTGCGTTAGCCGATGTGGTAGCCAGCCATCTTAGCAGCGGACCGGCGGTTTCAAAGCAGTTCTTGTCCAGGTGGGTAAAGTTCAAGGTCAATTCAGAAAGTGTCTTATGGAGATATGTAGGTTAGTTTTAATAGTATTCTATACACACACTTGTTAGCCTAGTGGTTGTAAGTGTTACTATTGATCGTGTGGTACTGGGTTCAAATTTCTGCTTGGCCAATAATCTTACGTCATAAAACAGCAGAAAAATTATGGGTTTAGTATGGTGAGTGTAGAGAACCGGAGACCCTTTTTAATCGGGAATATATGTAGATGTCTGTGGGTTACTGGCCGTCGTGACAGAAATTCGATCTGGAGGACATTACATTAGTATAGTCGAGTCATGGTAGCTCAGAGACATAGCACTCGCCATATATTTCACATTGCACGAACAACCCAGATTCGAACTCCGCCGTTACGAAAAAATCTTGAGAAATATATTTATTGCTCACGTACTGGAGTAATTACTCCGTAAAACTCAGAAATGAATAGAAGTCTGTATGTAATTTTTTCTAATGTATGTAATAATTTTTTTTCTAATAGTAACACAAAAATATTTGTCACCTCTTCCAGATGTCCGCATTGCGTAAGCGAACGGTGCAAAACGTCGAAGGAGTTCTTCAGGAAACTCTGCCACACCATAGACACTCACTCTAAACCCGAGAAGACGGCGGTTAGGGCATGAAATTATATCTAAGAACAACCTAGCACAAAGTACTCACTATGCAACTATTTAGGTTAGATCCATAGACAAATTTATGAATGTTTTCTTACACAAGACAAGTGACACATGACAAAATTTTATAAGTGGTAGAGCCACGTTGCAACCATATTATAGTTGTAGCACTAATAGACTCGATCGGGGAGGGACCACGCTCTCACAGAATATATGTAGCGGCACGAAAGTCTAGCCGTGACGACATAAGTCGAAAATAAGGTATCATGGGGTATTAAGCAGGTTGCTGGACGGGCGTGCGTATCGTTCGCACGCTCTGATTGGCTCTCCAGTCGCATTCCGCGCTTTGATTGGCTCTCCAGTCGCATTCCACGCGTTTATTGGCTCTCCAGTCGCATTTCGCGCGCCGATTGGCTCTCCAGTGGCATTCCGCGCGTTAATTTGCTCTCCGGTCGCATTCCGTGAGCTGATTGGCTCTGCTGTCGCATTCTTTGCGCTGATTGGCTCTTCAATCGCATTCCGTCCCCCGTACCGATACGTGATACGTGCGTGACAGTACCATGCACAGCTATCAACTCCACGTTTCGTTCAGCGCTAGACTTACGTGCCGCGACTTGTACCAGCGTGAAATAGCAGCTTAATGCTGGTGCCTTTCGTACGGTGAGTGTAGAAGTCCGGAGACCTGTTTTACTGGAAACGAGGCATTTCATCTTAGTCCTCACGGGTGGCAACGCATCAGGATGTTGATTCGTAATAGCGGATAGATGTATATATCTATGGGCCACAGCAACCACTTACCATCAGGTGTGCTGTGTGCTCGTTTGTCACCCTTATCCTTTAAAAAATCTAATATATAAAAATTAATGTTGCTTGATTTATGCGCTGCCATCTTATTTTAGTCCTGAGCGGTCATGGTTAGTTAACGCATCTGCATTTTGATGCTTAATATGAGATTGTGTGCTTTGCTGTTCACACAGCTGTATAATACGGGATATATTATCATCACACACAAGTATTAAAAGATGGATTTAATGTTTAAGATGCCATCTTTCTATATATTATCTCCTATTACTTCCTCTTTCTATATATTACCTCCTCCATTGTCAGAAACTTTTACCAAAACATGAATAATACTCGATAAATTAAACAAACAGGAAGATAGCCACCTGATGGTAAGCCATTAATTTTGTCATTAGATCTGTATCCATCCTTGACAGTCCTTGACGGTCAGTATAATATATGCATTCTAAGCTGAGGGCTAAGATGGAAAGCTTTGTTATTATAGTAACCGATTCTCATTATTTGGCATCTCTATATATAAAAATCAATTGTTGTCTGTTAGTCGCGCTAAAACACAAAGAAACGGCTCGACCGATTATGATGGAATTTTCTGTGTGTGTTTGATTGGGTCTCTGAATGGTTTATATTCATAATATGACCCGGGGGCGCTGTTGTCGAGATTCAGTAATCACACGTGCGAAGTCGGGGCGAATCGCTATTACCCCCGACAAATATATTATAATTTACATATAAATAAAAATTGAAATGTCTGTCTGCAATATCGAAATCTTCTATTAAACTCACAAGACATGAATTAATTATCCGAAATCATGCAGGTGTTTCTAGTGAAATCGAAAAAGTAACAATAAATGGTTTCTGATGATTATCTCAAAAACTATATGAGATAAAGAAAATGTTTCGTACAATTTTTTTTTGGTTTGCAATTTTATACGAAAAAGGTCCATACACTTTTATCTTCCATCTCTTAAAGTTTTGCGACTTAATCGATTTTTAACATGTTTTTTGCTGCAGCATCGTTTAGTCTTAAAAAGCATAAGGCAATAAGACCCTTTTAAGTGAAATTAATAGAATTAAAATAAAAAGAAAGAAAACACACAGAGGCAGTCGTAACGACTGTCTATAGAAGTGAAAAATCGGTGGTTTATCCGTATACATATACATTGGTCGATATACTACGTATTAGGCATGCTCTATGTACACTAGTGTAATACGTCACGAGTATGTCGAGGTCATCGGTGACGCGAACCCATTAGTTTTTCTCCTACCAAAAGTCGCTCAACATGACTAAAGAACTTCTTTTATTTGAAATATATCCCGTTTCCCAAGTAATTTTCAAGATTGAATTTAGTGGTTTTTCGATATTTGAACTATGGTGTGTAGAGTACAAGGAGAACCATCTTATAAGGGGCGTAAGTTGAAAAAAGTGTCCTATTATTTACTGAAAATAGAGGTTAAAAAACCTACCACAATAGCGCTGGCGTCTGAAAAACTACGATATAAATATAGCTGTTGTGAACGGAGTGAAGTCAGCTGAATTCAAATATTTAAAAAATTTCAGGACTAGAGTAGTTAGTAAAATGCCAGTATACAAAATCTCAACTATTTACGTATCTAGTACAAAACCAAGCGGATTTGTCGGTCCTTGTTTATTTCTCCATCTTATTCTAATTACTTTTGGCGCTTTTTTTAAATTTATCCTATGCTACTGCAGCGCCACCCTTATTGGACACGTTTTTAGGGCCACTTTTCATATTTATAGAGATGGTCCTCCTACTCTACAATCCATAAGTTGAACTAACCTGTCCAAAGACTACATATTATACATCTGCAAGTTTTTTGTGTAAGTTCTTTGCGGGTGCAGTTGATTATGGCTGAGAAAAATTGACAAAATCATAATCGGCCAAACGAAGCTCCCATCTTCAATTACAAGTCTTTCTAAAGTTAGCATTTAGTCAGTATTTATTAGTTATAGTTATAAAATTAATTTATGTGGCAAGGGACTCAGCATCTAACTCTAAGCTTGAAAAAGACAGTGATTTGTATATTATACGGTGTTTTTTTTTTATTTAAATAAAAATTTGTTACGGATCAAAGTGTTTTATTTAAAACTCAACATTGGCATTAAACATAGTGATTATATTCTATTTGATTGCCAGCTACTTGTGCTGCCATCTGCCATCTGGTGTCGGCCTAAGAGAACAACACAATATGATTCCATGGGTCCCGTAAAACTTCGTTCACAGCGAATACTCGCTGCCACAATTTGAATTGAACATATTCAATTTTACTCGCTGCGAGAAATCACTATGTGGCAGGGTATTACGCTGCGAGTGGCCATTCTGCGCAGTGCGCCGCTTCTTTTTTTTTATGATAAGGGTGACAAACGAGCACACAGTCCACCTGATGGTAAGTGGTTGCTGCGGCCCATAGACATCTACATCTATCCTCTATTACAAATCAAAATGTAGATGCGTTGTCACCCGTGAGGACTAAGATGGAATGCCTCATTTCCAGTAAAAAGGGCCTCCGGCCACCTGCACTCACCAAACGAAACGCAGAGGTAAACCTCTACTTCACGCTGGTTTTCTGTGAGGTTGTGGTACCACCCCGGTTCGAGCCGGCCCATCCGTGCGACAGCAAAAGCTGCCGCGTGGCTCTACCACTGTTAAAAAGCTTCTGACTACACGTCCCTGCATAGGTCATTTCGTTGCTGTATAGATTGTGTGTGTGTGTGTGTGTGTGTAGATTGATCAAACGAATCAACCAAAACACGATTCTCTAAAGTGGGGAAATTACGATATAATTCGTTTCTTGGGTGTGTATGGATAAAATGGCAAGCCGTGGGACAACAAATAACAGTAATTAAAAAAAAACGCAAAAGCAGACACCTTCATAAAGTTGTTTAACGAATTAACTGAGTTGGGATTCGAAATAGCAAACCGAGAGCAATTGAAAAGAAATATTAACAATATAAAAGATACTTGCATAATAAATAATATTATAGATAATTCTCGTGTAGCTCAGATGGTTAGCGCTCGCTGTAAGCTTCACAGTACTCTAGCAACCCGGGTTCGATCCCCACCGGCACCAATGAATTTGTAATTGCAATTTTAGGTGCTGGTTTACCACGTGCTCGGCGGTGAAGGAAATCATCGTCAGGAAACCTGCATGTCTAAGAAATAAGAAAAAAAATTTCGATTACATGTGAAGTTCGCCAACACGCATTGGGGCAGCGCGGCGGACATTTCCTTGCCCTAGTTTAGTTTACGACGGGCTGTTTTCCGCAACTCCACGTCTATGCGCGTATTTTGCGTGTGGGCAGGAATAATGTGATTATTCGAGCAATGAGATCTCTTCGAAGAAGCTCAACAGTCCCTTGATGTTGCATGCAACTTCGGGGAGTGATCCCGGCGTGCCGAGATGTTTAGCCCTGTACGTAGCGACCTCCGGACATTTCAGTAGCACGTGGGCCGCCGTTTCTTCCTCCCCCATACATGCCCTGCACAGGGGACTATCTGTAACACCTATAGTAAATAAATGTTTGTTAAAGGTGCCGTGTCCTGTGATAGCACTTGTTACTATCCTGATCCGCGGCTTGTTCAGTCTCATTAAAACTTTGGTTAAGCGACTGTTTATTTCAGGCAGGGCCTCCCTAGCTTGTCTACAGTCTACTAGATTTTTCCAAAGCTGAGTGTGTTGATCAGTGAAGTGTCTACGTACCAGTAAACGAACGTTACCAAAGGGGATTGGTATGATTGGTTCCGGCCCTATAGTGGCCAGAGCCGATCCTCTTCTGGCCAGTTCGTCTGCTGCATCGTTGCCTCTGGATCCACTGTGTCCCTTTATCCATTGTACAGTCACATTGTTGTTTTTACATACCTCATTTAATCGTTGATGGCTTTCATATATTAGTCCCGAGTTCACCTCATTGCAAATCAGAGCTTGTAGTACCGCCCTACTGTCAGTATTCTGATAGGGAAGTCATTAACCTTCCTAGTATCTATTGCTATGGCCGCTTGAATGATACCCATACATTCCGCTGAAAGACCGTGTTATAGGTACCCGGCGGTGTGCATATGTGAATATTGAGGTCTTCAGAGAAAGCTCCAGAACCTACACCTTCATTGTCCTAAAACCATCTCAGAAATGAGAGGAGGCCTGTGCCCAGCAGTGGGACGTAAATAGGCTGCAACTTTTACTCGCTGTGTGTAACAGGCGGGCAGCAAATTGTCGCTGCGAGTGTTATTGCTAGCGACTACTCTCAGCGAATATTCGCTGTGTGTGACCAAAGCTTAAGACGCGACTATGGGACCCCCCCCCCCCCCCCCTTGATATTGGATGCCCCTATGAATTTGGAGTATATATATATATATAAAAAGAAATACTGGCAGACGTATTTTAAATAGCACATCTCAAAAATATTATTTATTTAAACTGCACCCATGTAGTTTAAAGATCGTTCACTTTATAACGTCGATATTACTTCAAATAATTAGAATTTGGTACTTTTTATAGAAGTAGAATGAGACTAGAAATTGACTTGCAAAATGATGAAATACACCATATCATCCCATGATGAACGAGGAGACCTCGTTCATCATGGGATGATATGGTGTATTGGATTTTCTTACATCGCCACTAAACGGCGATAAACTATATATAATCGTAAAAATCAATTGCTGTCCGTTAGTCTCACAAATTCGAAAATGGCTCGACCGATTTTGATGAAACTTTTTGTGTGTGTTTGGACGGTTTAGATTCACAATTGGACCCGGTAGGCGGCGTCGAGATCCATAAATCACCCGTGCGAAGCCAGGCCAAATCGCTAGTTAGAAATAAAATCAGATTATAAAAAAAACAACAAGCATTGATGATGCAACTATTGTCCTAGATACGAACTTTAGGAGTCTGTAAAATTTCAGATTATTTAACCGCCTGGAAATATGTGAAAACTGAATTAAAGAGTTCCCTGCAATAGGTTAAGATCTATTTAGGTGGTAAAGCGATATTATGATTGCAGCGTACGACCGGGGAAGGGTCACGCTCTCACAGAATACTAGCGTGAAATAGCAGTTTAATTGTGTGTTTCGTATGGTGAGTGCGGGGAACCGGAAATCCTTTTTACTGGAAGCGAGGCATTTTTCAGGGATGACAACATATTATCTGTGTTTTTATTCTTAATCGATAATATACGTAGATGTCTATGGGCCACAGCTGGCCACAGCTTTCACTTACAATCAGGTTTTTTTACGTGGTAGAGCCATGCTGCAGCTATATTAGTAGTAGTAGATGTAGCACGGAATGGGTCGGCTCGACCGGGGAAGGACCACGGTCTCACAGAATACCAGCGTAAAATAACAGCTTAACGCTGTTGTGTTTCGTATGGTGAGTGTAGAGAACCGGAGATCCTTTTTACTGGAAAAGAGGCATTCCATCTTAGTCCTCGCGGGTGACAACGTATCTGCATTTTGATTCGTAATCGAGAATAGATGTAGATATCTATGGGCCTCAGCAACCACTTACCATCAGGTGGACTGTGTGATCGTTTGTCACCCTTATCCTATAAAAAAGGTGGCTTTGTGCTCGTTTATCGCCATTATCCAATAAAAATGAAACAGGTTAAAATTCTACGTCAGTTTCACTTTCATCCTCGCTAATATATTCACTTTCCCACACGTCACGTAATATTACGTTCGGTCTTCGGTCAGTGTGATCATACGTGTGCTAAATAAACAATCACTTTTAAGGCAACCAACTATTCCGAACTATGCGGGACAGTGCCGACATTTTATTATTTATAGGAACGAAGTTTTTTATCGGACGGTACGGATTTGGCGGATGGAGCTAGGTGACAACAAGTGTAAGATTTTTCTGTCACGACCCCTTCTGACGTAGTGTGGACGACCTTGGCGGCTATAAGAAGGGAGATGGAATGATATACATCTCGCTCGCACATTTTCTTATCTTGCCATGAAAGAAATATTATTTTATTTTTTAAATGACGCTTCATTTTAATAGACCCTAGTAATTAATCTATTTGTATTTTTAATCAATAATATAATGCGTTTATCAATAATAATATACTACGAAAGTAACTTCGTTCCAACCGAGTCTTCCTGGACACACACGATGTTTTTAATTTTTTATTGCGCCAAATACGACATGACAATTATTGTAATTCTGTGTTGTTGTTATTAATAACATGATAATTTATGTTTTCTATTATTGTAAAATTGTATTCTTTAGTCGACAAACATGTATACTCCATGTTCTTGTCCGTATTGTAGGTTTATTTATAAAACGTCTTTATACACGGTCCATCTTGACGTATGACGCCTATTCATTGTGGTTTTGCATCGTGCGTTGTGTATGACCTTGGCGGGACGTACGTGAATATGGACCGTGTATAAGACGTTTAAGGCTTCTTGTAAATCATACTTAGGTTACGCCAGTATATTCTAAGTCTATATTGTAAATTGTATAATATAGTTTAAAAAAATAACCACAAGTTTCTTGCTAGATTTTCATAGGACATAGGTTTTTACTCAAACCTGTGGTAAAGTATAAATGACTCAATAAGTATTACTTGTTATCCATCTTTACATACGTACATATAATCACACCTCTTTCCCGTAGGGGTAGGCAGAGACCACTTCTTTCCACTTGCTACGATCCTTACATACTTGTTTCGCTTCGTCCACTTTCATTATTCCCTTCATACATGCTCTACGGTTTAGGGTACTCTTGACCTGGCCTTTTTTCAAGACGTCCCTGATTTGGTCTAGAAATGTCCGCCTAGGTCTACCCCTTCCAACACTTTCATTCACACTCGCCTTATACACTTTTTTCGTCAATCGTTCTTCATTCATTCTCTCGACATGGCCAAACCATCTCAGCATACCTTTCTCAATTTTTGTCACTACATCTTTCAGACCACAACGTTACCTTATCTCACTATTTCTTATCCTGTCACTCAGTTTAACTCCTATCATACTTCTTAATGCTCTCATCTCAACTGCATTTATTCTGCTTTCATGTTTCTTCTGCCATACCCAACTTCCACTTCCGTACATGAGTCGGAACCAACACGCCCTCATGCACAGCCAAACGAGCCTTGTTAGACACCTTCCGACTGCTCATAAAGGAGTGCAAAGCTCCATTCACCATGTTTCCTGCATTCACTCTTCTTTCGATATCACTCTCACACTTTCCATCTCTTGTAAACTTTGAACCCAAATACACAAACTCTTTCACCTGTTCAATTTGTTCATCTTCAATCACGATATTGCAGTCTGTCATTTATTATCCATCTTTATATATATATATATATATATATATATATATATATATATATATATATATATATATGTATGTATAATTCTTTTGTACTGAACTCCTCATAACCAGCTGGACGGATTTTGATGAAAGTTTTTATGTGTGAGTCCCTAAGTAGGTAGTTTAACTGCCTCGTTGGTCTAGTGGTTGTAGTAGTGCGACTGCTGATCACGAGGTCCCGGGTTCGAATCCCGGGTCGGGCCAAAAAATCAGTTATTGAGTTTTTCCATCAAGAAATTCTCAGTATCTGCCCGGAGTCAGGAAATTGGCGGTGTTTCACCCCCGTGCCTCGGAAAGCACGTAAAGCCGTTGGTCCTGCGCCTGATCTCTCTCCAGTCGTGTCGGTTTACCGTCCCATCGGGCTATGAGAGTGAGGGAATAGAGAGTACACCTGTGATTGCGCATACACTTGGGCACTATAATCCTGTCCTGCGCCGATGGCTAGTCTTCGTTTAGACTGGCCGCCGTGGCCGAAATTCGGTCTGGAGGACATTATTATTATTATTATTAGGTAGTTTAAATTCACAATTGGATCCGGTAGGTAGCACGGTTATGACAATCCAGCAATCTCCTGTGCGAAGCCGACGCGGATAGGTAGTATTAAATAAAACTTATTCTATTTTATTCTGTTCCTGTCTAGAAGTATGTGTCTCTCTGTGTCTGTACGTTGATATTACACTTTATGTCCCCAAGCATCCACTACTATGTTCTGCTTGAAGAGAAAGATAGTTTGGTTACGGTTTATGAGCTCGTGAGGCTTTTTAGCTTAATCCTAACGAGTGACAACGAAACTCTGGTATTTTTGAAGAAGTTAGTACGTAGCCATGAACTGTACCAAATATCATCAGGACTGTTAGCCTGTTCGTATCACTAGAACGTTACAAATAATATAAACCGTATCATTTTAATTGAGGGTGTTACATACACAATCAAAACATAAAAGAACTTTTGTGGCGGCGTCTCGGTAGAGCAGTGGTTAAATCTTTAGCTGCGGGGTTGCGGGTTCGATTCATGCATGGAAAGTGTTTCTGTGTGGCCTACAAATAATTTTTCGGTCGAGATGTTCGTCTATGTGCAAATTATGTTTGTAAAATGCCTACACTATAAAGAATATAGTCCTAGTTTAGCTTTTATAAGAAATATGAATATAATTAAAAAAAATAGTTACCTCTCAAAACGTCTTCCTTAATTTTGGCGTCCATCAACGTACGCACATCGCATCTTTAAAAATGTCCCGCATTGACACTGCGTGAAGTTGGTCACCTTTTATAACCATAATAAAACAATTGACACTTGTATTTACATATTAGCAGTATGACTTATCCTGTAGATAATGGTCATAGACGAATATTTCTTAAAATACTATGATGAAGATTTATACTTGCTATATGTACTATATATCTGGATTTTTTCCGGCCCAAAGGGTAAAGAGAGCTAGCAGTGAGACATTCCATCTTAGTGTTTAGAGGCGACAACGCATTTGTATGTTTGTTGCAGGAGTTGATGGACTGAAGTAACTACTTATCATAACACGGGCTGTACTCGTAAGTTAGTTTGCCCCTTCAGTTTAAAAAAAAATGCCCATCGAGATTCCAGTAAGGTAACAACATTTTGAGAAAATGGCGTCAATTTGAGATAACAGCTGTTGTTTGTTTACCTATACTATCGATTTAAAATAGACATAAGTATAAGGAAGGTAGGTACCCTTCTTTAAATATAAACGTGGAAAAACAATTCACCGCCCTAGAGGTTGGTTGATACCGCGCTAATAAATTGCTCTTCTTTAGTCGATTTTTACTTTTTATAATTGGAAGTAAAGACTAGAAATTAGTTGGGGGGTGACTCGAACTTTAGGTCTAGTCTGTTTAAATAGCCTATCATGTAGAGGATGTCATGGGGGTCATAGTTGAATAGATCAAAAAGTTCGCATTACACTCCTAGGGGGTCAAAATGGCCAAAACCAAAAATTGGGGGGTGGCTCGAACTCTAGGCCTAGTTAGTTTGAATAGCCTATCATGCAGGGGATGTGATGGGGGTCATGGTTGAATAGGGTTTGCCCCTAAGTTCTCATTACACTCCTAGGGGGTTAAAATGGCCAAAAATCAAAAAAATTAAAATTACTTATTTCGGCTATAACTCCGCCTCCTTCGGAGGTTCTTACACAGTCTTTACTTCCCGCATTCTACTTGTTTTAATTAAAGATCTCAATTAGATGAAGTAGTTATAACTTAAGATTAAATTTTTTTTGCATTTAATATCTCTGTGGGGTTAGCAAACCCAAATTTTGTTTTAAGGGGATGACGTCGGGGAGACGCTGCTGCTCATCTCCTGTTTTATTTCCTTCTGTCACCTCTTAAGGGGCTACTCCATGCGAACGACCTTGAGCATTTTGTGTGCCGATCACGTAAGAAATAATATGTAAGACGCCACCTACTGTACGGACGTAGTATTTTTTCAACATCAATAAACTATTTTATGGAAATACACACAGCGTACAACGATAAATGTATCTTAATTTTTTTATTCGGTATATTAGTTGCATTATATTAGAATTATGTCACTATAGGTAAATAGATAGATAGCTCGCCTTTTGTACAAATATTTGGTGCAATAAAGAATAAACAAATAAATAGGATGTTTCGCAGAGTGAGAGTAATATAGAATGAGAGTCGTGGAGGCAGTTTACAAACATAAATTGCACAAGGACAAACATCCAGACCCGGAACAATTATTTGTAGGCCTTACAAATATAGGTAAAGTGACCATACGTCCCGTTTTCAACGGGACTGTCCCTTTTTCAACGGGACTGTCCCTTTTCTCGGTCACCTGTCCCATTGTCCCCAAATAAAGCTCCGGGACACAAAATTGTCCCTTATCTCGTTGGATGGAAGTATTCAAAGCCAACAATCTTCAACATAATTTTTTTAATCGAATATATTTTATGTCTACCTGGTACAAATGCTCCGGTAGAAAGAGTATTTTTTTTATTTTGAATAAATTGTGGACGTCTGAAAGAAACACGGTTCCAGTTCACAGTTCTAAAGGAGATGTTGTTAACAAAGATAACAATAAAAAAAACTTGAGCAGAATTTTATTCTTATTTAAAATCATCACCAACTTTATTAAAGCAAATTTAATCCACTGGCAAATGTAACTAATAATTAAAAAAAAACATGTTGCATTTAATAATTACCGTCTATACCGAATATAATTTTGTACTGAACAATAATTGTATAAAGTTATAGTTTTTAGAGTATAAATAAACCCATGTCCTGTTTTGAGTTAAAAAATAAATGGTCAGTTTAGTCTTTTAAGTTAAATTTAGTTTTAATTTTTTTTAGTTTATAGTAAAAAGTAGGTATATTAGTACCTACTTAGATACTTTTTACCGAATTATAAGTATAGAACACCTTATGTACTCAATTATTTTTTGAAAAAGAAGAAAAAACAAGCAATAAATAATATACTTTAGCGAAAAACTATAACTTAGTAATACTAATTATAACTTAGAACATAAATGAAAAACTCATAACTGACTTTTTAGCCCGACCCAGGATTCGAACCCGCGACCTCATGATCAACAGTCGCACTACTACAACCACTAGACCAGCGAGGCAGTACTATACCTAATAAGATATTGCAGTTGAGTATTAGAATTATTTTAAACTGTATACTATACTGATAATATTGAATTAGCCTTTTATATTGTAAATTATAATATTTGTCGAAATGTTAATTATGGATTCGAACCTTACATGCTAATGGTGCTTCATTTTTTTATTTGCATTTACTTCAAAGAAAATACACGCAAAAAGCTTCATCGCGCAGTAAAAACACAACAAATATATGTATAACTAATACGAAAAATTATACCCAAACCAAACAAATAATACTACCTATAAAATAACCTAATAAATAATAATATTATCGACTGACATGACGTGAGCGTGTGCGCTGGCCGACGACACGGGCTTCACGTCGAAGAGCTCAGCGCTCATTGACTTGAGCAAGCCCGTGGGCAGTGAATACGCCCAGATTTTAAAATAATTTCTTAATAAAATCAAATTTTGGTTCTTTGAAAAAAATGTTACAATAGAAATGTTCATTAATAAATTGCCTATCCATTGGTGTAAATCGCAAATATATTGCGTAAGAAATATGCAAGACGCCACCTACTGTACGAACATAGTATTATTTTTTCAACATCAATAAACTATTTTATGGAAATACACGGCGTACAACGATAAATGTATTTTAATTTTTTTATTCGGTATATTAGTTGCATTATATTAGAATTATGTATTCTCATATATTATCTAATTATGAAATTTTATAATTAATTATATATTAAAAATGAAGCATTGAAAGTTGTGAGTTTAAAAGATACCTTCTCACTATAGGTAAATAGATAGATAGCTCGCCTTTTGTACAATAATTTGGTGCAATAAACAATAATTGAATAAATAGGATCTATCGCAGATGTGTTTTTGATTATTGTTAATTTTTACTTGTCACGTATTGAAAAGTAACATACCTATCTACTAATTTTTGAACTGAGCTAACTTAGCCTGCTCATTACTTATGCTGGCTGACATTATCCTCACCCCAATGATTGATGATGATGAAAAAAAACATGACGGTTTTTATTTTTATTCAATTTTATTTCTACATACGTAATTATATTTATTTATACATAAGGGTAACTTTAATAAAGGTAATACAAAAATCAACAAGAAGTATAAGGGTTCCATCTTTCAATTTCAATTTAAAAAAAAAACGTCAACCCCACACTAGGATTTTCTCCTGTGCCGTGGAGGCAGTTTACAAACATAAATTGCACAAGGACAAACATCCAGAGCCGGAACAATTATTTGTAGGCCATACAAATACTTGTTCCGTGCGGGATTCGAACCCGCGACCCCCAGCGCAACAACTGATTGCTAAGCCACTGCGCCAAGAAGCTGTCGCCGGGTTATAGGTAAAGTGACCATACGTCCCGTTTTGAACGGGACTGTCCCTTTTCTCGGTCACCTGTCCCATTGTCCCCATATAAAGATCCGGGACACAAAATTGTCCCGTAACTCGTTGGATGGAAGTATTCAAAGCCAACAATCTTCAACATAATTTTTTTTTAATCGAATATATTTTATGTCTACCTGGTACAAATGCTCCAGTAGAAAAGAGTATTTTTTTATTTTGAATAAATTGTGGACGTCTGAAAAAAACACTTACGGTTCCAGTTCTAAAGGCAATGTTGTTAACCGGTTCAGTGCGGGTGGCACGCTAGGCGTGCCATTGATTACTTTTGTGTGTGTCGTATGAAACGCGAGTCGACTCTTTTAAAAAAAAATTATAACTCGCTCAAATTGCTTTTTTGAAAAATTTAAAAAAAAATTATAACTCGCTCAAATTGCTTTTTTGAAAAATTTATCTAGAACAAAAGAGTCATTATTTTGCAAGTAGTTCATGCCTGCGGCTTCGTTTCTGGATATTTTGAAAATTTGAAATTTTTAGGGGTTGACAACCTTTTATTAACTTGTACATGGTACTCTTTTTACTTTGTAGGTTTTCAATCATGTTGTTGGAAAATAGTCTAATAAGTAACAAATAATAGCACTCATTGCGATCGCTCACAAACTCGAGGTGTAAATAAATTTCTGGAAAACAAGTCTCCTGTTAAAAAAACAATGCGTTTGTCTTATTGTTTAATATTGCTTAAAATGGTTGAACTGCCATCTTATTACTATCATATGACCGAATAGACCTACGAAGTACCAAGTGCTCTTGTGATATGGTATAAAGTTTATTTTTCCTTGAAACAGTATGAAACCGTTCATGCATAAAAAAAGTTCGCTAATAAATAGTCTTTTGTCAATCCTCCGCTGTATAGCGCCGGCGTTTGTTTCCTTTTGAAAACACTTGTTTTGCTATTCTTACTAATTAGACGTTTTCAGATCGACTTTACTTTTACATTTGTATAACATTAAATAATATTTAACATTTGTAAATATCTTATTATAATATATTATTGTTTCATATTTACAAATGTTATTATTAGGTGAAAATTTAATTTAATAAGGACCAAGGTTTTCCAGGGTGTTTTAGCTGTACCTACTTATATAAAAGATTTTTTTATAAAACAAAAAAATAGTACAAAAGGTTTGTAATCTCTGCATAAAAAAGTCACTTACTCTCAATTTCAAAGAAAACACATAGAAAAACACGTAGTTACCCACTAAAAACAAGTATCCTTCCGTTTGTAACTGATGTTTGATGTCAAATAAACTTAATTAGGTCTAAACAAGAAAAAAAAGTCTGTCTGTGGCACATGATACGTCAGGCGTGTCATGAAATATTTGTTCGCCGCCATAGCTAAAAGTTGTTGAAAATTGGTGCAGCAACGAATCGGTTAAGAAAGGTAACAATAAAAAAAACTTGCCCAGAATTTTATTCTTATTTAAAATCATCACCAACTTTATTAAAGCAAATTTAATCCACTGACAAATGTAATTAATAATTAAAAAAAAATATGTTGCATTTAATAATTACCGTCTATACCGAATATAAATTTATAGTGAACACTAACTGTATAAAGTTATAGTTTTTAGAGTATAAATAAACCCATGCCCCGTTTTGAGTTAAAAAAATAAATGGTCAGTTTAGTTATAGGGGTTTTGGGTTGTAATTAAATGATGCCCAGGTAGGTATTAGTACTTACTTAGTTAAAGCAGGTAATTTTTAGATAAGTACCTCTTCATCATTATCATTACAGCCCTTCACAAGTCCACTGCTGAACATAGGCCTCCCCCAAAGAATGCCACAAAGCACGGTCCTGAGCCACCTGCATCCATCGACTTCCTGCATGTCTTACCAGGTCGTCACTCCATCTCGTGGGGGGACGCCCTACACTTCGCCTACCGGTACGAGGCTGCCACTCGAGAACCTTTCTTACCCATCGGTTGTCGGTTCTTCGAGCTATATGGCCGGCCCACTGCCACTTCAGCTTACTAATCCGTTGGGCTACGTCGGTTACTCTGGTTCTACTGCGGATATCCTCATTCCTAAGTTTATCACGCAGAGAAACTCCGAGCATAGCCCTCTCCATAGCTCGCTGAGCGACCTTGAGCTTCCTCATACGGCCAGCAGTGAAGGACCACGTCTCAGTTCCGTAAGTCATCACTGGCAACACGCACTGGTTGTACAATTTCGTTTTAAGGTTTTGAGGTATGTCTGACGAGAAGATGTGTCGTAGCTTCCCGAACGCTGCCCAGCCGAGTTGATTCGTTCAATCCGTCGATTGACCTCTCGGTCGAAGTTGGACTTACCTAGTCGGACTATTTGTCCCAGGTAAACATACTCGTCAACAACTTCGAGCTTAGTGCTCCCAACAACTGCCGGCATAGGTGTGACATGGACATTAAACATAATCTTTGTTTTGTCCATGTTCATCTTAAGACCTATCCGTTGGGAGACACTATTGAGGTCATTGAGCATAGTGCTTAGGTCCTCCAGCGATTCTGCCATAAGGACTATATCGTCGGCAAATCGAAGGTGAGTGATGTACTCGCCATTGATGTTAATACCGTATCCTTTCCAGTCCAGAAGCTTGAAAACGTCTTCCAATGCAGCGGTGAAGAGTTTCGGGGATATAACATCACCCTGTCTTACACCTCTCTGCAATTGGATAGGTTTCGTACTCTGGTTCTGTACTCGGATAGCCATCGTAGCTCTACTGTACAAACACTTCAGTACTTCGATATACCGACAGTCAACTTGGCACCGCTGAAGGGACTGCAGCACCGCCCAAATTTCGACGGAATCAAAGGCTTTCTCATAGTCCACATACGCCAGACATAGTGGCAAATTGTACTCTTCGGACTTCTGTACAATTTGCCGAAGGGTATGTATGTGGTCTATGGTGCTAAAGCCCTTTCGGAAACCGGCTTGTTCGGGAGGCTGGAAGTCGTCAAGTCTGCGCGCGAGACGATTCGTAATGACTCTCGAAAACAGCACGTAGACGCGGCTCAGAAGGGAAATCGGTCTGTAGTTCTTCAAGAGAGCGTTGTCACCTTTTTTGAAGATCAAGACCACCGCACTTCTGCTCCACGCCTCCGGTGTAATGCCACCATGGAGGACGGAATTAAAAAGCTTCTGAAGGACTTCAAGTACTGGTCTTCCACCCGCTTTCAGAAGCTCCACTGTAATTCCATCCTCGCCTGGGGCCTTGCCGTTGTTAAGGTGCTGGAGAGCCATTCTAATCTCGCTCAGACTGACGTCCGGGATATCTTCGGAATAGTGTCGGACAAGACTCGCTCTTGGATCGTTACTCACACTTGCGTGTGGCTCCAACGATGACGTGTACAGCTGCCCATAGAACCTCTCAATCTCACTCAAAATCTCAGGTGCCCCGGAAACGATGCTGCCACATTCGGTCTTCAGCTTTGACAGTTGGCTCTTTCTGGCAGACAGATCTCTGGCAAAGACTTTGGAGCCTTGGTTCCGCTCGATCGCTTCTTCAATACGAGCTGTATTGAAGTTGCGTAAGTCCCGCCGCATGCATTTGGAGATCTGTCTGTTCAGTTGCCTGTATGCTGTCAAACCTGTTGAAGAATGTAGCTTCATCTCCCGTCTAACAGCCATGAGATTAAGAGTGTGATCGGAGAGTTTTTGTGTTCTTCTGCGGCGGGTCTTGCAGAACTTAGCTCCGACCGCATGGACAGTTTTCACGAGCTTGTCATTAATATCGTCCACTTCATTGCAGTCTTCTAGGCACTGAAAACGGTTTTGTAACTCGAGCTGAAAGGTTTCGGGACTTTGGATTAGAGCACGAGGGGACGGAGCGTTGACTTCATCAGACGAGACCTCTCCAACTTAACATTTAGGTTCAGTGTGCCTCTCACCATTCGGTGATCGCTGCCGGTTTTCACCCTGGCGATCACTGAGACATCACTGAACAGTTGTCATCTGGTCGTCATAATGAAGTCAATCTCATTTTTTGTCGAACCGTCGGGGCTCGACCAGGTCCACTTCCTGTGGGGCCGCTTCTTGAAGAAAGAGTTCATCATAAAAAGTCCCTCTTTCTCCATGAAGTCAGCCAGCTGCTGGCCCCTTGGGTTCCGTTGCCCTATTCCAAATTTCCCTGCTTTCAGCTCACCGTTCTCTCTTGTGCCTAGTTTTGCATTGAAGTCTCCCATTAACACCGTATATTGGGTTTTGGAGGAATGCATGGCTCTAGAGATATCCTCATACATTTCCTCCACCTCCTCATCGGGGTGTGCCGAGGTTGGTGCGTAAACCTGTATGACCTTCAGCGAATACCGTTCGGTGATTCTGAGTATAAGGTACGCAACCCTCGTCGACACACTCCCGATCTTTACAACGTTGTTAACGAGAGACTTGTGGACGATAAATCCGACACCTCCTTGGGACAGATGGTCGCCCTCCCGGTGATAGAGCAAGTTGCCGGATTCGAGGATTACCGTGTCCTCCCCCTCTCTTCGGACTTCGGATAATCCCATAATATGCCAGCGCAACTTGTCTATCTCTTCTTCCAGCTCCACGGTCTTCTCGTCAGTCCTCAGGGTGCGTGCGTTGTACGTTGCCAGGTCGAGTCGTCTAAGGTGGCAACCGAACCTCCACAGGAGATTCTTAGCACCCCCTGCCCCGCCGTTACCATGGTCGCCACCGTAGCCAGGAATAGCGGGGCCGCCGGGGACTGGGGGCCGTCTGTGTGTTGTTTTGATCATTGGGGGGTATTTGCCATAGTTGCCACGCTTGGCGTGCGGGTTGGCAACCGCAGTTTTTTTATTGTAATTTTGGCTATTATCAGGAAGATGCTGCTGCCCATCTCCTGCCTGTTTCCCTTTGTCGCCTTTTACGACACCCACGGGAGGATATGGGGTAGTGGATATTCTTGACCGCCACTACATGGCAAAGTACCTCTTATCTAATCATAATACCTACATAGGTACTTTATACGGAATTACTATACCTACTAAGATATTGTGGTTAGGTATTAGGATTATTTTTAACTGTATACTATACTGATAATATTGAATTAGCTTTTTATAGTGTAAATTATAATATTTGTCTGAATGTTAATTAAGGCCTCCGGACGGGCGACCTCTGCCAAGAGAACTCCTCTCTATAGCGATTAGAGAGTCGAGTAATAACCCGCAATGCCGCAGATAGGCCAACTTAGACGCCCAGGCCGAATTAGTCGCCTATACTTACCCGACCGGGCCCTATTAGACGACCATAGACCAAATTATACGCCCAATTCAAACCAAACCTTACATGCTAATGGTGCTTAATTTTTAGATTTGCATTTACTTCAAAAAAAAACACACGCAAAAAGCTTCATGGCGCAGTAAAAAATACAACAAATATATGTATAACTAATACGAAAAATTCTACCCAAAACAAACAAATAATACTACCTATAAATAATAATATTATCGACTGATAAGATGACGTGAGCGTGTGCGCTGGGCGACGCTGTGACTAACGACACGGGTTTCACCTTCAAGAGCTTAGCGCTCACTGACTCCAGCAACCCTGTGGGCAGTGAATACGCCCAGTTTTTAAAACAATAAAGGATGAAGTTATATATAAGTAGTGGATTCATTTACCGCATTTCATTTGCCTATATGTTTCCCTAATTTCGGGTAAATGCTATTTCGATTACACTTCTGTGTGTATGCTGAACTAGTCATAGGTAATAATATATTATATCTCACTTTTGAGGAAGTGTGTTTTGTAAATAATTAAGTTGTAATAAATGATATGTTTTATTTAATAACTTTTGTTTTTATAAATAAATTACCTGAAATACAATAGGAAAACTATATACTTACATATAAAAATAACTTGGAACTTTTTAATTCTACAAAAGCTCAGTTGCCAAATCTTTATTTCCCGCATGATAACATCCGCAATATATTTACAATAAACAATTAGTACTGGCGATAAAGGACTTCCGACAGGACTGCGGTAATTGTGAGAGCGCACCTCCGCTTCCGTTGAAAGAAATACGTTTAGAATATATTGAGTTTAGACCGGTGGTCGGTGCTTTTCTTGCACTACAACATATTTCTGTATCGACGGTGTGGTTGCAGGGTAATAAATAAAAATCTATCAACTTACTTACACGTACTAACTGGTAGGGCTCTTATCCTGCCTAGGAGTTCGTCAGGGTTAGGTACCAGCCTCTTACCTACTTCTGCCACCAAATGCTTGCTTGTATTGCTATGTTCTAGTCTAAACAATATAGAGAGTCAGTATAACAGACTGTGAAGAATTTCATCTTATTCTTCGGAGGAGACAACGCACCCGTAGTCTTCGCTGTATGAAGACTGCAGTAGTCAAACTATCAGCTGAACTGAAAGTTAGTTTGCCACTTTAGTTTTTTATAAAAAAAGTATGTGTGTACTTATGTACGCACGCAGGAAGTTATACTTCCTTGGCGTAATAAAACAAAAAAAACTTGAGAGACAATTACCCGCTGAAGTTGTCGCTTCTAGATGTCAGTGTGCGCGCGCATCGTAACAACTTCATGGTGTTCAATTTACGTATTTATTTAATGCGCTTAGGGCATGCACAATTGGATTTACCAATAGTTTTTTTATTTTTTTATTTATAGGATAAGGGTGACAAGCGAGCACACAGTCCACCTGATGGTAAGTGGTTGCTATGGGCCATAGACATCTACATCTGTCCTCGTTTGCCAATAAAATGCAGATGCGTTGTCAGCCGTGAAGACTAAGATGGAATGCTTCTTTTCCAGTAAAAAGGGTCTCCGGTACTCTACACTCACCGAAAGAAACACAGCAGCATTAAGCGGCTATTTCACGCTGGTATTCTGCGTGAGCGTGGTCCTTTTCCGGTCGAGCTGACCCATTCGTGGTGCAACTGTACAACTAATATAGCTGCAGCATGACTCTACCACGTAAAATATAGCAAAACGAACGAAAGAACGAATACAGCCAAAGCGAACCGTGTGCACCCTGGGCCATTGCACTTGCACAACTGGGTCAACAAAGTCAACATGTACATTAGCATGGCTAGCATGGCCAGGAGACAATTTTATTTGGGGAAAGGAGAAAACGTTTATCCCCTCGCTTAGTTTTATCCACCCTTCAAGCATGGGCACACCGGTGGATATAATATCCACAGTAGATAAAATTGGAGATAGATAGATTTTTTGTATGAATATAAATTTAAACCCGCGTCCAATGAACTAGGATCAAAATTGTCTATTTAAAATGCCAAATAAGCTTTTATCTTTCATTTGGCTCCACGCTATGGATGAGGGATATATTATGTCTACTCGTTATGTCAAACGGGGATATACTTCTCCCCGTTGCCGTACTTTGGCATAAGGACAAGATAATTGTATCTCTTGTCAGTGGATATAATCGAAGGATAATTTTTTTGTCCCAAGCCCATGCTAGCCGTACAGGTTAATAAGTTGCTTGGCTACTAATCTGCTATCTCATCCGATAGTAACTGATGATGCAACCGAACCGAAAAGCATATTCACTCTTACCTTGAGGACACACCCGCTATCTAGACAGTTGCTGGCAAATTATTCCACTGTGAACTTCGGGGCCTGTTTGTATCACCGACAAATAATTGTTCTACGTTGGGTTTTTTGATGTGGGAGAAAAACGTAGTGTAAGGTCCATGATAGTTCAGAGACTAAGCCCTCACTGTAAATTTCACAGGCTGTACACGAGTAATCTGGGTATGATCCCGCCGTCACTTACACGTTTCCGTGGCAAAGCAACGCTGCAGCTATATTGTAGCACGAATGGGTCAGCTCGACCGGGATAGGACCACGCTATCACAGAATACCAGCGTAAAATAGCAACTTAATGCTGTGTTTCGTATGGTTAATGGATAGAACCGGAGACCCTTTATAGGGTTCTGTACCCAAAGGTTAACCAACGGGACCCTATTACTAAGCCTCTGCTGTTCGTCCGTCTGTCTGTCCTTCTATCTCTCAGCGGGCTGTATCTCATGATCCGTAATAAGTAGACAGTTGAAATTTTCACAGAATGTGTATTTCTGTTTTCGCTACAACAACAAATAATAAAAATAAAAATTGATAAAAATTAAAAATTAAAGGGGGCTCCACTACTAGAAACGTGTTTTTTACATACATAGTATTAAATCTTTCATGGTATCGGAAGGTCTGAGAAATCATAAATATTTCGAGGATATATAATATGAAGTCCAGTCATTACAATGAGGTAGTACTTTCTTACTGCCTCGTTGGTCTAGTGGTTGTACTAGTGTGACTGCTGATCATGAGGTCCCGGGTTCGAATCCCGGGTCGGGCCAAAAAATCAGTTATTGAGCTTTTCCATCAAGAAATTCTCATTAGCTGCCCGGAGTCAGGAAGTTGGCGGTGTTTCACCCCCGTGCCTCGGAAAGCACGTAAAGCCGTTGGTCCTGCGCCTGATCTCTCTCCGGTCGTGTCGGTTTACCGTCCCATCGGGCTATGAGAGTGAGGGAATAGAGAGTGCACCTGTGCTTGCGCATACACTTGGGCACTATAATCCTGTCCTGCGCAGATGGCTCGTCTCCGTTGAGACTGGCCGCCGTGGCCGAAATTCGGTCTGGAGGACATTATTATTATTATTATTATGGTATCGGAACCCTTCATGCGAGAGTCCACATAACATTGTCCACATAACAAGTTTTCGCAGACGACTTGAGACGTTTTACGCGTCTTATGTTTTTTTTGACAATATCTCATCTAAAGAGGTTTTAAATGTAATTTATAGTCTGGAAGTACCTAGTAGCTAGAGCTATAGCTACTAGGTCGGGGAAGCACCACGCATTCACCAAATACCAGGGTAAAATTACAGCTTAATTCAGCGGTGTCTCGTATGTTGATTGTAGTGTAGTGGCTCCAAGCTGCTACCTGTCACATTAGTAGAAAAACTGCTACTGAGCTTTTTTTATAACCTAATAATTGATTTTTGCCCGACTTGGCTGCGGAGTTCGAACCCCGTCATCATGTCAACATTATACGAGCGAGGTTATATTAACTTATCAAACTTTCCGAAATTTTGATATATTATATTACATTTAAATAATACTAGCGATACACCCCGGCTTCGCACGGTTGATTACAGGATCTCGACAATAACGCCACCTACCGGGTCCAATTGTGAACCTAAAACATTCCATAATCAACATAATCACACAAACAAAATTTCATTAATATCGGTCCATCTGTTTAGGAGGAGTTCAGTCACATACACACGGACAGAAGAATTATATAATATATAGTAGGCATGTATTATACATATAAACCTTCCTCTTGAATCATTCTGTCTATTGGTGTAAACCGCATCAAAATCGTAGCGTAGTTTAACAGATCTAAACGTACAGACGGCGGGAAGCGACTGTTTTACACTATGTAAACTGCAGAGAAACAGTGATTTTTTAACTCTGTAAAATATACTATCGTTGATATATTACCTATATTATTAAAATATGGCCTCTGTCAAATAGCCAAATGACAAAGAACAATAATTATTAAAAAAAATATATTAATTAGACGTTTTTACTCTAATTTGTTTTCTTTGTAATTTTTTTCTTTTTTAATATTTTAATTTTAATAGGGTAGAGATCGTAGATAGTAAGCGTTAAACGTAGTGATTAATTATCTGAAGATTATGATCATCTGTACTAAACTATCATCATAATATTATGTATGATAATTAATCCAAGCCTCGGTATCTATAGCAAAGTAGATAAATATTAATTTGTAAATTTATAATATGTCAAAGAGTTTTCTAATACCACAGAATAAATAATAGTACTAGGTACTAATACCACATGAGTAAAGAAACTAATACTAAAATTATCCTCAGGATATTAGTATTCTGTGCTAAAAACAGTAATAAAAGCGGAGATCTGTATCTGTAGGCGTCACACAGCTGACGCGACTCGGGGCTGCCATACGTAAAAAATTTGCCTAAAATGTTCGACTCTTTCCCCGCACGTGGTATAATAAAGATCACAATAGTGAAAAAATCATTGAAATTTTCACTCTTTTTCTGTATTCTATATATAAAGAGTAAAAAAGGTTTTTGTAAATCGTAAATTTTCTATACAAGAAAAATTTAGTATTTTATAATTACCTCAATAATTAGTATAAAACAGTATTTGTAATTAGGTATTTTATTATTTCGTAATGTGTTGTGAGCCATAGTAGCTTAGTGTTTGCCTAGTTTCAAAGGACGCGAACAATTCGCTTCCGATGCCCTATGGTGCCAATGATATCGTTAGTTGCAATTTAAAAATGTTGTGATAAAACCAGTATGTCCTATTTTTTTATAAAAGTTAAAATTAAAAATGAGCAGACATTCCTGATAGTAAGTTGTAAAAATCAAAATGCACATATGGTTTCACCTTTGAGGAGTAAGATCGAATGCCTCTATATCTTTAGAGAGGGCCTCCATTTCTAGTCACACATGACACGAAACACCTATATTATATTTTAAGCTGGTAGTCTTATCGAGCATGATATTTGGTTGAGCCGATTGATTTATTCGTATTGCAGTCATAATAGCAGCAGATGTCTGAGAAATCATAAATATTTTGAGGATATATAATATGATGTCCAGTTATTACATTAAGGTAGTACTTTCTTATTTCAAAATCTTCTTTGATAAGAAATGCGTCCTGTGCCTATTAATGAGACATATTTATTTTATTAAGGTCTAGTTATATGGTCAGATTATTATCGAACTTTTGAATAGTGTTTCGAATGGTAGAGCCATGCTGCAGCTATATTAGTAGTATAGTTATAGCACGAATGGGTCGGCTCAACCGAGGCAGGGCCACGCTCTCATAGAATGCCAGCGTAAATAGCAGCTTAACACTACTGTGTTTCGTATGGTGACTGTAGAGAATCAGAGACCCTTTTTACTGGAAAAAAGGCATTCCATCTTAGTCCTTACGGGTGACAACGCATCTGCATTTTGATTCGCAAACGAGGATAGATGTAGATATCTAGGGGCCGCAGCAACCACTTACCATCAGGTGGACTGTGTGCTCGTTTGTCTCCCTATCCTATAAAAAAAAAATAGTACATTTGCTTGCTATCTGAAATAAACGCTATAATGTATATGATTATCTGAAGACTGAAAAATCAGCCTTTAGTTAATGAATGTATGAAATATAATTTTATGTCAGCAAAAATGATTCAATATTATCATCACAATTATGTTACTTTTTGTAAATATGTTGTACAAAGAAACCGTAAACCAAATATTTTATTTAACATGTGTGGAATTTTAAAACACTACTATGGCAACACTATCCCATAAACTTCAATAAAATATTGGCACAAACAAGCAAACAACTTCAGTCAGCAGTTACATCGTAAAGATACGGATGTGTCTATGTCTGTTTATGTTTTTAATGCGACAAATTAAAATGTAAACAAACAGTATTGTTTTCGAGTGATATTATTTTTAAATAAGACAAAATGTCGAAAATAACAAGACCTAGTTCCTTGCGTGTGTTGAGCTTGTGTGTGATGATTTTTGTGTTAAATTACGTAAATTGCAATACATTTGTCAATGAATTATTGCTAAGTGAACATCATGTGCATTGTACTCACGAGCACCCCAAAGAAGATCAAGTAAGTGAAATAAACAGAAGGGTTTAAGTGTAGATATTTTTTCAAAACCTTTTATAGGTTATGTTAACTCAACAACGAATAATCTGTTCATTAACTATTTAATATTACCTATGTTAATTATTATCTGTGTTTGATACATCAAGCTGATATTTTCATGCTTTCTAAGCAGGAGTTATGTCTACACTTAACTTTCAAGATTTAATAAAAGAAAGCAAGATATGAGATCAACCATTGTTAATGCTTCTGTAAACAAAACCGTTTAAGTCATTTTATTTGGTAAATATCCTTTATTCGAACGTAGAGTTATGGTAAAAATAAACATTTTTATAATGTTATTACAATTAACTTTAATTGGCTGAGAAATTTATTATAAAATTATGTTTATCTTTTTAAATCTGGACTGCTTCACACATTTTATTATATATATACTAGTTATCTGCCTCGGCTTCGCACGGGTGATTTCTGGATTTCGACAACAGCTCCATCTACCGGGTCCAATTGATAATCTAAGCCATCTCGGGACCGGGACCCACTCAAATACAAAAAAATTCAGCAGAATCGGTCAAGCCAGTTTAGAGTATTAGCAAGACTAACGGACAGTTTTAATTTTATATACGTATACGGATTTTACACATTAAAAAATCTCGCGTTAGAATTTAATTTTATTTAGTTGTAGACAGTAGTTATTTTAATACTTTGAGAAGCATATCTAACAAACTTTAACCTAAAAGTTTCGAATATAAAGCAATGATTAGTTACTATTTACTATACTACTTACAGTTGTACAGTAAATAGTAACAGCCCATCACAAATCCATTGCTGAACATTGGCATCCTCAAAGGAATGCCACAAAACATGGCTTTAGCCACCGGCATGAATCAACTTCCTGCATCTCTAACCAGGTCGTAAATCCTCCAATGGAGGCCTTTTTACAATTGGCTTACCGGTACGCCTCGACGACGACATACTCGAGAACTTTTCTTTTCCATCGATTGTCGGTACTTCGAGTTATAAAGTCAACCCATTGCCACATCAGCTTACTGATTCGTAGGGCTATGTCGATTACTCTGGTTCTACTTTGGATATCCTCATTATGAAGTCTATCCCGCGGAGAAACTCCTAGCATAGGCTTTTCCATAGCGCGCTAAGCGACCTTAAGCTTCCTCATACGGCCAGCAGTGAAGGACCACGTCTCAGATCCGTTATGTCATCACTCGCATTACGCAAAGGTGGTACACTTCTTGTTTTCCAGTTTTACGGGTAAACGTGGCAAGATTGTGTGTGCCGTAATCTCCCGAATGCTGCCCAGCCGTGTAGAACCGATTGACCTTTCGGTCGAGATTGGACTTACCTGGTCGGACAATTTGTCCTAGGTGAACTTCGTTGACAACTTCGAGGGTGTTACCAACGACTCCGATAGATGTGATTTGAACGTTACACATGACCTTCGTCTTGTCCATGTTCATTTTAAGACATCAGTTTGGATACACTATTGAAGTTATTCAGCATAGTGCTGAGGTCTTCCATGATTCTGCCCAAATGACCATATCGTCGGCAAATCGAAAGTTAGTGATGTACTCGCCGTTAATGTCGATATAGTATCCTTTTCAGTCCATTAACTTGAAAACGTCTTCTAATGCAACGTTTGAAGAATTTCGAGTCTTCCACCCCTCACCCTCAGCAAGGCTAGCATGGGCAGGAGACAATTTTATCCCCGGGGAAAGGAGAAAATGTTTATCCCCTCGCTTAGTTTTATCCACCCTTCGTGCATGGGCACACCGGTGGACATAATATCCACAGTAGATAAAATGGGAGATAGACTTAGATAGCGTTTTTGTATTAATATAAACTTAAACCCACGTCCAAAGAACTAGGATAAATATGTCCCTTTCACATGTCAAAAACGCATAATTTTTTATCTTTCTGTGTCTACTCGTTGTGAAACGGGGATATACAGTATAATTCTCCCCGTTGCCGTGCTTTGGCATAAGGACAAGATAATTTTTATCTCTTGTCAGTGGATATACTCGGAGGATAAATTTTTGTCCCCAGCCCATGCTAGCCGTGCTGCAGTAGATAGTAGATTTCGTTGTCTGGTTCTGCACTCGGATAGCTAGCGCAGCCACAGAACAAATAATCGTAGATCTATTGTACAAACACTTCGATATATATATGTACTTCATTAGTAAGTATAGTCACTATATAATATTAAAAAAGTAATTTTGATGCTACTCACAGAAAACCCGATATCTAATGTAGGTATCGGATTATTATTGGGTTTTTCTCTCACCGAATTATCTCTCCGTAGCAGCATAGGGACGGGAAGTTGATTATGTTTCACCCCCGAACTTCGGAAAGTACATAAAGTTGTTGGTGTTGCGTCTGATCTCTCTCCGGTCGTGTCGGATTACCGTATCATCGGACTGCGAGAGTGAGCAGATGGCTAGTCTCCGTCGGAACTGGCAATAAAATAAAGTCAAAAGTGAAAAAAGGAAATTTTAAATTACTTACAAAAGTTACATACATCACAAAAAAATAAAATTTTCGAGGTTCTTAAGAGGAAATGCCAGTGTTCTTTTCGCCATACAAACGATCTCACCTATTATTATGTTTCTTGTTTATGACCTTGTAGCAATGAGTTTTTACAGTAAAATAAATATCAACCTCTTCTCTGAAATCTTTAAAAATGCTCAAAATTGCCTATTTAGACCATTTTTTTTTTGAATAGAATAAGGGTGACAAACGAGCACACATTCCACCTGATGGTAAGTGGGTGCTGTGACCTATAGACATCTACATCTATTTTGATTGCGAATTAAAATGCAGATGCGTTGTCATTCGTGAGGACTAAGATGGAATGCCTCTTTTCCAGTAAAAAGGGTCTCCGTTTCTCTGCACTCACCATACGAAATGCAGCAGCATTAAGCTGCTATTTTACGTTGGTATTCTGTGAGAGCGTGGCCCTTCCCCGGTCGATCCGACCCATTCGTGCTACAACTATACTACTGATATAGCTGCAGCATGGCTCTTACCACGTTAAAAATTATAGTTTAGACCATTGTCAATAGAGGCCTAGTGTTGAAATTTGAT
This sequence comes from Parnassius glacialis, assembly GCA_033319125.1. NCBI lineage: Eukaryota > Metazoa > Arthropoda > Insecta > Lepidoptera > Papilionidae > Parnassius > Parnassius glacialis. The sequence goes on along the minus strand of JAVANC010000015.1, from coordinate 12,685,046 downwards.
AAATAATACTGAAAAAAGAAAAACATAGCGTTACAATGTATATATCCTTCTTATACAGTTTATGAAATATCTTTTAAATTGGTCCAATATTGGAGGAGGAAATGGTAGGAAGCTAAACCTCGAATTATGCCTTTTTACTTAGGCTATTCAGTCGGATCTGCGACAGCGATAGTTTCTTCAAATACCTAATTTTCAAGTCTCTCGGCCGGTATTTTCTCTTAAGGAATATATTTTTGCTTTTGTTGAAATTAAAATTTATTTGTTTGTTCAAAAATTCTCAAGTCCATTACTAATTACCTAGTAATTACGAGCGCGTGCCTCTAAGTGAGCGCATGTAGGTACTTGACACTTTAATATCTTCTAATCACCGGTAAAGGTTGGTAGATGGCTTCCGACGGTCGGACGTTGCCGCTCTCGTCGATAGCGAATCCTATATTTTTTCTTTTTTTTTCTCGAGTGGGCACAGATCGTATCCCGTTGAGGCGCTGCTAGACATCGTTTTTTTCTATTGTTGTAATGGAGACACTTGATTTTCTAGATGGAGCGTTTCCTTGCTGCGCCTAGAAGCATCGTCATCAATTAAACTATTTGCCCGTCAAGCTTTCGCACTTTCACACTCAATTGCGCGTTTGTTTATTCTGAACGCATATTTATTACAAGCAAATGCGTGTCAACATCGCAGTCATTGGAACGTGACACTACACTAGTATAATAGAACTGTTGTTGATAGAAGCACAGAATAAATAAAAGTAAAAGAAACAGAAGAAGTCTTAGTAAGACTATATGTTGTTATATATGTACTACTTGTTATACTATATAATGGTATGAACGCTTGTTAACGGTATCGGATGGACGAATACACTCGAAAGTGTTATTTGTTATTATCTACGGACCGGTCGAGAAGTGACGGTCACTATGCCATATCATCCCGTGGGTGTCGTAAGAGGCGACAGAGGGAAATAAGCCAAGAACATGGACAGCGGCGTCTTTCTAATCACACCTAGCCAAGCGTGGCTACCATAGCAAATATCGTCCTTTTAAGGCAATTTATGGCCAGGTCTATACTCAGCAGTGGACTTCGATAGGCTGTAATGATTGAATCATGACTGTCCAAAGCAGCGAATTTTGGGTAAGGTGCACACCAGGCTTGGGTCTTTTTTAATGGTAAAAATCATATATGCATACCCGCATTGTGGGGGCAATCACGGGTTATGTCGGTAAAGGCCCTTTTTTATAGAATAGGGTGACGAACGAGCACACAGTCCACCTGATGGTAAGTGGTTGCTGTGACCCATAGACATCTACATCTATCCTCGTTTGCGAATCAAAATGCAGATGCGTCGTCACCCGTGAGGACTAGATGGAATGGCTCATTTCCAGTAAAATGGGTCTCCGGTTCTCTACACTCACCATACGTAACACAGCAGTGTCGAGTTACCATTTTATGCTGGTATGTTTTTTTTTTATAGGATAGGGAGCAAACGAGCATGCGGCTCACCTGATGGTAAGTGACTACCGCCGCCCATGAACAACTGCAACACCAAGGGAATCGCAGATGCGTTGCCGGCCTTTTAAAAAGGAGTAGGCTCTTTTCTTGAAGGTCCCTAAGTCGTATCGGTCCGGAAAAATCGCTGGTGGTAATCGATTCCACAAGGAAGTTGTGCGAGGGAGAAAACTTCTTCTGAATCGCACAGTGGTGGACCGCCAATTATCTAGATGATATGGATGGTATCGCAAGTTCTGTCGCGATGTGCGATGGTGAAATTGAGCGGCTGGAATTAGTCCGAACAATTCCTCAGAGCACTCCCCGTGGTAGATGCGATAAAATACGCAAAGAGATGCAACCTCTCTACGCAGTGCCAGTGAGTCAAGCCGATCGGAAAGAACTCGGTCGTCGACGATTCGAACCGCTCTGCGCTGGATGCGGTCAAGTGGAAGGAGCTGGCACTGGGGGGCCCCTGCCCAGAGATGGGAACAGTACTCCATGTGAGGCCGAACCTGCGCCTTGTAAAGTTGCAAGCGGTGTGCCCGCATGAAATACTGTCCCGCTCTGCTGAGCATGCCAAGCTTTTTAGAGGCCAATTTGGCCTTCTCTTCCAAGTGACCACGAAACTGCACGTCACTCGATATGTCGACACCGAGAATTCCGATACTGGCTGAGGCAACTAGGGGAGTGCCTTGAAACTGAGGAGATACAACAAAGGGAATCTTTTTAGCGGTAAACGCGCAAACTTGTGTCTTCTGGGGATTGAACTGGACTAGATTTAGTCGCCCCCAGTCTGAGACTTTGTTCAACAAAGTCTCGACTTCAGACACAAGTTTGTTCCGGTACTCGGCGACGTTTTCCCGAGAAATATTGGCACGGCCGGTGTATAAAGCATCACCAGTGCTGTCGTCTGCATAGCAATGAATGTTACTGGTTTGCAACATATCATTGATATGCAGAAGAAACAGCGTTGGTGATAGCACGCAGCCTTGTGGAACACCAGCGTTAATGGGCTTGTAATCGGAGCATGCACCGTCTACTACGACCTTGTTGCTCCGATCTGCAAGAAAGCTGGTGATCCAATTGCACAATTTCTCGGGAAGCCCATAGGAAGGCAGCTTCGAAAGAAGCGCTTTATGCCAAACCCGATCGAAAGCCTTCGCTATGTCCAAACTAACGGCCAACGCCTCCCCCTTGGACTCCACTGCCTCCGCCCATCTATGGGTCAGGTAGACCAGAAGATCACCAGCTGAGCGACCTCGTCGGAAACCGTACTGGCGGTCACTAATCAGCTGGTGATCCTCAAGGTACCGTATGAGCTGGCTGTTAATGATCGTTTCCATTACTTTGGAGAACAAGGAGGTGATGGCGATAGGCCTGTAGTTGGACGGATCTGAGCGGTCGCCTTTTTTAGGTGGTGGTGTATGTCTGGTGGTCCTTCCCCGGTCGAGCCGACCCATTTGTGCTACAACTATACTACTAATATAGCTGCAGTATGGCTCTACCACGTATAAGACCACGGTGTATCACCTTCGCCGCATATCGGCAGGGTCAGGAACGTTTCATCGGCTACAGCCGCCCCACAGTGGTCCGCCCTCGGTAGAGAATAACTTCTGCTCCTATCCCCACTATTTTCAAAAATACACCAAAAGGTTATCTTTAAAAATCCCTTCGACACTATCACGACGCGCCGGAGTCAAATCGCGGGAGTCTGTGGCCGAAATTGCGTAATATTTTTTTTATGAAGTGTACATTTTTCATTCCCGACTCATCGTTAACAGCATAACAAATCGATACAGTTTTGGCGGGAACTTGATCGCCGTATTGGTCCTGTTTTATCGTATAAATAATGGTTTGAAATGGATGTTGATACGTAAAAGTGATGCGATTTGTGTATTAAATATCTGCGCATGTGAACTATTAGAGAAAACCACGAAACAAGTGCTTCGATGTTGATATAAACCTCAAGTTATTTTGATCGCTTAGGCGCCTTAGGAACTTGAGATACTGTCGTCGTCGACTGTCCACGGGGTCAACTTGTCGTCAAAATCTCCCGAAGACTTCGCAATGTTACGCATCAGCTTATTGTAATTTTATAAAATACTAGCTATCTGTCCCGGCTTCGCACGGGTGATATCTGGATTCTGCAACAGCGCTATCTACCGGGTCCAACTATGCCTATAACTTTCGCAGAAAAGCAAGCAATATGTTGACAAAATGATTTATATATAGACTAGCTGTTCCCCGCGATTTCGCCCGCGCGTAATTTATTACGATTGGATTTCATGGGTTTTAATTTTTTACGCGGAACCCTAATTCTTTTTCTAAAATAAAAGAAGCTTAAGTTACTTCTTATAACATCAGCTATCTGCCAGTGAAAGTTCGGTTAAAATCGGTCCAGCCGTTTCGGAGATTAGCCGGAACAAACATATAGACAGACAGAAAGAAAGACAGAATGTTTTTGTTATAAGTACAGTATATACTTCCATATGCATATAGTAAAAAGCTGTTATTCCGACATTACAAACAGACACTTAAATTTTATTTATTTGTATAGATTAGCGCAATCTGATGAACGCTATGGTAGCGCATAAAATACGTACAAACAAATATAAATTTTTATATATTAGATTAAAAAGAATAATTTATTTTCACTTGACACTGGCAGAAACATAACCGTGCGAGGCTATAACCAAACATTAAAAAAAAAACAAATTATTATACTTCCTATGGCACTTATTTGCAAAGTAATTCATTTAAGTAATGCTCGCAAGTAGTATGTAAGTATATATGGTTAATTTAATTCTAGTTATGTAAAAAATGCATATTAACAATGGCCGTGGAACCAAATAAGCTGTTAAAACTGCCGCGTTCTTACTGCAACAGATTTAAAAAAATGTAAACGTTAAACAAAGCAAAACACGGAGAAGGTAATTTTTTTTTTCTAGATACAAAAGTTACTTACTGGCTGTTGAGAAAATATGCTTTTATTCTTATCTAACGAGCCGTTACGGTTTCGCCTGGATATTATGATCTTTTAATGTAGCTTTATTTATAATTAAGACAATCAAAGATCATTTATTTTATAAGTTGTCCTTTTATTTTTTCTTCTTCGAAGTTCAAATTTTATGAATAAAATATAGCTTACATCCCTCCAGGCGTTGCTATCTATCTGTTCGTAAAGTTTCAGCATAATCAACATAATGCAAATAGCATAAGAACATGGCTCTACCACGTGTAAATTAATTTATACGCGTTAGAGCCATGCTGCAGCTATATTAGTAGTATAGTTGTAGCACGAATGGGTCGGCTCGACCGGGAAAGGACCACGCTCTCACAGAAAACCAGCGTAAAATAGCAGCTCAACACTGTTGTGTTTCGTATGGTGTCTGTAGAGAACCGGAGACCTTTTTAACTGGAAACGGGGCATTCCATCTTAGTGCTCACGGGTGACAACGCATCTGCATTTAAATTCGTAATTGAGAATAAATGTAGATGTCTATGGGCCACAGGAACCACTTACTATCAGGTCGACTGTATGCTCGTTTGTCACCCTTATCCTATAAAAAGAATCGGTTCAGCCATTCCGAAGAGTAGCCTGGACAGACAGACAAACAGACTGACAAAAATTTTATAAATGCTTATTTATGTAGTAATTGCATGCAAATAACTCGGCGACCTCAATAGAAGCCAGCAATTTCAATATAACAGATGGACGTAGAGGAAGTGGGCAAACAGGCAAATACGTTATTTTAGTTTCGAGGTAAACCAAACCATATTGATAGTGTATGTAGTCCCGGATGTTGCGGTAACCGATTGATAACTGCAAATAACGTCAACCAACTCTTGTAATTTTAACTGTAATGTCTCCTCTACACTACTCGCGAAGTAGATCGAAGTTGGACGAGGCGAGGTACTTCGATTCACTTCGTGTAACCTCGGTTTTTTGTGCCAGAGTCAAAGGACTTCGTGAAGTACCCCGAAGTTACACGAAGCGTCTCTCTACACTTTCTTCATAATTATTTATTTAGTTAACGCATTGACGTCGTACTGTTTACAATTAGGTACCTATAGCAGTTGCCTCTTGAACGTTATTCATGTTAAGGGTGCGGGAGACTCAAGACGACTGAGCTCTTCGCGAAGTAGCACGAGTGTGTGGTCACGTTCTTCGGACTGCGATCGACTTCGACGACCACTTCGTCGAAGTTACTTCGCGTGTAGTGTAGCATAACATAACATAAAATAAAGCATAACATAAAATCTCCAGATCCAGACCGGCAAAGAAACAGCGCCACCTGGCGGCTGGATCCTTTTTACATCCATTATAGACTATAAAAGTACTCTGCTAAACATTAACCTCCCCATAGATTACCACATAGGGGGAATCCTGCCATAGTTGCAACGCTTGGCAGAGGCAAGTTGGCAATTGCAGTTTTTTTATAATTATAAGTTGTTTTAGTTTCCCTCTGCCTCCTCTTACGACACCCACGGGAAGGTATGGGGTAGTGGATACTGGATATTCATACACCGCCACTACACGGTTTACCATTTTGCGTCACTTCGACTAATGAGGGCTAATAATCTTCCACTCACCAGATGTCGCTAGTTGTGACTGAGGTACAGTTTTTTGTTACACGGGGGCCTTTAAATAATAGTTTATCATTATCTAGAGTATAATATTAATACACAACACATTGTTTTATTTTTAATTTTTTGCACTTTATATAACTTATTTTTTTATTTTATTTTTTTACTTTCATTTATATCTATAGTTCGGTTTATTCATTTGTAATCTAATTAATATAAAATATATAACTAATAATACGGAAAGTAAAATTTATAGTCTACGTTATCCTAAGAAATTATCTTCTCTTCTATGAAATCTGTCAAATATTTATACCTCATTGTAAAGTGGCGCCGCCCTGGTAGCAAAAAAAGTCGTTGATGTCCTCATTTTTTTACAGTACAATGCGGCAAATATGTCACTTTTAACAAGCTAATATTTCACTTGCATTTTTCGTATGCCTTTCTGGTTAAATGTATGTGTTAATAATATGTTCGCTAACATTCGATTGCGCTGCATTTGGCATACTTATATAACTTGGATGGCAATGATATGGTACAATGGAGCTGATCTGATTAGGGACCCGGACGTCGGCCTTAGGAAAGCCTATAAAAACTTGTTTTTAAATAGATTTTATATTACGTAATAATAATAATTTTAAATTTAATTTTCATTAAATAGGCTATATCATGGTTGTAGCGACGCTCTCACAAAACACCAACATAAAATAGCAGCTTAACACTGCTGTGTTTCGTATGGTGAGTGTAGAGAACCGGAGACCCTTGTTACTGGAAACGAGGCATTCCATCTTAGTCTTCACGGGTGACAACGCATCTGCATTTTTATTCGTAATCGAGGATAGATGTAGATGTGTATGGACTACAGCATCCACTTACCATCAGGTGGACTGTGTGTTCGTTTGTCACCTTTATTCTAAATAAAAATATTTAGAAATTTGTCGATTGTAAAGTTTATTAGATAGGGCGATCTTTAGCAATTCAAATATTAATCACCTTTCCGAAGTTTTAAAACAAAACTATCAAGATTTTAGATATTAGACGTCAAGTTTATGGTTTAAATCATAATTCACATACTAATTAATGTATCTCGTATATATATTTTTTTATAGGATAGGGTGACAAGCGAGCACACAGTCCACCTGATGGTAAGTGGTCGCTGTGGCCCATTGACATCTACATCTATCCTCGTTTGCGAATCAAAATGCAGATGCGTTGTCACCCGTGAGGACTAAGATGGAATGCCTCATTTCCAGTAAAACGGATCTCCGGTTCTCTACACTCACCATACGAAACACAGCAGTGTCAAGCTGCCATTTTACGCTGGTATTCTGTGAGAGCGTGGTCCTTCCCCGGTTGAGCCGACCCGTTCGTGCTGCAACTATACTATTAATATAGCTGCAGCATGGCTCTACCACGTATAAGTCGGAATAACGTTTAAAATGTTAGGTGTAAGGGCTTTCCTGTTATGTTCTAAGTAATCTATAAGATATCTAATCGTTGGATACGATGATCTTATTCGAAGAAAAGATAAAAAAAGACTATTTCTAGTAATTTTGCTTTACGAGACTACGGTATTTAAGCGGTCGGAGATGTCAACCAAGGTATCTTGTAATCAAGAATGGATTAGTGTTAGGGTTGCCAACCACATTGATTTTATTTAGGAGGTACTCAATTCGACTGTATGTTTTATTTTTATTTTTTATGTGTGTCACCTCATAATTTTTTTCTGGGTGAACCGATTTCGATGATTTTTTTTTATTTGAAAGCTGGTACTTCTCATGTGGTCCCATATAAAATTGATCAAGGACTGACCAATAGTTTTTGAGTTATTCTCAATAATTTATATTGAAGTCGGTTGTACAAAATTTTTAATTTTAAATTATTTTGAAATCGGTTTCACTTGTATTGATAAAAGTTTATTTTACTAAATAATATTACTTTCAAGATACCAACTAGTGTCGTTTAAATAGTTATTTTAAAATCTTTATGCAATATTTGTACCCTTACGGTGAAAATTTTCTTCAAATTTATTTGAAACACCTGAAGCACAGCCTATATGATAAAAGAATAATCATTAAAATCGGTTCAATAGTTTCCGAGAAATGGAACGTACATAAATAAAGAAAAAAAAACGTACGCTACGAATATAGAACCTCGTTTTTGTACTCGGAAAGTAAAATTATTTGCCACGCTGTTTCGCATAATTCACTTTTATTGCGTTATTTATTAGATTCTGGGAGCTTATTACTACTACTTAGAATTCTTACCATTTTATGAATATAAACGACTTTGTAATGCAATGGCAAAAAAAAACTCACCATCGACTATTGTAGTTAACAATTAAAAACGATGGTCACGTTTAGCAAAGGAAATAAACCCATTCTAAAGTGTCGAAGTTACATTTGCAAGATGGACCTTTGTTTGTTCTCGTAGTTATCGTCAGAGTAACCTAAGAGCCTTTTTTATAGAATAAGGGTTACAAACGAACACACAGCCTGTGGTGTGGATTACAAACCAAAATATAGATGCGTTGTCACACCTGATGACTAAGACAGAATGCTTCATTACCAGTAAAGCTTCCGGTTCTCTATACCCACCATACGAAACACAACATCAGTAAGATGCTATGTTACCCTGGTATTTTGTGAAAGCGTGGTCCTCCCTCAATTGAGCCGACCCTACTGCAACTATAATATTTGTGGCAGTGTGACTCTACCACGTATAAAAATAGATCCTGTTACGTTATAAGGAATGTTTTATTAAGGAAATGTAGTTACAATAAAAAACCAGTAACCACCATTAAAACCCCATCAGTCTTACACAATTGTCGCTTGCTCACACATTGCATAATACCAATTCCTTCCGTAGTATTAATCAAGTGTGATTGTTCAAAACAAAAAGTGAAATTGTTGACCAGTGTGACGTTTCCCACGGTAAGGAGGAGGCGCGTTCAATGAATTACGTAATGGTAATCTATGTTAGACTATCGCCTTTTTTTCTTTAGTAGTGGACTCGTACTGTTGTAGTTTTGCCAGTGTTAAGTCACATTTGGAGACATTTTCAATGCAGTTTAATTGCTTCTTTGTATTTTTAATTTTAAAAATGGTTCAAAACAAGAACCATCCAAAGGCACTGCAAATGTTGACAATTAGTAATATTATTATTACATTCACATTATAGTGTTATTTATAAAAAATATACGCTACGGGGGACACTGAAAGTTCTTAGAAAATTAAAAACTGAACAAACTAGCAAGTTATTAGTTTTATTACATAATTTCAAGATAGTGTTCATTTACATCAATAAGTCGCTGCATCCGATGGAACCACTGAGAAAAGCACTTTGCCCACTCATCCTTAGGGGTCTCTTCGACGGCATTTTGAAACGCAGAAACTGCTTCCTCGGCGTCCATAATACGTTTTCCTCGAAGTTTTTCTTTTATTTTCGGAAATAAATAAAAATCGTAAGGTGCGAAGGTCGGGGCTATAGGGCGGGTGACCCAGTAATTCCACGTCTGACTTCGCCAAGTAGTCGATTGTTTGCTTGCCGGTGTTCGACGAGGCGTTGTCGTGGTGAAGGAGGATCCTACTGTGAGGTCGTTTCTCCAGAACTTTTTTCAAGACAAGTTGCAAACAATTGTTAGTGTACCACTCTGCAGTAACTGTTTTTCAATCGTCTAAAACAATTGTTGCGTAATGACCTGTCCTTCCGAAGAACGGGGCCATCTTTTTCCCATCAGTCCGAATCTGCTGATAAGTTACTCTTTTGTCTGTCTCTACTCTCCTACCTCTTGTAGATCATCGGTGAGATTAGTGCGACAACGTTTAAACTCATTAAACCTTTTGTAACCAGTGGCACGAGATGGGGCTTCATCGTGAAAGGCCAATCGAAGTCCTTTTTTTTATAGGATAAGGGTGACAAACGAGCACACAGTCCACCTGATGGTAAGTGGTTGTTGTGGCCCATAGATATCTACATTTATCCTCGATTACGAATAAAAATGTAGATGCGTTGTCACCCGTTAGGACTAAGATGGAATGCCTCGTTTCCAGTAAAAAGGGTCCTCGGTTCTCTACACTCACCATACGAAATACAGCAGCATTATGCTGCTATTTTACGCTGGTATTCTGTGAGAGCGTGGTCCTTCCCCGGTCGAGCCGACTCATTCGTGTTGCAACTATACCAGAAATATACCACGAATGAAGTCTATTTATTATAACTTTATTGTTGACTTAAATGTTATCGAAAGTCATTAAAAATCATTGTACGAAAATGTTCTCGCGTTAAAGCCATGCTGACGTGACACAGACAATTTTCAATTTGCCGCCAAATCGTAAACAAATGACAAATTGATAAAATACATACACAATAAATAATATTGGCAAAGAGTTCCATTTTCAAAATTTGAACTTGTTTTTTTTATCATGTCGTTTACAAGGGGCCAGTTCAAAAACTCAGTGTCGCCCTCTTATTTTATGTAAACCTCCGGCTACACGCAGTTGCATGTGTAGTGCAAGTTTTTGTAAAGAACACGTGTTTGATACTACATTTCCTTAATAAAACATTACTCGTTAACAGGATGTATACGTGGTAGAGTCACGCTGCAACAATATTATGGTTGCAGTACTAATGGGTCGACTGAGGAAGGACGCTTTCACAGAATACCAGGGTAACATAGCAGCTTACTAATGTTGTGTTTCGTATGGCAAGTGTAGAGAACCGGAGACCCGGAGTTTTCTCTGGTAACGCGAGACATTATATCTTAGTCCTAGAGAAGTGATAAAGCATTTACATTGTCATTCGAAATCGACGATAGATGTAGGAAACAAATTAATCATTATTTTAACAATAATACAGAAGCCGGTCAATTTCCCGCCAAAACTCAACTATTGATATAACTTAAGAATGGAGTGACGAAATTTGTTACGTTGCCACCACTCGTTGGACTAATGGTTCTAAACGCGGTTACTGATCATGAAGTCCCGGGTTCGAATCCCGGGACGCGCCAAAATCAATTATTGTGTTTTTCTGTGCAGAAATTCTCGATAGCTTATTGAAGTCGGGAAATTGGCGGTATTTGCCTCGGAAAGCATGTAAAGCCGTTGGTCGTGCGCCTGATCTCTCTCCGCTCGTGTTGGTTTACCGTCCCATCGGACTATGAGAGTGAGGGAATAGAGAGTGCACCTGTGCTTGCGCATACACTTGGACACTATAGTTCCGTCCTGCGCAGATGGCTGGTCTCCGTTGAGGCTGGTCATCTTGACCGAAATTTGGTCTTAAGGACATTATGAACATATATAATCTTCGGTTGCTATGTTTCTCCTTTAACTTTTATGTAGGTAGCGCGAATGGATCGGCTCAACCGGGATAAGACCACGCGCTTACAGAATACCAGCGTAAATTTTTTTTTTATAGGAGAGGGGGCAAACGAGCATGCGGCTCACCTGATGGTAAGTGACTACCGCCGCCCATGAACAACTGCAACACCAGGGAGGGAATTGCAGATGCGTTGCCGACCTTTTAAAAAGGAGTACGCTCTTTTCTTGAAGGTCCCTAAATCGTATCGGTCCGGAAAAATCGCTGATGGTAATCGATTCCACAAGGAAGTCGTGCGAGGGAGAAAACATCTTCTAAATCGCACAGTGGTGGACCGCCAATCATCCAGATGGTGTGGATGGTATCGGGAGTTCTGCCGCGATGTGCGTTCGTGAAATTTGGCGGCTGGGATTAATCCGAACAATTCCTTAGAATATAATAAAAATAAAATAGCAGCTCAATGCTGCTGTGTCTCGTTTGGTGAGTGTAGAGAACCGGTGACCATTTTATTGGAAACGAGGGTCCATCTCAGTCGTCAGGGATGACAACGCATCTGCATTTTATTTCTTAATTGGGGATAAATGTGGGTATCAATGGGTAACAGCATCTATTTACCATCAGGTGTACTGGGTGCTCGTTTGTCACCCTTATTCTATAAAAAAAGGATCAAGTACAAACTGATTAAAACGGTACATACCGCATGTTAATGACATAATCGAAATAACTCCAAGGTTCGAACCAGTCGAATCGAATGCTAGATTCAATGGCGCGAAGGCTGATGTAAATTTTATTATCTGTTACTTAATATTCCTGTTTTCTAAATCTACTAGTGTATTATTACGTAATCTGTCATACGCCTAGAATAAGGCTGCTTGCAAACGGGACTGCAATTTTGAATTCGTATTTTTGGCCGACTTAAAAAAAGGAGGTTAACAATTTGGCTGTATGTTATTTTTTGTATTTATGTCACGCGATATCTTGGTCAATTCGTCAATGGGGACTATCTTCTAACTTCCGTTCACCAGACGTCGCTAATTGAGACTGAGGTGAAATTTTTTATTACATAATGTTATTATATAATTGAGAAGCAGAGTTTTAAATAAAAGTCTTAAACAGTGGTAGAGCCACGCGGCAGCGTTTGCTGTCGCACGGATGGGCCGGCTCGAACCGGTGTGGTACCACGACCTCACAGAAAACCAGCGTGAAGTAGAGGTTTACCTCTGCGTTTCGCTTGGTGAGTGCAGGTGGCCGGAAGCCCTTTTTACTGGAAATGAGGCATTCCATCTTAGTCCTCACGGGTGACAACGCATCTACATTTTGATTTGTAATAGAGGATAGATGTAGATGTCTATAGGCCACAGCATCCACTTACCATCAGGTGGACTGTGTGCTCGTTTGTCACCCTTATTCTATAAAAAAAAACAGTTTCTTGAGTATTATTTAAATACACAAAACAATATCTCAGTTGTATGCTCCTTACATTTTTACAGTTGATCTCTTTTTGAATACAGGGTTATTTTGCAGTAACCGGCCAAATTTGCAGAGAAGGTTCGGACTTAGTAATATAGGCAAATGGTGAAAAAAAATTAATTAAAAAAATCTCAAACTTTGTTCTTTTTATTTTTTAAATTCAAAATGCGTGGCAATGCATTATTTTAACTGATTTTACTGCGCACGCACATATTCGTAAGGGTCGATCGGCAGGCAAAAACGTTGTTGCCCATAAACCACATTCAATTTGGGATAATTTCAAATAAAAGTAGAAGCTTTATTTGCTCGTATTTTTAGAAACTGCAATAACGGCATATCATTATTTATATATTTGAACTTAAGTTTAAAATTTGGCTAGTCATTGAAAAATAACACTGTATATAAATACACATAAGACTTATAATGGCTCTTCTAGAATGAGTTTATAAAGTGAGTGAACATAAAATATAATTTAAAATTAAAATTTTGTACAACCGACCAATATAAATTATTAAGAATAACTCAAAAACTATTGGTCTGACCTTGATCAAATTCATATGGGACCACATGGGAAGCACTAGTTTTCAAATAAAAAGTCATCGAAATCGGTTCACCCAGAAAAAAGTTGAGGTAACACAGGTGAAAAAAACATACAGTCTAATAAACACATACATAAAGTCAGTAGAAAACGCACTTTTATTGGTCCGGTTTTCAAAGACCATCATCGTGAACATAGGCCTCTCCCAAAGAATGCCACAAAGCACGGTCGTCAGCCACCTGAATCCATTTACTTCCTGCATTTCCTTGTCACTTCATCTAATGAGGGCTAATAATCTTCCACTCACCAGATGTCGCTACTAGCGACTGAGGTAAAGTTTTTTGTTACACAGTGTCATTTAATTGAGAAATTAGTTTTAAATAATAGTTTATCATTGTCTAGAGTATTATATTAATATATAACACAATGCGTCAGTGGTTTGATTTTTAATTTTTTGCACATTATAACTCTTTTTTTTAAAAGTAGTCTTTTAGTTATATTTATAGTTTGGTTTATTCATTTCTAATGTAATTAATATAAAATATAACTAATAACATAGAAAGAAACCTTAAAGATTACATTTTCCTAAGAAATTATCGTCCCCGCTATGAAATCTGTCAAATATTTTACCTCACTCGAAAGTGGCGCCGCCCTGGTGGCAGAAAAAGTCGTGGATGCCCTCATTTGAAGCCGCTCTATAATTGACTTACCAGTAAGATGTTGCCACTCGAAAAACTTTCTTCTCCGTGATGTCTTGGGCTGTCGGTTACTAGAGACCAAGATCTAACTAATTCAACTTTATATAAAAATAATGTGACTATGCCAAAATTATTTTACAGATGTCGATAAGTGACAGTTGGGCCACGGGTCATTCTAATTGAAGATCTGACTGCTGTCGCTCCACTGAGGATATGCATGGGTGGTACATCCTGTAGGTGATAGATCGTGAGCAATGGTGAATCGGCATTGTCCATTAGTGTCCAAAATTTACCCAGTTTTATATTATCGCCAGTATCCCTAGATGTAATAATCCATACAAATAAATAAAATTTAAGTGTCCGTTTGAAATGTCGAAATAACAGCTTTTTACTATATGCATATGAAAGTGTATGCGGTACTTACAACAAAAACACGATTTTTAACATTTTTGTCTGTCTGTCTTTCTGTCTGTCTGTCTGTTTGTTCCGGCTAATCTCCGAAACGGCTAGACCGATTTTGACGGGACTTTCACTGGGAGATAGGTAATGTTATGAGGAGTAACTTAGGCTATTTTTATTTTAGAAAAAATATTAGGGTTCTGCGCATCAAATTAAAATCCATAAAATCTAATCGTAATAAAAATTCCACGCGGGCCAAGTCGCGGAGCACAGCTAGTTCAAATAATAAATTGTGAACAATTTATTGTATTTCTTTACGTATTTAATTGTACATAATATTTGAATATAATAAGAATCCATTACACAGCCTACTAAAGTCCACTGCTGAACATTTGCCTCCCCATAGATTGCCTCATAGGGAGGATATTTACTGTTACTGTTAATTTAATAATTTCACCTCTCTGTGGGTCGTGTGCTCCTGGTAGATTATCTTCTATACATCCATCCATTACAGCCTATTAAAGTACACTGCTGAACACAGGCCTCCCCCATAGATTGCCTCATAGGGAGGATATTTGCCATAGTTGTAATGTTACTGTTAATTTAATAATTTCACCTCTGAGTGGGTCATGTGCTCCTGGTAGATTATCTTCTATACATCCATCCATTACAGCCTATTAAAGTCCACTCCTGAACACAGGCCTCCCCCATAGATTGCCTCATAGGGAGGATATTTGCCATAGTTGTAATGTTACTGTTAATTTAATAATTTCACCTCTCAGTGGGTCATGTGCTCCTGGTAGATTATCTTCTATACATCCATCCATTAAAAGTCCACTGCCGAACATAGGCCGACCTTAGATTGCCACATAGGAGAAATATTTGCCATAGGTGCCAAGCTTGGCAAGCGGGTAGGCAATCGCAGTTTTCTATTTTTAGTCGTTATTAGGGAGACGCTGCTGCCCATCTCCTGATTTGTTTCCCTCTGTCGCCTTTAACGACACCCACGGGATGACATGGGGTAGTATATATACCGTCACTACACAGTTAATAAGAATATTTGTACATAATTTATAGGTCAGTCTTTGCCCGCTCTTCTATAAAAACTTATGTCGAAATAATTTTAAAGTGTAATTTTAGTTAGTAAGATTGTTTTAACTTTTTCATGCCATTTACGGCAAGGCAATGTTAGTTCCACGTTATTTAACATCTTATGTCTGTTTTATGCAAATACTTACATTTTCTATCTATGATTTAAAATTTATTCAGTTTTTTTTTAAATTTAATATCATAGACGTAACCGCGTATTGTCGTCACGTGGCTGTCGTAAGAGGCGACAAAGGGAAACTGAAACTGAAGTTGGACGAAAATAATAAAAAAAAACTGCAATCGCCAACCCGCCTGTTAAGGGTGGCAACTATGGCAAGAGTCCTTCCTATGAGGTAATCAATGGGGGGTGTCTATGTTCACCACACGATGAAAATGATGAAGGTAAGGCTTATAAACAAGCACACAGTCTACCCGCTGAATAAACAACACTTACATCTACCCTCAATCAAGAAGCAAAATGCAGTTTCATAATCACCCATGAGCACAAAGATAGAACGCCGGGTATTAAGGATGTAAAAATAATTTAGCTAAGGTGAAAAATCAATTCAAAACCTACACATACTGTTAAAATTAAATTAATTAAAGTGAGAGTTAAAATGTGTAAAAATTAAAGAGTAATAACTGTGGCATTGTTTTATGTACATAAGTATATATGTCGCAGTCAACTGGCTTAATTAGCCTTTCAGTTAATAGCCTGGCCTTTTTACAAAACGTCGCCGTTCAACTGGCGGCCTACAATCGTAATTTAACTATCTCGTTTAATGAAATTTAATATTTTTTCGTACTGCTACGACTTAGGGACATTCAAGAAAAGAGCCTACTCCTTTTTAAAAGGCCGGCAACGCATCTACGATTCCCCTGGTGTTGCAGTTGTTCATGGGCGGCGGTAGTCACTTACCATCATGTGAGCCGCATACTCGTTTGCCCCCTCTCCTATAAAAAAAAACAAAAGCTGACCATGCCTTGTAATGTCGCTGGCCTGTGCCTAATTATGTGCTATGTGCTATATTATATAAATTTACGCGGCTTTAGGGTGGCCCAAGGACCACCCCAGTCGCACCATAACCTACTATCGCTGATATTACAAGATGTTGATGCAATGGTGTATCAGACGCTTCGGCTGTTTATCATTCAGGTCGCTAGTTGAACGGCGCCGCGCCGTTTATTAAAAAGGCTAGACTGTTAACTGAAAGGCTAACTAAGATAGTTGGCTGCGACATATATACTAGAAACCAAAAAACTTTTATTTATTACGGAACTAAATGGACGAGGATGATCAATAGAGCCTGCTATTATTTTGTATAACGTCGCTACTAAAATTATGAAGTGCATAATTTTACGCTTCAAAAATGATAGGAACTAACTTTTCACATGTGACACTGTGTAACAAATAACTAAAATCGATCTTACAAAATATTGCTGACGACTAATGTTATTTACCCCTTCCTTAAGTGAACTACCTCGCGTTTCTTTAGGCATTTTGAACGTACACTGTGTAACAAATGACTGAATTTGATCTTACAGAATATTACTGAAAATCAAATGTTATTTACCCCTTCCTTAAGTGAACGATCTCGCGTTTCTCTAGGCATTTTGAACGTACACTGTGTAAGAAATAACTGAAATCGATCTTACAAAATATTACTGAAAACCAAATGTTATTTACCCCTTCCTTAAGTGAACGATCTCGCGTTTCTCTAGGCATTTTGAACGTACACTGTGTAAGAAATAACTGAAATCGATCTTACAAAATAATAGTTGATACCCGCTCGCCTCGCTGGGCGCACAGATTTAAAATATCTAGATTTTTTTTCGATTGGACTAGCGTAAAATCCTTTGTTAGTTAACGTCTATATTGTGAAATTAGTAACTATAAATTTCAAGTCAATCGGGTATGTAGTTTTAGAGATATCGTGGTGAGTCAGTCAGTCAGTCAGTGGAATTTCGCTTATTTATAAATAAATGACTGAAGACCAAATGTTATCTATCCCTTCTTTAAGTGAACGATCTCGCGTTTGCTTGTTTACTCTTTTTCTCTAGGCATTTTGAACGTACACTGTGTAAAAAATAACTAAAATCGATCTTACAAAATATTACTAAACACCAAATGTTATTTACCCCTTCCTAAAGTGAACGACTTCGCGTTTATTTGTTTACTCTTTTTTTCTAGGCATTTTGGACGTAATTTACACTTCAATCCCAACAAGCGATATCTGGTGAGCGGCAAAATATTAGCGAGTATTATCACCATACTAATGTTGAAGACTCGCTACCCGCGCTGCAATAAAATGGGGAAACAGGACGCCGCTTGTTGCGCTTTGCGTGTGCGATTTCTGGCTGCCGTAAAGCCGCGTCCCCACCAAAGTTTTGTTACCAACTGTTGTGTTGTCAACACATGTTGGTAACAAATGTCTCTGTAATTACCTAGTGTTGGCAACAAAAATTGTAAACAATATTGGGACCGTGTTTCCATTTTCGGCGGCAACATCAAAGGAATACGCTTGTTGCAAACATTTGTCGGCAACATCGGAAACAAATGTTGGTAGCTTTTGTTGAGTTGTAAACAGTTGGAAATATAAATGTTGTCAACATTTTTGGTGGATACGCGGCTTAAGGCCCGTAAGTGCGACACGGAGCTCAACAGTCTGCGTGGCGTCCTGTTTCCCCATTTTATTGCACCGCGGGCAGCGAGTGTTTAACATTAGTATAGGTTCAGTGTGTAGCTGCCCTTATGCTGCGAACAAAGATGGCGACCACTTGTCGCAGGACAGCACTACTTAAATCAAGGTCCGATTGAACCAAACAATTAACTGTTCGGTATAAATGTTTTAATATTTCTAAAATTAGTAAGTCAGAACGTTTAGCTGAATATTTCGTATTTAATGGGAGCAACCTTGAGCCCTTGTAAATAATTGATAATTGCAGACCTTGATAACTAGGTTTTAGTGATTTAGATGTCGTTGATTTATAACATTTTGTATATTGATACAAAATGTCCTAGATTAGTCTGTTCTCGAATAAATTGATATGTATTCAAAATAATTGGTTTATATGCATTATATTAAAACAACAAGCGATCTTATTAAATATCTTAAAAGGTTAGGTGGATTAGACTCTCCTGTCGCTAAGAGAACAGTCTACTTCGCCTGAGCATGCCTTGTGTGGAGGCGAAAGACGTGTCGTATTGTCGTCAGTGGTGTGTCTTGCCTAGTGTAGTGGTGTTGGGAGTAGTGGTGACGGGGATAGTGCACGCAATTGAGGGAGGGCGGGTGGTGCTTTTCAAAGTAGGTAACACGTGTCATTTTATTTTATTTCGAGGATTTTAGCAAATTAATTTTTAACATCTTTAATATAATGGATTTCCGCAAAGTAACTTGTCTGATTCTATTAATGAGGGCTAATAATTTTCTGCTCACCAGATGTCGCTAGTTGACACTGAGGGTAAAGTTTTTCGTTACACAATGTAATTTAACTGGGAAGTTGTTTTTTTAATAAAAGATTATCAGTTTCTAGAGTATTATACACAAAACAATTAGTCAGTGTTTGCTCTTTAATTTTTTGCACATTTTTAACTTTTTTAAATTTTTCTACTTTTTTGAATACTATCTGTGGTTTAGTTTATTTATTTTTAGTCTTATTAACTTTTACATTTTCCGAACAAATTAACTTTCCCGCTGTGAAGTCTGTCAAATATTATACCTCACTTTCTAGTGGCGCCGCCCTGGTGGCAGAAAAAGTCGTGGGTGCCCTTATTAACTAGTCATCCGCCCCGGTTTCGCACGCGTGATTTCTGGACCTTGACAACAGCGCTCGGCTTAAAACCATCCAGGTTCCAACCAACCAGCCTTATATATATGTTGTAGGATAATTTGGTAAACCGAATTTTCGGCAAAAATCTAGGGATATCGCGAAAACACGGGTAATAATTATCCGTCTAATTATTAGACAATGGCTTCTCAATCTTCTGAGAAAAGTCTCATGTTGTGGTTACGTTTTCGTAATGTTTTTGACAATATAAACCTGATTTATGGGGGGAAAGAGTTGGGGGAGGTAAGCCCCACGTCACTCAACGTGGCGCAGTCGAGGGAAGCTCGGTCGACGGAGCCCCGCTTTTTTGGGGTTCCTACTTCTAAGTGGTTTATAAAAAAATAACCAAGAAGGGGATGGCAGATGCACTCAATAAAACACCAGAATATTAACTTTTATAATGAGGGCTAATAATCTTCCACTCACCAGATGTCGCTAGTTACGACTGAGGTAAAGTTTTTTGTTACACAGTATCAGTTAATTGAGAAATTAGTTTTAAATAATAGTTTATCATTATTTAGAGTATTATATTAATACACAACACAATGCATCAGTGGTTTGATTTTTAATTTTTTGCACTTTATAACTCTTTTTTTTTAAATCGGCTTTATATAACTATATTTATAGTTTGGTTTATTCATTTCTAATGTAATTAATATAAAATATAACTAATAATACAGAAAGAAACCTTAAAGATTACATTTTCCTAAGAAATTATCGTCTCCGCTATGAAATCTGTCAAATATTTTACCTCACTGTAAAGTGGCGCCGCCCTGGTGGCAAAAAAAGTTTAGGATGCCCTGATTACTTTAATTTATGAACATAATTTTTACAAAAGGCGTTTTTACAAAAACCCCTATCTGTTTTCAGTAAGGTTGAGAAATGTCATAGCCATTGTCTCATTATCCGTGTTTTTGCGATATCCCTAGATTTTGCCGAAAATTCGGTTTATCAAATTATACTATGACATATATAATAAAAAGATTTTGTATGCCACAGAAATCTACATCTATCCACGGCTAAGAATTAAAATGCAATTGCGTTATCAATCCTGAAGACTAAGATGGAATTCCTCGTTCCCAGTAAAAGAGTCTCCAATTCTCTACACTCACACATCAGAATTATGATATCACACGCTGGTATTCTGTGAGAGCGTGGTCCTTCCCCGGTCGGGCCGACCAATTCGTGCCGCAGCCATGATATAACTGCAACGAGGCTCTGTCACGTTTTCTGCATAAACCTTCGTCCAAAAATAATCGAACCTTGACCGCTCAAGTACTTCAGACTACACAATTTTTAATTAATACTTGCATTTAAAACCGTTTACCGGTTAAGTGAGCTAAATACCGTTAAAATGCACCACACGCACTACCTTGGAAAATTGTTTTTTTTCCGTGTTTGCATTAAAAAGTTTTATTAAATAAAAACAAGGTTAAAGTTAAATTTAATTTATTTAGAATTAAGGTTAGGTACTATTGATTCATGTTTTCCTGATCGTTTCGAGGACGAAGGTAGCAATAAAAAAAATTGTAATTGAGGATATGGGAACTTTCGACTTATGTTCTCCTCTGGTCATGCATGGATCGACTCGACTGGGAAAGAAAACACCAACATACCAGCTTAAAATATCAGCATTTTAAGCTTAAAGGTTTTATTAACTAAAAAACAAGGTTACAGTTAATTTAATTTAATTTTTAAATTAAGGCTAGGTACTATTGATTCATGCTCTCCTGATCGTTTCGATGGTGAAAGTAACAATAAAAAATATTTGTAATTAAGATTAGGAACTTTCGACTTATGTTCTCCTGGTCACGCATGGATCGCCTCGACTAGAAAGAACCTCAACCCTTCCAAAATACCAGCAAAAATAGCAGCATAATGCCGCGTCTCCACCAAAGTTTTGTCGCCAACACAACAGTTGCCAACACGTGTTGCCAACAAATGTTTCTGTAATCACCTAGTGTTGGCAACAAAACTTGAAACAATGTCGGGAATCGTGTTTTGGCAACATCAATCGTATTCCTTTGATGTTGCCGCCGAAAATGGAAACACGATTCCCGACATTGTTTCAAGTTTTGTTGCCAACACTAGGTGATTACAGAAACATTTGTTGGAAACAAGTGTTGGCAACAAAACTTTGGTGAAGACGCGGCTTAATGCTGCTGCCTCTCGCATGCTTAGTGTCGAAAACCGAAGACACTTTACCCGACTGCCCCAGAAGAAGGGTAATGTTTTTCGAGTGGTATATATTGTATGTATGTATGTCATTACGTCTATTTCTTTCGCACGACGGCCTGATAGATTTTAACATTTGAGGTGTCGTTGAATTTGTCTAATTTGTAGAAAAGACATAGGGTATAATTTTTTTTCTTTTCAATATGCTTTTAACGCAATTGGGTTTTTTATTTTCGGGTTTATTGGGCTTGTTCGAGTGTATGTATGTATGTATATTTCTTGCACGCTCTGTAGCACAGGAGGTTTTTTTTTTATAGGATAAGGGTGACAAACGAGCACACAGTCCACCTGATGGTAAGTGGTTGCTGCGGCCCATAGACATCTACATCTATCCTCGATTACGAATCAAAATGCAGATGCGTTGTCACCCGTGAGGACTAAGATGGAATGCCTCATTCCCAGGAAAAAGGGCCTGCGGCCACCTGCACTCACCAAGCGAAACGCAGAGGTAAACCTCTACTTCACGCTGGTTTTCTGTGAGGTCGTGGTACCATCCCGGTTCGAGCCGGCCCATCCGTGCGACAGCAAAAGCCGCGTGGCTCTACCACTCTCTCAGGTGTCTGAGATACCTCTTATTTGTGGAAGTTACATAGGTTATAAAACTTTTCTCTTTCCAGTAAACTTTTTACACAGTCGGGTTTTTAAATAATTACTTTAACCATTAAAATTGGGAATAATAGCGAAGTATTCAGCATTCCATCTTAGATACGTGGTAGGACCACGTTCTGACAGAATACCAGCGTGATATATGGTTTCGTATGGTGAGTGTAGACAACCGGAGACCCTTTTTACTGGAAACAAGGCATTCTATTTTAGTCCTCAGGGGTGAGAACGCATCTGCATTTCGATTCTTAATCAAGGATAGATGTAGATGTCTATGTGCCACAGCATCCACTTACTATTAGGTGGACTGTGTGCTCGTTTGTCGTCAATATTCTATTGAAAAAGGCCTCTGGGCTAACACATTAAAAACATTTATAGTAACCTTGTGAACAAAATTCGATTCTTGCTAACACCAAATAATTGATCTAAATCTATACAAATAAATAAAATTGAAGTGTCTGTTTGTAACGTTAAAATACCAGCTTTTTACTAAATGCATATGAAAGTATATACGGTACTTATAACAAAAACACATTTTTTAAATTTTTTGTTTGTCTGTCTGTATGTCTATCTGTTTGTTCTGGCTAATCTCCGAAAAGGCTGGACCGATTTAGACGGAACTTTCACTGGCAAATAACTGATGTTATAAGGAGTAACTTAGGCTACTTATATTTTAGAAAAATAATTAAGGTTCCGCGCAACATAATTAAAACCCTAAATTACACGCGGGCGAAGTCGCGGCGAACAGCTAGTTTTTTAATGATTTACCAAGCACGTGGTAAATCAGCACTTAATGTTGCAATTAATCATTTCATTCAAGCCGGCGGAGATCCAACCCGGGTCGCTCGCGTTCTCTGAAATTGACGGTTACCATTACATCCTATTAAAGTCCACTGCTGAACATTGGCCTCCTCCATAGATTGCCTCGTAGGGAGTATTTGCCATAGTTTTAATGTTACTGTTAATTTAATAATTTCACCTCTCAGTGGGTCATGTGCTCCTGGTAGATTATCTTCTATACATACATCACAGCTTAGTCCACTGCTGAATATAGGCCTCCCCCATAGATTGCCTCATAGGGAGGATATTTGCCATAGTTGTAATGTTACTGTTAATTTAATAATTTCACCTCTCAGTGGGTCTTGTGCTCCTGGTAGATTATCTTATATAGAAACATACTTTACAGCCTATTAAAGTCGACTGCTGGACATAGGCCTCCCGCATAGATTGCCTCATAGGGGGATATTTGCCATAGTTGTAATGTTACTGTTAATTTAATAATTTCACCTCTCAGTGGGTCATGTGCTCCTGGTAGATTATCTTCTATACATCCATCCATTACAGCCTATTAAAGTCCACTGCTGGACATAAATAGGCCTCCTCCATAGATTGCCTCTTAGGGAGTATTTGCCATAGTTGTAATGTTACTGTTAAATTAATAATTGCACCTCTCAGTGGGTCATGTGCTCCTGGTAGATTATCTAGTATTGATGTCATTACAGCCTAAAAAGTAAGTTGGCTGATATTGGGTTTCCCTCATAGATTGCCTCGTAGAGTAGATATTTGCCATAGTTGTCCCGGTTGGCATACGGATGCGAAACCGCAGTTTTTTATTGTTTGGTTGGAAGTAGGAAGACGCTCTGTCGCTTCCTACAACACCCAGGGGACGATATGGACTAGTTGATATTCTGATACCGGCCTTTATACGGTGAACATATAAACATTGTTAACATGCACACTATTATGTAATTACGTAATCAGTGCATGCTCTAAGGTCCTCACACGACCTTCGGAGTTCCGCACAATGCATTATGCATATACAAAATTACTTGTACAAACGCGGTAATAACATACATGATTCAGTCAAATATTTTGTATAACACTTGTGATCTGAATTTTATCAGCGTAATTAATGTAGCCACAACTTCGGCTTGAGTTTATTGGCAGTGATTACAGTTTTGAGACATTCCTTATAATATATCCTTATCGTTTTCTTTTTCTTCGTTTGAAGTTCGTTCGTTCGTTCTTCTTCGTTTGAAATGTTTTTCTCCGTGGTGGAGCCACGCTGCAGCTATACTCGTATTATGGTTGTAACACGAATGGGTCGGCTCGACCGGGGAAGGACCACGCTTTCACAGAATACCAGCGTAAAATAGCAGCTTAAAGCTGCTGTGTTTCATGTGGTGATGGAAAAAAACCGAAGGCCGTTTTTACTGGAAACGTGGCGTTTCATCTCAGTCCTCAGGGTTGATAACGCATCTGCATTTTGATTCGCAAACAAGGATAGATGTAGATGTCTATGGGCCGCAGCAACCACTTACCATCAGGTGGACTGTGTGCTCGTTTGTATACTTTTGTACAGATTTTTTACGTGGTAAAGCCATGCTGCAGCTATATTAGTAGTATAGTTGTAGCACGAATGGGTTGGCTCGACCGGGGAAGGACCACGCTCTCACAGAATACACCAGCGTAAAATAGCAGCTTGACGCTGCTGTGTTTCGTATGGTGAGTGTAGAGAACCGGAGATTCGTTTTACTGGAAAAGAGGCATTTCATCTTAGTAATCACGGGTGACGACGCATCTGCACTTTGATTCTTTATTGAGGATAGATCTAGATGTCTATGGATCACAGCAACCACTTACCATCAAGTAGACTGTGTGCTCGTTTGTTACCCTTATACTATAAAAAATATTTCAGAAAGAAACATTAATCTCTACTCTTTTCTAACAAACTAACTTCCCCGGCTATAAAATCTGTTAAATATTTCACCTCCATCCAACGTGGCGCCGCCCTGGTGGCAGAAAAAGTCGCGGTGGCAAAATTGTGTTTTTTTTTTTAATTTTACTTACATTAGCCACTTACCATCAGGTGGACTGTAAGTGTGTCACCTCAATATTATTAAAAAAAAATAAGGAAGCCAAATAGAAGTATACACAACAAATATATCAGTTATATATTATGTTAATTAAATTAGAAATGGATGAATATAATGGATAATTTGGTTTCTACGATACAAGCCTAGAGCTTAGTGCAGAAACCAGTGTATTGATTAATTATGTAATGTCATATATACTTATAAAAATGTGTACAGCACTGAGGTATTGTTTTTTGTGTATAATACATACACTAGAAACCAAAAATATTAACTTAAAACACAACTTTTCAATGATGATGGCACTGTGTGACAATCAGCGTAATAAATAAGTTCACCTCAGTGCCAACTAGCGACATCTGGTGAACCCTCTTTACATAAAGTAAACGATCATTGTTAGCATCAATGAGTGTCATTTACGTAAATATGTATTGACAATTGCATATCTAAAAATTGTTTTAAGTTTAAATTGTGCAGAACCTCCACAAATACGCGTAAAGTCTCTCATTTGAGGATATATAACACCTTACAATTGCATTTATCTGCGAATATATCGTGAATATATCTGCGTAACAAATAAGTTCACCTCAGTCCCAACTAGCGACATCTGGCGAGCGTAATATTATTAGCGCTTACTGTATCGCACATGCTAGATCACATATAGTGTGCTTTAGGCCTAAATCAAGATTACGTCACAGGCCTTAAGCTGTGTACGGACTACGGTCGAGTCACAATCAATTTCACTTTCTCCACGCGGCGGTTTCTGTGTGAAGGAGTTTCTTAGTTGCATAATATCTATGTGACGTATGACGCTTAGATACTGCATGCTGTGCCGCGGCTTTCCCCGCCTAGAAAAAGCCGATTAACAGTCTATATAGTAGACCCACGCTGCAGCTTAATACTGCTGTGTTTCGTTTGGTGATTGTAGAGAACCGGAGACCATTGTTATTGGAAACGAGGCATTCTATATCAGTCCTCAGGGGTGATAATGCATCTGCATTTTTAGATTCTTATAATCGAGGATAATTGTGGATATATATGGGTCACAGCGTCCGCTTACTATCAGGTGGACTGTGATCCTTTGTCACTACCATTCTATAAAAACAAAGAAACGGTACAAGACTCCTACTATTTCTGGTAGTATTTTGGAGTATAGAAGAAGACGTTATCTCATTTCTCATTTGATGGCTCCGTAGTGTAGTGGCTTAGCAATGAGTTGTTGTGCTGGGGGTCGCGGGTTCGAATCCCGCACGGAACAAGTATTTGTATGGCCTACAAATAATTGTTCCGGGTCTGGATGTTTGTCCTCGTGCAATTTATGTTTGTAAACAGCCTCCATGGCACAGGAGAAAATCCTAGTGTGGAGGTAACGTTTTTTTTTAAATGAAAAAATAATTTCTGAGAGAGCTCTGAATGTTAATGGTTAATTTTAACAGTGGTAGAGCCACGCGGCAGCGTTTGCGTCGCACGGATGGGCCGGCTCGAACCGGCGTGGTACCACGACCTCACAGAAAACTAGCAGGAAGTAGAGGTTTACCTCTGCGTTTCGCTTGGTGAGTGCATTCCATCTAAGTCCTCACGGGTGACAACGCATCTACATTTTGATTCGCAAACGAGGATAGATGTAGATGTCTATGGGCCACAGCAACCACTTACCATCAGGTGGACTGTGTGCTCGTCGGTCAGCCTTATCCTATAAAAAAAAGTCTCCTTTTCCTTTGACCTTTAAGGTCAGCACATCAGTAACTTTCTTTGTTTTCAATTGACATTGGGACGTCATACACCTTAGTTCCCCCGTGACCATGGGTGCTGTAAAGTGCTCAAAACGTCCGGAATATAAAATAGGCTAATATACGCGATAAAAACTGTAAAAACTAGTTTTATTTAAATATTTATATTCAACTAGGTGTTCCCCGCGACTTCGCCCGCGTGTAATTTAGGATTTTCATTATATTGCTCAGAACCCGAATTCTTTTTCTGAAATATAAGTAGCCTAAGTTACTCCTTAGAACATCAGCTATCTGCCAGTGAAAGTCCCGTCGAAATCGGTCTAGCCGTTTCGGAGATTAGCCGGAACAAACAGACAGAAAAAATTTTAAAAATTATGTTTTTGTTATAAGTACCGTGTATACATTCATATGCATTTAGTAAAAACTTGTTATTTTCACATTACAAACAGACACTTCAATTTTATTTATTTCTATAGATATAGATGTATAGATTTGTTATCTCGGCATTTTTACTTTCAAAGCACCTTTTCCCTATTTTTTACACGTGGTAGAGTCATACTGTAATGATATTATGTTTATAGCACGAATGGGTCGGCACGGCTGGACGCTGCTGGTGGGAAAATTTTAAAATTAATTAAAAAAAAAACAACATGTGAGGAAACGCGGGAAATTCCATCTTATTATAGATAAGGCATTCCACTTGCTATACTTTTTAATAATTAGACTTGACGTTGATTAAACAATGGTCGATTGTGAACCGATTTACTTCATACTTTTTGTTCAAGGTCTTGTTATGGTGCAACTTTAGGGCGTCTTCAAATTGGAAGGTTAAAAGACGCGAGGTCAAATTTTGACAAAAGTAAAGTTATAATACGCGGTAATATGATTGTTATTATTTTCTGCCGACTTCCAAAAAGGAGACGGTACTCAATTCGACGGTATGTTTTTTTATGTGTGTTACCTCATAACTTTGTACTGGGCGAACCGATTTCGATGATTCTTCTTTTATATGAAAGCTGATAGTTCTCGTGTGGTCCCATATGAGTTTGATCAAGGTCAGACCAATGGTTATAGAGTTATTCTTAAATAACTTATATTGAATTCGCTTATATTGAAGTCGGCTGTACAAAATTTTTAATTTTTAATTATATTCCTACATCTTCAACAGCTGTGACGATGACTAAGTCGACCCCATTTTTATAATATCACACGTCATATCGAGCTTACGGCAATACATTACTTGGGCCTTGCGCGTCGATACGCGACCGACCGTGGAGGTTAACATTTTGACACTTTCGTTGTTGTTTATTTTTAGGGACATCATGTACGTACAGGAAAATATAAATTTATTCAGTAAAAGCGGCCCGTCTCCTTCGCGGCTAAGAGATTCCTAAATTTAGATTAGCTAAAACATGAAAGTAATTTTTGAGTAAGTCCATAAAATTAGACGTAGTTATTCAAAAAGGATCCAACCCTCGATAAGTTAATTTGAGTTTATAATATTTGAAGTATCCACACATCGAATATCATAAACTCAAACTATCGGTATGGTTTCTGTCTGTTTGTAATTTTTCTTCTTATTCTTGTTAATTTTGCTAAAATTGTTACATCATATAATAGTATAGACCACAAACATTATTTTTCAAGTCAATATTTTTGACACAAACTCGGGTTGGATCCTTTTTGCACAACCATGTCCAATTTTAACAATGCAATTTCGAAAAATATAGTGCAACAATCGGTTGCAAAAATTATAAAAATGTAAATGAAATCATAACACGGCTTTTAAAAGGAGACGCCAGATATTCTTGCTGGTTCTTCTCTGCAAAGGTTAATTTTGCGAACCGATCTTCCTTAATCTGAAATATATATTTTAACCTTGTGCTTGAGCTCCTTAAAAAATCTACAGTTGCATTGCAAACTATTGATATATTGGCACCATCAGAAAAATCAGCTTAAAATATCAATTAAAATAAGCATATGGCTAATGAAAATTAATGTTAATGAGAGCCAGTGGATAAGGACCGTGCTTTGTGGCATTCCTTGGGGGAGGCCTATGTTCAGCAGTGGACTTGTGAAGGGCTGTAATTATGATGATGATGAATGAAAATTGACAACACATATTTCCTTTTCCATTAATCATTGTCATTGTATAAATTTTTACGTGGTAGAGCCATGCTACAGCTATATTACGGTTGTAGCTCGAATGGGTCTGCTCGACCGGAGTGGGACCACGCTCTCACAGTATACCAGCGTAAAATAGCAGCTTAACACTGCTGTGTTTCGTATGGTGAGTGTAGATTAAAATGAAGCGTCATCTGAAATAAAATAATATTTCTTTCGTGGCAAGATAAGAAAAAGTGCGAGGGAGATGGATATTATTCCATCTCACTTACTTATTTCGCCGCCAAGGCCGTCTACACTATGACACAAGGGGTAGTGACGAAAAAATCTTACACTTTTTGTCGCCTAGCTCCCATCCGCCAAACCCTTGCCGTCCGATAAAGGACTTCGTTCCAAAAATCACCAATCCTAACCAAAACACTGAAGTTTAAAGAATAAAAGAACTACAAGCGTCAAACGCTACACAATCGCACGTGCATCTCAGCCCTAACAGGGACAAATGCAAACCTTGCAGAAAACAACATTTCGGAACTGAACTCGCGTACTCGCGTTACATTTCGCGCTATTGTTCCGCAACGTGCAATTTCGAACACCACTTGGGCAACTTGACCTTCGCTATGGTGTGAATAGAAAAATACCTTGGGTGTGTTGAGCTCTGTGTATTACATGTAAATTTAACGATTTACTATATATTTTAATAATTGACAAAAAAATTAATAATTTTGTATTTGTTACAAGTACTATTAGAAACTATTACATTTATTATGTAACACAGGGCAGCGTCTCAGCAACACGATCTTCCTTGCTTACACTAGAAGAACTACTACACGAATAGAACCGCATCACTTGTCTTATTTGGGCAGAATCTCAATGTAGAAGTAATGTTTTAGCCCAACGGGCATAATAACGATATGAGACTCGTAGAACTACAGACTGATTGATCCCGCTTAGTCTAGGCTTGGGCAAAAAATATCGATATATCAAAATATCGATATTTTTATAAAATTATCGATATATATCCTCGATATTGTAAATTGTGATATTTCTATATATCGATATTTATTTTAGAGTATCGAATTCGTATCAATTTCGATATTTTTTAAAAAGTTCTATTATTGACAAAACATGTAAACAACAAAAAGATGTACAAAAGTATTGATGTGTGGTTGGTTGTTCTTTTATTTTTCATCGTTCAACCGTCAGTAAAAGTAATAATTTTGGACCTTTTCTTTACATCATGCTAATGATGACGATATATCGATATTTATCAAGCGATATATGTTGATACTGTTTAAAAATATCGATTCGATATATATCGATATATTTTTTTCCCTTGCCCATCCCTAGCTTAGTCGACTGCGTGATACTTTATACTGCTAAAACAAGTGGGAGATTATAGTGCTACCTTCAATATTTCTTATTTTCTTTTTTTATTTTACCCTCATTCCTAACAGTACCGTATATACTTTCATATGCGTTTAGTAAAAAGCTGTTATTTTGACATTACAAACATACACTATTTATGTGTATAGATATAGGCAATCCAACAATATATAATTAACGATAAATTTCAGCATAACGTCCTACTTAGGCGTCATCCACTGTTGAATGCCGACGATCGACCGGCAATGATGGCTACGCCCCGATATCGTTCAACAAGTCGTGTCTTAACCTTTCCTCACAGCCGGAAACTGTAAATACACACGGATCGGATGTAGTCTTGCAATGTTTTCTTGTTTTACAAAAGTTGTACTAAATTTCACAAAAATTATATTCGCTTAATTAGAAATGGATTCTCAGTAATTTTATTTATTGTGATTCGAAATTTCGAGTAAAATCAAGAGTCCGTGATTAAATAAACACCGGAAATGGTAATTTATATTGTATAGAATAAGATATACATACCTTATATATATACCTTATTAACAGTATATATTGATGACTATATTGTTTGTTTGGATACTGACTTTTTGTTTCATTTTTAGGGTTCCGTACCTCAAAAGGAAAAAACGGAACCCTTATAGGATCACTTTGTTGTCCGTCTGTCTGTCTGTCTGTCAAGACCCTTTTTCTCAGGAACGCGTGGAGGTATCAAGCTGAAATACATATCAAATACTCAAGTCTACTGTCCCTTGGAGTCGTGAAAAAATCAAACTTCTAAGCCAACGTAATCAAAAGATACAGCCGTTTATGCGGCAAATATTATGCCGCAAGGGAATCAAAACCTACAGTTTGGTACGAAGCAACGTATTATAGCACAGATAAAGGAAAAATTTCGAAATGCATAAATTTTTAGTTACATCATATAATAAAAATATTTTTAATAATTTTAACCTACGGATTTGTTCGGAACCCTCAGTGTGCGAGTCCGACTCGCACTTGGCCGGTTTTTTTAGGGTTCCGTACCCAAAGGGTAACCAACGGGACCCTATTACGTCCGTCCGTCTGTCTGTCAGCGGTCTCTATCTCATATCCGTAATAGGTAGACAGTTGAAATTTTCACAGAATGTGTATTTCTGTTGCCACTGTAACAACAAATAATAAAAATAAATAAAAAAAAAACATGCGTGAGTGTCGTGGAACACTTGGTTTGAACGAAGTTCCTTTTATAGTATATTATTATTGATAAACGTATTATATTATTGTTTAACCAAATATAAATTAATTAATTATTGGCGTCTATTAGAATGAAGCGTCATTTAAAATAAAATAAACTATAACACAAGGGGTAGTGACGAAAATATCTTACACTTTTTGTCGCCTAGCTCCCATCCGCCAAACCCGTACCGTCCGATAAGTTCCTCCTAGAAACTTGTATGACGACGGTACGGAACCCGTCATGCGCGACTGCGACTCGCACTTAGCCGGTTATTTAATTCCATCCTAAATAAAACGAGTATAACTTAATCAATCGAGAAAGTGTATTATGAATTATTTTGTCACCTTATTTTTTTTTTAAGTTATTCGTGTATTTTATCATACTGCATTAACATGGTTGCATTTTAAGCATTCGCGGCTTGTTTGTTTCTGACACACTTTCTACTTTTATTTGGATGCTTTCCTCCGTTTTTGAAATTTAAATTAGTTGAAAACTCTGAATTATTCGATTTTAATATAAAAATTCTGTTTGTTGAAATTCGTTTTTTCAAATCTGCTACCGCTGTGAAATGAGCTAAAATCCTTTGTACGGAGAAGAAACGACGAAAAAAACTTCGAAGATTTTACTTAGTTTATGAAACATGCAGTATGGTAATGACACTTTCATGTGGTGGCTCAGGCCCATAAGTTTTGTGATGGACTGTAATGATCTAGTCGCTTGAAAAAAATATCAGTAATTATTTTATATATTGAGTTTTTTTTTTGTAATATTTCAGTCAAATATACAATTATATTCATTTTAATGATATCTTATATTTACGCGAACACTACGCATTGAATAAAACTCCTTTTACGGATTGTTGATTTCTGGAGAGAACAACGCCACCTGCCGGGTCCAATTGTGAATCTAAACTACTCAACTTAATCACACACACACGCACACACAAAATTTTATCAAAATTGGTCCAACCGTTTAAGAGCAGTTCAGTCACATACATATACACGGACGGAAGATTTATATAATATATAATATGCATGTATTATACATATAAACCTTCCTCTTAAATCTTTCTGTCCATTGATTAAAATCGCATCAAAAATCGTTACGTAGTTGAAAAGATCTAAGCGTACAGACGGCGGTAGCGACTTTGTTTTATATGTAGAGATCGGTAAGTTATGACATCGTGGATTGTTATAAATGAATTTAATATTATAATTTTATTCAATATGGGTAATTTAATTCATTTAATAATTTTTATTTTACTGTTCATTTTAACAATTAAAAGTTAAAAACGCCGCGCAAAGACGAGACCGAGATAATAGAAAACACTCTAAACTGTTGTTATATTCCGTTGTCTCGCAGGTTAAATCCTATAGATGTATTATATGTTTGTCTCATTATCGCTTTTTCGTTTAATTCAGTTTTAAATCACAACGATTTTACAATAGTTTACATTTCGTTAATAGACTCATAGCTGGTGGAAGAGTGTTCAACTGTTTTGTTAACTGTACTAATTTGCTCTCAAAGAACACCTTTTCAAAATAAATACAACCTAAAATCCACTGCTGAACTTTACAGCGTAGCAGCTGTGGCAATTATTTTATAGAATAAGGGTGACACACCAGCACAGGGTCCACCTGATGGTAAGTGGTTGCTGTGGCCCATAGACATCTACATCTATCCTCGTTTGCGAATCAAAATGCAGAAGCGTTGTCACCCGTGGGGACTAAAATGGAATGCATCGTTTTCAGTAAAAAGGGTCTCCGGTTCTCTACACTCACCACACGAAACACAGTAGCGTTAAGCTGCTATTTTACTCTGGTATTCTGTGAGAGCGTGGTTTGCCATAGATGCTACGCTCGGTAGGCGAGTAGGTAAAAATTGGCGAAATCATGATTCCGTATTTCCCTGTATCTTCCTCCTAAATTGGATTGCGAAAGGCTGTCTGTATGTTTTACTTTTTTATGTTCGTTAAACTTGTTTGTTGGATGTCTATTATATAATACCTATACATTTAAATATATAGTGTTGAATTGTCTTACACCGATAAATATTCCTTGATTAGGATTCGAATGCGAAACTCCTCAGTCCTTAGTGAATTTTGGCCGACACATTCATAAACAGTGGAATGCTTGTTGATGAGATAAATTGTCGCGTTTTTAGGATATATATTTTTATATCTGTTACTAATCAAGTACTAGGTTGTCATAAATATCAGGAGAAAACGTATTGAATATGGAATCGGTGCAAATAAATATTTATATATTCAACTAAAATATGTAGCCTATACATAAATTTTCCTGTTAAAATATTCATCCAATTCTTATGGCAGATATTGATAAAAAGCTGGCCGTGTTTTACTAGCTATGAATGTCTGGTAAATTGCTTTAATTTTTTTAAATCGGAGAGTCGGATGAAAATTAAACTTTTAATAAAAGAAAAAGTCGGACAGTAATTAAAAATGATTAAATAATATATTCTGAAAGCCCCGACATCACAATGTGAAAATATTTTTTTTAGTCCTTGAAGTCAAGTTTTCTTTTTATTAACAGTTTAATTATTCCACCATTTTGAGTGACAGTTTAAGGTAATAACTATTTTATTTATTTATTTAATTTGACAAGCACACGTAAAATACATATACAATATGACGTTATAAGAAAAACATACACAGTTTCATACTCTCCGATCTACATAATATCAATTACTAGTGTACACTTATTCTCAGATTGAGTCATGCAACTTAATTTTGGATTAATTTGGAGAAGGAATAACATCCAATCAATACAATGAGAAATTATGTAAATTAAGCTGCATAAATTGTCCCTCTGTATCAATTCGTCATTCCTTTTAGAGGTGAGATTTTTAAATGTTTCAAGTATATATGAATGGCCCGTTGCCGAAATGGCAGGTATACTGTTGTTGTAGCAGCAGGGTCGGACCAAGCTCTCACAGAATACCAGCGTGAAATAGCAGCTTAATGCTGTTGTGTTCCGTATGGTGACTGTTGAGAACCGGAGAACCTTTTTACTGGTAGTGAGGCATTCCATATTTTTGACGTGACAACGTCTTATAAATTGATGAAGCTGGCTGCAAGCACGAAAAAACATGACTCATGCGGCGTTACCTCGCTCTGAGGCGTTCCATTTAAAGTGCAAGCGAGAGCGCGGAAGGAGCGACAAAGAAGCACAATCGGCTTCCGCGTTCGGCATGTCCGTATGGACAGCTGCTATACAATATTACAATTACAATTATACATTTACATGTTTTCGTCAAGTATGAAGTGCAGTGAAAAGGGAATGTGGTGTCAATTGTTTATAGCAACGATAATTGCGGCGATAAAGGAAATGATTCTTTCGATATTAAATATTTCTTATGACGTTGTCACGTTCAACTATCGTCAGTAAACCGACTTTACAGACAACCGATTTTTTTTTAGTACTCATTCTTAACCGATGGTAGATGTATGAACGTTTCTAAGGGCCATAGATTTTTTGTATGAATGTCAATTTTTGAACAGTCAAGTAAGTTACAGCCTATATACGACCCACTACTGGGTTCAGGCTTCCTCTCATTTCTGTGAGGGTTTTAGGGCAAGGAAGTGTCCGCCAAACTGCCCCAATGCGTGTTGGCGAACTCCACATGCCTTGGAAATATATTTTTTTCTTATTTCTCAGACATGCAGGTTTCCTCACGATGTTTTTCTTCACGTGGTAAATCAGCACTTAAAATTGCTATTAACAATTTCATTGGTGCCACCGGGGATCGAACCCGGGTTGCTCGCGTGCTGTGAAATTTACAGCGAGCGCTAACCGTCTGAGCTACCATGGCTCTCAATTTTCTTTTTTCAATTTTTGAATATAAATTTGAATTTTGGAATCCTTTTATTAGAAACATCTCGTTCAAAGGCGTTTTAGGTTTTTAATTTTAGCGCTAGAATAGATCTTAAACTATACAACCATTTCGAAGTCTTAAACGGACGATCTCTTGTGTTTGCCACTGAATATTTCTTTGAATCTTTTGTCGCTAGGAATAAAAGAATTTTATATCTCTATCTGCTCTATCTGTTGGAACTGTTGCAGTTCAATAACTTAGATTCAAAAGCTACAAAAGTAGCTGACGCTGGATCATTGCGATGCGACGCCTCACGGACGACTTACGGAGTTATCTGTTTTTTTTTTACTATTGTAAGCCAGCGCTTGGCTGACAAACGAGCACACAGACCCATAGACATCTACATCTATCCTCGATTAAGAATCAAAATGCAGATGCGTTGTCACCCCTGTGGACTAAGATGGAATTCCGCGTGTGTCCAGTAAAAAGGGTCTCCGGTTATAGAATATAATATAAAAAATTACCAATTGCGTTTTTTTTCCGTCAAGAAGTTCTAAGTAGCACCTCAGAGTCAGGAAGTTGACGGGGTGTATCCCCGTGTCTCGGAAAGCTCATAAAGACGTTGGTCCTGCGTCTGATCTCTTCGGTCGTGTCGGTTTACCGTCCCATCGAACTATGAGAGTGAGCGAAAAGAGAGTGCACTTGTGCTTACGTATACATTCGTGTATTACAATTTACAATCCTGTCCTGCGCTAATTGGTATTCGACCTGACCGAAATGCGGTCTGAAGCTGGGAAACAGACAAAGTTAACATTATTTGGCGATCCCTAATTTTGACATAGAACATTAATGATGTTAGTGCGACGAAGTCTTAGCAAGCAAAGGCGCGTGTGAAAGCTAGTATAAAAAGTGGATCACTTAATGTTATGTCACGTTACGAGTATTAAACGGTATTATAAAAGCGACAAGTTTGAGCAGGGGTCATTGACTTTGCTCTCTTGCACAGCGCGTGGTTGCGTGCGTTTGCATTAATTTGGTTTCGTTTGTATTTGCGAATTTTCGTAAGTAAAATTATCTAAATTAAATGATTTATTTGCCATTCATTCAGGTGCTGCTTGTGGAGGCTGGTGTGCTTAGGTTTAAAGTTAAAGAGTTAAAGTTACAGCCTATATACGTCCCACTGCTGGGCACAGGCCTCATCTCATTTCTGAGATGGTTTTAGGCCAAGGAAATGTCCGCGTGTTGGGGCAGCGGGGCCAAACGCGTATATTCGAAATATTTTTTCCCAGACATTCAGGTTTCCTCACGATGTTTCCTTCACCGTCGAGCACGTGGTAAATCAGCATTTAAAATCGCAATTAACAATTTCGTTGGTGCCGGAGAGGACCCCACAAGGATCGCACCCGGGTTGCCCGCGTACTGTGAATTTTACAGCGAG
The DNA here is from genome assembly GCA_033319125.1 of Parnassius glacialis. NCBI lineage: Eukaryota > Metazoa > Arthropoda > Insecta > Lepidoptera > Papilionidae > Parnassius > Parnassius glacialis. The sequence continues at coordinate 12,648,202 of JAVANC010000015.1, read as the reverse complement.
CGTTTAGCCCCTAATTACTACTACAGCTGTAGGGTTACCAGATAGAAAATTAAAAAGTCCTGACAAATAACCTGCATTCCCTAGAAAAGTCCTGACAATTGACTTAAATTAACAACGAAAGAAAAACCTTTATTGGTTTTTATTGATTTTGTGCACTCTCGCGGTCAATTCACGTCGCAGATTACATACCACCCACGCAAAAAAATCCTGTATTTTATTGAAAAATATAAAAATCCTGGCATTTCTAAAAGCTTACAGCAACCCTGACAATAGTTCAAAAGTATGTAAGCATATCTTATCTATAGGTACTCGATGCCCGGGTTCACTGATTAGCTCCAAATAATCGTTCTTTTTTGAGACCATATATTGTAGATTACCGTGTATTGACGGTGTAAGAATACCCACTACCCCATATAATCTCGTGGGTTTCGTAAGAGGCGACAGAGGGAAACAAATCAGGAGATGGGCAGCAGCGTCTTTCTAATAACGACTAAAAATAAATAAAACCTGTGGTTGCCACGCGTGGTAACTATGGCAAATATTTAAAGTGACAAAAGGGAAATTTCCATAGAGATAATATAGATAGAGTGGAGAAGCCATATGCTTTTCTGCAAGTGGAACTGACGCGCTGTTAGAAAGAGAAAGAAGATGAGAGTTGCTGTCTGTCCTTCTCTAACAACAACAGAGCGCATGCGCGGTATTATTTTGTCATGTTATGGCTCCAGTACACGTTGGCCGAGCGCGCTTGGCGAGCGCGCTCGGCCAACGTGTACTGGGCCGTTTTGTATATATTTGGCGTTTGCGGCCAACACTCGCCGACAAGCCGTATAGTGTCGGTTTTCCGTGCACAAATCAAAGAAATTTGGCGCAAGCCGCAAACAGTGTTCACACGTTGGCCGAGTGTTCAGTTCATAGTTACGCGTCGAAGTAGACTGTAGTGTCGGCCTAATAAAATTGTTTCACGAACATGGCGACATGGACTAATGAGGAAATATTTAGGTTCATTGATTCTTATCACAATGAATCAGTTATATGGAACCCCAAACTTGCCCAACTGTATTAAATAATACATGTTTAATTGCGATTTCAGAGTACCTACCTAATGATAAATATTATTATAAACTATCTCTGCGTTTATGTTGCTCAGGGATAATGTAGCTTAGGGGCTTCTTTTGGGCTATCTTTTATTTTGAGAAAACCCCCAGCGAAGCTGGCACGGGTCAGCTAGTAGATCCTATAAGGGTTTCTTTTTTCCTTTTGAGGTCGGAACCCTAAAAAGGACAAACTGGGATTATTGTTGTATGTGTAGTTTTTTTTCGTTCACTCTGAGAAGAGTGATGCACTGTATAAGTATATGACAGCGGCCGCGATTGCCCTAACGTCCATCATCATCTAGCTACCAACGCAGAATGAAACACGCCAACGTGTGAACGGCACCACGAAAATCTGCCGAGCGCGCTCACCAAGCGCGCTCGGCCAACGTGTACTGGAGCCATTAGGTTAGCTTGACAACATGCGTCGTTAGAGAGAGACAGATAGCAATCTTGATCTTCTCTCTCTCTTTCTAACGAGAAGTCACATTTGCGGCTGGCTTCCCTACTCTATCTATATTATCTCTATGGAAATTTCTCCTCGGATAAACCTGTTCTTTCTTTGGTAATGGACTCTTACTGTTGTACTTTTGCTAGTTTGAAGTAATGAGAAATTGTCCTATAATAACTTGTTCTCTGCACTCTTAAATGAAAGTTAGTTTAAAGGCCGGCAACACATCTGCATTTCCCTTGGTTTCCCTGGTGTTGCGGTTGTTCATGGGCGGCGGTAGTCACTTATCATCAGGTGAACCGCATGCTCGTTTGCTCCCTCTCCCCCTCCCAATGAAAGTAATTTTACAGATTTTATCGCGTTTAATTTAACTTTTTAATTCCCTACGTTTCGGGTGCGTTAAAATTATAGTTTTTGTATGCTCATTCTGCGTAGATCGGAACAAAAATTAATATTCAAAAACTGAAGGTAACCGGGTTAACTGTGACATCGGGACGTCGTACACCTCAGTAAGTTTAAAAAGTTAAATTAAACGCGATAAAATCCGTAAAATTAGTTTCATTTAATGTGTAGTGTTCGCGTAAATATAAAAAATCATTATCTGAACTCTTGTTTCATAGCTTCCAATAATAGTTCATATGCGCAAGCATTTTACACACAAAATCGCATCACTTTTATGTATCAAAATTCCCTTTAAACTTTTATTTAAAGAATACTAATTGACGTTGTATAGCTATGCTGCAATTATATTATTGCTACAGCAAGAATGGATCGGCTCAACCGAGGTTCTCACAGAATACCAGCGTAAAATAGCAGTACAATGCTGCTGTGTTTCGTATGGTGAGTGTAGAGAACCGGATACCGATTTTACTGGAAACGGAGCGTTCTATCTTAGCCCTCAGGGCTGATAAAACATCTGCATTTTGATTCTCAATCGAGGATTGATGTAAATGTCTATGGGCTACAGCATCCACTTACCATCAGGTGGACTGTGTGCTCGTTTGTCATCCTTATTTTATATTAAAAATAATACAAAAGCAAAATCCGGCGGCAATTAAGTTCTCGCCAAAACTCCCAGAAAAACCTCATTCTAACAAAACATGACAAGTTTTTGTTATTGTTGTTACAATTCGCCAATTAAGACGGGCAAAGGTCTTGGACCATACGGCCTGGGCTGATTTGTATTTTGTTTACAAAACTTTTCACAATATAATGATACGTCACATTGCGAAGTTCTTAATTTTGACAATAGCTTAAACCAGCGGTCATTTGGTGACGGTAATATTATGTTAAGATAAAAAATACCTGACATTTATTATATCAAAAAGCACTCTTCACAACGTTTCAAATAACAGTTAACATGTGCAGATATTTAATACACAAAATTGTACCACTTTTACATATCATTATTCATTTCAAAACATTATTTAAATTATAACACAACAAGCAGCAATCTACCGGCTATCAAGTTGACGTTAATAACCGCCGATTGCTTCGAAAATTTTAATACAATTAATATTCGAACATGCACGATTTTTTTTTATTCTTTTTAAATAACAGCGCCATCCGTTGAACGTAATACCAACACTAGTTTCTATTTAACCAGACAGAGTCACAAAATCGCGTGACCGGCTACAGATAGTTATAAATAAATTTTTACTTGTAATCAAAGTTGAAAGTCATTTTTTACTTTTGCATCTGGTTCGTAGAAAAAGCGATCGACGTAAATTTCACTGTGCGCGACAAAAGAAATTGTTAATTGCAATTTTAAGTGCAGATTGGTGAATCGGGGACGTGCTCGGCGGGAAAAGAAAACGAACAACAAAACATCACAAATTACCCTGGTGTTGCATTTGTTCATGGGCGGCGGTCAACACTTACCATTAGGTGAGCCGCGTGCTCCTTTGCTCCCTTTTCTTTAAAAAATGAGGAGCTCACCATGTCTACGTCTGAGTAAAAAAGTCCGTTAAAACGCAGCCTCTTAGATATTTAAAAGGAAGGTATGCGCCCATCATTGTTACTGGAAATTAGGCATTCCATTTTAGTCCTCACGGGTGACAACGCATCTGCATTTTGATTCTTTATTGAGGACAGATGTAGATGTCTATGGGCCACAGCAACCATTTACCATCAGGTGGACTGTGTGCTCGTTTGTCACCCTTATCCTGTAAAAAAAAAATGACACGCAATATTAGGCTGTAATATTAAGGTAATATAAAGATTGTTATTGTATAAAAGTGATAACTTGTTATCAGGAAGATGCTGCTTTCCATCTCCTGTTACAGTTTTCCTCTGTCGACTCTTAGGACATGCACGAGACGTTATGTGATAGTGGGTATTTTTTTTATAGGATAAGGGTGAAAAACGAGCACACAGTCCACCTGATGGTAAGTGGTTGCTGCGGCCCATAGACATCTACATCTATCCTCTGTTACAGATCAAAATGCAGATGCGTTTCCACCCGTGAGGACTAGGATGGAATGCCTCATTTCTAGTAAAAAGGGCCTCCGGCCACCTGCACTCACCAAGCGAAACGCAGACGTAAACCTCTACTTCACGCTGGTATTCTGTGAGGTCGTGGTACCACCCCGGTTCGAGCCGGCCATCCGTGCGACAGCAAAAGCTGCCGCCTGGCTCTACCACTGTTAAAAATGTACTCACTGTAGTCACTGTATTCATACATTGCCACTACACGATCATGAACACAGAAAGCACTTAAATTTTAAACGCGATTATCTCTTACGCTACCATGGTAGAGATGTGTCATGTGCCTCATTAAAATGTTCTGTTCTTCCCTCAGTAACCAAATGTCTCATTTCAATTTTAAACAATTTATTTATGCATGCAAATTCGTAACGTAGTGCGTAACTAATCGTTTGTTTCACCGATCGTTTTAATATTCGAACGATTGGATGTTTGGCAACTCTACCGGCTTCGTTTACATTACAATGTGTTTGGCAAGTTCCCGGTGTGGCCTTCACGGTTCGTATTTGACGTCGGCCGGCTTTGATTTGCTTAAAACTTACAGTTCATATGATAAAACTATGTTGTATATAATATATGTATGTATGCATACATTTTTAATTTTTTTTATATGATAAGGGTGACAAACGAGCACACAGTCCACCTGATGGTTAGTGGTTGCTGCGGCCCATAGACATCTACATCTATCCTCTGTTACAGATCAAAATGCAGATACGTTTTCACCCGTTAGGACTAGGATGGAATGCCTCATTTCCAGTAAAAAGGGCCTCCGGCCACCTGCACTCACCAAGCGAAACGCAGAGGTAAACCTCTACTTCACGCTGGTTTTCTGTGAGGTCGTGGTACCACCCCGGTTCGAGCCGGCCCATCCGTGCGACAGCAAATGCTGCCGCGTGGCTCTACCACTGTTAAAATTTAATAATAAATAATTTCACTCTTGGAATAGATTTCACCGTGTACAGGAATAATGTTGTAAATTTTTTACAAGTAACACTGAAAGGTATATGAAACATTCACAGTATGGTTGTAGCGCGAATGGTCGGCTCCACCGGTGAAGGACCACGCTCTCACAGCGTACCAGAATGAAATAGCAACATAATGCTGTTGTGTTCCTTTTGGTTTGGTGGGCATAGAGAACCGGAGACCTTTTTTTTTACTGGAAATGAGCTATTCCATCTTAGTCCTCTAGGGTGAAATCGCATCTCAGTATACAGAGACAGATTAGAGAGCATAGTCTTACCCAAACCGACCTATTCGTGCTGCAGCTATGTGTAGCTAGCATAGCTGCAGCGTGACTCTGTCTATGCCTATATAGTCAGACTAATCTGTTCACTTAGATAATATCGCCTTTGGATCGCGCCGCCTTGGTACGTGCTGCATCTTGTTAAAGGCGCCGCGGTGACATCAAAGGTCGCCGCGGCGGCGTACACCCGCAGGAAAATTTGGCACTTGGGTGGAAGCGGCAGGGTAGCCCGCGAAATTCAAATTTTCTTATGTTTTTTGCAATTTGCAGGTCAGTGTCGGGTTGCATGTTTAACAAAATATGATTCTCAAGCGTAACGAGTATGTATTTACAGAATTATAATCATTATAATCATCAATACAACCCCCTAAGTTCGTATAATTCCTTGGAATGAGTTTTTCTGAAAATAGCCATACATTGGAATTATACGAACTTAGACGGTAGTATTGATGATTATAATTCTGTAAATACATACTCGTTACGCTCGCGAATCATATTTTGTTAAAGATACAACCTGACACTGACCTGCAAATTGCAAAAAACGTAAGAACATTTGAATTTCGCGGGCGACCCTGGCGCTTCCACCTTAAGAACGAAGAGTCTTAGTGAAAGGTTCTTTGCTACCTAACTTGTGTTTATTGTTTATATTCGTATTTAATTACAATTTTCATAAGAATAAAATAGTATTCCACTTTATTCTTAGAATAAATAAAATAAAAGCAAAATAATAAGTGCGCCTCCGGGTGTACCGACACTATCTTAGCAAATAGACTATAACCTCTTTTAAAATATTGACACATCAAAATATGCAGGATTTATTTCAGTAACAGCTAGAGCTTATATTCTCTTTGGCTAGAGCTATGCGTATTTTACGATAGGGATTTTCATTAGCTTGACCCGTTTAAGGGAACCAAAGCTTCTTCCAAGCGTAAAATGTTTAAGAGTTTACTGATTTGAACTGAGTGTAATTTCAGTTTAATATTCTCGCAAATTAATAGATCCAGTACTAAGTAAATATTTTGCTTTGGTCTGAGGTCCGCTAACATATCTATAGTTCTTAATTAATTTCTTAAAAAGATAGAAACCAAGTAAGACTACTTTATTTTTCATTTTGAACGTAAATTTTATATAAAGAATTTTATAATACTCAAGTAATGAAAACATTTCACGTTAATAATAATTAACGTAGTTATTCTATTAGTTGATAGTCAAAATAACAAAAAAAAACTACTTCTCTTATCTATATATATATTAACGCATATAACATAACATTTTACGTGGTAGAGCCATGCTGCAGCTATATTACTTGTATAATTGTAGCACGAATGGGTCGGCTCGACCGGGGAAGGACCACGCTCTCACAGAATACCAGCGTAAAAAATAGCAGCTTGACGCTGCTGTGTTTCGTATGGTGAGTGCAGTGAACCGGAGACGACGGAAACGAGGCATTCCATCTTATTCCTCACGGGTGACAACGCATCTGCATTTTGATTCGTCATCGAGGATAGATGTAGATATCTATGGGCCATAGCAACCACTTACCATCAGGTGGACTGTGTGCTCGTTTGACACCCTTATCCTATAAAAAACTAAGATTAAAAAATAAACAGAGTGGACTTGTATTTGAGCATGTACTTGTGCACTATAATCCTGTCCTTCGTCACTATAATTCGATCTGTCACACTGGTATCCGTTGAGACAGGCCACCGTGACCGCAAGGTCTGGAAGATCTCATCTCTACATAGTGTAAAACAAAGTCGCTCCCGCCGTCTGTACGATTAGATCTTTTAAACTACGTAACGGATTTTGATGAGGTTTTCATCAATAGAGAGAATGATTCAAGAGTAGGGTTCATACTGTTACGAGCTTGGGGTTCGAGACAATTAAAAACTGCCGAGTGAATTACCGAAATTGACAGTTTAATTACAGAACACTAATTGCAACTTAAACCACACTAATAATAAAACATAAGTGTACTACTGATCATTTTAGTTCGCAGTTGTTGTTGTTGTGGCAGTCGCTGCCTCGGTCACGGTCTATACCGGCCTTATATAGAGCCTCAGATAGTTTCAGAACCTTCTACTGTAGAGACATCTAGAATGTTCGTGTCGGTCCCGATTCACTAGGTGTCGATAGTTCCAGAAAGTTCTTCCATGGAAATTCTAGAAGGTTCTTGACTCTCCTAGTTCTGCTACTCGTTACTAGAGGGCGCTAGTGGTATTAATTGTGGCGCGCAACAATATGTATATTACATGCATATTATATTTATTATATAATTATTCTGTCCGTGTGTATGTGACTGAACTCCTCCTAAACGGCAAGACCGAATTTGATGATATTTTGTGTGTGTGATTAAGTTGCTTAGAGAACAGTTTAGATTCTCAAATTACTGGCGTTGTTGGGGAGATCCAGAAATCAACCGTGCGAAACCGGGGCGGTTCTCTAGTTAGTAATATAAAAAAAACTGCACATTGATAAGGGTTTGACTTCGTGATGTAACAGTTCACCCGGGATCAGAAAATACTTTTATTCGATAAAACAAAGGTCCTTCCAAATATGTGACGGTCGCCGTGCGAGGCTGGAGCACTGGTGCTTCGTTCTTTATTTTTGCGATGTATCGATAATTTTTTGGAACATCACTATCTCAATTCGTTACTGAATTAACCGAACGCATCTTTATGGGAAAATTATTATTATTTCATGAAAGCGAAAAAGGTCAAAGCGGGTCAGACCTGAGTGATTTCACTTTTTTCCCCAATATCCCGTATAAGTGCTATGTTTTAATTATCTCTCTTACAAAGCAGTAAGGACCGTGGCCGAGCTCACTTGACTACTCTAGTGCCATCTATTATCTATCTACGGAAGCGGTTGCGATGTATATCGATATGAAAATTTGACGCGCTAAATACATCGTTCTTTATTTAATACATTTCCATAGATGTCGCTACATGGTACCGCTAAGTAAGATTGACGAAGTCATTGGGCTCTAGTAATATATACATAATGGTACTATATAAATCAGTCATTGAATTTTTCCGTCAAGAAATTCTCAGTAGCTGTCCGGAGTCGGGAAGTTGGCGGTGTCCCACCCCCGTGTCTCGGGAAGCTCGTAAAGCCGTTGGTCCTGCGCCTTTTTTATAGTATAAGGTGACAAACGAGCACACAGTCCACCTGATGGCAAGTGACTGCTGTGGCCCATAGACATCTATATTTATCCTCGTTTGCGAATCAAAATGCAGATGCCACTCGTGAGGACTAAGATGGAATGCCTCGTTTCCAGTAAAAAGGGTCTCCGGTTCTCTACACTCACCATACGAAACACAGCAGTGTTAAGCTGCTATTTGACGCTGGTATTCTGTGAGAGCGTGGTCCTTCCCCGGTCGAGCCGACCCATTCGTGCTACAACTATACTACTAATATAGCTGCAGCATGGCTCTACCACGTACAAAGCCTGATCTATCCCCGGTCGTGTCGGTTTACCGTCTCATCGGACTATGAGAGTGAGGGAATAGAGAGTGCACCTGTGCTTGCGCATACACTTGGGTACTATAATCCTGCCCTGTATCTGCACTACCTGCACCTACATCGGTCACTATGTAATATCTTCCAGACCGAAATTCGGTCTGGAAGACATTATTAATGATACTATATTAAAATTATCGTGGTATCAAGATGAAATAATCTATCCGCGACAAAACTCGCGATACCATCCATACCATTTGGATGATTGGCGGTCCACCACTGTGCGATGATGCGGTGGAGACGTTTTCTTTCTCGCACAACTTCCTTGTGAATCGATTACTACCAGCGATTTTTCCGGACCGACACGACTTAGGGACCTTCAAGAAAAGAGCGTACTCCTTTTTAAAAGGCCGGCAACACATCTGCAATTCCTCTGGTGTTGCGGTTGTTCATGGACGGCGGTAGTCACTTACCATCAGGTGAGCCGCATGCTCGTTTATCCCTCGCCTATAAAAAGAAATCCCCGCCATCGTCCCGTGGGAAACCCATAAGTCTAAAGTAAGACTCTTTTTTTAAGTAATGCACTTTTATTACGACGTAAGTTGAACGAAAAAGAGGGGTATTATATATTTAACGTGTGTGTCTGTATGTCTGTCTGTGACACCGTAGCTCCCAAACGGATGAACCGTTTTAGATTTAGTTTTTCTTTTCATAGAAAGGTGACTTGATCGAGAGTGTTCTCAGCTATAATTCAAGAAAATCTTTTCACTCTTTTCAAGATCATCAGCTCTTTTTGTATCGGGTGTTTCAGGGGGTCTTAATTTTTTATTTATGTTATCTATACAAATAAATAAACCTAGCAAGCTAACAGCATAGCAAAGTGGCAATCAGCTTTGTAGCGGTTTCTAACGGTTGCCGTTGAGCAATCAGTTTCAAAATAGGAGGTTCAGATGCCTGGGTGATCAGTAATCGATTGCTGAAAACAGAATTTGAAAATTCGAAACCGTTCTCGAGATAATCGTGGGACAGACAGACGGACAGACGGACAGACATCGTGAAATCAATAAGTGTCTTCGCAAGCTTCGCCAATTAATAAGTGTCTTCGCAAGCTTCGCCACTTAATAAAATTGAAGTGTCTGTTTGTAATGTCAAAATAACAGCTTTTTACTAAATGCATATGAAAGTATATACGGTACTTATAACAAAAATACAATTTTTAAAGTTTTTGTCTGTCTGTCTGTCCGTCTGTCTGTCTGTCTGTCTGTCTGTTTGTTTGTTCGTGCTAATCTCCTAAACGGCTGGACCGATTTTGACGGGATTTTCACTGGCAGATAGCTGATGCCACAAGTAGTAACTTAGGCTACTTTTATTTTAGAAAGAGAATTAGGGTTCCGCGAAAATAATTTAAACCCCAAATAACTAGTAAAATAAATAATAAGTAAATAGTTTTTAATAAAACCAAAGCGACAAACAAACCCAATGTCGAACTAATGGTAAAGCCGGCTACTGACCTGCCTGCCGCAGGGGCAATCTAGGGAGCACAGCGATCGGAGCAATATCGAAGGTCGCAGGGCCGACTTAAAAAATTGCCCCTGCTTGCCTACACACATCACAATTAAGGAGGCAATTAAGGGTCATCCCCACTCCTACACCCTAGATTGCCCCTGCGGCAGGCAGGTCAGTAGCCACCTTAAGTTTCTACTGCATTCCATTTATTTATTACTGGAAATTACTTTATTTCTTTGACACTTGGCCCTTATCACAAAAAACTGTTGCGATATTTAATATAAAGTTATTAAAGTTGTAAGAAACAACAATTTTTATAACCACTATGTGTTCAGTGATGTGTGTAAGCAACGTGCCTCTTTTTGGTGAATTACCGTGACAAGCGAACAGTCACAGTCCACCTGATTGTATGTGGATGCTGTGGCCCATAGACGTCTACATCTATCTACGATTAAGAATCAAAAAGCAGAGGCGTTGTCAGCCGTGAGGACTAAGACGAAATACCTCGTTACTATTTAAAAGGAGACCCTTTTACCCGTCACTCTTCATGCGAAACACAGCAATATTAAGCTGCCATTTCACGCTGATGTGCTGTGTGAGCGTAATCTTTCGGTCGTGCTCACCTATTCTTACTGTAGGCATAATACGCACCAAGGAGCCTTTGTTACTTTACAGTACTCGGTGGTGACATCTCAAATACGTCTTTTAGAATAAACCAATACACGTTGACATCATTAGAACTGACTCGGTTTCACAATGAGCGGCTGAGCTGTAACAAAGAACGCTACGTCGCCAATGGACCGGTTACATCCGACCTCCGCGGTACATTCACTTAATCTCATTCCGATTTGAACTTTAGCACCACTAGTATAAGTCATTTTTTACGTTTTACGATATGGTAACTTATTGTATTACTGTATTTGAATAAAATATGATAGCAGAAATTATATGACTCGGGGTTTCTTTGCGTGATAAACTTAAAAATGAAGATATCCGCAGTAGAACCAGAGTGACCGACATAGCCCAACGGATTAGTAAGCTGAAGTGACAATGCGCCGGCCATATAGAAGAACTGACAACATATGGGGAAGCAAGGTTCTCGAGTGGCGGGCTTGTACCTGCAGGCGAAGTGTATAGAGTGACGATCTGGTAAGCCATGCAGGAAGTCGGTGGATGCAGGTGACTCAGGACCGTACTTTGTGGCATTCCTTGGGTGAGGCCTATTTTCAGCGGTGAACTTGTGATGGACTGTAACGGTGATGACGTAGCAAGCAACTTATTAAGTCGAGTGTAAACTACACGCGTTTGAATAATAGATAGGTTTACTAAACTAAACGTTTTGAGTATTCGTTATAATATACCTAGGTTATAAATACGATAAGTAAATAGATAAATAGCACGAATGGGTTGTCTCGACCGGGGAAGGACTACGTTCTTACAAAATACCGTCGTAAAATAGCAGCTTAATGCCGCGGTTTTTCGTAAGGTGAATGCCGGAGATCCTTTTAAATGATATTATTATATTTCGTCATAGTCCTCAGGGGTGACAACACATCTTTTTTATATTCATAATGGAAGAAAGATGTAGATGTCTATGGGCCACAGTAACCACTTACCATCAGGTGGACTGTGTGCCCGTTTGTCACCCTATGTTATAAAATAAAACATATAAGTTATTTCTCGCATATTATAACCTATCAGGGTATAATATGATTATAAAGGACGAGTCTGTGCGCGAGAACTTTGGAGGGTAATCCGACGTGACCAGAGAAATATCATGCGCAGGATGCAGATTTTATGTACTCTCCAATATACGGAGGTAAGACATCACAAACTTCCTGACTTCGGGCTGCCATTCAGAATTACTCGACGGAAAAAGTTAAACCTGTGACCACTTAATTAGCAGTTGTCCTTACGACCAGTCAACTACTTTATACCTAATGTAAAGGAAAGAAAAAAAAAACACGGGAGAATTTTTACATGGTAGAGCTGGGCATGCTGCTGGTTTATTATGGTTGCAGCACGAACAGGTTACATTGACCGGGGAAGGACCACAAAGCATGCAGTTTCACGATGTTTTTTTTATACATAATAACATACATAACATAAACACTCACACCTGTTACCCAGAGGGGTAGGCAGAGACTATGGACTTCCATTTGGCACGATCCTGACAGACCTCTCTCACTTCCTCCACATCCATATACCTACGCATACACGCTCGTCGGTTAAAGGTACTCTTGATTTGGCCTATTTTCAATATATCGCCAATTTGGTCGATAAACTTTTGCCTAGGGCGACCCTTCCCGACTCTGCCGTTCACCTCTGCAACATAAATTTGCTTTGTCACTCTTTCCTCATTCATTTTTTCTACATGACCAAACCACCAAAGCATTCCTTTCTTAATCCTGGTCACAACATCATCTTGCAAACCACACTCTTCTCTTATTAAACAATTTCTCACCCTGTCCTTCAGATTCATCCCCAACATACTCCTTAATGACCGCATTTCTACAGCATTTGTTCTACTCTCGTGCTTCTTCTGCCACACCCAACTTTCACTACCATACATTAAAGTAGTAGTTTTTTTATACAAGCGAGCATAAAGTAAGTCCGACATTTAAAGTTGCAATTAACGTTTCATTGATGCCGGCGGAATTCGAACCCGAGTTGCTCGCGTATGAAATTTTCGGCGAGCGCTTTGGACCTTGAAGTAATAAACGACACGAGAACAGCGGCTTCAAAGCACTGAAGGGTACGGATATTTCATTAAATCACACATCCAACTGCATCATCTGTGGTCCACGCACGTATGTTTAACGGTTATGTTAAAATATATAGCGTTGAGCGCAAGGAAACAAGTTTCCAGTGTTACCAACCTCTGAATTGCAGAGGTTATTGCGTTATATTATGTTGCCAGGTCGAATCGTCTTAGGAGTGGGAGCCGCCGGGGACTTGGGGGCGTGTTTTTGGAACTCTCGCCGTAGGCGGGTAGTGCCAAAGTTACCAAGCTTGGTGAGCGGGTGGGCAATTGCAGTTTTTTTATTGTTGTTTACCTGTTATCAGAAAGACTACTGCCCATCTCCTGTCTCAGATTCCCTCTGTCGCCTCTTACGACACCCACTGGAAGTAGGGGGGGGGGGGGGGCAGTGGATATTCTTACCCACCACTACACGAGGGTAAAATTTAAGATATAATATTCTATAACATTATCAAAATTTACTTTCTTTACCTTTTCGATAGATAAAATGGAAAAATTGGAACTTGAATTTTGAAAAGCTTCTTTTACGTAAAGCAACCGAAACACAAAATACCTAGTTTATAATTTAAAATTAAAAATTTTGTACAGCCGACTTCAATATAAGCGACTTCAATATAGGTTATTTAAGAATAACTCAATAACCATTGGTCTGACCTTGATCAAATTCATATGGGACCACACGAGAACTATCAGCTTTCATATAAAAAAGAATCATCGAAATCGGTTCGCCCAGTACAAAGTTATGAGGTAACACACATAAAAAAAAAACATACACTCGAATTGAGTACCGTCTCCTTTTTGGAAGTCGGCAGAAAATAATTAAAAATTTTGTACAACCGACTTCAATATAAATTATTAAGAATAACTCAAAAACTATTAGTCAGACCTTGATCAAATTTATGTGGGACCACATATGAAACACACGCTTTCAAATAAAAAAAGAATCATCGAAACCGGTTAACACGGTAAAAAATTATGAGGTAACACACATAAAAAAACATCACAGTCTCAGTACTAGGTTCGGAACAGACTCAGAACAGCCCTATTTTACGATGAATCTTAGAAGCTTCAATGAAGTCCAACGGTACTACGGGAATATGCGATGGTTATAAACAAATCAGTCACTGATTGACTGTGTTTGTTTTCTGCCGACTTCCAAAAAGGAGACGGTACTCAATTCGACTGTATGTTTTTTTTATATGTGTTACCTCATAACTTTGTTCTGGGTGAAGCGATTTCGATGATTCTTTTTTTATATGAAAGCTGATAGTTCTCGTGTGGTCCCATATGAATTTGATCAAGGTCAGACAAGAGTTATTCTTAAATAACTTATATTTAAGTCGGCTGTACAAAATTTTTAATTTTTAATTATTGTTTCTTCGCGCGCTACCTTCTTCGATCGCGTAACCCACTCGACCAAGCGCTACCTAATCTTATGCTGAACTCATTTATCTAAATAAATGTGTTCAACTTTTTACTTTCGAGCATAATTTATTATCCTAAGACATTAAATTATGTTCGAAAGTAAATAAAAATAAATTTGCGATACATATTAATATATAATATTTGTGTATGCATGTAGATACTATATTAGGTAGCTATTTAGTTATTGGTAGGTATGTATTTGCGGAGTAATTCTTCTGTTAGTATTCTCTGGCTATGCGAGTGAGTTGTTGTTGTTACCCCTTGGTGCTTGGCACCCGGGGCGGACCGCCCCCACCCCTTCACGCTGCCACTGACTGCAAGACTTCAATACACAGTAAGTTCATTCTGCGTAGATCGTACCAAAGATAATAATTAAAAAGTTGAAGGTACTCCGGGTTAAGTATGACAACGGGACGTCAATCACTTCAGTCCCCCGTGACCATGGGTGCTGTAAAGCACCCGAAACGTCGGGTTTTAAATAGAAAAATAAGTAAACTAAATGCGATAGAATCCGTAAAAGTAGACTTGTTCAATATAATATGTACAAATTACTTACTTACTTACTTATCTTCACGCACAATCCCTGACGGGGTAGCCAGAGAGAACAGATCGCCAAGTGTCACGATCCTTACATACCTCTTTCGCTTCTTTCAGATTCTTTATCTTCTTCATACATGCACGTCTAGGTATCCGAGTACTCTTGACCCTCCCCTCTTCGAGCAGTTTGCTCACATGGTCTTCGAAAGTTAGTCTCGGTCTACCTCGACACCTTTTAATATTAACTTTCGCGCTATATATTTTCTTCACCATTCGGTCTTCACTCATTCGCTCAACGTGCCCAAACCATCGAAACACGCCCTTATCAATTTTTGTGATAAGGTCATCTTTCAAACCTGCCATATTGCGAATCTCTTCGTTTCGCTTTCGGTCGGCCATGGTAACGCCGCACATTTTACGAAGAGATCGCATCTCCACTGCATTCAACTTGCTTTTATGCTTCTTCTGGCACACCCAGGTTTCGCTGCCATATAACAAAGTCGGTACCAACACTGCGTTATGTATTGCAAGGCGTGCACTCTTCACTACGCCTTGCCTTTTGACTAACGCAGTCAGGGCACCATTGACTTTGTTCCCGGCAGCGACACGCCTGTCCACATCTAAATCGCATCTTCCATCCCGGCTAAAAGCACTCCCCAAGTATACAATTTCATTTACCTGTTCTAGACATTCCTGATTTACCCATATTTCACACTTCGTTCTCTCTTCGTCCCTTTCACATGATTCAAATGTACAAATTACATGTAAAAGATAATACAATCAATCACAGTTATCCACAACTTACCTAACCTACATGTGAGTAGACAAGATGAGACCGATACAGTTGAGCAATAACAATTTTGTTGGTGTTCGACTCAGCCATATTTATATGGCGAACATAAAAACACACACATATCAGGCAAAACAACCGTGTAGTGACGGTGTAAGAATATCCACTACCCCATACCGTCCCGTGGGTGTCGTAAGAGGCAAAGGAAATTGAACAGGAGATGGGCAGCGGCATCTTCTCAACAACTCAAAATTAAATAATTAAAAATTAAACATTTTGTACAGCCGACTTCAATATAAGCGACTTCAATATAGGTTATTTAGGAATAACTCAATAACCATAGGTCCGACCTTGATCAAATTCATATGGGACCACACGAGAACTATCAGCTTTCATATAAAAAAAGAATCATCGAAATCGGTTCACCCAGTACAAAGTTATGAGGTAACACACATAAAAAAAAGAACATACGCGTCGAATTGAGTACCGTCTCCTTTTTGGAAGTCGGCAGAAAAAAAACTACGATCGCCGACCCGCTAAGAGTGGCAACTATGACAGAAGCCTTTATTCAGCAGTGTACTATATTAGATTGTATTTTTTTATAGTATATGAATGACAAACGAGCACACAGTCCACCTGATGGTAAGTGGTTGCTGTGGCCCATAGACATCCACATCTATCCTCATATATGAATCAAAATGCAGATGCGTTGTCACCCGTGAGGACTAAGATGGAAAGCCTCTTTTCCAGTGAAAAAGGTCTCCGGTTCTCTACAGTCACCACACGAAACACAGCAGCGTTAAGCTGCTATTTTACGCTGGTATTCTGTGAGAGCGTGGTACATCCCCGATCGAGCCGGTCCATTCGTGCTACAACCATAATATAACTGCAGTATGACTATACTACGTAATGTATGCAGTATGCATATTAGCCAAAACATTTTCCCGCCATTTACTGCAATTCGAGTAATGAAGTTCTCATTCGATTCCATAGCTACATTAACAGGAATTTCCTGCATCGAACCTCGACTGCATAATTTGTATTCGTTCACTGACCATATAGATAGGTTAGGTATCACAGAACCTGTTCTCGGTTATTATCGCTTGGAGGTCAAGATCACGTGTATACGAGGAAATCACTATTAATTCAACTAACAAAACTGTTCATTAACGCCACTTTGGAAAGAAGTGAAATATTAATGTTTCTTTCTATAATATTAGTTATATTTTATAATTTTTGTTATTTTGTTATGTTAATTTTAAAATTTTGTAAAAGGATTAAAAAGAGAGTTAAAAACGTGTAAAAAATTAAAGAGCAACCACTGAGGCATCATTTTGTTTATTAATTTGTATATGTCACGGTCAAAACTCATAACCGGTGAAAACCACTTTTGACTGCAAAAATCAGGCAAAAATGGTTTTGACCCATGCCCTTAGTCAAAAACTGTTTTGACTGATTTTTAGTCAAAAGTCGTTTTAAGTTTTTACCAACGTTTATAGTCAAAAGTACTTTTGCCTCATTTAAACTTCAGACTATCGGTCAAAACTCGCAATATCAGTGACAGTAGGTGTGGCTGGGGTGGCCCAAGCCGCGTACATTATAATGATATACAATATAATATTGAAGAAATTGAACTTTTTAATTGCAGAAATTCAAAAAGTATAAGTCAAAAGAAGTTGTGACTAACATTGTTGGTCAAAACCATTTTTAACCGATGCAATTTCGACAAAATCATTTTTGCAGTTAAAACAGGATTTGACCAACGTCCTTAGTTAAAACTACTTTTGTATAGTGTTTTACAGTCTAAAGTGGTTTTGACCGGTTATGAGTTTTGACTCCACCAGAAATCGAAAAACTTTTATAATTAAAACTGTTTTAAAAACAAAATTTGATCAGTTTTTAAACCACGTTGATAAATTGTATAAATTAAACCCCCACATAGCTCTTACTATTTTAAAATATTGTCTTCTTGTACCTAGATTTACATACTTACTCCGCTCGAGTCCAGTCTGGAAATGTTCGGATATTTTACAAGATCTTGATAATAATCTTAAAATAGCTATAGAAAAAATTCTAAATTTAACTTTAAATACAACAGCCTGGACTCAAGCTACTTTACCTATACAATTTGGTGGCATTGGTGTGAGAAATCTTTCTAGCGTTGCATTGCCTGCTTTCCTTGCTTCCGTACATAGTGTCAGTGACTTATGTAATATAATTTTAAATAATAAAGTAGACCTATGCTTTGCTACGGAGGCGGGGCAGACATGGCAAACGCTCTGTCCTGGTGAAAATGTTCCACTGGAAGTTAACCAACAAAAACAGTGGGATATTCCGTTGGTACAGGGCGTGCAGAAGGATTTGTTTCATAATTTCCATAGTGACCAAGATAAGGCACGCCTTCTAGCTGTTTCGACTAAGGAATCTAGTCACTGGTTACACGCTTTACCATCAAGTAATCTCGGCACATTACTTGATGCGGAAAGCTTACGCATTGCCGTAGGAATCCGACTAGGAGCGGCGATTTGTCAACCCCATCAGTGTCCCTGTGGTAGCAGCGTCGACAAGTTTGGGCTCCACGGACTTTCATGTAAGAAAAGCGCTGGTAGATTTTCACGACACAGTTCTTTGAACGATGTCATCCGAAGGGCTCTTGTCTCTATAAATGTTCCCTCGGTTTTAGAGCCTTGTGGAATATTTAGAGACGATGGCAAGAGACCCGACGGTATGATATTGGTCCCTTGGGAGAGAGGTAAAGCCCTAGTGTGGGATGCTACTTGCGTAGACACTCTGGCGGTCTCTCATCTCAGGGGTACCTCGTCTAGAGCCGGGGCGGCATCAGAGGCAGCTGAGCTGAGTAAGTGGCGTAAATATGAGTCTCTGAGAGATGACTACATATTTGTGCCATTTGCTGTAGAGACTATCGGTCCGTGGGGTCTACGTGCGGTGAGGTTCCTAAAAGAACTCCATCCGCGGCTGGTCGTTGCTGCTGATGATAAGAGGGCTGGTTCTTTCCTCGCTCAAGGGCTAAGTATAGCCATTCAGCGGGGAAACGCAGCCAGCGTTCTTGGCAGGATACCGCGGGGAGTAGGACTATATGATATTTAAGTTTCTAGTTTTAGTTTTTTTTAATTATTATTATAGTTTTTAGTATTGTAGATAAAAATAAGTATTATGTAAATTTTAAAATATATTAAAACACACTTTCCAGTTATTGATATTTTGTATATAAAAAATTATTTCACCTCAGTCCCAAATAGTGACATGATTGTGGTGAGCAGAAAATTTTCAGTCCTCACTTCGACTTCGACTTCGAAAAAGGAGGAGGTTTTCAATTCGTCTATATATATATATATATATATATATATATATATATATATATATATATATATATATATATCTTCTTTATATATAAAAAGTACGTGTCACGTTGTTTGTCCGCGATGGACTCCTAAACTACTGAACTGATTTCAATGAAATTTTTGGTCAATGTGCAGTTTGGTCCAACTTAAAAGATAGGATAGCTTACATCTCAATTTATAGTCGCAATACAATATTATTTTATTGAAAATTATTTGTCTATTATTTGACAGTCACAATTATCTGTTAGCTCCAAACGATTCTGTCAGATGGCGATATCTGTTGACTGGATTGAGTAAATATTTAATACATGGCGCTATGTTAAAAATACAAACGTTTAATATAAGCTACAATTTAGTAGTATAACCACCATGTGTTGTTGTAAGTATTCAACAGATAGAAACAATTTCAAAAAAATTTTGCAAACTGTGTGCAGTTTGGTCCAACTTGAGAGATAGGATAGTTTTTATCCCGATAAGTGACCCTCAATTTTTTTATTGCTAATTTCAGGAGTTTTTTTGGGAAAGCAAATGGTCGTTCGGAAAGGGCAGAACAACGTCTGCCTGGACAGCTAATATATATATATATATATATGTTCGGGCATAACTTCTTTGGTTAAGAACCGATTTCAACCATAACGATTCTTTGTTTTTACTATTATAAACCAGTGTTTAACTATCGACTCCCACCTGATGGTAAGTGGTGATTCAGGCCTAAGATGGTAAAGCTTACTGAATTAGCTTAACAAATGCCTATTCACTTTTGTCTTGAAGACTCCCGTAACCGTACATTATAATCGATGGAAAGACAGATGCTCGCAGGTTCTTCTAGCACTCCTGTTTCTCTCAGCACTCTATTTAGCATTCCTGCGTTGTTCGCATTATGAAGGACAAAGCACAGTGTTTTGTTCGAACGTTAAAACTTTCTAAGCGTGACGAAATAGTCTTCGAAGTGTAACGAGTCGGTGATCGAACTGGTATCGAACCCACAATCTGAAAGTCACTGTCGTGATGATTGGATTTCACGCCACTGACCATTGACATTGGCCCGGAAAGCCGTTGGGAAATCGCCCGATAACTTGACTGTGTGACTCAGCCGCTCTTTACCTGTGGAACGTATTTTCATATACCACCTAAAGTTATTCTAACTTCTGATGGAATATGTAATTGAGATATAACTAACAACTTTATTTGATAACATTAAATCAGTTTATCTCTACATAGTGTAAAACAAAGTCACTTCCCGCCGCGCCGTCTGTACGCGCAACGTCTTTGAACTGCGCAACAAATTTTGATGCGGTTCTCATTAATAGACAGAATGATTCAAGAGGAAGGTTTATACGTATAATACATGCATATTATGTATTACGTAATTCTTCTGTCTTTCTTTTTTCATTTATTCAAAATATTAAAAAAAAGAACAAAATTATTTTTTTTAGCCCTACAGCAGAAACCACACACGGTTTAGTTGCTGTGGTCTATTAACTATAAACTATTTTCCTATACTAAATACTATTATAGATAATAATGGTAAATTTATATATTTATTAACTAATCACTAAGTATATTATTAATATGTAAATTTGAGATAAATCAGGTATAAACACATTAGATCAGGCAATTTACAGTAATTATGTTATCATTTAAGATACTATTAATATATTATACTAACTTATAATAATACAAATACACATATCATACCGACCATCTAGTTATTTAATTAGAAACTCTTTTAGTGTTCATTTAGCTAATTTTACTTTATAATATTTTACTTTATTTAAGACAGTGAGAGGAAGTTCGTTGAGTAAAGAGGGGAGCAGGTATTCCCACGTGCGCTTACCATAAATATTTTTGTAAGTTGTCAATTTACCACATAACTTGTTCACAATATCCCAAACTTTTTTTGGGTTTTTAAAATTAGCTATTATCTGACTTTTAATATGTCTGTTTTTTATGTAATTAATATATTTATTAGTTTTATTTCGATACTTATTATACAATATTCTATTTTGCAAGTTACTTTCATCCTGTTTCCATATAGCTAATAGCTTATTCTTAGTATTACACATTTTTATGGCTCTTTCATTTATCCATACACAATTCCTCCTTCTTCTTGTATGTACTTTATACTAATGCAGTATATTGACATTTTTTATGAATATAATTGTATTTTTTAGAAATAAAGTTCATTATATCATTAGGATTAACATATCTTAACCCCTGGCTCCAGTCTACATTACACAATTCATTTAGTAATTTGCGATGGTTTGTTTTAGTACAATATTTAATGTTCTCTTTTTGTAATGAAGCCTGGGCTATCACAAAACCGGTCATATAATGGTCAGCTATGGAGTTATTTATCACTGCTGTATGTATGGATGATGCAGTAGCACTGTGATTGTCAAGGCTTCGTATAAATATGTGATCAATACAGCTTTTGCTAATCAAGTTCCCTCTAGATTCAATCCGTGTGTACTGTCGAATTCCACAATCAAGGCCTACCTCACTCATGGTGTTGAGATATAAGTTAACATTTGACTCATTTAGTTTAATGTTTATGTTTATGTCCCCGATAATTACAAGATTACTTTTTGAAGGAAACTGCTTTATTACCTGTTTGATTTCCCCGATAAAAAATACTTGATTAGAGCTTGGAGGTCGGTATAACGCACAAATATACAATTTATAGTTATAGCTTGTTGACACTTCACCAACAATGGATTCAGAAAAGCATGTATTCACTGGAAGTCTATTAAATGAAACACTTTTATGCACATATAAGATGACTCCTCCACCTCTTTTGTTTTTGCGAAGTTGTGAATACATCTCATAATCTTCTAGTTGAAAAAGAGATGAGCACTCCGCTCTTATGTTTTTAACAGTGGTAGAGCCACGCGGCAGCTTTTGCTGTCGCACGGATGGGCCGGTTCGAACCGGGGTGGCACCACGACCTCACAGGAAACCAGCGTGAAGTAGAGATTTACCTCTGCGTTTCGCTTGATGAGTGCAGGTGGCCGGGGGCCCTTTTTGCTGGAAATGAGGCATTCCATCTTAGTCCTCACGGGTGACAACGCATCTACATTTTGATTTGTAATAGAGGATAGATGTAGATGTCTATGGGCCGCAGAAGCCACTTACCATCAGGTGGACTGTGTGCTCGTTTGTCACCCTTTTCCTATATAAAAAAAAAATTATGTATTCAAGTTGGTCAAAGTTTTTTAGCATGGATCTTATATTTACATGAAGCGTAGATAAATAGTTACATTCTATGGAAGTCTTTTCTGTAAATGCATTCCAGTTGTTATATGTATATTCATTTATGTGTGGAGTGAAATCTTCCATGCAACACTACAATAATAACTTGACAGTTGACAGTTAAATATGATTTCATTTTGTGTTAAATAATTTCACCAATCTTTCTACATCATTGCTAGATCGAATGTGGTGTATTTTATCTGTTTCATGTTTTCTTGCCAATATCACACCATTCTTACACCACACGAACTTGCAGAGATTATTTCTTTTTAGTTCTGTTTTTGATTTCCACAGCAAATAAGCAGTTGCAGGTGTCAGGGATTCCCTGAAGTAAATCTTGCTTCCTTGCGAAAGTCCTCTGTCTCGGCAGCTGATATCTAGATTTTTTGAAGATTCCAACCACATCTCTTTGCACTCTTCTCTCAACAATAAAATTACTACTGACTGCGAGTTATTGCTGTTGATCTAGCGAACTGTTTTTTTTTCTGAAGGCTTTAATTATATCTTGTGGGTTTTGGTTTATTTTTATAGCAATTCTTTTTGTTAAATCTAATAGATTCTCCGCTTCCTCTTCAGCAATACCACATATCTCGATGTTATTAATAATGAGGTTTTGTTGTAACGAGTTAATTTTTTGTTCAATGGCGTCATTTTTTAGTGACACGTCTTTTATTTGGTTGTCAGTTAATTTCAAGTTTATTTCGTATTCTTTAATTTTCTCTTGATATTCATCCATTTTTTCGGAGAAAAATTGTAAGGTAGTTTGAAGTTCTTGTTGCATAATTTCTCGTAATTCTCTCCTTATGTCGCTGATTATTTTTCTCGTTAGGGTGTTGTATTGCAGTTCTGAGCTGGAACCTGTCTTCTTCCGCGTCAGGAATAATACATGAAATTCTTTTCGGTTTCGCTGTACCCGTGCACGAACGGCATTTCCAATCAGCAGAGTCGGTACTATTTAAGACGTTAAGTTGCTCTTCTGAGATTGCAGCACATTCCCCATGTGTCCACTTGCTGCATTTGCCACACTGGATCCCTGGGGACTTTTTGGTAACAATATTGTTGCATTGAGCACACTTAACCATTGTAGGTATTTGCAAATCAATTGATCGACGTTACGTAATGCCGGTGACGCGGCGCGCGTACGACTGTGTGTGTGTGTGTGTGTGTGTGTGTGTGTTCTGGCAGTGTTTTCGAGGTCCAGAAATCATCCGTGCGAAGCCGAGGTGGATCGCCAATATTAGACTAAACATTGTTAGTAATGCCAATTAGTGTTCCTACTATTCCTTATTTAAAATAAAAATAAAACTGTTAAGTGCTAAACGCCTTCATGCTTCCAACGGCTGATAATAAACTTTAATTTATTTCCGAAAGGGTTTAAGGGCTCAAGATATTTTTAACGTGGCAGAGCCATACTGCAGCTATATTAGTAGTATAGTTGTAGTACGAATGGGTCGGCTCTACCGGGGATAAACCACACTCTCACAGAATACCAGCGTCAAATAGCAGCTTAACACTGCTGTGTTTCGTATGGTGAGTGTAGAGAACCGGAGACCCTTTTTACTGGAAACGAGGCATTCCATCTCAGTAGTCACGGGTGACAACGCATCTGCATTTTGATTCGTAATGGAGGATAGATGTAGATGTCTATAGGCCACAGCATCCACTTAACATCAGGTGTGTGTGCTCGCTTTTCACCCTTATCTTATAAAAACAGTCCGCCATATTGCCCCAATGTGTTTAGTTTTTTTATATTTTTTTAACTTTTATGTTTCCTTCTCGGGGCTCAGTTACATTCAGATTCGAAAATAATTTCAGTGTATTTCATAGTATGGAATTCGGGATCACCGAATCGGTATACAAACGTAGACATTTCCGTATATTACGGAGATCATCAATAATAATGTCCTGCACACCGAATTTCAGTCATTGCAACCAGTCTTAACGGAGACTAGGACTAGAGTGTGTCAAGCACAGGTCCATTCTATATTACATTAGTCTCCTAGTCCAATGCGATGGTGATTCCATACGACCGAGAGATCAGGGTCAATGGCTTCACGTGCTTTCTAAGGCACGGTGGTGAAACACCGCCAACTTCCTGACTCTGTACCGCGTCTGAGAATTTCTAGACAGAAATCGGGTTTCGAACCCGGCATCTCACGATTAGCAGTCGTGCTGACGACCACTAAATCAACGAGACAGTGTCTGGAGGTGATCATCAATTGCGTAGGTTGAGACACGCCGCAGCTATATTATGACATAGGCATGAATAGGTCGACTCGACCAGGGAAGGACGACGCTGTCACAGAATACCAGCGTAAAATAGCAGGTTTTATTTATAGGATAAGGGTGACAAACGAGCACACAGTCCACCTGATGGTAAGTGGTTGCTGCGGCCCATAGACATCTACATCTATCCTCTATTACAAATCAAAATGTAGATGCGTTGTTATCCGTGAGGACTAAGATGGAATGCCTCATTTCCAGTAAAAAGGGCCTCCGCCCACCTGCACTCACCAAGCGAAACGCAGAGGTGAACCTCTACTTCACGCTGGTTTTCTGTGAGGTCGTGGTACCACCCCGGTTCGAGCCGGCCCATCCGTGCAACAGCAAAAGCTGCCGCGTGGCTCTACCACTGTTAATGCTGCTGTGTTTGGTATGGTGAGTGTAGAGAGCCGGAGACTCTATTCACTGGTAACGAAACCTTCCAATTTAGTCAACTTATATACGTCAACGGGTCACAGGTTCAAATCTTACGTGTGATCCGGTATTCATAGTTCACTAGTAATGTTAATGGTATAAAAATTGCAAAATAGGGACAACTTTTTCGCCGAAATCACGAAAGATATTTCTTGTTCAATTTAAATTCAGCCGCTGCCGTGAGAGGCTTGGAATTTAATAAATCTTTAGAAGTAATGTGCACAAGAAAAAATGCTCGGAGACGCAGTTTGTTTATAATTTTTTACTTGGTGGCCCGGCGGACGTTTTTCTGCCCTTTCTGGTTGATGGCGCGATGCGTTTCATTTTCACACACATACTTTTCTCTAGACTTATTATGCGTATAGCTAAAGCCTTTTTATGGCTAATAGAACCATCCCTTATTTTTTTAATCTTCCGTTAGCGATTAAAAAGTTGCCTATATGTTATACACGGCCATTTACTCTCTACATCACTATCTACTATTTTATAACAGTGGTAGAGCCACGCGGCAGCTTTTGCCGTCGCACGGATGGGCCGGCTCGAACCGGGGTGGTACCACGACCTCACAGAAAACCAGCGTGAAGTAGAGGTTCACCTCTGCGTTTCGCTTGGTGAGTGCAGGTGGCCGGAGGCCCTTTTTACTGGAAATGAGGCATTCTATCCTAGTCCTCACGGGTGACAACGCATCTACATTTTGATTTGTAATAGAAGATAGATGTAGATGTCTATGGGCTACAGCATGCACTTACCATCAGGTGGACTGTGTGCTCGTTTGTCACCCTTATCCTATAAAAAAAAAAAACATACAAAATTTCATGAAAATCCGTCTTAAGTAATTTTTGCGTGAATCGGGAACATACAATTTTTCTACTGGTATATGTTTAGATTAGAAAGGCTAATAAATTAGTATACAGTCCATCTGACAGTATAGGTGCTATGGCCCATAGACATTTACATCTTCGAGTTTTTTTAATAGAATATGGACCTAATGGTAAGTGGATGCTGTGGCCCTTAGACATCTACATCTACCCTCGATTATGAATCGAAATACTGAGGAGTAATAGGGAACGCCTCATTACCAGTAAAAAGGGTTTCTTTCTCTCTACACTCACCATACGAAACACGTCAAGAAACCACTATTCACTCACGCACAATTGGCACCCTAAACGGTTTTACCCGGCCACCCTCCGTCCGGGTATGACGCATCTCGCTAGGGACAAGGGGGTTAAATTGTTTTCATTTTTATATATTCCTTTAAATATTTTCTAGGTGGTAAGAGTTCGTCTGGGTAAGTAACACCGTCTTCTTACCTGTTTCTGCCACCATTGTATGCACTGCTGTGATCCGTTCTGCGGGGTATAGTGAGCCAGCATAATGACATGCTGCACGGCTAGCATGGGCTGGGGACAAAACATTTATCCCCCTATTACATCCACTGACAAGCGATAAAATTATCTTGTCCCTATGCCATAGCACAGCACCGGGGAGAATTATATCCCCCTTTGAAACAACGAGTAGACAGACACAGAAAGATAAAAAATTATGTTTTTTTGACATTTGAAAGGGGCACATGTATAGCAGCTTAACGGAAAAGAGGCATTCCATCTTAGTCCTCCCGGGTGATAACGCATCTGCATTTTGATTCGCAAACGAGGATAGATGTAGATGTCTATGGGCCACAGCTACCACTTACCATCAGGTGGACTGTGTGCTCGTTTGTCACCCTATCCTATAAAAAAACACATTTATCGTAGTTCAATGGACATGGGTTCAAGTTTATATTCATACAAGAACTCTATCTAAGTCTATTCCCATTTTATCTACTGTGGATGTTATGTCCACCGGTGTGCCCATGCTCGATGAGTAGATAAAACTAAGCGAGGGAAGATTTTCTCCTTTTCCCTGGGCTTAAATTGTCTCCTGCCCTGCTAGCCCTGCAGTGAGGCATTCCATCTTATTACTCGGAGATGACAGCGCAATGACGTCGCCCCTGATGGTATTGTACTCCTCCATAGCTCGGTTTCGCTACATAAAATCGTTCTTATACTTTTAGCTAGACATCGAATCCATATTATTATTAACGTTACAATAACTATAGACATTGAAATATAAGACTAGTTTATTTATTCACTTTATATTACACTAGCTGTGCCCCGCGGTTTCGCCCGCGTCATCACGTATCCGAGGTGCGCGACATGACCTAGTTCAAGCATTTTATAACGGCTAGGGTTTAAGCGTCGTTCGCGCGCCCAGCCAAGTATTGAATTATTTTAATTTTACATTATCTCTTAAACTATGCGTCCAAATAACATAGTATAAAGAACAAAGTTTATCTTCATAAAATTGTCTTGATGATGAAGTAACTTTCGTTCGTAAGGATAAATAGGCCATGCCTAATAATAACGCTCATAAATCACTTTTAAATTTTCAATATTTTTTTGTCACAAAATACCAAATTATGACTTATGTATAAGAAATAGACATATGGTATCGCGGACTTTTTTTTAGACGGAGTAAAGGTCTATATTTTTCTAGAACATTGTATTTACGTATGCCTAACGATAACACCAGCGTACGCGGATTAATCATTTCGGGAGTGCTTTTTCTTCTGACTTGCTTAACAAATATCCATATTTAAGGCTAGCTGAGTGATGTAGCTTAATGCTAGATAGCCTATACTATTCCACATGAATCTGGCTATAATATACAAAAAGAATTTTTTAAATCGGACTGGTAGTTCCAGAGATTAGCGCGTTTAAACAAACAATAAAACTCTTCCGCTTTATTATATTAGTATAGATTAGTATAGATTACAAAAATGTGCGTCGCGTCGGTGTCTTCTCGCATAATAGAAATGTAAGCAATAGATTGAGGTATATAATATTAAATAAGATACTATATTATAACCTATTCTAAGGACGACCGTATTGATTTTTGTTATTGAACTCAACGCCGTTTAAAAGTTATTAATGAAAGTCGATCAGATACTGTTTTTTTTTAAATTTCGTCACTATTTTAATTTTTTTCATGAAAATTAAATGAAACGCTCATGAGGCTCATTTGGGGTTGCCAAATTATTATTTTATATTTTAAAATTAATCAGTTATTTCATATATTGTCGATTGGGCTGTATATTATTCATTTCGAAGTGCTTTTTTTGTGTAATTATATAGGTGGCCATTTTGAATTTCTGGTTGGTAACTCAACATTCTGAACCAGACAATTCTGGGCTACGTCTAAATAGATAGATAATTCTTTATTGCACACATCAAAACATATAATAAATGGGGAACTACAAAATATTAAAATGTACAATGGGCGGTCTTATCGCAACAAAAACTATTTCTTCCAGATAACATTTACGCCTACGCGCATCTGTAGCCTTTGTTTGAATTTGGTTGTCATACAGTCCACCTGTTGACTGCAAGCTCGCTTATCACTTTTTTATAGAATAAGGGTGACAAGCGAGCGCACAGTCCACCTGATGGTAAGTAGATACAGTTGACTATAGATATCTTTCGCTCAGAGCGTACCTCCATAACAAATCAGAACACTCATCTTTACGCAAACACATAACGGAAACAGATAAAAAACTTACACCACTTAACTTACAGAACAGAGACACGCAAACGAATGAACACATTATAGGAACACAACAAAAGATTGCAGCATGGTCTGAAAAAGCCCTACATGGAAGACATCGAGCCTATCTGAGCCAGCCGCACGTCGATAAAATTAAGTCGAACGAATAGCTCAAACGAGGTGAACCGTTTCCCGAGACCGAGGGTTTTATGCTTGCTATACAGGATTAAATAGTACCAACTCGTAATTACATAAAATGCATCATAAAAGACTCCAATCAGACAACTGACATGTGCAGACATTGCAACAATTCCTCTGAAACTATACAACATATTACAGGAGCATGTAAATCACTTACACAAACCGATTATAAAATAATTTACAATATGCAATATTATAAAGATTTATGCAATTTTGTTTCCTTTACTAAATGTCATGTTATCAATGTTGTATTTCAAATAAAAAAAGTTCAAATTTAATTTACAAAATTAACTTTTGATTATAAAGAGTGTTTCAGTAAATAAACTATTTTATATCTAAGTAAATGTCAATTTTTTTTGTATTTTAGTTGAGTTTCGTCATATAATATATAATAAAAAATAATAATAATTAGTTTATATTGATCAATCGAATTTGGCTACACACATAAAATAGATAAAACATACATAAACACTCACGCCTGTCACCCAGAGGGGTAGGCAGAGACTATGGACTTCCATTTGGCACGATCCTGACAGACCTCTCTCGCTTCCTCCACATCCATATACCTACGCATACACGCTCGTCGGTTAAAGATACTCTTGATTTGGCCCATTTTCAATATATCGCCAATTTGGTCGATAAACTTTCGCCTAGGGCGACCCTTCCCGACTCTGCCGTTCACATCTGCAACATAAATTTTCTTTGTCACTCTTTCCTCATTCATTCTTTCTACATGACCAAACCACCGAAGCATTCCTTTCTTAATCCTGGTCACAACATCATCTTGCAAACCACACTCTTCTCTTATTAAACAATTTCTCACTCTGTCATTCAGATTCATCCCTAACATACTCCTTAATGACCGCATTTCTACAGCATTTATTCTACTCTCGTGCTTCTTCTGCCACACCCAACTTTCACTACCATACATTAAAGTAGGCACTAACACAGCATTGTGAATTGCCATACGTGCCTTTTTGGACACATTCTGACTTTTCACAATAGAGTGTAGAGCCCCATTCACTCTATTTCCTGCATTCACTCGTCGTTCTATATCCTTATCATATCTACCATCCCTGCTAAACACACATCCCAAATACACAAACTCATCTACTTGCTCTACCAACTCCCCTTCTATTCTTATTTCACATATCGTTTTACTTTCTTCTCTTTCAAAAACCATAACTTTCGTCTTACTTGCGTTCACTTTCATTCCCTTTTCTTTTAATGTCCTGTTCATTAATGTAACCATCATTTGCAACTCGGCTGCCGACGACGCAAGTATGACTTGATCATCGGCGTACAAAAGGCATTTGACGGTTAACTCACCCATTCTTAACCCGCATTCTTCTACTTTCAAATTTTCCAAACAACTGTCCATAAATAGGTTGAACAGCCACGGGGAAGCCACACAGCCCTGTCTGACACCTTTATGGATGCCAAAGCAGTCCGAGTAGGCCCCGTTGATCCTGACACAGGCACTAGAGTCCCTATAAAGAGACTTCAATGCCTGTATCAAGCCAGCGCTCAACCCAAATGAGTTCAGTGTTTGCCATAACACATCCCTATCCACTCTGTCATAAGCCTTCTCCAAGTCTATGAACGCACAAAAAACTTTTTGGTTTTTGGCCAAAAACTTCTCCGCGATCATGCGCATGGAAAAGACCTGATCCGTACATCCCATTCCCTTTCTAAATCCCGCTTGCACATCCCAAATGTTTCCATCAGTTTCTTTCATAATTCTTTCAATTAGTATACAGTTTCCCCACAATGCTAAGAAGGCTGATACCACGGTAGTTTTCACAGTCCTGCTGTGATCCTTTTCCTTTATATATTGGGACTATCACGGCTTTGCACCAGTCTCCCGGTACCCGCTTAAGTTCCCAACATAAATTAAACATGGTGTACAGCAGGTCTGCTACCACTCCTTCTCCAGCCCTTAGCATTTCGAGAGATACTCTATCATAACCGGCTGCTTTATCTGCTTTCATACTTTTCATTGCTTTCATTATTTCATCTATACTTACATCTCTATCTATTTCGTCTTCTTTCGGAATTTCTATTTCATTTAATTCAAACGTCTCATCACTCATAAACACGCTTTCAAAGTATTCCTTCCATCTCCTTAAACTCAAAACTTCGTCATTCAGAATACAGCCATTCTGGTCTCGTATAGCATTAATTCTAGGCTGTTTTGAATGTCCCCTGGTAGTTCTTACGAGTTTCCAGAACATTTTAATGTTTGCCTGGAAGTTATCCGATATTCTTCTATCATTCTTATCCGTTCTTTCTTGCTTTTTCCTTTCAACTACTTCTCTTTCTCTCTTATTTAGGTGTCTAAAGACTGCCTTTTTCCTTTCAATATCACCATTCATACTGCTAGAATTACTAGCCTTGGTTGCTAGTAAATCTAGCCATGCTTTCTTCTTTGCTTCAACTTCCATCCGTACCTCATCATCCCACCATAACGTGTTATTTTTCCTTTCATTATTTCTCTTACTTACACCACATACTTCGGTAGCTGCATCCACTAAACCTTTCTTGATATTATACCACACAGTCACCAAGTCTAAATCATTCATACACAATTCAGCCACACCACTTATATTTTTTCTCAATCTACATTTGAACTTCTCTTTCACACCTTCATCTTGTAACCTCTCTGTTCTTATACGCTGTAACGCAGTGGTAGACACAGATGTCCGATGCCTCAAACGTCTGAAAAGACCATTAATTCGGCATAAGACCAAGTAATGATCCGTCCCTACGTTAGAGCCCCGGTAAACCCTTGTATCTACCACCGCGCTCCTCATTCTTTCGTCAACAATTATGAAATCTATCATACTTCTATCATCACCTCTGTGATGATAGAAGTGTGTGAATCTTCTTATGACGAATGAAAGTGTTCGTCACAAAAAGACTCTTTTCCACGCATACGGCGAGAAGGCTTTCACCATTCTCATTTATAATTTCATCACCAAACGTTTTTTTTTTTTTTTTTTTTTTTTTATAGGATAAGGGTGACAAACGAGCACACAGTCCACCTGATAGTAAGTGGTTGCTGCGGCCCATAGACATCTGCATCTATCGTCGTTTGCGAATCAAAATGCAGATGCGTTGTCACCCGTAAGGACAAAGATGGAATTTTTTTTTTATAGGATAAGGGTGACAAACGAGCACACAGTCCACCTGATGGTAAGTGGTTACTGCGGCCCATAGATATCTACATCTATCCTCTATTACAAATCAAAATGTAATTGCGTTGTCAGCCGTGAGGACTAAGATGGCATGCCTCATTTCCAGTAAAAAGGGCCTCCGGCCACCTGCACTCACCAAGCGAAACGCAGAGGTAAACCTCTACTTCACGCTGGTATTCTGTGAGGTCGTGGTACCACCCCGGTTCGAGCCGGCCCATCCGTGCGACAGTAAAAACTGCCGCGTGGCTCTACCACTGTTAACGTTCCCAATATCCTTTCATAACCAAGCCTCCTTACCCTAACCCTTCCATTAAAATCGCCTAATATCACAATATTTTCATTAACCTTGCATTTCATTAGCACCATCCTTACCAACTCCCAAATAAAATAAAATAGAGACATAATTTATTATATTAACTATTAATAATATTGGGATACCCATTTCCGGGTGAAGGCCTCCTCCATCCTTTTCCATGAGGTTCTGTCTGCCGCTAACCTGGTCCACGTTGCTCCTGCCACCTCTACAATGTCGTCGCACCAGCGCGCCCGCGGCCGGCCGCGCGAGCGCGTCGCATCGCGCGGGTACCAATGAAGCACCCGTTCAGTCCATCTCCCATCATTGACTCTTGCCACATGTCCCGCCCATCGCCATTTTAGTTGGCACGCCAATTTGGCCGCGTCTAAGATGTTTGTTCTTTTTCGTATATTGGTGTTGCTATGTCGGTGTCTTATGCTGAGATCTATAGACCGTACTTTGACTTTGCTCAGGCTTTACTTTCGAGCTAAGACAATGTCGGTATTTATAGAGCTAACTTTGAAGTCGTGCTGAGTGCGCGCTTAGCAAAGCCTAAGTCAACGATATCGACGACTTACGTAAAACTCAGGATATTATTCAAGACCACCGTATTAATTTTAAATTGTTGTTTTTATGTTACTCTAATTAATTATAACAATAAATAGACAGCTTTAGGCCGTCTTCTAGTTTTAAATAGCATTAATCCATTTCCTATTTACGTAATTTCAATCTTATTTAGAATTTCTTAAAAGATTTTTTTTCTGACTTTGCACTCATCTCATCCGTTCCAGTTCTCATAGGACCGTTTTCTATTTCATGTAATAATAAATCATTTATGAAATTCAATTAAGACTTTTTTTTCGATTTTAAATATATATATTTTTTAATTTTATACAGTAATATTGATTTTAAGTATGTATATTTTTTAATTTTATACAGTAAAGTCAAAAACATAATGCGTGGGATGAAGCATTCATTAATATTTGAACTGTCTGGGCCTTAGCAAAAGCTTAGCTTAATCTTAGCCCGATACAACTATACATTCAGAATCAAAGATTATGCTGAGCATATACTCAGCTAAGTTTATCGTAAGCTAAGTCTGAGCAAAGTCAAAGTACGATCTATAAATCTCAGCCTTAGTTTTATGTTACGCATGCTGCGTTCCGTTGCTCGTTGGAAAACTTGTAGTTTAGATATTATTTTCTTTGTGAGAGCCCAATTTTGAAATCCGTATAATAAAGTGGGGAGTACAGTAGTCTAGAATCCATCGCTTTCTTTTTTAATTTAATTGGTAGTTTTGCCTTGAAAATATGTTTTAATAATCAATATTTGCTACATGCCAATTTAATTCTTCTATTTACTTCCGTAATTGTTAAGTTGTAAAAGGAAACATTTTGCCCAAGATAAATGTATTCGTTTACATATCTGATTTGTTGGTTTTGAATCTGAACAGGCATTTTTGTGCTATTTGTCAATATACAAGTTTTATCTGGGTTCATTTGTAGGCCACATTTTCTGCTTTCTATGTCTAAAGACTGAACCATATATATAACATCTTCGTGGTTTTCGGTCAATATGATAATGTCATCTGCAAAATGTAGATGACTCAAAATTTCTCCGTTAATGTTAATGCCTCGTCTGTCCCAGTCAAGTTTTGAGAAAATGTACCCTAATACACAAGTAAATAGATTAGGTGAGATCGGGTCCCCCTGTCTCACCCCTCTTTCAGTTTTAAATGGCTGTCCTGGTCTCTCCATTTTTATTGTTACTGTAATTCGACTATAAATTTCTTTCAGTACTTTTATATATTGGTTATGTATACCATGAGATTCCAATGCCAACCAAAGTGAGTCATGGTAAATAGAGTCGAAGGCTTTTGAGTAATAAATAAATGCGATGTACAGAGTTTTGTTATATTCTTCATATCTTTCCATTATCTGAGTCAAAACAAAGATGTGATCCATTGTAGAGAATTTTGGACGGAAACCAGCTTGTTCTCTCGGCTGCATATAGTCGTCTAGTTAGGGTTAGGGCTTGTGAAAACTTTATAAATTGTTTGCAGTAGGGATATAGGTCTGTAGCTGTTAATATTTAATTGATCACCTTTCTTGTGTAACAAAATTATAGTTGAGTTTGTCCATTCTTCTGGTATTTAACAGTGGTAGAGCCACGCGGCAGCGTTTGCTGTCGCACAGATGGACCGGCTCGAACCGGGGTGGTACCACGACCTCACAGATTACCAGCGTGAAGTAGAGATTTACCTCTGCGTTTCGCTTGGTGAGTGCAGGTGGCCGGAGGCCATTTTAACTGGAAATGAGGCATTCCATCTTAGTCCTCACGGGTGACAACGCATTTGCATTTTGAATTGTAATAGAGGATAGATGTAGATGTCTATGGGCCGCAGCAACCACTTACCATCAGGTGGACTGTGTGCTCGTTTGTCACCCAAATTCTATAAAAAAATAATTATAGATAATAATCATTCTCTTTCATGTAAAACAGAATGGAATGCCTCTTTTCCAGTAAAAAAGGTCTCCGGTTCTCTATACTCACTATACGAAACGTAAAAGCGTTAAGCTGCTATTTTACGCTGGTATTCTGTGAGAGCGTGGTCCTTCCCCGGTCGAACTGACCTATTCATGCTACAACTATACTATTAATATAGCTGCAGCATGGCTCTACCACGTAAAATATAATACATACATCTGTATTCTAAAATGTATCTGAGAGTGACGGTCACGTGTGACCAGGTGCTTTTTTCCCATTCCAAAACTGCCCGACGTGCCTAAAGAAGCTTTCACTTCAAAAAACTGCCGTTGCCAACTCGCTTGCCAATCGTGGCGATTATGGCGAATATTCCTATGAGGTGATCTATGGGGGTGGCCTATGTTCAGCAGTGGACTTTGACAGGCAGTTAAGAACGAATGATCACTTAATACAAGTAGTAACTTATATAAGATACGCCCTTCTCTAGTCGTAGTTGAATGAACTACGCAATACATCATTGGTCAGTGGTTCTCAAGTTTTATTTAAAACAAGCGATGCGCTCCGGCTTTGCACGGTTGATTTCTGGATCTCGACAATAGTGCCACCTACGGGGTCCAAAAGTGAATATAAACCATCCAGGGACCCACTCCAACACACACAAAAAATTTCATCAACAAATTATTCAAATTCTGCAGTATTCTGCCTATTGAAGAAAAGCTAAAACTTACTTTACTTGTTGAATAGAATACCTATGTATAAACAGCAGCTTAGAAGTATATATAACCCTAAATTAATTATAGCTAAAGC
This sequence comes from Parnassius glacialis, assembly GCA_033319125.1. Lineage (NCBI taxonomy): Eukaryota > Metazoa > Arthropoda > Insecta > Lepidoptera > Papilionidae > Parnassius > Parnassius glacialis. Next base: position 12,612,572 of record JAVANC010000015.1, on the reverse strand, counting down.
ACAAAATATGTATGGAGATCATCAAAATAAGATTATTATTCCTAAATTAATTAATAAACTACCTAAAACCTTAAAGGAAGATATTAATCCTAAAAATATTAAACACAAATTAAAAACTTACTTTATGAATCAACTTATATAATAACTAACATAATATAACTGAAAACCTATACTATATACATACTATTTGTACTATAATTACTATATTTTTATTTCAAAAATATAAAATAATATTTCTTCTGAACAATTTGTATACTACTCTAATCAAACCTTCACGATAACTCATCCTCATGTTATTATTATAGAAGCGAGCGAACTACCTTCTTACTCTAAATTATATTAAAAAGTTAGCCCTCGAAAGATGGCGAACTGCAGTGTGCAGAAAAATCTTATACACGTTTATGTTGCACTGTACTTATGAGCTGTGTATAATATGTATTTTTGTTGTTGTAAAAAATAAAAATAAAATAAATAAGTCTAAATTTACCACGTGCTTCTCGGTAAAGAAAAAGATCGTGAGGAAACCTGCATGTTGAATAGTAAAATATTTCGAAGACGTTAAATCGCCAACTGGCATTGGAGCAACCCGGGCAGACTAACTGCTCCATAACCCTCTTATAAATAAGATGAGGCCTGTGTCCAAGACGTCTGGTAATGCGATTGACAATCTGCATGCTAAACGTAACGATAAGGGGAAATCATCTCCCAAAATGTAGCCTGAGAAGTGCGAGCTATGCCTAAGAGCCTCGCGTTTAAGTAATATAAAAGTCTAACACACTCATTACAGCCTAACAAAATTCCGCAGCTGAACAAAGGTTTTTTTTTATAGGATAAGGGTGACAAACGAGCACACAGTCCACCTGATGGTAAGTGGTTGCTGCGGCCCATAGACATCTACATCTATCCTCTATTACAAATCAAAATGCAGATGCGCCGCCACCCGTGAGGACCAAGATGGAATGCCTCATTTCCAGTAAAAAGGGCCTCCGGCCCAACTCAAGCGAAACGCAGAGGTAAACCTCTACTTCACGCTGGTTTTCTGTGAGGTCGTGGTACCACCCCGGTTCGAGCCGGCCCATCCGTGCGACAGCAAAAGCTGCCGCGTGGCTGCACCACTGTTAAAATATATAATTATATTGCCTCATAGAGAGGATTTTGCACGGCCACGCTGGACAAGCGTGGCCGTGCAAAGGGTGCAAGGGTTGGCAACGGCAGTTTTTTTTTAAATTACTTTCAAGAAGATAATGCTGCCCATATCCTGGTTCAGTTTCCCTCTGTCGTCTCTTACGACACAATTTTGATAGGGGATAATGAATCTTACACCGTCACTAAATGATTTTTAATTATATAGTGATATTGAGATTATTTAGAGTGAGATTATTTACGTGGTAGAGCCATGCTGCAGCTATATTAATTGTATAGTTGCAGCACGAATAGGTCGGCTCGACCGGCGCAGGACCACGCTCTCACAGAATACCAGCGTAAAATAGCAGCTTAACGCTGCTGTGTTTCGTATGGTGAGTGTAGAGAACCGGAGACCCTTTTTACTGGAAATGAGGCATTCCATCTTAGTCCTCACGGGTGACATCGCATCTGCATTTTGACTCGCAAATGAGGATAAATGTAGATGTCCATGGGCCACAGCAACCATTTTCCATCAGGTGGACTGTGTGCTCTTTTGTTACCAAATCCAATATTTTTTTTCTATGAAGATGCTGCTGCCCATCTCCTGTTTAATTTTTTTTGTAGCCCCTCGCCCCACAGACGTGATGAAATGGGTCAGTGAATTATATCACGCCGCCACACCACTGTGGCTTATATACACGGCGTAAAATCAAAGTAAAATTATCAATAAGTTTGAGAACCTCTGCGTCACTTCGTCCATCATTTAATTCAATATTGTTGCGCAGTGTTTTGCACTCAATAGGCATTAATTAAACATGGGATTGATGCGTTCATTGCATATTGCTGCGTTCCATAAGTATATAAACATTGAGTCTGATTGTATATGGCTTTATATGGACAGTACAACCTTGACAAGGATCTGGATGTACCGAGTACCGACCGTTTCCTGTATAATTAGTAAGACAGCGATACGTCGTCCGCCTTTTAATATTGTAGATAATACGTGTTACGTAAATTCAAATAATAGCCATATGTCGCTGGTTTGATCCGACTCGTAGGACCACCGTTCAATATGTACAATTAAAATAAAATAATATGTTACAGTTACAGCCTATTAACGTCTACTGCTGAACACAGGCCTCCCCCATAGATTGCCTTGTAGGAAGTATTTGCCATAGTTGTAAAGTTATTGTTAATTTAATAATTTCACCTCTCAGTGTGTCGTGTGCTCCTGGTAGATTATCTTCTATACATCCATCCATTACAGCCTATTAAAGTGTACTGCTGAACACAGGCCTCCCCCATAGATTGCCTCGTAGGAAGTATTTGCTATAGTTGTAATGTTATTGTTAATTTAATAATTTCACCTCTCAGTGTGTCGTGTGCTCCTGGTAGATTATTTTCTATACATCCATCCATTACAGCCTATTAAAGTCTACTGCTGAACACAGGCCTCCCACATAGATTGCCTCGTAGGAAGTATTTGCCATAGTTGTAATGTTATTGTTAATTTAATAATTTCACCTCTCAGTGTGTCGTGTGCTCCTGGTAGATTATTTTCTATACATCCATCCATTACAGCCTATTAAAGTGTACTGCTGAACACAGGCCTCCCACATAGATTGCCTCGTAGGAAGTATTTGCCATAGTTGTAATGTTATTGTTAATTTAATAATTTCACCTCTCAGTGTGTCGTGTGCTCCTGGTAGATTATTTTCTATACATCCATCCATTACAGCCTATTAAAGTCTACTGCTGAACACAGGCCTCCCACATAGATTGCCTCGTAGGAAGTATTTGCCATAGTTGTAATGTTATTGTTAATTTAATAATTTCACCTCTCAGTGTGTCGTGTGCTCCTGGTAGATTATTTTCTATACATCCATCCATTACAGCCTATTAAAGTCTACTGCTGAACACAGGCCTCCCCCATAGATTGCCTCGTAGGAAGTATTTGCCATAGTTGTAATGTTATTGTTAATTTAATAATTTCACCTCTCAGTGTGTCGTGTGCTTCTGGTAGATTATTTTCTATACATCCATCCATTACAGCTTATTAAAGTCTACTGCTGAACACAGGCCTCCCCCATAGATTGCCTCGTAGGAAGTATTTGCCATAGTTGTAATGTTATTGTTAATTTAATAATTTCACCTCTCAGTGTGTCGTGTGCTCCTGGTAGATTATTTTCTATACATCCATCCATTACAGCCTATTAAAGTCTACTGCTGAACACAAGCCTCCCCCATAGATTCCCTCGTAGGAAGTATTTGCCATAGTTGTAATGTTATTGTTAATTTTATAATTTCACCTCTCAGTGGGTCGTGTGCTCCTCGTAGATTATCTTCTATACATCCATCCATTATAGCCTATTAAAGTCTACTGCTGAACACAGGCCTCCCCCATAGATTGCCTCGTAGGAAGTATTTGTAGTTGTAATGTTAATGTTAATTTAATAATTTCACCTCTCAGTGGGTCATGTGCCCCTGGTAGATTATCTTCTGTACATCCATCCATTACAGTCTGTTAAAGTCCAGCTGAACATAGGCCTCCCCCATAGATTGCCACATATGGGGCATTTTTGCAATAGTTGCCACGCTTGGCAAGCGGATTAGGAACCGAAATTATGTACATTCAAAAATGGACTATAAGATTTAAATAAAACTAGTTTTTACAGATTTTATCGCGTATATTAATTTATTTCATATTCCCGACGTTTCGAGGACTTTACAAAACCCGTGATCACGCGGGGGGGGGGAGGGGGCTGAAGTGTGAATATAAAAAATCATTGACTACAATAAGATATTTTGAATGCACATGTTACAAAAACAGTAGGGAGAGAATAAATAACCCCGTAGAATATCCTAGTGTTACTAGCTACAGCTGCGTCATTGCCATAGCTATAAATACATTTTAATGTAAACATAAATAATTTATCTTAATTTATTTCTGTTTTAAACATTCTTAAACATTTCCATTGAATATAAACAAACGGAAAATTGAAGTCAAAACTAATAAGATTTCAGGAATTTTCCTTTCTTTATAAGAACAGAAACAAACGACACTCGCACAAGAATAAATTTTTTTTTTACGTATTTTTGCTACAAGTCAGAGCATCAAACGAACATAGTCCATATGATAATAAGTGAATGCTACACTCCTTAAACACCTATACCTATCCTCGATTAACAATCTAAAATTCATATGCCATCAAAAACATAACTTGTAAAAAAAGCCAAGTCTCGCAACTCAGTTCTTCTACCGTAAAAATTTGTGAGATCCATGTAATACCAAGTCGGTTAATTTATTCAGTCCATAAATTGATACATAAATTGACTTCATCGCATGAAAACACAATATATCTCACAAGTAATACATATTATATTAAATTAGATTGTTTAGTGCGATTGCCAAGTCAATCTATGTATCAATCTATGGACTGAATAAATTAACCGACTTGGTATTACATGGATCTCACAACTTTTTACGGTAGAAGAACTGAGTTGCGAGACTTGGCTTTTTTTACAAGTTATGTTTTTGATGGCATCTCATTTCTTTTTGTAGATAGTTATATCTAGGTAGCTATTTACACCTATTATTCCATTATACATATATAGGTACACTGATTCGTTCACTGCAAATGTAACTTTGTAATACTATATGTTTATATGGGATTACAAAGTTATTTATGCAGTTGGTGTATCTCGAAAACTGGACCGAAATTGTAAAATGTTTTAATTTTTCCTTAATTTATATACTAAACAATAATTGCATTCTAAATTTAAAGATTCTATGTCTGCTAGAAGTGCCTCAGAGTTTTGATGATCGGTCAGTCAGTGAGTGACAAAATTAAGAAATTTTGACTAGTTATAATTCTTAAACTACTAGTTCAAATTTAATGAAATTTGAAATATACCGAGTATATACAATGCCTACTTGGTATGTAAAAATTCAGGCTTCTAGTTTAATCCATAACGAAGTTATAGCGTTTCAGAAATGGCCTGAACTGCTTCGAGAAAAGGATGGTACGGCCGTGCCGCTTTTTTGCTCGACTTGGCGGGGGCACTGCCGTGCCCCCAGATGCTTCGTTACCTAGTTACCTATTTGCATTACAGCTTCGAGACCAAATATATATATACAGTTCATTGTGTTATCCATATACAAGCCAAGATTTTTTACAGAGGAAGAAAACGGTATCAGTGTATCACTGTAATAGACAGCAGGTAGGCTTGCCACGTCAATTTTGGACAACATTCTCGAGATACCTACGATTATAGCTTGACACTTCGTTACATTAACCGATATTCCAAAACGTCTAGACCATTCTTTTATAGCTTCCAAGTTCAGATTTCATATTCTAATGGCGTCATCGAGCTCTTCAATAGATGAGTGCAAGAAAATTTGGAGGTCGTCAGTATACAGATGGTACGAGCAGTTAAGAATAGATGTGATCAAGTTTATACAAACTGAGAAAATTAATGGAGAAAGTATACCGCCTTGCGGGACGCCAGTATCACAACTAGCCCACTTGGAACTCTTCTGTCCTAAATGGACGGACGGCTGTCGCCTGCGGAGATATGAAGAGAACCAATCTAAGACTGAGGGTGCAAATCTTAAATAGGACAGGATACATAAAAGGATATCATGGTCGACTGCGTTAAAAGCATTAGAAAAGTCAACAAGTACCATTACAGTCACTTTCTACTTTTCCGTACCTTGTCTGATGTCTTCTATAACTTTGAATAATAATGTAGTGGTTCTGTGACCGAGATGAAACCCAGACTGAGTAGATTATGTTTAAGTACAAAATTGGAGTGTTGCTTATGTACGCAGTCTTCCAGAACTTTGGATAGAAAGGACAATATACATATAGGACGAAGGTGATTAGGTAATGTAGGATTCGATATTTTGGGAATAGGGCGTATGAAAGTCTTTTTCCAGAGATTTGGATACTGACCCGAGTTCAGCGAAAAGTTAATAATGTAAGTGCAGGTACTACATACTCCAGTATATTGACCATCATAGTTCTACTGATTTCATAATTACACATCAGTTCACAGCCTTGGATTTAATTGCTAGAATAATTTTTTTTAATGTCAGCCTAGTGGACTGGAGAAAATTGAAAAGAGGGTATTTGTGGAGTTTGGATAGAAGCTAAATAGGCTATCGTTTAAGATCATACAGTACCAGTAGTGTCCATAACAGGAGCGGAAGGAAAGTGGAGATTAATGTCATCACAAGACAGGGAAGAGGTGCTCTCCAGAGTAGGCTCCATCTCACCCACACCGATTGACCTAAGAAACTTCCAGATGTCAGCTAGTGAAGAGTTATAGAAGAAGATATAACAGCGTTTGGCAACAGGGTTACGCACCATCTGATTGCATCTGTTCTAATATCTGTTCTTAATATGCATGTATTATACGTACAAACCTTCCTCTTGGATCATTCTGTATATATATGAAAACCGCATCAACATACGTTGCGCAGTTTAGCATAGTAGCGTACAGACGGTGGGAAGCGACTTTGTTTTCTGCCGACTTCCAAAAAGGAGACGGTACTCAATTCGACTGTATGTTTGTTTTTTATGTGTGTCACCTCATAACTTTGTACTGGGCGAACCGATTTCGATGATTCTTTTTTTATATGAAAGCTGATAGTTCTCGTGTGGTCCCATATGAATTTTATCAAGGTCAGACCAATGGTTATTGGTCTGACCTTCTTAAATATTCTTAAATAACCTATATTGAAGTCGGCTGTACAAAATTTTTAATTTTAAATTATTATATATTATGTAGACATTATCTATACAAATTAATAATATCGAAGTGTCTGTTTGTAATGTCAAAATTACAGCTTTTTATTAAATACATATGAACGTATATAGATAGGGTACTAATACAAAATTTTAATACTTACAATTAATAATTACAAAAATACAATTTTTAAAGTTTTTGTCTGTCTGTCTGTCTGTCCGTCTGTCTGTCTGTTTGTTCCGGCTAATCTCCGAAACGGCTGGACCGATTTTGACGGGATTTTCACTGGCAGATAGCTCATGTCACAAGGAGTAACTTAGGCTACTTTTATTTTGGACAAAGAATTAGGGTTCCGCGCAAAAAAATTAAAACCCCAAATAACACGCGGGCAAAGTCGCGGAGAACAGCTAGTTAATTTAATAAGAATTTAAGGTAAGCTGTTCTTGAGACCCTAAATTTACTTTCGTAGAACATAATAATCTTTTAAATGTGATTACACGATATCATAAGATCTTTGCAGTGTAGTCGCGGTGTAAAGGGATCCTCCACCTCATATCGGTCCATGGGTGCCGACAGACGCAAATTGAAACGGGAGATGGGCAGAAGCATCTTCCTGATAACACCTCAAATTATTTAAAAATAAACTGCGTTTGCCAACACGCTTGCCAAGCGTGGCAAGCGTATTTATAAAAAAAAAATATTTTTGTTTAAAACATCAATATTCGAATTTAGTTTTCATTCTCGCGTTCTTCATCACATGATTCATCACTGGAATATCATTGTTCATATTGACCTTCATTATATATGAATATTTTAGGGTCTCTGGCAGTTTTTTCCACCACCGAAATGATCTGTTCATCACCGAATGAATTGTTTACCATCGGCGATTTTTCTGGACCGATACGACTTAGGAACCTTCAAGAAAAGAACTTACACCTTTCTAAAAGGTCGGCAAAGCATCTGCAATTCCCCTGGTGTTGCAGTTGTTCATGGGCGGCGGTAGTCACTTACCATCAGGTGAGCTGCATGCTCGTTTGCCCCCTCTTCTATAAAAAAATCTGGCTTTTCGGGATTATTATTAAAAAAATGTAGGTAGGTATTTTTTTTTAAAGTCATTGGGGTGGTCTGGTTCCGTGGCATCCCACTCAAATGATCTGCAATCGATATACTACGCTTGTTTAATATGCTTGTTTGATAATAGAATACAATTTGTGTTATTTCATGCTGGGTCAATTATATCTTTTTTTATAGGATAGGGTGACAAACGAGCACACAGTCCACCTGATGGTAAGTGGTTACTGTGACCCATAGACATCTACATCTATCCTCAATAAAGGCTCAAGATGCAGATGCGTTGTTACCCGTGAGGACTAAGATGGAATGTCTCTTTACCAGTAAAAAGGGTCTCCGGTTCTCTACACTCACCATATGAAACACAGCAGTGTTAAGCTGCTATTTTACGCTGGTTTTCTGTGAGAGCGTGTTCCTTCCCCGGTCGAGCCGACCCGTTCGTGCTACAACTATACTACTAATATAGCTGCAGCATGGCTCTACCACGTAAAATGTAATTTTTAACACAAATAATTCTACCTTACGCAGTACCTGTCCCTCCTGTACATGACAAGCAGACTAGACGGGTCAAAGCCGTGCTCAAAATGTGTCGGCAGCTCTTCTAATAAAACACACGGGTATTCGAATGCAGCGTTGTGTCAACATTTCAAAGCAATCGGTGAAGATGTTTCAGATTCAAGAATTTGAACAAAGATGATATTATCTTTATTTAAATATCTGTTTAAGTTTAAAACTATTTCACGATTACAAACTGTTAAACTGTTCAAACAAATGGCGTTACGCTCAAAATATGCGACTGGGATACAAATGTATATTTTAAACAATCGTTCATCTTATTGTTTGATAAACAATCGCGAATGGATCATATCTTATCGATCTGTTTCGGCTTTCGACTGATTTATTTCCTCCAGATGTCCAGGTGCTAAATCTATACATCTATCTATCAAATAAATAAAATTGAAGTGTCTGTTTGTAATATCAAAATACGAGCTTTTTACTAAATGCATATGAAAGTATATACGGTACTTATAACAAAAACACAATTTTTAAAATTTTTGTCTGTCTGTCCGTCTGTCTGTCTGTCTGTCTGTTTGTTCCGGCTAATATCCGAAACGGCTGGACCGATTTCGACGGGACTCTCACTGGCAGATAGCTGATGTTATAAGGAGTAACTTAGGCTACTTATATTTTATAAAAAGAATTAGGGTTCCGCGCAACATAATTAAAACCCTAAACTACACGCGGGCGAAGTCGCGGGGAACAGCTAGTCTAAAAATATAGCTGTAGTCAGAGTGTAGAGAGAGAGACAGTTAGGGTTGTCAACTATTTGATTAAGTATAGTAAATTTTTAATTATTTTTGTACTTATTTTTATGCAGTCGTATGCTTACCGATTACCATACGATTTCTGATTATGAGGTCCCGGGTTCGAATCCCGAGTAGGGCCAAAAAGTCAGTCATTGAGTTTTTCCGTCACGAAATTATCAGTAGCTGCCCGGAGTCAGAAGATAGTGGTGTCTCCACCCCGTGCCTCGGAAAACATGTAAAGCCGTTGGTCTTGCGTCTGATCTCTCTTTGGTCGTGTCGGGTTACCGTCGAATCAGACTAGGAGAGAGAGGGAATAGAGTGAACATGTGTTTACGCATACACGTGGGCATTATAATCCTGTCCTGCATACAAGGCTAGTCTCCGTTGAGACTGGCTGCCGTGACCGAAATCCGATCTGGAGGATATTATAAAAACAAAACCTTCAATCATTCTGCCTACAATAACAGCTGTGTAACACATGTTTTTGTTTATTCTTTAGCTTAAATCGATATTTCGTGACGTCTCCTCACGTCTTTGTAAACATTAATATTTTACTACAAACAAACGCGCTAATTATTAAAGTATCTAAATAATTAACGTCGACTGCTAGGTATCGCTGTGGCTGTCGATTGCGGCGCTGCAGGCGGCGCGGCGGATTCGAATCCCGTACGGAACAAGTATGTCTTGTGGTCAATGTTTGCTCATTGTTCAATTTATCTCATAGGTACTATTATACGACCAATAACATGATATACTGGTGATATGTACCGCTTTCACACGGGTGATTTCTGGATCTCAACCCTAACGCTACCTAACGGGTCCAATAGTGAATGTAAACCATCCAGGGACCTACACAAACACACATAACAATCCTAAGCATACGTACAGACGAATTATATATATATAAAGAAAAGTTTGTAGACACTATACAATATAGGAGTTTACGGAGGCGAACCGATAAAGACATGTCTCATTTCTGGGAAAATAGTCCCCAATCATTCATTCCAATCTGTTAGACATTCTGTGGTGATAGCTTTTTTTTATAACATAAGGGTGACAAAAGAGCACATGGTCCACCTGATGGTAAGTGGTTGCTGCGGCCCACAGACATCTACGTCTGTCCTCGTTTGCGAATCAAAATGCAGATGCGTTATCACCCGTGAGGACTAAGATGGAATGCCTCGTTTCCAGTAAAAAGGGTCTCCGGTTCTCTACACTCACCATACGAAACACAGCAGTGTTAAACTGCTATTTGACGCTGGTATTCTGTGAGAGCGTGGTCCTTCCCCGTTCGAGCGGACCCATTTGTGCTACAACTATAGCATTAATATAGCTGCAGCATGGCTCTACCACGTAGTACCACGTAATTCTTGAGCTAGTTGTTGTCATTATTAAGATCAAGCAAGAAAAGCCAAAAAAACACGTTTCTATTTAGGGGAGTCCCCTTAAGTTTTCATTTAATTAATTTATTTTTATTATTTGCTGCTATAGCGGCAACAGAAATACACATTCTGTGAAAATTTCAACTGTCTACATTACGGATCATGAGATACAGCCCGCTGAGAGATAGACATACAGACGGACGAACAGCGGAGGCTTAGTAATAGGGTCCCGTTGGTTAACCTTCGGGTACGAAACCGTAAAAAAATAGATATTGCTTAAGATTAAATTCATTCGTGAAACGTCAGCGAAACCGGATCCGAAGCGCGATCAGATCCTCTATGCGGCTCTGTTTAAATATTTTATGTAAAATTTGTCAACACTACTATTATTCCTAGTCCTGATTAACGTGAAGTTAGTACTTGAAGTCATCTTATAAATGATCTCGCAGTATAACTGTTTTAAAGCCAGTGATAATAATATATACCAGGAATGAATTTACGACTTTTTCTGCCACCAGGGCGGCGCCACTAAAAATGAAGTGTAATATTTGACAGATTTCATAGCGGGGAAGTCAATTTGTTCGAAAAAATGTAATGTTTATTGTTTCTTTCTGTACTATTAGTTATAATTTATATTAATTAAATAAAAAATAAATAAACAAAACCACAGATAAAAGTAAAAAAAATATGAGTTAAAATTGTGCAAGAAATTAAAAAGCAAACCACTGAGGCATTGTTTTGTGTATTACGAGTACATATAAATATAATACTCTAGAAATTGATAAACTTTTATTTCAATCTACGATGACATTGTGTAAGGAAAAGCTTTACTTGTGTCAACTAGCGACATCTGGTGAGCGGAAAATTATTAGCTTGTCGGGAACGTTGTTGGTCTATTGCGCCACAGTGGTCACTTATTACCATTTTCCATCGTTAGATCGTTGGTCACTCTACCTTCTGGCTGCAAAAATAGACAAGATAGTACCCACCGAGACAAAGGGATGCCATCAAAAGCATAACTTGTAAAAAAAAACCAAGTCTCGCAACTCAGTTCTTCAACCGTAAAAAGTTGTGAGATCCATGTAATACCAAGTCGGTTAATTTATTCAGTCCCTACTTAAGGGTCCTATTGTCTCAAGTTATTACATAATTAGCTAACCTAACAACATCTTATAGTGACCACATCAATAATAAAAATCTTTTATATTATAAATAAATAGATTGACTTGGACATCGCATGAAAACACAATGTATCTCTCAAGTAATACATATTATATTAAATTAGATTGTTCGGTGCGATTATTGTATTTTTTACGATTGTAAAATTCGGGCTTCTAGTTTTATCCACAACGATGTTATAGAGTTTAAAAAATGGCCTGAACTGCTTCGAGAAAAGGATGGTATTGCCGTGCCGCTTTTCTGCCGACTTCCAAAAAGGAGACGGTACTCAATTCGAGTGTATGTTTTTTTTATGTGTGTTACCTCATAACTTTGTACTGGGCGAACCGATTTCGATGATTCTTTTTTTATATGAAAGCTGATAGTTCTCGTGTGGTCCCATATGAATTTGATCAAGGTCGGACCAATGGTTACTGAGTTATTCTTAAATAACCTATATTGAAGTCGGCTGTACAAAATTTTTAATTTTAAATTATTTTGCTCGACTTGGCGGATGATTTTTAATGACTGTATAAAAATATTTACTCATGTTAACTGTATAGTGGCGGTGTAGAGAACCCACTACCGCACACCATCCCGTGGACGTCGTCAGAGGCGAGAAAAGGTAAATGACACAGGAGATGGGCAGCAGCATCTTTCTAATAACAATTGAAAATAAATTGAAAATTTTATAAACCTTGAAAAGAAACCGCAGCTAACAAAACAGCTGATGACCTTGAAACGGTTGAACCGATTTCGATAAAACATGTCTAAGAACCACCGCTAGAAAACCTGCTTTTAAATAACAAAAGCACACCCCAATCGGTTCACCTGTGAAAGAGTTACGGTGTTACAGACAGACTCGCATAACGGTCAAACTTATAATACCCATCTTTTTGCGTCGGGTGCATTGAGTTATATGTCTTACGTACTAGAGAAGCCATTCCGAACATTGACTATGTTCAACTGAACTGTACTGCAATCCGTACAAACTAAATATTGCGTAAATTGAAGATTTGTGAATTCCATAAAATTATTATTATTACATTTTATTTAGAAATATCTTTGTTTAGATTAAATTAAGATATTTTATATTAAATCCTTATATTTATTTTATATAAATATCTTATTTTATATCAAATTAAAGTCTTCGCCCATGCGCGACTCCTACTCCCGCGCATGCGCAAAGACATAGAGTAGGACACAATTTTTGTTTGGAATGGCTTCTCTAGTACGTAGTACATATAACTCAAAGGTCGGGTGTCCAAAAAACTGCGCTTCGCAATCCACTTGCGAAGCGTGACAAACATATATATCTATAGCATGTGGAGGCCTATGTGGACTTTTGATAGGCCGTATTAAATTATGTTTCAATTTTTTATGTATATCCTACTTTCTATTCATCAAGAGAAAGTGACATTCGACATGTTAGAAGTATATTTAAATAAACTAAAACGTCGTCAATGGTTGACTAATAAACCGTACAGTGTGAATATACATTATGCAACATGATACGAATGCTGACTACCACGTTGGTATAGTGGTTGTAAATGCTGCCAATGAGGTCCCCGGTTCGAATTCTGGGTCGGGTCAAAAAAAAACAGTTAATGAGTTTTCCGTTAAAAAAAATTCTAGTAAGTAGCTGCCTAGAGCCAGGAAGTTGGTGCTGTCTCACGCCCGTGTATGTACTAGCGTTTATTTTATTTTTAATAAACAAAACACGCTTGGCAGAAGTGTAACACAGGGGGCTCGATGTAAGAATGTTCAAAAAAATATTTAAGTTTTTTACTAGAAGAAGCGTGACAAACGAACACGCAATCCACCTGAAGGTAAGTTGATGCTGTGGCCCGTAGACATCTACATGTATCGTCTAGACTGAAAACTAAGACAGAAATACCTCTTAACTAGTAAAATGGCTCTCCGGTTCTCTACACTCACCATACGAAACACAGCAGCGTTAAGCTGGTATTCTGTGAGAGCGTGGTCCTTCCGCGGTCCAGGCGACCCATTCGTGCTACAACTATACTATTAATATATCTGTAGCATGGCTCTACCACGTACAAAACCATTTACTAAGGCATTTCTTCTGCTAGGGAACACAATTGGCACAGCGGTACTGTTTAGCTCTATGATAGCCATGTGGTTTTTTTTAAACAGCTATCTACAGTCAGAGATTTTGTATATTATATTTAACTGAAAAAGAGGCTTTTGCAAAAGAGGGCCCTAAAAGCATATTATTTACTACAAGGAGTACCTTTCAAGAGAATTATTCTATAATATATTAAATTCAGTCTCTTAATGGGCTTTATGAAAATGTAATGTCTGTACATGAAACCTAAATAGGTTTGATAAGAACAAACATTAATTTGAGTACTAGGAACAAACACAAGCTTACTATATTCTATATTATATGAACTCCGCAGAATAAGTAATTCATTTATGGAACAATAAATACGCTTTGACAACAATTTTCCAGAAAATATTAAATAAACGAAAAGGTTTATTATAATATTATGAAAGAAAATCATTCATCCATGAATTTATTTATATTGTGAATTCTATAAAATGGTTTATTTTTAATATTAAGGCATACATTAATGAAAATAATCCCTGTGATCGCTACCATACTGGTTCCTTTATATTCTTTCATATAATTGTATAATGTGATTGTAAACTTTTATGTTTAAAACATAAGCTATCCTGGATTCTTGGTGGTTTTTTCCCAGGACAGAGGTATTTTACGTACTAGTAGCTACTGGTAAATAAAAAAATATTGTAAAATATAATTTCAATTAGTATTATGTAATAATCTATATTTTATTTATTACGACCTGACCTGGATTTGTCTAGATAGGAATCTGTTCGAAAAGTTTCATTACAATAAGTTCAGCTATTAGCCCGGATAGATAGATAGACCGACAGACAGAAAAACAGACAGACATATTTTTAGGGTGCCTTATAGCTTAGCCATGTCCGTCCGTCCGTCCATCCTGCCCTAGTTGTAGAATAAATCTGTAATTTGACATAGTTATATATATAAATCACGCCTAGAAAACTGTAAAATAAAATCCTAATTAACAACACAGTAAAACAACTTTTTTAAATACCACTCCCGATAAAGCTGATTTGAAAATAAGTCATTCAGTTACGATCTTCTGCGGGTCCATTTTAGTCGTTATAGGGGTCAAACTGCGAACTCACTTATTATGATCATTATCAAGAAAGCCCACGTATTGTGACGGGCAACTGCGGAACCCTAACTCTACATTGTGCGTCGCCGACATGCACTTGGTCAGTTTTTTTTTAACAGGGTTACTCATTCTCATACACACGTTATATATCTCGTTATATATACACTGTTAAATGTAAGTATTTGTATGTATATGTGTTTGTGTGAATTTTATCCCTATTAGGTTTTTCACTCTAACCCACTGCAGTACACAAATCTCCCACTTACTTTTCGGTTGGCTGGTAGAAAATGCCATATGGCATTAAGTCCGCCGTTCGTACTAAATATTACTTATTACTTAAATATATTAACTAAACCCATATTCTTTTATCTTTTCACAGTATCCCTGGATAAATCCAAGGATCTTTAGGTTAGGTTAGGAGCTAGCGTCAGTGAAGCAGTAGTGATGTGTCAGTATTTTTCAAATACGTCTATAGTATTATTAATAATTTAATATAAAATTGTTTACACTTATCTTTTTTTTAGGATTAGAGTAACAAACGAGCATACAGTCCACCTGATGGTGTTTGCTCTGGCCCATAGATATCTACATCTATCTTCGATTACGAATCAAAATGCAGATGCGTTGTCACTCGTGAGGACTGAGATTGAATGCTTCCTTTCTAGTAAAAAGGGTCTCCGGTTCTCTACACTCACCATACGAAAGTTAAGTTGCTGTTACGCTGGTATTCAGTGGTCATTCCCCGGTCGAGCCGAACCATTCGTGCTACAACTTATACTAATATAGCTAAGCATGACTAACACGTAAAAAAATAAAATTTCTTTGTATTTTAATATTTTGACAGTTCGATAGTGCATATTTTATTTGATATCCGCCCTTGAGCCGTAGATTAATTATTGTATGGCGTATAAATTGTTCATGGTTTGCCATGTGCATTTTTATATGTGAAACGCCATTACAGTACAGGTGAAATTTCTTGTAAAACAAATTATATGAGCTGCATAAGTCCACCGAAAGATATGCGGCCATAGTGCAGTCTTTGGACATCGATGGCCAATTTGAAACACGAAGATTACAGGAGTATGAATGACCTTGAGGACTCACGTAGAACACCTTGCAGTTTAACTGTTCCTAGACCCATGAAACAGGAATATGACTCGCACTGCTTCTGTACATTTTGGTGCACATGTTCTCGAAATATTTTGATTTTATCGTTCACGACTCTCGATGTTGAAATTGTAGTAAATAGTAAAATTTAAAGTTTGTGATATATGATGACTCTAATCGAATGGCGGATTCAAACCCACATGTTTTTTGTTTGTCAGTCAGAGTCTAGTACTTGTACCACTCGTACCACTAGGTTACTGTCGTTTAAATATTTATCAGTTTTTACACTCAGTGTATTTTACATTTTTTTTCAATCTAAAATTGTCGTTATTAATTTTCGATTGTCGTGTTATCTACGATATCGATATTCTCCACTTTACACATCACTATTACCGTCGGTAGGAAATTTCAAAGGTCATGAACGACTGCATAGGTCGTGTCAAGCTATGGTGCTACAGTTCTGTGCTAGATATTGTTATAAGGTATATTGTGTGTGATTTTATTTTATAAAGAACTAGCTGGTACTCGGCGTGTTGATGCCGCAGAAAAAATAAATGTGTAAATATCGTTTTGAATTTGGAAGAGTTATATTGGTTCATTAGGAACGACAATACATTCACTGAAGTTGAATGATATATAACTTTAAAATAAATTTGTCGTTACGATACGCGCGCCACCTACTGTAAGTTAATTGTACTATGCTGCACCTTGCTTAACCTTCGCGCAAAAGTGCAAACAATTAGTTGAACAAAGTTATACCGTAATCAGACAAACGGTAGGGCAGCGCATAAAATACGAACAAACAAATGTATATTTTTATATATTAGATATGTGTAATTTTTTATTAAAATGTATCACTTACTAATAATTTTGCATTTCCTTGAAGTATTCCTCGCGTCTCCTCTTCGCCTTATTTAATAGTCTGCTCACAAGTGGATCCTTCTTCAGAGCTCTCCTTATTGCTTTTTCATCTATTAAGGACATTACTGTGGAAATTTCTTGTGTTGTTCTCCTCTCAGCTTTTGTTGTGACTCTGACTGTAGTCGATTTATTTTTTATGGACTGCAGAAGTTCTTGGAATTCCAGATCTTTTGATCCACCTTGCCTTTCTGCTAATTTAGTTTGGTTAAGATGATCTACAAGTTTCTCTACAATAGCCATCTGTTTTGCTAATAAAGACAAAATATTTTTATGACGCGAAGCATCAATATCTATTGAGTCTTCGTACATGTTTAGTCTCCTATTCCGGCATTTAGCTCTGCATATATAATTTCTCTCTCTATAATCAACATCCGGAAGAGTGACTAAAGTTTTTCTTCGAGCCATTATAAAATCTCCTAAGGACTGTTTCGCTAGCAACTTATCTAATTCGTTTTGAGTAATTTTACTTGGTTTGTGATATTGTTTCTTATATTGCCTTACGTTTGATGGAGGATTGTTCGATGTATGCAGTCCAACAGCAGCATCATCAACTTGCGATGTCGGATTAATCTGTTTGTTTTCAGTACCGAGATAATTTCTTGCGATTATTTTATCTACAACACATGCAAACACATACATATTATAGTTATTTAGTGCACTATCAGACTACCACTGACAGGCGTCAGTCCCAACATTGGTACAGAAATCAGTTGCAAAACGTATTTCGTAACAGAAACACTGTTATTGCCCTCATACCATAAAAATGTTGGGTCCTCATAGTTTAAATAGAACCTTACCCACTATGATTTCCTCCTGTATCGTTTTTTTTTATAGGATAAGGGTGAAAAACGAGCACACAGTCCACCTGATGGTAAGTGGTTGCTGCGGCCCATAGACATCTACATCTATCCTCTGTTAATCAAAATGCAGATGCGTTTTCACCCGTGAGGACTAAGATGGAATGCCTCATTTCCAATAAAAAGGGCCTCCGGTCACCTGCACTCACCAAGCGAAACGCAGAGGTAAACCTCTACTTCACGCTGGTATTCTGTGAGGTCGTGGTACCACCCCGGTTCGAGCCGGCCCATCCATGCGACAGCAAAAGCTGCCGCCTGGCTCTACCACTGTTAAAAACCCCACTGTCGTGGGGGCAGTTTACACTTTACATACATAAATTTACAAGGACAAACATCCACACCCGGTACAATTATTTGTAGGCGATAGAAATTCTTCTTTCGTGCGTGATTTGAACCCTAAGCGCAACTTATTGCGACGCCAATGCGTCATCGAACCGTCAATAGATGGCGGTTTAATCATCTTATTTTATCTGGAACATCTACACCAGCAACGGGCAGGGCAGCAGCGTCAAATGTGCTTAAAAGGTGTGCAAATCCTACCTAAGAGTGACCTATAGTGGATTTTGCAGGTGAATTATCACGAATTGTAGCGTTTGTGAGTAGGCAACAACTGCCCTTTTGAAAAAGATAACATACCTCGGATGATTATCGCAGACGCAATATGGCAATATGGTTTTGACCATGTAGTGGCTATGTAAAATTATCCTCTGCCTGATATAGTTGGTGTTGAAAGAGGCGTGGAAAAAAAAGTGATAGACGATATAGGATAGTGGATTGTCTATAGAATTAAATGAATAGGTTTAGTATAATTAATAGAATCAGGCGTTATTTTGCGGAAGTTCATTATATTGACTTAGCGGTCAGCCACCGCAGAGTCTAGATTACCTGAAGATGCCTCGTGTAGAGGCGAAACACGTGTCGTATTGTAGTCAGTGGTGTGTCTTTCCTAGTGTAGTGGTGTTGGGAGTAGTGGTGCTGGGATTAGCGGTGACGGGGATAGTGCACGCAATTAAGGGAGGGCGGGAGGTGCTTTACAAACTAGGTAACACACATCATTTTATTTTATAACGCGGATGTACGTGAAGTACTTTTTTACCAATTTTAATGGATTAAATGATGTACCTTACCTTCCGTAACTGACAGCGTATCCCCTGACGCCTCCAACCAATTGTTATCAGTATCAATTCTATCGAAGTCTTTATTAGTATCGTAAGCTGCGTCGTTCTTCGTCTTAATTTTTGTTTTTATTTCAGTGTCCCAAATGGAATTCTTAATGCTCGCTGCGGGCGATAACTCTGTTGTGAAAATTATTTACGGGTTTAATTATTCTAGAAAGTTTAGGTACGCTTACGGGAAAAATGCTCGAGTGTTTTCTGATTTGTTTATATACAGTACGCGTTGATATTCCGAGATTTTTCCATCAGTTCGAATTGTTATTTCGAATGCTTTTTTTTAAGTGGCAAAGCTTGCGAAGTCACTTATTGATTTCACGATGTCTGTCCGTCTGTCCGTCCGTCTGTCCGTCCGTCTGTCCCACGATTATCTCGAGAACGGTTTCGAATTTTCAAATTCTGTTTTCAGCAATCGATTACTGATCACCCAGGCATCTGAACCTCCTATTTTGAATTTTTTCCGTTAGAAACCGCTACAAAGCTGATTGCTTCGCCACTTTGCTATGCTGTTAGCTTGTTAGGTTTATTTTATATTATTTGTATTCTTTTTCCCGTGCGTTAACGTGCATATTCAACGACAATAACTTCTTCTTTACAACTCGTAGATTTACATAATATACAGGGTTTAGGCAAAATGCATCTATGGCAAATCCACTTCCCTACTATCCATAATTTTTAATGAATTTTCCATCATAATTTATTTTACCACCAAGCTTAAAATTATGTGTTGCAAGACCAGGCGTAAAATATGTGTCGATATAATGGTTATATCGCCATTTTTTGGAAGCATCGACCTTTCTGGCAGTGGATTTTATAACACCGGCACCACACAACTAAAATAAATAAATAAACAAGTATAATGTTACAATTTGACTAATTTTCTTTTTTTATTATGGACTTGTAGATTACTCCTTTTGCCAGTGCGAAGTAATTGTAAATTATCATTTAAAATACTTTGTTTTCATTATTTTTCACAATAAATTGAACTATTAATTGCGTATGTTTTGGGGGATTTTGACGACTAGTGGCTAACAGGAGATAGTTTATGGCGATAATATCTCCAGGCGTTAAAACGGACATTTATATCACTCATCGGATCTAAGGCACGAAACTTCGAATGTTTGGAAAATGCGGACAACCACGCACCTCAGTTAGGCTCTTTTAACGGTGCGTGTCGTTTTCAGTAGGCTTGTGATTCGAAGACATTTTGTTATTTCGAAATTCCAAGTAAACGTATTACTTGTGACATTATTTAGCCAAAGTTTTTTTTTTTACTTATTATCAGCCAGTGCTTGACCGCAATTTGTGCTTGTAATAAGTGATGATGAAGCCATAGATAGTAAATCGCACTGCCTTAGCGTAACAAAAACCTATTCACTCTTGCCTTCAAGACGCCCAGATTGTATTCGAACGGAAAGACAGACGCCGGCAAATTAATCCACTCCTTTGTTGTGCGCATTTACAAAAGACGAAGCAAACTGTTTGGTTCTAATGCGAATAATACATGAAATATCGACAACAAAGTGGCGAAGATCCGCCGACAGCCTGGTTGTCCGATGGTGGAAAGGAGAGTGAGGAATTAAAGTACAGAATACCAGCGTAAAATAGCAGCTGCTGTGATTCGTATGGTAAGTGTAGAGAACCGGAGACGGAGACCATTTTTACTGGAAACGAGGCATTCCATCTTAGTCCTCACGGCTGACAAGGCATCTGCATTTTAATCCGAAAACGATGATAGATGTAGATGTCTATGGGCCACAGCAACCACTTACTTTACCATCAGGTGGACTGTGTGCTCGTTTGTCACCATTATTCTATAAAAAAAATGTAATTCTTGCGTACACTCGCACAATACCGAGAAGTTGGCTACTTTGCGCCTGTGCTCGAGGTTGCCAAGGTTGGTTTCAACCAAATCAAGGTCACCAATGAACCTCTTAGCACGTTTCTCCACTGAGTACAACGCTGCTAGATGGCATTTTGCGGCAACGGCCCACATGTAGCAGTACACTATGCACCACTGGAATTACGATTTATATTATGTACTTTCATAAAAAATATACCACGCAGGTGGATGTCGTTCAACGCCATAACGTTTGTGTTTTTTTTGTACTAGCAATGTCTAATATTCTCTTTAACCACTCCTTGTAAGCTTAAAATGTTTGTGAAGGAGTGGTTCATGACAGTAGTGAAATTGTGGATTCGAACTCACGATCTTTTAAGTGCGAGGTCCGTGTGTTCCTGAATGTCCTGGATTTTTTCTTTTTTTTATTGTATAAAGGTAGCAAACAAGCACACAGTCCACCTCATTGTAAGTGGTTGCTGTGGCCCATAGACATCTACATCTATCTTCGTTTGCGAGTAAAATTCAGATGCGTTGTCAGCCGTGAGGACTAAGATGAAATGCCTCTTTACCGGTAAAAAGGGTCTCTAGGTCTCTACACCCACCATACGGAACACAGCAGCATTTAGCTGCTATTTTACGCTGGTATTCTGTGAGAGCGTAATATAGCTGCAGTATGGTTCTATCACGTAATGGCATAATTCGATACGTTTATATAAATTTAAGAAAATCAAAAATTAGATCCTTCGTCCACTCCAATTGTCATCGTACCGAAAGGAGAAAACATTAAACGCGTGCACGGCTTTAACTAGCTAAATATGCATCCCGGTCTTCTCGGTATTGCAACGGAGACTATCATAATTCAAGCGTGGGCTGCTAATTGCTGACTTGCATCTGGAATATGGGTGGTCCTTCGTCTGCATAAAGTTTGTTTTAAGACGTCCTTTGACAGTTTTGAATCTTAAGCAGCTTTTCCGTGTATAGTATATTCCCGGGCGATCCGAGAACGCCTCGCACGAGTTCACATTGCACCTGTGAAGTTACCGACTCGCGGCGGATCTGCACCGGTTCGGACCTGGTTGTGCTACCGCGGACGAGAACCTTTCCACGGTGCGCTGGTGCGAGCTTGTTCGTGTCATCCTAAATTTTAATGCTATTGTTTTTTTTTATCCTTTTGCGTCAACCATTTTATTTGTTTTATTTAAGGTTATAGCAAAAAAGCATAAAAATGACACAACGCACCGTGGAAAGCCATCTTAATAGTTCACATGGTTGTTAAATCAGTGTTTTGATGCTAATATGTTTTATTAGCATCAAAACACTCACAAAATATACATTTTGAAGTAAGTAAAACATACAAATCATACAAGGTACGGGATGGAAAATATAAATACAAAAAAATCTCGGCAGTAGCGAGTGATGTGATACCAAAAGGATTCCGTGGCAGCATATGCTTCCGCAGGTACTGCAGCAGTGCTGGTTTTCAACGGAGCCCTGATAAATATTGATTCTGTGTTGCGCTCGCGCAGTTATCGGTGCTAACGGTTCATTTAAAAGTAAGCGTCAGTAGCCTAATGGCAGGGCGCGGACCATGAACTCGAAAGGTCATGGGTTCGAATCCGCCATTTGACTACTGTCGTGAACCACACCACACAAGCATTTTAAGCTTACCAGAAGTGGTTAAAGGGAATATTAGTAATGTTTAATACCATTACTAGTATTTTTTTAAATTAAAAATAATGAATCAACTATTCACTCAATGTATACATTTTCAAGTATGTATATATATATATATATATATATATATATATATATATATATATATATATATATACACATAAAAGTAAAAAAATACACATACATACACGTACCTGTACACACTCACACATAAAATATATTATATTATATATACATATTTTTTTTGAACGGCTCATAAGGAAACCGAACTGTTAATTAATGTAGAAACTTGACGGCTCCGCGAGTGTCGCTGATTCGGATTATTCGGATATTTTTTTTTTAAATACTAGTAATGCTATTAAACATTACTAATATTTCCTTTAACCACTTCTGGTAAGCTTAAAATGCTTGTGTTAAAAGTGGTTGACGACAGTAGTGGAATGGTAGATTCGAACTCACGACCTTTTGAATTCGCGGTTCGCACTCTGCTATTAGACTACTGAAGCTTTTATTTGTTCCGGGTCTGAATGTTTTTGTGCAATTTATGTTTGTAAACTCCACGATACAGGAGAATTTTTTTTAAAATAAAATAACTAGTCAGTAGTAAGGTATATTGTAATATATATAAACATTTCTAAAACATCTTTGTTATTTAATGATTTCTTATATTTACGCGAACACTACACATTTAAATAAAACAGTTTTTACCATCAGCCAAGTGTAATATTCCTCTGCAAGATGCAAGAGTGTACAAGCTGGATTGTGAATGTGGTCTCTCTTATATTTTTTTTTATAGGATCTGGGTGACAAACGAGCACACAGTCCACCTGATGGTAAGTGGTAGCTGCGGCCCATAGACATCTACAACTATCCTCGTTTGCGAATCAAAATGCAGATGCGTTGTCACCCGTGAGGACTAAGATGAAATGCATAATTTCCAGTAAAAAGGGCCTCCGGCCACCTACACTCACCAAGCGAAACGCAGAGGTAAACCTCTACTTCACGCTGGTATTCTGTGAGGTCGTGGTACCACCCCGGTTCGAGCCGGCCTATCCGTGCGACAGCAAAAGCTGCCGCGTGGCTCTACCACTGTTATATTTTTTATATATGTTATAAAAAATATAATGTTAAAATGTTAAATGTTATATTATATAGGACAAACTAAAAGATCCATAAAAACCCGCGTTAAAGAACACATAGCTGATGTGAAAAATAGACGCTCCGGGAAGTCTGCAGTCTGTGAACACGTACAGGATCGCCCCCGTCACTACATTAGATTTGATAGACCACAAATCCTCGCTAAAGAACACACAAGAAACACAAGAAGGAATCGGCCTTCCAAGGATGATTCGCGAGGCGATTGAAATCAAAAAACATCCTAATTTCAATAGAGAAGATGGCTGGGTGCTACCATCTGCTTGGGATCCCATAATTAATAAAATTAAATCCCAACCCAAGCATACAACTGCAAGACTTCATGATACTGTAAGTTCATACTGCGTAGATCGGAACAAAAATTAATAATTTTTCATCTGGAGGTAGCTGTGGTTAACTATGACATTGGGACGTCATACACCTCAGTCCCCCCCGTGACCATGGGTGCTGTAAAGTGCTTGAAACGTCGGGAATGTAAAATAAGTTAATAGACGCGATAAAATCCGTAAAATTAGTTTTATTTAAATTTTTCTTATTTACTTATCACCGGCGAGAAATTTTCCTCGAACAAATCTTTTTGAGAGGCATTCTTGTGAAGTAATCATAACGTTTCCTCTTTTTATATGACATAATATTTTATTTGCAACATCTTAAAGCATTATCCGTTGTTAAACGGTCCTTTGTCATAACTTTTCTTTTTTTGTGTTAGAACACGTAACAAAGGCATTTATTTTGACAAGAGAAAACATTATTTCCTGGTGTTTTCTCAGCGTAATAAAATCTGTAACGAGTATACTGGCAGAAGAACAAGAATGACTGACATAGTCCAACGGATCAGTAGATTAAAGTGACAAAGAACCGTATATATAGCTCGAAGGACCAACAACCTTGAAGTTAAGGAAGAAAGGAAAGGTTGCAGTTTGTGCAGGCATACTCACAGGCGACCATCCACTATATGAAGATACACGGATAGCTGCACCTAACTTTATACAAAGAAGCATACAAATGCGTTCTCACTCCCGAGGATTAAGATAGCCTCACAATTTCTAATTAAACTGGTTACCTATACCCTACAGACCCTTTTACGTGGTACAGCCATGCTGCAGCTATATTAGTAGTATGGTTGTAGCACGAATGGTTCAGCTCGACCGGGGAAGGACCACGCTCTTAAAAAATACCAGCGTAAAATAGCAGCTGTGTTTCGTATGGCGAGTGTAGAGAACCGGAGATCTTTATTACTGGAAACAAGGCATTCCATCTTAGTCCTTACGGGTGACGACGCATCTGCATTTTAATTCGTAATCGAAGATAGATGTAAGTGTGTATGGGCGACAGCAGCCACTTACCATCAGGTGGACTGTGTGCTCGTTTGTCACCCTTATCCTATAAAAAAGTCCAAAACACAGGAGTGAAAGTACTGATATTTGGTCACAGAAATAGGTAACAGAGTGCTTATCCAGGCGAGTTCGTCGACAGTAAAGGTGTCAATAAAGTAATAAAATGGAGGCACATGCATTTATCTATATGCAGTCGTTGGATCAGGTGACTAAAGACCGTGCTTTGTGAGAGGCATTTTTTTATAGGAGAGGGGGCGATCGATCATATGGCTCACCCGATGGTAAGTGACTATCGCCACCCATAAACAACCGCAACACCAGGGGAATTGCAGATGTGTTGCCGGACTTTTAAAAAGGAGTAACCTCTTTTCTTGAAGGGTTCTAAGTCGTATCGCTCCGGAAAAATCGCCGGTGGTAAATTATTTTACAGAGAAGTCGTACGCGGAAGAAAACTGCTAGTGAAATGTACAGTGGTGGACAACCAAGCATCCAGATGGTTTTTTTTATAGGATAGGGTGACAAACGAGCACACAGTTCACCTGATGGTAAGTGGTTGCTGTGGCCCATAGACATCTAAATTTATCCTCGTTTGCGAATCAAAATGCAGATGCGTTGTCATCCGTGAGGACTAAGATGAAATGCCTCTTTTCCAGTAAAAAGGGGCTCCGGTTCTCTATACTCACCATACGAAAGACAGCAGTGTTAAGCTGCTATTTTACGCTGGTATTCGGTGAGAGCGTGGTCCTTCCCCGGTCGAGCCGATACATTCGTGCTACAACTATACTACTAATATAGCTGCAGCATGGCTCTACCACGTAAAGAAATGGGGTGGTGTGGATGGTATCGGGATATAAGAGGATAACAATGATTTATGATGATGGTGACTTATTTATAATTGGACGAAAACTAAAAAATCAAGAAGAAATGTTTCAGTTAACGAAAAAATTACTCTTTTTACATGTATAGGTAGGTTGAAGTTTGATTAGAACGAATAGGGTGATGACCGGGATAGGACCTCGTTCTCACAGCATAACAGCGTGAAACATCAGCTGATCTACTGCTGTATTTCTTTAGGTGAGTGTAGAGAACCGGAGACCTTTCACTGGTAGCGACAAATTGTGTTCAGCCCTCGGAGGTGACAAATATTCATTTTGATTCTTAATCGAAATGCGTTGTGTGTGTGAATCGTGTCGTGTACTTGTCATCATGCGAAATGTGTGCTCGCTATAAAAAAAAAAACCTATTTTAATTTTCGGATATTTTTCTATAAAGAATAAGGGTGACAAACGAGCACACAGTCCACCTGATGGTAAGTGGATGCTGTGGCCCGTAGGCACCTACGTCCATCTGCAATTAACAATCGAAAAACAAAGGCGTTGTCACCCTTCAGGACTAAGATGAAATGCCTCATTTTTAACATTAAAGGTATCCGGTTCTCTACACTCACCATACGAAATACAGCAGCGTTAAGCTGCTATTTTACGCTGGTATTCTGTGAGAGCGTGTACCAGATTTATAAATAAAAAGTAGAATAAAAATAAAAAATAAATGTACTCACTATTGAAAGCTGTTGAATAAATAATGAAACACGCTATGGAAATTGTTTTTGACGTCATTTCATAACATAGTTACTTCAATTTATTCCAGTCATAAAAAGGAATGAATTGGCTTGGAGTTATTTTATAAGTTTTCTTGTTTTCGTTGGAAACTGAAACATACAGACAGCGTAATCATAGCTGGTCTAAAGCTGGTCAAAGAATTTTCCTTTTCTATACATTTAAATAAAATTTAAGTGTCTGTTTTTAATATTAACATAACTGGTTTCTATTACGAATAATGGTTCGTTTTTATGGTATTAGGACATAAATAACTCTTTTTTTTAATTTATTGTTTTTTTGGGCAAAGAAACGTCACGGACAGGTTGAGAGTAATTGCCAGGAGTGATCTAGGTTACATTTTTATCAAAAAACGAAAAGTTGTTTAAAAATGGTATTTGTTTATCGTAAACATTACATGACTAGTATAAATTAGTTGCGCACGCGTTATTATTGTATGATACCAAGCTTTGTAATAATACTTGTTAATGGGGTTGCTATAAACTACGAGTAGTTTGCTTAATTCCGCGTAAAGGAAGCAAATGATGTGTCCTGCCCAGTTTTAAGGGGACCTCCCACCCTCCCTCAATCGGGCGCACTATACCAGTCGCCGTCAATCCCAGCACTACCATCCCCAGCACCACCACACTAGGCACGACACACCACTCTCGAAAATACGACACGTGTTTCGCCTCTACACGAGGCATCCTCAGGTGAAGTAGACTCTGCGGAGGCTGGCCGCTAAGTCTTAGTTTCTTTCTTTACGCGGAATTAAACAAACTAGTTTATAACAACCCCATTATAATAGATTTCTGCAGAGTAACGCCTGATTCTATTAATTATTGCTATTTTTCTGCGGACTTCCAAAAAGGAAACGGTACTCAATTCGAATGTATGTTTTTTTATGTGTGTTACCTCATAACTTTTTACTGGGTAAACCGATTTCGATGATTCTTTTTTTATTTGAAAGCTGGTACTTCACATGTAGTCCCATTTAAATTTGATCAAGGTCAGACCAATAGTTTTTGAGTTATTCTTAATAACTTGTATTGAAGTCGGCTGTACAAAATTTTTAATTATTAATTATAATAATATTTGAATTGAATTTGCTTTAATTTCTATAGGGTATAACGCGGCTCTTGTTTTACCGAATATTATAGAAAACAAGTGGTAAACAGTTTACAACCTACTTCAATATAAATAAAATGAGAACATTATCAATGTAGTCGAAGTCAATCAAATAGGCATTATTAAGGATAACTCAAAACTACTGGTCAAATC
Organism: Parnassius glacialis; assembly: GCA_033319125.1. NCBI lineage: Eukaryota > Metazoa > Arthropoda > Insecta > Lepidoptera > Papilionidae > Parnassius > Parnassius glacialis. The sequence goes on along the minus strand of JAVANC010000015.1, from coordinate 12,584,645 downwards.
TTGATCTTTGTATGGGAACACATGAGAAGCACCAGCTTTCAAATAAAAAAAGAATCATCAATTCGGTTCACCCAGAAAAAAGTTTTTAGGTAACACATATAAAAACAAGAACCTCCTCCTTTTTTTGAAGTTTGTTGAAAAAAACAACGGTCGATGGTTGCGACGACATAAGTTCTTAGAAGACTGTAAAGGTTAATGTTTCTTTCTGAACTATTAGTCATATTTTATATTAATTACATTAAAAATAAATAAATCAAACATAAAAGTAGAAAAATTAAGAAAAAGTTAAAAATGTGGAAAATATTAAAGAGCAAATCACTGGAGCATTGTTTTGTGTATTAATTAATTAATACACTAGACACTGATAAACTTTTACTAAAAACTAACTTCTCAATTAAATGGCATTGCTAAACAAAAAACTTCACCTCAGTGTCTCAGTGAAAAGCGGAAAATTATTAGCCCTCATTGTGTTTCTACACGCTAAGATTCGTTTGCTTAACTTTTTTTTAATTCTTTTCCGTGCAGGTAAAGCAAAGGTATCTAAGCTCATACAGCCATGAACACGATTGAAATGCTATTATTTAATTGGGTACAGTGTCTGTGGTGTCTGTCTCCAACAGTGGACGGTAAAGAAATAATAAAGAAGTCTTTTTTTTATAGGATAAGGGTGACAAACAAGCACACAGTCCACCTGATGGTAAGTGGCTGCTGCGGCCCATAGACATCTACATTTATCCTCTATTAAAAATCAAAATGCAGATGCGTTGTCACCCCTGAGGACTAAGATGGAATGCCTCATTTCCAGTAAAAAGGGCCTTCGGCCACCTGCACTCACCAAGCGAAACGCAGAGGTAAATCTCTACTTCATGCTGGTATTCTGTGAGGTCGTGGTACCACCCCGGTTCGAGCCGGCCCATCCGTGTGACAGCAAAAGCTGCCGCGTGGCTCTACCACTGTTAGAGAGTCTCATCTAATAAAGTTAAATAATGTATTTCACGTAGTTTAAATGTAACTAAAGGTTTTAACGTGGTAGAGTCACGCTGCAGCTATAATAGTTGCAGCACGAGTGGGTCGCATCGACCGGGGAAGCATGCGCTCTCACAAAACAACATTGTAAAATAGCAGCTTAATGCTGCTGTGTTTCGTACCGACCCTTTATCGATACCTTTTATCGAGGCATTCTATATTAGTCCTGTTACCGGCTGAAAATGATAACTGGTTGTAAGGCGTTCTATACTAGTCCACATTGCTAGTGACGCATCTAGGTGTTCGGACATCCTTTCTATCTAGTACCAGTCCATGTGGGTAGGTTTACTACCCGCTTACCTGTTTCTGCACTGTTGTGTTCCTATATGAAGGGTATATAGAGACAGTATATTACAGACTGAAAGGCATTCCATTTTAGTCCTCAGCGGTGACAAGACGTGAGTAGCCTTATTTATTTTTCTTTTTCGTTTGAAGCTGGCTACCGATTGGTGTCCATAGACACTTTGTGACTTCAATATTATAAAAAGTTGTATAGTCAAATAGAAACGCGTGCACTGCTGTGTTCCGATCTGAAGCGTATAGAGAGACCGTTCTAGTCCTCAGGGGTGACAAGGCGTGAGTAGCCTTATTTATTTTTTCTTTTTCCTTTGAAGTTGGCTAGCGATTAGTGTCCATAGACACTTTGTCACCTCAATATTATAAACAATTGTATAGTCAAATAGGAATGCGTGCACGGCTGTGTTCCGGTTTGCGGGTATAGAGAGACCGATCTAGTCCTCAGGGGTGACTAGACGTGAGTAGCCTTATTTATTTTTTCCTTTTCGTTTAAGCTGACTACCGATTGGTGTCTATAGACACTTTGTCACTTCAATATTATAAAAAATTGTATAGTCAAATAGGAATGCGTGCACGGCTGTATTCCGATATGAAGCGTATAGAGAGACCGTTCTAGTCCTCAGGGGTGACAAGGCGTGAGTAGCCTTATTTATTTTTTCTTTTTCTTTTGATGTTGGCTAGCGATAGTGTCCATAGACACTTTCTCACTTCAATATTATAAAAAATTGTATAGTATAGAGCCAGTATATTAAAGCTTGTGTAAATGTTAGTCTTCAGAGAACGCTTCTGTAACTTTCTCTATGTGACGTTGGTAACACGGTGTCCAATGGCTGCAGTAATTACTTACCATCGGAAGAACTCTAAGTCTCTTTATCAATAAAATGATTTTGATTACTAAAATTCTCTATCTTTTCAGGTCGTCCGTGGGGTGCACATAGAAGCAGCTCATCTAGTTAAGAAGAGAAGTATAGATCAACCACTTAGGATAAGCATATTCTATGACCACTCTGTATATAGGTAAGACGTTTGGTTTATTCGCTTGAAACAGTTTGATGTTCTACGACGGCTCCGTGGCGCAGTGGCTTAGCAATGAGTTGCTGCGCTGGGGGGCGCGGGTTCGAATCCCGCACGGAACAAGTGTTTGTATGGCCTACAAATAATTGTTCCGGGTCTGGATGTTTGTCCTTGTGCAATTTGTGTTTGTAAACTGCCTCCACGATACACGAGAAAATCCTAGTGTGGGGGTAACGTTTTTTTAAAGAAAATAGTAATAATAATTAAAAATAAAACATATCTATAAGACGATTTCAATTACGAACTACCGCATAGTTTGGCTAGTTGTCAGTGCAGTTTTTACGAGATAAAAGATGCTCACTCCTCTCATCTCTCGACCCACAGATATATATCCTCGATTAAAAATTTAAAATGCAGATTTGTTTTGTAAAGCTGAGGTGGAAACGCACTTAACCACCTAAGTGTAAGTGTGACTTCAAACAAAGATGGCTACATATTAGTTGTCACCTCTATGGATTAAGGGTTGCTCACATCCTGACAGTCTTATTTAATTTAAAAAAAAACGACGGGTTGCACTCCGGCAGTACCGGCAGAAGTGAAAACTTGAATATTAACGTTGTGCATTTTTGATATTTTAGAATGGTTAGGGAATAATTTTGCTTTAATTATCAATATAAAAGTATTATCATTTATGTGGTAGAATACAATATTTATTTATTGCGCTATCGTACACAAACATGACAATTTATAATACATTAAAAAGTTTATCTCTCAGAAAAATCACACACACGAACGTTCCCGCAAGCATCCTGCACCGCCTAAACTAAACAGCAGGCGCAGGCATACATTTTCGCCGCGCCGTAGAAAGAGAGGGGGATACTTCCTCTCCTACGCCGCGCCGGCTGTCTACTCTCCGTCCGTCTTACGAATTTTCGATCAGGACACGTGACCTGACGCGAGTTTAACATTTTTTACCCCTTACAAAAAAAGTGCACAACGCCGCTAAAGAAGTTTTCACTTCAAAAAACTAGTATAACTATTAACATTTTATTAATATTAACAGATTAAAAATGTTTGTGTTAGGAGTGGTTTAGGTCTATAGTCTTCCTAGGAGTCTATCTAAGTGGATACCATTCTCTCACCTATTTCTGCCACATAGCTTAGCATAGCCTGTACTGCTGTATTCCGGTGTGAAGGTTATGGAAAGCCAGTTTAATGATAGGCTGCGAGGAATTTCATCTTTGTTTTCGGATATTGTAAAGCCGCCATTACACGCCTAGGCAAGCGTCAATCAGTTCGATCAATCATGATTGATCATTGATGTTTGAACGGTAGAATAATTTCAAAAAAATTTCAGAGGGAAAGGATGGATATTTATAAAAAAAGGCGTGTGCTGCAATTTTAAACGTATAAAAAGAGGGCGCTGTGGGTAAAAGACTGGCTTTTAGAAAGTGATTTCTATACCCATATTAACTTGTTGACTTACATTTTTTATTTCAAAAGAGAATAAAGACTATGCATTGAGTTATATGTACTACGTACTAGAGAAACCATTCCGAACATTGACTATGTTCAACTGAACTGTACTGCAATCCGTACAAACTGAATATTGCGTAAATTGAAGATTTGTGAATTCCATAAAATAATATTTAATTATTACATTTTATTTAGTAATATGTTTCTTTAGATTAAATTAAGATATTTTATATTAAATTCTTATATTTATTTTATAACGAATTAAAGTCTACTATTACTAGTCGACTATTACTCCCGTGCATGCGCGATTATTACTCCCGCGCATGCGTGAAGACATAGGCGCCCATTACACGCCCAGGCAAGCGTCAATCAGTTCGATCAATCATGACTGAGGTTTGAATGATGGAATAATTTGGACATTACACGCTCATGCTGACTGATCGTCAGTCAAACCCAAACTTTCGGAGGGAAAGGATGGATAATCATAAGAAAAAGGCCTGTGCTGCAATTTTGATTGCAATTTTGTGTAAAAAACGTACAAAAAGAAGACGCTGGGTAAAAGACTGGCTTTTAAAAAGGGATTTCTATACCCATATCGATTCATTGTAAATAAATATTTGCATTTATTTATCAAAAATTGGCTAAATCACAGTATTGAGGATAGCTTTAAGGTGGCCGGAGGCCTTTTTAACTGGAAATGAGGCATTCCATCTTAGTCCTCACGGGTGACAACACATCTGCATTTTGATTCGGAAACGAGGATAGATGTAGATGTCTATGGGCCGCAGCAACCACTTACCATCAGGTGGACTGTGTGCTCGTTTGTCACCCTCATCCTATGAAAAAAGAGCTCGAAACAATTCGTTTATAACGCCTACACTAATGGTTCATACTAAATAATTGACGAAATTTTTGCCTTTACATTTCTGAAAGGTGCTTATTAAGTTATAAAACGTGACTGTTAATTATTTTTTTTTTATTAATTGTAATACGTAAAACAATATATATACATAAAATATTACCTGGTTTAACTGATTGGATTCTTGTAATAGAGCAACAGGTTGTTCCAATTTTCTTAAAAAATGTAGGTACGGGAAATACCAAATTTTGGGATTGTAAATATAGTCTGCTCCTGCGCCAGACCTTTTGGATGTTATAATTTTTTTTAATTCTCGGCGGTAGTTGGATCTGATTGCGTCTTTCTTAATTTTTCTCAAAATGGACAGCAACTTCGCCAAGTTTTCATTTCTGCAATCAAATCTTACCTTTAATTTTGGTAGCGATGTTTGGTAAATAACATATATACCTACCTATAAACTAATTTCATTTTCGATTCACTATTTAACTGTAATTTAATATCATGAAAAGAAAAAGAAAAAAAAGGGATAGGAAAAATTGTAATATTTAATATAATTTTACCGTCACTTTTGCGCGCCAATGTTCGACCTCTTGGAGCGCATAATCAATACGCGGCTTTATTTGAAACGCATTTATTTATTTAGATAGCTTTAGGACGAAAAATAAGCTTACCTTTTATATTTATTTGTATACCCGGGGTTTTTCGTGTCCCACAACTCGGGGAGAGCCTCAAAATTTAAAATAAAATCTTTTTCTGGCTGAAGCACATTTGGCGGGAGTGGCGACGGGCTGCGCGAGCGCGTGAAACCCGCCTCTTCTATATATTCTGCGTCCGCCTCCATTGCTGTCTGAGCGTTGACTGATGCGTGATTGATGAAATGCCATTACACGTTCAGTCAAAATTCGTGACTGAATAGTTGATTAACGTAAAAATCAAAATATCCAGATATTTGTCAATCAATTTCATGCAACCGGCAATCACCACATTACACGATAGGTTATTCGTCAATCACAACCGTGATTGTTGTAAAACTGACAGCAAAACCTACCATGTAATGGGCGTCATAGAGTAGGACACAATTTTTGTTTGGAATGGCTTCTCTAGTACGTAGTACATATAACTCAATGAGACTATGCAAATTATTTTCGCATGAAAGAGGCTTGTTCTGATAAGTTACTACTCTTGGCAACACCATATCTAAAAAAAAGAGCTATTACTCCCGAAGAAAAGCTAGGAGCAACGACGCGTGATTGACGAAATGCCATTACACAGTCAATCAAAATTCGTGACTGATAGTTGATTGACGTAAAAATCAAAACATCCGGATATGTACTTGTCAATCAATTTCATGCAACCATCAATCATCGCATTACACGGTAGGTTATACGTCAATCACAACCATGATTGTTGTAAAACTGACAGCAAAACCTACTGTGTAATGGACATCTAATGAATTTTTGGGATTTTTCGCTTGAGTTGGTTGCAGGCGTTCACAGGTTAGGCTGCAGTAGCTAGTTGCCGCACCAATAATAAAATATTGTCACCAGGAACAGTTGTGCAATTGTCTGTTGACACGCACAATTGATACTTTACGAGGAATCTGCTTGTACAAGAATTAAAAAATGTGTGTGTTGAGGACTTGTGAGGTTTTGAATAAGGGTGACAAATGAGCGCAGAGTCCATCTAATGGTAAGTGGATGCTGTATCTATAGACCTATAGACCAACTTTTTTTTTTTTTTTTATAGGATAAGGGTGACAAACGAGCACACAGTCCACCTGATGGTAAGTGGTTACTGCGGCCCATAGACATCTACATCTATCCTCTATTACAAATCAAAATGTAGATGCGTTGTCACCCGTGAGGACTAAGATGGAATGCCTCATTTCCAGTAAAAAGGGCCTCCGGCCACCTGCACTCACCAAGCGAAACGCAGAGGTAAACTTCTACTTCACGCTGGTTTTCTGTGAGGTCGTGCTACCACCCCGGTACAAGCCGGCCCATCCATGTGACAGCAAAAGCTGCCGCGTGGCTCTACCACTGTTAAAAATCTATCCTCGTTTAAGAGTCAAAATGTAGATACGTTATCACCGCTAAGGACTTCGATGGAATGCCTCGATACCTGTATAAAGGGTCTCCAATTGTTTACACTCACTATACGAAACACAGCAGCATCCATCTGCTGTGTTTCGTATAGTGAAGCCGACTCTTTCGTACTGCCACCATAATATGACTGCAGCATAACTAATAGGACGTAAAGACCTACAGATTTAGTAGGCTGTTGCTTTACTATCTTTAAGTTGCACACCTTGAATTCAAAGCGAGATAGAGGTTGAGCTTTACTGTCGACTTGCCATGGTAACACTACACGCTCTTATTAATTCGGTATAATATTCTTAAGCCACACCAATACGCGTATAACAGTGGTAGAGCCAGGCGGCAGCTTTTGCTGTCGCATAGATGGGCCGGCTCGAACCGGGGTGGTACCACGACCTCACAGAATACCAGCGTGAAGTAGAGGTTTACCTCTGCGTTTCGCTTGGTGAGTGCAGGTGGCCGGAGGCCCTTTTTACTGGAAATGAGGCATTCCATCCTTGTCCTCACGGGTGAAAACGCATCTGCATTTTGATCTGTAACAGAGGATAGATGTAGATGTCTATGGGCCACAGCAACCACTTACCATCTGGACTGTGTGCTCGTTTTTCACCCTTATCCTATAAAAAAAATACGCGATATAAACACAGTAATATTTTATACAAAAAAATCTAATATTTTCTTTTTTTATTACAGATTAGAACCGGAGAAATTCGATATGATAAATGTGAGTATTATAGATTTTCTAGTAATTTTGTTCTCCCTATTCGTCGATAACTAGATGCTCGTCGGCAAATTTTTTTTTATTTTTTTATATAGACGGCTCTGTGGAGTTTTGTACGTGGTAGAGCCATGCTGCAGTTATATTATGGTTGTAGCACGAATGGGTCGGCTCGACCGGGGCAGGACCACGCTCTCACAGAATACCAGCGTAAAATAGCAGCTTAACGCTGCTGTGTTTCGTATGGTGAGTTTAGAGAACCGGAGACCCTTTTTACTGGAAACGAGGCATTCCATCTTAGTCCTCACGGGTGACAACGCATCTGCATTTTTATTCGTAATCGAAGATAGATGTAGATGTCTATGGGCCACGGCAACCACTTACCATCAGATGGACTGTGTGCTCATTTGTCACCCTTATCCTATAGAAAAAAAGAAATGGTTTAGCTTGAGTTACAGCGTGTAGGGCCGCGGTTACGAATTACGCACAGAACAAGTATTTGTATGTCTTATAAATAATTGTTCCGGGTCTGGATATTTTTCTCCTCGTGCAATTTCTGTTTGTAAGCTGCCTTAACAGGAGAAGATTCTAGTGTGGAGTGTAACGATTTAAAAAATAATAATCTCATATATTATGTATAAATCTTGTACCTCGTGAAACTCAGTGCCGGACCACTAAACGGTTGCTTCTCAAAACTCCTTCTCATTTCACAAGCCGATGTCGTGGTTCCTTTACTATAAGGGCGGTCAAGCTATGGAACTCACTTCCACATGACATACGTGCAAGAGAAGACTCTTGATATATTTCGGAGCAGAGTAAAGAAATATTATCTGTCAACTTAGAATTACAAATATTTACACATTATATGTATTTATGTGTATAATTGTATATATATAAATATATATATATATATATATATATATATATATATATGTGTGTATATGCGTGTGTATGTGTATATATGTATATATTTATTGTATTTATTAATATATATGTATGTAAATCAATAGAAATAAGAAAATCAATTATACTTATATTTTATACACTTATATGTTAATTGTTAACTGTAACTTGTAGCCAATTTCTATTAAGTAAAGTACGCACGCTGCTACCTACTTACTTTATATATAAAACTATTTCTCTTTCCTAATAGGTTTGCTGGAAGAGAACTCTTATTAGGGTTAACCTCGCCTTTGTACATTTTATTTAAATATTTAATAATTGTTACCAACCTATAGTGTGTACAATAAAGAATAAAGAAGAAAGAGTATAAAATATCATGATGGTGTATTTGTAGCATTGAATAAGTTTTATTTTTCCATTCTTGTTTATATGTTATAAGGCATGGTACTCACATATTTTTATTGAACAACATATCTATCTATATTTATTACTTCGTTGTTTGTGTTCATATAAGTATGCCATAGTTGCAACTTTAAACAGGCAGGTGGCTGCAACCGCAGGTTTTTTTATAATTTAGAGTTGTTATCGGGAAAATGCTGCTGCCCATCCCCTGCTTCAGTTTCCCTGTGTCGCCTCTTACGACACCCACGGGATGATATGTAGCGAAGGAATATCTCGTTGACAGTAAAAAGGGTATCTGGCTACAAAATCAACGGCACATCTTTCCGCTTTTACGCCAAAATTCACCGCCAACTAAACTGTGTGATAACTAGGCTAATTCACTGAGCCTAGTTAGTGAGTTAGTTAGCTAGGTTAGCTGTTCACTGAGCTAACCTGGAAAATCATTGCACGTCCACAGAAAAATAAGCTAAAACTACGTTAGTGATGGCCAGTTTGTACTGGTGTGTTGAGTTAATCGGATGTGGTGGAATAACAAGAGAAGAATTATGACGAGAGTTCAGGACGAGAGGATTACATACGTCATATGGAAATAAGATTGATTATTGCTCAGTTCATAAAGAATAAGAGCAAACACAGATAATGGATATGCAAGTACATCCCTTACCTTATCCCTCTAACGCATTTAGCTTAGTGTTGTTTGTTTTGTTTAGTGTTATTATGCGCAGGCAGTGAATTCAATATTGAGATTTTTTACGTGGTAGAGCCATGCTGCAGCTATATTAACAGTATAGTTGTGGCACATGAGTAAAGAAACCGACCAGAGGGGAAGCTACATACAAACGTCTCGCTACGGGTACACCCACACATAGCGCAGCGATGTGTGCGTGAGCTCTCACCGACAGGTTCACCGACGCTCCGTCAGGGTACAAACCGGTTTGCGCCGGCTCAGTCAGAGTGTGAATGAAAGGGCTGTTGGTCACGCGCATTGAAATAAATAGACGAATAATATTTCGTGATTTTGTTGATCAATAAATCTATTAATTTTTTTTTACAATTAGAGTTAAGTTTAGATATTGTGTACTATAAAATAAGACATTATAGATTTATAAGTATATATTTATATTAGATAATTAGTGTTTGTATAAGCTAAATACCTAAGTTGTACGGTAGGTATGAAACATTAGAAAGAAAATAATATAATAGCCAGACAGTGGTGCAGTTAGTGTTAGTGGTATTAGTGCTGGTGATGGTAATGGCGGACGGTGGTGCTGATTGTGCGGTGTTGGTAGCGGTGGAAGGTAGTGCTGTACGTGTTGGTAATGGTGTCAGTGATTGTGGTGGTGCTGGTAGTGTCATTGGTGGTGGTGGTGGGTAGTGGACCACCACTGGCACTACCACCACGACCAGCATCACCACCACAGCCCTTACTACCGCCACCATCATCCTGGTAGTAACATTGGTGGTGGTGGTGTATCAACACCGCCACTGCCCACTACCATCATCACAGTCATTACTAATACCATCTGATTTTTTTGTACTCATGAATACGTTGTCTTTCGAAAATGATATTGATAGAAATATAGATATTTTTTCCTTAAAATTTTCACATGCATCAGGTGATAACCCTATCAGAATAGGTATAAATTTTCGACGTTGTTAGAAAGCTTCCCCTCTGGTCTTCTTTACTCTGTGGTTGTGGCACGAATGGGTCGGCTCCACCGGGGAAGGACCACGCTCTCACAGAATACCAGCGTAAAATAGCAGCTTAGTGCTGCTGTATTTCATATGGTGAGTGTAGAGAACCGGAGACCCTTCTTACTGGAAAAGAGGCATTCCATCCTACCTCACGGCTGACAACGCATCTGCATTTTAATTCGCAAACGAAGATAGATGTAGATGTCTATGGGCCATAGCAGCCACTTACGATCAGGTGGACTGTGTGCTCGTTTGTCACCCCACCCTTATACTATAAAAAAAGATTAGGAATTAGTAATTTAAATTAAAAAAAGAATTAGAAATCTCCTGAAACAAAAAGATTTGATGATCTTCAAACGGCTGAAAAGATCTTCTTGAAACATAGCTAAGAAGCTAAGAACACTCTCAAATAAGACATCTTTCAAACAAAACAAAACTTCTTCAAAATGGGTTCATCCGTTCAGGAGCTATGATATCACAGACAGGCACACAGATACACTACAAACTTATAACACCCGTCTGTTTACGTCGGAGGTTAAAAATCTAAATACTTTGTCACCCCTGCGTTCTAACAACGTATCTACATTTTTAACCGGTAAAAAGGGTCTCCGGTTCTTCTATTCACGAAACATTGAAACAAGATTGTTTTGTTACAGAATACAATATTACCGGACGCTGTGAAGTTTTGGGAGCAAGCTCTGAAAGTCCGGAAGACTGGGGGCCCGATCAAACTTAACAGGTGAGGGTATACATAAAATACTTTAGATTTAGAGGATATCCGGACTGCAAGTAATTTATTGAGTGGATTTTGAATATGTTGCCGTTGCGCTCTGCCTGAACGACAAAGCTAGACAGCCGACAAAGAGAAATGTTTATGTGTCTCGAACTGATTATACCTAAGAAAATTGATAAAATCGTTATCTTGTATTCCTGTGTTTTAGCCAACTTTAAAAAAAGAGGAGATTATCAATTCGAGTGTATTTTTTTATGTGCGTTACATCAGAACTTTTTTCTATGTGAACCGATTTTGATGATCCTTGTTTTTAATTGAAAGCTGGTGCTTCTCATGTGGTCTCAAATAAATTTGATCAAAATCTGGCCAGTAGTTTTTGAATTATCCTTAATAATGCGCATTTGATTGACTTCGACCACATTGATGATGTTCTCATTTAATTTATATTGAAGTTGATTGTACAACATTTTTAATTTTACTACATGTTTGTATAGTATGTTACTTGACATGTTCGTCAATTGGGGACTGATTTTGATGATTCTTTGTTTTTATAGATTAGGTTTATACTTCAGGGGTGGTCCCATATAAATTTGGAGAAAAAATTGCTCAAAAATTTCAGGGTGGTCATATTTTGAGTGGCCAAATAAAGGATAAAAATTATGGGTTTAAAAAATTTGACTTACTAATGCCATGCCCATATACGCAACAATTATTGCTATAATTTTAACGCGATAAAGTACCTATGTGGCTACACTTTAACGGTCAACGTGATTTCAATTACAATGCCATTGAACGGCGTTAAAGTTGACGTTAATGTTCCTTAAATTTCAAGCATTGACGCTGCTACTCTATATTTGATGAGTGTAAATTTTTATTATATGAATATATTTTATCATTGCCGAACGAATTTTTGCCAGCTCCGGACTTCAAAGACTTTTTATATTTTCTTAAATGGGTTCTATAATAACCAATTAGACTTTCCTTCGTTTTTTCTAATTTTTCGATAGTTATTTTAAAAGGTAATAATTGCGTATTTCGTAATTTCATCATTTTGCGATATACGATTCTTAAAACATTTGAGTTTTGGATCGCACAACAAACATGGCTCTGTCTGCAGAATCTCAAGAAAGGTAAAAACGTTTTCATTATTCCGTTTCGTTCACCGTGCACAATGAGACAAACGTAGTGTGGCCGCTACAACGCGTTATTTCGTGCGTTAATCTCTTTGATATACCGCCACTCGAGTTCTCGCCAAACGGCAAACGGCATTGTTAATGCCGTCGTCAAATTAACGCGTTAAGTCGTGGCCACACCTACATTCAATATAATTAACAGCATTTCTCGTTAGTGTGGCCCCTGCATAAAAAGTAAAGGCTGACTTCAAGGAACTTAAAATAACTTCAGAAGTCGGAGCTTTAATACTTCTATATACTATGTGGTCGTAACCGCGTATGATGATCATAAGGTACCCTCATCGCGGTTCTAAACCCGGGTCAGGCCAACATCAGTTTTTCTATCAAGAAATTATCAGAAGCGGCTTGTAGTCAGAACGTTGGCGGTGTCTCACCCCCGTGCCTCGGAAAGCACGTAAAGCCGTTGGTCCTGCGCCTGATTTCTTTCCGGTCGTGTCGGATAACCGTCCCATCGGACTATGAGAGTGAGGCAATAGAGAGTGCACCTGTGCTTGCGTATACACTCGGGCACTATAGTCTGTCCTACGCAGATTAGGCTAGGCTAGTCTACGTTGAGAATGGTTGAGACTGAGTATTCCGGTCTACAGGACATTATTAAATTATGTCTTAGAAACGATTTCTGAAACTATTATACTATATTTTCTTTTTAGTTATTTTTATTTCTTCGAAATTGTACCAATTTTTTTTCTGGAGATCGTAAAAGTGCACAGTTGGACAAGTGCCTCTTACGTTGTAAAGACTTGTGTCATTAAAGCCACGGGTTGCCAATCGCAGCACCAGACGTCTTGCACCTTCGACGCTGCTGCCCGACGCCGGTACGGCTATTTTATGTTTAGTAAGCGAGCATGGTTGATAAAAACGAGATGGAAAATTAGCTTTCCTATAGTCGCCTTTTTGATACCCGCGGTATGATAAAGTACAGATAATAAATCATAGATTACCTCACTGTATTTGTGGCCGTATGTGGGTCTCCCTATGTGGTTTCCTTCATAAAGCTCGTTATGTGCAATCCTCTCGCGTTGTTGTGGCACAGCGGCTCCGGTGCTTACACTATCTTATATCTATATATTAATACGTGCAGTGCAGAGAAATCTTGATACATTGATACTGCGCGCACGGAGAAGTGTGAGACTGACAGAGTTAAAGTTTATATGGAGAAGGAGAGCTAAAAAGCTAACATATATATATGATTTTTTTACGTGGTAGGGCCATGCTGCAGCTATATTAGTAGTATAGTTGTAGCACGAATGGGTCGGCTCGACCGGGAAATGACCACGCTTTCACAGGATACCAGCGTAAAATAGCAGCTTAACGCTGCTCTGTGTTTCGTACGGTGAGTCTAGAGAACTGGAGACCCTTTTTAATGGAAAAGGGGCACATCTTAGTCCTCACGGGTGACAACGCATCTGCATTTTGATTCGCAAACGAAAATAGATGTAGATGTCTATGGGCCAGAGTAACCACTTACCATCAGGTAGACTATGTGCTCGTTTGTCACCCTTTCCCATAAAAAAAAAAGAATAAACACATCCGGAAGAGTTTTGCAAGTAAGGGTCAGTCTAGTTTAGCGAAAGGCCTATCTAGACAGCATCAATCGCGCGAAAGCATCGGTGACGTATCTGCGTTTTCTCTAGTGTTGTAAACACAGGTGACGAAGACCACTTACCCTATGGTAAGCCTTATGTTCGTTTGCGCCTTTTCCTCCTTTTATAATAAAAAAAAAAGTTAAATTTTAAAATACAAAAAACAGATTGCGCTTCTGAAATAAACCCATTCACGTGTGCGGAGAGCTATTGACATGTTTATTTATATTAAACAGTAACGCCTCCAGACTCCATCCATCCGACTGGTTACTAATTGATATGCTTTACGATGTTCAAGGAATTTTCCACCCTTGTTTGTTTACCCATTTTGTTTTCATTGTAGGCTAGCAAGCTTTAGATGAGAAGGATTTGAACGGATGGCTTGTTCTATACTTCATGGTGTGTGAAAATCTTCTTCAGTTTTTTTTTGTTACGTTATATGCCAATGAGGGCTAATAATTTTCTGTTCGCCAGATGTCGCTAGTTGACACTGAGGTAAAGTTTTTTGTTACACAATGTAATTTAATTGAGAAGTTGTTCTATAACAAAAGTCTATCAGTTTCTAGAGTATTATATTTAATTTTTTTTATAGGATAGGATGATAAACAAAAAAGTTTATAAGCATGTATACACATTACATATATGTATATATGTATTATTGTATGTAAATATATGTTATATATATTTAAATATATATATATATATATATATATATATATATATATATATATATATATATATATATATTTAAATACATGTTGTGTATGTATGTACTATGCATATATATTATATTTTAATATAAATACACTTTATTTATGTATTATGTTTCGCACCTGCCTACAATTGTCTTTGGCACCCAGGGTTGACTGGCAGAGAATGCCATATGGCATTAAGTCCGCCCTATGTACCCTTTACCTTAAGGTGTTACATTTAAGTTTTTTAAATAAAAATTAAATAAATAAATAAAATAAACGAGCTCACAGTCCACCTGATGGTAAGTGGTTACTGTGGCCCATAGACATCTACATCTATCCTCAATAAAGAATTTAAAATGCAGATGTGTTGTCAGCCGTGAGGAATAAGATGGAATGCCTCTTTTGCAGTGAAAAGGGTCTCCGGTTCTCTACACTCACCATACGAAACACAGCAGTGTTGAGCTGCTATTTCACGTTGGTATTCTGTGAGAGCGTGGTCCTGCCCCGGTCGAGCCGACCCATTCGCGCTACAACTTTTATATAATACTAATAAACCTAGCAAGCTAACAGCATAGCAAAGTGGCGAAGCAATCAGCTTTGTAGCGGTTTCTAACGGTTGCCGTTGAGCAATCAGTTTCAAAATAGGAGGTTCAGATGCCTGGGTGATCAGTAATCGATTGCTGAAAACAGAATTTGAAAATTCGAAACCGTTCTCGAGCTAATCGTGGGACAGACGGACAGACTTCGTGAAATCAATAAACCTAGCAAGCTAACAGCATAGCAAAGTGGCGAAGCAATCAGCTTTGTAGCGGTTTCTAACGGAAAAAAATATTTCAAAATAGGAGGTTCAGATGCCTGGGTGATCAGTAATCAATTGCTGAAAACAGAATTTGAAAATTCGAAACCGTTCTCGAGATAATCGTGGGACAGACGGACAGACGGACGGACAGACGGACAGACGGACAGACATCGTGAAATCAATAAGTGACTTCGCAAGCTTCGCCACTTAATAATATAGCTGAAGCATGGCTCTACGTGATTATATCTAGGGTGAAAAGACAGATGTCGGCAAATTATTCAATTCTGTTTTGTCTCCGGAATTACAGTTGGCGTGAAGCTTCAGTGGGCTCCCATATATCTAAACTAGTTAGCAAACTATGTTCTCTAGTGTGTGCTGTAGAAATATTAGAAGCCTTACATGTGTTGAAACAGCTAGATTAGTTTATTTTTGTTGTTTCCGTAGCATAATGTCGTGTGGAGTCTTGCTATGGGGTAATGCGACTGACATTGAAACTGTCTTTGTTTTGCAGATGCTAGGCATAAGAGCATTTTATTGCCGGAGTACGAAGTAGACTTACAGAAAAATTTAAGGATATAAATATATTAACTTTGGCCTCTCGGTATGTTTACAAGAATTCAATCTTTTTACACAAAAATAAAAATTGTTTTATTAAAAATAGTGATGTACATTCTGTAAATACTATAAACAAGCACAAATTAGTTATACCAGTGACTCGACTCCATAGAGTCAGTAATTCCTTTATTGGACAATGTATACGCTTTTTTAATAGTCTTAGAAAATATGCAAGACTTATATATCTATCTATCAGAAAGTTTAAAATTTGTACTAACAGTGGTAGAGCCACGCGGCAGCTTTTGCTGTCGCACGGATGGGCCGGCTCGAACCGGGGTGGTACCACGACCTCACAGAAAACCAGCATAAAGTAGAAGTTTACCTCTGCGTTTCGCTTGGTGAGTGCAGGTGGCCGGAGGCCCTTTTTACTGGAAATGAGGCATTCCATCTTAGTCCTCACGGGTGACAACGCATCTACATTTTGATTTGTAATAGAGGATAGATGTAGATGTCTATGGGCCGCAGCAACCACTTACCATCAGGTGGACTGTGTGCTCGTTTGTTACCCTTATTCTATAAAAAAAAACTAAGCAAAAACTGTTAAGGGTTATTAAGTGGCGAAGCTTGCGAAGTCACTTATTAAGTGGCGAAGCTTGCGAAGACACTTATTGATTTCACGATGTCTGTCCGTCTGTCCGTCTGTCCCACGATTATCTCGAGAACGGTTTCGAATTTTCAAATTCTGTTTCCAGCAATCGGTTACTGATCACCCAGGCATCTGAACCTCCTATTTTGAAACTGATTGCTCAACGGCAACCGTTAGAAACCGCTACAAAGCTGATTGCTTCGCCACTTTGCTATCCTGTTAGCTTGCTAGGTTTATCAGACTTGGCTACCTTAGTGGACGGAATTGCCGGAAAGTTGCAATCACTATGCGAGACTTAGCTAAAAAGAGCAGGACAAAGCTGTAAAATATAGATTAGCGAATAATTTTATCTGAAATAAGATTTTACTCTCATATTTTAAACGGGTTTTAACCGTATTGAAAAACGGAGGAAAATATTACAATATTCAACGTGTACTTCGGATATACTGAACCGCTTGTGGTGAAACTTTAAACAGATCTGGGGGCAAGTCGAGCAAAAAAGCGGCACGGCCGTACCATCCTTTTCTCGAAGCAGTTCAGGCCATTTCCGAAACCCTATAACTTCGTTGAGGATAAAACTAGAAGCCTCAATTTTCAGTAACCAAGTAGGCATTGTATAAACTCAGTATATTTCAAATTTCATTAAATTTGAACTAGTAGTTTAATAATTATAACTAGTCAAAGTTTCTTAATTTCGTCACTCACTGACTGACCGATCATCAAAACTCTAAGGCACTTCTAGCAGACATAGAAGCTTCAAATTTGGAACACAATTATGGTTTAATATATAAATTAAGGAAAAATTAAAATATTTTGTAATTTCGGTCCAGTTTTCGATATACATCAACTGCATAAATAACTTTGTAATCCCATATAAATATATAGGATTACAAAGTTACATTTGCAGTGAATGAATCAGTGTACCTACTCGTATGTATGTATAATATAATGGAATAATAGGTGTAGATAGCTACCTAGATATAACTATCTACAAAAAGAAATGAGATGCCATCAAAAACATAACTTTAAAAAAACCAAGTCTCGCAACTCAGTTCTTCTACCGTAAAAAGTTGTGAGATCCATGTATTACCAAGTCGGTTAATTTATTCAGTCCCTACTTAAGGGTCCTTCTGTCTTAAGTTATTACGTAATTAGCTAACCTAACAACATCTTATAGTGACTATATCAATATTAAAAATCTGTATGGTTTTGTTCTACATTCCAATAGGCGAGTCAAAAAGTGCGTACATTTCTAGAGATTTTAAAGCGATGGAGCCATATGGTAGAAATTATGGTTTTAGTACGAATGTGTCGACTCGACCGGAGAAGAACCACGCTTTCACAGAATACCAGCGTCAAATAGCAGCTTAACACTGCTGTGTTTCGTATGGTGAGTGTAGAGAACCGGAGACCATTTTTACTGGAAACGAGGCATTCTATCTTAGTCCTCACGCCTGACAACACATATTAATTTTGATTTTGATAAATGTAGATATCTATAGGCCACGGCATTCACTTACCATTAGGTTGACTGTGGGCATAACAAAGGTGTAGAAAAGAGATGTCGGATGAACCCTTGACCTTATAGATTGCATACCACTAGACACCTGGTTACTAGAAATCAGGCATTCCATCTCAATCCTCAGGGGTAACAACGCATCTGCATTTTGATTCTTCATCATCATCATCATTACAGCCTTTCATAAGTCCACTGCTGAACATAGGCCTCCCCCAAGGAATACCACAAAGCACGGTCCTGAGCCACCTGCATACATCGACTTCCTGCATTTCTTACCAGGTCGTCATTCCATCTCGTGGGGGGACGCCCTACACTTCGCCTGCCGGTACGAAGTTGCCACTCGAGAACCTTTTTTCCCCCTTGGGTTGTCGGTTCTTCGAGCTATATGGCCGGCCCATTGCCACTTCAGCTTACTAATCCGTCCAATTCTTAAATTTTGATTCTTAATTGAAGATAAATGTCTTTTGGTCGTGGCAGCCACTTACAATCAGGGGACTCTGTGTGCTCGTTTGTCACCTTTATTCTATATATAAAAAAACTACTTTGAATAAAACGCGGATTCTACGGATTCTATCGCGTTTAATTAACTTATTTTTATTAATTCCCGACGTTTCGGGTGCTTTACAGCACCCAAGGTTACTGGAGGGACTGACCAACGAGGACACGTGGAAATAAGTTGATTAAAAGCGATAGAATCCGTAAAAGTAGTTTTATTCAATGTGTAGTGTTCGCGTAAATATAAGAAATCATTATAAAAAAACTACTTTATCATACATAACAAATGTCGTAAGCGAGCTTTGTAGGTGGTAGGATTTCTTTTCTATCTACGAATCGGACGTACGTTCCTCTGGGTTGGTATCACCACGCTTGCAGTCGTGCTCCCCATCGAACGATCCAGGTTGACCAGTATAGAGAGGCAGTATTATTACAGGTTAGGAAGCACATCTTCTTATCATCTTAGTCTTTAAAGTTGGCAATGCATCCGTCGTCTATGTTTTTAATAGTTTAGTTTGTAAAAAAAACATTTTGGATATTTTTATCTGATTTAATTACGAGATGCGTTGGACATTAACGTGGTGAAGCCACGCTGTAGCTATATTATTTATTTATTTATTTTATTTATTTAATCTTATTTGTTGACACCTTAATAACAAGGGTAACAAAGGGCGGACTTAATGCCTAGCGGCATTCTCTGCCAGTCAACCCGTGGAGTGATGAGATTTTGTGGCAGGTGCAAATACACACACACATATATATATATATATATATATACATATATACATATATATATCTGTATACACACATACATACATACTAAGATATACATATAATATACAAAACTTTACATATGTAAATATATGAACAAAATATGTATCATACATAGATATAATATATACGTTACATATAATAATAAAATACATATATTGAAATTACATATAATAAAACATTTAAATGTGTCAAAATATATCATCATCATTCTTAACATCCAACATCACTTCGTTTCAAATAAAAGTCATGTACCAACTTTTTAAAACAATCCTTACTTGGCGCTCTTCTTATGTTTTCGGCCAAGGAGTTCCAGAGTAGTGTTGCCTGAATTGTAAAGGAATTGTTGGTGAATCCAGTGAAATGAGATGGAATACTGATCTTATGATTAGATGAGGAGCGTAGAACCTTATCATGAGTTGAAAAGAGATATTGGAATTTGTCCTTCAGATATGCTGGAGAAGTTGGATTATTCAAAATTGAGAAAAGAACAAGCAAAATTCTAGAGTTTCGTCTTTGTTGGATAGTAAGCCATTTCAGGCGTTCACGATAATGAGAGATGTGATCATATTTTCGAAGACCAAATATATATCTAATACAGCTATTGAGAAGACGCTCTAGCTTATTAAGAAGATTTTGGTTCACATCTGGGTAGCACACATCTGCATAATCAATAATGGGAATTATAAGTGTTTGCGCAAGTGTTAGCTTAGTCTTGATTGGAAGAAAGTTCTTCAGACGATAGAGGGATCGTAAGGTGGCAAAGACTTTGCGGCTAATTTCGGTGACATGCGTACTCCAGTTCATTGTGTTATCCATATACAGACCAAGATTTTTTACAGAGGAAGAGAACGGTATCAGTATATCGTTGTAATAGACAGCAGGTAGGCTTGTCACATCAATTTTTGACAACATTCTCGAGCTACCTACGATTATAGCTTGACACTTCGTTGGATTAACTGATATTCCAAAACGCCTAGACCATTCTTTAATAGCTTCCAAGTTCAGATTTAACATTCTAATAGCGTCATGGAGCTCTTCAATAGACGAGTGCAAGTAAATTTGGAGGTCGTCAGCATACAGATGGTACGAACAGTTAAGAATAGATGTGAACAAGTTTATAAAAACTGAGAAAATTAATGGAGAAAGTATACCGCCTTGCGGAACGCCAGCATCAAGACTAGCCCACTTGGAACTCTTCTGTCCCAAATGGACAGACTGCTGACGCCCGCGAAGATATGAAGAGAACCAATCCAAGACTGAGGGTGCAAATCTTAAATAGGACAGGATAGATAAAAGGACATCATGGTCCACTGCGTTAAAAGCATTAGAAAAGTCAACAAGCACCATTACAGTCACTTTCTTCTTTTCCATACCTTGTCTGATGTCTTCCGTAACTTTGAGTAATGCTGTAGTGGTGCTGTGACCAAGACGAAACCCAGACTGATAATCGCTGAGTAGATTATGATTAAGTACAAAATTGGAGACTTGCTTATGTACGCAGCCTTCCAGAACTTTGGATAGGAAGGGCAAAATAGATATCGGACGAAGGTGATTAGGTAATGTGGGATTCGATATTTTGGGAATAAGGTGTATGAAAGCCTTTTTCCAGAGATTTGGGTACTGACTTGAGTCCAGTGAAAAGTTAATAATGAGAGTAAGTGCAGGTAGTACATACTCCAATATATTGACTATCATAGTTCTGCTGATTTCATCACAACCCACAGCCTTGGATTTAATTGCTAGAACAATTTTTTTAATGTCATCCTGGTGAACTGGAGAAAATTGAAAAGAAGGAATTTGAGGAGATTGGATAGAAGCTAAATAAGCTATCGTTTGAGATCGTATAGTAGTGTCCATAACAGGAGCAGAAGCAAAATGGAGATTAATGTCATCACAAGACAGGGAAGAGGTGCATTCCAGAGTAGGCTCCATCTCACCCACGCCAATTGACCTGAGAAACTTCCAGACATTAGCTGGCGAAGAATTAATTATATTATTATGGATATAACGGCGTTTGGCGTTACGTACCATCTGATTGCATCTGTTCCTAGCTTTCTTAAAACATGTCCAATTCTCTTCCGTACGCTCTCTTTTGAAACGCTGAAAAGCCTTATTCCGCCTTGTCATCGCCATCCGAACTCCCTCAGTCATCCAAGGTGAAGGTTGATGTTTAAGTTTTACTTTACGAACTGGGGCATGGATGTTATATAGACTAATTATTTTATTATTAAAGATGGATAGCATATCATCAACAGTGGTTGATAATTTTAGTTGATCAAAATTTAAATTAGAAGCGTCACTTTTTAGTTTATCCAAATTAATTTTAGAAAAGTTGCGCAAGTGAATAAAAGCAGGCAACGATTTAGGAGATTTTAGCTTGTATGCAACGTAAATGAGGTCGTGACGCGAGAATCCTGGAGCGGAACACTGACCATGTGATATCACATGATCAGGAGAAGCTGTAATAACAAGGTCAATCAAAGAGTCATTGGAATCGAAATTATGATGAGTTGCCCCTGAAGGTAGAATGTGAAGATTGACTGACTCAATGATTGTACGAAGTTTTTGGGAACGGTTAGAATTTGTCAAGAGGTTGGTGTTAAAATCACCCATGATTATGCAGTGTGCACACTCAGAGACAATATTTTCGAGAGCCGTTTCTAAAGTGGCGAAATAGTCAATGGAAGGAGGACAATACACTACTCCAAGAATCACCTTTACGCCTCTGACGCTGACTTTTAAGAATAAGAACTCCGGAGAACCTGAATAAAGCGAAGGTGAAGCTAAAATAATTTCATACGAAAATGACGAGTGTAGGTAAATGGCAACACCGCCTCCCCTTTTACCAACACGGTCATTTCTAATTAGTAAAAAACCTGGAAGTGGATACAAAGCAGAGTGCAGACTTGGCTTCAGCCAACTTTCGGAGATTAGGATAGCTTGTATCAAGTCCGGGTTAAAAGACGCTTCCAGCTCAGAAAAGTGACTCGGAATACTTTGAGCGTTAATATGACAGATATTGAAAGATTTATTGTAAGATTGAAAAGTTTCATTTAACTGTGTATATAAGGTATTAGAAATGTTTATGGAATCGTTACACGATAAGAATGATGAATCAGAACTGTTAAATGAATGAAATGAATCGGTATCAGACATTATTATATGTAATAGATTAATAAATAATTTATATTATAAATATATATTTATATATAAATAAAATTTAAAAGAAGATTGCTATAATTCTATTAGCTAAAAAATTTTTAAATTATTTAGGAATCTCACAAAATACCATCCCACCAGCTGACTGTTTACACAACATGAAAAATTAAACATCTTAATGATAACTTAATGATTACACAGGATTATACAATAACGAATATGCTTAAATTATTAAGTAGTTACATACTCATTTGAGCTATACTGCTTTACCAATATGTTATATAATTAATAATACTACAATTGAAAACCGCCAAAACACACTGGTAATACTTTGATGAGAAACAAAAGAAGAAAAAAAAACTAAGAAACAATAATAACTATTCACTAAATAAGTTAAACATAAAATGTTGCATGCAAATGATGGCTTATACAATTTGTTCATAATATTATATATATATAACTTATACATTAATAGGCCGTATGTATTTGACATCTGTGCCTTCTGTGGCTTACCATCAAAGAGTTTATAAACTCTACGTGGATATAATGTCTATGGTATATAATATCTTTATGAATAATAACAGTAATGACTAATATAATAATAATATTATAGTTGTAGCATGAATGGGTCGGCTCGACCGGGTAAGGACTACACTCTCATGGAATACTAGCGTAAAATAGCAGCTTAAGACTGCTGTGTTTCGTATGGCGAATGTAGAGAACCGGAGACCCTTTTTATTTGAAAGGAGGCATTCCATCTTAGTCCTCAGGGGTGATAACGCAGGTGGACTGTGGCTCGTGCTACTATGCCACATGCTTATACTGCCATCTGTCGGAAGTCACTGTCGAGCCAAGTTTCTGCACTAAATAGGTCCCGAGGCAATTCATGACAATTGTCAATGCGCTTCGTTATTTATAGTTCTAATTGAAGTGCATTTGATATATACTTCGATTTTGGATCACGCACCTCAACCCGTCCAGTCTTCTGCTAGAAATGCCCCCCCCCCCCCTTCCCTTCCCCCCAAGCTTGGCAAGCGAATCATCAGCACGGCATCGGTTGTTAAACTTCTGATAAATTATGAGTGACAAACGAGCGTGTAGTCCACGTGTGAGTGGATGCTGTTGCCCATAGACTTTTCGATGTCTTGTTAGGCATCCTGCGCTCTCTCAACATGTCTCCAATTGTAGTTGAATCGTTTAGAAGTTACTTGTTTGGTCGCCGCAGCGCATGCAGGTCCACCTGGACACTGTGGCTGGTGTACCACAAGGTGGTGTGTTATCTCCTCTCCTGTTTGCAATGTTCAGTAAATCAATAAAACATAATTTGTCCTCTTCCTACTCATTTGTATGCTGATGATCTCCAAAAATCTATATTCAGTCCTCTCTTGAAGATTTTTCTGAAGCAGTTGACACTATTAACGTTGATCTGACCAGTGGCGAAGCTAGGGCTCCAAACTAGGGCAAGCCCAAGATATGGTTTTGTTGTTTTAGCAGTTTTATAAAAATACACCAATCTTAATCTGTCTCCACTCTTCAGTTTCATATTCAGTGCTGTCGAGGACGTGTTTAAAGCACATAGAAGGCATACTACTGCTGGATAGATTGTATGACTATATGCATACCTTTGGTGGCTTTGAAAAAAGCCGTTTGGGTTTGCCTGAGCGAAAGAAAAAGATATTTACATACAATACAATACATGAACAAAAGGAAAGCATGAACAAAGTACAAACATTGTACAACATTAAAAAAAAAACAAATTATTTATATTGTAAATCCAATCGTCTCTCTTTCTTAAAGAAAGATTTGATTACGTCCACGTGAAATGTTGGTGAACGTTTTAATTGTACCAATAACTGTTTATGTGGATATGCGCTGTTTTTTCTCAACAAAGTTTAAATATTTTACCTTTTCCTCACCGATTAGTACTTTAACACACTTCAACTCATCACAAGGAACACTGTTATCCTCCATTTGCACTAAAAATCTTTAAAAAAGCATACATTTTCAACTCGCAATATTCATTAGCTCAAGTAAACACACAGAGTTAACATTGAAATTTGAAGTGAAGTTGCACCGCGCTCTACTAACTTCATATCTAAAGCCAGGCTTATCGCTCCATACTAATTGCTATATAAACAATCGTAGTTATATTTCATTATAGAACATTTTGCCACAGGTTAGAAAGGGGGCGATCGTCTTCTCCAAAGCCCGGTAAAAAGCCCACACGTGCGAGAGAGACGACTAATCAATCAACTCAACTCCTTCTTTATGACAGCAGTATTACGCAGTAACGCAATCTGCCAAGTGTTGACGTTACATAATAAGGCTACGAGGTCACGACCTGTGTAGAACAGAGGAGCGTGCGGGAAATTTGAAATAATTTGAAACAGTTTATATTATTGATTGAGCAGTTTGGTAGGGCAAGCCGGACTTCTTGGCTTCTATGGAGGCTTCGCTACCGGATCTGGCTTGTATTTCTAACTGGAGTAAATATTATGGTTTAACGATTAATCCTAAGGAAACTCAGGACATTTTCATCGGACATTCTAGATTAATTGGGAAAATTGACTGGTCTTCCCTACCTGCTATTATACTTGACTGCACTCAAATCCCTTATAGTAACAAGGTTAATAACCTGGGGTTGTATCGCGACTCTTGAATATCTAGTACTTGTGAGGTTAATGAGGTTAGTAAAAAAAGATATGAGGTAACACACATAAAAAAGAAGAAATAAAAGAACATACAGTACAATTGAGTACCTCCTCTTTATTGAAGTCGGTAGAAAACTAGGATAGGATTTGCTATAAAAACCAAGGACCCAAAAAATTGAATCTGGTGCTGTCCTTGGCTACACCGCCATCTGTCGGAAGCTAAAAGATTTTTTCCATTCCTCATATCACCTTTTACGACACTCGCGAGACCATTAATATTTTTGCAGTAATACAAAATAAAATAAAAACAGAAAAGGGAAATAAAGGTAAAAATCGGTTATTACTTATTACAAAAAAAAACGTACGTGTCGAATACAGAACTTTTTTTTTATAGGATAGGGTGACAAACGAGCACACAGTCCACCTGATGGTAAGTGGTTGCTGTGACCCATAGACATTACATTTATCCTCGTATGCGAATCAAAATGCAGATGCTTTGTCACCCGTGGGGACTAATGCTTCTTTTCCAGTGAAAAGGGACTCCGGTTCTCTACACTCACCATACGAAACACAGCAGCACTAATCTGCTATTTTACGCTGGTATTCTGTGAAAGCGTGGTCCTTCCTCGGTCAAGCCGAGCCATTCGTGCTACAACTATACTACCAATATAGCTGCAGCATGGCTCTACCGCGTATGAAATATAAAAAAATAATATTCTTTAAAATATATAAGTAAATTCATATTTTCTGCTAAAATCTTTCATCATTCTATAGTTTCATAGTTTTGTTCTGCTCTTTAGCCACATCCCGCATCGTGAGTGCAACTTTTCGTGAAGTGAGTTTTCGTGAGTGAATTTTTAGCGAAGTCCGTGCAAGGAGATTGGGTCACCCTTGAGCACTAAAATGGAAAGCGTCACCTTACGTTTTTATAAACTAAGAAGTGATAAAATTAAAAAGTTCGCACAACCGACTTCAATATAAATAAAATGAGAACATCATCAATGTAGTCGACGTCAATTAAATCAAGGTCTGAACTACTGGTTAGATCTTGATCAAATTTATATGTGAGCACATGAGAAGCACCAGATTTCAAATTAAAAAAGAATCATCAAAATCGGTTCACATAGAAAAACGTTCTGAAGTAACACACATAAAAAATTACAGTCGAATTGAGAACCTCCTCCTTATTTTGAAGTCGGTTGATAAAAGTAACGATATAAAGTACTATCCACCATGTTCATCATATTACCGTTGTCTTAGTCTGTTAAGATATTTTCTACTCAAAATTGTTTTTTTTTTTATTAAATTGAAGTGACAAACGCTCTCACAGCTCACCTAATGATAAGTAACTATTGCAGTCTAATGAAACCCGCAGCCAACTTCGTACAAATAACCGGCCAAGTGTGAGTCGTACCGGCGCATGAAGGGTTCCGTACCATCGTAAAACACGTTTCTAGTAGGGAAGCCCCATTTAATTTTTAATTTATTATTATTTTTATTATTGCATACCTTAAGCGAAAGCGCAAGGTAATGTTCTACTATCGCCTAAAAATTAAAATTCCAACATTTTATCGAATAAAATCGTACCTAGCAATCATACTATACATATAAATGATATAAAAAGCACATTGTTAGAAAGATAAATGATTGTTGAACTTATTAATAATTTTTTTAAATCGATTAATTGCTATTTTGAAATAAAAAAAAGGGTTTTAGTGGCTTATGGTGTGGATTTATCATGTCCCTGTGGCTTGTAAACACTATAACTTTTGAAAATATCAATTGTTTAACTCAATCTATTTTTTAATCTCTTCATCTATCATGTGGGAAGTTACTGAATGTAAATGGCAGTGTAATTTTGTTTTGTTTAGCTATAATTAATTTTTTTCGGCTCCAAAATGGCGAAATTTTCTTTGATTTGGTTGCCTCGTATATAAATTGTTTCTGTAAATGGGGATCTACAGCCACAGAGTAGTTTAGTTCACAGAGTACCTTTGTATTAAGTTTAGTTCGGCTTCAGTCGCCGTCGTGAGTGGACATTGTTTCGGTTGTTTTCAGCGGCTCAAAAAGATCGCTGTACAAATACACAATATTCGATTAACCAAATTTCTTAAATACTTGATTATAATAATAATAAGAGATTTTTTTATTACAATATTTAAAAGCACAATAAATAATAGTTATTACGGATCGCCGTAACGCCGTGCGAAAAATGGAATAAAACGCGCTGGTCTTGCTTTTAACTGGAGGCAAGCGGCGGTGAGGAGGAACTTGTACTTTCTTTTCTTGCTGGTGCCTTTTCGGTGGCTGGAGAGCGACTGCCGACCCTAGCGGCCGGCCCGTCTTTTATATCATTTGGCCGCTGCTGGCCAGCGGACCCTTGCCTCACCCCCGCGCCTATTTTTATTTCTCTAATAACCTTACAAACTAATAAACATAACTCACTATATAATATTCTTACAACTACTTATTAGACTAAGGTGTACATAACAATCTTTTCATTTATTTATAGTGTTAAATTATAATTTTTAGCTGCTTTAGGCGGAGGATTCTTCCCCCCGCCTCAGCACTATAAATATAAAACGTCGTGGCGCGGCGCGCGTGGGAAAGAAAAAAGGTTGTCTGCGCTCAAGCCGCGCGGATGTATTTCTTCGGTCGAGCCCATGCGCTCCCGAGTGACTCAGTGCAATTGTGCGAAAAACAAGAACAATAAAAGGATTATTCCGAAGTGCTTCAGTGGTGTTGTGCGTCATTGCCGCCGTCAGGCTGCACCGGCCCGCCGGCCCATTGTTCTGTAGTGTTAGTGATTAGTGTATAATAATGTATATAGTGTATAATAATGTGTATAGTGCCCCACGCTCTGCCAATTTCCAGTAAAAACTGTAAGTAGTTTATTACACACCGCCGTGCCGCCTCAGAGGCGGCTATTCTATTGTATTGTATTAATCCCTGTGTTCGCTTGTCGCATTAGGCGACAGCTAGGTACACACCCTAACGTACCAACGCGTTAGGTATATAGGTGTTAGTTTAAGCATACACCTCCCCCGCCGTTAGGTGGGGGAGCTTGGTACACAAGTGTTTTTGTTAAAACTGACAAGATGGCGGCTATTACCATAGCCGAACTCGCCGACTTTTTCAGTCGTGCGTGCCCCGACGTTTGGGCGACCTTCCTAGCCCAACGCCAATCGCCCGCTGCTGAACGTCCGACCGTACTTGTGGACGACCCTATGTCGCCCAGCACCGGACCCGCGACCCCCGCGTCTGTAGATACGCTATATGACGTAGCATCCCCCGCGCCTTCTGCGCTCTCCACCCGTGGACCGTCCCCGGCGTTCTCGGACGCCGAGACGGGCTCCGAAATGGAATACGACGTCGCGAAACCCGCCAAGCCCGATGACGAAGGCTTCACCTTAGTCTCGGGCAAAAAACGAAAACGTCCCGCCGCGAATAAGGGCGCCGAGCCTCACTCGGCCCCTTCGTCCCCGTCGTCGTCGCCTAACGCCACTCCGGCTAAAAAGAACGCGCCTTCTGCGCGCCCTAAATCTGCCAAGATCGCGAACCCGGAACCCGCCGCGGTGCGCAAGGAAAAACCGCCGCCGCCGATCATCCTTCAGGATAAATCCCGATGGAGCAACCTTTCGCATTGGATTGACTCCAAAAAAATCTTCTGCCCCAAGGTCCACAATGGTGGTCAGGGCATTCGTATCCACGTCTCAACGACGGACGACTTCCGCGCTTTAACTGCGCATCTTAAAGCTTAGAAACTGAGCTTCCATACCTACGCCCTTGCGGATGAACGCAACCTCCGCGTAGTCGTTCGCGGGCTCCCAAAGGGGCTCGAAACCGAGCACATATTAAGCGATCTTAAATCGCAGAATCTCCCGGTTAGGGAAGTGCACAGAATGCACCACCCCACCGACAAAAAAAGATACCTAGACCTTTGTCTAGTTATCTTAGACCTGTCCCCGGAAGGGAAAGAAATCTACAATATTCGCCGAATCTGTAATCTCACTGGGATTACGGTAGAGGCCCCCCGTAATAGGGGCATCGTTGGTCAATGCCACCGATGCCAACTTTATGGCCACTCGGCCAAAAATTGCTATGCCAAACCTAGATGCGTTAAGTGTCTAGGAGACCACGGCACACCTGAGTGCACCCGAACGCCCGAGTCGGAAGGCCCT
The DNA here is from genome assembly GCA_033319125.1 of Parnassius glacialis. Taxonomy (NCBI): domain Eukaryota; kingdom Metazoa; phylum Arthropoda; class Insecta; order Lepidoptera; family Papilionidae; genus Parnassius; species Parnassius glacialis. Next base: position 12,555,176 of record JAVANC010000015.1, on the reverse strand, counting down.
CCGAGCTGCGTTCTGTGCGGCGAAGCGGGACACCCAGCGAACTATCGCGGGTGTACCAAAGCGCCGCGTAGAAAGTGGCGCGGAGGTGCAAACCGGCGCGGACGAACGGCTAGCGCTAGCAGGTCCCGTCCTCGGCAACATGCCCCTTATGTCGCACCGATCTCGGTGTCTCAACCCGCGCCCCTTCAGCCTCCCGCCAAACCCGCCCCCGCTAAGGGGACTTCCGGGCAAGGTGTAAGCTCGTCGGTGCCTTCAGCACCAGTATCGAACGCATGAATTAAGCCCCCGGCGATAGTTAGCGCGGCCGCCTCACGGCCAGCGCCCTCTCTCCAGGCGCAAAAGCCCAAACTTGCCCCTCAGGCATCTTCTAACTTCGCTGCTGACTTCTCGTTAGTCTGCAGCTTCATCAGCAATATTAATGTTGCCGAAGTGACTTCCCTGGCCCGCAAACTACGCGAGGCCAAATCCGCTCAAGATAAGCTCAATGCCACCATTGAGCATATTAATCTCATCGACGCGATCGGTTCATTCCAATGCGCCTAAATTATAACCCTTTAAATCAAAATGGCAGTACAACATACAGGTAGAACTAAACCTAGCTCACGGACTGTCGCTTTCTTTAACGCAAACGGCATCAGAGATCAAAAGGAAGAAATCGTGTACTTTTTACGCGATCATGATGTCGACATCATGCTAGTGCAGGAGACCTTCTTGAAACCTAGCGTGCGCGATCCCAAAATAGCTAATTATACCTTAGTAAGAAATGATAGGCTGACCGGACCTAAAGGCGGCACCTTGATCTACTACAAAAGGTCCTTGCACTGTATACCGATAGACACCCCACCGCTTGCTAACTTAGAAGCATCGGTTTGTAGAATAGCACTTACGGGCCATCCGCCCGTCATAATTGCCTCGGCATATCAGTCACCGCAGAAACTCTTATTAGAAGCCGACATCTCGGCACTACTAAATCTAGGCCCCAGCGTAGTAATCGCGGGAGACCTAAACAGTAAACACGTTAGTTGGAACGCTAACGTAAATAATCCAAACGGAATCATATTATGCGGCCTCACGGAGAGACTTAACTTCGACGTTTATCGCTCCTGAGAGCCCAACTCACTACCCATTTGTGACTAGTCACCAACCGGACGTCCTTGACGTAGTTATACTAAAAGACATCCGGCTTAATATTAATTCAATCGAAACTTTTGTCGAACTATGCTCGGACCATAGGCCGGTCGTATTAGAACTGGGCCGGTCGGCTGGTGAGGTCCCTCAGACCAAAACCATCGTCGACTGGCGTAAGCTCAAGGTCAAACTTGAGTCTACGAACTCCCAGCATTTAGACTCCATACCGGACAAGATAGACTCGCCGGAGGAAGCCAATAGGGCGATTAGCGCCCTATCGACTCACCTCACTTCAGCCGTCGAAGAGTGCTCCCGTAAGGTTCGTGTGTCGAGCGATCGGTACACAAAGCTTCCGGCAGACGTTCGACGGCTGATTAGAGCGAAAAACACCGCGCTAAAAACATATGACCGTTATCGCACGGAAGATAACAAATTCCGGCTACGTTCTCTGCAGAACGAGATTAAACAACGCGTTGTCGAATTTAGAAATGATAAATGGGATAACCTCTTAGAGGGATTAGAACCATCTCAAGATGCCTTTTGGAGGCTGACTAAAGCCATAAAAGCAGAGCAAATTGCTCCCATGCCGCCTCTAGTTAGGCTCGACCACCCCGATCTCGCCTTAGACGATCTCGAAAAGGCTGAATGCCTAGCCGACAGTCTAGAGAGCCAGTGTACCCCATCCAGCGTACCAACAGATCCCGCTCACCTACTAGAGGTAGAAGCGGAAATCGAACGTAGGGCTGCGTTACCGCCAGCGGGCGATCCACTCGATCCCGTGACTTTCGAAGAAGTCACCAAAACCATAAAAAGCCTCAAGATAAGATCAGCCCCTGGGCCAGACGGCATCAGTAACAAGGTGATCAAATCTCTTCCGGCACCGTTAATTTATCTCCTCGTAGGAATTTTCAACGCGCTTCTCTCGAGCTGCTCTTTCCCGGATATCTGGAAAGAAGCAGACGTAATAGGGATCCATAAACCAGGCAAACCGCGCAACCGACCCACCAGTTACAGGCCCATCAGCCTACTCAATACTTTGGGTAAATTATATGAGCACACTATTCTTAAGCGTCTCCGTCACTTCACGGAAACAAACAGACTCCTACCTGATGAACAGTTTGGATTTAGAGCCAAACATTCGTGTACTAACCAAATCCATCGCCTAACAGAATATATTCTGTCTGGCTTTAATCATCACCCGACAAAGAAAAAATCTCAAAGCACGGGAGCCCTCTTCTTTGATGTCGCAAAGGCATTTGACAAGGTCTGGCACGACGGCTTGCTCTACAAGCTGTATAAACTAAACGTGCCTGACAGGCTCGTACACATCATCCGAGCCTTCCTTTCAAATCGTTCTTTTCGCTATCGAGTGGAGGGAACCCGTTCTTCGAAACGCTTTCTTAAGGCCGGTGTCCCACAAGGCTTCGCCCTGTCTCCAATTCTGATTACACTTTTTACGAGTGACATCCCAAAAGATCCAGCGGTCAACACCGCTCTCTTCGCCGACGATACGGCTCTCTTTGTATCAGACTACAATAGGAATATTCTCACTTCAAAACTTCAAAAAGCTACCAATCGCTTAGGTGAATGGTTCCGCCAATGGAGAATTGAAGTGAATCCCGAAAAAAGTGTAGCAATACTCTTTCAACGGAATCTAACACAGTCCCGTAAAAACCGATTGAAGGTAATTACCCTATATGGCCGCCCCATCCCATGGGAACATTCGGCCAAATATCTGGGCGTCACGTTCAACGCCAGCATGAGTTTCGCGAATCACATTAGTATAGTCCGCAACAAAGCCAAGTCAGTCATTGGCCGTCTCCACCCTCTTGTGAACAGTAAGAGTAAGCTGTCTCTAAGACACAAACTCCACCTGTACAAAGCCTGCGTTAGACCTATCATGTCTTACGCAAGTGTAGCCTTCGCGCACACATATAAGTCCCACCTAGACGAACTACAGAAAGTTCAAAACTTATTCATCCGTAAAGCCACTGGAGCACGGTGGTATCAACGGAACTCTGATTTACACAGTGATTGTCAACTCCCCTCTATCTCCGAATACTTTAAAGAGGCGTCCCAGCGCTACTTTATTAGCGCTGAAGCTCATCCGAACCCCCTAGTGGTAAACGCAGCCAACTACGTCCCGATACCGAACGTCGCGCCGTTTCTCCGTAGACCGCGTAACGTATTAAGGCGCGGTACCTAGTCAAACTAGGCTTCACAAAACAGTTTTTTAACAAAATATATACATTTTAGAGCGGAAAAAAAAAAATATGTTAATCTTGATCACATTTATGGGTGGACCATTGTTTTCAAAACACGTTTTCGGTAAATTTTCTCGATAGAAAAAAATCATAAAATAGCCATTGAAATTGAATTTCCAGCAATTTTAACTGTATTATTTATAAGCAAATCTTAATAAAATTAATAATAGTGATGTAATATGTAATAATAAGGGGAACTGTTGTTTTTATATATTGATTGAAATGAAATATTTGTAAGTATTAATATATTTAATGAAAAATAACTCGAACGAATCGATGTTTCGCATCGCGCCATCGTGGCGTCTTTTCGCTTCTCTTTCATTTCTACCCGGAGCGACAGTGATCGTTGAGGCACGCTGCTAGACGGACCTGTACCAATTTGTTTCGCTCGCCGTTCAAAAATCATTTACGTATTTGTTTGTTCTTAAGGACGCATTTGCAAAATTAATAGGTATAGAATCGAACTATTACATTGACACGGGTCACACACACAAGTGTACGCACGGTTAGCTGCGGGAATCGTAATCAAGTAAAACATTTTGATACTTTGAAAGATTGATTTTTTTTACAACTACAAAAATATACTTAGATACGAAATTCGAATATCTACCTGTGTGACCTGAAAGCGTACTTCGGTGACTGCTGCTGAAACTCTGAACTCCTGGACGAGTAGAATAAGGTGTGTCGAGTTTAGGCTCGTTTTGTTAGTTATGATGAGACCTTACCTCCGGACTTGATGAAGTAATCTGAAGGTCGATGTAGACCTTCAGATTACTTCATCAAGTCCGGAGGTGACTGCTACTGGAACTCCTCGACGAGTAGAACTAGATGTGCCGTGTTTGGGCTCGATTTGTTAGTTATGATAAGACGTTACATCCGGGATTGATGGAGAGACCTGATGATGTACTTCAGTGACTTGCTACTGGAACTCCTTGACGAGTAGAAATAGGTGTGCCGAGTTTGGGCTTAATTTGTTAGTTGTGATGAGACCTTACCTCCGGACTTGATAGAGAGACCTGATGGTGTACTTCAGTGCCTGCTACTCTGTAACTCCTCGACGAGTAGAACTAGATGTGCCGGGTTTGGGCTCGATTTGCTAGTTATGATGAGATCTTACCTCCGGACTTGATAGAGAGACCCGATGATGTACTTCAGTGACTTGCTACTGGAACTCTTTGACGAGTAGAAATAGGTGTGCCGAGTTTGGGCTTGATTAGTTAGTTATGATGAGACCTTACCTCCGGACTTGATAGAGAGACCTGATGGTGTACTTCAGTGCCTGCTACTCTGTAACTCCTCGACGAGTAGAACTAGATGTGCCGGGTTTGGGCTCGATTTGCTAGTTATGATGAGACCTTACCTCCGGACTTAATGGAGAGACCAGATGGTGTACTTCAGTGACTGCTACTGGGACTCCTGAACGAGTAGAACTAAGTGTGCCGAGTTTGTGCTCGTTTTGTTAGTTATGATGAGACTTTACCTCCAGATTTGATGGAGAGACCTGATGGTGTACTTCGGTGACTGTTATTGGATCTCCAGGATGAGTAGAACTAAGTATGCCGAGCTTGGACTCGTTTTGTTAGTTATGATAAGACCTTACCTCCGAACTTGATGCAGAGACCTGAATGTGTACTTTGGTGACGGCGGCAGCAGCTATGCGTAAGCGTGATGCAGTGATACCTGAAGTAACATTGAGCAAAGATGGCATACCTCTAATAGACATAAATGCTCACGGCTGTTGGTCATCGCGATCCTACGGAAATAATTATAAGGCATTGTCATTGAATCATACCGTTCAAAAAGTTGAATGCCGAAACCATGTGTTGCGCAATATTTGCAATAAGTTGATAGCTGTAACCAAAGACACAAAATATGTCTTGGTGCACAGAAAAATGCTGACTGAATTATTTTTACTTCCACAATTTATATAATTAGATTTCCCTCCGTATGCGTAAATACATCAAAATAATAAAATAAAATTAAAATAATTAGCATGTTTAATTTTTATGTATTCTTCAAACAACCCACAAATCCAAAAAAATGTATGCAAAAAGGTTATTCACTCAGGAAAAAAATTATGAAACGGCTGTTTTTTTTTCGATTTTAGGGCTAGCGCTATTGTAAAATTTGCTCATTATAGTTTACTTTACTCTTGATTCTGAAGAAAAATGTCTATAGGAATAAAAATTATTGTTGTTATAAATTCACAATTTTGACAATTTGCCGTTTCGAGAATAGGCCATTTCTATAATTGACCATTTTGGTCCGAAGCCATTTTATTTAAGCATTAATTTATTATTCATTTAATGAATCTGTTACAAAAGTTCTCGATAACCTTTTCTAGAAAATAACAATTATTGATTATTTTAAAATTAAGAAAATAGAATATGTACATATTTTAAAAATAACAACACGAAAATATGTAGGTACATAATATTTTTAGAATAACTAAACAAAAATATGTACATACTTTAGATACGAAAATAAACGTAGAAACATTTTAAAAATACGAATAAAAAATATATATCTGATGGGATTCGAACCACCTGACATCGCGGAAACGCGGTGCGAAGGCGGAAGACGGCGTGCTGTACCGATTGTACATTTTACGTCGAGCGTCGGCGAGATTCACGCGGTGCACCCCGCAGTGGGCGGGACTACTCGTCCCTTACTCGTCTGCTTCACCCCCTCAAATTCACAAAAGTCGTCTATACACCTCGCCTTAATAGAGCAACCGCGCTCGCTCGATCCCGTTGACCCAAACGTCGCAGGCACATCACACACAGACACTACACCCACACCAAATGGGACAAACACTAATAGGACAACGGATGGGGCGCGTCGCACCCGTAGGCGGGCACGACGCGTTCTAACTCACACCGCGTACACACCGTACACCCGCGTGCCTGGGCGGTTCTCACCGCCCAGAACATCGACCGATACGAGCTAAGCAGTCAGAGGCTGGGGTTCGCGATCCCCCCCTCGGACAACGGTTAGATAGCTCAAAATAATCCTCTACGGAGGGGACATGATGATTGGTAACAATACCAAATCATAAACCATCATCATCCTCATCCTCATGCCAACTATCGCCTTTCCACTTTTAAATAGCTCGCGGCCTGAAAGGCCGCGAGCCCTGCGTCCGATGAAGCTGTAAGAACCGCATAGGTTAACAGCGCTAACATCACAGAAAATAGCGGCGCGCGTGGCTTCATTTGCTCCGCGGCCGCGTCGCGATAACATGCTCTTTGGTCATATTATTTTATGTGCCTAATGGCTTAATATATTTATTTTATAAAAAGGTAATATTTACTATATTTAACAATTATATTTTACATTATAAGTCTATGCTAACTCTCCCTGTTCATATGGTGCCTTTATTTGGAGAGTTATTGCATAGTTACAACTCAACCTTAAACATAGTTATTAAACAACATTATTTTTTATCGTTCAGTATAAGGTTTACAGTTATTTACATAAAGTTATATTTTAAATCCCGCATAAGGCTGCGCCAGTTCTTCCGCACAACCCCAGCTAGTTGTCGAACCGGAGGCGTGGCCCGATAATTACACCGTCGTCATGCCCACTGCTCCTAGGTTGTTCAACTAGTGCCGGTTACAATGTCTTTCGTTTGTATCACGCTGTTTGCGTCGTGCACAATAGTAGTACGTACTAAAAGTAAGTAGTATAATTTTTTTTTGTCATGGGTGACATTTTCATGGTTTTCGAGGGTGTTGAAACCGATAGGGTTGTCGAAATGTAAATCCAAGATGGCGGCCGCAATAGGTATCAATTTTTTCATCATGGGTGTCATTTTCATGGTTTTCGAGGGTGCTGAAGCCGATAGTGCTGTCGAAATGTAAATCTAAGGTGGAGGCTGCAATAGGTATAACATTTTTCATCATAGGTGTCATTTTCATGGTTTTCGAGGGTGTTGAAGCTGATAGTGCTGTCGAAATGTAAATCCAAGATGGCGGCTGAATTAGGTACCAATTTATTCATCATGGGTGTCATTTTCATGGTTTTCGAGGGTGTTGAAGCCGATAGTGCTGTCAAAATGTAAATCCAAGATGGCGGCTGCAAAATATATCAATTTTTTCATCTTGGGTGTCATTTTCATGGTTTTCGAGGGTGTTGAAACCGATAGTGCTGTCGAAATGTAAATCCAAGATGGCGGCTGCAATGGGTATCAATTTTTTCATCACGGGTGTCATTTTCATGGGTTTCGAGGGTGTTCAAGCCGATAGTGCTGTCGAAATGTAAATCCAAGATGGCGGCTGAAGTAGGTACCACTTTTTTCATCATGGGTGTCATTTTCATGGTTTTCGAGGGTGTTGAAGCCGATAGTGCTATCGAAATGTAAATCCAAGATGGCGGCTGCAATTGATTTAAATTTTTTCATCATTGGTGTCATTTTCATGGTTTTCGGGGGTGCTGATACCGATAGTGCTGTCGAAATGTAAATCCAAGGTGGCGGCTGCAATAGATATCAAGTTTTTCATCTTGGGTGTCATTTTCATGGTTTTTGAGGGTGTTGAATCCGATAGTGCTGTCGAAATGTAAATCCAAGATGGCGGCTGAAGTTGGTACCAATTTTTTCATCTCGGGTGTCATTTTCATGGTTTTCAAGAGTGTTGAAGCCGATAGTGCCGTCGAAAAGTAAATCCAAGATGGCGGCTGCAATAGGTATCAATTTTTTCATCATGGATGTCATTTTCATGGTTTTCGAGGGTGTTGAAGCCGATAGTGCTGTCGAAATGTATTTAAACTACTTTAATAATTCCGTATAATCATGTTATACGTAATTTTTTTAATGCGCTTAAGGTATGCCCAATTGGATTTACCAATATTTGATTTTATAGCGGCAATAGAAGCACACCTTTTGTGAAAATTTCAACTGTCTACCTACTACGGATCATGAGATACAGCCCGCTGACAGACGGACGGACAAACAGCGGAGATTTAGTAATAGGGTCCCGTTGCTTACCCTTCTGGTAAAAAAAGTAAAGTTGCAGCCTATTTACGTCTCACTGCTGGGCACAGGCCTCCTCTCATTTCTGAGAGGGTTTTAGGGCAAGGAAGTGTGCGCCGCGCTGCCCCAATGCGTGTTGGCGAACTTCAAATGATTGTCTTTGAAAATTTTTTTTCTTATCCCTCAGACATGCAGGTTTCGTCACGATGTTTTCCTTCACCGCCGAGCACTTGTAAATCAGCACTTAAAATTGCAATTAACAATTTCATTGGTGCCGGCGGCGATCGAACCCGGGTTGCTTGCGTACTGTGCAGCTTACAGCGAGCGCTAACCATCTGAGCTACCACGGCACCCTTCTGGTACGGAACCCTTAAAAGACCACAAAAGTGCCGTCACCCCTGACGACTAAGATGGAATGACTCACAGGCCGTAACTATATTAGCTCAGCATATACTTCAGCCCGAAGCCCAGTTGATGGCAGAAATAGGAAAGGGGCGGTATCTACTCAGACGGACCCTTGGCAGAAAAAGAGTCTTAGTACTAAGTAGTACTACTAAAGTACTTAACAAACGCATGTATTGGATACGTAGATTAGTGTCTTTATGCACTAGGTGTTCCCCGCGACTTCGACCGGGTGGGAATTCATATTTTTTGTTGCGTGGAACCCTAATTCTTTTTCTAAGTCACTCCTTATATCATCAGCTGTCTGCCAGTGAAAGTCCCGTCGAGTTCGATCCAGCCATTTCTTAGATTAGCTGGAACAAACAGACAGACAAACAAAAATTGTTTTTCTTTTGCTATAAGTACCGTACATAATTTCATATGAACTATATAAAAAGCTGTAATTTTGAAATTACGAACAAACACTTCAATTTTATCTATTTGTATTGTAGTATTACATAATATATAGTAGGATATCCGCAGTAAAACCAAAGAGACCGACATAGCCCAACGGATTAGTAAGCTGAAGTGGCAATGGGCTGACCATATAGCTCGAAGAACCGACAACTGATGGGAAAAAACTTTCTCAAGTGGCAACCTCGTACCGGCAGGCAGTGTAGGGTGACCCCCCACTAGATTGAGTGACGACCTGGTATGACATGCAAGAAGTCGATGGATGCAGGTGGCTCAGGACCGTGCTTTGTAGCATTCCTTGCGTGAGGCCTATGTTCAGCAGGGGCCTTGTGAAGGACTGTAATGATGAATAGAATAGAATAGAATAGAATAATTATTATTCAATATACATTACATGTGTAATTCTTATTGAAAGTCATTTTTTACTTTACCACTGGTTCGAAAAAATACCCTCTGTCCTGGGAAGAACCAGCAAGAAACCCAGCGGGACATTTTTTTTAAAATAAATTTTACAATATAAATGATTACTAACTATTTACAAAATTTATTTTAGAAACTGCTTGGAAGCGACCACCTCATTCCCAGGGGTTATTATCAACCATGTATTCATTTATACTATAATAACCCTTTTTATACAGTTTCAGCTTAATAAAACATTTAAACTTGGTAATAGAGAGAACCTGTACACTTTCCGGGACCTTGTTGTAATAGCGTATACATTGCCCCAAGAATGAATTACTGACTCTGTGGAGTCGAGAAACTGGCATCACTAGCTTGTGTTTGTTCCTAGTGTTTACAGAATGTATATCACTTTTTTTACTAAAACTATCTTTGTTTTTGTGAACATACATTAAATTTTCGTAAATATACTGAGAGGCCAAAGTTAATATATTAATTTCTTTAAATTTATCTCTAAGAGACTCTCTCGGTTTTAGATTGTAAATAGCTCTAATGGCCCTCTTCTGTAAAACAAAAATAGTTTCTGAATCAGCCGCATTTCCCCATAGCAAAATCCCATAAGACATTATGCTATGGAAATAACTAAAATAAACTAATCTAGCTGTCTCGACGCTAGTGAGACCTCTTATCTTTTTTACAGCATAGGCTGCAGAACTTAGTCTGCTTGCTAATTTGGATATATGGGGGCCCCACTGAAGCTTTGCGTCAAGAGTGATGCCAAGAAAAACAGTGGATACAACAGGGCTCAATTCCTCCCCATTTAAAAACACATTGGTATTCAGATTTTTAACATTCGTTGTTGTAAATTTAACACAATTAGTTTTATTTCCGTTCAAATGCAGATTATTAACGTTAAACCAATGCACCAATTTTGATATAGCATTATTCACTTCGTCACATTTAAATGATTGACGTTTAAGTTTAAAAATCAAGGAAGTATCATCAGCAAATAATACTATATCATGACTATCCCCTACAAGGTTAGGTAAGTCATTAATATACACCAGAAACAGGAATGGGCCGAGAATCGAGCCCTGAGGAACACCCATTAGTACAGGTGACCCGGAAGAACTTTTACCATTGATAATAACCTTCTGCTTTCTATTACTTAAATATGAAATAATAAGTTTAAGCGCTATATTCTTGACACCATAGTACTGTAGCTTCCTGATTAATGTCTCATGGTGAACACAGTCGAAGGCCTTGGAAAGGTCACAAAATATACCCAAAGCATCCTCTGAATTCTCCCATGCACAAAAAATATGTTTAATAAGCTCAACTCCAGCGTCAGTTGTCGAGCGACCCCTTGTAAAACCGAATTGATTTTGATGTAGCAATTTATTAATATTAAAGAAACTTAACATCTGATCTAAAATAATTTTTTCAAAAATTTTACTTAATGTTGGTAGTACAGAAGTTGGTCTAAAATTGGCGGGGTCTATTGTACTACCAGATTTAAATATAGGTATGACTTTACTATGTTTCATTAAATCAGGAAACACACCAGATTCGACGCTTATATTAAATATAGTGGCTAGATAAGGTGCTAATATATCTATTATAGATAAAATAACTTTAACGGAAATCCCCCATAAATCTGCCGTTTTCTTAACATCAATAGCTGTTATGGTAATAGATGATGATGGTATACATAATACATATTATTTCTTCTGTCCGTGTGTATGTGATTGAACTCCTAAACGGCTGAACCGATTTTGATTAGTTTTTGTGTGTGTTTAAGTGAGTCAGAATGAGGTCCAGAAATCACCCGTGCGAAGCCGGGTCGGATTGCTAGTATTAAATGAAAAGCATTATACAATCACAGAATTTTTATTTTTTCGGTCATATTTAATTATCATTTTCTTAAGAAAGTGAACATCACGTATTTCGTATATACGTAATTCATATATTATTTTATTTACATAACATACAATATATACAATATTTATTACAATAAAGAATTATATACTAAATATCATTCATATCAAATGTTGGACATAATATGTCAACTATACAAACCGTCCAACGTCCAACTCTCCAAAGAATTCTCTTAACTTCGATGAGTTACATTTGCCGTCACAGCCTATCACAAGTTTACTGCTGATCATAGACCTCCCCTACCCTCCTCCTGCCTCGTAGGTGGGAATCTGCTATAGCTGCCACGTTTGGCAAGCACAGTTTTTTTATTTGTTATTAAAAAGGCACTGCTGCCCATCTCCTGGTTTGTTTCCTTCCGTCGTCCTCTTACGACACCCACGGACGATATGGGGTAGTGGATATTCTTACACGGCCACAACACGGTACGCTGTTAGAAGGTTGGTTTTTTTTTATAGTATAGGGTGACAAACGAGCACACAGTCCACCTGATGGTAAGTGGTTGCTGCAGCCCATAGACATCTACATCTATCCTCGTTTGCGAATCAAAATGCAGATGCGTTGTCACCCGTGAGGACTAAGATGGAATGCCTCTTTTCCAGTAAAAAGGGTCCCCGGTTCTCTACACTCACCATACGAAACACAGCAGTGTTAAGCTGCTATTTGACGCTGGTATTCTGTGAGAACGTGGTCCTTCCCCGGTCGAGCCGACCCATTCGTGCTACAACTATACTACTAATATAGCTGCAGCATGGCTCTACCACGTTTAAGGTCCGAGTAAATTGATATTACATATCAATTGTGGCACCAACTCGCATGAACCGCCTCGCAATATATGAACTAGTTGCTTATCAATCGTGGCAACTGTGGCAAATATCACCCCTATGAGGCAATCTGTAGTGGCAATGGGCCAGCCGTATAGCTCGAAGAACCGATAATCGATGGGTAAGAAATGTTCTTGAGTGGCAGCCTCGTACCGGTGGGCGAAGTTTCGGGCGGCCCTCCGCTGGATGGTGTAACTACTTGGTAAGACACGCAGAAAGTATCCATCGGGATGCAGGTGACTCAGAAGTGCTTTGTGGCATCCCTTGATGATGATGAGAGAATGACAATGACCTATGTTCATCAGTGGGCTTTGATAGGCTATAAAACATCGGATGTACGATTTTTCAGTACTTTTGTTTAAATACCCAAATTTTACCTAGATAAATTTTTGTCCGACTTTAGTCACTTTCAAGTTACAATATAAATAATGTGTATATCAACACAGAAGTGTTGCCATCGTTATGACCGTTGCTCAACGAACGCCATCTGTTGACACAGTATCGGTATCTCGTAGCCTATTTGTTGCCTGCAGTTGGGACAGTAGTGGTTCTTGTACTTGCAACTGTCCGTGCAGTAGACGAGGACAACCACCGGGATCAGACTGAAAAATGTGCCTCATTTAATCATGTATTAGGGTTTCTTTAAAATATGCAAAACTTACTGCTTTTTGTTATAGTATAAGAGTGATAAATGAACATACAGTCCACCTGATGGTAAGTGGATGCTGTGGCCCATAGACACCTACATTTATCATCAAATAAGAATAAAATGCAGATGAGGACTAAGATGGAATGTCTCGTTTCCAGTAAAAAGAGTCTCCGTTTCTCTACACTCACCACACGAAACACAGCAGCAATTGAGATGCTATTTTACGCTGGTATTCTGTGAGAGCATGGTCCTGCCCCGGTCGAACCGACCCATTGGTGCTACAACCATAATATAGCTGCAGCGTTGCTCTACCACGTATAAGAAAAAGTTTAAAAAATTTATTATTTCTACATTTTTTTATAGGATAAGAGTGACAAATGAGTACACAGTCCACCTGATGGTAAGTGGTTGCTGCGGCCCATAGACATCTAAATCTATCCTCTATTACAAATCAAAATGTATATGCGTTGTCACCCGTGAGGACTAAGATGGAAAGCCTCATTTCCAGTAAAAAGGGGCCTCCGGCCACCTGCACTCACCAAGCGAAACGCAGAGGTAAACCTCTACTTCACGCTGGTTTTCTGTGAGGTCGTGGTACCACCCCGGTTCGAGCCGGCCCATCCGTGCGACAGCAAAAGCTGCCGCGTGGCTCTACCACTGTTAATATATTTATATGAAATAATTTATAGTCTTACCATGCAATCGCAAAAATAAAAGCCAAGATGTGGGTAAAGACACCAGCTTCCCTCGTCACTATGGAATGGACCCTCTGTCCACAATGCTGACACCTCATAAGCTTACTATCCGAACCCGCGTGATATCTAGGATTCGCACCTGTAAAAAAGAAAATCCTATCGCGTTTTTAATATGCCAGGGTCATTGAAGTAATGTAATATGTACTACGAACTAGAAGAGATGCACTATGTTTGCAACACGCATTGGAGCCCACGAGCTCATACTTCTGTCTGTGCCAGTTTTTACCCCCGAACAAAACAGAGGGGTGAAAGGGTTTTATAAAATTAACGTGTCTATCTGTGACCACGTATCGCCCAAACGAAGGAACCGATTTTAATTTAGTTGTTTTTGGTTGGACTTTGTTCTTGGCTGTGATACAAGAAAATATGTTCAGCCAACCAACAATTATTTTTTGTCTCGGGGCTTATTAAAATGTTTAATTTAAGTTATCACTGACTGACTATATATACCCTTCAGAACGAAACATGGCACGCACTGCTGCTTGACGGCAGAAATAAGTTAGTTTATTTTTAAATACTATTGACAATTATTACTAAGGACAAGTATTACTCGTAACGTATTATCCGCAATATGATGTGGCTGCGCTATCGTCGCGCCACAACCGAAACACTCCGGAGCTTAAATCACGCTATCAAAGTTCCGAAGTACTTACGCTATATATAGTACAGCTCTGTACAAACACATGGAGCGTTGACCGCTCCTGGCGGGAGATCTCCTCTTTTCCTTTCACGGCCAAAGTGGTGACCCCGACGTGATTTTGAATACGCAACATGTAACCTTCGGTGTGTTTCGTCCTATGAGTGTGTCTATGAGTATGGATCTTTTCCGGTTGAGTCGATCCATTCGTGCTACAACCATAATATATCTGCAATATGGCATAATGGCTCTACAACAGATTCCTTATGGAATGGAGTACCACCAGCAATTTTCCGGACCGATACGTTTTGGGACCTCCAAGAAAAGAGCGTACTCTATTTAAGGCCGGCAACGCATCTGTAATTCCTTCGATATTGCAGTTGTTAATGGGTGGCGGTAGTCACTTACCATCAGGTGAGCCACATTCTCGTTTGCCGCCCTCTTGTATAAAAAAGATACTTAAATTATTATACTGATTTGTTTCAGTTCAGACTTACCTGACGTTATAACTTCTGTCCTAGGGGGTGGGGTGGTGTGAACAGTGTTTGGTTGGGTGACTCTGTCAATCTCCGTGTAAGCCGGTGGTGGTTCGGGGAAATCAGTGACTGGTATCGGTGTTAGAGAAAAACCATCGTCTGGGGTCAGCGGCCGTCCATAATGCTCAGCTTCTTTTGACATGAATGCGGGTATATTAAGATTTGGGAAGGTTCGACGAGGTGTTGATTGATAACCTAGAAAAAAAACTTTTATGACGCTGTGCAGAACTACAATACAGTTTATGTATATGCATTGTCATCCAATTCTGAGCTATGTTCTTTAAGTCTATAGCTCATCGGGAAGTTGTTTAAAATCAATTACTAAATCAGATCCGAACAGACATACACATAATTTAAAATTAAAAATTTTGTACAACTGACTTCAATATGAATTATTAAGAATATCTCAAAAACAATTGGTCAGACCTTGATCATTGTTTACATGGGACCACAAGAAGCACCAGGTTTCAAATAAAAATAGAATCATCAAAATGGGATCACGTAATTCACACATAAAAAAATACACCTGAATAACTCCTCCTTTTTGAAGTCGGTAGAAAAGCGAGTTAATAAAAACGTGGTAAAATAGATTCATCCAACTTTCACGTTATAGTCTATCAAAAGTCCTCTCCTGAACGTAGACCTATCCAATAGGTTGCCTCATGTAGGGGGGAGGGAGGGGGAGCTATGCTTGTATACCAAAGTCCCAGAAAGTATGCAGGGCATATACAATATCTCACAAAACCCAGTGGTTCCCCTTATGTGTGTTATTGGAATCAGTATTCAACGTATAGAAATAACTTACCTTCAGAAAAATCGACCATAAACAAATTTAAATAAATTTTTACTTGCAAATTGTATGTGGTTTTATTACCTCTGCATTGGTGTGAGAGTATTGTTATATGAATTAATCTTTACACGTGTGGTATTGTCAAAGATCCCTTATGCGATGCGGGTGTCAGTTAGAGTTAATAAAAATTTATTTTTATATGATACTAGCTGGTACAAGTCGAGGCACGCCAGTCTAGCGCTGAACGAAACATGGAGGGGACGCGCACGAATTGAATTGCACAAATTCGACTGGAGAGCCAATCAGCGCGTGCGAAGGATACGCACGAGCCAATCAGTGCGACTTATGCGCAATAAGCCAATCAGCGTAACTTATGCGCAATAACGGTCACCGCTAGACTTTCGTGCCGCTACTTATACTCTTATCGAAATATCGTTTTAAATTTGGAACAGTATATTGTATAATTAGGAATGATGATAATACATTCAATGAAATTGTATGATATATAACTTTCAAATAAATTTGACCGTACGACACGAACATCACCTACTGTAAGTTAATTGTACTGTGCCTATAACCTTCGCGCAAGTACAAGCAATAACTTGACAAGTTTTAGCGCAATCTGATGGACGGTATGGCAGCGCATAAAATACGAACAAACAAAAAATATTTTTTTATATATTAGATTAAATATTTATCTTTATATATAAAAATCAATTGCGGTCCGTTAGTTTCGCAAAAACTAAAAAAGTACTAGACCGATTATGATGAAAATTTTTGTGTTTGAATGGGTCCTTGCATTTTTTTTTATAGTATAAGGGTGACAAACGAGCACACAGTCCACCTGATTGTAAGTGGTTGCTGCGGCCCATAGACATCTACATCTATCCTCGTTTGCGTATCAAAATGCAGATGCGTTATCACCCCTCAGGACTAAGATGGAATGCCTCATTTCCAGTAAAAAGGGCCTCCGGCCACCTGCACTCACCAAGCGAAACGCAGAGGTAAACCTCTACTTCACGCTGGTATTCTGTGAGGTCGTGGTACCCCCCCGGTTCGAGCCGGCCCATCCGTGCGACAGCAAAAGCTGCCGCATGGCTCTACCACTGTTAATGTTGCATGGTTTAAAATTAAAATTAGACTCGTTGTGTGGCGATGTTGTCGAGATCCACAAATCACCCGTGCAAAGCCGGGGCGGATTGCTATTATGTAAAAATAAATTTATAAATATCTTTTTAGATATTAAATACTAGCTGATACCAGTGACTACGTCCGCGGTGCTTCATATATAAACAAAGAAAACACACATTACTGAACACGTAGTGCTTATAAAAAACGTTGTTTCTTAAAACGTTAATAACTTTATATTAAATGAGGCCAAGTGTCTAAAAATAAGACTTAGAAATCCTTATTGAAATCTATCCAGTCGTTTTTCCGTGATGCGTGAACTGCAAACCTCTATCATTTTATTTGTATAGATATTTAAAAATATTTTTTTTGATCGTGGTTTCTGAAATAAAGTTATTTGTTAACGTCTGAATATTGATTTTAATAACATCCTGAACGGGAACCAGATAGTCTTTATCATATGTTTTATATGAAAAAGCATGAAATTACTAAACAAAGCTGTTTAAAAATCCTTATTATAAAAGCATATATATGTATATGTTTGATAATAACTCCTGCATGGCTAGCATTGGCAGGAGACAATTTTATCCCCGGGGAAAGGAGAAAATGTTTATCGCCTCGCTTAGTTTTATACACCCTTTGAGCATGGGCATACCGGTGGATATAATATCCACAGTAGATAAAATGGCAGATAGACTTAGATTGATTGATTGTATGAAAATAAACTTAAACTCGCGTCCAATCAACTAGAATCAAAATTGTCCCTTTCAGATGTCAAAAAAGCATAATTTTTTATCTTTCATTTGGTTCCATGCTACGGACGGGGAATATATATCTACTCGTTATGTCAAACGGGGATATACAGTATACTTCTCCCCGTTACCGTGCTTTGGTATAAGGACAAGATAATTTTATCTCTTGTCAGTGCATATAATCGGGGGATAAATGTTTTGTCCCATGCCCATGCTTGTCGTACTGTGAATGAGTCCTGAAAAAGTTCCTGAATTGCAAGAACTGTAATTAGTTCTGATCAGGATAACTAAAATGTGTAATCTTACCAGAACTTCCACCAGGTGAGGGGATCTGTAAAATACTAGGTGGTGCAGGTCTTGGAGATGAGTCAGAACGTTCGCCGTAAGCTGGGATCCTGTTTTCATCATGTTCATTCGCCCCTCGCAGTTCGATTCTTCTATCTTTGTAGGGGTCGTAGAGTATCGTCTCCTGGAATAACATTATTTACGTGCTAGTACGTGGTCCTTGCCCGGTTGAGCCCGGTGGAGCCACGTTACAGCTATACTATGGTTTTAGCATGGGTCGGTTCGATCGTAGAAGGACCACGCTGTCACAGAATAAAAGCGTAAAATAGCAGCTTAATGCTATTGTGCTTCTTATGGTGAGTGTAGAGAACCGGAGACCCTTTTTATTGAAAACGAGGCATTCCATCTTAGTCCTCACGGGTGACAACGCATCTGCATTTTGGTTCGTAATCGAGGATAGATGTAGATGTCTATGGGCTGCAGAAACCACTTACCATCAGGTGGACTGTGTTCTCGTTTGTCACCCTTATTCTATAAAAAAAAAACAATTTTTCAAAATTTTTGTCTGTCTGTTTTTACTAGAAGAAGCATGACAAACAAGCACACAATCCACCTGATGTTACGTTGATTCTGTGGCCCATAGACATCTACATGTATCCTATAGACCTAAAACTAAGACAGAAATGCCTCGTAACTAGTAAAAAGGGTCACCGATTCTCTGCACTTACCATACGAAACACAGCAGCGTTAAGCTGCTATTTTACGCTGGTATCAGGGTTGGCAATGTTTAAAACGTTTGTTTAAAGTAAGTGTTTAAAACACCGTTTAAAACACTGGAAAAAATACATACCTGTTCAAAACACGTTTTAAAACATTTTGTTTTAAACACGTTTAAAACATATATAAAAAACGTTAAGTTTTACAACATTATACTTAATCCTAACTATTTTTTTTTCGTACTTTTTAAAACTTTTTATTGGCAACATTATAATTTTAAGGTATATTGTAAATTGTGATGGCAATTCTAGCTGGCGGCTGAGGGGGATTACCCCAGCAGACTACAATGAGCGAACGAGTAAGGTATTTTTCTACTCTGAGTAAATGGGAAAGGGATGAAGATAGTTCGCTCCGCTTGTATTGTACTGCGGTATGTTTCTTATTGTCATTGTATTATTCAGTGAGACTGTAATGACTAGTGAAAGTGAGATTGTAGTGTAAAAAATGTTTTAAACATGTTTTAAACGTGTTTAAAACATGTTTAAAACATTTCAAATAAAACATTTATGAAAAATTGAATTAAAACGTGTTTTTTTTTGTTTTTTGATTTAAACGTGATGTTTTGTTCTTTTTTTAAACCCTGGCTAGTATTCTGTGAGAGCTTGGTCCTATCCCGGTCAAGCCGACCTATTCGTGCTACAACCATAATATAGCTGCAGTGTGACTCTCTACCACGTAAAAAATGCGTTCATGTCTTAATATATAAGGCATATAAGGCAGTTGTTTCGATATCACAGACAAACACTACAATTTTATTTATAACTATAGATGAAATAAGGAAGAGCCTTACCTGCACAAATGTTTCCTCAGTTCTCTCGCTTGTATCTCGGGGGCACTCGATGATACTGCTCGCACTGCTCTCTGGTACATCGATGTACACTACTGGGCTATCTTCCTCTATGTCCCTGTTGGGTCGTGAGGATCCCGAACTCGTTGGATCTGCGCTTATCTGAAATAACCCAATTGCAATAACGATATAGTCCAGTGGTAGTGTGATGCTGGATATGATCATACTAGGTTAGTGGTTTATTTACCGGTGGATATACAATTCTCTACTTTTCGAAATGTGTCGAAAAGTATACCACATTCTTGGAGATGATGGACGGTATATGTGCAGATACGTTTTACAAAACAATGTGTTGCTACATTTAAATGAAGCTCGCGTTTCACTATGGGATATACTATATATTATATCCCGCGACTGGCTATCACACTGTGAGATATATCTTTTAACCAGTGTGCGTTCATCATTGTTCTCACCGCACGCGTCGTTTACGAACAAAATTGTCTTTCAAACAAAATGGATATTGTTTTGCTAGATAGCCCCGACAGTTCATCAGAGGAAGATGATGCAGAATTCGGTTTATGTGTTTTACTTTAAAGTAGAAACAGGGAGCGTCGATACGGGATATCAAATCATATAAAGTTTAGAGAGGAATATGGAGAATTTAGACCTTTTAATCAATTCTATTAAGAAAAGTTACGAATACAAATGAGTATACGCACTATGCAAAAGATCATTCAGGTAATGACTAATGACAGATACGAACTTGAGGACGTAGCGTCGGTGCGGAACGGTGTGCGGCGTACAGGGGACAAAATATAATATAAAAATGTCGCTCGGTCGATCGAAAAAATATTTATAGTATGAAATGTAATATATATTACATCTCAGTGTAAATGGTTCCATTAAAAAGTACGGTGAGCGATATTAATTTATATCTCGAGTTATAATATATATTACATTAGATCCCACAGTGGAAAGCGGTCTTAAGGGGTGCACAATTACACCCCTTTCCACATACAGAACATACTTAAAAATCAACCAAACAATTATGTCTAAAAGTTAGTAGTCGATGGCAAGATAAAAAAACAATTAAATTGTCCTTATTCCCTTGGTTTGTTCTAAGTGGTAAGGCTACATTTTTGTCTAGGGGTCCTTCTGGATTGGTACCACTCTTTTACGTATTTATGCCGCCAACAGAAACAATATGATGAGGATACACACTTCGGTCTTCGCCATTCTTTTGAACAGTTCTTTATAAAACGGTTGTCTGGAAAAAACCGCTTCCAGAGCAATAATACCCTCGATTGTACCTTCTTTATATATGTATATATTTTTTTTTGTATTGTACCTTATTATCGTTAGATGAATCAGTATCCTTACTGGTCTCTGGTCTCTCCGTGTTCTTGTTAATTGGCGTACCAATGGGCCTCCGGGGTAAGTTAGTCCATCTAGCTGCAGTGACTGAATCCAATGAAGGCACGTCGATGACGATCGGGTTCACGTACGGGTAGCCCTGGTAGGGACGGTTCTGTGTTGTCATGTCGTGACCTGGAACCAAGTTGTACATTTTTTGTTTCATCTTTTCTTTCATAAAAATTGCAATAGATTTCTTGAAAACTGTTTAGTTACCGTAATTGAAATTTCACACTGTAAGTGTCGTTGAAGATGCTGTGGCCCATAGACAAGTACATCTATCGTCAATTAAAATTTTAAATATATATATATATATATATATATATATATATATATATATATATATATATAATACATTGACACACCTGGGGTTAAGATGGAATGCCTTTTTACCACTAACAAGGATGTCAGGTTCTCGTCTCTACATAAGCAATACAGGAGCATTGTGTTTCTGTTTTCCTTGAGCTCGTGGGTTCTCCCCATTCGGCTTGACCTTGACTTTCGAGCTGCAGCCTTGATAAGGTATTTTTATTATTTTTTCCGGACCGACACAACATAGCTACCTTCAGGGAAAGAGACTAGTCTTTTTTAAAAGGCCGGCAACACACCTGCAATTACCCTAGTGTTGCAGTTGTTCATGGGCGGCGGCAGTCACTTACCATCAGATGAGCCGCAGGCTCTTTTGCCTTCTATATAAAAAAACAAATGTGTGTGTGATTGTATAAAAAGAAGTTTGTCTTTAAAAGTAGTTTCACTTCAAAAAGAGAAATGTACATATATATGGGCCACAGCATGCACTTACCATCAGGTGGACAGTGTGCTCGTTTGTCATCCATATTCTATAAAAATATGGATAGACAGCAACTACGGACTTCCATTCGGCAGGTTCCTGACACAATTCTCCCACTTTTTTCACATCCATATATCTACGCATACATAAGAGCCTTGGTAGCTCAGATGGTTAGCGCTCTCTGTAAATTTCACAGTACGCGGGTAATCCAGGTTCGATCCCGAACGTGAATCGATTTCGATGATTCTTTTTTTGTTTGTAAGCTGGTGCTTCTCATGTGTTCCTATACAAATTTGATCAAGGTATGACCAATAGGTTTTGAGTTATTCTTAATAATTTATAATGAAGTCGGTTGTACAATATTTTTAATTTTAAATTATATATGTATATGAAACTTCCGTCTAATACCACACATACCAACTCTGCCACTCTGCAGCATGAATTTGCCCCCGACGCAAACGGAGGTGTGTTATATTATGTTTAACGTGTGTATCGGTGCATCTGTATGTCTGTGTGTCTGTCAGTCGCATCGTAGCTCCCAAACGGATGAACCGATTTAGACTGAGATTTCTTTTG
This sequence comes from Parnassius glacialis, assembly GCA_033319125.1. Lineage (NCBI taxonomy): Eukaryota > Metazoa > Arthropoda > Insecta > Lepidoptera > Papilionidae > Parnassius > Parnassius glacialis. The sequence continues at coordinate 12,532,924 of JAVANC010000015.1, read as the reverse complement.
TTTGAAAGGTGACGTGAGTGTTCTTAACTATGATTAAAGAAACTGTATAAAAAGGGTTATTATAGTATAAATGAATACATGGTTGATAATAACCCCTGGGAATGAGGTGGTCGCTTCCAAGCAATTTCTAAAATAAATTTTGTAAATAGTTCGTAATCATTTATATTGTAAAATTTATTTTTAAAAAAATGTCCCGCTGGGTTTCTTGCTGGTTCTTCCCAGGACAGAGGGTATTTTTTCGAACCAGTGGTAAAGTAAAAAATGACTTTAAATAAGAATTACACATGTAATATATATTGAATAAAAATTATTCTATTCTATTCTATTCTAGAAAATCTTTTTAGCCGTTTGAATATCATTAGTTCTTTTTGTTTCGTTAAATGATAACGATTTTACGTGGTAGAGCCATGCTGCAGCTATATTAATAGTATAGTTGTAGCACGAATGGGTCGCCTCGACCGGGAAAGGACCACTCTCTCACAGAAAACCAGCTTAAAATAGCAGCTTAACGCTGCTGTGTTTCGTATGGTGAGTGTAGAGAACTGGAGACCCTTTTTACTGGCATAGAGGCTTTCCATCTTAGTAGGTGACAACGCATCTGGATCTTGAGTCTTTATTGAGGATAGATGTAGATGTCTATGGGTCACAGTAATCACTTATCATCAGGTGGACTGTGTGCTCGTTTGTCACCCTATGCTATAAAAAACTCTAGATAAATGGTTTTATACTTATTTAGAACTCTTATCCTCAAAATCTACCAGCGGTCCCACAAGTGAGACCTCTACAAATATGAACCGGCAACAAGTTGTGCAATCATCGACGTTTACTTTTTTAATTTTTGTACGAAATGATAATTCAGTTTCTCATACATATCAATTTAATGTAATTATATTATGTTCATATTACATTTCTTTAAATCATATCCACAAATCACACTCTTAATGGTCGGTAATCCCTCGTCTTGTGGCTTACTAGTTTCTTAAGAATTTCCTGCCGTGCAGGCAGGAAATTCTTAAGAAACTAATAAGCCATATATTATAAAGTTATATATATATATATATATATATATATATTATAAAGTTTATAATTATTAGTAATTCTGGACTAATATAACGTGAGGAACTTCAAAAACACACTGAGACAGATGATTTAAAGCGGAGGGGATCACTCACAATCAGGTGAGCCTAACCTTCCCCCCCCCCCCCCCCCTAATAAAACCTTAATTAGTGTTTGCTAGCCAATTAACAATAACCACTGCTTGAATATATCCTGCTTAAATATATTTTGATATACAGTAGGTATATAAATATTTATGACCGGAAAAACATACCTTATTCTACCAATCTTACTGCCCAATACATTTCAACATGATTAAAACATTGTCGGAGTTTTTACCTTTATATCCCGATGAGAATGGTCCGAAAAAGTTCTTTAGAACACCTTTATAGAATCACTGACACAAGAATCCTTACACAGAATTAAAATCCAAAAAACGGTTGTTAAAAACTTACACTCAACGTTACGTTAGCAGAATTAAATACGTATTCTAGACGTAGTTTGTTTTCATAATGTTACTCTAGCGTTCTCTACGCAATGGTTTCATATCTGATAATTCTTTTATCAGAGCAACTTCGATAAGATTGCGTCCGCATTCTTTTTATTGTAGCTTACACTTGTCATACTTTAAATACGTGTGTTTTTATTCAAATACACTATTTATACATATAGAGAGATACTCGTAGATATTACTCGAAAGTTAGGTACCTTTTATTGGACGCGAAAGTGACGTACAAATAAGAAACAAAAGAAATATATATTCTTTTGTTTGTTTCTTAGTCTCAATCAATCAATACAATCTTTATTGTACACCAATACACATTAGAACGAGACAAAATGAAATAAATATACAGAAAGTACAATAGGCGATCTTACCGCTCCGGAAGCGATTTCTTCCAGACAACCCTTATGTATGACGGTTGAAGATAGGTAGGATAGATACAATTAAGGACGAGAATATACGTGATACAGCCATGCTGCAGCTATTTTAGTAGTATAGTCGTAGCACGAATGGGTCGGCGCGACCGGGGAAGGGACACGCTCGTACAGAATACCAGCGTAAAATGGCAGCTTGACACTGTTGTGTTTCGTATGGTGAGTGTAGAGAACCGGAGACCCATTTTACTGGAAAAGGAGCATTCCATCTTAATCCTTACGGGTGACGAAGCATCTGCATTTTGCTTCCTTATTGAGGATAAATGTAGATATCTATGGGCACTTACCATCAGGTGGACTATGTGCTCGTTGTCACCCAATCCTGTAAAAAAAAATTAAAGTTCCAAGTACAAAGCATTGAGTAGATTTTTGAAGGATCTCAATCAGTTTTCTACCGACCTCAAAAAAGAAACCGTACTTAATTCGACTGTAGGTATGTTTATTTCTTTTTTATCTGTGTTACCTCATAACTTTTTTATGGGTGAACCGATTTCGATGATTCTCTTTTTAATTGAAACTTGGTGCTTCTCTTGTGGTCCCGTATAAATTTGATGAAGGTCTGATCAATAGTTTTTGAGTTATACTTAATAGTTTATATTGAAGTCGGTTGTACAAAATTTTTAATTATTGATAATGACCTCATTATTAAAAACTGATTTTGCCGCGTTTATTACTAGATGATGAGGCAGTCATTAGTAGTATAACTGACAACCGATGAGATAACTACAATTCTTGAACACAGGCGTAAAGTGGCCAGTCTCCCGATTTTCTACAGGATACATGTCGGAGAGAGTGCGCAGGAATTGCATAACTCAATCTCTGCCTTTCCTTTCAACTATCGGATATCCAGACGTTTGGCCAGTCTCCACCTCTTCGTTGTTGACTTAGCGCGTATTCGAATGGATTTGTTTTTATATTAAACACAGCAGAGGGGTGGAATAATTTTGCAGCACCTTTCCATCCGATCGCAATGTGGGTTACTTCATCATCATCATCATCATCTTTATCTTTACAACCCTTCACAGTCCACTGCTGAACATAGGCCTCCCCCAAGGAATGCCACAAAGCACGGTCCGGAGCCACCTATATCCATTGACTTTCTGCATGTCTTACCAGCGCCCTACCCTTCGCCTGCCGGTACGAGGCTGCCACTCGAGAACCTTTCTTCTCCACCGGTTGTCGGTTCTTCGAGCTCTATGGCCGGCCCATTGCCACTTCAGCATACTAATTCTTTGAGCTATGTCGGTTACTGTGGTTCTACTGCGGGTATCTTCAAGGCAAGAGTAAATAGGCTTTTTAGGGTTCCGTACCTCAAAAGAAAAAAACGGAACCCTTATAGGATCACCTTGTTGTCAGTCTGTCTGTCTGTCAAGACCCTTTTTCTCAAGAACGCGTGGAGGTATCAAGCTGAAATTCATATCAAATACTCAAATTCTAAGCCAACGCAATCAAAAGATACAGCCGTTTATGCCGCAAATTTCGACATTCGCAAGGGAATCAAAACCTACAGGGTTACTTCCCGTGAACTCAGAATCTTGAAATTTGGTACGAAGCAACGTTTTTTTAGTTAAATTTTTATTTACATCATATAATAAAAATACTTTTAATAATTTTAAACTTATATACCTACGGATTTGTTCGGAACCCACGGTGCGCGAGTCCGACTCGCACTCGGCCGTTTTTTTTTTAATTCAGCCCTCTTCACTATCTTCGATCGTATCACCACTAACCATCAGGTGGGATATTTATTTTTATTCAGTATATATTACAAGAGTACTTATTAAAATCATTTAAAGCTTTACCACTGATTCGGAAAAAAACCTCTGTCCTGGGAAAACCAACAAGAAACCCAGCGGGACTTTTAAAAAAAAATAATTTACAATTTAATACTTTATACAATTAGTATTTTTATAGACTAAGTGTGGCAAACGAGCACACAGTCCACCTGATGGTAAGTGGATGCTGTGGCCCATAGACATCTACATCTATCGTCGATTAAGAATCAAAATGTAGATGCGTCTACCCTTGAGGACTAAGATGGAATGCCTTGTTTTCAGTAAAAAGGGTCTCCGCTTCTCTACACTCACCATAAGAAACATAACAGCATTAAGCTGCTATTTTACTCTGGTATTATGTGAGAGTGTGATCCTTCCCCAGTCGAGCCATACCATTCGTGCTACAACCATAATATACCTGCAGCGTGGCTCTACCACGTAAAATATATAATGTGCAAACATATTAAAACAGCATGGTAGCGATCACCTCATTTGTCAAAAATAAACCTTACTAAGTAATAATTCATAGTTTGATAGTCAAATACTAACTTAAGATATTTAAATTAATAAAAGCCGGCCAAGTGCGAATCGGACTCGCGCATGAAGGGTTCCGTAAGATCGTAAAACATGTTTCTAGTAGGAGAGCCCCATTTAATGTTTATTTTATTTTTATTATTTGTTGTTATAGCGGAATGTGAAAATTAAATACAGAAATACACATTCTGTGAAAATTTCAACTTTCTACCTATTACGAATCATGACTTTGAATCGACGGCTCCGTGGCGCAGCGGCTTAGCAATGAGTTGCTTGCGCTGGGGGGCGCGGGTTCGAATCCCGCACGGAACAAGTATTTGTATGGCCTACAAATAATTGTTCCGGGTCTGGATGTTTGTCCTTGTGCAATTTGTGTTTGTAAACTGCCTCCACGATACAGGAGAAAATCCTAGTGTGGGGGTAACGTTTTAAAAAAAAAAGATACACCCCGCTGACAGACAGACAGACGTATGGACGGACGGACAGCGGAGGCTTAGTAATAGGGTCTCGCTGGTTAACCTTTGGATATCGAACCTTAAAAAGAGTTCTAGAGTTTTTTTTTAAAATTGCGCACATACATTATCCGTTTATTACAAAAAATATATACTGTTTTAGGATGTTCTCGTGGACGATATACGTAATAATATGTAAAGTAGGTAACCTATGGAATTTGACTGCAAATTGCATATTTTGCGAAGGCTGTGAAGATTCTTCAAAGCTTAAACCTGAGAATATAAAACACGTTTCGTAATATGACCGGCTCAATCTAAAGTTAATCAATTTATCTCTGAGAGGCTTGTTTACTCTTAGTTTTAGGTAATAAATTGCTCTTTTGACCTTATGATTGTCTTCAGTAAAACAATAATTGTTTCTGAGTCAGTCGGGTTTTCACATAGCGAAATTCCGTGCGACGTTTATTATTTTAATTAAAATTAATTGATCTATTTGTTTTACCACTAGTGAGACTTCCAGTCTTTTTATGCTACAGAAAAGATCTGTATCTACGTTCTGTTTACAATATTAAACCTAGGGACTCACTCTTGGTTCATATTGGACACATATTATTTATGTAATGGCGCGTCTCCACCAAAGTTTTGTCGTCAACACAACATTTGTCAACACGTTTTATCAACAAATGTTTCTGTAATCACCTAGTTTTAGCAACAAAACGAAACAATGTCGGGAATCGTGTTTTCATTTGGGCGGCAACATAAAAGGAATACGCTTGTTGCCGACATTTGTTCCCTCGGTGGAGACGCTGCTTGCAACATTTTGAAACATTTCGGAAACAAATGTCGTCAACTTTTGTTGATTTGTCAACAGTTGGAAACATAAATGTTGTCAACATTTTTGGTGGAGACGCGCCTTAAGGAACTATTTTAATACCTTTGACAAAATGAGTGATGCCCGTAATTTTAAAAAGCCTTCTACACGGTCGGAACCAACCACCAACCGTCGTGACCTTGGTCAAGTTGATATAAAAATGAACAGTGTAGACATCGGTTGTCTGACCAATATTTTGATTGATGTCCGATGGCCTTGGTCGCGAGCGCATCACTCACGACACGTCGGGTCCGTGGTTGACGCCGACCGTGTGGAAAGCTGTTGGCCGACGAGAGCGCCAGGCGGCAGGCACCTCAGTTCGCGCTTGGCAGTCGTCGCGGGCGAACGTTTAACGACACTATGGAAATGATGTAACTGTACTAAATCTCAGATCTTTATAACTTCTTCCCGTAGCCAAAAATCTTAATGTAGCTATTAACCGTTCTTCAGCAGACACGGCTTGACGCATAACTGTATTTTTTTTGTAATCATTGGACGTACCATCTCAAGTAATTCATTCATTATTCATCATTAAAAGTATCTTGATCCATTCTTATACCCCATTTACACACTCGCGCAAGCGACGAGGCGAGTCGCGAGGCGAGCCACGAGGCGCGAATGTAAACGCTAGCTCGTGGCTCGCCTCGCAGCTCGCCTCGCCACTCGCGGCGCTCGCGTCGTAGGCGGTTTTTTGGGCACAAGGCAAAGGGCCTCGCGAGGGACGCGAGCATGGTGTTTACACTCGCGCTCTCGTTTAAGTTCGTTTACGGCGCCCTTCCATAATAACATTCGAATTGCTTTTGTTTTAAAATTACAATTTTAATAAAATAATATTATTTAATCTTGCACAATAGGTACTAGCAATTTATATAAAATTATGAAACTGAAAAGGTTCTGTTTCGATGAATAGATATCATCCGTCATATTCTTCCTCAACGACGTATTTATATTAATTTCCTTCTTTTTAAAATGGTCAAGCATCGATAAATACTTATTAAGGCAAGAGTTGATGCCGCTATTATTTTGACGTCATTCATCGTTGCTGGCACAACGCATACTGACCGCATCGCGAGAGTGTAAACAGGTACTCGTTACCTAGGCGAGGTACGAGGCGAGCCGCGAGGCGAGAGTCTAAACGAGGTATTAGAAAATTCCGAAAGTCTTCAGAATCAAGAATCCTTAAAATATTGAGATGGTTTAAAGTAATGCGCTCTTTCAGCCACAATTTCATCCATTTTCCTTTTTTTTATCTTCGCTTAAGCACGGAAACGTTAACGCTAACTAAACCTTTGACGGCTCCGTGGCGCAGGGGCTTAACAATGAGTTGATGCACTAGAGACCGCGGGTTCGAATCCCTCACGGAACATGTATTTGTATGGTCTACAAATAATTGTTCCGGGTCTGAATGTTTGTCCTCGTGCAATCTATGTTTGTAAACTGCCTCCACAATACAGGAGAAAATTCTAGTGTGGGTGTAACGTTCTTTTGATAAAAAAAAAAGATTTTTTAGTTGTTTAGGAAAGCAAGGAGCCATATTTAAAAGTAACTACCTTACGTCTTTACGCTTTGAATACCGGCGAGAACTGACAAGTTGAGTCAACCACCCGACCGTGTAGAACGACTACAATAATCGGTTGGCCCGACCGAGGTCACGACGGTTGGTGGTTGGTCCCGACCGTGTAGAAGGCTTTTTACACGCGCAATAAATCTAAACTTGCCGTTTCAAAGTACAGACTCCATAAAACCAACAGCTGATACATTGTATGGAGTACCAAACCAACAGCTCACCACTATTTAAAACAAGATTTCTTGTAACTCCTCATTTTGCTTTGCATACATTCAAACCGCATATGAAAACTGGGAGAGAATGTCAATGGGTAAGTTGACTCGTGTAGCATCAAAGTATTGATGATTGCAATTACATTTTTTGAACGTTCCGGATCAAACGATTTAGAGGACCTATGTCCAAAGAGTACGAGTAATGGAGTATACGACCGACATTATCGAGCGGGTCTCACGGATCACAGAGTACTGAAACTCGAAATGATCCATTTAATTAATCAACCCGAATGACCCAGTTCGTAAGACGAATCAATACTTGAATGATCGGGTCACTAGAAATGAATGAATGACACATTCTACCAAAAGGCATTAAATCCTCCCTTTGTAATTTGTAAATTCTTATGAAAAAAGATTACTACAGATTATCATTTAAAAGATAACATATCAAATCAAAATTTTGACGGCGCTGCAGTCCCTTCAGCGGTGCCAAGTTTTGACTGTCAGTATATCGGTGTGCTGAAGTGTTTGTACAGTAGGGCTACGATGACTATCCGAGTACATAACCAGAGTACGAAACCTATCCAACTGCAGAGAGGTGTAAGACAGGTTGACTTTAAATCCCCGAAACTCTTCAGCGCTGCATTGGAAGACGTTTTCTAGCTACAGGACTGGAAACGATACGGTATTAACGTCAATGGCCAGTATCACTCACCTTTGATTTGCCGACGATATAGTCCTTATGGCAGACTCACTGGAGGACCTAAGCACTATGCTCAATGTCCTCAATAGTTTCTCCCAACGGATAGGTCTTAAGATGAACATGGACAAAACAAAAGTCATGTATAACGTCCATGTCACACCTATGCCGGTAGTTGTTGGTGGCACTAAGCTTGAAGTTGTTGACGAGTATGTTTACCTGTGACAAATAGTCCGACTAGGTAAGTCCAACTTCGACGGAGAGGTCAGTCGACGGATTCAACTCGGCTGGGCAGCGTTCGGGAAATTATGACACATCTTCTCGTCAGATATACCTCAAAACAAGATTGTTCAACCAGTGCGTGTTGCCAGTGAGGACCTATGGAACTTAGACGTGGTCCTTCACTGCTGACCGTATAAGGAAGCTCAAGGTCGCTCAGCGAGCTATGGAGAGGGCTATGCTCGGAGTTTCTCTGCATGATAGACTTACCCAATAGATCTATCCTACAAAACATGCTTAGACACGACAGACCTACTCATAGCTATTAATTCCTGACAAGGCTCGTATTCCGTCAATCTAAGGGTAACGGTATTTGAAGGTGGTTACAACGGCCTCGCAGTCGCACTGAAGAGGGCTTCTTGCGGGGCCCCAAACAAACACACTTTTAAATTAGTGACGTTATTTTTGGAGCGTAAACGTTATCAAACTAATTAGTCATCTGTGGTAAACTCTGCGATCATCGCATTTTAAGGGGCCTCGCAAGGCCCCTTTAAGTACGAGCCCGTGGGTGAAGGCCCATTCGCCCACGGCCAGCTACGTCACTGTGAAGGCTGGAAAATTATGGAATATCGCATAATGGTGCACCGCCGAGCATCCAGATGGTGTAGAGTGAGAATTACGTCGCAACGTGCGATGATGACATATAGTGCCTGCTGTAATTAAATTAAAATAAATAATATGTATGACTAGCGACTCGCCCCGACCTGGCGTGGGATATTAGGATATTATTTAGATTCAAATTAATCATCAAAGCCCATTTGTTTTTACGATCTTTCGATTTCTTAAAAAAAATCTCCCAATATTTCGGATGAAATATAGCCTAGATCACTCGTAGCATTGATAAATATATAGCCTAGATCACTCCTAGCTTTGCTCGCTATCTGTTCGGCAAGTTTCATTACAACCGGCGCAGCTATTCCGAAGATTGCCCCGTACGGACCGATAAACCAACAGACGTACATTTTATGGCGTATGGTTATTTATGACGTCAATTATTTTTTATTACATCCAAATATTACTAACACTAGATCATAGTGTAAAAAAACCGAGGCAGCTTTAAGGAATGCCGACAGAAGTGAATACTCAACGACATATGCGTATATATGTACACAGGACACTACACGTCGTTAGTCTAGCATACGCTTGCGCGCAATACGTCAGGAGCATGTCGAGGTCATCGGTGACGCGAACCGATTAGTTTTTCCCTACCAAAAATCGCTCAACGCGGTTTTCATTTCTAAAAATATTACTAACTACAATACAATGTATGCTTTTGTCCGAAATAAGTAACATTATTATTATTAATATCGTCTAATACGAAACCATTATTCTATTACAGGAAATGTCCAACGCGGCAGGTGTTTATACGAGGTGGAAGGTCGCACTGCATTGACTCCTGCAACGCTGAGACCATGTGTGGGGAAGTCAGAGTACCAGAATATCACTTAAATGTAAGTAGTTCTATAAACATGTTTGAAACGTCTCATTGCTTAGTAAATAGACGATATGAATGCACTTTCTTAATTAAATTAATAAGCTATAATAAAATAACGATAGACACGATACAGATCCATCCACCCATTCATCATCATCATCATTACAGTCCATCACAAGTCCACTGCTGAACATGGACCTCCCCCAAGGAATGCCACAAAGCACGGTCCCAATCCACTTGCATCCATGGACTTCATGCATGTCTTACTAGGCCGTCACTTCATCTAGTGGGGGCTCGCCCTACACTTTCCTTACCGGTACGAGGCTGCCACTCGAGAACCCTTTTTCCCCATCGGTTGTCGGTTCTTCGAGCTATATGGCCGGCCTAGAACAAGTTCAATGGTTAAAACAGTAATTCGAAAAAACGCAATTGGGCGTTTGTATAAAATTTTAAGGAAAATAAAAAAAATTATAGCCTATGTCACTTCCGCAATTAACACGAATCGAACGACACTTCATATGTTAAAATCCATCAAGCCGATTAAGGGGACTACAAGAGCTAAGTGACCTCGAATGATGCACGCATACATTTACACAGTATTGTCACATGAGTAGATAAACGAACGGAACAGAGACAAAGCTTCTTAAGAACGTGCAAAATTGTTGCCTATTTTGGTAGGGTTGTCACAATAGGTGAAGATAAATTAAACAAAACATTTGTTAAATAGTTTTATTATTCAGTATGATACAATACTTTACGAATTACTTACTCTAATAATTTTCTTTTTATAATTTTTGTTTTTTAATAATTTATTATTTGTTTTAATGGTGTGGTAAATTCTGAATCTAAGATTAAGGTTTTTCAAGTAATTTAACGGGAAACACTCATATGGCATATCAAATTTACAATCTTTAATACGTTTAAGTATTTCATTGCCAACATTGACAAGGAGTTCCCGGTTGAGGAGTTACCTCGTGAGGAGACTATCCTGTTTTTAGCAGCAATTTATGGTGAAGATCATGTTTTGCAAACAAAATTAAATTTAAATACAAAGTTTCGAGTCCATGCTACTAACCGTAAATAGAGTTCCCTCGTAAGGAACTTCAGGGTATGGAACTTTTTATTCCATCCTCTGTGGTGCCCATCGGAGGCAGATCCCAGCCATGGCTTGGTCGCTCCTGTAAAATAGCATCACGCTATAAACAGGAGTGCTACCGGGCCTGGGCTGACGCATCAACGTCTCGGAATGTAAACACCAGCGCACTTAAAAAGAAGTATAATTCCGCCTCCAGGTCCTTCAAAAGCGTCATTGCCAAGGCAAGGTCTGAGCACATCGGCAGAATTGGCGAGAAGCTAGTTCGCCTTCCTTCGGGAACCCGTGCATTCTGGTCTCTCGCCAAGGCTGTCCAAGGGAACTTCTGTCAGCCATCTCTTCCATCTCTGCACAGAGAGGAAGACTCACTGGCCCATGCCACAAAGGAATCCGTAGAGTCCAAGGGGGAGGCATTGGCCGTTTGTTTGGACATAGCGAAGGCCTTCGATCGGGTCTGGCACAAAGCGCTTCTTTCGAAGCTTCCTTCCTATGGGCTTCCCGAGAAATTGTGCAAATGGATCACCAGTTTCCTTGCTGATCGGAGCATCAAGGTCGTAGTAGACGGTGCATGTTCTGATTTCAAGCCTATCAACTCTGGTGTTCCATAAGGCTGCGTGCTATCACCAACGCTGTTTCTCCTGCATATCAATGATATGTTGCTAACTGGTAGCATTCATTGCTATGCAGACGACAGCACTGGTGATGTCTTATATACCGGCCGTGCCAATATTTCTCGGGAAAACGTCGCCGAGTACCGGGACAAACCTGTGTCTGAAGTCGAGTCTTTGCTTAACAAAGTCTCTGATTGGGGCCGACTAAATCTAGTCCAGTTCAATCCCCAGAAGACACAAGTTTGCGCGTTTACCGCTAAAAAGAACCCCATTGTCGTATCTCCTCAGTTTCAAGGCACTCCCCTTGCTGCCTCAGCCAGTATCGGAATCCTTGGCATACCGAATACTTGACATATCGAATAGTGTGCAGTTTCGTGGTCACTTGGAAGGGAAGGCCAAATTGGCCTCTAAAAAGCTTGGCGTGCTCAGCAGAGCGAGACAGTATTTCATGCCGGCACATCGCTTGCAACTTTACAAAGCGCAAGTTCGGCCCCACATGGAATACTGTTCTCATCTCTGGGCCGGGGCACCCCAGTGCCAGCTCCTTCCACTTGACCGCATCCAGCGCAGAGCGGTTCGAATCGTCGACGACCGAGTTCTTTCTCATCGGCTCGATACACTGGCACTGAGTAGAGATGTTGCATCTCTTTGCGTATTTTATCGCATCTATCACGGGGAGTGCTCTGAAGAATTGTTCGGACTGATTCCAGCCGCTCAATTTCACCATCGCACATCGCGACAAAACTCGCGTTACCATCCATACCATCTGGATGATTGGCGGTCCACCACTGTGCGATTTAGAAGAACTTTTCTCTCTCCCACAACTTCCTTGTGGAATCAATTACCACCAGCGAATTTTCCAGACCGATACGACTTAGGAATCTTCAAGAAAAGAGCTTACACCTTTCTAAAAGGCCGGCAACGCATCTGCAATTCCCCTGGTGTTGCGGTTGTTCATGGGCGGCGGTAGTCACCATCAAGTGAGCCGCATGCTCGTTTCCCCCCTATTCTATAAAAAAAGAGACAATGCTGACTGCAGCAGCAGGTTAATGTTTAGAAAAAGCGTGTTATAACAATAAAAGGTAAAATCATACCGTGTCGTGATCATACAATAAAATAAAGGTACTTATTTGAAAAAGTAATAACCAAATATTTAAAGTATGATATATTTTTATTTTTTCTACTATTATTCATACACACAGTACAATAAACAACTATTATTAATAATATCACGTTTTTACATTAAAATATTCAAACTTGTAGCTATCAAAAGAAACAACGTGCGTCGCAGTGACCCTGACATTGTTGTCCACTGGCTGTGCCAGCGTAACCGGTTTTTCCAGTCTCGCCGCGTACGCGACAAGCGGTCAGTGGTCACGCACACATGCCCCGAGTGCTTGTAGTAGTGCAAACGATTCGCGCGGCTGTATGAAGCTTTACCTCTGTTCCGTTTATTTACTCATATGGTATAGTATCAGGTCTCGGCCGGCACTGTCGGTATAAGGCGTTTACGCACACATGCGTCCGTATTATGTTCAGAAATAAAAATATGCAATTTAAAAAAATATGTTTTTATTGGACTAAAAAATTAAAACACTATTAATATGTTGCTTGTAGAATAATCTGAAAAAAAAATCAGAATGATTACGTGTATATTAGTATGGTTTTTATGCGTTAAAAGAAAGTTTTAAAGATATCTTTGTGATTTTTTTCTATCGTATCATTAGTAGCATCATGTTTTCAACACGTTATCTAACTAGCATATATCCTCAAAAATATCATATATTTTTCTGATTTTGTTTACTGCAATGAATCATATACTTTAAGGCATTATAAAACTTGCGTTTAGCTCCTGTAGTCCCCTTAAGCTACAGTGCATGCTTAATAAATAAACATACACAGTCAGGTCTATAAGTATTGTCACACAGTAAAAACTTTTCTTTTAGAATGCTGGCCACAAAAAGGTTTATTGAATTCGAATTTCGAATTGTTCATGAAACTAAAACTGTATACTGTTTAGAATTTTACTCATTTTAAAATATGGAGTGGACGCTTAAAGAAGACCGTGTTGCAGTTATTACGTTCCATCGTTCCGATTACGCGCCAATTCAAATTTTTGACATACTGAAAAATTTGAATATAACCAAAAGATTCGTTTATCGTACCATTAAACGATACAACGAAGACTAGTGTAGATGACAGGTCAAGAAGTGGTCGCCCTCGGTCTGTTAGGACTCCAGCAGTGATAAAAGCTGTGAAGGCGCGAATTCAAAGAAATCCCAAACGTAAGCAGAAACTGTTGGCCCTTCAGATTGGGTTAAGTAGAACCACGGTGAAAAGGGTGTTAAATGAAGACTTAGGGCTTCGGGTATATCGAAGAAAAACAGGACATCGTTTGAATGCTCGTCTAATGGACCTGAGACTGAAGAGATGCCGCGCTTTGTTGAAGCGGTACGCGGGAAAAAAATATCGGGAAATTCTTTTTTCGGATGATAAATTTTTTACCGTAGAAGAGAGCTACAACAAACAAAATGATAAGGTATACGCACACAGTAGTGAAGAAGCGAGCAACCGTATTCCGCGTGTCCAACGAGGTCATTTTCCATCCTCGTTCATGGTATGGTTGGGAGTTTCTTATTGGGGCTTAACAGAGGTACATTTTTGTGAGAAAGGTGTAAAAATGAATGCAGTTGTGTATCAAAATATTGTCCCGACGAACCTTGTGGAACCTGTTTCTCATACCATGTTCAATAACAGGCACTGAGTATTCCAACAAGATTCGGCGCCAGCTCATAGAGCGAAGAGCACACAAGACTGGCTGGCGGCGCGTGAAATCGACTTCATCCGGCACGAAGACTAGCCCTCCTCCAGTCCAGATTTGAATCCGTTAGATTACAAGATATGGCAACACTTGGAGGAAAAGGCGTGTTCAAAGCCTCATCCCAATTTGGAGTCACTCAAGACATCCTTGATTAAGGCAGCCGCCGATATTGACATGGACCTCGTTCGTGCTGCGATAGACGACTGGCCGCGCAGATTGAAGGCCTGTATTCAAAATCACGGAGGTCATTTTGAATAAACTTTAGTGTCATAAGAATCTATGTTTTGTTAAGTTCATTTTGGTATATAAATGGTTACATAATGAATAAACTTGTTTCAATTATTTTATGTTAAACATGTGACAGAATTTATGACCTGACTAGGTACATACATTCGGGTACATCCAGTATCGCATCTCTCATAGATTGCCTCATAGAGATTTTTTTCATAGTTGCAACACTTGGCGAGTTGCTAACCGCAGTTTTTTTATTATTTGATGATGCATAAAATTAAAAAAGTAATATTGAATAATCTATATTTTTTTAATGTTAACTTATCACTTATTATTTCAGCATCATATCTATATCTTGATCTTTTATTTCTTTATTGCCTTTTACTAAGACCCTTTTGGGATTACTTTTCTTTGTTGTGTCTTCATTGACTTTATCTAAATAATTATTTTCAAGGTCCTCCTCCATTTCGCTATAACTATACTTTTTGGATAATAATTCATATTCATCATCTTCTTCAATATAGCTAAAATTAGTATCTGGTGCTGACTTTTTATCGTTTGATTTTAATTCAGTAAAATTTTCGTCATTCTTTAAATCATCTGTAGCTCTATACTGAATACGACGGCTTTCTTCGTCGTCGATTTCGTTTACTATTCTTTTTAAATGGTTTTTAAAATCTAATTCGTCATTGATGTCATTTTCATGTATTTGTAAATATTTTTTATTTTCCTTATTTAATGAATTTTCTTCCAATGAATCTATAAGTTTAGTAGAAGGCCTAAAAAGTTCGGTTCGCTCACTGGTGGCTAAAATGTCATCTTTAGAATAATTAGAGTTTTCAATCGGATTATTATCTTTGGTCTGTGTTGTAGTTGTTTTAAATATACTATAAAAATTGTTGAATTTCGTTGAACCTGTTTTTTCCATATTAGTATACTTAGGTGTATCCATTTCTAATGGATTTTCCACAGAAATATTAATTTCCTTTATAGATTGTTCAATATTTATTTGCGGTTTTTCATAAAGTGATTCTAATGGTTTGTCATGTTTTTTGAATGAATACGTTTCATTATGGTTACCTATTTCAAAATTTCCCTTGTCTTCAATTGGAAATGTTTGAGAATTATACAAATATGGATTTTGATTACTAAGATAGATTTTTGTATTATATGAAGAAAAGATGTCATAATTTTTCGCCTTCTTCCATTCAAATTTCGGAGTCTTCAAATTTTCTTGTGTAAGACGATATTCGTAACCGAGATCTTTTTCCCTCTTTGGTTTATTTAAATCGATGTCTCGGTGTTTTCCTTTATGAAAATATATACTTCCTGTCGCCTTTTCTTCGGTTCTTGATTCATATGAAATTGAAGAATCTTTATTAACAGAATCACGATTATTATTGCCTTCAATTATTTCAACTTTTTCATCACTACTCGAATATGATGAGTCTTTTGGTGGATTATGATACGTGTTCCATTCCTGATTTAAGACTTCTTTTTCGTTTCGTTTATTTTCTGCTGAGATATTTGATGATTTGATAACGCTTGCTTCTGCAATGAACTGAGTTAGCTGATCTGCTACTGAAGCTGGGACAAATTTTCTTGCTATCTTTCTCACGTCTTCTATGTTTGCTGTTAGTAAAACTGAGGAGTATGCTGCATGTGTTAGTATTAATAGATGAACACCTGGAAGCAAATTTCATATAAATTAGTGGGTATTGTGATATGGCATCGGTACAAAATATGAATAAATATACAGTTGGATAATATGAATGTAATAATAACATACTATAGTCCCGTGGGTATCGTAAGATGCGGCAGAGGGAAACAAATTAGATGCGCATTATCTTAATAACAGCTATAGATAAAAAAACTCGGTTGCAACTCGCCTGCCAGGCGTGGCAACCATGGTATCCCCCTATGAGGTAATCTGTGGGAGATGCGTTTGTTCAGCACTGGACTTTTGTTAGGCTGCAACGGTAATAATAATATTAGTAATATAAAATATTTGCCGTTACCTTGTAGGATTATTATTTTGAATTATTTTTTAAATTCTATAACTATAATAATAAAAAAAAACTAAAACTAGAAACTTAATTATCGTATAGTCCTATTCCCCGCGGTATCGTGCCAAGCACGCTGGCTGCTTTTCCCCGCTGAATGGCTATACTTAGCCTTTAAGCGAGAAAAGAACCAGCCCTCTTATCACCAGCAGCAACGACCAGCAGCGGATGGAGTTCCTAAAGGAACTCCACCACACGTGGACGCCACGGACCGATAGTCTCTACAGCAAGTAGCTCAAATATGTAGTCATCTCTCAGAGACTCATATTTGCGCCACTTACTCAGTTCAGCTGTATCTGATGCCGCCCCGGCTTTTTAAATTAAAACCTAATCTGGAAAACAATGAGGGCTAATAATCTTTCGCTCACCAGATGTCGCTAGTTGGAACTAAGGTGAACTCACAGTGTCATCATCATTGAAAAGTTGCGATCTAATTATAAGTTTTTAAGAGGGAAACAAATCAGGAGATTGGCAGCAGCGTCTTCCTGAACACGACTAAAATAAAAAAAACTCCGTTTGCCAACCCGCTTGCCAAACGTGCCATTTATGGCAAATATCCCCCTCTATGAGGCAATCTATGGGGGAGGCCTACGTTCAGCAGTGGACTTTAAGAGGCTGTAACGGTAACGGTATACTCCAAAGGATGGATCAAAGTCTATTTGAAGTCATTATTTAAGATACGAGTACTAATATTTTTAGAAATTCGATATTACTTCGGATTTAGATCTATTCCGATCAACTTGTGTCGATAACACTGTATTAAAATTTTATCTTACAGTCACTTATTTTGGATAAATGATTTAATCTTTTTTTAACCGACTTCAAAAAGGAGGGGGTACTCAATTCAACTGTATGGTTTTTTTATGTATGTTACTTCATAACTTTTTTCTAGGCGAACCGATTTCGATGATTCTGATTTTTATTTGAAAGCTGGTGCTTCTCATGTGGTCCTATATAAATTTGATCTAAGTCTGACCAATAGTTTTTAAATTATCCTTAATAATTTATATTGAACACGGTTATAAATATGTCGCATGACTATAGTCATTATATTATTTCAATTAAATTATATAATACTAGTGACCGGCCCCAGCTTTGCACGGGTGATTTCTGGATTTCGACAAAAGCACCATCTAGCGAGTCCAACTATAGCTAAGAACTATCTAGATGATCTATAACTACCTCATAAAAATTCCATATAAATCGGTCAAGCCGTTTAGGGGAGAAGGTTTTCTAACACACGCACGTCGGAATTTTATATACAACGTGTAACAAAAATGCTGTGGTTCCCGTCAAGTCCGTTATCAGAATCAGTATTCAAATATATAGAAATAACGTTACTTCAAAAAACTCGACCATAAAAAATCAGATTAAATGTAAATATTTTTCAATTGAAATCTTCTTTAGCCGCGTTGAGTGATTTTTGGCAAGGGCTTGTGTTCGCGTCACCGATGACCTCGACATGCTCGTGACGTCACGAGAATGTCTACGCGTAGTATAGCGGCCTGTGTACTCCAACGGTGGTAGAGCCACGCAGCAGTTTTTGCTGTTGCACGTATGGGCCGGCTCGAGCCGGGTTGGTACCACGACCTCACAGAATACCGGCGTGAAGTAGAAGCCCTGCTTCTGCGTTTCGTCTGGTGAGTGTAGGTGGCCGGATGCCCAATCCCCCCCTCCCCCCATCAACATGGTAGCGGAATTACACATTAGACTACCCCAGGAGGGTATCAGTTCCCCTGGAGAATCCCTCGCTTAGCATCCACGACCATGTTATTCCAATCCTGAGCGAGGGTGCTCAGGCTGCCCCGCGTATTCTGGGGGGGGGGGGGGGCAAAATTCCGCTCAAAAACATAACTGCTCGGGGCAAACTGAGCAACATACCAAGGCGACCCCTGCCACGCTATCCGTGAATTTCTGCAACATCAGGGGACTTCACTCCAACCTAAACGCCGTCCATTACCATCTCGAGACGGCGAAGCAGGCCTTGCTCTTCCTGACCGAGACGCAGGTTTCCTCTCCGGCTGATATTTCGTATCTCTCCTACCCGGGGTACAAACTGGAGCACTCCTTTGTGCCTCGGGCCGGAGTTTGCGTGTATGTCAGAGAGGACATCTGTTCTCGACGCCTCGGCAGTCTTGAAGGTTCGGACCTGTCCATTCTTTGGCTACGCGTAGACAGCGACGACCATCCGCGCGTCTACGGGTGCCTCTATAGGTTCCATAGCGGTAATGCCGAAACAGACCGACTCATCGACCACGTCCAAATGGCTACAGATTCCTTGCTACAACAGGTCCCATCCGCAGAGATCGTGATCCTTGGCGATTTTAACGCCCACCATGCCGAATGGCTCGGTTCACGTTTAACCGATCATGCGGGGAGATCTGTTTATGACTTTGCCTTGGCATATGGTCTGACACAACTGATTACTTCGCCTACGCGGATTCCAGATGTGGAGGATCATACACCTTCCCTGTTGGACCTTCTGCTGACCTCTCATCCGGACGGATATCAGGTTTCCGTCGATGCTCCTCGCGGCTCTTCGGACCACTGTCTGATCCGGAGTATGGTGCCACTCACGCTCCCTTCGCGGTTGCGTTCTGCAGGTTGCCGCCGTGTTTGGCATTACAGGTCGGCGGATTGGGACGGAATGCGGTCTTTCTTTGCATCCTACCCATGGGGGCGGGTTTGCTTCTCGCCGGATGATCCCAGCGCTGTTGCACACTCTGTCACTGATGTGGTGCTACAGGGAATGGAACTATTTATTCCATCATCTGTGGTACCCATCGGAGGCAGATCTCAGCCTTGGTTTGGTCGCTCCTGTAAAACTGGATTACGCAGTAAGTAGGAGTGTTATCAAGCCTGGGCTGCGGCTTCGGCGACTCGGGATGTAAACACCAGCATACTTAAAAAGAAGTATAACTTCGCCTCCAGGTCCTTCAAAAGAGTTATTGCCAAGGCAAAGTCACATAGGCAGAATTGGCGAGAAACTAGTTCGCCTTCCTTCGGAAACCCGTGCATTCTGGTCTCTCGCCAAGGCTGTCCAAGGGAATTTCTGTAAGCCATCACTACCATCTCTGCACAGGGAGGACGACTCACTGGCCCATGACGCAAAAGACAAAGCCGACCTTTTAGGCTCCCTTTTTGCGTCCAACTCGACTCTTGATGACGGGGGGAAAACAACGCCGACCATCCCGCGGTGTGAGTGCTCCATTCCGGATGTGCTGTTCTCACAGCGCTCGGTTCGCAAAGCACTTCTCTCCCTGGACATCCAGAAGTCGAGTGGGCCTGACGGAATCCCCCCAATTGTGCTGAGGACGTGTGCTCCGGAGTTGGCACCGGTCCTAACGCGTCTTTTCCGGTACTCCTACTCCCAAGGCGTAGTCCCGAATTCATGGAAGACAGCTTTTGTCCACCCGATCCCTAAAAAAGGCGACCGCTCAGACCCGTCCAACTATAGGCCTATCGCGATCACCTCCTTGTTCTCCAAAATAATGGAATCCATTATCAAGTGCCAGCTCATCCGGTACCTTGAGGATCACCAGCTGATTAGTGACCGCCAATACGGTTTTCGTCGGGGTTGATCAGCTGGTGATCTTCTGGTCTACCTGACCCATAGATGGGCGGAGGCAGTGGAGTCCAAGGGGGAGGCGTTGGCCGTTAGTCTGGACATTGCGAAGGCCTTCGATCGGGTTTGGCACAAAGCGCTTCTTTCGAAGCTCCCTTCCTATGGGCTTCCCGAGAAATTGTGCAATTGGATCACCAGCTTCCTTGCAGATCGGAGCATCAAGGCCGTTGTAGACGGTGCATGTTCTGACTACAAGCCTATTAACGCTGGTGTTCCACAAGGCTGTGTGCTATCACCAACGCTGTTTCTTCTGCATATCAATGATATGTTGCTAACTATGTCGGTAACATTCATTGCTATGCGGATGACAGCACTGGTGATGCTCTATACACCGGCCGTGCTAATATTTCTCGGGAAAACGTCTCCGAGTACCGGAACAAACTTGTGTCTGAAGTCGAGTCTTTGCTGGACAAAGTCTCGAACTGGGGGCGACTAAATCTAGTCCAGTTTAATCCTCAGAAGACACAAGTTTGCGCGTTTACCGCTAAAAAGAACCCCTTTGTCGTATCTCCTCAGTTTCAAGGCACTCCCCTGGTTGCCTCAGCCAGAATCGGAATCCTCGGCGTCGACATATCGAGTGACGTGCTGTTTCGTGGTCACTTGGAACAGAAGGCCAAATTGGCCTCTAAAAAGCTTGGCGTGCTCAGCAGAGCGGGACAGTATTTCATGCCGGCACACCGCCTGCAACTTTACAAGGCGCAGGTTCGGCCTCACATGGAATACTGTTCCCATCTCTGGGCAGGGGCTCCCCAGTGCCAGCTCCTTCCACTTGACCGCATCCAGCGCAGAGCGGCTCGAATCGTCGACGACCGAGTCCTTTCCGATCGGCTCGACTCATTGGCGCTGCGAAGAGATGTTGCATCTCTTTGCATTTTCTTTCGCATCTACCATGGGGAATGCTCTGAGGAATTGTTCGGATTAATCCCTGCCGCCAAATTTCACGAACGCACATCGCGGCAGAACTCCCGATACCATCCACACCATCTGGATGATTGGCGGTCCACCACTGTGCGATTTAGAAGATGTTTTCTTCCTCGCACGACTTCCTTGTGGAATCGATTACCATCAGCGATTTTTCCCGGACCGATACGACTTAGGGACCTTCAAGAAAAGAGCGTACTCCTTTTTAAAATGCCGGCAACGCATCTGCAATTCCCTCCCTGGTGTTGCAGTTGTTCATGGGCGGCGGTAGTCACTTACCATCAGGTGAGCCGCATACTCGTTTGTCCCCTCTCCTATAAAAAAAAAACTTGTATATTGTATAAGTATGACTGCCTCTATTTTTCTTTATTTGCAAATTGTATTTGGTTATGTTACCTCTGCATCGGTTAGGGAGTAAGAATATTGTCAAAGACTCCGCTTTACCGATACGCGTGTCAGTTAGATATAATAAAATCGCATACAATTTGCAAATAATAATAATAATAATAATAATAATTCTTTATTGAACACAGATACAATATACAATTCATTGGTGCTCTGACTCCTAAACTAGGTTACCCTGTATGTTAGGAGGCAGTTTCCCACCCATTAAGTGATCTTATTTTTTCCGTGTACGATACAGACTAAAATATAAAAAAAGTGAATGTGTGTGTGTGTGTGTGCGTGCGTGTGTGTGTGTGTGTGTGTGTGTGTGTGTGTGTGTGTGTGTGTGTGCGTGTGTGCCTCGGTTCGGTTTTTTTCGGTTTTTGAACAATTGACGGTTAAGAGATTATTTTCCAACCATTTTGTAACCGTACGTAATCCATTTTCAGCACATTACTGCACAGTATCCCAGTCTGTACCATGAAAGAGGATTACAGTATCGTCTGCAAACATGAAAAGGTCCGCACTACGGATATTAATTTTGCATAATTCATTTATGTACGTCAAAAAAAGTGTTGGTCCAAGAATGCTACCCTGTGGAATGCCATAAGTACATTCAGCTCTATCGCTTAGCTCGTCGTCAACACGTAATACTTGGGTTCTGTTTGTAAGGTAGTTACAAAACCATGTACGAGGGTGGATTGAAAAGTACTCGGCCTAACCAAGAAAATAAACACATACTAAATCAGTTATATTTTTATTTTTCTACATAATCACCATCAAGTTCAATACACTTTTGCCACCTCCCCTTCCAAGCATTTAGACCGTTGAAAAAAAATGATTCTTCCTTAGAGTCAAAATATGCGTCTACAGCTGCTTTGACCTCGTCGTTTGTCGAAAATCTTTGACCTCCCAAGTGCTTTTTTAGGTTAGGGAACAGAAAGAAGTCTGATGGTGCCAGATCAGGTGAATACGGCGGATGCGGTAACAGTTCAAAGCCACAGTTGTGAATTTCAGCCATTGACTGTACTGACGTGTGAACACGGGCGTTATCTTGATGAAACAGGACTTTTCTTCTGAGCATTCCTCGACGTTTTTCTTTTATTTCCTCTCGTAAACGACGTAGTAAGGTGCAGTAGTAATCAGAGTTTATAGTCTGACCCCTTTCAAGATAATCAATCATAATCACACCTTTCGAGTCCCAGAATACTGAAGCCATCACCTTATTTGCCGACAAAATCGACTTAGCCTTTTTAGGGGGTGGTGAACCAGGTCTTCTCCACTGTTTTGATTGTTGTTTTGTTTCCGGTGTACAGTAATGAACCCATGTTTCGTCTATAGTAACAAAACGATTCAAAAAATCATCTGCATCGGCTTCAAATAACTCCAAACAGTCGCGTGAAATAGTCAATCGCGTCCTTTTTTGTTCAACTGAAAGCAGTCGCGGAACCCACCTCGCAGACACCTTGTGGAAACCCAACTCGTTGACAATGATGTTTTGAGTTCGTTCATAAGAGATGCCTATAATCTCGGCTATCTCTCTAATTTTTAATCTGCGGCGTCCCATTATTAAATCAAGTACTTTTTTAATATTTTCGTCAGTAGTTGACGTCGAAGGCCTTCCAGAGCGGGGTTCATCTTTCACACTCTCTCTACCACGCTTAAATTCTGCTATCCATTTTTTGACGGATGAATATGACAGAGCACAATCGCCTAATGTACTGACCATGTCATCATGGATGGCTTTTGATGATAGCCCCTTCTTATGGAGGTACTTAATGACGGCACGCTGCTCGATTTGCTCCATTCGCGGAAATTATGTCCGATTACTTTGTTAATAAATTTATAAAATCACAACTAATTATCGCACACGTTTCGAACTTCACACAATGAACTAGTCTGAACTAAACTAAATAATGTGGGTAGATTTGATTTTTAGAATTGAATTGATCTGTGTTAGGCCGTGTACTTTTCAATCCACCCTCGTATATGGCATACCTCTTATACCCAGATTTTCGAGACGTCCGAGAAGTATAGGAATAGATACAGTATCGAACGCTTTTTGCAAGTCTAAGAAAACACAGATACACTTATCACCTTTGTCTACATAAGATGTTATTTTCGAAGTCAGTTGTAAAATAGCGTCTTCTGTTGAACGATGTGCCCTAAAACCAAATTGATTCGCAGCTAGATATCCATAACGCTCTAGATATTTTATAAGTCTGTTGTTCACAAGCTTCTCAATTATTTTTGAAAAAGTAGGTAACAAAGAAATCGGCCTGTAATTCGAAGGAGCGGACTTATCACCAGATTTGAATATTGGTGTTACTAACGCCTGCTTGAACGGTGATGGAAATTGCCCTGTCTGAAAACTACTATTACATAGATGAGCAAAGGTGCGCAAAGAATTTGACTATATCTTTTAACGAAATTAGCAGTAATTTTGTCCCAGCCGGGTGAACTATTTGATTTAAGTTCGTTAATAGTAGTTTTTACTTCCTCAGGATCTGTTAAGAAAAAAGCCATAGAATGTGTTGGACCTGTCTGTTTGAAATTATCA
Source organism: Parnassius glacialis (assembly GCA_033319125.1). NCBI lineage: Eukaryota > Metazoa > Arthropoda > Insecta > Lepidoptera > Papilionidae > Parnassius > Parnassius glacialis. The sequence goes on along the minus strand of JAVANC010000015.1, from coordinate 12,508,798 downwards.
GCAAGTTCTGAGACTGATTTGCCTATTGTGTTCAGAGTATAATTTGCAAGCTGTGAACCAATTGTTGTGAAGTAGGTGCTTAATTGATTAAGCGAAGCTTTTGGCGTATCTTTGATTTTTAATAATTCTCTTGTCGGTTGTTTTGATGGGCTTAGATTACAAACTTCTTTAACTATCTTCCATGTCTTTCTAACGTTTCCAGTACTGGTAATAAGTTCTTGTTCGTAATACTGTTTTTTTAACTTTTTTATTATGTCGTTACATGTGTTTCTGTATTTCCTATAGTTTGATGCTAAATCTTCATTATTATTTTCCTTTTTTAATTGTTTATGTAATTTGTCCCTTTTTCTTATCGATCTTACAACTCCTGGTGTTATCCAGGGTTTTAATGGCCTATTTCTTTTAGATATAGTTATTCTTGTTGTATTAGCTTGTATTAAATCTTTTATAATATTTACAATATACTCTGCAGCATCATTGACATTGTCGATTCTATAATATTCTTCCCAGTTAAGCTCATTCATACCTACAGTTATTTTGTCAAAGTCCATTTTTACTTTATAAAATTTTGATTTACTTTTACTAATTTTTACTTTGTCAATAAGTAATAAAATAGGGTGATGGTCAGTAAATTCATCAAAAACAATAGATGTAATCTCATGTTGTGCTCGTACCATAAAATGGTCTAAGCACGCTTCCTTCCTTGTTGGAAGATAAACGCATTGTTTTAAGCCATGCATAGAGAGCATATTGAGATATTCGGCAGAATATCCTTTTATAGTACCAGGCATAACATCTAAGTTTAGATCTCCAGTTAAGACTACGATACTTGTGTTTATGCTATGGAGTATTTTATCAAGTGATGTGATATACTGCGTTGGGTTGCGAAAACTTGGTGGTCTATATGTACAGATAACCGTGGTATCTGTATCGACAGTGAGTATTAGCACATTGCCATCATCGACTGATGGTTCATATGATGTGACGTTTATGTTATTTTTAACGTATGCTACCACACCGTCATTCTGGTTAAATAAACGTTTAGTATAGTATGATGTGTAGGTGTCTATTTCCGGTATAATGGAATCATCTTTTAACCAACATTCAGTAAAAACTACAATATCTATATTAATATTCAATTGTGACATGAAAACTAGAAAAGCGTCTAAATTACAACTGAGACTTCTTATATTAACACATAATACACAAAAGGAAGACAAGTTTTTATCATTAAAATTTTTAACATCCCTACAAAGGTAAGGACTTGACAAACTCATACACCTTACCTCGTTTACTAGGTCAATCTCATCAATGATAGTTTCATTAGGAAGATTGAATTTTAAAAGTATTTATTGATTTATGACTTATTTTCAGTGATGTTTGGGGATATCCTTGAATATATGGCATATATTGACATATTATTTTAATTGAGTTATAATAAGTTATTATTTTTTTAACAGACGTATATATGTGAATAAAATAACGTGTATTAGTGTTGGTTTTTGGTGTGAAATTGTTATATGTAAGTGTTGCTTTTGTGATAGTTATTGTATGAATTATGTGTGTGTACATGTTTTTTATTGCGTTGTACGTGTTACTTATAACTAACAGAAAAGTTATATAATAACAATAATTATAAAAGTAAGTTCTGCAAAAATTATAAAATAGAAAGTTAATTATTTTTAAGTTATATCGATAGTGAAAATCTAGTCATATCTGCGTTTTTAATTTTAAAAAATCCGATTCCGATTCTATAAGTATTGTTGGCGAGCCCTCTTCTCTGCGTAGAAATACCCTTCCATATGTTGTCCAGCAGAATTTAATTTTTTCTTGAGTAGCAAATTGTCTAGCCAAGTAGAATAATCTTCTGGTTTTAGTGCTGAGATTTTCCGAAATGTAAATTGGAATCTTGGGTCCTCCAATTTCCAGATGTTCAGTGCTCAGTTTGTTGTGCTTATTTTCTTTATTGAAGGTTTAATAGAAATTAATTCAAATTAATAGCTTTTATGGTCGAGTTTCCTGAAGCAAAGTTATTTCTATTCATTTGTATACTGATTACCGCACTTCACGGAAACCCTGTTGGTGTTGTTCACATGTTGTGTAAAGATTCTCATTTTCATTATCAATGACAAATATCGTTTTGAATCAACTCATAAGCCAAATACTCAAACGGTGCTCAATTGTAAGATGCCGTTAAGTATCGTGCTGTCTGTGTCACTTACACACACACTAAGTCAAAGTGACTGCGACATTACGAGACTTTTTTTTATAGCATAAGGGTGACAAACGAGCACACAGTCCACCTGATGGTAAATGGTTGCTGCGGCCCATAGACATCTACATCTATCCTCTATTACAATTCAAAATGTAGATGCGTTGTCACCCGTGAGGACTAAGATGGAATGCCTCGTTTCCAGTAAAAAGGGCCTCCGACCACCTGCACTCACCAAGCGAAACGCAGAGGTAAACCTCTACTTCACGCTGGTATTCTGTGAGGTCGTGGTACTACCCCGGTTCGAGCCGGCCCATCCGTGCGACAGCAAAAGCTGCCGCGTGGCTCTACCACATATGAACTTTTTTTACATGGGGAAATGCCTACGCATACCTGTCTCGCGGGGGCAAGGACGGGTTATTTCGGACTCGCACCGACTAAAACCACATGGTGTTCCACCTCCGCCGCATATTGTCAGGGCCACGGTAACGCTTTTGCACACATCCGCAGCCTCACCAGCGTCGGCCGCTCCATTGCAACCCCTCCTCGGGGGAGGACCTTTCCTTCCCATTCTCCTTCTTAGACAAGGCACACTAGGAATACAAGGCACGCCCCCCTCCACGGCCTCCAACTACACCTGCGTGACGGGCTCTCCTAAGTCCGATACGCGGAGGCCATCGGGCCTGGAAAATCGAGCGCTCGGTAACACACGCTTTCCCGACCCCAGCGGCGAATCTGGTCTCTGGATCCGTCGCTAATCAAGTTTTGGCCGCAGAGAGTAGGGAGAGCGGCGCCTCGCAATACCGACGCCCCAACATCACCACAGTATCGACAGTGCGGCTCCGTCAGAGTCCACTCCTCGTCCTCCGCGGCTCCACCTCGGCTGCAGCGGGAGGGGGAGAGGACACTCCTCTCGCCGTAGCCCACCGATACACATCCGAAGTGGGCTCGCCTAGCCTACTCGGAGTGGCTACCTCGGGCCGGCCCTACACCACGGGCTAGCCATGTGGGTTCCTCTTTATTCACCGCTTGTGACCAAGCTACGGCTCTAAGCCACGACAAGGTCCCCGCCTTGTCGTGGCGGGGCGGGGACACTACGAGACTTAACAACATCTTAAAATTGAGTAGCACATGAGTATTTGTCCATAAGATAGCTAAAAATAGGAGTGTGAACTGTGAATATGTCATAATCATTGACCTTCTTAACTGGTTATGCGTCGGATCAGTTTTCATTAAGACTGTCAAACGATAGATACCTAGTGAAGGGTAGATACAGACTAGTGCGCGCAACGAGAGCAAACATTCGCTAAATGTGCAACTCATTAAACTATATATTAGCTATATATACGAGTATAAATATATGGTTATATATATAAATATATAATTTTGTTATATAATTTTTTTATTTATATATATAGCGAAATAACACACTGACTCATTACGAGATCTTTAACACCATACACCCGATTGACTAGAAATTTAGTATAGTTACTCATTTCGCAATGTAGACGCTCACTAAGAGCAGATTTACGATAGTCCCATAAAAAAACGTGTGTGTGTGTGTGTGTGTGTGTGTGTGTGTGTGTGTGTGTGTGTGTGTGTGTGTGTGTAGTAATGTACGCACGTAAAAAGTTATACTTCTTTAGCGTAACAAAACAAAAATAACTTGTTTGGATTTTGACAATTATGATATTCATAACCACGATGTCATGTTAGAGTTACGGTTGACTTTGTTTAACACCTTTGAAAAGGACTGCTGCGGTTATATGTATTTACAATCCGAATTTATCTTCTGTGCGAAATAAATTTCAATACCATAGATGTTGTGCTCACGAGATAAGATATAGATAGGATTGTTAGATGCAGTTTTAAATACTAATTTACCGCATGGTTGAAGGTGAAGGAAATCGTCGCTAAGAAACCTGCTGAAAAATAATACAATATTTGAGGACTTGTGAAGTCCGAAAACTTTATACCCAGAGAATACTGCCTCTCTATACCTTTCAGACGCGAACGCTGCACACTGCTATATGATGGTGCAAGTAGGTAAGATGTTGGAACCTACCCAGATAGACCAATAGTCAGATAGAAACGCCTACCACCTAATAAGTATTTAGTACAAACTATAACCAGAAAAACGCCGGGCATAATCAACTTTTGTGACACCCACAGCAAGTGCGAATTAATTTCTATTATTAATTGCCTTTCACAATACTAATAATTTCCATTCCATTTGGTGTTCCATAACCCTTATAATGCTTAGTGAAATCTGAGTCTTCTGTCGCTTGATCTTTGTTAAAGATGTGTTTGATGTTATTCATTACATCTATGGGAAAACCAATTAGTACCCAATTAACACTATTGTACTCTACCTCTCTGAGGTATACACTTGTATCAATTACTATATAATACGTCACTACAATATAAACATGGCAGAACCAGATTGCAGCGCATTATGGATCTTTATAATTTTTTTACCCTTTTAAGTATACTAAAAAAGTGGTAGAAATTCGCTGTAGCAATATTATAGTTGTAGCATGAATGGTTCGGCCTGACCGAGAAAGGACCATGCTCTCACAAAATACCAGCGTAAAATAGCAGCACAACGCTGCTATGTTTCGTATGCTGAGTGTAGAGAACCGGAGACCCTTTTTACTGGAAAAAAGGCATTCCATCTTAGTCCTCAGAAGTGGTAACGCATCTGAATTTTGATTATTAATCGAAGACAGATGTTGATTGCTGGTCTAGAGTGATATTCTATTTTAGCCTCCAAAGGGATAACGCATCTGTTGAACGTCTGGACAACATCTGTCTATGAAGTTAGTTGCAGGTAGTGCCATGCTGCATCTAGGTATATTATGGTTGTAGCACGAATGAGTCGGCTCAACCGGGGTAGGGCCATGCTATCACAGAATACCAGTGTGAAATAGCAGCTCAATGCTGCTGTGTTTCGTATGGTGAGTGTAGAGAACCGGAGACCCTTTTTACTGGAAAAGAGGCATTCCATCTTAGTCCTCAGAAGTGGTAACGCATCTGAATTTTGAATCTTAATCAAGGATTGTTGTAAATGTCTGTAAGCCACAGCATCCATTTACCAGCTGGTGGACTGTTCTCGTTTGTCACCCTTATTCTATATAATTTAAAATTAAAAAAATTGTACAGTCGACTTCAATATAAGTTATTAAAAATAACTTAAAAAATATTGGTCAGACCGTGATCAAATTCATATGGGACCACACGAAAAGTACCAGCTTTCAAATAAAAAAAAGAATCATCGAAATCGGTTCACCTAGTAAAAAGTTATGAGGTAACACACATAAAAAAAAAACATACAATCGAATTGAGTACCGTCTCCTTTTTGGAAGTCGACAGAAGAGAATAACAAAACGTAAAATAAATCTGTTAACAATTAAACTCATTGTTAAATATTGGTCCTTCACCAACCGGATACGCTAATATTTCTTGAACTTGTAACTTATAATAAACATTATGCAATCAACTGTGCAAGTTTTTCATGTTTGAAAGTATTTTTTTCTTGCTAAAGTAATTTTACGTTACTTTAGTACTTACCAATTGTATGCGACTGATGCAATTTCCACATCTCTGTTACATGTTGTGAAATACGAATCTAACGTCCATTTTGGTCGTAAAAACTTTTCTATTTGTTTTTATTGTTTTAAGTGTAAAGTTTACATGTTTTTCTACTTTATTATAAAGGGTAGAGCAAATGGATTATTTAAAAAAATCTCTATCCATGACATATGAATTGTCACAGCATTGTTTCTAAAGAGACTTGTAAGATAATAAAAACTACCCATTGTAATTAGGTATTCTGCTGCAAAAACAACAGTTTAGTGGCGGCATAAGAGAATTCTAAGACTACCCTATCTCATTAGAGGGAAATGAAACAGGAGGTGGGCAGCATAATTTTCCTGATAAGAATTCAAAATAATGAAGAACTGCTGTTGCCATCCATCCTGCCTAACGTGTCAAATATCTACCCTTTGATATAATATATGAAGTAATCTATTAAAGAGGTTTTTGTTCAGCATTCTACTTCTTGCGTGCTATTTTACCTCATGCGTGTCAAATATCTACCCTTTGATATAATATATGAAGCAATCTATGAAAGAGGTATTTGTTCAGCATTCTACTTCTTGCGTGCTATTTTACCTCATGCGTGGCAAATATCTACCCTTTGATATAATATATGAAGCAATCTATGAAAGAGGTATTTGTTTAGCATTCTACTTCTTGCGTGCGATTTTACCTCAAGCGTGTCAAATATCTACCCTTTGATATAATATATGAAGCAATCTATGAAAGAGGTATTTGTTCAGCATTCTACTTCTTGCGTGCTATTTTACCTCATGCGTGTCAAATATCTACCCTTTGATATAATATATGAAGCAATCTATGAAAGAGGTATTTGTTCAGCATTCTACTTCTTGCGTGCTATTTTACCTCATGCGTGGCAAATATCTACCCTTTGATATAATATATGAAGCAATCTATGATAGAGGTATTTGTTCAGCATTCTACTTCTTGCGTGCTATTTTACCTCAAGCGTGTCAAATATCTACCCTTTGATATAATATATGAAGCAATCTATGAAAGAGGTATTTGTTCAGCATTCTACTTCTTGCGTGCTATTTTACCTCATGCGTGTCAAATATCTACCCTTTGATATAATATATGAAGCAATCTATGAAAGAGGTATTTGTTCAGCATTCTACTTCTTGCGTGCTATTTTACCTCATGCGTGGCAAATATCTACCCTTTGATATAATATATGAAGCAATCTATGAAAGAGATATTTGTTCAGCATTCTACTTCTTGCGTGCGATTTTACCTCAAGCGTGTCAAATATCTACCCTTTGATATAATATATGAAGCAATCTATGAAAGAGGTATTTGTTCAGCATTCTACTTCTTGCGTGCTATTTTACCTCATGCGTGTCAAATATCTGCCCTTTGATATAATATATGAAGCAATCTATGAAAGAGGTATTTGTTCAGCATTCTACTTCTTGCGTGCTATTTTACCTCATGCGTGGCAAATATCTACCCTTTGATATAATATATGAAGCAATCTATGAAAGAGGTATTTGTTCAGCATTCTACTTCTTGCGTGCGATTTTACCTCAAGCGTGTCAAATATCTACCCTTTGATATAATATATGAAGCAATCTATGAAAGAGGTATTTGTTCAGCATTCTACTTCTTGCGTGCTATTTTACCTCATGCGTGTCAAATATCTGCCCTTTGATATAATATATGAAGCAATCTATGAAAGAGGTATTTGTTCAGCATTCTACTTCTTGCGTGCTATTATTCTTCAAGCGTGACAAATATCTACCGTTTGATATCATATATGAAGCAATCTATGTAAGAGGTATTTGTTAAGCATTCTACTTCTTGCGTGCTATTCTTCTTCAAGCGTGACAAATATCTACCCTTTGATATAATATATGAAGCAATCTATGAAAGAGGTATTTGTTCAGCATTCTACTTCTTGCGTGCTATTTTACCTCATGCGTGACAAATATCTACCCTTTGATATAATATATGAAGCAATCTATGAAAAAGGTATTTGTTCAGCATTCTACTTCTTGCGTGCTATTCTTCTTCAAGCGTGACAAATATCTACCGTTTGATATCATATATGAAGCAATCTATGAAAGAGGTATTTGTTAAGCATTCTACTTCTTGCGTGCTATTCTTCTTCAAGCGTGACAAATATCTACCCTTTGATATAATATATGAAGCAATCTATGAAAGAGGTATTTGTTCAGCATTCTACTTCTTGCGTGCTATTTTACCTCATGTGTGACAAATATCTACCCTTTGATATAATATATGAAGCAATCTATGAAAGAGGTATTTGTTCAGCATTCTACTTCTTGCGTGCTATTCTTCTTCAAGCGTGACAAATATCTACCGTTTAATATAATATATGAAGCAATCTATGAAAGAGGTGTTTGTTCAGCATTCTACTTCTTGCGTGCTATTCTTCTTCAAGCGTGACAAATATCTACCGTTTGATATCATATATGAAGCAATCTATGAAAGAGGTATTTGTTAAGCATTCTACTTCTTGCGTGCTATTCTTCTTCAAGCGTGACAAATATCTACCCTTTGATATAATATATGAAGCAATCTATGAAAGAGGTATTTGTTCAGCATTCTACTTCTTGCGTGCTATTTTACCTCATGTGTGACAAATATCTACCCTTTGATATAATATATGAAGCAATCTATGAAAGAGGTATTTGTTCAGCATTCTACTTCTTGCGTGCTATTCTTCTTCAAGCGTGACAAATATCTACCGTTTAATATAATATATGAAGCAATCTATGAAAGAGGTGTTTGTTCAGCATTCTACTTCTTGCGTGCTATTCTTCTTCAAGCGTGACAAATGTCTACCGTTTGATATCACATATGAGGCAATCTATGAAAGAGATTTTGTTCAGCATTCTACTTCTTGCGTGCTATTCTTCTTCAAGCGTGACAAATATCTACCGTTTGATATAATATATGAGGCAATCTATGAAAGAGGTATTTGTTCAGCATTCTACTTCTTGCGTGCTATATTTCTTCAAGCGTGACAAATATCTATCGTTTGATATAATATATGGAGCAATCTATGAAAGAGGTATTTGTTCCGCATTCTACTTCTTGCGTGCCATTCTTCTTCAAGCGTGACAAATATCTACCGTTTGATACTCGTATCATATATGAGGCAATCTATTAAAGAGGCTTTTGTTCAGTATTCTACTTCTTGCTTGTTAATCTACCTCAAGCGTGGCAAATATCTACCCTTTGATATAATATATGAGGCAATTTATTAAAGAGGTTTTTGTTCAGCATTCTACTTCTGATAGGCTGTAATGAATGAATGATGCAAGAAATGAGATAAAAAATAAGGACCTTAACTTTTTCGGTATTTGACTTGTAAAACTTGTATGAACGCACAAATTCTCTAAATTGCAAACTAATACAATTTTTTTATAGGGTAAGGGTGACAAACGAGCACACAGTCTAGCTAATGGTAACTGGTTGCTGTGGCCCATAGACATCTACATCTATCTTGGATTACATATCAAAATTCAGATGCGTTGTCACCCGCGACGATTGAGATGGAATGCCTCCTTTCCAGTAAAAAGGGTCTCCGGCTCTCTACACTCACCATACGAAACACAGCAGCCTAACGCTGCTGTGTTTCGTATTTGTATTCTGTGAGACCGTGGTCCTTCCCCGGTCGAGGCGACCCATTCGTGCTACAACTATACTACTAATATAGCTGCAGCATGGCTCTACCACGTAAAATTTCTATACATTTTCCAAATTTACAATTATTTTTTTTTAAATTTTACAAATCCAAAGAAACGGGAGGAGGTATTGGCTCCAGCCCGACTAAGGTTACTAAGATGAGATTTATTTTCATTTTTTTTATAGGATAAGGGTGACAAACGAGCACACAGTCCACCTGATGGTAAGTGGTTGCTGCGGCCCATAGACATCTACATTTATCCAACCAAAATGTAGATGCGTTGTCACCCGTGAGGACTAAGATGGAATGCCTCATTTCCAGTAAAAAGGGCCTCCGGCCACCTGCACTCACCAAGCGAAACGCAGAGGTAAACCTCTACTTCACGCTGGTTTTCTGTGAGGTCGTGGTACCACCCCGGTTCGAGCCGGCCCATCCATGCGACAGCAAAAGCCGCGTGGCTCTACCACTGTTAGTTTCATCAATGTATAATTTCAAATGTAATAATAATAATAAAAAAAGTAACTTAAGTCTGCTTCTTTTGAGCATCATAAATATTTGGGAATCATTTCCATGTAATTTAAATTATTAATTAAGACTATAAAGGTAAATTCTAGCTATCCATCCATCGTAATAGGTCTCCCTTTAAATTGCCTCATAAGGGAAAGATTTGTCGCAGTTGCCACATTTGACTGGCGCGACGCTGCACCCCTGTTGGTTTGTTTCCCTCTGTCGCTTATTCCGACACATACAGAACGATATGGATTAGTGAATATTCGTACACCACCACTAAACGGTCAATCTCAATTTCTAGTGACACGAGTTTGGGCAACTATTTTAAATATGCCTCACTGCTAGCGTATTTTGCGGAGCACCTAGGCTCAGCAGCTAGCAAGCCTAACCACCAATGTAGTAGAATAATGATGAGTTCGTTTGTTTTTCAGCCTTGTTACGTTTGCAACAGTACCGGCCATAACTGTCGCGCCCTCCCTCGCCAGCGAATCAGGTTCGAAGAGGAACTAGACCTAACTACAGAAGTTAATGACAACGCCCTAAACGACGGGGCAGATATAACAGGTAACTAGATCTTTATTCGCCCCTAAATAGCCCACTGGAATCACGCAGGTTCATCTGTTTATTAGGGAATGAAAACGCATACCCGCCTCGTGATTTCTAATACGGGTTATGTCGAATTAGCATCGACTATAAATCTCATGGCGTCCCTACTTTCGGCAGGACCACAGATTTGTTTTAGCACACATCTGAGTTCCTACAAGCGCCATCCGTCCCAAGGCGGCCTCTTGAAAGAGAACAACTCCTTCCACTCTTTCCCTTTAGGAAAGACACACATGAACACAAGACGCGCCTTTCTTAATGGCTTCCATTTTATAAGCCACTTTGACATAGACCACAAACGCGTTGTTTACCTTTGAGACTAAAATGGAATGTCTCACAGTCTGTACTGGTTCTCTAGACTGTTCAAACCATATCCCTGGATGGGGAGTACGACTGCAAGTGTGGTGGCACCAACTCAGACGAACTAGGCAGAAAATAAATCATACCATCTACGAAGCTCGTTTGCCACATTTATTGTGTATATGACAAAATTAGTTTTTGTTTTAAAGAAAAAAGAAAGAAGAAGTTGTTAAATACCAAATTAAGTGTTCTATTATGTTTTAGAATTAACCTAGACCTAGACCTAGACCGGTCGTGCAGGTTTACCGTGCCATCGGACTATGAGAGTGAGGGAATATCTGTAGAGTGCACCTGTGCTTGCGCATACACTCGTGCATTATAATCTTGTCCTACGCAAGATGGCTAGTTTCCGTTGAGCCGCCGTGGGCCGCCGTAACCGAAATTTTGTCTGGAGGACAAAAAAAATCTGTATTACTAATCATAATAAAACATAATTTTCCGTAGCCCCAGCTGAAGAGTATGAGGAACCGAAGGGAGTAGAAGATACAGATTTCGTTCTGTACGTGAGTGCAGTGGAGACTGAAAGGTGTAGACGCGGCTTGACTGTGGCTTATGCGTCGCACTGTCAGCAGGAGTCGGCTTTGGACAGGTATGTTAAAGAAGGACAGAAGGAGGGAGAGACAGAGAAAGAGTGAAAGGGATAAAAATGTGTTAAGGTTTACTGCTCTTGACTGATACAAATTTTACGGAAGTCCACCTAATGGTAAGTGGATGCTGTGACCCACAGTTAATCAAAATGCAGATGCGTGGTCACGCCTGAGGACTAAGATGGAATGGCTCGTAGCCAGTAACTCACCATATGAAACACAGCAGCATTAAGCTGATATTTTACGGTGGTCTTGCCGGTGTTGCCTACCATTCGTGCTAGTTACTGTAATATAGATGCATCATGACTCTACCACGTTTTAGAAATCTCTTCCAAAGATGCGCAGGCATCTCTTTCGCAAGCGGATAGGCAACCACGGTTTTTATTATTATTGTATTCTTATCAGGAAGATGCTGCTGCCCATATCGTGATTCAATTTACTTTCCCTTAAAACTTGAAATCGGTTTTTTTTTCTTTAATTTTTTTGGGATTTTTGTCAAAATGACATGCCAATCCCATCATACCTTATACTAACTACTGCTAACACTATAACAAAATAAAAATGTATAATTGAGAGTACTAGTTACTAATCTAAAAAGAAACTTATAGTAGGTAGAGAAGATAATTATTCCGTCCTAGAAGCAAGCCGAAATACATAGGCTGCAATAAAAGTATCGGGAATGGAATATTGCCACTGTTCCTGTCATATTCAAATCTTTTTAATTGAAAACTCCTTGGTTTTAAAAATCGAATACCATTTATTTATTTAAAAAAATATTCTCGGTCTTTTCACAAGGTTTTGTCAAACTTGTTTAGTCTTTGAGAAAATGGAATTGACTCGAGAAAATTCAAGAGCGATGATTTATTATGACTTTCGAAGTGGTTTAACACAAAAACAGTGTGTTGACCGGATGATTTCTGCATTTGGTGATGAAGCCCCATCCAAAACCACGATTTATCGCTGGTTTGCTGAATTTCAACGTGGACGTGTCAAGCTCAGTGATGATCCCCGTCAAGGTCGTCCGAAAACTGCAGTCACCCAAGAAAACGTTGATGCTGTGCGTAAGCTGATTGAGGAAGATCGACATGTGACATACCGCGAAATTCAGGCAACTTTAGACATTGGCATGAGTCAAATACAAATAATCTTGCATGAACAATCAGGTGTAAAAAAGTTGTTTTCCCGATGGATACCGCATTCGCTCTGTGAAGAGCAAAAAGTGGTTCGTCTTACTTGGTGCGTCAGAACTATCGAAAGATTCCACGCAGGATCCTCAAATGCTGTATACAACATAGTATCAGGTGAGGAATCCTGGATATACCTCTACGAACACGAAACAAAAAACCAGTCACGAGTTTGGGTGTTCGAAAATGAGTTAGCCAACAAAAATTGTTCGTTCACGGAGTGTTGCAAAAAAATGGTGGCCACGTTTGTCTCCAAAACCGGCCATGTTACGACTATTCCTCTTGAGGGACAAAGAACGGTTAATGCAGAATGGTATGCTAGCATTTGTTTGCCACAGGTCGTTCCTGAACTCCGTGAAGAGAACTGCCACCGCCGCATCATCCTCCATCACGACAATGCGAGTTCTCACACCGCACACAGAACAAAAGAGTTTTTAGAGCAAGAAAACATAGAATTATTAGACCATCCGCCGTACAGTCCCGACCTAAGCCCTAATGATTTCTATACTTTCCCTAAAATAAAGAATAAATTGCGGGTACAGAGATTTTCGTCACCTGAAGAAGCTGTGGACGCCTACAAAACGGCCATTTTCGAGACCCCAACTTCCGAATGGAATGGTTGCTTCAATGATTGGTTCCATCGTATGGAAAAATGTGTCAAATTTCGCGGAGAATACTTCGAAAAGCAATAAATACATTTTTAAATAGTAATGTTGTGTCACTTCCTTGATTCCCGAAATTTTCAGTGCCGCCCTCGTAACCCTCTTGACATCTTCGATTTGGGGTTTGATAAAACCATTTGCACTAGATCGACATCCAAAACATTTGCGTTAAATTCTTTCAACACAGCCTGTCTATCTTTTTCATTCTTGACACACTCCATCAACAAATGGTAAACATCTTCAATTTTGTTGCATACATCACAATTCGGTGAAGGTTTTTTTCCCATTAAAAAAGCGAACTTTGCTGATGGAGTATGACCAGAACGAAGCCTTAAGGCTAACTTAACAAAATTTCTGCTGAGATCACAATCAAATCAAAATCAAAAAAAAATAAAAAATAAACCAAGCTTAAAATCGTTGCGTTTGTTGTTCTTCCTCTTTGTTTCGTTCTTTCAATATAAGTATGACAAACGAACCTACAGTCTGTGCAGTCTGGTGAGTGGTACTGCAGCCTATCGACAGCTGTAGCCATCTTCAAACAGAAAATACCTAATGCTTCACAGCCTTTACTTCTTCAGACACAGTTCGCCTTTTTTTATAGGATAGAGTGACAAACGAGCACACAGTCCACCTGATGGTAAGTGGTTGCTGTGACACATAGACATCTACATCTATCTTCAATAAAGAATGAAAATGCAGATGCGTCGTCACCCGTGAGGACTAATATGGAATGCCTCTTTTCCAGTAATAAGGGTCTTCTCCGGTTCTCTACACTCGCCATACGAAACACAGCAGTGTTAAACTACTATTTTAGGCTGGCATTCTGTGAGAGCGTGGTCCGTCCCCGGTCGAGCCGACCCATTCGTGCTACAACTATACTACTAATATACACAATACTTCTTCCAGGCCTGTAGCGGGACACGCGAACTTCTGTCCGGGCGAGCTGTCCACCAACTATAGGGACTTACCATCTGTGCTGTCAACAGTGAAACATGAAATGCTGCACGCTCTTGGCTTCAGTGTTTCGCTTTTTGGGTTCTATCGGTGAGTATGTGTACGAAAGAAAGAGATAGAGAAAGAAATATAAAGAGATTGAGAGGGAGAGAAAGAGAGCGAGAAAGAGATAGATGGAGAGAGAGGGAGAAAGAAAGAGAGTACCATTGCTAGGTTAGTACTTGACCAACGCGGGGTTATTTAAATTTAGAATTGGAAATGTAACGTTGCAAATGTAATTTGCTTATTAAAGGTAGGACATAATCACTAACTTTTTTATCTATACTCATATAAATAAAATTAAAGTGCCTGCCTGTAATATCGAAATAAATGTCTAAAAGGTTTTAAAAAGTAACGCCTCATTCTATTAATGAAATAAGTGTCCTTTATTGAACTGACAGGACTATCTGAATGTCATTAAGAACAAAAGACATGAAAACCAATTTTTAAATTTTTTAATTAAAAACTTCTTTAGTATCGTTGTGATTTGAAACTCGATGAAACGTAAAGGCGACACTAAAAAAAAAAACATATATATCTACAGAAATAAGCCTGCGAGTGAATACAGTATTAAATCCTATTATCTATCTATAATATAATAAAATGTACTTAATTTATAATATATAAATAAATTTTTCCTCATCTGGCCAGCAGTGAAGGACCACGTCTTAGTTCCATAAATCATCACTGGCAACACGCACTGGTTGTACAGTCGAGCTATGGAGAGGGCTATGCTCGGAGTTTCTCTGCGTGATAAACTTAGAAATGAGGATATCCGCAGTAGAAAAGATTAGTAAGCTGAAGTGGCAGTGGGCCGGCCATATAGCTCGAAGAACCGACATAGGATGGGGAAAAAAGGTTCTCGAGTAGAAGCCTCGTACCGGTGGACGAAGTGTAGAGCGTCCCCCCACTAGATGGAGTGACTACCTGGTAAGACATGCAGGAAGTCGATGGACGCAGGTGGCTCAGGACCGTGCTTTGTGGTACTCCTTGGGGGAGGCCTTTGTTCAGCAGTGGACTTATGAAGGGCTGTAATGATGATGATGATGATGAAATAAATTTTTAAAGTATGTAACAATATTGTATTAAATAAATCCTACATTTTTTCTACTCCTAATTCTAAAATCAATAAATCCAATCTTAATACCTGTGTGCATAGTTAAGATATTTTTTCACCAGGGACGACAATGGAGAACCGCTGACCGAAAGGCGAACTGACACCGGGGATCCGCCATTAGATGAAGAGTAAGTCATTTTTCTTTCTTTTCGCAACTTAGCATCGGTTACACAGCATTATACTCATAATTGCATTTCATTTATCGCAGTACAGTTGCCTCAGAGAAAGTTTTAATTACTGATCTCGTCTCCTGACTGATAAAAGTGTGTAATTCTGTTATTTATTTATTAATTGTAATTTAATTTTGTATCATTATATTATTTTATATACTGAGATCACTGGCTATTTACATTGACTGAATTTATTATTTTAAAATTGTTATTTTGTATTGACATCGATTTATTTATTGCTAAACTTTTGGAGAATGATTTTAAATTCATTGATTTTGCTGGATATGGGTGTAATTTGTCTGAATAAAGATTATATTACATAGTTTTCTCATCTGGTTGGACTGTATAATTATGTAGTTGTAAATGAAAATGATAAACATACATATACAAATATCAATAAAATAAAATAAATACGTAAAAATACATAAATAAATAAAAACCCAACCTAATGGAAACCCTCGGCAAGGGAGACCAAACGGCCGAGGGTTTGGGGGGAAGGGAAAGAAACCGGCGGACGATGCAGGCGGTAGCGAGGAGCACCGCCTTCTGTATTTGAACCTGGAGCGGTCCGTCATGGAGTCCCAGTCGCCTCAGATGACCTGAGAGGCTGACCTGGATTAGCCCGTTCGCAGAAACGACCACAGGAATAATTTCGGTCGGCAGACCACCCCACATGTCGGTAACTTCGTGAGCCAGGTCCAGATATTTTCTTCGCTTATTTGTTTCGGCTTTCACGAGGTTCGCGTCATAAGGAATGGTAATGTCGACCAAAAATATCCTTGATTGTGCCCGATCCATCAGCACAATATCAGGCTTATTCGCAAGAATGGTCCTGTCTGTGATGATGATTTCCCTCGGTATTAGTACCGGAACAAAGATGCTCACGGGCCTAAGCCAAGTGGAAAGCTATTAGTATATATATATATATATATATATATATATATATATATATATATATACATATATGGGATTTTCTCTGTAATATATATGCTTGGTACAAAGATTAGCAAACCAGGTTGTGTCAAATGAGGTTGTAGAATATTTTTTTAAATTATTTCTACTTTGACTAACTAGTGTAATGTATGCTAAATTGTCTAGCTAGCCAATTGTCTCTGTTGCATACATTTTAGACTGCTGGATTTTATTAGCCTATCAAAAGTTCACAGATATATAGGCCCCTCCCATAGATTTTGTTATGGGCAACCGCAATTATTTTTTTGTTCCTTATGAGGAAGTAGGTCCTGGACATTAGTGGATATTCTCAATCTGTCATTAAATATTTTTCAGGTTACAGATCCACAAATGGTCGTCTAGAGTTGTCAAAAACATCACCCGTAAGAACTGGATGGTCAGGGGAGGGTATATGGAGCGGACCTTCCATATGATCGTCACCCCTCGGGTCGTTAAAGAGGTCAGTTACTATATTAATAAATAATAATGTCCTCCTGACCGAATCTCGGCCACGGCGGCCAGTCTCAACGGAGACTAGCCATCGGCGCAGGACAGGATTATAGTGCCCAAGTGTATGCGCAAGCACAGGTGCTCTCTCTATTGCCTCACTCTCACAGTCCAATGGAACGGTAATCCGACACGTCAAACCCTCCACTTTGAGTATGAGGCCTTCCGTTCTGTCTCCTGTTAGGATATTAAAAATTTGAACATAATATTATTTTACAGAATTAATTTTTTTAAGTTTTAAAATTATCGGAGGAACAAATATTTTTTTCATTCGGTTTTTTCCGGTCGGACCAACCTAATCGTGCTACAACCATAATATAGCTGCAGCATGGCTCTACCACAAATTAAACACTAACTTACACTACACAGGTGCGAGAGCACTTCAACTGCTCGAAGCTAGAGGGCGCTGAGTTGGAGGACCAGGGGGGTGATGGAACCGCCCTCACGCATTGGGAGAAAAGGGTTTTCGAGGTAAACATTTTTTTTTTAAATTAGTTGTATAAGAGTTGCCTGATACAACTTTTGATGAATTAAGTTTTCTTTGTTCTATTACTAGGTGTTTGCACTGAATCAGCGACGGACTAAATGCATCATAACCCTCTCAGATATGAGAAGGGGCTTGGGCCCTGGGATAGTATGTAGTGCGTTCGCTTAGATACTGTCGCGTTTGTGTCGCTCCGCGTTGGCACTTGCCGTGTCATATCAAAGGCGCCGCCGCGACATCAAAGGTCGCCGCTTGTGGCGTATACCTGCAGGAAAATTTGGCATTTTAAAACGAAACGCCGTAGTGAAAGGTTATATTTGTTGACTCTGCTACATATATAGAAAATGTTTTTCGTCTTTCGGAGGACAGAAGTGCCTCAAAATGATATTTTAAGTGAACCAATGAGAAAAGTAATATTGTAGTAGGTATGGATTCAGAACGTGATGACGTTGAACGCCTTATTATAAATACAGATGGCAATGACTCTGACACTT
The DNA here is from genome assembly GCA_033319125.1 of Parnassius glacialis. Classification (NCBI taxonomy): domain Eukaryota; kingdom Metazoa; phylum Arthropoda; class Insecta; order Lepidoptera; family Papilionidae; genus Parnassius; species Parnassius glacialis. The sequence goes on along the minus strand of JAVANC010000015.1, from coordinate 12,490,691 downwards.
CGTGTTATAAAGAATAGTGTCTATTTTACTTTCGTTTGTGTTTTCCTCCTTGCTCATATTTTATATTTAAATATTCTTTGGTACCTAACGGTCAAAATGTCATCTACTTCGAATACTGTGAGGTTCGTCTGAAATTTCCCACAGTTGTCGCTTACCATGTCACCATCGATACGGAATGCGGTGACGTATACTCTTGGTCTTACTCTGGTAAAATTCCTGGCCACAGAGAGACCATTTTAGTTTTCTTCTGTTTCATCATCAGCCCATAAAAGTCAACTGCTGTACATAGGTAGGTCATTGTTGCTTGGCAGGTGGGTTGACGATCCCAAACAGACGTGAGCAAATTTGACGGTGCCGCCCATCGCTGGTTTGAATATTTTGTCTGGTGTAAATGATGGTTATAGTGTTATCTATTTTTTTATAGAATAAGGGTGACAAATGAGCACAGAGTCCACCTGATGGTAAGTGGATGCTGTGGCCCATAGACATCTACATCTATACTCGATCGAAAATCAAAATGGCGCCTGCATTGTCAGCTTTGAGGACTAAGATGGAATGCCTTGTTTGCCGTAAAATGGATCCAGTTTTCTACACTCACCAAACAGCAGCATTAAGCTGCTTCCACGCTGGTATTCTTTAAGAGCATGGTCCTTCCCTTGCTGAGCCGACTCACTGGTGTTACAATTACATTATAGTTGCAGCATGGTTACGTGGTAGACGTATCCTTTTGGAAGCCATAAGATTTTTACAGACGTTTTTGACACGGCAAATTTATAACCCATAAATTTTGCAGCAATTACCATCGAAACTCTATTTCACTTCCAGAACGAGGCCATGACTGGGACGCACACGCAAAATTCCGTGTTCAGTCGGATCACCTTCGCAATGATGGAGGACACGGGGTGGTACCGCGCGGACTATTCCCACGCCGCCCCCTTGTATTGGGGGAAGAACTTGGGCTGTAGATTCGCGATGGCCTCCTGCAAACAGTGGCTGAACACTCAAAGGTTGAGGTATTTACTGTTCATTGTGCTTTGCTTGGGGTGTTTGTGCAGCTGCTGGTTCACAGTTGTTAAGAATTTAATGAATTCGTACGAAGTCATGAGAAGTTGTACGAAGTCATACGAATTCGTACGAAGACATGCGAAGTCGTAAGAAGTCATGTGGGGTCATACGAACTCATTAAAAGTCGTGCGAAGTCATGCGTAGTGGTCTTTCATCTCCGAAATAGTAGGAAGTCATTCAAAGTCATACGAAGTAATACAATGAAGTGGAAAGTCACCAATATCTTTAGATTAGTGTAATTCATACGCGACGGGAGTAATATAGTAGCGACTAAATATTTGGAAGCTATAGTAGTTTGACAGTTAAGTAGAAACCTCTTCTAACAGTTTTCCTGAGATATAGGCTTCTAAAACCTTTTCTGCCACTAGGGTGGCGCCACTTCGAAAAGAGGTGAAATATTTGACTGATTTCTGTAAAATTGTTATAAAATATAAATAATTGATACTTCTTTTTTAAAAATAAGTCACATTTTATAATAATAACGCTAATAATTAAAAAGAAAGTAAAACAATTAGTTGTTTCGTGTATACAAATATAATAAGTACATACGATTTTTTTTAAAATTTGAAACGCAACGTTTCACACATGTTAAAAGTGCCAGTCCCAATGAGACCATCCACGATATATTTTTCATATTTATGTTTTAGTTTTAGTTTAGTTACATTGTATACCTTCAATGGCGACATCTGGTGAGTGAAAATTTATTAGCTTTCGTTGGATGCATTGTTGAGGGGTTAGCCAAGTTGACTTTTTACAATCGTTGCTTTTACATTTTAGGTTAAATGCAATTTAAATTAGATTTTTAGTATTGAAAAATACGATGCCTATTTGACTATTAATTCTATGAACGTCACTTTATGATACATTTTTATAGAAACTTGTTTTGATAGCTCATAAAAAAGTATTTCAATTGACTAGAGAAATATCGAATTACAAATATCTACATATAAAAATCAAATGCTGTCCGTTAGTCCTGGAAACGGCTCGAAAGATTTTGATAAAAAAAATTATGTGCGTTAAACTGGGTCCGGGGATGGTTTAAATTCAAAATTGGACCCGGTAGGTAGCGTTGTTGTCGCGATACAGAAGTCACCCGTGCGAAGCCGGTGCCCTAATCTATACATATAAATAAAATTGAAGTGTCTGTTTGTAATATCAAAACTGCTTTTTAACGAACACACGAATCGAACTCATTTATTGTCAACCTAGTGTATAGGGAAACTCAAAAGAAGAGGGCGATGGGGAGTGTGTTCTTGTGTGTGCATTTATTTGTAAATATGGTTTAACTAACGACATGCTTTGTCTTTTTGTTTGTGAGTTTGTAAATAAGATTATGCTTTTAACATGTCTGGCTTCTTTCTAATTTCAAGCAACACTACGGACAGTTCCACACTCGAGTAAGTAATATTAATATCTTAGTTACGTCCTTGATCAGTGTATTAGAGTAAATTTATATACAAAAACACAAACAGTTGGTTTTCGGATCTACAGTGGACTGTGTAAATCTGTAATCGTTTGCCGGTGGAATTTAATAACCGTTGAATTTAGAATATTCTTAATAATATATTTCAAACAGTGGTAGAGCCAGGTGGCAGCTTTTTCTGTCGCACGGATGGGCCGGCTCGAACCGGGGTGGTACCACGACCTCACAGAATACCAGCGTGAAGTAGAGGTTTACCTCTGCGTTTCGCTTGGTGAGTGCAGGTGGCCGGAGGTCCTTTTTACTGGAAATGAGGCGTTCCATCTTAGTCCTCACGGGTGACAACGCATCTGCATTTTGATTCGCAAACGAGGATAGATGTAGATGTCTATGGGCCGCAGCAACCACTTACCATCAGGTGGACTGTGTGCTCGTTTGTCGCCCTTATCATATAAAAAAAAAGATCCTGTGTAGCGACGGTGCGGTGTAATCCACTACTCCGACTTTAAAAAAAAAGTCCCGCTGGGTTTCTTGCTGGTTCTTCCCAGGACAGAGGGTTTTTTTTTTCGAACCAGTGGTAAAGTAAAAAATTACTTTCAATAAGAATTACACATGTAATGTATATTGAATAAAAATTATTCTATTCTATTCTATTTCGTATCTCTTAGGGTGTTGTAAGAGACGATAGAGGGAAACTACAAGGAGATTGGCACTGCCACAGTTTAAAGACCTAACAGTTGTGTATGCTAGAGCATAGAATAAATAATAGTACCACGTACAGAAGTTGCACTCCTTTGATGTTGACTGCTTGCCGACGTTTTAATAGCCTACATCGTTATTATTAATCAGATAAATCGCGCACGCAAGCTAAATAAAACTTTATCGCTGCGCGCGAGGGTCCGTATTACTTTGCATCTTTTCCCCTTCCTACGTCACGACGGACTTTCCGTGGTTAGTAAGGGCTGTTAATAAAGAGTAAAAAAATACATTGTGAAATGGTAAGTTACTTAGGTAAAGTATCTATGCTGACTATAATCGACCATATTATCTGCTATGTGATGTGAGTTCTGTGATGCCCAACGCATTCAACTTGCAAGGCCATTCGTCGGGAATCGTGATGTTTGGTTCGTATAGGTTGATAGCGTAAACAACAAAAAAACCCGAAATACGATTTCTAACAGAAATTTGGTCGTATTCTACAATATCAAATCTTGTAAACAAAGTTTTTATTTCAGTATTTTGTGCTATTATAACTTAAAATATTTTAATTACAAAAGACAAGTATAGGTATGTAAGTAGGTACTTGGGTAGTGAAGTAAATTTCAACTAAGTTTTGAAAGTACTTAAGCATTACTTCTGTAGTTAAATTATTACTTAATTCTTTTTTCGCTACAAGTAATAAGTAACAAAAAAAATGTAGTCCATAGATGAATATATTTCTCTCTTTGAATTTAATGGCCGACTGCACGGCACTAATTTTTGTAAGTCTTGACTTATTAAACCAAATGATTAAAGTGGATACACATTTTTAATCGACTTCAAAAAGGAGGAGGGACTCAATTCGAATGTATGTTTTTTATGTGTGTTATACCTCATAAAGTTTTTCTGGATAAACCGATTTCGATGATTCTTTTTTTATTTAAAAACTGATGCTTCTCGTGTGGTAAATTTGATCTAGATCTGACCAATAGTTTTTGAGTTATTCTTAATAATTTATATTGAAGTCGGTTGTGCAAAGTTTTTATTTTTAATTATTTTACAATATCGCAACAAAAAGATATGACGTCATTCAACCCTTTAACGGTTATAACACAATATTTTGGTCAAGCAAGCCCTGGTTCTGCAATCGTTTTTATTTTTTATTTTCCAAGCGTCTCGAATGGAACTGAAGTGGAAGAGTAAGTCATTTCATTATTAAGTAAAGTCTAACGTATCTATACTAACATTCCAAATGTATCTCATAGCTAGGTTTTGTTGCAAGGTCGGTCAGCTACGTATGGAGTATTAAAAGTGACGATATCCACAGTAGAACCAGAGTAACCGACATAGCTCAAAGAATTAGTATGCTGAAGTGGCAATAGGCCGGCCATATAACTCGAAGAACCAACAACCGATGGGGAAGGAAGGTTCTCGAGTGGCGGCCTAGTACCGGCGGACGAAGTGTAAGGCGTCCCCCCACTAGATGGAGTGACGACCTGGTAAGACATGCAGGAAGTCGATGGATGCAGGTGGCTCAGGACCGTGCTTTGTGGTATTCCTTGAGTGAGGCCTATGTTCAGCAGTGGACTTGTAAAGGGCTGTAATGATGATGGGTGATAATCATTAGCATGGAACAGTACCTAAAAAATCCATTGGTCTCCGCACTAGACAACCTGTGTCGCGGAGATCTTACAACGATAAGTATAAACTTTTGTGAGGACTTATGGATGCCATACACGATCCAGTATACCGTCAAATTTGCAGCGCTCTTGAAGCGGCGTCCAGTTTGCAGTGCATCCATATAGAGCAATCACGTTCAAATTCACCGTCAAGTTTGCATGATGCCGCGCCACTTGAAACCATGGCGTCTCTCGCTTAATTGCTCCGACTAACGTCATGCATACTTGACCGCTTAAACACGTTCAAGTTTACATGACGCTGCTTGATCAAGTCGACAGAATCGAAATTCAATTCTTGCTTCAAGTAGACTTGTCATGCACACTGTTAGCCATACACCGTCGAGTTTACCGGACGCCGCTTCAAGCGCGCTGCAAACTTGACGGTAAACCGGATCGAGTAGGCATCCATTAGTAAGGTGAAATGTTATCGCGAATTTGACTCGACCAGGGAAAAAATACTCTCGCACAGATGCTTTACTAGGTGTTAACACTCCTTTTCTACCGACTTCAAAAAGGGGACGGTTCTCAATTCGACTGTATGTTTTTTTATGTGGTAACAACCTGGTATTTGGCTTTTTTATGTGGTAAAAAAGTTATGAGGTAACAACCTCATAACTTTTTTCTACCGATTTAGATGGTTCTTTTTTTATTTCAAACCTAATGCTTCTCATGTGATCCCATATAAATTTGATCAAGTTCTGACCAAGAGTTTTTGAGTTATTGTTAATAATTTATATTGAAGTCAGTTGTACAAAATTTTTAATTTTAAGTTATCTGTCTTGGTGTCCCGTCGGGGTAGGTATCACTCTCTTACCTATACCTGGCACCAAATAGCAGTGCTTGCAAGATGTGTTTCGGTGTGAAAGGTAGAGAGAGTCAGTAGTCAGGCTTTGAGGCATTCCATCTTAGTACTTATAAGTGACAACGCATCTAACTAGCCTTGTTGTGAAGTTAGTTGCAGGTGTCTATGCCACTATAGTAATCATATCCTATCAGGTGGACTCGTTCCCGGTTAGTTCGTTTTTCACTTTAGTTATCTTTCCATCTATACAAATAAATAAAATTGAAGTGTCTGTTTGTAATGTCGAAATAACATCTTTTTGCTATATGCATATGAAAGTGTATACGGTACTTATAACAAAAACACGATTTCGAAAATTTTGTCTGTCTGTCTCTGTGTCTGACTGTTTGTTTGTTCCGGTTTATCTCCGAAACGGCTGGACCGATTTTGACCGGACTTTCACTGGCAGATAGCTGATGTTATAAGAAGTAACTTAGGCTACTTTTATTTTAGAAAAAGTTTAAGGTTCCTTGCGAAAATTTAAAACCCATGAAATGCAATCGTAATAAAATACGCGCGGGCGTAGTCGCGGGGAACAGCTAGTATAATATATATATATATATACAGAATGACGAACGAATTTTCGAAATTTTATAAAACATGGCGTAGATCGCGAACCGTTCGGGATATATATAGAATTTTTTTTTTAGGGAACCGAGGCCACCTCCCTCCCGCCCGAACACGTACGTACCAGATTATCCACCATTTCTGGGGCATCCTGTATATGTATATATATATAAATTAATTGCTGTCCGGTAGTCTCGATAAAATTCAAAACTGACTCGACCGATTCCGATACAAATTTTTTGTGTGTAACAATAATCTTAAATCTTTTATCTTGGAGCAAAAATTAAATAGTTAAACGCTTTAAACCCAACCGAATAACATTGTTCACATTCATATTATGAAATACATTGAAACGTGTTACGTTAGCGTTGTGTTTTTTTTTCTAACATAATATTTATTTTTAGACGTAAGAACCCAGCGCCCTTTTGCGAGCGGGTGAAGGGTGATCCGTTGAGGACAGAATGCTCAGCGAGGAGGACAGCGGTGGTACTCTGCAACCTGGTGCGACATGATAACGTCCTACCGAGGGCCTATCAGGTAAGCAGTAGAAATCTTTTTTTATAGGTATAAGAGTGACAAACGAGCACACAGTCTACCTGATGGTAAGTGGAGGCTGTAGCTCGTAGACCTACTCGATTAGGAATGAAGATGCAAATGCGTTGTGCAAATGGAAATCCCTGTGGACTAAAATGGAATGCGTCGTTTCTAGTTAAAACGGGTCTCCAGTTGAGAAAGCGTGGTCCTTCCACGGTCGGTGGTCGGCTCGGTTTGTCACCGTAGTTCTATTAATACAAGTGATAAAATTAAAAATGTTGTACAACCGACTTCACTACAAATAAACCTAGCAAGCTAACAGCATAGCAAAGTGGCGAAGCAATCAGCTTTGTAGCGGTTTCTAACGGTTGCCGTTGAGCAATCAGTTTCAAAATAGGAGGTTCAGATGCCTGTGTGACCAGTAATCGATTTCTGAAAACAGAATTTGAAAATTAGAAACCGTTCTCGAGATAATCGTGGGACAGACGGACAGACGGACAGACATCGTGAAATCAATAAGTGTCTTCGCAAGCTTCGCCACTTAATAAGTGTCTTTGCAAGCTTCGCCACTTAATAAAATGAGAACATCATCAATGTAGTCGAAGTTAATTAAATACGCATTATCAAGAATAACTCAAAAACATATCTTGATCAAATTCATGTGGGGACCACATGAGAAGCACCAGGTTTCCAATAAAAAAAAGAGTCATCAAAATCGTTTCACCTAAAAAAAATTCTGAGGTAACACAAAAAAATACAGTCGAATTGAGAACCTCCACTTTTCTTTGAAGTCAATTAAAAAAAAATTATAACGGAATACGACTTCAACCTATTTTGTAGTATAGAGTTAAAAATAATGTAGGAAAAATTGTCCTTTTATCGCCCAAAGTTCCTAAGTTTATAAAAAAAAATTGTACGCTAAACTATTTTCTTCGCAAACTGTACTCTTTGAGGGACAGTAGATTGTAGATTGGTTGTGGTCATGGACGTTTCTACGACGGCTCTTGAACTTGATCGCATAGTAAATTCGTCATTATTTAGCTAATCTTTCGAGATCCTTGCAGTCGGGTTTATCTATATCTAATATCTATACAAATAAATCAAATCGAAGTGTCTGTTTATAATGTTAAAATAACAATATATATATATATATATATATATATATATATATATATATATATATATATTATATATAAAGTATATACGATACTAATAAATAAATAAACAATCTTTAAAATTTGTGTCTGTCTGTCTGTTTGTTCCGGCCAATCTCCGAAATGGCTGGACCGATTTTGCCCGAACTGTCACTGGTAGATAGCTGATGTTGTTAGGAGTAAACTTAGGTTACTGTTATTTTAGAAAAATAATTAGAAACCCACGAAATCGTAGTAAATTCCACGCGGGTGAAGTCGCGGGGGACAGCTAGTTTGATAATAATTTGCTTATTTCATTCCAGCACTTCGACATTCTCCCCAACGTGCCCCCAGGTGATGAGGCCTACTACGGTGGCTCAGTTTCCCTAGCTGACTACTGCCCGTATCTGCAGGAGTTCACATGGAAACACAAAAGTGTACTTATCAGGGGAAGTCGGTGTTCCTACGAGGAGAATACGCCAAGTGAGGGTTTTTTTAAAGCATTTTTATTATAAGTATAATATAAGTTGTAACCGTGTAGTCGCGGTGTAAGAATATCCACTACCCCATATCGTCCAGAGGCTGTCGTAAGAGGTGACAGAGGGAAAATAAAACAGAAGATGAGCACAACGTAGGGCGAGGCGACGATAATAATAATAATGAACAAATGGTAAAATTTGTACTAACTTTGTACAACCGACTTCAATATAAATTATTAAGGATAACTCAAAAACTATTGGTCAGACCTTGATCGAATTTGATCAATGAGAAGTACCAGCTTTCAAATAAAAAAGACAAAACATGGAAAAAAGTTATGAGTCAACACACATAAAAAACATACAGTCGAATTGAGTACCTCCTCCTTTTTGAAGTCGGTTAAAATGTGTATCCATTTTATGTTATTCAGTGTCATCAATAATTTGGTTTAATAAGTCAAGACTTAAAAAAATAAATACCGAGCAGTCGGCCATTAAATTGAGTCCAAATTAAGTCACTAATCGTAGATAATATGAATAATATTTAATTAAGGCTTGTAATGTCTAATCTTTCTCTCAAAACTAGGAGCCATTTGTGACCCGTTTATCAGCGCGACGTAGCAACAGTTTACGACCGTCCACGGTTTTGACTACGGATACTTTAATAGAAACACATGTGGTGCCAAGAGAGTACCTTGAGTCACCCCACTGCTCAGCTGATCGTCATACTATATAATATTTTCCACAGAGACTGATGTGAACTTCGCCCTGGAGAACTACGGAGCGCACTCGAAGTGCTTCGACCATAGCGACAGAGTCTGGGAGCAGAAGTCTTGCCGACAGGTTTGTAATGTCTTCTTTAATTTGTTTTAAGTCGGAAGCACTCATAAAATTACTTAATATATTTGTAGCATACATTAGTTATTACCACTAGATAGAGCGACCGGTAGCGAAGCTTCCATACAAGCCGAGAAGCCCGGCTTGCCATATTAATAATATCAACTAATAAAATAACTCGTAAACTGTTTGAAAGCGCTCCTCTGTTCTACACAGGTCGTGACCTCGTAGCCTTACTATGTAACGTCAACACTTGGCAGATTGCTTTCAATTCGAAATACACTGATTCGTGTTCTCTCTGTCTCAAAGCGAACACGCAATTGAGTGATTAGTCGTCTCTCTCACACGCGTGGGCTTTTACCGGGCTTTCGAAAAGACGATCGCTCCCTTTCTAACCTGTGACAATATGTTCTATAATTAAATATAACTACGATTGTTTATATAGCAATCAGTATGGAGACCAGAAGCCAGGCTTTCAGTGTGAAGTTGTCGAGCGTGGGGGCGTGCTGGCGATACGTTTGCAAAGTTCACTTCACAACTTCACATTCCAATGTTTACTCTGTGTGTTTACTTGAGCGAATGAAACTCGCAATATTGAGTTGGAAATTTATACTTTTTTATAGATTTTTAGTGAAAATGGAGGATAATAGTGTTTCTTGTGACGAATTGAAGTGTGTTAAAGTGCTAATCGGCGAGTAAAATGTATTTTTTTTATAAAACTGCTAAAAACAACAAAAACATATCTTGTGCTTGCCCTAGTTTGGGACTCTAACTTCGCCACTGGGAGCGAGGAACTTTTAAGACATGCACGAAGTCGATGGATGCAGGTGACTCGGGACCGAGCTTTGTGGCATTCCTTGGCGGAGGCATAGTGGACTTGTGAAGGGCTGTAATGATGATGAATGATGATACATTAGTTAATAATAGGTCATTCTGTTCAAACTAAATGAGAGATAATAGCAAGTAACGGCAACGCATCTGCGGCCTTCTTTGTATGAATTGTTTTTTTTTTATAAAATTAAATTGACAAACGAATATACAGCCCACTTGATTATAAGTAGCAACTGGTCATGCTCATGGACACCCGCAACAAACTTCAATCACAGAAAACTGCAGATGCGCGTCACTTCTGAGTACCTATAGACCGGAGCACAAAGTGCTTTTATTTAAATACGTATAAAAATATTAAAATAATAGATAAGAATAGTAAGTTTGATAAAAACAATCAGCTTGAATTCAAGTTGAGATGCAAAACATTTTCAATATAGATAAACTCAATATCAATAAATATCGATGTGCCGATCATGCCAAGCCTATATTTTTTTTGGGAGTAATGGTGACAAACGAGCGCATAGTCCACCTGATGGTAAATGAATGCTGTGGCCCGTAGACATCTACATCTATCCTCGATTACGACTCAAAATGCAGTTGCGTTCGCACCCCTGAAGACTAAATTGCAATACATTGTTACCAGTTGAAAGGGGCACCGATTCTGGTCACTTGGAAATCGATTCGATTCGGTTTTAAAGATATCAACAGCAATTAAACATATCATGTGCTCACAAACTGTTTCTTAATTATTATTGTTGGTAACGTTTTTATTGTTGGTAACTTTTTCCACAGATAAGGGAATGGCAACACTGGGGCTCCGGTTGCTATAAATACAAATGTCAAAGCGGGCGACTACACATTATGGTAAGTTATATTTAATAACATTTTTGTATAGAATTTGTTTACTCACTATACTAGAAGTAGCAAATTATTTATTTATTTATTTATTTAACTTTTTTGAACCTTATAAAATATATAAGTACAAAAGGCGGACATAATGCTTAAAGCATTCTCTGCCTGTCAACCTTGAGGAGTGGAAAAACATCGAAGGCGGTTATTATAATACATAACAGTAAAGAATAAGAAATATAATGAATTTAGAAATTATAGCATATAAACATAAAGGTAAAAAAATACATGTACCATACATACATATATACATATATATATATATATATATATATATATATATATATATATATACACATACCACATACACACATATATATACACATATACACATATAAATACATATATACACACAAATATACATATATACGTAAAAAACATATGATGATGAAATTAGCTACTAACACAGATTAACTAAGATGATGACGCCAACTTAGGAATTCTTTACGACTTTCAAAAAATGTTCTTTAACATACTTTTTAAATGTTACTTTGTTGGAGCGTTGTCTCAAAGTTTCAGGCAGTGCATTCCAAAGTCGCGCAGCTCGTACAGTAAACGAGGAAGAAGAGAAACCGGAACGGTGAAGTGGAATGGAGAGCGTAAGAGTCTCCGAAGAACGTAGAGGTCTTTTATGCGTATCAGATAGAAATTGAAACTTACGTTTCAAATAGTCGGGACAACGATTGTCGAATAAAATAGAAAAAAGTGTGAGAAGTGTCCTGACTTGCCTCCGTTGGCGAATGGGAAGCCAATTTAGCTGAAATCTAAAGGAGGAAACATGGTCAAACTTGCGAAGACAGAAGATGAATCGGACACAGTTATTTACGAGACGATCCAGCTTGTCTAGATGGTTCTCATTAAGATCAGTACAACACACATCAGCATAATCAATAATGGGCAAAATAAGAGACTGCACCAGAGTTATCTTTACCTTGACCGGAAGGAAGTTTCTAAGGCGATTTAGGGCACTCAACTTAGCAATAACTGAAGCACTTATTGTTTGAATGTGAGTGGACCAATTGAGAGTTGAGTCCATACAGAGGCCTAGGTTTTTCACAGTGCTGGAATAAGGGATGCATGATCCATCAAACATGACAGGAGCGACAGAACAAATATCAAGTTTAGATAACTGACGAGCACTTCCTATTAAAATTGCTTGGCATTTGTTAGGATTCACTTGGATGCCAAATTTGCTAGCCCAATTGCTTAAATTTAATAAATCTGTATTAATATTGATAACAGCATTATTAATGTGATCAACATCAGTCTGAGTATAAATTTGCAAATCGTCGGCGTAGAAGTGGTAAGAACAGCAAAGATGAGAGGAGAGGAAGTTAATAAAAATAGAGAACAATAAAGGAGATAATATTCCACCCTGTGGCACGCCAGATACAAGTTGACACCAGTCAGACAAATGATTACCAACTCGAACAGCTTGTTGGCGACCACAAAGGTAGGTAGAGAACCAATTTAAAGCAATGGAGGAGAAGTTTAGATTACCGAGCATAGCGAGGAGAATATCATGGTCAACCATGTTGAAGGCATTAGAAAAGTCCACGAGAACAAGCACAGTGACCTTTCTATTCTCCAAGCCTTCCCGAATGTCCTCTGTAACTTTAAGAAGTGCAGTGGTGGTGCTATGTCCGGGACGAAAGCCCGACTGAAAGTGAGTGAGCAAGTTATTATTATATATAAAACCTGATACTTGCTGGTGAACTATAGACTCCAGGATCTTTGATAAGAATGGAAGAATAGAAATAGGTCTATAATTATTGAGTTGCAAGGGGTTTGAAATTTTAGGAAGCGGAATTATATAGGCTTTACACCACAAAGAAGGAAATACCCCTGACAACAGAGAAAAATTAATGATGTGAGTAATGACTGGAAGAAAGAGTTCGAGAACTAAAGAGATCATAGCACGACTCACATTATCACAACCCACTGCTTTTGATTTAATAGAAGCAAATGTTTTACGAACATCGTTAACAGAGACAAGCGAGAATAAGAAGGGTATTTGTAAAGGTTTGGCCTTGGAATTAATTTCTAAGATTGACTGGGACTTAATAACTGGAGAGAGTGAAGAACCTGTTGAAAAATAGGAATTTATGTCATTTAGAGGGAAAGGGATATTATGTTTCATAGTGGAGGATTTACATAGACTAAGAGAATTAAGAAATTTCCAAGTATCTGCCGAAGACGCGCTAGATATATTGTCAAAGAAGTAACGACGCTTTACCGCCCTTACCATTTGGTTGCAACGATTGCGAGCAATTTTGTAAATTCAAGTTATATAATGTATATATAACAATACATTAGTATTAACTTTTCAGTAGATAGTTTTTTTTGTTGGTAGGTTTCCCTATTTCGTGCCGTAGGTGTCGTAACTGGCAACTATGACCTGCAACGAATTGTATATTCGGCCACACGCTGAATACCGAATATTCTGCTGGCTTCCTGGCCGAATATTAGGCAAAACACTCGGAATTCAACGCGGGCAACTTCGTACAAACAAGAAGCCCTGAATACTGCTATTCAAAGAATTAAAAAAACTCATTCGATAACGTTTATCTCATCTCATTAGATAAAATTTAGAACTAATTCATTTTCACAACTTTCACCTCTACGTTCGTTTTCCTGGTCTAGTCCACTTTGTTTTAGTTTTTCAGACTACAAGCCCATATTCTGATTCTAAAACTCTACAAATAGGCTCACGCCTGCTCATTTACACAGATACACACACACACACACAAATATATATATATATATATATATATATATATATATATATATATATATATATATATATAGTTATAAAATAATGTTATGTTTTTTGTAAATATTGGTAAACAAATTTAAAAAAAAATATGCACACTAAATAATGTATCAATCAATCAGACATCTTCCTCTACTCCTGTATTGCTCCAGGGAATTTTGCATCTGTTTTCTTTTCCTTACTGTTACATTTTATTTAAAAAATCTCGATTTTTTTTTAAATATAATTTTCTTACCTAGTAAAAAAAATCAAATGCTTCCGATCTTTCCTTTATATCGAGTAATTACATCTTATGTCGTAACAGAGTTTGGGAACCACAAAATTACAATTTCTTTGTATAAGATCGGATGCCTAAAAACAAAAAAAATCGTTTCGAACATTTATGTTTATAAAAGCTTTTAGACAAATTTACTTCGCAAATATCCGCGTTATAAAATAAAATGATGTGTCTTACCTAGTATGAAGAGCACCTCCCGCCCTCCCTCAATTGCGTGCACTATCCCCGTCACCACTAATCCCAGCACCGCTACTCCCAACACCACTACACTAGGCAAGACAGAGCTAAACTACGTTTAACCATTAACGATTTGCGCCATGTTCCAGAAATCTGACGTATACAGATGTCGTGAAAATTAAGTTTTATCAGACTCTTTGAACTAGTCGATAATCAGTCCGGTATTACCCCAACACACCTTAGCGAGTAAATAAAAGTGTGGTCAAATACTTCAAAAATGTAGGAGAGGTAATATTTTTGGCTATAGCGTATAGGTCTCCTTTGAATGATAAACCGTTAGGTCGTATCGGTGCAAATAGTATATCTTGAATTATACAACAATTGAGAACGGGAAGTTAAAATACTCAAAATTCAAAAAATAGGCAACCATATATTTTTTTTCCTTCTTGTTCTTTTCCCTTTTTCCAGCCAATAAACAATATATATATTTTGGCCACCATAATACCCATATATTTAAAAAAAAATGCGTGAGTGTCGAGGAACACTCGGTTGGAACGAAGTTCCTTGCGTAGTATATTATTATTGGTAAACGCAGGCATTATATTATTGATTAACAAATACAAATAAATGCTAGCGTCTATTAAAATGAAGCGTCATTTGAAATAAAATAATATTTTTTTCATGGCAAGATAAGAAAAAGTGCGAAGGAGATGGATATTATTCCATCTCGCTTCCTTATTTCGCTGCCAAGGGCGTCTACACTATGACACAAGTGATGGAAGTGACGAAAAAATTTTACACTTTTTGTCGCCTAGCTCCCATCCGCCAAATCTGTACCGTCCGATAAAGAACTGTGTTCCAAAAAAACACGAATTAAGTAAATTATTTCTCCCCGGGCAGTAAAATATAGCCGCAATGGTTGTTACATATAAGATGTAGTTTCATATATATCATATACTGTTGTGGGGATATTTCTTAGCTAATACCACCACTATTCTCACAGAATACCAGCGTAAAATAGCAGCTTAACACTGCTGTGTTTCGTATGGTGAGTGTAGAGAACTGGAGATCTTTTTTACAGGAAAAGAGGCATTCCATCTTAGTCATCACAGGTGTCAACGCATCTGCATTTTAATTATTTATCGAGGATAGATGTAGGTGTCTATGGGTCACAGCGACCACTTACCATCAGGTGGACTGTGTGCTCGTTTGTGACCTTATCCTTTAAAAAAAAAACAATAGCTGTGTTTTTTTTAAAGCGTCGAACCACCAACGTTATTCTTGTACGAAATATCTATTAACTGCTAGAGTTATTTCGTTACATTGTCTTTTCAAAATTATATCCATCTATCGACTGACATTATTGTCTCTGACTGCTAACTTTGAGTATTAATAACTTGGAAATTTTGTGAACAGGTGGGCAACTACTCATACACATGTTATTACGCGGGACAAGTCCTCCAGGTTAGAATAATGCAACGTGGTTGGCTGCATCGAGGCGGAGTTGTCTGTCCGCCGTGTAGAGAGCTTTGCGGCGAGGAGTTTTCTGTAAGTAGTTAGAAATGTAAGCGATCAAGGTCTTAATGAGGGCATCCAACTACTTTTACTGCCACCAGGGCGGCGCCACTTAAAAGTGAGGTATAATATTTGACAAATATCATAGCGGGGTTAATGTTTCTCTCTGTACTATTAGCTAGTTATATTTTATATTAATTAGATTAAAAATAAATAAACCAAATCTGAGTTAATTAAGTTTAAAAAATTAAAAGGCATTCCACTAGAAACTGATAGACTTTTATTTAAAACTAACTTCTCGATTAAATGATATTGTGTAACAAAAAACTTCTTCTCGGTGTCAACTAGCGACATCTGGCGAGCGGAATATTATTAGGCCTCATTCATCCTAATATCATATAGTATTGATTTATAGTAAGTCGGTACTGAGGTGAACTTATTTGTCACACAGTTGGTCACCCAGTGTTAATATCATTAACAAGTTGCGTTTTAAATTTTTAATGTATGTATAACAATAAACCTAGCAAGCTAACAGCATAGCAAAGTGGCGAAGCAATCAACTTTGTAGCGGTTTCCAACGGTTGCTGTTAAGCAATCAGTTTCAAAATAGGAGGTTCAGATGCCTGGGTGATCAGTAATCGATTGCTGAAAACAGAATTTGAAAATTCGAAACCGTTCTCGAGATAATCGTGGGACAGACGGACAGACGGACAGACATCGTGAAATCAATAAGTGTCTTCGCAAGCTTCGCCACTTAATAATTTTAAATTTAAAATTTTGTACAACCGACTTCAATATAAATTATTAAAAATAACTCAAAAAATATTGGTCAGTCATTGATCAAATTTATATGGGACCACATGTGAAGCACCAGCTTTGAAATATAAAAAAAGAATCATCGAATAAAACTAATTTTACGGATTTTATAGCGTATATTAACTTTTTTACAATCCCGACGTTTCAAGCACTTTACAGCACTCATGGTCACACCCCCCCGTGACCATGAGTGCTGTAAAGTGCTTGAAACGTCGGGATTGTAAAAAAGTTAATATACGCGATAAAATCCGTAAAATTAGTTTTATTTAAATGTGTAGTGTTCGCGTAAATATAAGAAATCATTATAAGAATCATCGAAATCGGTTCACTCAGTAAAAAGTTATTAGGTAACACACAAAGAAACATATAGTCGATTTGAGTACTGTTTCCTTTTTGGAGTCGATAGAAAAACAATGCCTCAGTGTAGCGCTCTTAATTTTTTTTACATATTTTAAATCTTTTTTTAAATCTTCTACTTTTAGGTATATCATTTAATATAAGTTTGGTTTATGCATTTCTAATCTAATTGTTAAAAAAATATAACTAACAAATCAGAAAGAGACAAATTAATCTTCACACTTTTCTAACAATTTCACAAATGACCCCGTCTTCCAAAGTGGCGCCGCTCTGGTGGCAGAAAGTGTTGTAGACGCTCTCATTGGTTCAAATGTTTCGTATGTGGAAAATCATGTGTGTACGTTAATTTTGTTTTACCTCTCTTAACTGCTACATACACACATAATTTTTGAGCATATTTATGGCACTGTACCTTTCAAATAATATAAGTTTCATTGTCATTCTTTTACAATAAACACTAAAGTTAGTATTACAATTTTCGATGTTTATGATTTAATATATAATGATAATAATGTCCTCTAGACCGAGTTTCGGTCTCGGCAAGTCTCCACGGAGACTAGCCATCTGCACAGAACAGGATTATAGCACACGATTGTAAGCACGGGTGCACTCTCAATTTCCTCACGCTCATAGCCCGATGGGACCGCAATGCGACACGACCGGAGGGAGATCAGGCGCAGGACCAACGGCTTTATGTGCTTCTGAGGCACCAACATGATGACCGAGCCTTATCGACTACTCGAACAACGATGCAATAACTTTAAATATATCATGATACGATTTAATATATAATGATACTATATTTGCTCTTACAGTCTCGTGGAGAATATTGCAAAGGCGGCGAAGAAGCACCACCACCGAACCTATATCCCAACGACGTGCTAGTCTGTCGAGCTTCCGCGCTTTCTCCTGTCGCCATATTGTTGACGGCGGCCATTTTGTGCATATACAATGTAATATTTTGACGACCATTTGAAATATAAGTCTGAGAATTAATTTAACGCCTGTTACCAACCGATGGATTGCTCTTAAATATTGTAGGACTAATTCATATTTTTATAAATGTGAGTGTTTTTCTTAATGTCTGTGTGCAAAGGAATTCGCGATAAAGACTGTTATGGACATGTTTATATTCGCGATAACATTGACAACACGTATGGACAAAACAAAGACTTCTATGTACATTACTAAAACAGCTCCGTAGATTGCAAGGGCAGGTAGCTGTCACGGTTAATATGCCACGGAGTTGTATTTTAACTAGAGCCCAATGACTTCGTCAATCTTACTTAGCGGTACCATGTAGCGACATCTATGGAAATGTATTAAATAAAGAACGATGTATTTAGCGCGTCAAATTTTCATATCGATATACATCGCAACCGCTTCCGTAGATAGATAATAGATGGCGCTAGAGTAGTCAAGTGAGCTCGGCCACGGTCCTTATTGCTTTGTAAGAGAGAGATATATGACAGTTCTGTTTTTAGGCAAATGCGAAATAAAGTTACATACTTATCTGAAATTAACTTCAAATCAAATTGACAAAATGCGCACATCAATAATGACAGCGTTTTCATAGTCTCATTAAACAAAATCACTGTTAGATTGTCGAAAACAATGTTTTTTATAAAACAACAAACTAGTCTTCTCGACCGCTCGCATTCGACTGAAATAGTTACGGAGAATTGACCGTCATTTAATGCGCAAAATATTAAAACCGCAGAGCCCGTCTGGTAGTGTATATAGAAGTCCTTGGAACAATACGTTTGCAGAATTGTTATGATTGTATGGTTCGCCATTTCTTTAATAAGATAATTAATTAAGATCGTCCAAATTTACTTACTGGAAATTAGTTTTTCCCAAATAAAAATATAGATGTTACCATCCATGTCAGATATATTTCTTAGTAAGGGGTCATCCAAAAAATATCCAAAATTTATTCGTTTCTTTTAACCCTACTTCACAAAACCGGTAAAAAGTCATACTTTTTTTATTGTAAAGTATATATTACTTTTATTTATAAATCAATCGCAACTTCTTTTTCTATATCGTTATATATAAAAATTACGTGTCACATTGTTTGTCCGCGATGAACTCCTGAACTACTGAACTGATTTCAATGAAAAATTGCACACTGTGTGCAGTTTGGTCCAACTTGAGAGATAGGATGGTTTTTATACCGATAAGTGACCCTCAATATTCTTTATTGCGAATTAAGGATTTTTTATAGGACAAAGGGTCGTTGGAAAGTGCAGAACAATGTCTGCCTGGCCAACTAGATAAACATATAAACGTTCTGATATGTATATATAAAATAAATTTATGACGTCACGCTTTCACCTTTTCTCCCTTTTCACGTGGGCCAATTCTCCGCACCCTTGTACGTACGTATTTTATGGACTACCCCTAACTTATGCTCAATGTTATTATTACTTATTATAAGTGTGCTAAATGTCTCCACGTCACGCTAAGTGTAAAGAATTGTGTATTTACATATTGTGTAAATAGCTTACTTTTAAAATTTATTTTCCTGTGCTATATCAAATTTCGAATTAAGTACTAGCTTGTTTATTGACAGACCAGTGATTTTTTCAGACTAATAAAACTCAGGGACCTTTAAGATAGAGCCTAATTCTTTTAAAGGCCGCACCTGCAATTCCTCTGGTGTTGCAGTTGTTCATATGCGGTGGTAGTCAATTACTATCAGGTGAGCCACATGGTCGATTGCCCCCTTTTCTATAAAAAAATAAATTATCTACTTAAGAAAGATTAAAGACAAAATGGAATTATCTTAAAATAGACTTTATGTACCCCAGTTTTAGAATTCATTTTAGAGTAAATGTGATGTACTTATAGTTTGATATAGGAGCGCAGGTATGGCTTTCACCTATGTTAATTTGTATGTTATGTTGTATTTACGTAATCTATGAAAAGGATAACTCCCAAAGGGATTCACGATCCTTGGTTACATTCGCATATTAAAGTAAGGACCAGTGAGGTGTAAGAATTGAATTCTTCGCTTTCTATACTAGAGTGTTTTAATATTTTAAGCGAAATCGCAACGTAAAAGATTAATTAAAACAAAAAAGCTCTGTCTGAGTTGTTAGAAATCTTCTACTACCCTCTTCCTGCAGTAGTACCATCCACTACTGTGTTTCGGTTTGAAGGGTAAAACATTATAATAACGGGTTGTAAGGCAATTAATATAGTCTTCAGGGATGGCGACGCATCTGTTGCTATCATTGTTTGAAGTTTGCAGTTGCCTGCAATAGTCACTTACCAGATCCGGCTGTTAGTTCTAGACATGTGTCAATCGTTCATTTCTAGTGAGTTCGTCTTACAAACCGGGTCAGGTCTATCATTCAAATAGATAATTTAGGTTTAAGTAAAAAAGAAATCGTGCAAAGATGTGATTGCGATCGGCAATACTTTTATGCGAGTCAAATGAACCGGGTCAAATGAACGAATCATTTGCGTTTGACACATGCCTATTTAGTTCGTTTGTCACTCCAATATTATAGAAAAGTAATCATAATAATTAAATATTGACCAATTAATTTTCATTTATTCTTCGATTGAAATCGAATTAAATCGACAAAAATAGTTCGCAAAACTAAAGATAGCGGACGTTTAAGGGTATTAGTGTACAAATTTAGTTATTTATAAATTATTTAATTTGTATCCAGAAACGTATTTAAATGACGTCACTCCTCACGTAAATCAAGTTAGTAAAAATAAGACTAAATTGTTAAAACACTTTAGTAAAGTCAGCAACTATTAGTCAAAGTAGAGTTAAGCGTTTTACTAACTTTTACTTAAATTTATTCTTAAATGCCATAAATTAATTTATTTTTTATTTTGTACCTTATCGCCTACTTATAAGAACTATTGTGAAACTTAAACCGGAATTACAAAGACTAAGTGTTTTTCTAAGATTAATTGAACCGAAGTCGCAAAGGGGTAAACAAAGTATTAAATAAGAACATGAGAGTTGCCCAAAAACTGGCATATTCTACTGTATTTTTCTGTAATATCGTCTAGTATTTTATATTAATCAAAAATATACTTTGATCTATTTATTTTAGTCGGAATTTACCGTTATTTTATATCATAACATCAGTGCTATGCCAAATATATTAACATTTAACTATAATCCGTAAAGAAACTAACTAGAAGAGCTAGAAATTAATTATATGTTTCTGGTCCTTCGAGCCTGATATCAAAATGTCCGACTCTAAGCACTATATACATCGCTTGGTAATGTTTTTCAAATTGGTGTTTTAAGGTATCGTCTGTGAACAGAATGTGCAAGCTTAGATAAGAGGAATTGTATTTATGTAATGCTACCCTCCGAACTTTAAAAGTCCGTTAAGTAACACTTGACCAAAATGTTAGCTATATACGGAGGAGTCCTTTTTCTGACAATTTAAGACCAAATTAATGACACAATAGTAGGTAATTAAGATAATACACCCAACAAATTTTTAGATGTGTTTTTACTTGATGGTCTTTTATAGTTCAGATGGCAGACTATTATATTATTTTTTTAATAAATCACGTGCAATATGGACAAAGAATGCCGAATGTATATGAACCTGACCAAGAAGACCGACAATCCCCATAGTTAAATATTAAGCATTTTGGAAAAAGCAAGATCCATGTTAAGATTAAATGATGATTCACATTCTAGAAATGCTTATACATTTTTCATTATTGATTTTTTTTTGTTTGAATATGGTTAACAGAGTAAAGGAAGTCGCAAATGGAAAGAAGAAGCAAATGGCGCCCACTAGTGTATTGCGGCTAGAAGAGTCGTAAGGCATTTTATCTTAGTTAACTTAAGGTTCACATCGCTGAGCGAACCATAAGCTGACGGTAAAGATAACAACGGGTTGCGGTTCGTCGTTCCTCATACACTGGTGATCCAAATAGTCTTTAGATTTTGTGGAAGCAATTTGTCAAATTTCATGCAAAGCCTTCGAGCCTTGCGACCTTTACCTTCTTTCATAGAAGCTGGTTTTATGAGCACACGTGTTAAAAGTTAAACTTTAACAAAAGGAAACCGAGATAATAGGGAACACTGTATACTTCTATCTCATTCTCTCGCAGACTAAATCGTATAGATGTATATGTTTTTTTTTATAGGATAAGGGTGACAAACTAGCGCACAGTCCACCTGATGGTAAGTGGATGCTGCGGCCCATAGACATCTACATCTATCCTCGATTACGTATCAAAATGCAGATGCGTTGCAGTAAAATGGGTCTCCAATTGTCTAAACTCACCATACGAAACACAGCAGCATTGAGCTGTTATTTTACGTTGGTATTCTGTGAGAGCGTGGTCCTGCCCCGGTCGACCCGACCCATTCGTGCTACAACTGTACTACTAATATAGCTGCAGCATGGCTCTACCATGTAAAAATCTTTAGTGTCACTTTTTAGTTTCATAGAGTTTCAAATCACAATGATTCTATAGAAGTTTTCACTTTATATTTGCATATAAGTCTTGTTTATATATGTACAAAGATTGTCAGTCCTCTTGTTGGCAACTCGTCCACGATATGACGTACTTATATCTATTAAAATAATCCACCGACACACATGGACTTATTTTTAAACTCTTGGCATAGAATCGCAGGTAACAAATAAATTATTCAATGAATAAAGCCGCGTTAGTGACTCGCTTACGGGATTCTAAGGATGACGTCACTAGTACCGTCAGCTACGCAATTAAAGTTTGTTTTAATATGTTACTAATAAATCAATTTTTTATGGTAGTCGACACTCATATTAATTCAAATATTGCTTAAAAACTGTTAAAAGTAAAATGACGTAATAGTTTGCTGAAGCTAAATAAATTTTACTCATAAAAATCGACTTTAATTTAAGAAGTGCTTAAAAATCTATTCTTTCTCTTTTCACTAAATGATAATAGAAAGAGACAGGTATAGAGATAATGAATACTTTATTTAAATGAGCGATAATCAGTGATTATAATTGAATTAATTACTTTGTATATTTTAAACAATCAAAATGTAGTTTAACGTAAAACAGAAACCTTACCCCGTCGTATTACAAAACGTGGTTGATAAATAGTCTCGAGCTTAAATAACAGTTTAAGTTAATAGCTCCACTAACGGTTAAAAAACGATTTATTATAATAGTCCATTTAACTAAATAAGTCCCTTAATTGCGGGGCTGTTCATTCAAACTTGACTTTATCTGTCAAATTCCGTACTTTAAATTGTAGTTCCCATAAATCCCCGAGACTTCCTTCATGAAACAGAACAGGCTAGACGTCTGGATCGTGAGACTAATTATTAACTACTTCTTGAAATAACCGTTATATTGCTACTAGGAGAAGCAAATTCAATTATATGATGCAGTTTTTGATCTTATACAAAGGTTCTTTAAGACTAAGATTTTTAAAAGAACAACAAGAAATTATGACGTCATTTACTGCTACAGCCATGCGATTTCTATTGAAAGATTCAGATTTCACATCTCGCAAAATTATTTCTAATTCTCCATGAATTCTACAACTACTCGTATTGTTACGTCGCTAAAAAACGATATGAAAATGGCGGCAAACTACATTACGTCAGTAGTTGATTAATAGTACGGTCAGCAGAGACGTATCACCTAGTAAAGTATTTTTGTCGGTTCTACCAATTGGAATATTACCCGTAAGAAAACATTTTAATTGTGATAAAAAAATATTTATTTTTTCTAATTGAAATGAATCGACAATATAATATAAAAGTGTTTAGGAAGAAGATAGTTTGCATACAGTTCCGTGGTTTATGAATTTATACGGAACTATAGTGTGAGCGAGATAGCAATCGAGTTAACGTCATTTTTAAATCGTTTCTCTATTGGCGCGCTATATGCATTTTTATTTTTATACATGTTGAGTAATGAATTAAATCATAAAATGTTATTTCCTCTTATCTAATGAGTCAAGTACCATAGTTACCTAGAGATACTGTTTTTACTTAGAACTGTGGTATTTGCCTTACCGAAAATACGTACGCCACAGCCGGAAATTCGAAAAAAAACGAAATTAATTTAAAAACTAATTTACTTAATTATTAAATAAATGAATTAAAATATAACTATTCCCAAGACTAAATGACCCGATCGAGGTTGGATACAGAGTGATGATGAAGACGGTAACTCGATGTCCGGTGGCTTGGTCATGTTGACGGTACACGTGTTATGGCGGTAGCGTTTCCGTAGTCTTAAATTATTTCTATGATAATTAGGATTCCAATGTCAGCGATCCCCATACGAATAGAATACGTAATTTGCACTACCTTTTACTTGGTATCATTTAGAAAAAAAGGTCATTATTTTATTTTATAAGCGAGATCGAGATCAGATTGTATAATTTTTGAAGACGTTGAACTGTAAATTAAATCTGGATTTATTTATATTTAATTTGTAAATATAACTTAAGTATTTTATTTTACAGGTGCTTTGTTTGCTTTAAATTGTGATTTTGTTATTTCCATTTCTATTTAACTGAAATATATAATTATTTTTGGACGTTTATTTTTATTTCATTTCAACACTGTTGGTACCTAAGTAAGTAAATATTTATAGTGTGTCCCATTATATAAGAACAATGGGATAAAATGTCTTTCAGACCAAATTTCGGTCACGACGGCCAGTTTTAACAGGATAATAATGCATGAGTGTATGCGTGAGCACTCTTTTTCCCTCACTCTCATAGTCCGATGGGACGGTAAACCGACACGACCGGAGAGAGATCAGGCGCAGGACCAACGGCTCTACGTGCTTTCCGAGACACAGGGGAGAGACACCGCCAACTTCATGACTCCGGGCAGATACTAAGAACTTCTTAATGGAAAAACTCAATAACTGATTTTATTGGTCCGCCCCGGGATTTCAACCTGGTCGTAAACACGACTGCTGATAATAAGGACTATTATTATCAGCAGTCGTGTTTACGACCACGAACAACGAGGCAGTCGACTGCTAAATAAATGTAACACTCAAAGTAGGTTGGAATTCCTATTCTGCCGATCTAAAATAAATGCACCTAAGTGTTTTAACCGACTGCCTCAGAAGGAGGGCAATGTATTTCGAGAGTACGTATGTATGTCTATTTCTTTGGCAAGCTCCGTAGCCTGGACGGTATGATGGATTTTATCATGTGAACATATTTAAAAAAATATGTCGTTAGGTTCGTTTTACTTGTGGGAGTGACATAGGCTGTATAATATTTATATATTGCATCTGCAAATACAAAAAACGAAGGAGAAGGTTTATTTCAGTAAACTTTTAACGCAGTCGGGTTTTTTCAAATTATTGTTTTATCCATTAAGCTAGTCGAAAAAAGTAAACATTTTCGGAGCCGTTAAAAAGGGTAAATGCAATTTCCAAATCCTAAAATACTAGAGGATTTCACTTTTCTAATGTAATTCTAAAAATGTGATAAATAAGATCATGTTTTTATTTCAATGGTTCCAAGACTCCCTCGCGAATCACTTATAGAAAAGATGCTAAGGTATTTTAATTTATTTATGAAGGCAGGCGAAATTAAAAAGAATGTTACGCCGAATACTCATATAAACGAGGAAAGAGAAGGATAGACGAACACATTTCAAGTAGTAGAGCGTTTTATATGTAGAGTCACGCTGCAACTACGAGTATATTGTGGTTGTAGAACGAATGGATCGGCTGAACCAGGGAAGCACCAGGCTCTCCAGTAGTACCAGCGCCAAATAGCAGCTTAATGCTGCTGTGTTGAAATAAGGCATTCCATCTTAGTCCTTAATGGTAACAACGCATTTTTATTTTGATTCTTAATTGAAGTTAAATGTAGGTGTCGATGGGTCACAGCGTTCACTTACCATCAGATGGACTGTGTGCTCGTTCGTCACCAATAGTCTATAAAAAAGTGATGTTGAAACCAACCTTCTCTTTCTTGGACTCATCTCAACATCTTTCTTCTTTCTTTCTTTCTTTACCAGCCCAGTTGATTGTTTAACGTATTATGGAAAAAATGCATATTACTAGTCAATTGAAATAGAAATGAATCTCTCGCTATTAGAAATGCACTAAACTAGAGCCTAATGACTTCGTCAATCTTACTTAGCGGTACCATGTAGCGACATCTATGGAAATGTATTAAATAAAGAACGATGTATTTAGCGCGTCAAATTTTCATATCGATATACATCGCAACCGCTTCCGTAGATAGATAATAGAAGGCGCTAGAGTAGTCAAGTGAGCTCGGTCACGGTCCTTATTGCTTTGTAAGAGAGATGCATTAAGATTTGATTTAATGTGAAGCATAATTAAAAATAGAAAAAATTAAAAGTGATCCGTTAATTTGTATACGATAATTCATAATGTTTCTTATTATATATTTACCAACATAAAATGAAAACTAGGGCACCATTTGCTATATTATATAAAAACCTAGGACACCAAAAAGTTTATAAGTTTTTCGACGTGGTAGAGCCATGCTGTAGCTATATTACTGGTATAGTTGTAGCACGAATGGGTCGGCTCGACCGGCGAAGAACCACGCTCTCACAGAATACCAGCTTAAAATAGCAGCTTAATGCTGCTGTGTTTCGTAAGGTGAGTGTAGAGAACCGGAGACCCTTTTTACTGGAAAAGAGGCATTCCATCTTAGCCATTACGGGTGACAACGCATCTCTGTTTTGGTTCGTAATCGAGGATAGATGTAAATGTCTATGGACCACAGCAACCATGTACCATCATTACCATATAAAAAAAGTTCAATCCGGCGCTGGGCTCACATTTTATTTATTTTACGAGCGATTATACATATCTGTTAATTTTCTCATAAATGTTATGACCATTTTATTACGAATGTACTTTTGATTGCTTTTTAGTTATTTTTCGTTTATTTGAATCGAGTGGAAAACTGTGAGAATGAATACCTTATTACTGTTAGTTCTGGGTAAGAAAGCCATTAAAATTTTATTTTTACCTATGAGATATTGGTATAAATATTTATATAGAATTGCAGGAATTAATAAAGTGCGGGATGTGCGGATAGTCAGAAAATGTCTTACAATGTGGGACTGGCCTAAACTCTGCTGGTGCTTTTGTATTTTTTTATATAGGATAAGGGGACAAACGAGCACACAGTCCACCTGATGGTAAGTGGATGCTGTGGCCCATAGACATCTACATGTATCTTTGATTACGAATTAAAATACAGGTGCGTTGTCACCTGTGAAGACTAAGATGGAATGCCTCGTTTCCAGTAAAAAGGGCCTTCGGTTGTCTACACTCACCATACGAAACACAGAAGCGTTAAGCTGCTATTTTACACTGGTATTCTGTGAGAGCGTGGTCCTTCCCAGGTCGAGCCGACCCATTCGTACAACTATACTACTAATATAGTTGCAACATGGCTCTACTATACACTCTCTATACTCTACTATACCGCTCTCGTATAAGGTACGTACCTTATTTGTATCCGATAAAATTCGTGGTAGACTGGTAGATTCGTATGGAGTGTCTGGCATACACACCATTGTTTTATAGAAGAAAGGTAATAATGAACATACAGTCTACTTGTAATAGCAAGTGGATGTATGTGGATGTAGACAACTACATCTATTCTGAATCGAATAATCAAAATGCAGATGCGTTGTTACCAGTGGAGTAGCTATCTAACAAAGGGCCCCGGGGCAAAAATGAGATTGGGGCCCTATTTAAACTATATTAAATACTTAAAAGGCGCAAAACTACTTTATCTTCAGTTCCTTATCGCCCACTACAAGACGTAAAGCAAAGCTAAGTAGCTTAGTAACTAGTAACTAGTAAGTACTACTTAGTATTATGTGTAACGCGGCAGATAATATATAATCGGTCTTCCTAATATGTTACAAATGTTAAAGTTTGATTGTTTGTACGCCTTCACGAAAACTACTGGATGGATTTAGATGAAATTTTGCACACGGATAGAGCTTTACCTGGGTAAAATATAGGATAATTTCATCCCTATAAAAGGATCCTGTGGAATAATTTTCAATGTTGGTCCATACCAGGCGAATGAAGTTGCGGGCGGAAGCTTGTAAAAACTAAAGGACTCTTTGAGCTTGGGGGCCCCGGAGCACTGCCCCGCCCAGCTCTATGGCAGCTACGCCACTATTTGTTACGCCGGATGACTAAAATGTAATGCGTCGTTTGCAGTAAAAAGGGTCTCCGGTTTCTCTATACACGAAATACAGTGGCATCAAGCTACTATTTTGCAATAGTATTCTGTGAGAGCGTGGTCCTTCCGCGGTCGAACCAACCCGTTCGTGCTACAACTATACAACTGTACCACGTAAATATCACCACGTCTAGATATAATATTCAACATAAATTCTGGTTTCTACTAGAATTTGACCACGATGTACCAGATTCAACAAGGCTTCGTGCTGGACTCTAAATAAATTACATAGAAATTTATCGCATAGAACAATTTGCCAAACCGAGCTTTATACTAAAAATAAACCCGTAAAGCCGTTTGCCTTGTACCAGATCTCTCTTCGATCGTGTCGAATTTAACAGTCCCATTGGATTTATTAGAGTAAGGAAATGCACAAACGTACGCAGATGGTTAATCTCTCTCTCTCTCTCGCGCTCTCACACACACACACACACACGCACGCACGCACGCACGCACGCATGCACGCACGCACGCACGCACGCACGCTCGCACGCACGCACGCATGCACGCATGCACACTCGCACGCACGCACGCACGCACGCACGCTCGCACGCACGCACGCACGCACGCTCGCACGCACGCACGCACGCACGCACGCACGCACGCACGCACGCACGCACGCACGCACGCACGCACGCTCGCACGCACGCACGCACGCACGCACGCACGCACGCACGCTCGCACGCACGCACGCACGCACGCACGCACGCACGCACGCTCGCACGCACGCACGCACGCACGCACGCACGCACGCACGCACGCACGCACGCACGCACGCACGCACGCACGCACGCTCGCACGCACGCACGCACGCACGCTCGCACGCACGCACGCACGCACGCACGCACGCACGCACGCACGCTCGCACGCACGCACGCACGCACGCTCGCACGCACGCACGCACGCACGCATGCACGCACGCTCGCACGCACGCACGCACGCACGCTCACACGCACGCACACATGCACGCTCGCACGCACCCACGCACGCACGCTCGCACGCACGCACGCACTCACACACACACACACACGCACACACGCACACACACACATATACGCGGGCGCGCGCGCGCGCATGTACGCACACAATCAAATCTATACTTATGGTACGCGATTTTCAGGCGTAGGAACAATCAGTGTGGCCAGCACCGAGGCATACGTTGTAACCAAAGGCAAAAACCATTCCAACATAGACGCTGACATACATAAAGTCATTCCAAATAAATACGAAGAGATAGCAGAAGACGCTAGAAAGAAGCTCAGTGGCTATAAGCGGTACGATGTACGCCAAAGGCCGCACTCAGCCAGGGACAGTGGTCTAGAAAGCTTAGTCCTTGCTATAAACACCGGGGCAAAACTAAATAGTCCAGAAATTGGAAGGTCGTACTTTATGCAGAAGCTGGAGAATTTGTTAGTCGATTTTCTGAAGGACGACCGAGTTAACACGTTTTTCAGATCAAGAACAGACACGTATAATGTCAGTAAGTAAAATCTTATTTATTCTGTTCCCTGCCGGGAAAACGAAAACATGTAGATTAACCTCTTCTTATTTTATTTTACATATTATAAGCCAATGCTTGACCACAATTCCACCTGATCTTATTGTATTCAGACGTAAAGACAGATGCCAGTAAATTATTTATTAATGCGGCATTACTTACAAAATATGAAGCAAACCATTTGTTTCTAATACGTAGAATATCGACAACAAAAGTGAAGAGACGCCGACCGCCTGGTTATTCGGTGGTGCAAAGAAGAGGGAGACATCAAAGCATGTAATTATTGTCTCTATATATAAAAATCAAATGCTGTCTGCTAGTCTCGCAAAACCTCGAAAACGGCTTGACCGATTTTGGTGATTTTTTTTGTGTGTTTGAGTTGGTCCCTGCATGATCTAAAGTTTAAACGATTCAATATTGGACCCGGTAGCTGGCGCTGCGTTGGAGAACCAGAAAATACCCGTGCGTGGCATCCGCCCTATTATCCGCGCTAGTAATTTATATATCTTTGTAGTCTACTTCTTGACATGGAACTCTCCAATTGCAGAGGATTTGCCTGAATCATCACTAGATGACGTACTAGCAATGGCAGCAACATTGTTTCGCCCTTTGAGGTCGGCTCTACGTCACTGGTTTGGGTATTTTAAACGAAATGGATGTACCGCCATCGATCAGAAGGCATGAGATTCTGATATTTCCTATGGTTGTTTGATCTTTCCTATGGTTGTCTCTTGCGTATCTGATTGTTCTGATATTTCCTATGGTTGTCTCTTGCGTAATGGGATGATGATTGCTTTTAGGCTGCCAGTAGACAGCCAACCTAAACTCGGTTGTTAAAAATTCAACAGTTACTGTTTTCAGGCAAATACGAAATAAAATGACATGCTTACATTTTTTTATAAGAGAGGTGGAAATGAGCATACGGCTCACCTGATGGTACGTGACTACCGCTGCCCGTAAACAACTGCAACACCACTTTTAGAATGGAGTTAGTTACATAGCTCTTTTCTTTAAGGACCCTAGTCGTATTGGTTCTGAAAAATCGCCGGTAGTAAACTAGGTCAACCTGTGTTGGCCTGTTGGCGTCTATACAGATACACGCCACAGATAGGTCTTATGAGGAAGAAAACTCCTAGTAAAATGTACAGTGGTGGACTGCCAAGCATCCAGATGGTGTGGATGGTATTGGGAGTTTTGCCGCGATGTGCGTTCGTGAAATTTGGTGGCTAGGATTAATCCGAACAATTCCTCAGAACACTCCCCTTGGTAAATGCGAAAGAAAATGCAAAGGGATGGAACATCTATTCTCAGCGCCAGTGAATCGAGTCGATCGGAAAGTATTCCATGTGAGGCCGAACCTGCGCCTTGTAAAGTTGCAGGCGGTGTACCGGCAAGAAATACTGTCCCGTTTTTAGAGGCCAATTTGGCCTTCCCTTCCAGCTGCACACTATTCGATATGTCGATGCCGAGGATTCCGATGCTAGCTGAAGCAGCAAGACCTTACCTTAAAACTAAGAAGATACGACAAATGGGTTCTTTTTATCGGTAAACGCGCAAACTTGTGTCTTCTGGGGATTGAACTGGACTACATTTAGTCGCCCCCAATCGACTTCGGATACAAGTTTGTTTCGGTACTTGGAGACGCTTCCCCGAGAAATATTAGCATGGCCGGTGTATAAAGCATCTCCAGCACTGTCATCCTCATAGCAATTAATGTTACCAGTTTGCAACATATCATTGACTAGCTGTGCCCCGCGGTTTCACCCGCGTCATCACGTGTCCGAGGTGCGCGACATGACCTAGTTCAAGCATTTTATAACGGCTAGGGTTTAAGCATCGTTCGCGCGACCAGCTAAGTATTGAATTATTTTAATTTTACATTATCTCTTAAACTATGCGTCCAAATAACATGGTATAAAGAACAAAGTTTATCTTCATAAAATTGTCTTGATGATGTAGTAACTTTCGTTCGTAAGGATAAATAGGCCATGCCTAATAATAACGCTCATAAATAACTTTTAAATTTTCAATATTTTTTTTTTGTCACAAAATACCAAATTATGGCTTATGTATAAGAAATAGACATATGGTATCGCGGACTTTTTTTAGACGGATTAAAGGTCTATATTTTTCTAGAACATTGTACTTACGTATCCCTAATGATAACACCCGCGTACGCGGGTAAATCATTTCGGGAATGCTTTTTCTTCTGACTTGCTTAACAAATATCCATATTTAAGGTTAGCTGAGTAATATGCCGTGTAGTGGCGGTCAAGAATATCCACTACCCCATATCCTCCCGTGGGTGTCGTAAAAGGCGACAAAGGGAAACAGGCGGGAGATGGGCAGCAGCATCTTCCTGATAATAGCCAAAGTTACAATAAAAAAAACTGCGGTTGCCAACCCGCTCGCCAAGCGTGGCAACTATGGCAAATACCCCCCAATGACGAGAGTAACAAAGAGACGGCCCCCAGTCCCCGGCGGCCCCGCTATTCCTGGCTACGGTGGCGACCATGGTAACGGCGGGGCAGGGGGTGCTAAGAATCTCCAGTGGAGGTTCGGTTGCCACCTACGACGACTCGACCTGGCAACGTACAACGCACGCATCCTGAGGACTGACGAGAAGATCGTGGAGCTGGAAGAAGAGATAGACAAGTTGCGCTGGCATATTATAGGATTATCCGAAGTCCGAAGAGAGGGGGAGGACACGGTAATCCTCGAATCCGGCAACTTGCTCTATCACCGGGAGGGCGACCATCTGTCCCAAGGAGGTGTCGGATTTATCGTCCACAAGTCTCTTGTTAACAACGTTGTAAAGATCGGGAGTGTGTCGACGAGGGTTGCGTACCTTATACTCAGTATCACCAAACGGTATTTACTGAAGGTCATACAGGTTTACACACCAAACTCGGCACACCCCGATGAGGAGGTGGAGGAAATGTATGAGGATATCTCTAGAGCCATGCATTCCTCCAAAACCCAATATACGGTGTTAATGGGAGACTTCAATGCAAAACTAGGCACAAGAGAGAACGGTGAGCTGAAAGTAGGGAAATTTGGAATAGAGCAACTGAACCCAAGCGGCCAGCAGCTGGCCGACTTCATGGAGAAAGAGGGACTCTTTATGATGAACTCTTTCTTCAAGAAGCGGCCCCACAGGAAGTTGACCTGATCGAGCCCCGACGGTTAGACAAAAAATGAGATTGACTTCATTATGACGACCAGACGACAACTGTTCAGTGATGTCTCAGTGATCGCCCGAAAGTCCCGAAACCTTTCAGCTCGAGTTACAAAACCGTTTTCAGTGCCTAGAAGACTGCAATGAAGTGGACGATATGAATGACAAGCTCGTGGAAACTGTCCATGCGGTCGGAGCTAAGTTCTGCAAGACCCGCCGCAGTAGAACACAAAAACTCTCCGATCACACTCTTAATCTCCTGGCTGTTAGACGGGAGATGAGGCTACATTCTTCAACAGATTTGACAGCATACAGGCAACTGAACAGACAGATCTCCAAATGCATGCGGCGGGATTTACGCAACTTCAATACAGCTCGTATTGAAGAAGCGATCGAGCGGAACCAAGGCTCCAAAGTCTTTGCCAGAGATCTGTCTGCCAGAAAGAGCCAACTGTCAAAGCTGAAGACCGAATGTGGCAGCATCGTTTCCGGGGCACCTGAGATTTTGAGTGAGATTGAGAGGTTCTATGGGCAGCTGTACACGTCATCGTTGGAGCCACACGCAAGTGTGAGTAACGATCCAAGAGCGAGTCTTATTCGACACTATTCCGAAGATATCCCGGACGTCAGTCTGAGCGAGATTAGAATGGCTCTCCAGCACCTTAAAAACGGCAAGGCCCCAGGCGAGGATGGAATTACAGCGGAGCTTCTGAAAGCGGGTGGAAGACCGGTACTTGAAGTCCTTCAGAAGCTCTTTAATTCCGTCCTCCATGGTGGCATTACACCGGAGGCGTGGAGCAGAAGTGCGGTGGTCTTGTTCTTCAAGAAAGGTGACAACGCTCTCTTGAAGAACTACAGACCGATTTCCCTTCTGAGCCGCGTCTACGTGCTGTTTTCGAGAGTCATTACGAATCGTCTCGCGCGCAGACTTGACGACTTCCAGCCTCCCGAACAAGCCGGTTTCCGAAAGGGCTTTAGCACCATAGACCACATACATACCCTACGGCAAATTGTACAGAAGTCCGAAGAGTACAATTTGCCACTATGTCTGGCGTATGTGGACTATGAGAAAGCCTTTGATTCCGTCGAAATTTGGGCGGTGCTGCAGTCCCTTCAGCGGTGCCAAGTTGACTGTCGGTATATCGAAGTGCTGAAGTGTTTGTACAATAGAGCTACGATGGCTATCCGAGTACAGAACTAGAGTACGAAACCTATCCAAATGCAGAGAGGTGTAAGACAGGGTGATGTTATATCCCCGAAACTCTTCACCGCTGCATTGGAAGACGTTTTCAAGCTTCTGGACTGGAAAGGATACGGAATTAACATCAATGGCGAGTACATCACTCACCTTCGATTTGCCGACGATATAGTCCTCATGGCAGAATCGCTGGAGGAACTAAGCATTATGCTCAATGACCTCAATAGTGTCTCCCAACGGATAGGTCTTAAGATGAACATGGACAAAACAAAAACAAAGATTATGTTTAATGTCCATGTCACACCTATGCCGGTAGTTGTTGGGAGCACTAAGCTCGAAGTTGTTGACGAGTATGTTTACCTGGGACAAATAGTCCGACTAGGTAAGTCCAACTTCGACCGAGAGGTCAATCGGCGGATTCAACTCGGCTGGGCAGCGTTCGGGAAGCTACGACACATCTTCTCGTCAGAAATACCTCAAAACCTTAAAACAAAATTGTACAACCAGTGCGTGTTGCCAGTGATGACTTACGGAACTGAGACGTGGTCCTTCACTGCTGGCCGTATGAGGAAGCTCAAGGTCGCTCAGCGAGCTATGGAGAGGGCTATGCTCGGAGTTTCTCTGCGTGATAAACTTAGGAAGGAGGATATCCGCAGTAGAACCAGAGTAACCGACATAGCCCAACGGATTAGTAAGCTGAAGTGTCAGTGGGCCGGCCATATAGCTCGAAGAACCGACAACCGATGGGGAAGAAAGGTTCTCGAGTGGCAGCCTCGTACCGGTAGGCGAAGTGTAGGGCGTCCCCCCACAAGATGGAGTGACGACCTGGTAAGACATGCAGGAAGTCGATGGATGCAGGTGGCTCGGGACCGTGCTTTGTGGCATTCCTTGGGGGAGGCCTATGTTCAGTAATGGACTTGTGAAGGGCTGTAATGTAATGTATGTAATGAGTAATATAGCTTAATGCTAGATAGCCTATACTATTCCACATGAATCTGACTATAATATAAAAAAAGAATTTTTAGCGCGTTTAAACAAACAAAAAAACAAAAAAACTTTTCCGCTTTATTATATTATATAGTAAAATATAGTATAGATTTGCAAAAGAAACAGCGTTTTCCTTGTAGAACACCAGCATTAATAGGCTTGTAATTGGAACATGCACCGTCTACTACCTTGATGTTCCGATCAAGAAAGCTGGTGATTCAATTGCACAATTTCTCGGGAAGCCCATAGGAAGGCAGCTGCGAAAGAAGCGCTTTGTGCCAAACCCGATCGAAGGCCTTCGCTATGTCCAATCTAACGACCAACGCCTCCCCCTTGGACTCCACTGCCTCCACCCATCTATGTGTTAGGTAACCTAGAAGATCACCAGCTGAGCGACCTCGACGGAAACCGTACTGGCAGTCATTAATCAGCTGGTAATCCTCAAGGTAAAAGATATAAACATGCAGAACAAGGAGGTGATGTTGATACGCTTGTAGTTAGATAGGTCTGAGCTGCCGCTTTTTTTAGGGATCAGGTGAACGAAAGATATCTTCCATGAATTCATGACTATGTCCAGGGAGTAGGAGTGCCGGAAAAGACGCGTTGGAACCGGTGCCAACTCTGGAGCACACGCCCTCACAACAATTGGGAGGATGCCGTCAGGTCCACTCGACTTGTAGATGTCCAGGAAGAGGAGTGCATTGTGCACCGAGCGCTGAGCGAACCGCACATCCGGCATGGAGCACACACACCGTGGGATGGTCAGCGGTGTTATCCTCCCCGAGTTGGACGCAAAGAAAGAGCCTAGCAGATCGGCTTTCTTCTTTATGCTATGGGCCAGTGAGTCGTCCTCCCTGTGCAGAGAAGGAAGAGATGGCTGACAGAAGTTCCCTTGGACAGCTTTTCTTCTGGTTGACAGAAGGTAACAGGTTCATTCTGGTCTCTCGCCAAGAGAGACCCGAATGAACGGGTACCTAAAGGAAGGCGAACTAGTTTCTCGCCAATTTTGAAGATGTGTTCTGACTTTGCCCTGGCAATGACTCTGTTGAAGGACCTGGAGGCGGAATTACACTTCTTTTTAAGGGCGCTAGTGTTTACATCCCGGGACATTTATGCGCCAGCCCAGGCCCGGTAGCACTCCTGCTTATAGCGTGATGCTATTCTACAGGAACGTCCTAACTATGGCTGAGATTTGCCTCCGATGGGCACCACAGAAGAAGGAATAAAAAGTTCCATTCCCTGAAGTACCACATCAGCAACGTTGGGATCGTCCGGCGAGAAGTAAACCCGCCCCTAAGGGTAGAATGCAAAAAAAGCATCCTTTCCCAATCAGCCAACCTATAGAGCCAAACACTTCGGCAGCTTGCAGAATGCAACCGCGATATTAGCGTGTGGTACCACACTCCGGACTAGACAATGATCCGAGGAGCCTCATCTGATATCCGTCCAGATGAGCGGTCAGGAGAAGGTCTAATAGGGGAGGTGCATGATCATATGGAATCCACGTAGGCGAAGTAACCAGTTGTGTTAGACCACATCCCAAGGCAAAATCATAAACAGATCTCCCCGCATGATCGGTTAAACGTGAACCGAGCTATTCGGCGTAGTGGACGTTAAAATCGCCGAGGGTTACGATTTCTGCGGATGGAATCTGCTGTAGCAAGGAATCTGTAACCATTTGAATATAATCGATAAGTCTGCTTAAGCATTACCACTAGGGGATGTATAGAGTATAGAGGCACCCGTAGACGCGCGTGTGGTCGTCGCTGTCTATGTGTAGCCAAAGGATGGACAGGTCCGAACCCTCCAGACTGCCAAGGCGTTGGGGACAGATGTCCTCTTTGACGTATACGCAAATTCCATGCCCGAAGCACAAAGGAGTGTTCCAATTTGTACCCCGGGTAGGAGAGATACCGAAGTATCAGCCGGAGAGAATTCCTGCGTCTCGGTAGTAGACGTTTGTGAACGGCGTTTAGGTTCGAGTGAAGTCCCCTGATGTTGCAGAAACTCACGGATGCGTGGATGGTCGTCGTCTTGGTCTTGTTGCTTAGATTACCCTAAACAGTTATTGTCTTGAGCGGAATTTTACTCCCCTCCCCCTCACAGAATACGCGGGGCAGCCTGAGCACCCACGCTCAGGAGTGGGGTCACTTGGTTGTGGATGCTGTCCTGTAATTAAATGTAATCCTCTGGTAGTATTACATTTAATTCCGCTACCATGTTGATGTGGGGAGGGGGATTGGGCCTCTAGCCACCTGCGCTCATCAGACGAAACGCAGAAGCAGAGCGTCTACTTCACGCTGGTATTCTCTGACGTCCTGGTACCACCCCGGCTCGAGCCAGCTCATACGTGTAACAACAAAAGCTGCCGCCAGGCACTACCACTGTTAAATCTGAAATTTAGTTATATCTGAAATAAACTTCAAATCACGTTGACAAAGTACTCGCATAAATAATGACAGCTCAGTGTTAGATTGTCGAAAACAACGTTCGCGGTTTGCAAAACAGCTAAAAGACTAAAAACCTTCCGACTAAAAGAGTTACGGAGAATTGACCGTAACTTATCAGAGCCCGTCTAGTAGAATATATAGAAGTATTTTCAGCTAGCGTTCGTACGTGAAAACAGAGTTGGTATAAGAATATATATGTTTTTAAAATCCATTATTTATGATTACAGAACCAGAAATCGTGCATTTCAGAAGTGGTAAGCCCTCCCTGATGGTGGAGGTCAACTTTGAACACATTTTGCGTGCTCTTAGAGACGCACTTAACTCCAAGAAGGTCAAGCAGTATGCTGACAAATGGGCGCAGAAGGCTGCACTGGTCTACCGTGCCATTAAACATGAATTGCACAAAGGAAATCGACCCAAGGAATATCTATAAGCAACCTTTATCTTCCATAAACATCTTAAAATATTGTCAATTAAAAATTGAAAAATATAATCCATATTTTTTTATTTCAAAACAGTTATTTATAAAACACGTAGGTGGGTGAATATTTGCAAATGAACATGTTAGACAATTTTAAAGAATGACAAAATAGTACTTACAAAACTGTTCTTTAGATATTCAAAGCAAAGCTGATAGCATACACATACCTACATAATTTAAAATTAAAAATTTTGTACAGCCGACTTCAATTTAAGCGACTTCAATATAGGTTATTTAAGAGGTGTATTACAAAAAAAACGCGAAATTACAAGGTTTCCTCGTTGAAATTTTATGTTTATCGTTCATTTCTTGAAATAACAATTACTTGGTAAAAATAGTTCGTTTTCTCTCCTCAAATAAGCTCGGAATGGATTTTAGATAACTTATTTATTTAATCAGTAATAATCATTCTCCCGATGCATGTTTAGGCGAAAACTCTCGAAGACATGATTTGGGAGCTCTAATTTGTAGATTCTATTGAATATCGACCATCAAAAAAAATATTTTTATCTCCCAACTATCCTACACTTTAATAATAATGGAATACATTTTCGTTATATGCTTTTCACACTAGGAAAAAAATTCGACATAATTCAAAAAACGACCAAAAAAGCTTCGATGCAAGCCTCTATATTTCCGAAGTTCTACATCACTTAGACGTAAAATTTATACCAAAATAATCATCAACATTTGCTTAAACTATGCTATTATTTTTACTTTTAAAATCGTTACTATTATATTATAATTAATTAAATAAAAGTACTAATTTAACTGCGCCGGCCATCTGAGATCATTAACGCGCGAGCGCTTGCCGAGGGTGGACCTGCGTCAGTTTATTTCGGGCGCTGCATGGTTTCGATACTACCGTAGTGTGCGTCGATTGCCTGCATACTAGAACATTGTCAACTACGACCGCAATTTTTGATCGATCGGTTTAAAACTATTTTATATAGTTATAATTTAGATCACGTCTCTTCCATTAAACATGGTAGGGACAACGAGTCTGCAGCATGTGCACAATTGAGCAAACAAAAAAATATTATTATAGAAAAATGTGGTCTATTCATTGACCTAGATCACTGTTATTTGAGGGCTTCACCTAATGGTTTATACAGCAACGGTCTTATTGAAGTTAAATATCCTATTTCAGCTTTCGGAATAGATTTTGATACGGCCTTTCGACAAAAAAAAGTTAAAGGTTATAAATTCAGTGATTCAAGTGTAACATTAAATCAAAATAATGACTGGTTTTACCAAATCCAAGGCCAGCTTCATTTAGCAAATAAAAATGTCTGAATACTTGCCATAATATGTATTGGCCCAGATTAATGCAGTAAAAGTACTAAAAATTTACAAATACGACCAATTTTAGATTTTCAATATGTTACCCAAGTTACAAGCTTTTTATGAAAAGTGTGTACTGCCTGAAATTATCGAATCGAGAAAAGTTCGGTCAATGCCGTCGCAGCAAATATTTTTCTAATAAAAATATATATATTTTTTTTTATAGGATAAGGGTGACAAAGGGGCACACAGTCCACCTGATGGTAAGTGGTTGCTGCGGCCCATAGACATCTACATATATCCTCTATTACAATTCAAAATGCAGATGCGTTGTCACCCGTGAGGACTAAGATGGAATGCCTCATTTGGCCTTTGCCTCACATGGAAGTAAAAAGGGTCTCCGGCCACCTGCACTCACTAAGCGAAACGCAGAGGTGAACCTCTACTTCACGCTGGTTTTCTGTGAGGTCGTGGTACCACCACGGTTCGAGCCGGCCCATCCGTGCGACAGCAAAAGCTGCCGCGTGGCTCTACCACTGTTTATAGTAATTGACTGTAAGTACCGATTAAAAAAATATTAGTTACATTTGGTTGCTATATTTATTAAAACAGGTTGCAACCGTTTATTTATTTATACCACTATTCTACCGGTAGTAGACATAATCGATTATTAACATTCGATTACAGCGTAACAATTAAAATATTTATGTGTACTTATTTTGACACTAAATTTCATAAATAATGAATAATATATCAAAATGGTATATAATAATAAATAATAAATTATATAATAATAAATTAATAAGATAACATTAAAATGACACACCATAAAATATTCCATCCACTGAAGTCCATCCTAAGAAAACTTTGTATTATGGAAGATCAAGATCGTTTAATCGCCATACTCACAGTATTATAGTGCGAGCGAGTGAATAGATATGAAAGAAAGTATCGGTCGCGTAGTTCGCCGCCCGCTCGGTGCGTAAAATACCTAAATTTGCGAAACGCCGAAATGTAAGAGGGCTCTTAAGAATAACTCAATAACCATTGGTCTGACCTTGATCAAATTTATATGGGACCACACGAGAACTATAAGCTTTCATATAAAAAAAGAATCATCGAAATCGTTTCGCCCAGTACAAAGTTATGAAGTAACACACATAAAAAAAAACATACAGTCGAATTGAGTACCGTCTCCTTTTTGGAAGTCGGCAGAAAAAATGCGTGAGACCAAAAATAAGCCTTTAAACGTCACAATTTGGATCTGAAATTATTGTGCAAACGGTAATGAGAAATTAAACAAATGGTAAAGAGAATTTTAAAGCTATTTTGTGCTTTTCTTGAATCTGAAATTTGTAATGGTTTAGTAATTTACACGGCAGTTTAAATATAGCATGTATTGAAACAATATTACATTTAAATAGAAAAAAAAAAACCTACTTACCATTCCAGCTTGCTCCTTACCATTCAGGTAAAATGTGAACGGGAAATATGGTAAACAGTAAAATGGTAAGTACATATTTGGAAACATTTCTGTACGTTGCATTATTTATTAAACTTATGAGACTAAATACGTTATCAGACGAGAAATAATCTTATGGCAAATATTTAGATCATTAATAAAATTCATCTGAACAAATAACTTACCTTTAGAAGACACGAATGGTAAGATTTTGTTTTGACCTGGACGATTTTTTGTAGATTATTAATTTTTCGTTGGCGCCAAATCGCTCTTTAAAACGTGTGATCTGCCCAAGTCACTAGTCTCCGCTAGGAGTAAAGTATTCTGTCACTAGCGGGCACAGAGGTCGTGGTGGGGAGTCGTCGTGAGGATTACATTTACCATTGGGTACAATTCTATTTCACTGTCAGTATTCGCGAACGGTAAGTAGTACGAAGGGTGGGGCAATTTTTGAATAGAATTAACTGAAACTGTTCTTTATATCATATATTTTATTATATAAAATTATTATAAATAGTAGGTGCTATATTTCATTTCTTTTCTAAAAAATTTAGAACAATGGTGTACAACCAGTCGCTAGTGATATCATATGGAACTATGAGGAAGCTCAAGGTGGCTTAGCGAGCCATTCACCTATATAGCTATAACTCAGTTCAATCAGATTAACCGACATAACGGACCAGTAAGCTGAAATGGCAATGGGCCGGCTAAATAGCTATAACAACCGACGGGGTACAAATGTATAAGAGTAGCAGCCCTCGTACCGGTAATCAAGGAATAAAACAATTTTGTCATTTTTTTTTATTTATCACTGATTCGGAAAATACTGTTACGAGCTTGGGGTTCGAGACAATTACAAACTGCCGATTGAATTACCAAAATTGACTATTTAATTACACAACACTAATTACAACTTAAAATCACACTAATAATAAAACACAGTTCGCTGATATTTCGCTTCGAAGTATTCTCTTGTACCGCCAATTCAATACTACCCCGGTCGTGGTCTATACCAGCCTTATATAGGGCCTCAGATAGTTTCCAGAACCTTCTACTGTAGCGACATCTAGAATGTTCGAGTACATATCGGTCCCGATATTTCTGGATCTCGACTCTTCTAGCTCTGCTACTCGACACTAGAGGGCGCTAGTGTAACTAGTGTTGCCATGTACAAGGCGCGCAACACTTTCTTTTACTCGACACTAGAGAGCGCTAGTGTAACTAGTGTTGCCATTTACAAGACATTAATAGTGGCGCGTAACAATACCTTTGTACGCAAAAAAGAAACAGCAAGATGCCCAGCGGGTTTAAGTTTTTAATTTTTTACACATATACTGAACATATTAAGTGTGAGAAGACCTTTGTGTGACGGCCAAATCGTTATAGTAAAGTTAAAAAAATTATGTATAAATTTCTTTATTAAAAAAATACAATTTTTTTCATTACAGCCATTTTGTCTATACTTACAGTCATATAAAACCTCTTTGATTTTTAAATATAAAAAGAGCGGGAAAACAAGACAACAATTTAGGACACGTTACTAGAAGTGACTGGTTAATCTCAGATTGAATGACACTTTAAAAAAAAAACAAAACAACTCAGTTCTAGTACAGTGCTCTAAATTTTCATTTATAAACAACAAGCATCCGAAACTCCAACAAAAACGCTTATCTAATTACTAGAAAATATTTATTCTGGTGAAAACAGTTACTGTACGGTAAAAAAGGAAAAGAAAGAAAGGAAAAAAGTTTTAGATAGAGTTAAAAAAGTAAAAGGAATCAGTAAAAAGAATGTGCAGCAGCAACACAGAAAAAATAATTTCCAACAATTAGATAGAAATATATACTAAGCCCTATTACAAAAAGTAGTTTACAGTTATTAGTATCAAGTTTAAAGTAAGAGTTTGTTTCAATAAGGCTGTCTCGTGGAAAATATGCGAACTAGAATGAGTATGTAATTTGACAGCTAATGTCAAATATCTCGAAGATTGTGACACCGTGGCTTTTCGTCTATGGAGTGACACTCCATATTTTCGTCTTCTTTTTTGTGTCAAAGACTCTTCTTTATACCCGAAACTATCAATAAAAAGTTTTTGTAATAAGACCGAAGTCTGGAACGTAGAGACGTTCAACCTGGAGTTATGACGTTATGATATCTTATGGAGAAGGATACCGGTCTTTTTTAGACTGTGATATACTGTAAATGAGATTTGACTTAAACAAGTATGGCAAATATAAAACATAAAGCAATGAGATCTAAAATTAATTCCAAAAATCTACATACATCCTCAAATCAACAAAAGAGATGAACATTACGTAGGTGCCGCGGTGGTGCTTGATGCATATGTGTGCGTGAGTGTAGTTTCTTATTACAAATTGAGCATTGTTTCCGCATCACATGAAATTTACGTAATCATCTATCTTTCTTTGTTTGTTTAAACATTTGACAGACTAAATTGGAAATAATATTTTTGTATAATATTTTATAGGTCATTCAAATTACTAAAGTATACTCGAGTAATTTAGAGGCCCTACATAAATATTAGTTGCCTACTCGTAAATAATACAAGATATTTTGGGAATTTTGAGCTGCAAAATTACTTAAAACCCAAAAATTGACTATAAAAATACAACAGTTTGTAAAAAGTTATGTCTGTCACTATGAAAATTGAAGAACATTCATGGTCATTGTATTTTGTAAAAACATCGAAACTTAAAATTAATAAACTATAAAAATAAAACATTTCTATAATCGTCAAACGTTAATAACATTTCTTAATTAAAAAGTAATGGATACAATATATGCGACTGATTTTAGCCTCGTTACAGATTAAAACAATTAATGACATAGAAGTTAATACTGGTCAGCTCATTTAATGCTTAGGGTACAATTTACCAACCAATTTATGTTTTGTGTGGTGAGACTCCTTTACCCTGTGATTAGTAAGGTTAAAACTAAATTTTGGACATACTTGTGGTAAGTATTAATACCCTTAAATCTATTTTATTATTAACACATTTATTGGCACATGGGCAGTTTAGAACTGAGCGAAATTTTTATAGGAACTTTTCTCACTTAATAATAAGCTTACGTAGCGACGTCTATGGAAGGCAGTACAAAATCCGTGAATATGAAATATTTAAATACATTAAAACATTACAAATACTCCCTAATAATAAAACAACTACATATAATGTAATTGTAAATTATGGTAGGAGATAGACAAACAAGGGCGTCGCCAAGGGAAGGCAGGGAGCGGCAGCTACCCTCCTAGTCTCAAAAAAAATTATGCAAAGCAGTCTTATTTATTGAACAGTCAAGAGCTCGTGGAGCTTTACACATTAGAATTCGTACCGTTCTTATTATAAACGCCGTAGAGCTGAGACTCGCAATAAAAGTGTAAAGCTTCATGTGCTCTTGTACCTAACTTTCCCATCCTCTATGTATCAACTTGCCATCGTCTGACGACGCCCTTGGATAAAAGATAGTATAGTTTCGTGCTAAATGACATATGTATTAAATATGACACGACTGAAATATATATTTTCGCCGTCGTAATATACCTATATATTTCATATTCGGTATTAAAAGTAAACCAAAATAGCTTTAAGTATCGACGCACATTTTAGCTTCTCTACATATTTATTAGTCTACCCTGTTAAAAGCTCTATGCAAAAAACTTCTATGTTTACTACTAAATTGGCAATTCCGACCAAAAACAATGTCACAGCTAAAGGCAGGCACGGTAAATACGCCACGCAGTTGTATTTTTATGTAAGTTATTTTTAGGGAAATACGAAATAAAGTTACATACATACGCACGCACATAAATAATGACAGCGTTTTCTTAGTTACATTTAACGAAATCAGTGTTAGATTGTCGAAAACAACGTCCGCCGGTTTACAAAAAATAGAACTAGTCTTCCCGCCCGCTCGCAGTCGACTAAAGAACATACGGAGAATTGACCGTGACTTAGTGCGCAATGCAATGTATGAGTAGTGCTTGTTTCATAGTAAGTCTTTGATTGACGCCTGTCCTATGATTCTAGAGGAATGTTATTTTTAAAACATGGTCACTAGTTTCAAATAGCCTTTTTTTAAAATATAAATACTAAAAACTTAACACATTGCATACTAATTATAAGGATTGTGATTAAAACAACACTGACCACAGATGATAATAGTTTAGCAGTGATTTTATCAATAAACCTATAAATAACCTAACCTATAACATAACCTATAAATAGCTTATGTCAAACATATCACAATGGTAGCACACTTTACCGTATTGTCTTAAAAATATTTTTTTTCAATATCCAGAATTTA
Source organism: Parnassius glacialis (assembly GCA_033319125.1). Taxonomy (NCBI): domain Eukaryota; kingdom Metazoa; phylum Arthropoda; class Insecta; order Lepidoptera; family Papilionidae; genus Parnassius; species Parnassius glacialis. The sequence goes on along the minus strand of JAVANC010000015.1, from coordinate 12,445,695 downwards.
ACAGTAAGCTCAAACTTATTGTTTTTGTATTACACTTATTTGTATATATACCTATATATTATTCTGTTTTGTCGGTCATTATTTAATTTTAACATAAAATATTGACTTGAACCACAGAGTATAAAATATGCAACAGTCTGAACTCGTTAATAGATATAACATGTTTTCCCTAGTTAAAACCAGATTTTAATACAACGAGAATTTACAGGAAATCAAAAATGTATAATCAGTTAAAACTAATTCAAATTCATTGAAGTAATTAAATTAATATGTACTATTTATTACTTTCAATTATGATTCAATGTTTTAACTAGACATAACTGCAAAGATAGCAGTCTATTAAAACTCGAATAATAATTGAAGAAACTCTTTATTTTCCGTTGGTTTTGTCATAAATATGAAAGCACCTATCAAGTAACATCAGCAGCAGTAGGTTGAGGGTGGCAAAGTCAGACGTTTAATCTAACATACACATTTATTTAGCAGTTAATTTTAGTTGTCGCTAGTAAATTCTAGTTGTAATGAAGCCGTTCAGTTAGAACTGGTTTCAGCTAGGGTAAACGCGTTTTAACTAAATACATGTTTTCACTGTAACATAATATGGAAACTGTCGTACATTGAATAGATTATTCTGAATATTAAACCTAAGAATAACAATAATTCTTAGTAGTAAATAGAATTATTTGCTTTCCTTTACTAATGATATTTAACGTTAAAAAACATATAATACATATATCTCGGTTTCCCGCCATTTATTTTGTATCACCATCTTACGTCTATTTCAAGTATCCTATAAAATATTTTTAATGTTACTCATTCTTGCGTCTTATCTCCGTCTAATGTAAAGACATCTGCGTCGCAATCGGCAAAGGTGCCGGCTTGCGCGCTAGCCTGCACTATTAATTCGTAATTTTTCTCGTGCTTTTTTCCACCAAGGTGCTCAAAGATAATGTAGTCTCTGTTGGAGACTTCAATGTTGCACGTAATACAATTAAGGGTTGTTTCATTGATCTGATGGATATGAAAAAAAATATTATTAGACAAAGTAATCTATATATTATATAAATAAGATTAAAGTGTCTCAAGACACTTCAACTTTATTTATATGTAGGAATATTGATAACAATAAGAAATGTAATTAATTGACACCATAGCACTGGTTTGCAGTTGTGACCTTAATTAACTCTACGAACAAACAAACATATGCATAAACGCATTTAAACCAAACAAAAAAATCAAAAACTCACTCAAGATAACTTACACGTGTCAGATTGTGCAGTTTCAGTATTCAGATACAAGGATAATAACAACAGAAATAAACTTTGAGAATTTGTGTTTTTGCACAAATATACGCTTCGTCTGCGGTTCGAAACCAGGACCTGCGACTGTATAGAGGTTTTTCTTTTTAAAGAATAAGCGTATTAAGTGAATGGTGTACCCTATAGACATCTACATTTATCCTCAATTAATAACCAAAATGCAGATGCGTTGTCACCCCTGAGGACTAAGATGGAGTGCCTCGTTTCCAGTTAAAATTATCTCCGGTCCTTTACACTCACCATACGTAACACAGCAGCATTGAGCTGCTATTTTACGCTGCTATTCTGTGAGAGCGTGGTCCTTCCCCGGTTAAGCTGACCCATTCGTGCTACAACCATAACATAGTTGCAGCGTCGCTCTACCACGTAAGTAAGATAAGTAACATAGTTTCACCTTTCTTATCAGAGCTGGTATATACTGCTTTAGGAAATTTTTCTCCAAATTCCTCACATGGAATGCACTACCAGCATGTAATGGTACATCGTACATATTCAAGTCCGTCTGGCACAAGCAACACCTGTGTCCAGACTTTGTCTTGATAAATCCGTGCCAGCTATCCCAGCTGATCTTCAACACATTTCCATTGCTCACGACAATTTTGCTTTTCCTGAAAACCTGATTTAGCGCACCTTGCGCAAACTCTAAGTTCAGGACGATTTTGATTTTTGATTCAACTTTTTCCGAATATATAGTTTCCTTCTGTAAAGATATGTTAATCTGCTTAAATCCGTTTTTCGCTTCTAATTTTCTGATTTTCTTCTCGATTTTTCGATAGCAATCGCTTTGTTGTAAATGCACGGACCAAGACAAGTGTGTGTTTAAGTCTTGACTTGGAAAAGAAACGTTGCATATACCACAGTGGTAGTTAAGGTAAACCTGTAAATTAACTAATAAGTTACATTTATTTTTGGATTAAAGTTTTGGGCGTCATTAGTATAAACAAAGAACAAAAGAGGTGTTAGTATACGGCCTTGAGGAACGCCATGTTTTTTTAAATTTCCATAACCTATGCAAGTACTTATTTGATGTGGAAACAAACCCGTTGTTCGAATCGCCGTAGCTACGAATATAAACGAGCGGACACTCTGTTACAGAGCTGTCAGTATTATCGGTCGCATGCAATTCTCAATTTCAAGATGAGATTGCGACTATCGGTTTGTGGGGTCCACGTGAGATGATGTTGCTAAAGGAACTGTATTCGCAACTTGTTCTCGTTCTTTTAGTTTGCATAAATCTATAGAACAGCAACGGCTTTTTGAGCTCTCAATTACAACAATGTTATAAAATATTTATCTAGTTAGGCGCGCCTTAGCAATAAAAGCGGCTCGTATGCAACGAATTATATATTTTTGAAATGGTACTTTTTCTCTTATGTATTTGTGACTTTCCTTTTACATTTCTTACATGATACTTTTGGAGACACAGTGAGTGACAGCACTTTTAAAAATTATTTATTGGGAGTGAAAAAAATGTTAAGTTAAACAAAAAAAAAGTAAAGAATTATATAGTACCTGACGGAGTAAGTGTTTTGAGTATTTGTCCAAGAACTTATATTTGCTAACATTCTCTATATGCTGGCGACTGTCTACATGCTTTTTAAGTTTCTCGAATTGTACCGATGAAGAACAAAGAAAACAGTATGTGGATCCGTCGCCAATTTGTACTAATGTGTTGTAAGAAGACAATGACACTCTAATAAAAATATTTTTAAGTTTCAAATACACAAATTCTTCTGTGTCTATCAGCGTGTTTTCTTCGTCTTCTGTATCAATTTCATTTGCATCCTCTATACATGCATTAGCTGCCGCTTTCTTTACTGTTTCCTCGGTAATTTCTTCTTTATTGCCTTCTAAGGCGACATCAGTTGCTTGGGCAATATTCTTCGAATCATTTTCTGTATGATTTTGCCTAAACTCGCCAAGTATACTAAATTGATTTTCATCACCTCGAGTTTTCAAGCTTGGTTTCCTGCTTCTGGTAGCATTCCTTGTTGTGTCCTCATTTATATCTTCTTCGTTTATTTCTAACGTCACATCAGTAGCTTGAGAAATATTCTCCGAATCATTTTCTACATGATTTCGCCTATCCTCGCCAAATATACTGAATTCATTGTCCTGACCTTGAGTTTGTAAGCTTGATTTCCTGCTTGTAGACGGTGGATTTCCTACATGGTCTTTGATTATTTGTGTGGCTGGTGATAATGTAATGGCTTTGTTTAAAAGACCCACGTGAACTGGGTCCATAATGTGTACGTTTATCAAACCATAACAAACGGGAATGTTACAAATTGAACAATGCAAACCATTATGTATCTGAAATTTATAACAGGATATTGTTATGCTTTTAACAACTGTAATCAGTCACAATGGTGTTTTACTGTTTTAATGGGCACTTTCTCCACCTACAAAATCCCCATAAAAGTATCTATCGTAAGTCTACGGATGAACGTCTTCCCATAGATTGCTTATTAACCGAATTTTTCGATGGAAGGGAAGACTTTCCATAGCTGCCAAGCTTGTCGGGTGAGTTTTTTTTTAAATTTTCTAGTTGTTATTAGTTAAGAAGCTTCTGTCCATCGGGTTTATTTTCCTTTGTCACCTATCACGATACCTACAAAACGATATAGGGGTAGTGGATATTCTTACTCTATCACTACACGGGACGCTGATTTCTAATTAGTTATGAAAGAAAGTGATAAGCAGATAAATATCTACAATATTGTTATCCCTGTCACACCATTTCCTTGTCGCACATTGTCCCTGATACTAGTAATTGTGTAAAATATAATATTTTAGACAGTTATACATGACTGTAGTGGTGATGATGGGAATTATAATACATACGTACATACCGCTCTTATTAAATTGCAATTAAACTCATATAGAAATGGTGTTCTCATTAAATTTTCTATATGGTGTACATCCTCAATATGCCTCGCGATTCCATCAGCATCCGACGAGAATTCACAGGCGCAACAATGAAATCCATTTAAACACAGCACCATATTATATGACATAAGTGACAGAGTGAATTTCATACAGAAAATATTGAGTTCCTTTGTTTTATATTCTATGCGATTGAGGTCCAACACCAAATTGTTTCTGTTGTGATCTGTTACGTTCGCTGATGATTTTGTTTCAACATTGCTATTTTTTCTAGCCTTTGGCGGTTTCACTGTGTTCGCTTTTGCATTTTTATTAACTTTGGATAATGGTGGTGTATTTTTATAATCTTCTGTTATGTTCTTGTTCGTTATCCGTGGATGTGTCGTTTCTAGGTGGTAGTCCATGTCATGAATTAATTGAAGATTGTTGCAGTGTGCACAGTGATATAATTTGTGGTCAATCTGAAACATTACAGATGTATAGTATATAGTTTTAGATTTATTCATTAAAAATTTTATTTTTGCACGTGTTGGGACTTGGAGATAATCATACATTTTGGGGGTTTTGAGATACTTTCGATTTGTAATTTTTTTCTTATAGTTGGTAAATAATTACTTCGCCTACATCCGCTCGATAAAATAAAATGATGTGTCTTACTTAGTTTGAAGAGCACCTCCCGCCCTCCCTCAATTGCGTGCACTATCACCGTCACCACTAATCCCAGCACTGCTACTCCCAAAACCACTACACTAGGAAAGAGACACTACTGACTACAATACGACACGTATTTCACCTCTACACGATGCATCTTTAGTTAATCTAGACTCTGCGGTGGCTGACCGCTAAGTGAGCGGCGAGCCAAAACAACTCCTATTTATACAGACAAGCAATTAGCGGTCACCCAACGCAGTCTAGATTACCTAAAGATGCCTCGTGTAGAGGCGAAACACGTGTCGTATTGTCGTCGGTGGTGTGTCTTTCCTAGTGTAGTGGTGTTGGGAGTAGTGGTGAAGGCGATAGTGCACACAATTGAGGGAGGGTGGGAGGTGCTCATCAAACTAGGTAAGACACATCATTTCATTTTATCGAGCGGATGTACGCGAAGTAATTTTTTACCAACTTTAATACAGGATGGCCCATAAGTCCCTTGAAATGTAAAAATAAAATTAAAAAAAAACTAATGACATTATGAAAAAGTTTTTTATATTGTCATAATCCTTATAAAATGGGAATTATTTTTTGAAAATTACATCATCTAAATGTAATCCGTTACGATCGCGGCACTCCTGTAAGCGACGTTTAAAATTATCCATGACTGCGCGGCAAGTAAGCTCTGTAATGTTTGCCATTTCTCTTTGGATATTTTCTTTCAGGACGTCAATTGTCCACGGGTTGGTTTCGTACACTTTAGTCTTAAGATAACCCCATAAGAAAAAGTCCATTGGGGTCAGATCTGGACTACGTGGTGGCCAAGGAATATCTCCTCTTCGAGAGATCACTTTATTAGGGAAAAGTTGACGGACGACCGGCATAGCGACGTTAGAGTTATGGGCAGTTGCTCCATCTTGTTGAAACCAGGTCCGCGTATTGAAGCCTGGAAAATTCTGCAACTCTTGTGTAAAAAGTCCTGGATTATAGCTACATACCGTTGTGAAGTAACAGTAAGCGCGCGGCCTCTGCCGTCCTCAAAAAAGTAAGGGCCTATAATGCCATGCGCTGACATAGCCGCCCAAACTGTCACTTTAGGGCTATGTAAGGGCTTTTGATGTTTGCGATTTGGATTTTCGCAACTCCAGTAGCGACAATTTTGCTTATTGACATGGCCGTTGATGTGAAAGTGAGCCTTATCAGAGAATAACACGTTATTAAACGAAGTAAAGCGGTTCAACATTTCATTTGCGAAATTTAGTCTGTGGATAGTGTCAGTATCTTTTAATTCCTGTACTAACTGAATCTTGTACGGGTGAAGATGTAAATCTTTCTTTAAAATTCGCTGTAACGATGTTCTGGGTAAGTTTAATGCACTGGAACGCTTACGAGTAGACTGGGTAGGATTTTCACGAATTGAGTGTTTCACTACATCGATGTTTTCTTCCGTCCGTGATGTCCTTGGTCGACCTGACCGTTGTTTATCCAACGTCGAACCACTCTCTTCGAACTTAATAACCCAGTTCTTAATCGTTTGAACACTTGGAATGTCTTTAAAGTTGCGTAAATTCTGATATTCTCGAAATTTACGCCGCGCAATGGTAGCCGAATCATTGTTTCGATAAAACTCACGCAGACAAAATGCACGGTCCGCACCGGTGAAACGCTCCATGGCGACTGAATTCCCAGAAACCGTCGGTACTCCCCCCGCACCGCGCGCGCCACTCATGCGCGCCTTTTGTATTTTATTCCAAATTTACATTTCTAACGACTTATGGGCCATCTTGTATAATGGACTTCCGCAAAGTAACGCCTGATTCTATTAATTTTTTTTTCTTATTATTTCAATCGCTCTTGATTTGCCATCAATCAATGGGGCAATCTAAGGATATTTCTGCGACTTCCAACATTTTGATTGTTTAACTGTTGCGTACATTTTGCGGACGGGGAAATTGTTTAAGAATTCTTTTTTTTTAAATAGCTCCATTATATATATTTCAAGAAAATATTTCCCTTTTTTTACATTTGCCGACTAATATTAAAGAAAAAAAATTATATTTCTAAAATGGTTAAATAGTTTAGTTACATCAAATGACTGAAGCGAGTCACATCAATGTTGCTTATTGTACATTATTCGAGAAGATAGAAGAACATTCGAACGAATTCTACATTTTTCGATATTCACGTATCAATAAATATAAGCAACCAGCAGTAATATATTTTTAGAGTATCTGTGTGTATTTACGTTACACATTTTTGATTTTCCACCGACCGAACACTACCATCCCCAGCACCACCACACTTGGCACGACACACCACTCTCGAAAATACGACACGTTTTCGCTTCTACACGAGGCATCCTCAGGTGAACTAGACTCTGCGGAGGCTGGCCGCTAATTCTTAGTTTCTTTCTTTACGCGGAATTAAGCAAACTAGTTTATAACAACCCCATTATAATAGATTTCCGCAAAGTAACGCCTGATTCTATTAATTATTGCTATTTTTCTGCCGACTTCCAAAAAGGAGACGGTACTCAATTCGACTGTATGTTTTTTTATGTGTGTTACCTCATAACTTTTTTCTAGGTGAACGGATTTTGATGATTCTTTATTTTATTTGAAAGCTGGTGCTTCTCATGTGGTCCCATATAAATTTTATCAAGATCTGACCAGTAGTTTTTGAGTTATCGTAATAGGTTCTACTAGCGCCTAATAAAATCAAGATACCAACTACAACAAATATTAATATATTTTTTAAATCGATTAATTGCTATTTTTACATAAAAAAGGGGTTTTATTGGCTTATGGTGTAGATTTATCAAGTACGCATGGAGTGGTAAACACGATAAGTTTTGAAAATATCAATTGTTTAACTCAATCTATTTTTTAACCTCTTCATCTATCATGTGGGAAGTCAATGGCATTTTTTAATTTTCTTTTGTTTAGTAATAATTATTTTTTTTTCGGCGTAGAAATCTGGAAATTTTCCGGTCCTCCGCCAAGTTTCAAAACTTTACTAAACAAAGATTGTATAGATCAGAGATTCCTAAACATTATAATTTACATAAATTTCTGCGGAACATTTTTGATTGTTAAATAATTTCTATTACAAATATTATTTTTTAAATGCGCAAAATATGTGATGATATAAGCTATTACGTTTATGTAGGTACGTAGGTAGTTAGCTAGAATAATACTATAAAATTTCAATTGCGCTCTCAAAGAAATTGTTTCATAAATTAAAAGGGATTTGGTGAGTGTTCCACTACATTAAAAGTTTCGGAACCCCTGATATAGATTATTATAATATTATGGCTATTATAAAGTCGCGGATGGAATGCTAAAACATACATAATAACAAGGAAAATAAACCTACCTTTCTAACCAGATAGTCATCGTATTTTTCCACTACGGTACACTTACTCAATCTTTCTAAATGTTGATCACCATTACAATGGATAGACTTCAACTTGATGTTGTCTTCAACTTTGCACACCATGCAGTAGAATCTACTAGATTTCATATTAAATATCATATTCCAAGAATCGAAGCGCACCCTCATTTTCTTCCCGAAAATTTGCATTTCTAGAAATTTCGGCATAGACGTTGGTTTTCTAGCTATCGTAGCATATGAAGATTGATGAGGTACGTCATCCTCTATTTCCGATATACATTCATCTGTGCTTTGGTTTTCATAGTCCGGGGAACAACGTTTCTCTGTCCAATAATCATCGTAGAACCCTTCGGAGCTATCATCATCTGCAATTTCTTCTTTCACATGATCCATTTTGTTGACTGATCTTGCATTGAAATGGTAGCATTCCTCTTTCTCTAGTTTGTCACTGTGTAGATCTAGATCATACATGATGTCAGATACTCTGTTGATGGCGAACAGTAGTTTGTCTTCGTGGGATTTTGTTGAGAAATGTTCGTTTAAATTATTAATGTCAAAAAGTTCACTACACACTCCGCAGTGATATTTGTCATTTATCTGGAATACAAGGTAAATTAAAAATTAAAAAAATCCCCGATATAATATTATATTAAAAAGAGTCTATGATCTTCAAACGACTAAACAGATTTTCTTGGAACATAGCTAAGAACACTCTCGATTAAGACAACTTTCAAACGAAAAAGGCTTAATCAAAATCCGTTCTAGCGTTCAGGAGCAATAATGCCACAGACAGACACACAGATACATGGATACATAGATACACAGACACATGGATACATAGATATACAGACACATAGATACATGGATACATAGATACAGACACATAGATACACAGCTACATGGATACATAGATACACAGACACAGATACACAGATACATGGATACATAGATACAGACACATGGATACATATATATATACAGACACATAGATACATAGATACACAGACACATAGATACACAGATACATGGATACATGGATACATAGATACACAGACACATGGATACAAAGATATACAGACACATAGATACATAGATACATGGATACATAGATACAGACACATAGATACACAGCTACATGGATACATAGATACACAGACACAGATACACAGATACATGGATACATAGATACAGACACATGGATACATATATATATAGACACAGATACATAGATACACAGACACATAGATACACAGATACATGGATACATAGATACACAGACACATAGATACACAGACACATAGATACACAGCTACATGGATACAAAGATACACAGACACATAGATACACAGATACATAGATACACTGACACAGATACACAGACACGTAGATACACAGATACATAGATACACAGACGCATTATACACAGATACGTAGATATATAGATACATAGATACACAGACACATCGATACATATATACACAGACGCACAGATATATGGGTACACAGACACATAGATACACAGACACATGGATACATAGATACACAGACACATAGATACACAGACACATAGATACACAGACACATAGATACACAGACACATAGATACACAGCTACATGGATACAAAGATACACAGACACATAGATACACAGACACATAGATACACAGACACAGATACACAGACACGTAGATACACAGATACATAGATACACAGACGCATTATACACAGATACGTAGATATATAGATACATAGATACACAGACACATCGATACATACATACACAGACGCACAGATATATGGGTACACAGACACATAGATACACAGACACATAGATACACAGCTACATGGATACATGGATACTCAGACACATAGATACACAGATACATGGATACATAGATATCAGACACATGGATACATAGATATACAGACACATAGATACACAGACACATAGATACACAGACACAGATACACAGACACGTAGATACACAGATACATAGATACACAGACGCATTATACACAGATACGTAGATATATAGATACATAGATACACAGACACATCGATACATACATACACAGACGCACAGATATATGGGTACACAGACACATAGATACACAGCTACATGGATACATGGATACTCAGACACATAGATACACAGATACATGGATACATAGATATCAGACACATGGATACATAGATATACAGACACATAGATACACAGACACATAGATACACAGATACATGAATACATAGATACACAGACACATAGATTCATAGATACATGGATACATAGATACACAGACACATAGATACATAGGTACACAGACATATAGATACATATATACATGGATACATAGATACATAGACACATAGATACACAGACACATAGATACAGAGCTACATGGATACATAGATACACAGACACATAGATACACAGATACATGGATATATAGATACACAGACACATGGAAACATAGGGACACAGACATATAGATACATATATACATGGATACATAGATAAACAGACACATAGATACACAGACACAGATACAGAGCTACATGGATACATAGATACACAGATACATGGATATATAGATACACAGACACATGGATACATAGACATACAGACACATAGACATTTAGATACATAGATACACAGATACATGGATACATAGATACACAGACACATAGATACACAGACACATAGATACACAGCTACATGGATACAAAGATACACAGACACATAGATACACAGATACATAGATACACAGACACAGATACACAGACACGTAGATACACAGATACATAGATACACAGACGCATTATACACGGATACGTAGATATATAGATACATAGATACACAGACACATCGATACATACATACACAGACGCACAGATATATGGGAACACAGACACATAGATACACAGACACATGGATACATAGATACACAGACACATAGATACACAGCTACATGGATACAAAGATACACAGACACATAGATACACAGACACAGATACACAGACACGTAGATACACAGATACATAGATACACAGACGCATTATACACAGATACGTAGATATATAGATACATAGATACACAGACACATCGATACATACATACACAGACGCACAGATATATGGGTACACAGACACATAGATACACAGACACATAGATACACAGCTACATGGATACATGGATACTCAGACACATAGATACACAGATACATGGATACATAGATATCAGACACATGGATACATAGATATACAGACACATAGATACACAGACACATAGATACACAGACACAGATACACAGACACGTAGATACACAGATACATAGATACACAGACGCATTATACACAGATACGTAGATATTTAGATACATAGATACACAGACACATCGATACATACATACACAGACGCACAGATATATGGGTACACAGACACATAAATACACAGACACATAGATACACAGCTACATGGATACATGGATACTCAGACACATAGATACACAGATACATGGATACATAGATATCAGACACATGGATACATAGATATACAGACACATAGATACACAGACACATTGATACACAGATACATGAATACATAGATACACAGACACATAGATTCATAGATACATGGATACATAGATACACAGACACATAGATACATAGGTACACAGACATATAGATACATATATACATGGATACATAGAGACATAGACACATAGATACACAGACACATAGATACAGAGCTACATGGATACATAGATACACAGACACATAGATACACAGATACATGGATATATAGATACACAGACACATGGAAACATAGGTACACAGACATATAGATACATATATACATGGATACATAGATACACAGACACATAGATACATAGACCCATAGATACACAGACACATAGATACAGAGCTACATGGATACATAGATACACAGACACATAGATACACAGATACATGGATATATAGATACACAGACACATGGATACATAGACATACAGACACATAGACATTTAGATACATAGATACACAGATACATGGATACATGATACACAGACGCATAGATACACAGATACGTAGATACATGGATACATAGATACACAGACACATCGATATATACATACACAGACGCATAGATACACAGATATATGGATACACAGACACATAGATACACAGCTACATGGATACATAGATAATCAGACAAATAGATACACAGATACATGGATACATAGATATCAGACACATGGATACATAGATACACAGATACATGGATACATAGATACACATACACATAGATACTTAAATACACAGACACATAGATACACAGATACATGGATACACAGATACAGACACAGATACATGGATACATAGATACACAGACACATAGATACACAGATACGTAGATACATGGATACATAGATACACAGACACATCGATATGTACATACACAGACGCATAGATACACAGATATATGGATACACAGACACATAGATACACAGCTACATGGATACATAGATAATCAGACACATAGATACACAGATACATGGATACATAGATATCAGACACATGGATACATAGATATACTGACACATAGATACATAGATACACAGACACATAGATACACAGATACATGGATACATAGATACAGACACAGATACATGGATACATAGATACACAGACACATAGATACACAGCTACATGGATACATAGATACACAGACACATAGATACATGGATATATAGATACACAGCCATATGGATACATAGACATACAGACACATAGATACTTAGATACACAGACACATAGATACACAGATACATGGATACATAGATACGCAGACACGTAGATACACAGATACATGGATACATAGATACACAGACGCATAGATACGCAGATACGTAGATACATCGATACATAGATACACAGACACATAGATACATACATACACAGACGCATAGATACACAGACGCATAGATACACAGATATATGGATACACAGACACATAGATACACATATACATGGATACACAGATACATGGATACATAGATACATAGACACGTACATACACAGATACATGGATACATAGATACACAGACGCATAGATACACAGATACGTAGATACATGGATACATAGATACACAGACACATCGATACATACATACACAGACACATAGATACACAGATACATGGATATATAGATACACAGATACATGGATACATAGATATACAGACACATAGATACTTAAATACACAGACACAGATACACAGATACATGGATACATAGATACACAAACACAGATACACAGACACGTAGATATACATGTATACATAGATACACAGACTCATAGATACACAGATACGTAGATACATAGATACACTGACACATCGATACATACATACACAGACGCATAGATACACAGATATATGGATACATGGATACATAGATACACAGACACATAGATACACAGATACATGGACACATGGATACATAGATACACAGACACATATACAGGGTATTTTTGGAACGCTCCCGAAAACTAAGACAGGCGACAGCACCAAGTATACCTTTGATCATGGGTCACAAATAAATTTGATCCTGATGAAAAAAAAATCATATTTTTACAACGTTTTATTAGCGTTATTCACGCGCCATCATGTTAGTACAACTAAATGAAACGATAATTTCATAAAAAAAATCATGAAAATACTGAAACATAAAACCAGCAGTGAAAACTGAATTGATATCACCTGACTAATGGAGGTTAATGTACGCGCAAACGGTGAAAAAAGAACGCTGGCCTTGAACTTGGGCACAGCGATTTATCACATATTGGTACGAAGGGGGCGCGACGGGGGAACAATCCGCCAGTATTACTGTGCCTGCATGCTATTGGTTCCCGCGCTTTATTCGCTCCAAAAATACAGTCGCATACACAGCTTACTTTGCGACTCGCGACGATGTTTTAAAAAGGAAGGAAAGAAAAATTATTTATATCTATTGTTTTATGACTAAACTAGTGAACGAAAAGGTAAATATGATAGGAGAAGGTGAATGGGGAAAATTGTGCAGTAAATTTAAAAGTGTTGAGGAAGAATACCGAAAAAATTACCATGTGATCGACCTGATGACGGAAGCTCAAGCGAAGATGAAAGTGATGATGAAGTAGCATCCAGTAACACCAACACACCTTCAATATCTGGCTTCCATGTGACCCAAGACGACATAATGGACGGCGTGCCACCCTTACCTTAAGTTTTCTTGTTACAAACTACTTTATATTTTACGATATAAATAACAAATAATGCTCAAGTAAACATTATCCATTTTTAATTCCAAGTAAGGCACCTATTATGATTCTACAATAAAACAATTAATTACTTACTATAATATTATAAAACAATATCCCAATACCATGTAGTACTTTAGAACGCGACTGTAACCTCCCTCCACTCGACCTGCTAGCTCGGTGCGAAATAATGTAACCCGCCCGACTCGTGTCGCATCACGCTGTGACGCAGTAGGTTTCAGTTTAATTGTAGTTTTTGAAACAGTTCCGTGTTGATTTTGTTACTTGTTGTTATGTTTTTTGTTTTAATAATGCTTAACGCGTACGTTTATAGTGATTGTGAATACGACAACATGTTATGTATCCGAACCTAGGTACACGAAGTATCGCTAAATAAATTGTTAAGACGTCGGGATGGAACAAGTGTGTCATACTGTGCAGTGCACAAAGTGTTGAAGCGTAAACGAATGCGCCCATACAAATTGCACAAAGTGCAAGCTTTAGTTCCCGGCGATCACGACCGCCGACGAGTTTTCTGCCGTTGGTTATTATACCAGCAACAACGTGTGGCTGGTTCCATTGAGCACATTATCTGAACGGATGAGTCGATATTTACCAGAAACGGCCTGAGGAACCGAAGAAATACACACGTGTATTCAGAGGTTATCCCGCACGCTGTTCGACAAACCGGGCACCAAACCCGATGGTCGGTTAACGTATGGGCAGGTTTATTTAAGGATCGCATACTGGGACCACTGTTTCTGCCACAGCGACTGAACGGACAGCGATACCTAAACTTTATAAATGAACAGTTGACAGACATTTTAGACGACCTATCGTTGGCTGAATATCGCCGCACATGGTTCCAGTATAATGGTGCCCCTCCACATGTGAGGTTCGTCCGTGAGCGCCTCAATAAGCTATTTGATGATTGCTGGATTTGGCGGACTAGGACCACACGCTTGGCCACCTCGCGCACCAGATCTGACCCCGTTAGACTTCTTTCTGTGGGGTATGTGAAAGAAAGGGTTTTTAATCGTGAGTGTGATAGTGTTGACGAAACTACAAAAGGATCGTGGATGTTTTCGACAAACTACGTACGGACTGTGTCGAAGGTCACACGATGATGCCCCGCCTCCATGAGGAGACGCAACACCGAGCCCAAATCTGCCTTGAAATGAATGGAGCACAATTTGAGCCGCATCTCATAAGACCACGGAGGATTTAGAGCGGTAAGCTGTTTCATAACTAATTTTTTTTAAATAACTTAGTACTGAACTAATCTGAATACATACATAACTGAATACATGAGAATAATAAACATACCTACACGATGAATAAAAACGCATGACTCTAACCCTCTAATCTACATTTCATTTATGTATTTTGTTATTAGCGGGAAATCGAACCAGTTATTTGGGTTATTTAACCTGTAAATTCGGATTAAAATGGCTACGTGGAGACAAGTACAGTGGCAAAATAGTATGTTAAGTAGATAAGTTAGGTATTTAGACAAGTGTTGTAAATTATTAGGTATTGTGGTATAGCCCGCTAGTTGCGGACCGCGCGAATTTGCGTTCGCGCGTACAGTGACCTTTAATCAGCTGATATGAATTCAGTTATTCCACTGCTGGTTTTAGGTTTCAGTATTTTCATGATTTTTTTTATGAAATTATCGTTTCATTTAGCTGTACTAACATGATGGCGCGTGAATAAATCTAATAAAACGTTGTAAAAATATGATTTTTTTTTCATCAGGATCAAATTTATTTGTGACCCATGATCAAAGGTATACTTGGTGCTGTCGCCTGTCTAAGTTTTCGGGAGCGTTCCAAAAATACCCTGTATACACAGATACATAAATACATGGATACATAGATACACAGACACATCGATACATACATACACAGACGCATAGATACACAGATACATGGATACATAGATACACAGACACATCGATACATAGATACACAGATACATGGATACATAGATACACAGACACATCGATACATAGATACACAGACACATAAATACACAGATGCATGGATACATAGATAAACAGACACAGATTCAGACTCATAGATACACAGATTCATGGATATATAGATACATAGACACATAGATACATGGATACATAGATACACAGACACATCGATACATACATACACAGACGCATAGATACACAGATACATAGATACACAGACACATCGATACATAGATACACAGACGCATAGATACACAGATACATAGATACACAGACACATCGATACATAGATACACAGACGCATAGATACACAGATACATAGATACATAGATACACAGACACACCGATACATAGATAAACAGACGCATAGATACACAGATACATGGATACATAGATACACAGATACACACTACAAACTTATAACACCCCTCTATTTTCGTCGCGGGTTAAAAATTATTTGTTGTATGCATGTCTTTAATTTTAAAAAATGTAAATTAGTGTTTTGACTTTTTAGGTTAACTTTCTTACGTGTGCTTTGAATTAAAGATTATTATCTAATGATAGCTGCCAAGAGTTTATTGTAAAAGAAAGTCCAGTAATATCTTACACATATTCCAATGCCCCGTATGCGTAGGCATTTCCCCATGTAAATTAAAAAAGCGACCAAGTGCGAGTCGGACTCACCCATGAAGGGTTCCGTAGCAGCAAGTAACATTATTTATGATTTATGACGTATTAAAAAAAACTACTTACTAGATCTCGTTCAAACCAATTTTCGGAGAAAGTTTACATGGCAATGTACATCATATATTTTTTTTAGTTTTATCATTCTCTTATTTTAGAAATTACGGGGGGGGGGGGGGTCACACATTTTACCACTTTGGAAGTGACACTCGCGCAAACTATTCAGTAAAAAAAATGATATAAGATACCTCAAGACCTATCCATAGATACCCCACACGTATGGGTTTGATGAAAAAAAATTTTTTTAGTTTCAGTTCTAAGTATGGGGAACCTTAAAAATTTATTGTTTTTTTTTCTATTTTTGTGTAAAAATCTTAATGCGGTTCACAGAATACATCTACTTACCAAGTTTCAACAGCAAAGTTCTTATAGTTTCGGAAAAAAGTGGCTGTGACATACAGACGGACAGACAGACAGACATGACAAATCCATAAGGGTTCCGTTTTTTGCCATTTGGCTACGGAATCCTAAAAAAAGTAGGGTCTCCTCTAATTACTGAGAAGATTTTGGAACAGGGAAAAGACTTGAGAGAGAACTTAGAGAATGAAATTACTTCCGGCCAAAAAAAATATAATTTATAATAACCGGTGGTAGGTGTAAATATCTACCGCAGGATAGGATAAGAGTCCTTTTATCCTGGGAGCCCGTCTGGGTAGATACCACTCTCTTATCTACTTCTGCCGATCATTTCGTTCTGAAGGGTTACGTGGTAGAGCCCTGCTGCAGCTATATTAGTGGTATAGTTGTGGTACGAATGGGTCGGAACGACCTGGGGAGGACCACGCTCTCACAAAATACCAGCGTAAAATGGCAGCTTGACACTGCTGTGTTTCGTATAGTGAGTTTAGAGAACCGGAGATCCTTTTTACTGGAAATGAGACATTCCATCTTAGTCACTCACTGGTGACAACCCATCTGCATTTTGATTCTTAATCGCGGATAGATAACTGTGGGCCACAACAATCACTCACCATCAGGTGGACTGTGTGCTCGTTTGTCACCCTTATCCTATTAAAAGAAATCCATCTTGGTCCACAGATATGGCAACGCATCTTTTAATTAAAAAAAAAAACTTTAACGCACCTTCCTTATTATACAAAGATCATATTTATCCAGAGGCAAATGCCTTTCCAAATTATTCAAATGCTCTTTAGAGTGTATGTGATCATGTTGCTCGTCAATTTTACACAGAACTGCGCACACTGCACAGTGAACCGTCGTTTCGTCGACATTCACAATAGTATTCCATTGTTGTTGCGTCAGGAATACGTTGGAATTAATAATAACACCATTTGGTGCTTTCTCAATTGTTATAATAAGAGATGCAGTGTCAGATGTTTCTGGGAAAATAAAAAAAATAAAATCTGTGTTAAAAAATAAAATAAAGTATGGCGTTTTCGTGGGAACAAGACCGCGCACGGAAAGCCGGTTATTTGGTCCTGTTACGTTCAAATTGTTTTTAAATGGCGCTGATTTGTGTACGCATGCAAACCATTAATGGAAATGATGAAAATGTTCCAATGGAATGAAGTGGCAGCAGTCTTGGTAGTGCGGACAAAGGTCGTGGGTTCGAATCCGCCATTCGACTACTATAGTGAACCCCTTTAGGGGTATATATGTTCTGTGATAGTGAACCACTCCAAACACAAGCATCTTAAGCACACATGGAATGATTAACGGAAATATTAGTGATGATAACAGCATTGTTAGATTTGTTAGTATTTAAAAAAAAACAGTTAAAACAACAATTGAGTAATTTCGGATATTGAGTTCGTTATAAAACCTTAAGATACTCCTGTTGTTGACGGTTTGTCGGTAAAAAATCGCGTTGAAATATTTCAGAAACTTCGCAGTGCAAATTCAACACGTTTGAGAAAAAAAAGTTAATATTTTCTTAGCTAAAAGCCAAGTGGCCAATGCGACAATAAATAAATAAATAAAAAAGTAGTAAAAGTATAAATAAGTATTAACGCTATTTTCATTAAATATTTATTTACCGCCTTTATCCTCTGGCAACTCCATATTAGAAGGTAATGAAATCTGGTCACCCATTTCCGGATTCTTTAATTCTAATTCTTCTCCAATTGCAAATTCCATTATATCTTCTTCGTCTGTCATCTTACATTCACAAAACGTAATTCCATTTACTAGGTAAGTTCTACTCGTTTCTTCAGAATATAGGGTTGATTTTTTCGCAATCAAATGACCTATGTTTAGTCTACTGTTTTTAGTTAATCTTTCATCAACATAAATATTTGGTATATAAACATTTTCTTCATCACTGAAAATGTTTTCTTCAAAGTCATCTGATTTTCTGCGTAACATGGTCCTGGAACGTAATTAAAAAAAAAAACAGTTGTTGAATTTAATCTCGTAAATTAATATATCTACCTACTCTGCTTATAGGCTGAGAGAGTTTTTTAAAGATGTCTTACCATCAGGGTCCTATCTAATAAAGATTACAATTTACAATTTGTAATTACATTTTATATTTATACATAATTCTGTTGGATAAATGTTAAAATTACTAAATTGTCATGGCGGGAAATTTACAAAATTATAGAATTGTTGCTATAAATTATACATATTGCAAATTTTGCGAGCACGAATTTTTTTTCATAGAATAAGGGTGACAAACGAGCACACAGTCCACCTGATGGTAAGTGGCCCATAGACATCTACATTTATCCTCGTTTGCGAATCAAAATGCAGATGCGTTGTCACCCCTGAGGGCTAAGATGGAGTGCCGTTTCTCGTTTCCAGTGAAAAGGGTCTCCGGTTCTCTACACTCATATGAAACACAGCAGCATTAAGCTGCTATTTTACGCTGGTATTCTGTGAGAGCGTGGTCTCACCCCGGGCGAGCCGACCCATTCGTGTTACAACCATAATATAGCTCCAGCATGGTTCAACCAGGTAAAAAAAATACAATTGAATTGAGAACTTCGTCCTTTTTTGAAGTCGGTTGAAAAGAGTTGAACAATGAGAGACGATTATTACAGTTTGATTAAAAACTAATAACAGGCGTTTTTTTTTCTTAATTTTAGAGGCTAATTTACAAATATTTAATTGCGACTTTACAATTTTGTAGCTTTATTTAACGGTATGTACAATTCGATAATTAGTTTTTTTTTTAAATTGTCGGATTGTAACTTTTATTAGATAGGGCCTAGGTCCACAGGTGACGAACGAACTAGGGACTGTGGCATACGGCAGCTCAGGTTTTCACGATAACAACACCGTTTCGGAGGCACGGGGGTGTAAAACCTCTAAGGTCATAACTCCGGGCTTTGGTACGACAGAAACCGATTCGAACCCGGGACTTCACGATCAACAACAGTATTTACAACCACTAGACCAACGAGATTTATAAAAATAATAAAAATTGTCCAAAAAGGGTTATTATAATATCAAAGAATACATAAATAAAAATAACCCCTGGGAATGAGGTGATCGCAACCATGCTGGTCCTATCATAAAATTATTGCAAATTGAAATATGTTTAAAAAAGTCCCGCGTTTCTTGCTCGTTCTTCCCAGGACAGAAGTATTTTCCGAACCAGCGGTAATTAAAAAAACGTGTGTATGTACTTATGTACGCTCGTAAGAAGTTATACTTCTTTAGCGTAACAAAACAAAAATAACTAAAATAAAACACATTTTATAGATTCATATATGTATATTTGAATACTCGTAACTACCTTGTTTATAGTTATCAGTTTTCACGAAAACTTGACAGTTGACAGACAATTACCGTCTGAAGTTGTCGCTTTTAAGTTTCGGTGTGCGCACGTATCGTAACAACTTCATGGTGTAGTTTTTACGTGTGTGTACGCGCGCATCGTAAAAAATTCACTCCCATCATTTTTGTCAAACGCGCCAAAGAAGTATAACTTCACAAATTACTTTCAATAAGTATTATGTAATAATCTATATTGAATAAAAATCATTCTGTCCTAGATAGTCGTACCAAGCTATTTCTAATTCTATTATGATTTGTACAATTAGTTAATTGTACAGCGTAATATATTATAAAACGTGTCCTTTTTGTAAAAAGTCCTGGTGATGGGTTTCTTACTGTTTCTTCCCAGGGCAGATGTATTTTTTGAACCAGCGGCAAATTAAACATAAGAATGACTCAATAAGTATCACTTATAATCTAACTTAATTAAAAAATCTATTCATATCATTTTATGGTACATATTTACACACCTTGTAAAAATAATATTTATTAAAAAAATGAGAGCTGTAGTAGTTCAAAGGCTAAGCGCTCGCCGTAAATTTCACAGTACGCGAGCAACCCGAGTTCGATTCCCGCCGGCACTAATGAAATTGTTAATTGAAATTTTAAGTGATGATTTACCACGTGCTCGGTAATGGAAAATGTGAAGAATCTTGCGTGACGAATCTTGAAAAATTAAAAAAGAATTCGAAGACGTCAAGACAACCAAAAGGCATCGAGGCAGCGCGGTAGACATTTCTTTGTCCTAAAACCCTCTCAGAAATAAGAGAAGGTCTGTGCCCAGCAGCGAGACGTATAATGTAGGCTGACTAAACTTAACGAACTTTATTTTAATTTTAACGACTTTAAGGAGTAAGCTTTCTTACTCCTATAAAAACACAAAAACACTGAGCACGTAGTAATTATATACTCTTTGAGACTGACCACTAAGAATAAAAATAAAACAGTCACTTTCATAATATTATCGTGTTAAAACTAAACGTACCTATTGCACTATGCACTAACACCAACTAACACACAGAACTAGGCATAGATTACTTTACATATACTAGGAACTAGGAGTAATAGTGTTCTGTGCAGAATACAATTACTCTCTAAAACTAGTGATTTGATCAAACTTGTCGAAACAATCGTCTCTTAAATACTAATTATAAATATATTTAATGGAAGTTATAAGCATTTTAATACTTACTTTGGACTGACGAAACATTTTTATCAATTGCTTGTTTTTTACTTAGCTAATATTAATAATTAGGGCTAATGACAAGCAATTACGATTTATCAGTTTTTAGGTAAGTACTAAACATTGAGCTATTTTATGTACTACGTACTAGAGGCGACACTGCATTAGTTACGCTGTCCCATTCAATTGCGGCGATGTCGCCGCACTTAGTCCCTAGGCGCTATAGTTCGGCCGTTCAGAGAATGCGTTCCTGACACGTCGCGATTGAACTGACGACGTAACTTTGTAATGGCGTTGCAGTTACGATAAAAATATTTTTGCTGGTTGTTTACCGTTTTAACAATTGATGAGCATTAAAACAACATTATTATATCAATATCAAGAAAGTGTGTGGTATAATATCAAGAAAGGTTTAGTGGATGCAGCTACCGAAGTATGTGGTGTAAGTAAGAGAAAGAATGAAAGGAAAAATAACACGTTATGGTGGGATGATGAGGTACGGATGGAAGTTGAAGCAAAGAAGAAAGCATGGCTAGATTTACTAGCAACCAAGGCTAGTAATTCTAGCAGTATGAATGGTGATATTGAAAGGAAAAAGGCAGTCTTTAGACACCTAAATAAGAGAGTAAAAGAAGTAGTTGAAAGGAAAAAGCAAGAAAGAACGGATAAGAATGATAGAAGAATATCGGATAACTTCCAGGCAAACATTAAAATGTTCTGGAAACTCGTAAGAACTACCAGGAGACATTCAAAACAGCCTAGAATGAATGCTATACGAGACCAGAATGGCTGTATTCTGAATGACGAAGTTTTGAGTTTAAGGAGATGGAAGGAATACTTTGAAAGCGTGTTTATGAGTGATGAGACGTTTAAATTAAATGAAATAGAAATTCCGAAAGAAGACGAAATAGATAGAGATATAAGTATAGATGAAATAATGAAAGCAATGAAAAGTATGAAAGCAGGTAAGGCAGCCGGTTATGATAGAGTATCTCTCGAAATGCTAAGGGCTGGGGGAAGGAGTGGTAGCATACCTGCTGTACACCTTGTTTAATTTATGTTGGGAACTTAAGCGGGTACCGGGAGACTGGTGCAAAGCCGTGATAGTCCCAATATATAAAGGAAAAGGATCACAGCAGGACTGTGAAAACTACCGTGGTATCAGCCTTCTTAGCATTGTGGGGAAACTGTATGCTAAGGTACTAAATGAAAGAGTTATGAAAGAAACTGATGGAAAAATTTGGGATGTGCAAGCGGGATTTAGAAAGGGAAATGGGATGCACGGATCAGGTCTTTTCCATGCGCATGATCGCGGAGAAGTTTTTGGCCAAAAACCAAAAAGTTTTTTGTGCGTTCATAGACTTGGAGAAGGCATGACATGACATATGACAGAGTGGATAGGGATGTGTTATGGCAAACACTGAACTCATTTGGGTTGAGCGCTGGCTTGATACAGGCATTGAAGTCTCTATATAGGGACTCTAGTCCCTGTGTCAGGATCAACGGGGCCTACTCGAACTGGTTAGGCATCCATAAAGGTGTCAGACAGGGCTGTGTGGCTTCCCCGTGGCTGTTCAACCTATTTGAAAATCAAATCAAGAAGTCGCAGCGGTGTTTGAGAAATATTTCACTGATATTCCTATCTTGACAACCGAGTCATTGAATACTTCTCCAACTGTCGCCGAGTCATTACTCAAACAAAATGTTAACACCTGTTTAAAAGAATTTAGATTTGAAAAAGTATTATCGCAAGATGTTGTAAAATACTTCAAAACCATTGATGTAAAGAAGACCGCAGATTTGTGGGGGATTTCCGTTACAGTTATTGCGTCCATAATAGATTTAATTGCACCTCATCTTGCTATTATTTTTAATACTTGTATCGATTCTGGTGCGTTTCCTGATTTAATGAAGTATAGTAAAGTAATACCTTTATTTAAATCTGGTAGTACATTGGACCCCGCTAATTTTAGACCTATTTCTGTACTACCAACTCTCAGTAAAATTTTTGAAAAAATAATTTTGGATCAATTGTTAACTTTTTTTAATACAAATAAATTACTTCATAAAAACCAATTTGGTTTTACAAGGGGTCGCTCGACGTCGGACGCCGGTGTTGAGCTTATGAAATATATTTTTAATGCCTGGGAGAATTCACAAGATGCCTTAGGTATTTTCTGTGATCTTTCCAAGGCTTTCGATTGTGTTCATCATGAGACATTAATCAGGAAACTACAACATTACGGTGTAAAAAATTTAGCGCTTAGACTTATTACTTCATATTTAAGTAACAGAATTCAAAAAGTAGTGATTAATGGTAAAGGTTCCTCCGGATCGGTAGTATCAATGGGCGTTCCTCAGGGCTCGATTCTTGGCCCATTCCTGTTTTTAATCTATATTAATGACTTACCTTATCTTGTAGGGGACAATCACGATATAGTATTATTTGCTGACGATACCTCTTTGATTTTCAAACTCAAACGACAGTTAATTAGTTATGACGATGTAAATAATGCTCTATCGAAATTGGTACATTGGTTTAACGCCAACAATATGCTCTTAAACGGCAATAAGACAAAGTGTATTAAATTTACAATACCTAATGTAAAACATTCGAATACCAATGTGCTGTTAAATGGGGAGGAGTTGAGTCTTGTGGATACCACTGTTTTTCTTGGTATTACTATTGACGCGAAACTTCAATGGGGCCCCCATATATCTAAATTAGCAAGCAGACTTAGTTCTGCAGCATATGCTGTAAGAAAGATGAGAAGTCTCACAGATGTTGAGACAGCTAGATTAGTGTATTTTAGTTACTTTCATAGCGTAATGTCTTATGGAATTTTGCTATGGGGTAATGCGACTGATATTGAAGCTATATTTGTTTTGCAAAAGAGAGCCGTACGGGCGATCTATAACCTAAATTGTAAAGAGTCCCTCAGAGAAAAATTTAAAGAAATAAACATATTAACTTTTGCATCGCAATATATTTATGAGAATGTAATGTATGTGCATAAAAACATAAATAGCTTTAATAAGAATAAGGATGTGCATACTTTAAATACTAGGAACAAACATAAGCTTGTAATGCCAGTTACTAGACTCCACAGAATCAGTAATTCATTTATGGGGCAATGTATACGCTTTTACAACAAAATCCCAGAACACATTCAAAGTTTGTCAATAAACAAGTTTAAAAGTTTTATTAAAGAAAAACTGTACAGGAAGGGTTATTATAACATCAAGGAATACATGAATGAAAATAACCCCTGGGAATAGGGTGATCGCCACCATGCTGGTTCTATGAAAATATCATTTAAAAATTGTATAAACAAAATTATTGTTAAGTGAAATTATGTTTAAAAAAAAAGTCCCGCTGGATTTCTTGCTGGTTCTTCCCAGGACTGAGGTATTTTCCGAACCAGTGGTAAATAAAAAATGACTTTCAATAAGTATTATGTAATAATCAACATTGAATAAAAAATTATTCTATTCTATTCTATTCTATTCTATTCTATTTATGGACAGTTGTTTGGAAAATTTGAAAGTAGAAGAATGCGGGTTAAGAATGGGTGAGTTAACCGTCAAATGCCTTTTGTACGCCGATGATCAAGTCATACTTGCGTCGTCGGCAGCCGAGTTGCAAATGATGGTTACATTAATGAACAGGACATTAAAAGAAAAGGGAATGAAAGTAAACGCAAGTAAGACGAAAGTTATGGTTTTTGAAAGAAAAGAAAGTAAAACTATGTGTGAAATAAGAATAGAAGGGGAGTTGGTAGAGCAAGTAGATGAGTTTGTGTATTTGGGATGTGTGTTTAGCAGGGATGGTAGATATGATAAAGATATAGAACGACGAGTGAATGCAGGAAATAGAGTGAATGGGGCTCTACACTCTATTGTGAAAAGTCAGAATGTGTCCAAAAAGGCACGTATGGCAATTCACAATGCTGTGTTAGTGCCTACTTTAATGTATGGTAGTGAAAGTTGGGTGTGGCAGAAGAAGCACGAGAGTAGAATAAATTCTGTAGAAATGCGGTCATTAAGGAGTATGTTAGGGATGAATCTGAATGACAGAGTGAGAAATTGTTTAATAAGAGAAGAGTGTGGTTTGCAAGATGATGTTGTGACCAGGATTAAGAAAGGAATGCTTCGGTGGTTTGGTCATGTAGAAAGAATGAATGAGGAAAGAGTGACAAAGAAAATTTATGTTGCAGATGTGAACGGCAGAGTCGGGAAGGGTCGCCCTAGGCGAAAGTTTATCGACCAAATTGGCGATATATTGAAAATGGGCCAAATCAAGAGTACCTTTAACCGACGAGCGTGTATGCGTAGGTATATGGATGTGGAGGAAGCGAGAGAGGTCTGTCAGGATCGTGCCAAATGGAAGTCCATAGTCTCTGCCTACCCCTCTGGGTGACAGGCGTGAGTGTTTATGTATATTATATCAATAATCAATGAATGTTATAATTTTGTGCCAAACTGAGTGTCAAATAACTTGGTAAACAATATTTTTCTTAATCTATACTGCGCTATTACAAGGTTATGTCAGCGCTTTATATTTGTAGTGCTGTGCTAACAATAACAGGCAATAACAGTATCGTAATCTGTTCTTATACAGTTATACTTTATAAAATAATACGTTTTGTTTTTCTTTTTAAGAATTTGAAAATAATGGACTATAAGATAACTTTTATTAAATATAAAAATAAAACTACGACCAAACCGAACGCGCGAAAGAAAGTAGCATTTTTATATTTAGGTTGAAAATGGTAACCCCAAATGGCGTTATGGGCCGCCATTTTGCGACGCTAAAACAGTCGTCTGTTGTCGTTTCGTGCGCATAGACCACGTTCTTCCAAGTGTTTTCGATCTGTTTTTATTTGATTACCCGGCTTTCGTTTAATGGACTGTTTCTGCTTTTCAAACTGACATCGGCGCTAAATCGGACTTCGATTGTGTTTTGTATTGCGTTCTTTTTACTTTTGGTGCATAATAATGCCTAAACGTGAACAAACCTTGAAAAGTGGAGCCCGTGGGTTAATCATCAAGCTGCAAGATTACTTTGAGCGGGAGCGGCAAAATGGCGGACCCCTGTTATCTGTCGAGCAAGTACAAGAACGCGTCTCTCAGGCGCTTGGAGTTAGCAAACGAACGATAACAAATATTAATAAAGAAAAGTTCGGCTCTACTGGCACGGAAGATAATATTTTACGTACTCCGAAGAAGAAACGCAGAACTAAACCCGTGACAGATATTGACACCTTTGACGCCGAAGCAATCAGAAATCATTTATATGGTTACTATTCCAGAAATGAATATCTCAACAAGAAGAAGCTTTTGGCATCGTTAAGAGAAGCTGGACTGTTTAGCGGGGGTAAAACTGCTTTAACCAAACTCTTAAAAGATATTGGTTTTTCGTGTAAAAAAAACAGTCAAAAGAAAAATTTTATTAGAACGATACGACATAATTTTAAAACGGATAAGTTTTTTGAGAGAAGCAAAAAATATTGATAACTGGGATAATGTCGTGTTCATTGACGAGACATGGCTAAACGCCAATCACACGGTTTCCCGTTCTTGGACGGATGATACACAAGCGTCGACGTCGAAAGTACCAATGGGTAAGGGGGCCCGTCTGATAATATGCCACGCAGGTTCTGCAAAATACGGCTTTGTGGAGAACGCGTTACTGGCATTTCAATCAAAAACCACAAATGACTACCACGAGGAAATGAATGCTACTACATTTAAAGAGTGGTTCCAGAACGTGCTTTTGCCCAGCCTACCAGAGCTTTCTGTAATATTCATGGATAATGCCTCCTATCACTCGGTTCAAATACAGAAACCACCTACCCAAGCTAATAAAAAAGAAGAAATGGTGGCTTGGTTACAAGCAAAAGGCATTGACGCAAATATGCAGATGCTAAAACCAGAGCTAATTAAATTAGTTAAAGAAAATAAAGCGGTAAATGTGCGATACGAAATCGATGAACTGGCTCTGCAGTACGGTCATCGCGTTCTAAGAATTCCACCGTATCATTGCCAATATAACGCGATTGAGCTAATCTGGGCTCAAATAAAAGGTTACGCCGCCCGCCACAATACTTCCCCGCCATTCAGCACGAAAAAGATGATGACCCTATTAAAAGAAGCCTGCGGGGAAGTCACAAGAGATGACTGGGCAAAGGTTGTTGAGAAGACTAAAAACCTGATTGTGGAACATTTTGACCGAGATATCAGGATTGATTTTGTTATTGATAATAATATAATTATACATGTAGGCGAAGATGATGATGAAGACACCACCTCCTCAAGCGAATCAGAGTCTGATTAAAATTCCGTACGCACATTCAATTCAATGTACTTTATTGCATAGAAATACAGATTGTAACATTGTAACAAAGAATAAATAAAACAATTTTATTATATTAATATTACCTTTTTTTGGTTTCCACTTAAATTACTAAAATATAAATTTTAAATGATTCCGCCAATTTAAAACGAAAATAATCTTAAAAATAACGCGGCGGTTCATTTTGGAGGAACGGTAACGAACTCAGTGTTATGTTGTGCCCATCACTAGTCGTGACTAACTAATAGGTGTCAGGAACGCATTCTCTGAACGGCCGAACTTTAGTGAGTTGATACGCGATGTGTTGATTATATTAAAAAATAAATTCTTGATAAAATATGCCATGGTGTGTTTTAGATATTGCACAAATAATTCAAGAAAAATTATCAAATACCAAGATAAATTTTTTGTCAGTGAATAAGAGACTTAATTAATAAAAAAAAATATTAAAAATTAACAGTTAAGTGGTTGTTGTGACCCATAGAAATCTACATCTATCCTCAATAAAGAATCAAAGTGCAGATATCACACGTGAGGACTAAAATGGAATGCCTCTTTTCCAGTAAAAAGGGTATTCGGTTCTCTACACTCACCATACGAAACACAGCAGTGTTAAACTGCCATTTTACGCTGATATTCTGTGAGAGCGTGGTCCTTTCCCGGTCGAGCCGACCCATTCGTGCTACAACTATACTACTAATATAGCTGCAGCATGGCTCTACCGCATACAAAACCGCTCTTACGGAAGGAAGCTGTTACTGAAGATCGAATGTGGTAGCATCGTTTCCGGGACATCTTCTTAGGTTTTGTGTGAGATTGAAAGGTTCTACGGGCAGCTGTATACATAATCGTTGGAGCCACAGACAAGTGTGAGTAACGATCTAAGAGCAAGTCTTATCCGACACTATTCCGATGATATCTCGGACGTCAGTCTGAGCGAGATCAGAATTGATCTCCAGCAACTTAAAAACAGCAAGGCACCAGATCTTCTAAAGAGGGTGGAAAACCAGTACTTTAAGTCCTTCAGAAGCTATTTAATTCCGTCCTCCATGGTGGCACTACTACGGAGGCGTGGAGCAGAAGTGCGGTGGTCTTGTTCTTCAAGAAAGGCGACAACGCCCTGTTGAAGAACTACTAACTGATTTGCCGTCTGAGCCACGTCTACGTGCTGTTTTCGAGAGTCATTAATATTGTCTCGCATGCGGACTCAACGACTTCCAGCCCCCCGAACAAACCGGTTAGTACAATAGACCACATACATTCGGCAAATTGTACATAAGATTGAAAAAAGGAAAAGGGAAAAAGGATACGCCGTCCTTCGTTGCTGGCCGTATAAGGAAGCTCAAGGTCGCTAAGCGAGCTATGGAGAGAGCTATACTCGGGGTTTCTCTGCATGATAGACTTAGAAATGAGGATATCCGCAGTAGAGCCGAAGTAACCAACGTAGTCCAACGGATTAGTGAGCTGAAGTGGCCATGGGCCATATAGCTGGAAGGATGGACAAACGACGGGGAAGAAAGGTTCTCTAGTGGCAGTCTCGTACCGGTAGACAAAATGTAGGGCGGTCCCCTACTAGATGGAGTGACGACCTGGTAAGGCAAGCAGGAAGTCGATGGATGCAGGTGGCTCAGGACCGTGCTCTGTGGCATTCCTTGGGGGAGGCCTGTGTTCAGCAGTGGACTTGTGAAGGGCTGATAGTTTTCTTTTAAAAATCAATTTGCATAGTTATAAATGAAAATACGTGCAATCTATACAATTGAATAAAATTGAAGTGTATTGGTCATGTAGAAAGAATGAACGAGGAATGAGTGACAAAGCAAATTTATGTTGCAGAAGTGAACGGCAGAGTCGAGAAGGGACGCCCTAGGCGAAAGTTTATCGACCAAATTGGCGATACATTAAAAATGGGCCAGATTAGGAGTATCCTTAACCGACGAGTGTGTATGTGTAGATAAATGGATGTAAAGGAGGCGAGAAAGGTGTGTCAGGATCGCTCCAAATGGAAGTCCGTAGTCTCTGCCTACCCCTCTGGGTGACAGGCGTGAGTGTTTGTATTGTTTGTATTGAAGTGTCTGTTTGTAATGCCAAATTAACATCATCATCATCATCATTACAGCCCGTCACAAGTCCACTGCTGAACATAGGCCTCCCCCAAAGAATGCCATAAAGCACGGTCCTGAGCCACCTGCATCCATCGACTTCCTGCATGTCTTACCAGGTCGTCACTCCATCTCGTGGGGGGACGCCTTACACTTCGCCTACCGGTACGAGGCTGCCACTCGAGAACCTTTCTTCCCCATCGGTTATCGGTTCTTCGAGCTATATGGCCGGCCCACTGCCACTTCAGCTTACTAATCCGTTGGGCTATGTCGGTTACTCTGGTTCTACTGCGGATATCCTTATTCCTAAGTTTATCACGCAAAGAAACTCCGAGCATAGCCCTCTCCATAGCTCGCTGAGCGACCTTGAGCTTCCTCATACGGCCAGCAGTGAAGGACCACGTCTCAGTTCCGTAAGTCATCACTAGCAACAAGCACTGGTTGTACAATTTCGTTTAAAGGTTTTGAGGTATGTCTGACGAGAAGATGTGTCGTAGCTTCCCGAACGCTGCCCAGCCGAGTTGAATCCGTCGATTGACCTCTCGGTCGAAGTTGGACTTACCTAGTCGGACTATTTGTCCCAGGTAAACATACTCGTCAACAACTTCGAGCTTAGTGCTCCCAACAACTACCGGCATAGGTGTGACATGGACATTAAACATAATCTTTGTTTTGTCCATGTTCATCTTAAGACCTATCCGTTGGGAGACACTATTGAGATCATTGAGCATAGTGCTTTGGTCCTCCATCGATTCTGCCATAAGAACTATATCGTCGGCAAATCGAAGGTGAGTGAGTGATCTACTCGCCATTGATGTTAATACCGTATCCTTTCCAGTCCAGAAGCTTGAAAACGTCTTCCAATGCAGCGGTGAAAAGTTTCGGGGATATAACATCACTCTGTCTTACACCTCTCTGCAATTGGATAGGTTTTGTACTCTGGTTCTGTACTCGGATAGCCATCGTAGCTCTACTGTACAAACACTTCAGCACTTCGATATACCGAAAGTCAACTAGGCACCGCTGAAGGGACTGCAGCACCGCCCAAATTTCGACGGAATCAAAGGCTTTCTCATAGTCCACATACGCCAGACATAGTGGCAAATTGTACTCTTCATACTTCTGTACAATTTGCCGTAGGGTATGTATGTGGTCTATGGTGCTAAAGCCCTTTCGGAAACCGACTTGTTCGGGAGGCTGGAAGTCGTCAAGTCTGCGCGCGAGACGATTCGTAATGACTCTCGAAAACAGCACGTAGACGCGGCTCAGAAGGGATATCGGTCTGTAGTTCTTCAAGAGAGCGTTGTCACCTTTCTTGAAGAGCAAGACCACCGCACTTCTGCTCCACGCCTCCGGTGTAATGCCACCATGGAGGACGGAATTAAAGACCTTCTGAAGGACTTCAAGTACCGGTCTTCCACCCGCTTTCAGAAGCTCTAATTCCATCCTCGCCTGGGGCCTTGCCGTATTTAAGGTGCTGGAGAGCCATTCTAATCTCGCTCAGACTGTCGTCCGGGATATCTTCGGAATAGTGTCGGATAAGACTCGCTCTTGGATCGTTACTCATACTTGCGTGTGGCTCCAACGATGACGTGTACAGCTGCCCATAGAACCTCTCAATCTCACTCACAATCTCAGGTGCCCCGGAAACGATGCTACCACATTCGGTCTTCAGCTTTGACAGTTGGCTCTTTCTGGCAGACATATCTCTGGCAAAGACTTTGGAGCCTTGGTTCCGCTCGATCGCTTCTTCAATACGAGCTGTATTGAAGTTGCGTAAGTCCCGCCGCATGCATTTGGAGATCTGTCTGTTCATTTGCCTGTATGCTGTCAAATCTGTATGAAGAATGTATCCTCATCTCCCGTCTAACAGCCATGAGATTAAGAGTGTGATCGAAGAGTTTTTGTGTTCTTCTGCGGCGGGTCTTGCAGAACTTAGCTCCGACCGCATGGACAGTTTCCACGAGCTTGTCATTCATATCGTCCACTTCATTGCAGTCTTCTAGGCACTGAAAACGGTTTTGTAACTCGAGCTGAAAGGTTTCGGGACTTTGGATTAGCGAGCACGAGGGGGACGGGGCGTTGACTTCATCAGACGAGACCTCTCCAACTTAACATTTAGGTTCAGTGTGCCTCTAATCATTCGGTGATCGCTGCCGGTTTTCACCCTCGCGATCACTGAGACATCACTGAACAGTTGTCGTCTGGTCGTCATAATGAAGTCAATCTCATTTTTTGTCTAACCGTCGGGGCTCGACCAGGTCCACTTCCTGTGGGGCCGCTTCTTGAAGAAAGAGTTCATCATAAAGAGTCCCTCTTTCTCCATGAAGTCGGCTAGCTGCTGGCCCCTTGGGTTCCGTTGCCCTATTCCAAATTTCCCTACTTTCAGCTCACCGTTCTCTCTTGTGCCTAATTTTGCATTGAAGTCTCCCATTAACACCGTATATTGGGTTTTGGAGGAATGCATGGCTCTAGAGATATCCTCATACATTTCCTCCACCTCCTCATCGGGGTGTGCCGAGGTTGGTGCGTAAACCTGTATGACCTTCAGCGAATACCGTTTGGTGATTCTGAGTATAAGGTACGCAACCCTCGTCGACACACTCCCGATCTTTAAAACGTTGTTAACGAGAGACTTGTGGACGATAAATCCGACACCTCCTTGGGACAGATGGTCGCCCTCCCGGTGATAGAGCAAGTTGCCGGATTCGAGGATTACCGTGTCCTCCCCCTCTCTTCGGACTTCGGATAATCCTATAATATGCCAGCGCAACGTGTTTATCTCTTCTTCCAGCTCCAC
Organism: Parnassius glacialis; assembly: GCA_033319125.1. NCBI lineage: Eukaryota > Metazoa > Arthropoda > Insecta > Lepidoptera > Papilionidae > Parnassius > Parnassius glacialis. Next base: position 12,412,244 of record JAVANC010000015.1, on the reverse strand, counting down.
GATCTTCTCGTCAGTCCTCAGGGTGCGTGCGTTGTACGTTGCCAGGTCGAGTCGTCGTAGGTGGCAACCGAACCTCCACCGGAGATTCTTAGCACCCCCTGCCCCGCCGTTACCATGGTCGCCACCGTAGCCAGGAATAGCGGGGCGGCCGTGGACTGGGGGCCGTCTCTTTGTTACTCTCGTCATTGGGGGTATTTGCCGTAGTTGCCACGCTTGGCGAGCGGGTTGGCAACCGCAGTTTTTTTATTGTAACTTTGACTATTATCAGGAAGATGCTGCTGCCCATCTCCCGCCTGTTTCCCTTTGTCGCCTTTTACGACACCCACGGGAGGATATGGGGTAGTGGATATTCTTGACCGCCACTACACGGCTTAACAACTTTTACTAAATTCACATATATACGGCACTTATAAAAAAACACGTATGTACGGCACTTATAAAAAAAACATTTTTTTAAAATGTTTGTCTGTATATCTGCTTGTTTCGGCTAACTTCCAAAACGGCTGCACCGATTTTGTCGGGACTTTCACTGGCAGATAGCTGATGTTATAAGGCTACTTTTATTTTAAGAGAAGAATTAGGGTTCAGCGCAAAAAAATTAAAACCCATAAAATTGTGAACAAAATTCGATTCAAATAGCGAAGTATAGATAATAATAAATTACTAAAAATTATTGTATGCGAAAGAAGCCGCGGACACAGCTTGTATGTAATATGGGAAAAAAAACATTGTGAATATTGATATTATCAACAAATTCACAAATAAAATTTTCAAAAAAATTATTGCATTAAAAAAACATTTTGGATTGTTTCACAATAAATAAAATCTAAATTCATTTAGTGCATTTATATTCTGATTGACAAGTAAAATGCATATTTTTCCATATCATTTTTATCAGGTGATATATATTAGAATCACGCTGCACCTATATTATGGTAGTAGCACGAATTGATTGGCTCGGATGGGGACCACGCTCTCACAGAATACCAGCGTAAAATAGCAGTAGGCAGAATCCCCAGTTGATTAATTTCGGCGAAACCTGTACTGGCGATTACTAAGGAGATCATTTTGCTCTAGGTATGCCATGAGGTGGGCATTCAATATACACTCCATAATCTAAATGATATGTCAGTAGTGATCTAGGCAATATTTTATCCGAAAAACTTTAAATGTAATAGTTGCTTTAACTATAGTAACTATTATATTAATAATAATAAAAAAAATATATAATAGCTGAAGAGATGCACATCAAAAAATATGCACAAAAAGACACAAATTGCAATGACATATGTACGTTCAAGAATGTGGAGAATCAAATTATTGTAAAACCTCAGAAAAACGGAACAAAAAATGTGGTGTACCATGCAGTTATAAAATAAATTATGTCTACCTAATATTTAAGATAATTGTTCAACCCGGAAAAAGCCGAGGCAGGTCACTAAAAATAAATGTAATAGTCGATCTAACTATACTTATATTATAACAACAAACTCCAAAAACTATATTATTATACGATGGAAATGTTTGTAGGTATGTGAGTTAGAGATAATCATGGAAACTACTTGCAAATGTAACACATTTATTTGTTGTGGCACATGCATGTATGTAGGTATACAGAGATACAAAAGATTTTAATTTAATAAATAATAAATATGTATTTACACACAGTTTAAAAGTTCAGAACATTATGCAATAAATACATAAACAGTAAAAAAAAGTAATTTTGTGTTTGATTGAAACTGACTGACTGGAAATAATTGCTGGGAAGTGGGAATCGAGTGAATGAAGTAGAAAATATTTTTTAGAGACTATCATGAGTTCATCCATCCATCCATTAGTGTCTATCAAAGTCCATTGCTTAACATAGGCCTCCCATAGATTGCCTCAAAAAGGGGATATTAGTCATAGAGACCACACTTAACAAGCAGGTTGGTAAACACAGTGTTTAATTTCCTCATTGTTATTAGCAAGGCTGGTACCCATCTCCTAGTATGTTTCCTCTTCGTCACCTCTTACAATACTCACGGGATAGTCAAAAAAACAAAAAGCTTAATACAATATGTGGTGATGGATATTCTTAATACAGTTTTCGTTTAATTCAAATACAGTAAAACTCGCTTAATACGATTTCTCGTTTAATACGCCATTTTATGTCAGTCCCTGCAACTTGCGGCATGTTTTCATACATTATTAACACGCTTAATACGATTCATCATCCCGTGTAATATGCCATCTGGGTCGGAAAAGTTACGTTTGCTAGTGATTGGTAAGGCGAAAAATCTACATTGCTTCAAAAACGTGAAATCGCTCCCTGTAATATATGATGTACAATCTCGCGCTTAGATGACTGGCCTTCGTTTTATTAACTGATTAAAAGCTTTAGATGATCACTTCCAGATTAATAGTAGACGTATAATTCTCTTCATTGATAACTGATCTCACCCTAAAGAACATCATGCTTATTTTCTTACCTCCGAATGCGACAAGCAAGTTGCAGCCGATGGATCAGGACATTATAAAAGTCCTTAAACATACAGAACACGATTGATACATCACTATCTTAAGGAAATGGAAGACCTTGACTGCTGTTAACTGCTGCCGCTGCTAACAACCCGTGACTGTGCATGACGCGAGCCTAAACAATGCAGCGGCATGGCAAGCAATTAAGGCTGAAACCATACAAAATTGTTTCAAGAGAGCAGGTTTCCGGAATAACGAAGCTGATGTCGTGTTGGAAGAAGAACCCGCAATACTGCAGGGTTTTTCTGGATATTCTTCCATTGATGACAATGTTGCACCCTACGAAACCTGTTCGATCAAAGATCTTATTCAAGATGTAAACAACACCCAAAAAGAGGTCCTAAGTGATGACGATGAAGATGAAGGAGAGTCAATTCCGATTTATCAAACACACAACAACGCATTATAAGCAGTAAACGATTTAAGGCTGTATGTATCTCCTTTCGGGAAAAGTGAAGACGCACTACGGACTGCTGAATTCAATACCTACACAATATTTGTAAATGATGTTTTATTTTTCCTATCCCGCATAATACGCTTTCCCACTTAAGTCGCGATTTTGGCTGGGTCCCTTCAAAATCGTCTTAAACGGGTTTTACTGTATTAAACTTATTGATAAATCGTCCTCCGTCGAGTCACTTGAGAGTCGTAAGTCAATGGATGCAGTTAGCGCAGGACAAAAATTTGTGACAATCTATGGCACAATTATTACTACTTATATTAAAAAACAATGGTAGCATTTAGAATAATAGTAAATACAAGGTATCACAAAAATTTTATGAAGTATGCAAACCAGCAGTAATATTGCCTATTATGAGCATACACCTCTCGGACAAAATCATTGTTGCTTGTACTAAAAGAATTACAAGAAAGAATATACTTGTGTTAAATAATAGTATTTCGTGTAAAAATATTCATTACCCTGTATCATCAGGTGGGTGTCTTAAGAGGTAACAGAGAGAAACAAACCAGCAGTGTCTTCCTAATAACAACTGAAATATGAAAATTTTTTGTTACCTACCCATCCACCAAGCATGACAACTATGGTCACAGATTACTGCTGCTAGATTATGGTACATACCCTCCACCCTACAATTAATGGGGCAGGCCTATGTTCAGCAGTGGACTTTTAATAGGCTGTAACAGTAACGATAAGGACCTAATAGTAAATGAACCAAGAACACAAACTACTTCTTGTAGTTGGTGAGAACCCAAAATAATTAGAAATAATAATATTAATGTTATTCCAGGGCCACTTAGTAGTGACTTAGTTAGGTAGTGAGACTACATACCGATGCTGTTAACTCCTTAAAATAATTTGAAGGAAGCTGTAAAAATTTCAGTACACTTTCTGATCAACTCACACATTTTATTCATACCACAAATAATTCCATTATTTTATATAATAATTTACATTTATCACACAATATAACTAGTATGCTTACTACTTTCAGTATATAAAAAGTACTCTGTGCTTACTACAAACTACTTATAGGATGGATTATTTATTGTTATACTTACAAGTAGGTAGTTTAATATATTTTTTAACTCATTTTGCTACCTACGTTACAATCACAGATTACTTTATTGAATTTACAAGTTTTAATACGTAATAGAAGCAAATCGAAGTTATGAGAAATTACGAAATTTAAAAATATTTGTAGCCACTGGTCAAGTTCATGGTTACGTCAGTTCGGGGATTTCCAAAATGTTTGTTGCCAGTTGCCTTAAAAATACAACAAACTTAGGTAATGTAACGTCAAAAATACCAGCTAACTGTTGGCCGCCACTGTCATCCACCGCACATTAATGCCAAATCTACTTACTGTCGTGAGATATTTCAAATTTTGAGCAAATTTAAGAAATACTTACTTAAATATCAACTATATAAATATACATACATATAATCACGCCTATTTCTCGTAGTAGTAGGCAGAGATCACTTCTTTCCACTTGCTACAATCCTTACATACTTGTTTCGCTTCGTCCACTTTCATTATTCCCTTCATACATGCTCTTCGGTTTAGGTTACTCTTGACCTGGCCTTTTTTCAGGAGGTCCCTGATTTGATCTAGAAACGTGCGCCTAGGGTAGGGTAGAAGCCTACCCCTTCCAACACTTTCATTCACACTCGCCTTATACACCTTTTTCGTCATTCGTTCTTCATTCATTCTCTCGAGAGAATGAACTATATAAATATATAGGTCATATATGTAACAACTTTTTAATGGTGGCACTTCACATGGCTATTTGTATTGTGATTGCATGGGGCCGTATTTGGCAAAAAATTTGACGTACGGGCAAATAAACAACACAACCGTCCACACATGGAACCAAATACCAAAAAATTAAACATGTTTGCTAGCAGAAAGTAGTTGTACCTACCAAATGGACGTTGCACTTGCAGTTCGATTTTATTATTTGAACGCATGTTACTATTATATGTTATGCGTAAAAAAAAATACAGTGATGAAAAAACGACCAATAGCAAGGAGTTGGTGGATGCTGACTGCATAAAAATCTAACTATCCGTAAATGAAAATGCAAACCAACTTGGTTGGTACACATCAGCTGCACCTGATCCGGATTGTTCGCTTTTCTTTATTTTGGTTTTGTAACCTCGATACGCAGATGTTAATTTGAAACTGTATAAAAAGGGTTATTATAGTATAAATGAATACATGGTTAATAATAACCCCTGGGAATGAAGTGGTCGCTTCCAAGCTGTTTCAAAAATACATTTTGTACTTATATAGTTTGTACAACCATTAATGTAAAATTTGCTTTTAAAAAAAAGTCCCGCTGGGTTTCTTGCTGGTTCTTCCCAGGACAGTTTTTTTTCGAACCAGTGGTAAAGTAAAAAATGACTTTCAATAAGAATTACACATGTGATCTATATTGAATAAAAAATTATTCTATTCTATTCTATAGACATAAGTGACTCTTTTTTGACCTGCCCCTCGTTTCCAGGGTCCCAAAGCATGGGTTCATTTGGTAAAGTTCTAGAAACCTTACAACGGTTTTTTTGCTCCAGTTCATTTTCCGTAGATACTTAAATAATCACTTATAAAATGATATAAACAGGTCCATCCGTACTGGTTGACAGTTCGCGCGCTTATGAGCCCGACCATGTGTGGCCAGTATATTTGCGTATTTGCCTATTTGTCTCCTTTGATGAGCCTTGAAAAACCGACAGACGATCGGTAAGCCGTATTTGTTATTGGCTATATTTGCCAAATAGGCAAATACGGCAATAATTATGGCAAATATACTCTCCACACATGGTAGTTATTTGTCAAATACCCCAAATACGCAAATACAAATAGCCATGAGAAGTGCCACCATAAGAATAATCTATACCTGTGCTTTGCTGCGGAGGTAAGTCGGACATGGATAACACTCTGTCCCAGCTAAAATATTTCACTTAAAGTTAACCAACGAAAGCAGCGAGGTAATCCGTTAGTAAGAAATATACTGAAAGATTTCCATATTGATCAAGATTATAGGCTCATCTTCTAGCTGTTTCCACTAAGTCTAAGTAATCACTGATTATAGGCTTTACCTTAAGTAATTCCGGCACATTACTTGACTTGGTAAAGCTTGAGCATAGCCGTAGAATATATATAGGATATATATAACCTAATAAGATCTGGAACTACGGACTTTTATGTAAAGTACTCGTAGGTTGTCCCATCACCATTCTCTGAACTATGTTATCGGAAGGGCTTTTGACTCTATGATAGGTTTAGTTTGGCGTTGGCCGGGAATTCCCCGTTTCCTGCTGCATTGCGACAGGTTACTCACTAAACCAAAATAGTAAGAGCTACTCGTATTCCTTGTTTTGTTTTATCCGTTTATCTGTATTAATTTTATTTGAAAATGGATTTATCTTCGAAAAAAAGCGTACGCACAGAAATATAGACCGATATGGGAAAATATGGATGAATTTAAAGGTTGGTTGATTTAGATAACTCTGAACTCAATCCTTTGCATTAGATACTCCCTCAGGAAAAATGGTAAATGCTGCTATAACTGTGTTTACCTATAGACGTACAGAATAAAATGGGAACCGCTGAAAAATATTCGGAATTAATGACGAAAGATACTGAACCTCAACCATCGACACCTTCTTCTTTGATTGATTAATTTTAAACTTATTTTTTTATTCATTAACGTACAGTCACGAGCAACAATATGTAAATAACATAGAACTTTGTCACGTTAAGCGTTCCGAAGCAAAATTTGTGCCACAAATGTCAACAATAAATATAATATAGTCTGTTGTTTATATATTATTGCTCGTAACTGTACACAAGACATTTTTAACTTAACTCTCTTGTTTGATATTCTTCTTCTTTCTTTTTTGTGGCGGTTTTGATCATTCGCCAATGTCAGCGTGAAAGCGTTTATTGAGTAGAAGCTCAGTAGTTACAAATACTATGCCCATATACAAGGGAAGATTGTGATAGTACAAGTATCTTTTTTCCTTTAAACCAATTTTTTCCCCTTTTATCTTGTAGTACTAATGGTTGTACTGTTGAATTACCTAGAACAAATGACGAACACAGTTGCTATAACTACATTAGTATGTTAGAATTGACAAACATTAAACTTTTATACCATTAGTGTTAATAAAATCACACAGAATATATACATAAGGAGTGTTTGTGTAGGTTAAAAGTGAATCAAAATTTATAGGACGAGGGATGCCAGGAGGGAGATAATCATAGAGTGAACAAGATAATTTAGGGCAGTTAAAAAAAATATGGTCGGAGGTTCCCTCATCCAACCCACATTCGCAGAGGGAACTATCCCTAATCCTCAGTTTGGCCAAATGTACTGGTGTACAAGCGTGGCCAATTCTAAGTCTACAAATAGTTGATGTAGAATGTTTATTAGCTTTATTGAATTTGAAAAACCATGGTTTTGGAGGGATGGCACATTGTATAGCAGCATAGTGTTTACCTTTTATATTTTGAGTGGCTTTCCATAATGTTTTCCAATTATTATTTAACTTCTTCTTTGCAAGTAACACTATGTCTGAGGAGTAAGTTAAATTACATGGCAAACCATTTCGACTGGCATTTTTAGCCATCAGGTCAGCTGTTTCATTGCCCTTGATGCCACTATGACCTGGAATCCAAGCTAAGGAAACCTGTATGCCCTTGAGATGACATCTATACAATGTGTGTTTAATTTTGAGGATCAAGGGTATCTTATATTTACTTTGGAATTGGTTTGACAAAATTGCTAACAAACAACTTTTGGAGTCGGTAAGAATAACTGACTTATTTAAGTTGTGTGCTTCTATATACATTAAAGCTTCATGAATTGCCGTGGCCTCGCCAGTAAAAGTGGAAGAAATAGAAGGGCATTTAAAATTAAGAATTATTTTGAATCTGGGAATCCAAACTGCTGCTCCAGTACAACTTTCATCTGACTTTTTGGAGGCATCAGTGTATATAATAAGCCAGCCTTTCCACAAATTATCTATGACTCTACTTACTTTACTATTTGCTATAGGGCAATCTTTCTCAATACCAAGGTCGAGGTGGATATTTGGTTGGAAAATGATTGCATCATATGGGATATCAAATATGGGACAGGACTTGAATTGTGATACTGGGTGTGGTAGGTGGAGTAATGTTACCAAACTGTTGGATAAGCAGGGAGATTCTTTATGAGTCCAGTAATGTTTTGACGAAATATATTCCAAAAGGAGGTGTAATTTAGAAATGAGAGGGTGGGAAGAGAGTTGGTAGATTTTAAAAAAGAATCGGTCCGAAAGATATTGCCTTCTTAGGTAAAGGGGAGTGTCCACACATTCAACTTGGAGAGCATTTATTGGGGAAGATTTCATTGCCCCGATGATTATACGAAGGCTTTTGGACTGAATCCTGTCTAGGATCTTTAGGGAAGACTTATTGCACGGTTCCAAAACAAAACATCCATAATCTAAATGACTACGAATAAGGGCGTTGTACAATATTTTTTGGGAGAATGGGTGGGAGCCCCACCAGACACCCGATAAAGCGCGAAGAATGTTTATATTTTTTTCACATTTTTTTGAGACATAGTTGATGTGATGAGAAAAGGCTAGTTTGGAGTCAAGAATAACTCCTAAAAATTTTACATTCTCCCTAATTGGGATAGGTTCATTATTATAGAGAATGTTGATTTCAGGGACTTGCCTATGGCGAGAGAAGATTACAACACTGCTTTTGGGAACAGACAAAGACAAACCATGATCAGTTAACCAATCCTGTAAATAAGACATTGATATATTCAAGCGAGAACATGCTGCAAGGAGGTTATCTAGGGAAATATATATATAGCTATATCGTCTGCATATTGGAGGATGTTACAGAAGAAGTTAACAGAAAGTTCTAAATCATAAGTATAGATAGAATAGAGTAAAGGACTAAGTACTGAACCTTGTGGGAGACCCTTCCATACAATTCTTGGCGGGAGTAGAGAATTTTGACTATCAATGTAAATGGATCTAGAAGAGAGAAAGTTAGAGACAAAATTTACTATCCTCACTGGAATACTCAGATTAAGCATTTTTTGCCTGAGCACAGGAAGTAGTACATTGTCATAGTAGTATATGTCAGACGAGATATCTAGGAAGACTCCAATAAGGTATTCATGTTTAGAGAAAGCTATACGAATATCAGTAACTAGAGTACTAATGCTATCCATGGTGCTTAAGCCCTTTCGGAATCCAAATTGGCTTTTTGCTAAAAGATTTTTGCTTTCAAGAAACCATTCTAAACGATTTTTTATTAGGTGTTCAAGGATTTTGGCCATGGTGCAAGAAAGAGCAATAGGGCGGTAGCTTGCGGGATCAGTGTAGGGCTTACCTGGTTTGTGAATAGGTAAGATAACTTGGGATTTCCACTCTTCAGGAGGAATACCGGACATGTAAATATAATTCAAAATAGAAAGAAGATGGGCTTTAGTAGATTCACTGCTATTAGTAATAAAAGAATAAGGGATTCCATCGATTCCTGGTGAAGAGTCTTTAAGGACATTAAGAACAGCATATAACTCCTCATAAGAGAAAGGAGAGTCAAAACTGTGTTGATAGTGCAGGGACTGTGATTGGAATACCATACATTCATTGTAAGATGGTACTGAAGGAGGAGCAAGTTTACTAGCAAAATTTTCTAGCCAATAAGACTGATCATTAGAATTTGTATTTTCAGGGGCCGAAACTGAACATCGGAATTTTTTTATATTTTTCCAGACCAGTGATGGATGAGTCCTAGGCGACAGTGACTCACAGAATTTAAGCCATCCAGCCTTTTTCTTTTCAGACAGTAATTTTAATGTTTCAGCAACAGTTTTTTTATAAAAAATATAGTTGTCAAAATTCATTGAGCGGGAGTATCTTAGTTCAGCTTCCTTTCTCTTCTTGCATGCTACAGAACAATCTTGATCCCACCAAGGCGGTGAAGGAGCATTATTTTTATAAGGTTTTTTAATGGGAATTGTCTTATTGGCAGCAGATAAAATAGCATTTTTGAAAGTAGAATACACCTGAAGAACATTCTCTTTCTGAACCGTAGGAAGGGATGAAAGTTCTTCCTCTAGAACTGAGGAATACAGATGTCAGTTTGCTTTGGATGTGTTATATTTTAACCTAGGTTTGAATGGAACATTGACTGTATAGGAGTTAGGAGGATTGATAACAATAGGAAAGTGATCACTGCCATGGGAAATGGGTAATATTCTCCAAGAAAGAAGGGATGACAGAGCAGGAGAACAGAGTGACAGATCTACTGCACTTTTAGGATTTTGGAGGGGGGAAACTCTACGTGTAGGTGAACCATCGTTAAGGAGGCAGAGATCTAAATCATCCATGATGTCTAAGAATGTAGAAGACCAGGGATCACAAAAATGGGAACCCCATAAAGTATGGTGAATATTAAAATCACCAAGAATTACCATAGGAGGAGAGATGGAGGATATAATCCTCGTAAGTTCCGATAAGATATTTAGATTAGGTTCGGGAATGTAAATAGAAAGAAAAGAAGTGTTATGAGCTCTAACTGCTACAGCATTAATTGAAGGACTATGAGAAGGAAGGGAAATTAATGTATAAGTAATTGATTTTGAGATAAGAATGAAAGAGCCAGCATGACCATCACTTCTATCATCCCTGAGACATGAATAGCCTGAGACCCTAAAATGGGAGCCAGGCTTTAGCCATGTCTCCTGGATGGCTAGGATAAGGGGATGGTATTTATTAATAAGATATGTTAGTTCGTTTTTCTTATTTTTAATGCTCCGGCAGTTCCACTGAAGTATTGGAGGGAAGGTTATTTGTTAAGGAAATGAGCTCAGTAAGTTTTTGGCGGAGGGCAAGTGGGAGATCCATGTCGCTGAAACGGGAAAGCATACTTATAAGCATGGAGACCATCAATTCGCAGAGACTGTCATTAGGGGAAATACTTCGCCCTATTATAGCACAACCATTAGTAGATGAAGAAGAAGGGGTATCTATTATTGCCTCATGGGCAGATTTATCATATCCATGACTAGATGCTGGATTTGGCGGAAGTCTTGGAGTGAATGTAGTCTTCCTGTAAGAATGAGATTGTGAAGGGACAACTGAAGGTAAAGGAGGGTTTGAAATAGGATAGGAAGTCTGATGCTCATATGAAGGAAGGGTTCTAGCAGTATCTGCATAGGATCTACGGACTTGAGGGAAACGAGCAGATGCTTCTAGATAGGAAATATTTTCCTGTGACATTGTGAGTTTGATAGATCGCTGCCTAGAGTGTTCAGGGCAGGAAGGATCTTTAGCTGTATGAGATCCTGAACAAAAAAGGCAAGTGGGAGATTGTCTTGTGCATGATATACCCTCATGATTTTGAGCACACACAAAACAACAGGAAGATGACCTACACTGTGAGGTAACATGTCCAAAACGGCAACATTTGTGACATTGAATAAGTGGTAAAATGTAGGGCTCAACGGGCATTGAGTTGTAAAAACAATAAATATTAGAAGGGAGTTTCTGGCCGGAAAAAGTTAAAAGGACTGTTTGAGAGGGAATCCACACAATGCTTTGGTTTTCATTAAGTGATTTTCTATTAAATCGGCGAGCTTTAATGATTGAGCCAAAACCAGCTGGGACCTCGATTGATGAAATGAGTTCCTCTAATGTCCATTCTACAGGGACCTGCCTCACTATTCCCATGCGAGTGATACTATAAGAAGGGATTACAGCATCATATTTAGCACCTGCAAGGGCTGGGTTCTCAATAAAGCAATTTGCATCTGCTGCACTTTTAAATTCGACTGAGATTCTATTGCGTCCTACTCGCTTAACACCGTCGCTAACAACATTTTTAATATTATTATGGTAGAGAAAATGACCAAACTTTATCGGTTTTAAAACTACTCCAGATGATAAATCATCTACTATCTTACTTACATGTACAATAAAGGGCGCACTGTCGTTATTAGAGTATTTATGTTTTTTTTCTATGTAGTCAGGATGGGTATAAGAGGTCTGAATAGATGGTACAGGTTGAGATGGAACTGTAATTAATCTTTTCTGTGGATGCACTGAGTTATTGGTTGCTTGCGATCTTTTACGATTCGACTGATCGATCTCGACAAGCATATTTTTCTTTTTGGTACCCGCATGGGAGTCACATGTAACCCCGTCGGGATCGGGAGGATCTTCCTCCATTTTGTTTTAACTAATTACATATATATACAACAACACAATTACTAAATACTTACGGATTTATAACTACTAAAACCAACACCAACAGAAATAGTAAACAAAAAGGTAAATCAACAGCTCTCAGAAGTACGAAATAGCCTAAAACAGAACGACACTTGTACACCTCACACCATCCGAGCACCTGTCAATATCTTGTTTGATATTTAAAATGATTGTCAGAAATTGACATTTTATTGTAATCTACCTACGTACTGTTACATTTAGCTACTTCTAGCAACTTTTTGGGGTAAAAAAACTGGCAATCTAGCAACATTTTGGAAAATGTCTAGGGGGGTGTCAACTTTGTTCTACGAACAAGATGTAGGTGGGCTAGGAAACAAGAAAGAGACAACAACACCAGAGTAAAAGAGATGAATTATAAAATGTTTCCACCAAAAATATAATTTCGTAGTGTCCAAAACAATGAGCTTATTAATTAATTTTTAAAGTAAGTTACCTTTAAAAATAACGTTTGTTATTATTCTGATGCCAAAAAGAATATATTTTGTTAAATAATATAACATATTCAATTGATTAATACACAATAACAAAAAAAAAGATAAGGGGATAATGTGTGGTAACACTAAGTTACCAAAATGTCTGCCGGCGTTCGCGCATCATTTTATCTTGTACTTATGTTTATTTGTAATAAATAAACTAGTTCCATTTAATTCTCCATATATTGTTAACATTGAGTTGAGTTTGTTTCTCCGTGGCTGTGTTTTGGTGAAATTAAGTTCGTGTTTGTAAGATATAGACTCGGTGTTGAGTCAGTAACACTTGTTTGAATTTATGTTTAATTTTCGCAATGAGTTCGCAAAAAGAAAACACTAGAATATTCACCTTCTAAAGATTCCAGCATCACTGCATCGGTTTCCGAAGCCTGGCTCAAAAATGCTCTGCGGTATGTATGCCTACGTAAGTACTTTCCATGCTATTCGTTTTAGACGACCTACAATACCATATTTATTGTTTAAGCAGGCAGCTTCCAAGCGACCACAGATTAACGTAATTTGTATATGTCGTGGGTCGTGGCTCGTGGCCATATAGTAGAATTGATCACTTCATAATGTAGTCGACCATTTCATGAAATTCTCCCGTTTCATGATATGGCCATGATATGGCTTTGCACATTTGGCCCTGTCATGAAACGGTTCATGAAATGGTTGACCACATCATTAAGTGATTAATTCTATAATATAGCAACGAAATAAACATAATATATCTAATGTATTTGATACACTTTGATAAAGTCCTAACTTTCGTTGCCAAAAATCATCAGGTACTTAAATATTACATCCTATACATCTCTTTCAATCAAGGGAAATACAGAAAGTTTAGATTGTTATTTAGATAAAAATTAATTAAGAATATTATATGTTTAATTTTAATATTTTTTAATTTCCAGCTGTGAATTATGGACAAAGTATTGCTTTCCAAACGAAGCCTGGTCTTCACCAAAATTCCAGGATGAACTCCATAAAAAACATAAGATGCTTTGCAGCAAACATTTTAAAAGGACATGCTTTAATGAGAAGAAGTTGTTCAGAACAGCTGTACATAGTGTTCAATGCTATAAGGTTAGTACAATTAACACTTGAAAAGCATATTTATAGCTATTTACATTGCAGAGAAATACAGACTTTATGTTGTGTGACACAATATTATGCAGCAGAATGATGATGTTGTTGTTAACATGAAATTTAAGGAAATGTTATAACCAGTTACACACAAGCGCTATACTCAGGCCATTACAAACATGCAAAATGAGTCATAAATTATAAGGATCATAGGAATGTGAAACTCCTTAATAAAGGAATGCCACTTGCACTAAAAAAATATTCTGTATTATATCCTTGACTTTTCTCTTGCTCTTTATTACCTGTTATCAAATATATCAACAAATCCTTTTTACTATAACACAACACTAGGGCATTTCCGTAAGGTCTGTAAGTGCAATGATTTATGACTCAGTTAATACAACACCTATTTCTTTATTTGTATTAAATAATCTAACTATTTATGTTCGATACTCAATCTTCAAAAACACCAGATTCTCATACAAACTTTCAATCCTTATTTCATATGTTGGGGTTTAAGTTCCCAAAATTGTGTAAAAATGTGTTTGTTTTTACTCAGATCATAATTATGCATGATACTTATGAACATTTTACAACAAGTCAACAACATCCTTTCTTACAAATTAATGTGGAGTTATCTCTTTTTTAAAGGGCATAACCAGCTAGTAATTATATTGTCCTTTTTATTACCTAATCCTGCTTTGAGCAAAATGGTTTAAAAAAAAAACTAGCCAGAAAATGTGTTTACTTATATTGATTTAATTTGTTTATTGTGAATTTTCAGGAGACGTGCCGACTGAAAGAGTGGCAACGGCTAATTTAATAAAATATGGATGAACTGTTTGATGGTGTAAACGCGTCGACATCAGATCTAATAAGAGGAATAGAATGTGTTTTAAATTAGCCAATTAACTATCATTACATACACATACTTGTGACTTGTGAAAACCTTTTGTCCCAAATGAATATATAATCAAAAAAACACATTTATTCATGTATAGTTAGTCATAGTTTCCAAATGAATGTCTGGCAAATTATAAACAATATCATGCTAAATAAAAAAATTTAATACCAATGTTTGTTTTATTAGACTGTTCCATAAATATTCCTTTCAGCATTTTATGCACAAGTGCACTGTGTTTCTCGATAGTAATTCTGTTCAGATGTCAATTATTGCTGAGCAACAATTGACCATCTTAAAGGAAACTATCGAGAAATGCACTGTACTTGTGCATAAAATGCAATATAAAGTATCTGTAAAATGCAGTTTCGAAATTCCCGCCCTAAGATTCTACTGCCTAGTTTTCGTGGGTGTTGCATAGATGGCGCTGGTTGGTAAGGAAAAATTTCCTCATAAAATTTGTATGGAGTCGTTATTCTTCCCCTTTAGGGGTATATAATGTTCTGTGCTAGCAACTGGGTAAAGCTAGCAGCTGGCAACACTGCTCGTTTTTGACAGTCGCCCTTGCAGCAACTTTCAGCCACAGAATACATGTACCCTAACGGGCTTTCAGCCCTTTCAGCTTGCAGACTAGGAGTAAAGTATTCTGTGTTGCAGACTTGCAGTCATAGAGAAAAGTAATACCTCCTTGCAGTTGTGAACAGAACAGAGTATCTTTGCATAAATGGTTGTAAAAAGATGTGAAGTCGATGTCGAAGATACGTTGAAAAAGGCGGGATAGAGAAACTTGTAGTATAAAGCTTTAGCCTTTTCTTTGATTCATGTAATCACAAACAATATATTATTTTATACAAGATGTACTGTTATAAAAAGTGTCAAAGTTCTTTTCACGGAAAAATTAGTGAAATCCCAGGTAACTAAACTTACTATATAGTTTTTCTTTAGAATTATGTTTTGGTCTATTTAATTCCCAACATTATTTTGCTATATCAAACGATATTTGTTGTTGATCAGAAATAGACAGGGTTGACACTTGTACATGTTTCTACAGAAAAGGAAGTTACAGCCTATCTAAAATACATTTTCTTAACGATTTGGTAGTCGCGGATTGCTTTAATATTTTTTAAAACCACATGGATCCATTTTGAAATTGAAGTAAAAGAATACATGGAAATAAAAGAACACTTATTATTTAATATAACTGGACTCTGGAAGATAACAATAACTTGTGTTTTAATCTAATTTTTAGTAAGAAGGTTATTTCTGCTTAAGAATATGTAAGAAAGTGTCGTTGCCTTGTGTCTAATTTCATTTGCATTTTGCTGCTACATATCTCTGTGCATCGAGTTGTTTTTGACAATGCAAAGCAGAAGTCATTTGTCATGTTTAATCTTTTACAATTTTTTGTTTTAATTGACACTAAAACTGAGAAAACTGATTTACAGAGATTTGTAGCCGTAAACGAAATTAGGGAGAGATATGGCTTGTTTAACAAGTTGAGGGTAAGCTTGTCCTAAAGAACAACAAAAGTTGCTAACATTCTTTGCATTGAATTCACTTTGCAATACCTTTTTGGATTTTAAGTCAATGAGATCTTCACTATTAACATTATACCAATCAATCATTAGAGCCGTGGTATCTCAGATGGTAAGTGCTCGATATAACTTTCACAGTACACAAGCAACCTGGGTTCGATCCCCGCCGGCATCAATGAAATTGATAATTGCAATTTTAAGTGCTGATTTACCAAATGCTTGGCGGCGAAAGAATACACTGTGAGGAAACCTGCATGTCTGAGAAATAAAAAAAAAAAAGAAGAGATGTGAACTAACACGCATTGGGGCAGCGCAATGGACATTTCCTTGCCCTAAAACCCTCTCAGAAATGAGGAGGCCTGTGTGCAGCAGTAGGACGTATTTATTTATTTATTTAGAACTTCATATACACATGTGGTATGCCTAAGGCATTCTCTACCAGTCTACCTTGGGATGATGCAGGGATAGAATGAAGTAGGTGTAATAAAAAGTTATGCTATGTTATGCTAATACTTGTACTAATACTAAAATAACAAAAAAACAATTTTAGCATGGAAATAAAATACATTTTATAATAATTATGTGTTTTATTTCCATGCTAAAATGGTAATAAAAACATACATGCATACATACATACAAACTTCATACAAACATCATACAAACTTCATACGAACTTCATACATAATTCATACATACTTCATACATACTTCATACATACTTCATACATACTTCATACATACCTCATACATACTTCATACAAACTTCATACAATCATCACACAAACTTCATACAAACTTCATACAAGCTTCATACAAGGTTCATACACACTTCATACAAGGTTCATACAAGCTTCATACAAACTTCATACAAACTTCACACATACTTCACACATACATACTTCATACATACTTCATACATACCTCATACATACTTCATACATACTTCATACATACTTCATACATACTTCATACAAACTTCATACATACTTCATACAAACTTCATACAAACTGCATACAAACTTCATACAAACTTCACACATACTTCACACATACATACTTCATACATACTTCATACATACTTCATACAAACTTCATACAAACTCCATACAAAATTAACACAAACTTCGTACAAACTTCATACAAACGTCATACAAACTTCATACAAACTTCATACAAATTCATACATACTTCATATGTATGAAGTATGTATGAAGTATGTACTTCATACATACTTCATATGTATGAAGTATGTATGAAGTATGTACTTCATACATGATTCATACATACTTCATACATACTTCATACATACCTCATACATACTTCATTCATACTTCATACAAACTTCATACCAATTTCATACAAACTTCATACAAGCTTCATACAAACTTCATACATACATCATACATACATCATACATAATTCATACATACTTCATACAAACTTCATACATACTTCATACAAACTTCATACAACCGTCATACACACTTCATACAAACGTCATACACACATTATATATACTTCATACATACTTCAACAAACTTCATACAAACTTCAAACATACTCCATACATACTTCATACATACTTCAACATACTACTTCATACATACTTCATATATACTTCATACATACTTCATACAAACTTCATACATACTTCATACAAACTTCATACAAACTCCATACAAACTCCATACAAAATTAACACAAACTTCATACAAACGTCATACAAACTTCATACGTACTTCATACATACTTCATACATACTTCACACATACCTCATACAAACTTCATACAAACTACATCCATACTTCATACAAACTTCATACCAATTTCATACAAACTTCATACAAGCTTCATACAAGCTTCATACAAACTCATACAAACTTCACACATACATACCTCATACATACTTCATACATACCTCATACATACTTCATACATACTTCATACAAACTTCATACAAACTTCATACACACTTCATACACACTTCATACAAACTTCATACAAACTTCATACAAACTTCATACACACTTCATACACATTTCATACAAACTTCAAACATACTCCATACATACTTCAACATACTTCATACATATTTCATACATACTTCATACAAACTTCACACATACTTCACACATACATACTTCATACATACTTCATACATACTTCATACATACTTCATACAAACTTCACACATACTTCACACATACATACTTCACACATACTTCACACATACATACTTCATACATACTTCATACAAACTTCACACATACTTCACACATACATACTTCATACATACTTCATACAAACTTCACACATACTTCACACATACATATTTCATACATACTTCATACATACTTCATACAAACTTCACACATTCTTCACACATACATACTTCATACATACTTCATACATACTTCATACATACTTCATACATACTTCATACAAACTTCACACATACTTCACACATACATACTTCATACATAATTCATACATACTTCATACAAACTTCACACATACTTCACACATACTTCACACATACATACTTCATACATACTTCATACAAACTTCACACATACTTCACACATACATACTTCATACATACTTCATACATACTTCATACATACTTCATACAAACTTCACACATACTTCACACATACATACTTCATACATACATGGCCAACCATACCATGAGGTGAAACTCCCAAGAGTTTCTTATGGGCTTAACAGAGGTACATTTTTGTGAGAAAGGTGTAAAAACGAATGCAGTTGTGTATCAAAATACAGTCCTGACGAACCTTGGGGAACCTGTTTCTCATACCATGTTCAATAACAGGCACTGGGTATTCCAACAAGATTCGGCGCCAGCTCATAGAGCGAAAAGCACACAAGACTGGCTGGCGGCGCGTGAAATCGACTTCATCCGGCACGAAGACTGGCCCTCCTCCAGTCCAGATTTGAATCCGTTAGATTACAAGATATGGCAACACTTGGAGGAAAAGGCGTGCTCAAAGCCTCATCCCAATTTGGAGTCACTCAAGACATCCTTGATTAATCAAGGATGCCTTAAGGCAGCCGCCGATATTGACATGGACCTCGTTCGTGCTGCGATAGAACGACTGGCCGCGCAGATTGAAGGCCTGTATTCAAAATCACGGAGGTCATTTTGAATAAACTTTAGTGTCACAAGAATCTATGTTTTGTGAAGTTCATTTTGGTATATAAATGGTTACATAATGAATAAACTTGTTTCAATTATTTTATATTAAACATGTGACAGAATTTATGACCTGGCTAACCTAGCCATCATTCATACATCATACATACATCATACATACGTACGTACATACATACGTATGTGCGTATGTGTGTACGTATGTATGTATATATGTATGGAATAACATACGTACGTACATACGTACATACATACATACATACAATATATAAAATATATATAAACTGTTACTATGATGATTCTACCAATTTATTAATTAAGTATTCTCGAACCTTCATCTTGAACACGTAACTATTGGTAGCCGTCCTGATTTCGAGAGGTAGTGCGTTCCAAAGGAGAATAGATTGGATGTGGAAAGAAGAATGAACAAGTTCAGAGCTATGGGAGGGACATAGGAGAAGAAGGTTGTTCGTAGAGCGGAGGTTTCTCTCATGACTAGGGCTAAGCAACTGAAAGTAAGGAGATAAGTAGAAAGGGGAAGTTGGAGACATCAAGATAGAATAAAGGGTAGTGACTGCACGCAAACTACGGCGTTGACGAATAGGTAACCATTTTAATTGAGATCGATACGTGGATACATGGTCATACTTTCGAAGATTGAAAATGAATCGAATGCGGATGAATTCAGAAGACGGTCATATTTATTAAGAAGATCTGCATTCAGGTCGAAATAACACACATCACCATAGTCGATTAGGGGAAAAATTAAACTTTGCACAAGCATTGCTTTGATTGCAGATGGTAGAAAATTTTTTAGGCGATAGAGAGAACGCAGGGTACCGGTAACTTTCTGGCTAACGGTCGTTGCTTGGTCTTTCCAACTCAAGGTAGAATCAATTAATAAACCTAGATCCTTCACAGTCGAACGCAATTCAATCTCAAGTACTATTAAAAATAATAGGAGGTAGAGCTACTGTTTTCAATCTATGAGTCATGGCTACCAATTATTATGGCCTGACACTTCGAAGAGTTGACCATTAGGCCAAACCTGTCAGACCAGTTCTTAATATACTCAAGGTCCCTGTTAATTATGTCCACCGCTGTAGACATATTGTCAATACTCGCTTGTGTGTACAATTGCAAGTCATCGGCATACAGATGATACTCAGACTTAAGGTCTTGGGTAATGAGATTAATAAATATAGAAAACAACAAAGAAGATAATATGCCGCCTTGAAGAACACCAGCATGTAAGTCAAGCCAGCTAGATGATAGCTCATCGATGCGAACCGACTGCTGGCGACCTCGAAGAAAGATATGATGAAAACCAATCCAGTGCTTTGGGTGAGACCATAGAAAGGGAAAGGATGGAAATTAAAATGTAATGACTGATGGTATTAAAGGCGTTCGAGAAGTCAACTAAAACCAACACAGTGACTTTAGTATCCTCTATGCCTGCCCTAATATCACCAGTTACTTTCAGGAGTGCAGAAACGATGCTATGACCGGGCCTAAAGCCAGACTGCAAAGGACTTAATAAGTTATGACAGGAGATAAACTGCGAAAGTTGCTTGTGGACACAGGCCTCAAGGACCTTGGATGAGAAGGGAAGGAAGGATATAGGTCGGAAATGATTGGGTAAAGTGGGATTTGTGATCTTTTGTAAGGGAATAACGTAAGCCTTACGCCACAAAGAAGGAAAATCACCAGAATCCAAGGAGAAGTTAATGATGTGCGAAATAACTGGGAGGATATAGTCAAGTATAAAGATAATCATCCGTCGGCTGATGTTGTCGCAACCTACAGCATTAGATTTAATGGATAGGATTGTCTTCTTGATCTCATCCATGGCTACTGGAGAAAATTGAAAGAGATCAATATCGGGACGAGGTAAACCCATTGTTCAATAGTAAGACGCTTGGTCTGGTGATCGAGAGGACTGTTGGAGACAAAATGAAAATTAGTATCATCCAGACCAATCGTCCTCTGAAACTCACAACGGTGTCGTTTACCGATACCTATGGTTCCAAGGAACTTCCAGATATTAGCAGGGGAAGAAGATGAGATGTTACTAAGAATAAATCGGCGTTTGGCGTTGCGTATCATCTGATTTCACTGGTTCCTTGCAACTTTATAAAGAGTCCATGTCTCATCACATCGATCTTTCCTAAATTTGCCAAAAGCCCGATCCCTACGTCTCATCACAATTCGAACCCCAATCGTCATCCATGGCGCAGGTGGACGCTTGAGCTTCACTTTTTTCATGGGAGCATGTACATCATATAACCTAAGGATAGCTTCATTCAAAGCCTCAACCTTTTCGTCCACAGTGGGCGCAGAAACCACGCTGTTCCAGTTTATTTTGGATGCATCCATACAAAGCTTTTCAACATCTAAGCGACCAAAACAACGCATGTGAAGAGTTTTAGCTGGAGGTTTAGGAGGTTTTAGGACGTAAGGAAGGAAAATGAGGTCATGATAGGAGAAAGCAGGTGCTAAGTGTTGACCGTGGGAGAAGACAAGAGAAGGAGCAGAGGTAAGGATTAAGTCAAGCCAGGTATCCTCCACATCAATATTGTGGTGAGTGGCTTGTGAAGGTAAAATGTGGAGGCCAACCGACTCGGCAATGTGAAGGAGCTTAGAGGAACGGGATGAGTGCGGAGTCAGGAGGTCTGTATTAAAATCGCCCATGATAATGTGATGTGAGTATTCGGACCCCAAGGATTCCAGAATCGGATATAGGCTGTAACTTTAACTTTTAGACTTTAATCAATCATTATAATTATAAAAAGATAAAAACAACATACTTGTATTATCACAATCTTCTTGTGTACACAGGCATTGTATTTGTCTGCTGAGCTATTCTACTTAATAAATACATTCACACGGATATTGATGAATGATCAAAACCACCATAAAGAATAATAAGGAGAAGAAGATGAATACTAGTCAAAAATGGACTGCACACCAATGTCAATGTCTTGATTAAGGTGTTCTGGGCAAAAGAGACCTTCAACAGAGTAATGCTGAATTTTGATGCTTTCAGAATTCTATTTGTACTAGTGTTGATAAATTTTTCATAGTTCCATTCGTAGACAGTTTTACATCTATACAAATAAATAAAATTGAAGTGTCTTGTTTGTAATGTCAAAATAACAGCTTTTCACTAAATGCATATGAAAGTATATACGGTACTTAAAACAAAAACACAATTTTTAAAATTTTTGTCTGCCTGTCTGTCTGTTTGTTCCGGCTAATCTCCGAAACGGCTGGACCAAATTTTGATGGAACTTTCACTGGCAGATAGCTGATGTTATAAGAAGTAACTTAGGTTACTTTTATTTTAGAAAAAGGATTAGTGTTCCGTGCAAAAAATATTAACTCATAAAAGGTAATCTTAATAAATTCCACTCAGACGAAGTCGCAAAGAACAGCTAGTCTATTCTAAGACACTGGAGGTCATTGAGCATGTGCTAAGAAGGTCCTCCAGCAGTTCTGACTTAATGAATAAAATATCTGCAAATTGAAGATGAATAATGTTGACACCATTTTCTTTCCAGTCCAGTAGCTTGAAAATATCTTCCAATGCAGCGGTAAAGTGTTTCAAGCATATAATGTCATCTTGCCTTACATCTATTTGCGTTTCATTTATGCATAGTTATTGTACAATAACATTATATTTTCAGGAATATCAGTGGATAATTTTACTGGAAGGAATGCCACATCAAGAGCTTATTTCTTAAGTCATTTTCATGCTGACCATATTCAAGGGCTTGACGAACCCAACTTACTGGAACATCTGAAGAAAACAAATGTGTTTATATATACAACAGAAGTCACTTTAACCATTATGAGACATGAATTTGGAGATTTAGAACTTCTTGAATATGTAAAAGCTTTAAGTAAAGGTAAGCAATATTGGTATTTGTGCATTTGTGTGATGTATTAAGAAAATCCATTCTCCAGTCCATTTTGTTCCAAGGGTAAGGTAAGAAGCTACTATGGGATAAGCCAAAGAAATCTCATGATTGGAACATATATGTCTATCTTTCTGACATAGATGGTGATATATTCATCTCTTTACGCTGGAGGTGGCCGGAGGCCCTTTTAACTGGAAATGAGGCTTTCCATCTTAGTCCTCACGGGTGACAACGCATCTACATTTTGATTTGTAATAGAGGATAGATGTAGATATCTATGGGCCGCAGCAACCACTTACCATCAGGTGGACTGTGTGCTCGTTTGTCACCCTTATCATATTAAAAAAAAAACATAAAATACCCAGACCTGCAATGGGCAGCAGCACTACAGGTGCGAGTCATCTGCAGCTGATAAGCAATTGACATGGAATTTTAAAATATTGATTATTTATCCTAAATCTAGTATAAATGTAAAATTATACTTTGTTTTTGTGTAGACAAACGAGTACACAGTCCACCTGATGGTAAGCGGATGCTGTGGCCCATAGACATCTACATATATTCTCAATTAAGAATCAAAATGCAGATGCGCATCTCCTGTTTCAGTTTCCCTCTTTCGCCCATTACGACATTCATGGTACGATATGAGGTAGTGGATATACTTACACAATCACTGTTACGTAGTGGCCAGAAATAGGCAAGAAACCAACAGAGTAATTCCATTAAAAAGGACTATGATGGAATCACTCACCATACAAAACACAGCAGCATTAAGCTGCTATTTTAAGCTGGTATTCTGTGAGAGTGTGGCCCTTCCCTGGTTGAGCCGACCCATTCATGCTACAACCATATTATATTTGCAGTGTGACTCTGCCATGTATAAAGCTTACTAATTGGATTAAAATTGTCTAATGTTTTAATGAAAGGGTGGGGCCTTACATTAAGGGGGGGTTTTACATTACCTTACATAAGTATTTTATAATACTTACTAGGCAGTTTCTGTAAATATATTACATAATGTAATGTAGGAAAATAAACATTTTTGATTTTGATTTGATGGAGTTACCTGGCTTCTTTAATGCTCACAAGTGTGTCTCTGTTGATTTTTTTGCCTATTTTTGGCCACCATGTAACAGTGATTTAAAAATATCCACTAGTGAGGGACACTAGAAAGAAACTGAAACAGATGGGCAATAGCGTCTTTCGTGCTTATGACTACAAGACCAACGAGTTTCAAGTTTTTTTTCTTTAGTAAACAGGTCCATTATTGCTATATTTCGTAAAGTAACAAAGAATCTCTTTCAGAATCCAAACTGATAACACTACCCAGTGTTCCAGAAGACAATTTGGAGGAAATGTTTTTAGAAGTGACACTGATTCCTGCAGGGCATTGTATGGGATCTACCATGTTTCTTTTTAAGACCACAAAGAAAACTATTTTATACACGGGAGATTTCCGTATAAGGTTGGTCTTCCTTCTAATCCTTCTGTTTCTTCTTCTTCTTACTGTGCTTTATTGAAGTACATGTCCATGCTATATGTAGCAGGAATGGTAGATATTAGTAGAGTGGGGCTCTTCACTCTATTGTGGAAAGTCTAGAGTGTTTTTGATGGCCCCGTGGCGCAGTGGCCTAGCATTGAGTTGTGTAGCTGAGGGCAGCGGGTTGGAATCCTGCACTGAACAAGTATTTGTTTGGCCTACAAGTAATTGTTCTGGGTCTTGATGTTTGTCCTTCTTCTATTTATGTTTCTAAACTGCCTACTCCTGGTTTTCTTATAAATGAATGTATGTTTTTTAAACAGAAAATAAAAAGAAAAGAATGTGTCAACAAGTGGTAAAATTAAAAAAAATTGTACAACCGACTTCTATATAAATAAAGAGAGAACGTCATTAATGTATGTATCAATGTGCCTCCAGGTCCTTCAAAAGCGTCATTGCCAAGGCAAGGTCTGAGCACATCGGCAGAATTGGCGAGAAGCTAGTTCGCCTTCCTTCGGGAACCCGTGCATTCTGGTTTCTCGCCAAGGCTGTCCAAGGGAACTTCTGTCAGCCATCTCTTCCATCTCTGCACAGAGGACGACTCACTGGCCCATGCCGCAAAGGAGAAAGGCGCTCTGTTGAGCTCTCTTTTTGCGTCCAACTCGACTAGATGACGGGGGGGGGGGGGGGGATGTTCGATTTACACAGCGCTCGATTCGCACAAAGCACTCTTCTCCCTGGACGTCAGCAAGTCGAGTGGGCCCGATGGAGTCCCTCCCATTGTGCTGAAGACGTGTGCTCTGGAGTTGGCACCGGTTTTAACGCGTCTTTTCCGGTACTCCTACTCCCAAGGCGTAGTCCCGAATTCATGGAAGACAGCTTTGGTCCACCCGATCCCTAAAAAAGGCGACCGTTCAGACCCGTCCAACTACAGGCCTATCGCCATCACCTCCTTGTTCTCCAAAATAATGGAATCCATTATAAACTGCCAGCTCATGAGGTACCTTGAGGATCACCAGATGATTAGTGACCGCCAGTACGGTTTTCGTCGGGGTCGATCAGCTGGTGATCTTCTAGTCTACTTAACTCATAGATGGGCGGAGGCAGTAGAGAGTTTGGACATAGCGAAGGCCTTCGATCGGGTCTGGCACAAAGCGCTTCTTTTGAAGCTTCCTTCCTATGGGCTTCCCGAGGAATTGTGCAAATAGATCACCAGTTTCCTTGCTGATCGGAGCATCAAGGTTATAGTAGACGGTGCATGCTCTGATTTAAGCCTATCAACGCTGGTGTTCCACAAGGCTGCGTGCTATCACCAACGCTGTTTCTCCTGCATGTTGCTAACTGGTAGCATTAATTTCTATGCAGACGACAGCACTGGTGATGCCTTATATACCGGCCGTGCCAATATTTCTCGGGAAAACGTCGCCGAGTACCGGGACAAACTTGTGTCTAAAGTCGAGTCTTTGCTTAACAAAGTCTCGGATTGGGGCCGACTAAATCTAGTCCAGTTCAATCCCCAGAAGACACAAGTTTGCGCGTTTACCGCTAAAAAGAACCCCTTTGTCGTATCTCCTCAGTTTCAAGGCACTCCCCTTGCTGCCTCGGCCAGTATCGGAATCCTTGGCGTCGACATATCGAATAGTGTGCAGTTTCGTGGTCTTGGAAGAGAAGGCCAAATTGGTCTCTAAAAAACTTGGCGTGCTCAGCAGAGCGAGACAGTATTTCATGCCGGCACATTGCTTGCAACTTTACAAAGCGCAAGTTCGGCCCCACATGGATTACTGTTCTCATCTCTGGGCCGGGGCACCCCAGTGCCAGCTCCTTCCACTTGACCACATCCAGCGCAGAGTGGTTCGAATCGTCGACGACCGAGTTCTTTCTGATCGGCTCGATACACTGGCACTGCGTAGAGATGTTGCATCTCTTTGCGTATTTTATCGCATCTATCACGGGGAGTGCTCTGAGGAATTGTTCGGACTAATTCCAGCCGCTCAATTTCACCTTCGCACATCGCGACAATACTCGCGTTACCATCCATACCATCTGGATGATTGGCGGTCCACCACTGTGCGATTTAGAAAAAGTTTTCTCCCTCACACAACTTCTTTGTGGAATCATCTACCACCAGCGAATTTTCCGGACCGATATAACCTAGGAACCTTCAAGAAAAGAGCTTACACCTTTCTAAAAGGCCGGCAACGCATCTGCAATTCCCCTGGTGTTGCGGTTGTTCACGGGCGGCGGTAGTCACTTACCATCAGGTGAGCCGCATGCTCGTTTGCCCCCTATTCTATAAAAAAAATGTAGTCGAATTCAATTAAATACGCATCATTAAGTATAATTCAAAAACTACTGGTCAGATCTTGATCAAACTTATATGGGACCACATAAGAAGCACCAACTATCAAATAAGAATCGTCAAAATCGGTTCACCTATAAAATGTTCTGAGGTAACACACATAAAAAGAAACAGAGGACCTCCTCCTTTTTTGCAGTCGAATTGAGTACCTCCTCTTTTTTTGGAAGTCGGTTATAAAACATATTTGACAATTCACAATGTTGTGTAAGAGTCCCTATATTAATGTGTGGTAATGAAAATTAGATGTGTCATAGAAGCATGACAATAAAATGAATGCTATTAGCATGTTAGATTACAGAATGAATAAGTACAGAAGTTGCACTCTTTTGATGTTGACTGCTTGCCGACGTTTTAATAGCTTACATAATTATAATTAATCAGATAAATCGCGCACGCAAGCTAAATAAAGCTTTATCGCTGCGCGCGAGTGTCCGTATTACTTTGCATCTTTTCTCCTTACTACGTCACAACGGACTTTCCGTGGCTGCTAAGGGCTGTTAATAAAGAGTGAAAAAATAAAAAATACATTGTGAAATGGTAAGTTACTTAGGTAAAGTACCTATGCTGACTATAATCGACCATATTATCTACTATGTGAGTTCTGTGATGCGCAACGCATGCAACTTGCAAGGCCATTCGTCGGGAATCGAGATGCTTGGTTCGTATAGGTAGATAGCGTAAACTACAAATAAACCCGAAATACGATTCCTAACAGAAATATGATCGTAATCTACGTAGTTGAAAATCACTATTTTGTGCTATTATAACTTAAAATATTTTAATTACAAAGACTCGTAAAGGTATGTAAGTAGATATTTGGGTAGTGAAGTAAATTCCAACTAAGTTTTGTAATAAAGTACTTAGATATTATTTCTGTAGTTAAATTCTTACTTAATTATTTTTCGCTATAAGTACCTATATAATAATAATTTAAAATTAAAAATTTTGTGCAGCCGACTTCAATATAAGTTATTAAGAATAACTCAAATAACTCAAAAACTATTGGTCTGACCTTGATCAAATTCATATGGGACCACACGAGAAGTTTCATATAAAAAAAGAATCATCGAAATCGGTTCACCCAGTAAAAAGTTATGAGGTAACACACATAAAAAAAAAACATACGCGTCGAATCGAGTATCTTCTCCTTTTTGGAAGTCGGCAGACAAAAAAATGAAATAAATTTACCTTTCATTATTCTTCGCTAACTCAAAAAACTATATATTATCTGAGAAACATATTATATATTATTCTTAAATTAAATTAAAACTTTTTTGACTATTTTATCCTATAATCTGCCGACTTCCAAAAAGGAGACGGTACTCAATTCGAGTGTATGTTTTTTTTATGTGTGTTACCTCATAACTTTGTACTGGGCGAACCGATTTCGATGATTCTTTTTTTATATGAAAGCTGATAGTTCTCGTGTGGTCCCATATGAATTTGATCAAGGTCAGACCAATGGTTATTGAGTTATTCTTAAATAACCTATATTGAAGTCGCTTATATTGAAGTCGGCTGTACAAAATTTTTAAAGAATCATCCAAATCGGTTCGCCCAGTACAAAGTTATGAGGTAACTAACACACATAAAAAAAACATACACTCGAATTGAGTACCGTCTCCTTTTTGGAAGTCGGCAGAAAAACGTAATAAATCGTATAGAGTGCGCTAGGCCCGACTGCGATCTACCTCTGGGGCAGCTCGCGATTGTAGGTAATTATTTCACGCTGGTAGCAAGAGTGACAGAGGCCTGGTTAGGTGTTACTCTAAATCAGGGTTTCCCAACCTTTTTTGACCAGGGACCACTTTGATTTTATTGTAGTTTGAAAGAAAATACTGTAAATCTAACAATAAATTATAGTCACAACTTTTAATATAATTATATAATAAACTGGAAAGAAGTATTTTCATTAGCAGTATTATTTGTGTATTTAAAAGCTAGTAGGCATTTACTTACGTGACGCGCGGTGTTGCACTGGCGCGTGACGAGAAAATAATAAATGTGTTATTTAAATCGATTAGGTAGGCAAAATGTTTAAATCTTTCGCGGACCATATTAAGTTTTTGCGGACCACGGTTGGGAACCACTGCTCTAAGTGATAGGGTAACAAATTGTGTGATAAGAGAAAAGTGTAGTTTGTAAGATGTTGTGACCAGAATTAAGAAAGAAATGCTTCAGTGATTTGTACACAAAGAAGAAAGAGTGGATAAAGCAAATCTATTGTACAGAAGTGAGAGGCAGAGTCGGCAAGGGACACCATGAAGGAAGTTACTAAATTAGCGATATATTGAAAATGGGACAAATTATGAGTATCCTTAACCGTTGAGCATGTATGCATTATACAACCCGACTAGATGAAAAAACTATTTAAATACCGCAAATAATATATAAATTTATTTATTGAATAAAACCATATTGAAACAACAAATTTGAAGCCCTGATGCTCGAACTAGCGTTAGCTGTTTGTCGGGATTTTCTTTCTTCGCATATTCAGAACAAAATATATAAATGACTATTAAAAGACATGTATGCCAATTCAAAATGCTGTGTTAGTCCCTACTTTAATGTATGGTAGTGAAAGTTGGGTCTGGCAGAAGAAGCACGAGAGTAGAATAAATGCTGTAGAAATGCGGTTAGGGCTGAATCTGAATGACAGGGTGAGAAATTGTTTGATAAGAGAAGAGTGTGGTTTGCAAGATGATGTTTTGTGACTAGGATTAAGAAAGAAATGCTTCGGTGGTTTGGTCATGTAGAAAGAATGAACGAGGAAAGAGTGACAAAGCAAATTTATGTTGCAGAAGTGAACGGCAGAGTCGGGAAGGGACCTCCTAGGTTAAGTTTAATCGACCAAATTGGCGATATATTTAAAATAGGCCAAATTAAGAGTACCCTTAATCAGCGAGCATGTGTGCGTAGACATATGGATGTAAAGGAGGCGAGAGAGGTGTGTCAGGATCGTGCTAAATGGAATTCTGTAGTCTCTGCCTACCGCTCTGGGTGACAGGCGTGAGTATTTATGTTTTTTTTATTACAAATTAAATTTAAAAAAATGCATGCGTATTTGCTTGTATGCGTGTACGTGTGTTTATATTCACTCGTTTTTTTTGTAAGTAATGAATCGCACTGTTGAGTGAATTTTAACAGATTTTACGTCTTCTTATGCAATCATTATGGTCATTTAGTTTTTAGTTTATATTGGGTTGACTTCTTTTCCTTTTTTTATAGGATAGGGTGACAAACGAGCACACAGTCCACCTGATGGTAAGTGGTTACTGCGGCCCATAGACATCTACATCTATCCTCTATTACAAATCAAAATGTAGATGCGTTGTCACCCGTGAGGACTAAGATGGAATGCCTCATTTCCAGTAAAAAGGGCCTCCGGCCACCTGCACTCACCAAGCGAAACGCAGAGGTAAATCTCTACTTCACGCTGGTTTTCTGTGAGGTCGTGGTACCACCCCGGTTCGAGCCGGCCCATCCGTGCGACAGCAAAAGCTGCCGCGTGGCTCTACCACTGTTAAAACTTACCTGATGGTAAGTGGTTGCTGTGGCCCATACACATCTACATCTATCCTCGTTTGCGAATCAAAATGCAGATGCGTTGTCACCCGTGAGGACTAGGATTGAATGCCTCGTTTTCCAGTAAAAAGGGTTTCCGGTTTTTTACACTCACCATACGAAACACAGCAGTGTTAAGCTGCTATTTAACGCTGGTATTTTGTGAAAGTGTGGTCCTTCCCCGGTCGAGCCGACCCATTCGTGTTACAACCATACTACTAATATAGCTGCAGCATGGCTTTGCCAAGTATAAACATATATCTTTTCCATATTCCATCTATTTTCACATTCCATATATTTCTTCCCTATCGTGTTGGTTTATAATACAATTGCGCTTGTGCATACTGTACACTATGATCCTGTGCTGAGCAGATGGCTCATCTCCGTTGAGGCTGACCGCCGTGACCGAAATTATGATATTTTGGTATTTTTAGGGTTCCGTACCTCATAAGGAAAAAACGGTACCCTTATAGGATCACTTTTTTGTCTGTCTGTCTGTCTGTCAAGACCCTTTTTCTCAGAAACGCGTGGAGGTATCAAACTGAAATTCATAGCAAATACTCAAGTCTACTGTCCCTTGGAGCTCTGAAAAAATCAAACTTCTAAGCCAACGTAATCAAAAGATACAGCCGTTTTTGAAGCAAATTTTCGATATTTGCGAGGGAATCAAAACTTACAGGGTACTTCCCGTGTACTCAGAATCTTGAAATTTGGTACGAAGCAACGTTTTATAGCACAGATAAAGGAAAAATTGCGAAAAGCATAAATTTTTAGTTACATCATATAATAAAAATATTTTTAATAATTTTAAACTTATATACCTACGGATTTGTTCGGAACCCTCGGTGCGCGAGTCCGACTCGCACTTGGCGGGGTTTTTTTTTGATAGTCATATCGATTTTTCTAATTGCAGAATTAATGATATTCCGAAATACGCAAAACTGCACGAACGAAACGGCGACCCGATAAACATCGACGCTATGTATGTGGACACGACCTTTATCACGGAGGAGTTCGAGGATTTTCCGAAGAGAAGCGATACAGTTGATACGATAATCGATGAAATTAATAAATGGCTGAGGACTGGCACGAAATATGCAGTCGCTATATATATGCCCGCCAATTTTACATACGAATTTATCTTCAATCAAATACACAAGAGATTAAATACAAAAGTGCATGTAAATGATAAGAAGTGGAGATTGTATAGGTGGGAATAAGTTTTTTTTTATATAGAATAGGGGCTGCTGATGCTGTGGCCCGTAGACATCTTACATCTATCCTCGATTATGAATCAAAATGCAGATGCGTTGTTATCCCTGACGAGTGAGATGGAATGTCTGGTTTCCAGTAAAGAGGGTCTCCAGTTCTCTACACTCTACATTCAAAACAAAGCAGCATTAAGCTGCTATTTTACGCTGGTATTCTGTGAGAACGTGCAGCAGTATAGCTCCACCACAAAAAAGTGGTAACTTATACGTGACCGTATAGGCGTGATTTCTGAATTTGTTTACCCTTAACAGTGGTAGAGCCACGCGGCAGCTTTTGCTGTCGCACGGATGGGCCGGCTCGAACCGGGGTGGTACCACGACCTCACAGAAAACCGGCGTGAAGTAGAGGTTCACCTCTGCGTTTCGCTTAGTGAGTGCAGGTGGCCGGAGGCCCTTTTTACTGGAAAACGAGGCATTCAATCCTAGTCCTCACGGGTGACAACGCATCTGCATTTTGATTCGCAAACGAGGATAGATGTAGATGTCTATGGGCCACAGCAACCACTTACCATCAGGTGGACTGTGTGCTCGTTTGTCACCCTTATCCTATAAAAAAAAACCTTTGTATGGGTTTTGACGAACGCGGTGCCTAGTTAGAGTCTAAAAAGTTGATAATTCATCCTTGATCAGCATAATCCTGTAGCGACGATGTAAAAATATCCACGACCCCATATCTATCCACCGATTTCGTAAGTGTTGACTAAGGAAAGGTGAACCACGAGAAAGGGTTCCAACATCATTCTGATAACCGATCAATAAAA
Organism: Parnassius glacialis; assembly: GCA_033319125.1. Classification (NCBI taxonomy): domain Eukaryota; kingdom Metazoa; phylum Arthropoda; class Insecta; order Lepidoptera; family Papilionidae; genus Parnassius; species Parnassius glacialis. Next base: position 12,379,440 of record JAVANC010000015.1, on the reverse strand, counting down.
ATAAAAATCTGCGGTGGCCAAAGAAGGTCGCTTTCCAAGCGTGGGTACTATACCAATTATCACTCATATGGTGGAGTTCTACGATAAGCAGTGGATTTTTTCGCGTTTGGGTAACACTGGGCAAAGTCATAAAGAGCCGAGAGAGAAAATATGTACTGTGCAGTTAGTATTTTCAGATAACGTTCAGAAGTTGGTTTTGTCGCATTCAGCCGAGTGAATTCTACGTCACACTGCTACTAAGCAAGTCTTTGTGTCTCATTACCACTATTAAGGTCATTATCAAATCCACTGCTGACCGACCATACGACCATTTGACGGTTCCAGACGCTGTACAATAATTTGTTGGCCATACAAATACATGCTATGCGATTCAAATATGAATAGGCCTGACCTGGCGCCGTATTGTGACGTCATATCTGTTTATTTAAACCAGTTAGGAGGTAGGGTAAGCAAAACAGATATTTTTGATATAACATTTATTTACAAAAAACCGTGAACGATAAAGTATTAATCTGAATCTAGAATTTCAATTTTAGTAGCCTTACATTGTCATCACTGCTGCTTTCTCTTATAAAAATAGATCATGGATTTACGTAGGTTTTTAAAATATTCCACCGAGTTAGTATTAATAATTTAAATTAATTTATAAAAATAATTACACGTTCAATATATTTGGTAATACTAAGACTAATCTATAATGAATAAAGCGAAAAGAAAAACGTTATTAATACGCAAATTAATTTTCTTTGCACGCCGTACTTTTTAAATGACAGTTGACAGATCGCGGTCATTCGAGGTCATTGTCGTTCCTATTCTTATTTGAATCGCATTGTACCAATGACAACTAACATAAGAGTAGTAGAAATAAGAATACTTGTAATGTGTTGCCGTTTAATAAACATTTTTTTTCTTATAGTACAATACCGGAACTTGTTCCGGGCATAACAAACGACGAAAGCGAGACTCGGATACACCTGTGCACGTCCAGATCCGAACGAAACTCACATTCGTCGTGCGTGAGTCAAGATCACGAGAAATACCTCTTTGTTTATCTCACCGCAATGAAGTGGGGGAACTATAATGTCGATTTTACACCCGTGAACCGTGTAACCCCCACCAGACTCGACGCTTGCTTTGCGACTCACTGTTCACGGCGGGAGGTAGTAAGTTTTGTCAGTTATTTTAAGCCGGTGAAAGTGGAAGGGTTTCCTAACGATTATGTGGCTGCCACGCCAATTAAGAAAAGTAATGATGAATTTGTGCTTTCACCCAAAGGTAGGAGCCTTTTTGGTGTTAAAAGGAAGTGTGATACGACCGTTGACAAAGAAAATATGAAGAATGTAGCAAAGAAGATTTTTTGACGATGGCTAACATGCCGAATGGCTTGAGAAGTTCCCCACGTATCTTCCAAAAGCTTGTGCACTTTATGCTTTATGAACTTCTTACCTAAGTCTGATTTTTGTCTCTGTAAGGATCTCTAAGATCTCCAGAGTCTGTACCTTATTATACAGGTTTTATACTTTTACATGTTATGAATCATGATACTTTTACGATAAAAAAAGATGGAAGGTTTAATGAGGTAAGCATGTGACCATGTCATAAAGGCTGACAAGAACCCACCACCTAGTGGTGGAGAAAACAAAGAAAATTTGTGATGTAATGTTAGTACGAACATGAAAAAGACATTAATTTTGACTTAACGTACAACAATTTTGAAGACGACTGCTCAACTAGTTGTGGTGCAAGTAATTAAATAAATTTATTTTAAATCTCGTGCAGTCTTTAATTTTTATATAACTTTGTTTTCTATTTATTTATTTTTATAATAACACAATTAAAAATTCACATGTCGGAATTACTACACTCGTAGAATGAATTAAGTGGAATCATTCTCGCACAGCGCCTACAGTGAACTTTATACTGCACAAACTAATGGAGGTTTCTTGATATACCCTCAATTCTACCCCGCCACCATCGATATCACACTCCGCTAGAGTGATACAACCTCTCGCTCACTCTTGATCCATCCGGTATATATTTATTTTTTTACACAAAAAATATCTGTTTTGGAAAAGTTTTCAATAAACGGTAATCATTCTAAATATTTAGATCGCGCACATAGTGTATTGGCTGCGTAAGGATGCGTTCACAATTAGGGTGTGATTTGATTCGATACAAGTACTTTTCTTTATTCGATACTAAAACTACTGGGCATCGAAAGAAAAGTATCGAGTACTTACGGCACGCTAGACAAGTAATACAGTTTTTTTTATAGTATAGGGTGACAAACGAGCACACAGTCCACCTGATGGTAAGTGGCTGCTGTGGCCCATAGACATCTACATTTATCCTCGTTTGCGAATCAAATTGCAGATGCGTTGCCACCCGTGAGGACTAAGATGGAATGCCTCGTTTCCAGTAAAAAGGGTCTCCGGTTTTTTACACTCACCATACAAAACACAGCAGTGTTAAGCTGCTATTTGACGCTGGTATTTTGTGAAAGTGTGGTCCTTCCCCGGTCGAGCCGACCCATTCGTGTTACAACCATACTAATATAGCTGCAGCATGGCTTTGCCAAGTATAAACATATATCTTTTCCATATTCCATCTATTTTCACATTCCATATATTTCTTCCCTATCGTGTTGGTTTACAATACAATTGCGCTTGCGCTTACTGTACACTATGATCCTGTGCTGAGCAGATGGCTCATCTCCGTTGAGGCTGGCCGCCGTGACAGAAATTCTGATATTTTGGTATTTTTAGGGTTCCGTACCTCATAAGGAAAAACGGTACCCTTATAGGATCACTTTCTTGTCTGTCTGTCTGTCAAGACCCTTTTTCTCAGAAACGCGTGGAGGTATCAAACTGAAATTCATATCAAATACTCATGTCTACTGTCCCTTGGACTTCCCTTGACCAAACTTCTAAGCCAACGTAATCAAAAGATACAGCCGTTTATGAAGCAAATTTTCGATATTTGCAAGGGAATCAAAACCTACAGGGTACTTCCCGTGAACTCAGAATCTTGAAATTTGGTACGAAGCAACGTATTATAGCACAGATAAAGGAAAAAAAAGGTGTAGATGAAATAGTGAAAGCAATGAAAAGCATGAAAGCAGGTAAGGCAGCCGGATATGATAGAGTATCACTCGAAATGCTAAGGGCTGGAGAGGGTGTGGTTGCGGGCCTGCTGTACACCTTGTTTAATTTATGTTGGGAACTGAAGCGGGTACCGGAAGACTGGTGCAAAGCTGTTATAGTCCCAATATATAAGGGAAAGGGGTCGCAGCGGGACTGTAAAAACTACCGTGGTATCAGCTTGCTTAGCATTGTGGGTAAACTGTATGCTAAGGTGTTAATTGAAAGAGTTATGGAAGAAACTAATGAAAAAATTTGGGATGTGCAAGCTGGATTTAGAAAGGGGATGGGGTGTACGGATCAAGTCTTTTCCATGCGCATGATTGCTGAGAAATTTTTGGCCAAAAACCAGAAAGTTTTTTGTGCGTTCATGGACTTGGAAAAGGCTTATGACAGAGTGGACAGGAACGTGTTATGGCAAACACTGACCTCATTTGGGTTGAGCGCTGGTCTGATACAGGCATTGAAGTCTCTATATAGGGACTCTAGTGCTTGTGTCAGGATCAACGGGGCCTACTCGGACTGGTTTGGCATCCATAAAGGTGTCAGACAGGGCTGTGTGGCTTCCCCGTGGCTGTTCAACCTATTTATGGACAGTTGTTTGGAAAATTTGAAAGTAGAAGAATGCGGGTTAAGAATGGGTGAGTTAACCGTCAAATGCCTTTTGTACGCCGATGATCAAGTCATACTTGCGTCTTCGGCAGCCGAATTGCAAATGATGGTTACATTAATGAACAGGACATTAAAAGAAAAGGGAATGAAAGTGAACGCAAGTAAGACGAAAGTTATGGTTTTTGAAAGAGAAGAAAGTAAAACGATATGTGAAATAAGAATAGAAGGGGAGTTGGTAGAGCAAGTAGATGAGTTTGTGTATTTGGGATGTGTGTTTAGCAGGGATGGTAGATATGATAAGGATATAGAACGACGAGTGAATGCAGGAAATAGAGTGAATGGGGCTTTACACTCTATTGTGAAAAGTCAGAATGTGTCCAAAAAGGCACGTATGGCAATTCACAATGCTGTGTTAGTGCCTACTTTAATGTATGGTAGTGAAAGTTGGGTGTGGCAGAAGAAGCACGAGAGTAGAATAAATGCTGTAGAAATGCGATCCTTAAGGAGTATGTTAGGGATGAATCTGAATGACAGAGTGAGAAATTGTTTAATAAGAGAAGAGTGTGGTTTGCAAGATGATGTTGTGACCAGGATTAAGAAAGGAATGCTTCGGTGGTTTGGTCATGTGGAAAGAATGAATGAGGAAAGAGTGACAAAGCAAATTTATGTTGCAGAGGTGAACGGCAGAGTCGGAAAGGGTCGCCATAGGCGAAAGTTTATCGACCAAATTGGCGATATGTTGAAAATGGGCCAAATCAGGTGTACCTTTAACCGACGAGCGTGTATGCGTAGGTATATGGATGTGGAGGAAGCGAGAGAGGTCTGTCAGGATCGTGCCAAATGGAAGTCCATAGTCTCTGCCTACCCCTCTGGGTGACAGGCGTGAGTGTTTATAGATATAGATATAGATAAAGGAAAAACTGCGCAAAGCATAAATTTTTAGTTACATCATATAATATAATTTAAAATTAAAAATTTTGTACAGCCGACTTCAATATAAGCGACTTCAATATAGGTTATTTAAGAATAACTCAATAACCATTGGTCTGACCTTGATCAAATTCATATGGGACCACACGAGAACTATCAGCTTTCATATAAAAAAAGAATCATTGAAATCGGTTAGCCCATTACAAAGTTATGAGGTAACACACATAAAAAAAAACATACACTCGAATTGAGTACCGTCTCCTTTTTGGAAGTCGGCAGAAAAATATTTTTAATAATTTTAAACTTATTTACCTACGGATTCGTTCGGAACCCTCGGTGCGCGAGTCCGACTCGCACTTGGCGGGGTTTTTTTTTGATAGTCATATCGATTTTTCTAATTGCAGAATTAACGATATTCCGAAATACGCAAAACTACACGAACGAAACGGCGACCCGATAAACATCGACGCTATGTATGTGGACACGACCTTTATCAAGGAGGAGTTCGAGGATTTTCCGAAGAGAAGCGATACAGTTGATACGATAATCGATGAAATTAATAAATGGCTGAGGACTGGCACGAAATATGCAGTCGCTATATATATGCCCGCCAATTTTACATACGAATTTATCTTCAATCAAATACACAAGAGATTAAATACAAAAGTGCATGTAAATGATAAGAAGTGGAGATTGTATAGGTGGGAATAAGTTTTTTTTTTTATATAGAATAGGGGCTGCTGATGCTGTGGCCCGTAGACATCTTACATCTATCCTCGATTATGAATCAAAATGCAGATGCCTTGTTATCCCTGACGACTGAGATGGAATGTCTGGTTTCCAGTAAAGAGGGTCTCCAGTTCTCTACACTCTACATTCAAAACAAAGCAGCATTAAGCTAATATTTTACGCTGGTATTCTGTGAGAACGTGCAGCAGTATAGCTCCACCACAAAAAAGTGGTAACTCCTACGTGACCGTATAGGCGTGATTTCTGAATTTGTTTACCCTTAACAGTGGTAGAGCCACGCGGCAGCTTTTGCTGTCGCACGGATGGGCCGGCTCGAACCGGGGTGGTACCACGACCTCACAGAATACCAGCGTGAAGTGGAGGTTTACCTCTGCGTTTCGCTTGGTGAGTACAGGTGGCCGGAGGCCCTTTTTACTGGAAAACGAGGCATTCAATCCTAGTCCTCACGGGTGACAACGCATCTGCATTTTGATTCGCAAACGAGGATAGATGTAGATGTCTATGGGCCACAGCAACCACTTACCATCAGGTGGACTGTGTGCTCGTTTGTCACCCTTATCCTATAAAAAAAAACCTTTGTATGGGTTTTGACGAACGCGGTGCCTAGTTAGAGTCTAAAAAGTTGATAATTCATCCTTGATCAGCATAATCCTGTAGCGACGATGTAAAAATATCCACGGCCCCATATCTATCCACCGATGTCGTAAGTGTTGACTAAGGAAAGGTGAACCACGAGAAAGGGTTCCAACATCATTCTGATAACCGCTCAATAAAAATAAAAATCTGCGGTGGCCAAAGAAGGTCGCTTTCCAAGCGTGGGTACTATACCAATTATCACTCATATGGTGGAGTTCTACGATAAGTAGTGGATTTTTTCACGTTTGGGTAACACTGGGCAAAGTCATAAAGAGCCGAGAGAGAAAATATGTACTGTGCAGTTAGTATTTTCAGATAACGTTCAGAAGTTGGTTTTGTCGCATTCAGCCGAGTGAATTCTACGTCACACTGCTACTAAGTAAGTCTTTGTGTCTCATTATCACTATTAAGGTCATTATCAAATGCACTGCTGACCGACCATACGACCATTTGACGGTTCCAGACGCTGTACAATAATTTGTTGGCCATACAAATACATGCTATGCGATTCAAATATGAATAGGCCTGACCTGGCGCCGTATTGTGACGTCATATCTGTTTATTTAAACCAGTTAGGAGGTAGGGTAAGCAAAACAGATATTTTTGATATAACATTTATTTACAAAAAACCATGAACGAAAAAGTATTAATCTGAATCTAAAATTTCAATTTCGTTCATTTCTGCATCACTATCTAAGTAGCCTTACATTGTCATCACTGCTGGTTTCTCTTATAAAAATAGATCATGGATTTATGTAGGTTTTTAAAACATTCCACCGAGTTAGTATCAATAATTTAAATTAATTTATAAAAATAATTATACGTTCAATAAATTTGGTAATTATAAGGGATCGAAGTAGACTGTATTTATTTATTACTGTAGCTAGTGGACTGTATTGACTATGTTGACTGACCGATCTGAGGTTAACTATGCTAGGGGACTGCGTGAAGAAAAGATGGTACTGTAGACTATGTTCTATTAAATTATTTACAATGCGGCTTTTCACTAATTATTTAGTAATTAACTATGTATACAAAAGGAGTCTTTACTGGAGTCTAGATTCTTCTCTCTTGATGGTTTCTCTTGAGGTTTCTTCTCTTGTCGTATTCGAGTGCCGCTTCCGAAATGAACACCCCACAGACCAAAACGCCCTTCTTATATCTCGCAAGAGAGCGTCTCAGTCTGTGAGTAGTGCCGCGCGACGATGCTGCACGCCCATTGGTCGTCGCTCGGCTCCGGTGCGCGGGGTGTGCGGGGCGCAACGGGGTATGAAGGGGCGACGGGGCGGCGGGTCTCTAGCTGTCTGCAACAGTAATACTAAGACTAATCTATAAAGAATAAAGCGATAAAAAAATTTATTAATACGCAAATTAATTTTCTTTGCACGCCGTACTTTTTAAATGACAGTTGACAGATCGCGGTTATTCGAGGTCTTTGAGGTTCCTATTCTTATTTGAATCGCATTGTACCAATGACAACTAACATAAGAGTAGTAGAAATAAGAATACTTGTAATGTGTTGCCGTTTAATAAACATTTTTTTTTCTTATAGTACAATACCGGAACTTGTTCCGGGCATAACAAACGACGAAAGCGAGACTCGGATACACCTGTGCACGTCCAGATCCGAACGAAACTCACATTCGTCGTGCGTGAGTGAAGATCACGAGAAATACCTCTTTGTTTATCTCACCGCAATGAAGTGGGGGAACTATAATGTCGATTTTACACCCGTGAACCGGGTAACCCCCACCAGACTCGACGCTTGCTTTGCGACTCACTGTTCACGGCGGGAGGTAGTAAGTTTTGTCAGTTATTTTAAGCCGGTGAAAGTGGAAGGGTTTCCTAACGATTATGTGGCTGCCACGCCAATTAAGAAAAGTAATGATGAATTTGTGCTTTCACCCAAAGGTAGGAGCCTTTCTGGTGTTAAAAGGAAGTGTGATACGACAGTTGACAAAGAAAATATGAAGAATGTAGCAAAGAAGATTTTTTGACGATGACTAACATGCCGAATGGCTTGAGAAGTTCCCCACGTATCTTCCAAAAGCTTGTGCACTTTATGCTTTATGAACTTCTTTCCTAAGTTTGATTTTTGTCTCTGTAAGGATCTCTAAGATCTCCAGAGTCTGTACTTATTTTGCAGGCTATACACTTTTACATGTTATGAATCATGATACAACACCAAGTCACTTTTCACAATAAAAAGATGGAAGGTTTATTGAAGTAAGCATGTGACCATGTCATAAAGGCTGACAAGATCCCACCACAAAGTGGTGGGGAAAACAAAGAAAATTGTGATGTAATGTTAGTACGAACATGAAAAAGACATTAATTTTGACTTAACGTACAACAATTTTGAAGACGACTGCTCAACTAGTTGTGGTGCAAGTAATTAAATAAATTTATTTTAAATCTCGTGCGGTCTTTAATTTTTATATAACTTTGTTTTCTATTTATTTATTTTTATAATAAACAACACAATTAAAAATTCACATATTAGAATTACTACACTCGTAGAATGACTTAAGTGGAATCTTTCTCGCACAGCGCCTACAGTGAACTTTATACTGCACAAACTAATGGAGGTTTCTTGATATACCCTCAATTCTACCCCGCCACCATCGATATCACACTCCGCTAGAGTGATACAACCTCTCGCTCACTCTTGATCCATCCGGTATATATTTATTTTCTTACACAAAAAATATCTGTTTTGGAAAAGTTTTCAATAAATGGTAAATCATTCTAAATATTTAGATCGCGCACATAGTGTATTGGCGGCGTAAGGATGCGTTCACAATTAGGGTGTGATTTGATTCGATACAAGTACTTTTCTTTATTCGATACTAAACTACTGGGCATCGAAAGTATCGAGTACTTACGGCATGCTAGACAAGTTATACAGTTTTTTTTATAGTATAGGGTGACAAACGAGCACACAGTCCACCTGATGGTAAGTGGCTGCTGTGGCCCATAGACATCTACATTTATCCTCGTTTGCGAATCAAATTGCAGATGCGTTGCCACCCGTGAGGACTAAGATGGAATGCCTCGTTTCCAGTAAAAAGGGTCTCCGGTTTTCTGCACTCACCATACGAAACAGCAGTGTTAAGCTGCTATTTGACGCTGGTATTCTGTGAGAGCGTGATCCTTCCCCGGTCGAGCCGACCCATTCGTGCTACAACTATACTACTAATATAGCTGCAGCATGGCTCTACCACGTTCAGTTGCACATAATTTTTTGTTACAAGTCTAATATAAACTTGGGGCCTATAATTTCTAAACCAAAATGAGCTTCTTAGCATGATACAATTTGTAATGAAGATGTCTGCAATAGAGTTCGGGTAATCGACGTAGTCTAAAGAATCAATATGCTGAGGTTGCAAATGGCAGTTCATATAGCTCGAGTAACAGACAACCGATGGGGAAGAAAAGCTTTCGAGTGATTGACTCGTACCAGTAAGCGTAAAGGAGGCTTCCCACTAGATGAATAGATGACATAGTAAGATATACGGGAAGTCGTTGAAAGCAGGTGGCTCAGGACTGTATTGTGACATTTGTGAGGGTACTTCCACTTCAATTTTATCGTTAATAAAGTGTAATAATTAAATATAAAGATGAAATCAGAGTAGTGGCGGTGTAAGTATATCTACGAATGTAGGTATAGTAACAAGCGAAAGAAGGAATCTGAAACAGGAGATGAGCGGTAGCATGATAACCACTTAAAATATCAAAAAAAAAACTGGCTACCAACCCACCTGCCACGCATGACAGTAATGACAAAATCCCTCCTATAAAGCAATCTAGGCCTATATTTAATAGTGGATTTTTATAGGATTTGTATAATCGATGAATGCAGGTGGCTCAGGACCGTGCTTTGTGGCATTCGTTGGGGGAAGCCTATGTTCAGCAGTGGACTTGTGATGGATGAATAGATAAAATTATACATTACGTTTTGCGGATATTTCTTAATTTTAAAAGTTTAATTCTAGGGGTGACATCACGATATCCGAACAGGGTGTCATCACCTATCCTAGTTACCTTACATATGTGTCATTTGATAACTTTTGTAATTTTAATAAGGTGGACAGTTACAAAAATGTAATTTGGAAAATTTGAAAGGGAAGGTGAACTTGAGTAGTGGACTTTACTTGTACAGTGGACCCCCGGTAATCCGGCCCCTGTCAAATCCGGCACCCCCTGTAATCCGACATGGTCTATTATTTATTATTAAATATTTTTTGACAATTTTCTTGAACAAGTTATAACTTGTACGCATCACCACTATTGTGCTCGACGCATAGGGTATTGCTTTGAATTTTAATTTACTAAATTTGACATACATAATGAAGTAATTTGTACTTCAGAGTACATATATATAACATATAGAATCTTATCATTGGATCTGGAATTTGTTGGATTACAAGGTACAATTTTATAAAAAATAAGACTATGGGGTCTTAGGCAGTACTCTATAATCCGACAAATTCGATAGCCCGACACTGCCCTGCAAAATGTTTGTCGAATTACCGGGGGTCCACTGTTTTTATATTTTTTTTATAGGATAGGGTAATAAACGAGCACACAGTCCATCTAACGGTAAGTGGTTGCTGTGACCCTACATTTATTCTCAATAAATGGCTAAGATGGAATGCCTCTTTTCCAGTAAAATGGGTCTCCGTTTCTCTACACTCACTAAACGAAACAGCAGTGTCAAGCTACTATTGTACGCTGGTATTCTGTGAGAGCTTGGTCCTTCGCCGGTCGAACCGACCCATTCGTGCTACGACTATACTACAAATATAATAATAAGAATGTCCCCCAGACCGAATTGGGGCGGCCAGTTTCAATGGAGATTAGCCATCGGCGCGAGACAGGATTATAGTGCCCAAGTGTATGCGCAAGCACAGGTGCACTCTATTCCCTCACTCTCATAGCCCGATGGGACGGTAAACCGACACGACACGACGATAAAAAAAACGGAGCGGGCTGTCTTGGCTCTGGCGTGACTCGGTGCACTGCTGCTTGTACCAAGCTAGCTTATCCTAGATGCTCACGGATAAATAATTAATATCATTTATTATAAAAGTGCCCTGGTGCAATTTATAATTAATAAAACTAAATATTATCTTTGTAATTCCTGACTTCTTATTCAGCATGGCCGACCTCTTTCTCGTATTTGTACGTGCGTAATAAAATAGTAGACTATTAATAATAAAATAGTCGTTTATGAATGACAATCAGCACGGATTCTGAATTTAAAAGATAAAAAGGACAGAATATTTGAGATATTTTTAACTTAGGTGGTAGAGCCATGCTGCAGCTATATTAGTAGTATAGTTGTAGCACGAATGGGTCGGCTCGACCGGGGAAGGACCACGCTCTCACAGAATACCAGCGTAAAATGGCAGCCTGACACTGTTGTGTTTCGTATGGTGAGTGTAGAGAACCGGAGACCCTTTTTGCTGGAAACGAGGCATTCTATCTTGGTCCTCACGGGTGGCAGCGCATCTGCATTTTGATTCGCAAACGAGGATAAATGTAGATGTTTATGGGCCACAGCAACCACTTACCATCAGGTGGACTGTATGTTCGTTTGTCACCCTATACTATAAAAAAACTTCACACTTAGAAAATTAATGATGTTCAAAAATAGGACGTTTTGAGGTCCTAGGAAGCCGTTCCGACTTTTTCCGATATCACGTAGAACATTCTTTTTTTTTAACTAAACTGTATGCCAATTAATTGCTCCATAAATGCTCCAGCAGAATCCGAAATTGCTCCAGCTCTATTGTTATTAGTTAATTTATAATTAATAAAAAAAATTAAGTATAAAAAATTTAATTTTGCAATAAGGTATAAAATATCTACTTTTTTAAATTAAACTGTATGCCAATTAATTGCTCCTTAAATACTCCAGCAGAATCCAAAATTGCTCCAGCTCTATTGTTATTAGTTAATTTATAATTAATTTTTAAAAAATTTAAGTATGGGCAATTCAATTTTTTTTAAAAAACAAAATATCTACGTTTTAAAATTAAACTGTATGCCAATTATTTGCTCCTTAAATGCTCCAGCAGAATCCGAATTTGCTCCACATCTATTGCTATTAGTTAATTTATAAATAATTTTTAAAAAATTTAAGTATCGAAAATTTAATTTTGCTATAAAACAGAAAATATATAGTTTTTAAAATTAAACTGTATGCCAATTATTTGCTCATTAAATGCTCCAGCTGAATCCGAAATTGCTATACCTCTATTGCTATTAGTTAAATTATAATTAATTTTAAAAAAATTAACCAGAAGGAAGTTAGCGTAGAACATAATTTTTTTTTAATTAAATGGTATGTCAATTAATTGCTCCTTAAATGCTCCAGCAGAATCCGAAATTGCTCCACCTCTATTGTTATTAGTTAATTTATAATTAATTTTTAAGAAAAAATAAGTATCAAAAATTTAATTTTGCTATTAAACAAAAAATATCTACTTATCAAAATTAAACTATACGCCAATTATTTGCCCCTTAAATGCTCCAGCTGAATCCGAAATTGCTATACCTCCGTTGCTATTAGTTGATTTATAATTAATTTAAGAAAAAAAAGGATCGAAAATTTAATTTTGCTATAAAACATAAAATATCTGCTTTTTAAAATTAAACTAAATGCCAATTAATTCCTCCTTAAATGCTCCAGTATAATCCGAAATTGCTCCACCTCTATTGCTATTCGTTAATTTATAATTAGTTTTGAGAAAGAGTGATCCCATTTGAGTAATAGTGCCATCGTCAATAGAATGTAATAACATTCTATAGTAAAAGTCATTTCATCGGAGTTTTGGCGGGAACTTGATCGGCGGCGGTTCGCTGCTCCTGTATTATAGTTTAAATAATAGTTTGAAGCTTTGAAGTGGATTTTGATACGTAACAGTGGTGCGGTTTTATGTATTAACTGTCTACTATGTGAACTATTAATGGCAACGGTGAAACAAGTGCTCTGATGGTGATGGATTCTCAAGATAAGCTGTTTGTTTGCATAGGCGCCTTTAGATACCATCGCCAACTGTCAGCTGCCTTCTGGCTCAAGTTGCCGTCAAAATCTCCCAAGGGCTGCACAATGTGACGCATCAACATATTGTTAAGCAGTGAACTATGAATAAATTATAATAAACCGAATAAAAATACTCAAGACTTGGCCTAAAGGTCTAGATACCAGGCCATAAACTCCAAAAAAAAGTCATTTTATCGAACAAAAATTGATTGACTCTCAAGGTACCACCTTAGGTATTAGATATTAGTAGAATAGATACTAAATGGTATAAACCCAAAAAAATAATATTAACCGGTGAGTTTTGAAATTATGGATTGTTATGAATGAATTGGACAAACAAGTTAATAGTTTTTTTGTGTTTAAGCCATCTAGCGTCTTTTTTGCGTACCACCTAATATAATTGCTCCCTATTAATTAATTAATTTATAATTGTTATTTTTTGTTTAAAGAATTGCTCTACTACTACTTTTATTACTACCTTTAAACGAGCAATTCTTGTATATATATATTTGGGTACTCTGAATTAACACATAACCTACATCTTATCCCAGAAAATTAAATAAATCCCGCGGGAATTAAAAAACCTTAGTCCACTTGGACGAAGTCGCGGGCATCATTTAGTTAACAGATAAAATATTTTATGAATTTATTTTATCTAAGGATAGAAATTGTTTATGTACATTTTTATTTTAATACAAGTAAAAGGCCAGTTACGTTGGCTAAGCCCACTCAGGACATGTTATCTTTAAAATCACTGGTCAAAGACCTTTAGATTGATATAAAATAATAAGCAAAAAGTCCAAAGTCCAAAAGTCGCACCTCAGCTACTCGGCTGTCATTGTCAATTATGTTTAGACTAGGTAACAGAATCTACTCAATAATGTTCTTCTTTAGTTGAGTGCTTAAATTTTGATGCTTTTTCAATGAGTAATAAAAAAAATATCGATATCGATCCGCAATCACATTACAAATCAATTTAGGAAAAACCTAAAAGTTAACCGTACAGTGGTCGGGTGGATTATAATATTATTCCACTTTTAAAATTTCAGAAATTTTTTTTGGAGTTTATGGCCTGGTATCTAGACCTTTAGGCCAAGTCTTGAGTATTTTTATTCGGTTTATTATAGTTTATTCATAGTTCACTGCTTAACAATGTTGATGCGTCACATTGTGCAGCCCTTGGGAGATTTTGACGGCAACTTGAGCCAGCAGGCAGCTGACAGTTGGCGATGGTATCTAAAGGCGCCTATGCAAACAAACAGCTTATCTTGAGAATCCATCACCATCAGAGCACTTGTTTCACAGTTTTCACTAATAGTTCACATGCGCAGACACTTAATACACAAAATCGCACAACTTTTATATATCAAAGTCCACTTCAAACCATTATTTAAACAATAATACAGGAGCAACAAACCGCCCCAGGTCAAGTTCCCGCCAAAACTCCCAATAAAATGACTTTAACCATAGAATGTTACTACATTCTATTTATGATGGCGCTATTACTCAGATGGGATCACTATCTCAAAATTAATTATAAATTAACTAATAGCAATAGAGGTGGAGCAATTTCGGATTCTGCTGGAGCATTTAAGGAGCAATTAATTGGCATACAGTTTAATTTTGAAAAGTAGATATTTTCTGTTTTACAGCAAAATTAAATTTTCGATACTTAATTTTTAAAATAAATTAATTATAAATTAACTAATAACAATAGAGGTGGAGCAATTTCGGATTCTGCTGGAGCATTTAAGGAGAAATTAATTGGCATACAATTTAATTTAAAAAAATAATGTTCTACGCTAACTTCCTTCTGGTTAATTTTTTTAAAATTAATTATAAATTAACTAATAGCAATAGAGGTATAGCAATTTTGGATTCAGCTGGAGCATTTAAGGAGAAATTAATTGGCATACAGTTTAATTTTAAAAACTATATATTTTCTGTTTTATAGCAAAATTAAATTTTCGATACTTAAATTTTTTAAAAATTATTTATAAATTAACGAATAGCAATAGAGGTGTAGCAAATTCGGATTCTGCAGGAGCATTTAAGGAGCAAATAATTGGCATACAGTTTAATTTTAAAACGTAGATATTTTATGTTTTTTTAAAAAATTGAATTGCCGATACTTAAATTTAAAAAAAAATAATTATAAATTAACTGATAACAATAGAGCTGGAGCAGTTTCGGATTCTGCTGGAGCATTTAAGGAGCAATTATTTGGCATACAGTTTAATTTAAAAAAGCAGATATTTTATACTTTATTGCAAAATTAAATTTTTGATACTTAATTTTTTTTAAATTAATTATAAATTAACTAATAACAATAGAGCTGGAGCAATTTCGGATTCTGCTGGAGCATTTATGGAGCAATTAATTGGCATACAGTTTAGTTAAAAAAAAGAATGTTCTACGCTAACTTCCATCTGGTCATACATGATTGTAAGCTGTTATTTAAAAAAATGTCCCGCTGGGTTTCTTGCTGGTTCTTCCCAGGACAGAGGTTTTTTTTCGAACCAGTGGTAATTATACAAAAGAATGACTTTCAATAAGTATTATTTATGATCTATATTGAATAAAAAAGTTTCTGTTTCTGTTGCAGTCCAGTATACTGTTATCCCCATTTTCCGACATTGTTTTGAAATGAAGATATTTATCATGAACGTTTTCTGTTCAACAAATAAAAATATTATTTGAATGTTGTTGCTTTTAAAACTTAATATCCGAGTTTATTTGAATAATATTCTATCGATAGGGTAACCTTGCTGAAAGAAGTGGCTAACAATACCCTCGAAATTTATCATTACGTTTGGCAATGTTACAGTCAAAATACTAACTTGTTTTACGAAAACAATGTTATCGATTCTGCTGTCGGTGTTCAGTAGCGTGACCCACTAGGTCCAGCATTTTTCAGTTTGGGAATTCAACCCATTATTTCAAAGAACCATGCCCACTTTTCATACATTTAAAAACCTGATAGTAAAAGTTTATGTATAGTTATAAGGTATAGTAGAAAAACTTCCTGTAAGTTTAGAAAATAATGTCATGTAGTCATTTTTACGATTTAAACGCTACGAAGCCCAAAAATATTAATGTTACTCTTTAGGTTAAGATTTACCGTTACCAAATATTTAATTTTTCTATATCTTATTAATGTTCTATCACCACTTCCTCTGAGATTATACTGAGAAAAATCTTGTGTATTCCTACATATTTCTATTCTATATGATTAATGAAAAACACTCAAAATGGGACAATACACAATGAGACGCAAACACAACAAGTGATTATATTCTCTTTGGCAACAATGAAGGAATGCGCCGATGCCAATCGTAGAAGGAAAAGCGCGGGAACCTTGAAACGTGATAGGCGCCTTTTTTTTAAACTAAAATTTTAATTTTGTTTTCTTTAGTTAAAAAGCATTAAACTTCTATTTTTTTATTGATACTGGGTTTCTTCATCATGGGGAAACGTAAAAAAAAAGTTGCCGGGAGAAGAAGAAGTCTTTGAAGAAACGACTGAGGAGGAAGTTGATACCAGCACTGAGGAAGATCCTGAGAAAGAGCAGCGCAAGTATAAGCCATACTTTGTATCTGATTACAACAGGAGGTACCCTGAGGACTCTGTCCTCGTTGATTTTGTTGTCTTTGTCGAATCAAATGATGAAAGAAGACCAGTTGGCACGCGGGACATGATGTCTCTGTCCACACATATGAAGAGGTACAATAAAGGCATTAAATATTTACAATCTATGAATAAATACAAAATAGGCGTTCATTTTGAAAAGCCCTCTCTAGCGAATGCATTTTTAAATAATGTTACATTTCTTAATGAATACAAAATGAAGGCATCTATCCCAGCTGCAGGGACAGAAATAACAGGAGTCATAACTAATGTTCCCACTAATCTTTCTAATTCAAGAATTTTTGGTATGTTAACAACTTACAGGAAGATAATATGTGTTAAAAGGATAATGAAGAAACAAAAGAACGACGCAGGACGCAGTTTGCTACAGCCGACGGGCACCGTGGCCATCACATTTGCTTCTAATGTTTTGCCGGACCACGTCGATTTTCATGGTTGGCGGTTCGTGGTAAATCAGTATATTCCACCAGTGAAGCAGTGCTACAACTGTCTGAGGTATGGCCACTTAGCAAAGTACTGTAAAAATTCTGTGAAATGCTCAATTTGTACTGAAAATCACAACTACAAAGATTGCCAAGTCTCTTCAGATAAAGCGATATGCATACATTGCAAAGGAAACCATCTAAGCATTTCTGGACAGTGTCCTGTTAAGAAACAAAAGATAAAAGAAAATCAGACTAAATTACACAAAACCCCATTTGTAGACCTTTTTAATAAAAACGAATTCCCCGAATTAAACAAAAAAAAATCCTAAAGATGCTCTTATGTCACTGCTAAAGAATGATGACATTATTAATATAATTTTAAATACAGTCATTAAAGTATTAACTCTTAATAAATCAAATGAACAAACCACCATATCTTCTCAGCTTATTAAAGATACAATGAAACCAAAATAGATATTTCATTATTTAACATTTAATATTTTATGGATCAGTTTAACATTTTACAATGGAATGCACAGAGTTTAATTAAAAATCGCTTTCAATTTACACAATTTTTATATGAGAACACCATAGATGTTGCTCTCATATGTGAAACTTGGCTTAAACCCAGGCACAATTTTAGAGTAAAAGGTTATAATATTATACGATTAGATTCAGGTAATGATCATAATGGAGTAGCAATACTTCTACATAACAAAATTGGATTTCGTGTTATCAATACATTCTCTGATGACTCATTACAAAATATAGCTGTACAAATACAATACAATGATAAATTATTAACTTTAGTTAGTGTTTACTGTCCCCCTAATTCATCAATTAATTATAATAAATCCAAATTAGATAATTTAATCCAAAGTTTGCCACAGCCAGTCTTTATAGCTGGTGATTTCAATGCCCATCACACGCTATGGGGATGTACTGAATTAGATTCACGAGGTAGGGATGTTCTTGCAAGTATAGATGACAACAATCTTGTAATCTTGAACGATGGTCAGATGACTACAGTAGGATCTCATAGATGGAGGCAGAATGCATTAGACTTGACACTTGTTTCATCTTCACTGGCTCTGTATTGTGAGTGGCAAGTATGTGATGATGATTCTCTAGGCAGCTATCATTTTCCTGTAAAGACAAAAATCACGGTTAATAGTCAAAATTTTCAAGAAACAGCAGTATCAAATAACATAAACTTAAAATTGGTAGATTGGTCAAAATATTCAAATTTAATAGATAATTTAATTAAAAATTATAGTTTTGATTATAGTAATCCTTTACAATGTTATACAGACTTAACAGAACTAGTTAAACAAGCCATGCATGAATCCACACCATCCAATCAGTCTTCTAATCGAAATGTTAACATCAACTTGCAATCTTTTAAAAGAATTAAAAAGAAAAATTCTCTACCATGGTGGAATTTAAAATGCAAAGACGCAGTATTAAATTGTAAAAATGCATATTTAGTATTTAAGAATGATCCCACAGAACGAAATTATATTAATTTTAAAAGACTACAAGCTGTTAAAAAAATTACTTTGAAGACTGAAAGACAGCTTAACTGGAAAAAACTATGTGAAACTTTTAATAGATCTACTCCATTGACTAGAGTATGGAACTACATTAAAAAGTTTAATAAAACTTTTGTTCATAATAACACATCTGTCATAGATTCTAATTGGGCTAATGAATTTTTGAAAAAATATACTCCAGAAACAGATGAATCAAACTCCTCAAATGATAATCATTGTGATTATCTTACCAAACCTTTTACCTTGACCGAATTCAACTCAGCTGTTAACTCTAGAAAAGACACTACTTGTGGTTTAGATTCTGTTCCATATAAAGCTTTAAAAAATATGAATACTGCGTGTAGAGAACTAGTTTTGAAAATATATAATATGTTATGGTTTCATTCACTTATTCCTAACGATTGGAAAGAAGATTGTTTGATACCCATTTTAAAACCTGGAAAAATACCTCACATTGCAGAATCTTACAGACCTATAGCACTTACATCTTGTATGGGTAAAATATTTGAGCAACTTATAAAATCTAGATTAGAATTTTATCTAGAAAAAAATTGTCTTTTACCATCAAATCAGTTTGGATTCAGACGCCGTAAGTCATCTAGAGAAAGTATTGCATTTCTACACTTAGACATCTTTAAAGCTATGGAAAATAATGAAATATTAATTAGTATATTCTTTGACATTGTTGGTGCTTGGTGCATTTAATAACATCAATCTTCATGTACTCGCCGCAGAGTTGAGGTCTTTGGCCATTCCTGAAAAAATTGTAAAATGGATATTTAACTTTTTACATGAAAGAAGAGTTTTTGCTAAAGTTAATAATAATAATACAATTATTGGTCCTAGGCTCAGTTATAAAGGTGTTTGTCATGGAGGAATATTAAGTCCTCTTATCTTTATTTTATACATATTTAAATTAAACAATATTTTAGGATCAAATGTTACTAATTTACAATATGCAGATGATTTGGTCATATACGCCTCAGGAGCAAATGTCAAAAACTTGGTAACCATTTTAAATGAGGCTTTAAAGAAATTGCACATTTACTTTATATTAGTACTGAGAAAAGTAAAGTTGTAATATTTAATAAAATTCGTCCATTTAACACTAAAATAATTTATAATAATACATTTTTACCAATAGAAAGTTGTGCAAAATTCTTAGGTGTAATTTTTACAAATAATTTATCTTGGACCAAATACGTGAATTCTATTACAGACAGAGCTTCTAAGGCCTTTAATGTATTAAAAGCTTTGGCTAGTACTAACTGGGGAGCTGATCCGGAAATATTATTAATGTTATATAAGTCTTTGGTGAGGAGTCATTTTGAGTATGGCTTTCTTTGTTTTGCATCAAATAAAAAACTAGTAAACAAATTAGATAATATACAAAATAAGAATTTAAGACTTATTACCGGCTCTATGAGAACAACTCCTATTGTTTCTTTACAGACTAGAATGCCTTACTCCTCCTATCTTACTTAGGTTTAAATATCTGAAATTTAGGTTTTTATTAAATATTAATTCTTTGTCTCATCATCCTCTTTTTCAAAAAGTGTTATTTTGAAACAGAAACAGAAACAGAAACAGAAACTTTTTTATTCAATATAGATTATAAATAATACTTATTGAAAGTCACTCTTTTGTATAATTACCACTGGTTCGAAAAAAACCTCTGTCCTGGGAAGAACCGGCAAGAAACCCAGCGGGACTTGTTTTTTTAAATAACAGCTTACAATCATGTATGTTACACAAATTAACAACACAACAAATTAGAAATAGCTTGGGAGCGATCACCTCACTTCCAGGGGTTATTATCATCTATAAATTCTTTAATATTATAATAACCCTTTTTATACAAACTTAGTTTAATAAAGTTTTTGAACTTTGAGCAGGTCAAATTTTGTATATTTTCTGGAATTTTGTTGTAAAAGCGTATACATCGCCCCAAGAATGAATTACTGACTCGATGGAGTCGGGTAACTGGTACTACTAGCTTGTATCTGTTCCTAGTATTTACAGAATGAATATCACTTATTTTTGTAAAACTACTTTTATTTTTGTGTACGTACATTACATTTTCATAAATGTATTGAGAGGCCAAAGTTAATATATTAATTTCCTTAAATTTTTGTCGCAGCGACTCTTTAGGCTTTAAATCATAAATTGCTCTTATGGCCCTCTTCTGCAAAACAAATATAATTTCAGTGTCAGCTGCGTGTCCCCATAGCAAAATACCATACGACATTATGCTGTGGAAATAGCTAAAGTAAACTAGTCTAGCTGTTTCAACACTAGTTAGACTTCTAATCTTTTTTACAGCATATGCTGCAGAACTAAGTCTGCTTGCTAGCTTTGATATATGGGGGCTCCATTGAAGCTTCGCGTCTAGTGTGATTCCAAGAAAAATGGTGGTATCTACAAGACTCAGTTTCTCCCCATTTAAAATTACATTAGTATTTAATTGTTTGACATTTGGAGTCATAAATTTCATACATTTCGTTTTAGTGCCATTTAAATGCAAATTATTGACATTGAACCAATTCACTAATTTAGATATAGCATTATTTACTTCGTCATATTTTAGCAAATGTCGACTTAATTTGAAAATTAAAGAAGTGTCATCTGCAAATAATACTATATCATGGTTATCTCCTACTATGTAAGGTAAGTCATTAATATATACAAGAAACAGAAAGGGGCCGAGAATTGAGCCTTGAGGCACGCCCATCTGTACCATCGACCCGGAAGAACTCGTACTGTTGATGACAACTTTTTGCGTTCTCTTACTTAAATATGAAATAATTAATTTTAGAGCATCACTTCTTACACCGTAGTGTTGAAGTTTCCTGATTAATGTTTCATGGTGAACACAATCGAAGGCTTTGGATAGGTCACAAAATATACCCAAAGCATCCTGTGAATTCTCCCATGCATTAAATATATATTTAATCAGCTCAACACCGGCATCAGTTGTCGAGCGACCCCTTGTAAAACCAAATTGATTTTTATGAAGTAAATTATTTATATTAAAGAAATTTAACATTTGATCAAGAATAATTTTTTCAAAAATCTTACTAAGTGTTGGTAGTACAGAAATAGGTCTAAAATTGGCGGGGTCTAATGTACTACCAGATTTAAATAAAGGTATTACTTTACTATACTTCATTAAATCAGGAAACACACCAGATTCGATACTAGTATTAAAAATAACAGCTAAATGAGGCGCGATTTTATCTATTATAGACGCAATAACTTTAACAGAAATCCCCCACCGATCCGCAGTTTTCTTAACATCAATAGTTTTAAAATATTTTACAATATCTTTTGATGATACTTTATGAAATGTAAAATTCTTTGTACACGCATTTACATTTTGTTTAAGTAATGATTCGGCGACCGCAGGAGAAGAATTCAGTGACTTAGTGGTTAATATCGGAATATCAGTAAAATATTTCTCAAAAACCACTGCAACGTCCTGATCTGATTCGGTTAATTTGTTATTAACACTTAACTTGTAGTTTGAATTGCGAGAGTTGATCTTACCAGTTTCGCTATTAATTATACTCCATGTCATTTTAATTTTATTAGAAGCCGTCTTAATTTTGTTGCTCAAATGCAAAGACTTGGCTGTGGAGCACACCCTTTTAAATATTTTTGAATATTTTTTTACATATTCTCTAAATTCGACGCTATGGTTATATGACCTTTCATGGTAAAGATCATATAACCTGCGTCTGCTCTTATGGACTCCTGCTGTCGCCCATTCATTAAATGACTTCCGACTGTTCAAGGAGAATGTTTTAGAAGTAAAAGTATTATTAAATTCATTGCAAATAAGCTTAAATAATGTTCCATACAAAAAATTTGGATCATTTTGGTATGAAAGTGATGGAAGTTTTTTCACTATGTTACTTCTAAATTTCTCCAAGCGACGTGCATTTACTGGAACAAACACAACTTTCTCATCTACTTGCTTTTTGTGAACATATGGTAACGAAACTACTTGTCCACAGTGATCAGAACTTAATTTTTGAATTATACATTTGTGCAATGGCTTCACATTTGTAAAAATATTATCTATACATGTTGCACTAGATTGAGCAATACGCGTTGGCTCTATAAATAAATTAAAAAGACCATATGATTTAAATAATGATCTAAATTTAATATTGATTGAGGAAGCTTCTAGGAGATTGATATTAAAGTCTCCACATATTACAACAGATTTATTCTGTTTATTAAGCTTAGCAAAAACTTCCTCCATAATTTTTTCAAAAGTATCGTATATAGAACATGGGGGTCTGTAGACGCTCACAACAATGAGGTGCTCAAACTCAACACATGCCATTTCTACAGTTCGCTCAACAGTTTTACTATAATAGTATGTCTCCTATATCTAACTCAGCCCCATATATACTCCATGACTTTCATGAAGTGATACGATATGATGAACAATATAATATTCACAAAAGCACACACACTTGGCCTTGTTATAAGGGGAATTATGAAAGTAAATTTAGTGATATACACATAAATATAGATGAAAAATTGAAAAGAAAAGTAAAGGTTTATGAACTTATATCTACATATGAAGAATATCGACAAATTTACACTGATGGTTCAAAAGTTGAAAATAAAGTAGCCTGTGCATTTTACATACCTCACCTGAAAACTGGACATGGCCTTTCCATTCCTGCATCAGCAAGCATATACACTGCAGAATGTTATGCTATCTTAATTGCTTTCAAATATATAGAAGAACATCCACATGTATCTAATAAATGGTTACTGATCTCTGATAGCATGAGTGTCTTGAAGGCACTGAAGACAAAAGCTTTAGATGCTAAAACGCCTTTCATCATATATGAAATTAAAAGTTTGTGGTGGAAATTGAAAGAAAATAATTTGGAAGTAAAATTTTTATGGACTCCGTCACATATTGGGGTTCAAGGAAATGAAAGAGCAGACAATTTAGCTAAAAGTATAGTTACAGCTGATATTGAAAGGATAACCGATGTTGCAATACCACATACAGATTTAAATTCAATTTTAAAGAAACAGTTAAAAAAAGAATGGAAAATGCAATGGAATGCTGTTTTAGAGGCAGGAAAAGGTCGTTGGTATGCATCAATTAATTCAGAATTAAGTATTCCTTGGTTTTCTCGCAACAAAAGATATCATAGCAGAAAATTTTATACAATAATGTGCAGACTTAGATTTGGCCACTATCGACTAAACGCTCATCTTTCCAGGATGAGAATAGTAGCATCTGCAACATGCAATTTCTGCGATACAGAAGCAGATCAGACTGCAGAACATATAATATTTAACTGCCCAGCGTACGCCATAGAAAGATTGCTACTCATTGAAAAACTTATACAAGTTTATGAAAACTCAGAGAGCGTCCCCCGTGCCCTGCAAGATATTCTTAGGAATACTAAGACATATTTAGAATATAGAGAAATACATACTGATTAAATAAAATAAATGTTTAAAACTCAGAAACAGATTTCAATTAAGTCAAGTAGCGAAATGCGAAGTATGTGAAATGAAACGTCTAATAGCCCCTACACACGATCACTTTTAACTGTCAGTTTTGACTGACCAGTTTTAACTGACAGTGAAAACTGAGCGTTGTACGATGAAAACTGTCAGTTTTTTTATTATCAGTTAAAACTGATGATATATTGTTGATACATATTTTTTAACTGAAATGACGGAACTGATCAGTTAAAACTGAGCGTGTGTAGGTGGTGTTTCTTCAGTCGTGTTGCGATCAGGAGATTGAGGTATATTTCTTCACTCATTCTGAGATAGTTATGCTAATCCTTCGAAAAATTTTTTAGTTCGGTTAATAAATTAACATGGGAATAAATTTTCCTTTTTTTTAACCACTCTTTACACCACTCTTTGCGTATATTTTTTTTAATTTTATTTTTTAAAATTAATAATAAACCAAGAACGGCTAAAGCGTCGTCGTCGGCTGATGACATCTTGAGTTGGTAATGTTGTTTGTGGTCATAGAGAACAGTTAAAAGTGAACGTGTGTGGGTGCAAAGGACGACAGTTTTCACTCTCAGTTAAAACTGGTCAGTCAAAACTGACAATTAAAAGTGATCGTGTGTAGCCCCCATTATAGGGGCTAGTTTTGACTGACCAGTTTTAACTGACAGTGAAAACTGAGTGTGTGTACGATGAAAACTGTCAGTTTTTTTTATTATTAGTTAAAACTGATGATATATTGTTGATACATATTTTTTAACTGAAATGACAGAACTGATCAGTTAAAACTGAGCGTGTGTAGGCAGTGTTTCTTCAGTCGTGTTGCGATCAGGAGATTGAGGTATATTTCTTCACTCATTCTGAGATAGTTATGCTAATCCTTCGAAAAATTTTTTAGTTCGGTTAATAAATTAACATGGGAATAAATTTTTCTTTTTTTTAACCACTCTTTACTCCACTCTGCGTATATTTTTTTTTATTTTATTTTTTAAAATTAATAATAAACCAAGAACGGCTAAAGCGTCGTCGTCGGCTGATGACATCTTGAGATGGTAATGTTGTTTGTGGTCATAGAGAACAGTTAAAAGTGAACGTGTGTGGGTGCAAAGGACGACAGTTTTCACTCTCAGTTTTGACTGACCAGTTTTAACTGACAGTGAAAACTGAGTGTGTGTACGATGAAAACTGTCAGTTTTTTATTATCAGTTAAAACTGATGATATATTGTTGATACATATTTTTTAACTGAAATGACGGAACTGATCAGTTAAAACTGTGCGTGTGTAGCCGGTGTTTCTTCAGTCGTGTTGCGATCACGAGATTGAGGTAAATTTCTTCACTCATTCTGAGATAGTTGTGCCAATCCTTCGAAACAATTTTTAGTTCGGGTAATAAATTAACATGGGAATAAATTTTCCTTTTTTTAACCACTATTTACACCACTTTTTGCGTATATTTTTTTAATTTTTATATTTTAAAATTAATAATAAACCAAGAACGGCTAAAGCGTCGTCGTCGTCTGATGACATGTTGAGATGGTAATGTTGTTTGTGGTCATAGAGAACAGTCAAAAATGAACGTGTGTGGGTGCAAAGGACGTCAGTTTTCACTCTCAGTTAAAACTGGTCAATCAAAACTGACAGTTAAAAGTGATCGTGTGTAGCCCCCATTAGAAAAAGGGTATAATTATGGTGGTAATAAGTTTACCCTTGACGTAGAATAAGCATAAATAAATATTAAAAATATTTTTCTCCTGCGTTTCTTTTAACATTGTGATACGCGTATTTAATTAAGTATTCAATTTGCTGAATTTTAAGATTTATTTCATTTCTATACATAGTCAGGTGAAAAATGGGCATTCTTCTTTGATATCCAAGCTGAATGTCTGGTATCTGGACGACGGTACACTGGGAGGTAGAGCCGATGACGTCCTCAGTGATCTTCCTCATATTTTTCGAAATTTTAAAAATATTGGGTCTTGAACCAAATAGCAATAAGTGTGAAATATTTTTTTCCAATAATTTATCTACTTCTCATAGAGACAATTTAATTCAAAATTTCAATCATATTTCTCCAGGATTAAAAAGTGTCAGTACGGAATCACTATACCTGCTAGGTACCCCGTTGTTTTTCGATAGTATTAAACCTGTTTTAAAAACAAAATTTCATCAGTTTTTAAACCTAGTGATAAATTATATAAATTAAACCCCCACATTGATCTTACTATTTTAAAATATTGTCTTCTTGTACCTAGATTTACATACTTACTCTGCACGAGTCCAGTCTGGAAATGTTCGGATATTTTAAAAGATATTGATAATAATTTTAAAATAGATATAGAAATATGCAAACCAAATATACGGTGTTAATGGGAGATTTCAATGCAAAACTAGGCACAAGAGCTGAGCAGAAAGTAGGGAAATTTGGAATAGGGCAACGGAACCCAAGGGGCCGACTTCATGGAGAAAGAGGGACTCTTTATGATGAACTCTTTCTTCCAGAAGCGGCCCCATAGGAAGTGGACCTGGTCGAGCCCCGACGGTTCGAAAAAAAATGAGATTGACTTCATTATGACGACCAGACAACAACTGTTCAGTGATGTCTCCGTGATCGCGAGGGTGAAAACTGGTAGCGATCAATTTTTTTTTTATAGGGTAAGTGTGACAAACGAGCACACAGTCCACCTGATGGTAAGTGGTTGCTGCGGCCCATAGACATCTACATCTATCCTCGATTGCGAATCAAAATACAGATGCGTTGTCACCCGTGAGAACTAAGATGGAATGCCTCATTTCCAGTAAAAAGGGCCTCCGGCCACCTGCACTCACCAAGCGAAGCACAGAGGTAAACCTCTACTTCACGCTGGTATTCTGTGAGGTCGTGGTACCACCCCGGTTCGAGCCGGCCCATCCGTGCGACAGCAAAAGCTGCCGCGTGGCTCTACCACTGAAGAAAATGAATGGTTAGAGGCACACTGAACCTATACGTTAAGTTTGAGAGGTCTCGTCTAATGAAGTCAACGCTCCGTCCCCCTGGTGCTCTGTTTCAAAGTCCCGAAACCTTTCAGCTCGAGTTACAAAACCGTTTTCAGTGCCTAGAAGACTGCAATGAAGTGGACGATATGAATGACAAGCTCGTGGAAACTGTCCATGCGGTCGGAGCTAAGTTTTGCAAGACCCACCGCAGATGAACACAAAAACTATCTGATCACACTCTTAATATCATGGCTGTTAGACGGGAGATGAAGCTACATTCTTCAACAGATTTGACAGCATACAGGCTACTGAAGAGACAGATCTCCAAATGCATGCGGCGGGACTTACGCAACTTCAATACAGCTTGTATTGAAGAAGCGATTGAGCGGGAACAAAGGCTCCAAAGTCTTTGCCAGAGATCTGTCTGCCAGAAAGAGCCAACTGTCAAAGCTAAAGAACGAATATGGCAGCATCATTTCCGGGGCACCTGAGATTTTGAGTGAGATTGAGAGGTTCTATGGACAGCTGTACACGTCATCGTTGGAGTCATACGCAAGTTTGAGTAACAATCCAAGAGCAAATCTTATCCGACACTATTCCGAAGATATCCCGGACGTCAGTATGAGCGAAATTAGAATGGCTCTCCAGCACCTTAAAAACGGCAAGGCCCCAGGCAAGGATGGAATTACAGCGTAGCTTCTGAAAGCGGGTGGAAAAACGGTACTTGAAGTCCTCCAGAAGCTCTTTAATTCCGTCCTCCATGGTGGCATTATTACCGTGGAGGCGTGGAGCAGAAGTGAGGTGGTCTTGTTCTTCAAGAAAGGCGACAACGCTCTCTTGAAGAACTACAAACCGATTTCTTTTCTTAGCCGCGTCTACGTGCTGTTTTCGAAAGTCATTACGAATCGTCTCGCGCGCAGACTTGACGACTTCCAGCCTCCCGAACAAGCCGGTTTCCGAAAGGGCTTTAGAATGAAGCAAATACAAAGAGGAGACGTTGTAATTAAATTTCACTATGTAACAACGCGTGACAATTTGCGGGGTGAGGGGATGCAAATCCCCGCCCACTTACACTATTTACATCTACCGATAAATAGTAAAACTACTCGAATCTTTCCATATCGATGTTGCAATGTAGCTTAGCTACCTTGACGGTAGATGGCGGCATGTCCACAAAATGTTATAAACTATAAATATAATATTTTGGCGATTAAAATTTCTTTATATCTGAATGCAAAACAAATTTCAGCACCTTCGTATGATTATTTTATCATTACTGAGCTCTACGTACCTTTATATTTTTAGTTCACAGGACACAAAGTGTCGCCATCTAGTGTGGAATATATTTAATTATATTTGAAAGCCGACGCAAAGATTTTTCTAGAAGTATTTTAATAAATTAGGTGTAAAATTATTTACAAATGAAATGTGATGCCATCCATAACATCAGAGCGTCTATCTGAGTAGTTTTTACACAATAAAACACAACACTTCATCCTTTTCCTCTTAATACTACGAAAATACACCGATTTGCGATTTTTTCAACACATAAGCGCACAGGACGAATGCTGACAGTATACTAACTAAAGCCACGCCCACTATGATGACGTCAGGACCTACTTAGAATCACAGTGCACAGTTGCTTGTGCCGTCTCCCCTTTGTATTAGCTTCATGGGCTTTAGCACCATAGACCACATACATACCCTTCGGCAAATTGTACAGAAGTCCGAGGAGTACAATTTGCCACTATGTCTGGCGTATGTGGACTATGAGAAAGCCTTTGATTCCGTCGAAATTAGGGCGGTGCTGCAATCCCTTCAGCGGTGCCTACTTGACTGTCGGTATATCAAATTGCTGAAGTGCTTGTACAGTAGGGCTACGATGGCTATCCGAGTACAGAACCAGAGTACGAAACCTATCCAATTGCAGAGAGGTGTAAGACAGGGTGACGTTATATCCCCAAAACTCTTCATCGCTGCATTGGAAGACGTTTTCAAGCTTCTGGACTGGAAAGGATACGGTATGAACATCAATGGTGCGTACATCCCTTACCTTCGATTTGCCGACGATATAGTCCTTATGGCAGAATCGCTGCAGGACCTAAGCACCATGCTAAATGACCTCAATAGTGTCTCCCAACGGATAGGTCTTAAGATAAACATGGACAAAACAAAGATCATGTTTAATGTCCATGTCACACCTATGCCGGTAGTTGTTGGGAGCACTAAGCTCGAAGTTGTTGACGAGTATGTTTACCTGGGACAAATAGTCCGACTAGGTAAGTCCAACTTCGACCGAGAGGTCAATCGACGGATTCAACTCGGCTGGGCAGCGTTCGGAAACTACGACACATCTTCTCGTCAGACAAACCTCAAAACCTTAAAACAAAATTGTACAACCAGTGCGTGTTGCCAGAGATGACTTACGGATCTGAGACGTGGTCCTTCACTGCTGGCCGCTTGAGGAAGCTCAAGCTCGCTCAGCGAGCTATAGAGAGGGCTATGCTCGGAGTTTCTCTGCGTGATAAACTTATAAATGAGGATATCTACAATAGAACCACAGTAACCGACATAGCCCAAGGGACTAGTAAGCTGAAGTGGCAGTGGGCCGGCCATATAGCTCGAAGAACCGACAACCGATGGGGAAGAAAGGTTCTTGAGTGGCAGCCTCGTACCGGTAGGCGAAGTGTAGGACGACGCACCACGAGATGGAGTGACGACAAGTAAGACATGCAAGAAGTCGATGGATGCAATTGGCTCAGGACATTCCTTGGGGGAGGCCTATGTTCAGCAGTGGACTTGTGAAAAGCGGTAATGATGATGATGAGATATAGAAAAAATTCTAAATTTAACTTTAAATACAATAGCCTGGACTCAAGCTACTTTACCTATAAAATCTGGTGGTATTGGTATGAGAAATCTTTCTAGCGTTGTATTGCCTGCTTTCCTTGCTTTCGTGCATAGTGTCAGTGACTTATGTAACATAATTTTAAATAATAAAGTAGACCTGTGCTTTGCTGCGGAGGCATACAGGCAAACATGGCGAGCGCTCTGTCCTAGCGAAAATGTTCCACTGGAAGTTAACCAACAGAAACAGTGGGATATTCCGTTGGTACAGAGCGTGCAGAAATATTTGTTTCATAATTTCCATAGTGACCAAGATAAGGCACGCCTTCTAGCTGTTTTGACTAAGGAATCTAGTCACTGGTTACACGCTTTACCATTCAGTAATCTCGGAACATTCAGTAAAGCTTGCGCATCGCCGTAGGAATCCGACTAGGAGCGGCGCTTTGCCAGCTCCATCAGTTGTGTGTCAGCTGTGGTAGCAGCGTCGACAAGTTTAGACTCCACGGAATTTCATGTAAGAAAAGTGCTGGTAGGTTTTCATAGCACGGTTCTTTGAACGACATCGTCCGAAGGACTCTTGTCTCTATAAATGTTCCTTAGTAGCCGTGGTTTGGTCACCCGAGGTGGTCACTCTGAGTGGGCTTGGCGAGCCCACTTCGGATGTGTGTTGGTGGGCTGCGGTGAGAGGGGTGTCCTCTCCCCCTACCGCTGCAGCCGAGGTGGAGTCGCGAAGGAAGAGGAGTGTTGGTATGGCGATGCGCCACTCGCCCTATCCTCCGCGTTTCAGACGGGACCGCACCGTTGAGGCGGTGGTGGTGGGGCCGTGGGGGAGAGGAGTGTCGGTATTGCGAGGCACCGCTCTTCCTACCCTCCGCGACCGAAATTTGGTTGGCGGCGGAGCCAGAGACCAGACCCCCGCTGGGGTCGGGAAAGCGCGTGCTAAGCGCTCTATTTTCCTGGCCCCATGGCCTCCGCGTATCGGATTCGGGGGGTCGGATACGCAGGTGGAGTTGGAGGCCGTGGAGGGGGGCGTGCCTTGTGTTCCTGGTGCGCCTTGCCTGATAAGGAGAATGGGGAGGAGAGATCCTATATAATACGCGGCGAAGGTGGAACACCATGGGGTTTTAGTCAGTGCGAGTCTGACATAACCCGTCCTTGCCCCCGCGAGGCGGGTATGCGTAGGCATTTCCCCATGTAAAAAAAGGACTGTATGATAATTAAGTTACTAGTTTTTAATATTGTATATAAAAAAATTTGAATAATATTTGAATAACAATATTAATTAATAATAAAATCATTCGTGGAAACTGTTAAATCTTTAAGCGCTGTTATGTTTTCTGAACACGTGATCAAAGTACTGAGAGCACCTTACCTAGCAAGCGCCAGTGCTCACATAACAAAATGACGGCGATTTATGACGTCATATGTTTCTCTAGGGTACTGGGCATTATACTGGCAGTCCGTAATGAAACGATTTTTTCACCAGTGAGAACACCGAGCAGTGCTCGCAGTTCTATTGTGTGTAATTTGTACACGTGCAATGAATGAATACATATAATCTTTCTGAGTAGGTAACATATCTGTGTAACTTATATTAGGGTTAATTGCTTAACAAGTTTATCATCTGTCGGTACGTACTCGTATTTGGCTGTTAACTAGCAACATCATGAGTACCAAACGGAAACAAACTACTTTAACTTTACGTGACAAATATGACGTTATCAATGCGGTAAAAACTGGCATGAATAACAAATAAAAAACCAGCCAAGTGCGAGTCGGACTCACGCATTAAGGGTTCCGTATCATCGTACAAGATTGAATACCATGTAGGTAAAAAACACGTTTCTAGGAGGAGAGCCCACTTTAATTTTAAATTTAATTTTTTTTATAGGATAAGGGTGACAAACGAGCGCACAGTCCACCTGATGGTAAGTGGTTGCTGCGGCCCATTGACATTTACATCTATCCTCTATTCAAAATCAAAATGTAGATGCGTTGTCACCCGTGAGGACTAAGATGGAATGCCTCATTTCCAGTAAAAAGGGCTTCCGGCCACCTGCACTCACCAAGCGAAACGCAGAGGTAAACCTCTACTTCACGCTGGTTTTCTGTGAGGTCGTGGTACCACCCCGGTTCGAGCCCGTTGATTACGCCCTCTTATCACCAGCAACGATATGTCGCGGATTCCTTTAGGAACTTAACTTCACGTGGGCTCCACGAAACGATAGCCTCTATTTACTAATAGTTCTTTTGAGGGTTCCGTACCCAAAAGGGTAACCAACGGGTCCTTATTACTAAGCCTCCGCTGTACATCCGTCCGTCTGTCAGCGGGATGTATCTCATGATCCGTAATAGGTAGACAGTTAATATTTTCAGAGAATGTATATTAATTATTAAATTGATAAGGGCGTGCTTCGATGGTTTGGGCACGTTGAGAGAATGAGTGAAGACCGAATGGTGAAGAAAATATATAGCGCGAAAGTTAATATTAAAAGGTGTCGAGGTAGACCGAGACTAACTTTCGAAGACCATGTGAGCAAATTGCTCGAAGAGGGGAGGGTCAAGAGTACTCGGATACCTAGACGTGCATGTATGAAGAAGATAATGAATCTGAAAGAAGCGAAAGAGGTATGTAAGGATCGTGACACTTGGCGATCTGTTCTCTCTGGCTACCCCGTCAGGGATTGTGCGTGACGATAAGTAAGTAAGTAAGTAAGAATGTATATTGCTGTTGCCGCTATAATAAAAAATATTACAAATAAATTAAAAATTAAAGGGGGCTGCCCTACTAGTAACGCGTGTACGGAACCCTTCATGCGCGATTCAGACTCGCACTTGGCCGGTTTTATAATTTACTAGGAGGTTTCTTCCTGTACGACTACTTTGTGGAATCGTTTACCACCGGTGATACGACTTGGGGCCCTTCAAGAAAAGAACTCACTCCTTTTTAAGGTCGGCAACGCATCTGCGATTCTTCTATTGTTTGCAGTTGTTCATGGGCGGCGGTAGTCACTTACCATCGTGTGAGCCGTATGCTTGTTTGCCCCCTCTTCAATATAAAAATAATAACGCACTAAAGTTAATTACTACTTAGTTAATTAACCGAGTAATAGCTACACTGCGAAATCAATTTTGTTTCCGATTAATTGTTATTAGTAAAGTTCGAGTTTTGACAAAATGCGTTTCATTTTAACGTTGCTTCTGTTTTCTTTCATAGATTTTATATGTAAGTGAAATTTAATTTTATATTTTTCTATCTGGCGATGTTCTTTCTCTTTTCAATTTTTTTGCCCACACTAGGATTTTCTCATGTACCGTGGAGGTAGTTTACAGACATAAATTGCACAAGGAGAAACATACAGACTCGGAACAATTATTTGTAGGCCATACATATACTTGTTCCGTGCGAGATTCGAACCAGCGTTCTCAGCGCCCCAACTAATTGACTGCTAAGCCACTGCGCCACAGATTCGTCTAAAGTTATCTAAATATAAAAAAATGCATACACAAAAACAATTCGTGTTCGATCCTCGCAGGTGAAAACGCAAAGGTCAATTGCTGTCTTTATATTTGCTATCATTTGCTGATTTAACACGTTATCAGCAGTTAACGAAAACATCGTGAGGAAAACTGCAAGTCTGAGGAATGAAATATTTTTTTTATAGGATAGGGTGACAAGCGCTTACACAGTCCACCTGATGGTAAGTGGTTGCTGTGACCCATAGACATCCACATCTATCCTCAATAAAGAATCAAAATGCAGATGCGTTGTCACCCATGAGGACTAAGATGGAATGCCTCTTTTCCAGTAAAAGTCTCCGGTTCTCTACACTCACCATACGAAACACAACAGTGTTAAGCTGCTATTTTATGCTGAGATTATATTATATATATT
This sequence comes from Parnassius glacialis, assembly GCA_033319125.1. Taxonomy (NCBI): domain Eukaryota; kingdom Metazoa; phylum Arthropoda; class Insecta; order Lepidoptera; family Papilionidae; genus Parnassius; species Parnassius glacialis. The sequence continues at coordinate 12,345,474 of JAVANC010000015.1, read as the reverse complement.
TCGACATGTGTCATTCATTCATTTCTATTCGTTCATGTATTGATTCCTCATACGAACCGGGTCATTCTGATCAATCATTCAAGTGGATCATTTCGAGTTTCAATACTCTGTGATCTGTGAGACCCGCTCGATAATGTCGATCATTGGACATAACAATACTCTTTGGTCGTAAGTCCTGTCAATCGTTGGATCCGGAACGTTCAAAAAATGTAATTGCAAGCGATCAATACTCTGATGTGACCCGGGTCAATTGAACGAATCATTCACGATTGTCACATGTCTAATTTCGAGGATGTAAGTCAACAGAAACAGCAGCCTGGCAGCCTAATTGCTCCATAAAGAGGGTTATGGAGGTGTTCTGTGAGAGCATGGTCCTTCCCCGGTCGAGCTGACCTATTCGCGCTGCAGCAGTAATGTAACTGCAGCGTCATTTATCTCATGTATGTGCCTGTATGTGATAGAGTCACGCTACATCGTGATATACTGACACGAATGGAAGCACCGTACTCGTATAGAATACTATATAGCATGAAATAGCAGCTTAATGCTGCCTGTGCTTGACGAAAAAACAGAAACCTTTTTCACTAGTAACGAGGCTTTCCATCTTCGTCCTTAGGTAGCAATGCATCTACATTTTGATTTCTTTTATACGAGGTAGAGCCGTGTTGCAGCTATATTATGGTTGTAGCACAAATGGGTCGGCACGACCGGGGTAGGACCACGCTGTCACAGAGTACCAGCGTAAAATATCAGCTTGAAACTGCTGTGTTTCGTATGGTGAGTGTAGAGAACCGGAGGCCCTTTTTACTGGAAAAGAGGCATTCCATCTTAGTCCTCACAGATGACGACGCATCTGCGTTTTGATTCTTTATTAAGGATAAATGTAGATGTCTATGGGCCACAGCAACCACTTACCATCAGGTGGACTGTGTGCTCGTTTGTCACCCTATCCTATAAAAAAATCGGTTTACCTAGAAAAAAATTCTAAGGTAACACACAAAAGAAAATACATTCGAATTGAGTATTTCTTTTTTTAAGTCGGTTATAATACAACCTATCTAAAAGGCATCCTCTGTAGATTGCCTCGTAGCATAGGGGCGATTTTGCAAATGTTGCCCCGCTTGAATGAGTGTCTCACTTCGTCACGTCTTAATTTTTGTTCTGCCGACTTCCAAAAAGGAGACGGTACACAATTCGACGTGTATGTTTTTTTTATTTTTTTTTATGTGTGTTACCTCATAACTTTTTACTGGGTGGACCAATTTCGATGATTATTTTTATATGAAAGCTGATACTTCTCGTGTGGTCTCATATGAATTTGATCAAGGTCAGACCAATAGTTTTTGAGTTATTTGAGATATTCTTAATAACTTATATTGAAGTCGGCTGTACAAAATTTTAAATTTTAAATTATTTGTTTTTTTTTTTTAGATTGCGCCAAGCAACCAAAGAAGTACAATGAGACATTGTGAGTATATTCATGTGCATAATTCGTTTAGTTATTTTTAATTTAAAATATATGTCACACACGTTAAAAGTTTAAGATTTTTAAAGCTATTATTTAACTTCACTTGTATGTATGTCCTGGAATTTTGCAATCAATATTTCACCCACTTCCACTGATGTTAACGGGCAAAGACATTTAAGTAGTAGTAGATTTTTTAAATCTCTTTGTTAACGGGCAAAAATTTGGCACATACCGTTTGGTTCTCGCGACAATGCACGATTTAAATGACACCATTTTTAATCCAATATGGCGGACGTTACAAAATAGCGATTTATCATTTCCACAGCAACTTCTATGATATGGGTTTCAAATAAAACCGCTTGATAAGTGAAACACAATAAGTAATGTGACGTTATTCTAAATCTAATATGGCGGACGTCTAATATGACAATGCAATATTATTTTGTGATAGACTTATTGACAGGGTCGGTTTTAGCGTGAAAAGGGCAAAAGAAACTACTTGAACTATCGTTTTGTTGGTTATAATTGGTTAACATAATTACTACGCTCCAGAATTGGACAAAAGCCTCTGTCAGTTCGTAATGCTATCAACAAAACGCGTGCTTTGCGTCATTTTTTAAGATTTTTTAATAATTTTGAGCACACAATGTTCCTAATGGTGAGTAAATGATAATATTATGGTTGTAGCGCGAATGGGTCGGCTCGACAGGGGAAGGAGCATTATCTCACAGAATACCGGCGTCAAATAAGCAAATAACAGCTCAATGCTGCCGTGTTTCGTGTGGTGAGCGTAAAGAACCGGAGACCCTTTTTACTGGAAACGAAGCAATGGAATGCCTTAGACCTTAGGGGTGGCGAAGCATCTGCAATTTGATTCTTAATCGGAGATAGGTGTACCTATGGGCCACAGCTTCCACTCACCATCATCATCAAAAAACATGTTCAGCCGTTTGAAGGTCATCAGCTGGTTTTGTTTTGGGGTGTTTTTTAAATAGTTGTCACGATTAGTAGGCGGGTTGAAAAACGCAGTTTTTTCAAATTTTAGTTGTTATCAGTACGATACTGCTGTCCATTTCAAGTTGCATTTCTGTCGGTCGCCTCTTACCTCTGTTAAAATAAAAAAAAAAACATGCGTGAGTGTCGTCGAACACTCGGTTGGAACGAAGTTTCTTTCGTAGTATATTATTATTGATAAACGTATTACATATAGCGTCTGTTAAAATGAAGCGTCATTTAAAACAAAATAATATTTCTTTGATGGCAACTTAAGAAAAAGTGCGAGGGAGATGGATATTATTCCAACTTGGTTCCTTATGGCTGTCTACACTACTTTAGAAGGGGTCGTGACGGAAAAATCTTACACTTTTTGTCGCCTAGCCCCCATCCGCCAAATCCGTACCATCCGATAAAGAACTTCGTTCCAAAAAAAACTGTGGTTTCTAACTTGCCTACCAAGCGGGGCGACTATGGCAAAAATCCCAGTAGCCGTAACAGACTAGCAAACTTCACTGCTGAACATAGGTCTCCCGCATAGATTACAGTTTTTTATTGTTAGATGTTCTTAAGATGACGCTGCTGTCCATAACCTGGTTTGTTTTCCTCTGTCGTCTCTTCCGACATCCACGGTATGTTTTCATCATCACCATCATCATTACAGCCCTTCAAATGTCCACTGCTGAACCTATGTTCAGCAGGCCTATGCCTCTCATAAGGAAGGCCGCAAAGCACGGTCCCGAGCCACTTGCATCCATTGACTTCCTGCATGTCTTACCAGGCCGTCACTCCACCATCTACTGGAAGGACGGTATGATTTAGAGCAGTGAATTCCCTTACGTCGCCTCCCTACAGCTTTACTTATTGAAAGGATGTTTAATTATTTTTTTCAGATCATCTTCGAGATTTAGCAACCCCAACTTTATTCGAGATCGTTTAAGAAGTAACGTATATCCTTTATCACATATCTTTTACATAATACCCGTTTGCTGATAGTTCCAAAACATCTCACGTTGACCGTAACAAAGAAAGTAAGAAAGAAGAAAGAAAGAAAGGAAGAAAAAAATAAAGAAAGAAGAATATATATAAATAAATATTTATTGCAAATACTTATCCTAACGCGTCCTTTAATTGTCCAATTATATGGATCATTACATTAAAGGAAGCGTTAGGAGGGGTTCACATCGACATACCTTCTCCGCGTGGCTTACCCATAATATCAGCTCTTCTCTTCAGAATGTGTTGGCAAATATATTAGCCAAGAGTTTATGACGACGTCCACACGTTGGAAGGTCGTTCAGTATTGCTTCGTTTCAGGTTAATTAAAATGGATATTGAGGCGCTAACGACTGCTGTGGTTTATTTATTCACAGTAAATAGTATAATAACAAAAATAGAACAAGGAAATAATATATTTAAAATTTTAAAAAGATATTTACAATTTTATATAAAAAAAATAAAGTATGATGATGATGATGGGTGACGTGAATTACAATTAAATAGAAAATAAAGATAAGATGAATACTGAAGCGGAGCCTGAAGATCAAAGCGTCACACCGCGCTTGGCAGTGGTGGCACGCAGCGCCTGGTTTAGGCACACGCAGCGCCTTGAGTAGGCACACGCTGCGCTTGGAGTAGGCACACGCAGCGCCCAGAGTAGGCACACGCGGCGCCTTGATTAGGCGCTCTCAGCGCCTGGAGTAAACGCTCGCAGCGCCTGGAGCAAGCACGCACAGCGGCTAAAGATAGCACGAGCACTAGTAGGTGGAGGCGTCGGCGACGACTTCAGGTGAAGGCAAAGGTCTGCAGGATCCCGGAGCAGTGCGGCCCCGCGCTTGGAGTAGGCTAGGCGACGACTTCAGGTGAAGACAGAGGCTTGCAGGATCCCAGAGCAGTGCGGCCCCGCGCTTGGAGTAGGCTAGGCGACGACTTCAGGTAAATACAGAGGCTTGCAGGATCCCGGAGCAGTGCGGCCCCGCGCTTGGAGTAGGCTAGGCGACGACTTCAGGTGAAGACAGAGGCTTGCAGGATGCGCCTGGCCTGCAGGATCCCGGGGCAGTGCGGCCCCGGGATAAGGCCTTTAGGAGATGCTTCAGGTTTGGAAGCTGAAGCGAGACTGCCTGTATTGACTGATTGTTCGGCTTTTATACCTTTTTTTTTTATAGGATGTGGGTAACAAACGATCACACAGTCCACCTGATGGTAAGTGGTTGTTGCGGCCCATAGACATCTACATCTATCCTCTATTACAAAGAAAAATGTAGATGCGTTGTCACCCGTGAGGACTAAGATGGAATGCCTCATTTCCAGTAAAAAGGGCCTCCGGCCACCTGCACTCACCAAGCGAAACGCAGAGGTAAACCTCTATTTCACGCTGGTTTTCTGTGAGGTCGTGGTAACACCCCGGTTCGAGCCGGCCCATCCGTGCGACAGCAAAAGCTGCCGCGTGGCTCTACCACTGTTAAAACTTTTTAGAGAGGACGGGAAATTATTTAAATTAAAAGCAAATTTTTGTAAATGGGCCAGAGGAAAAGAGTATTTATGTGGAAATATTGAAGTAAAAACATCAGACCGGTAATGAATTTGAATAAAAATTGCCATGACAACCAGATAAACAACGATGTCAAAACATGTCAGTTTTTGGTTTCAGGCTCATAATTGAAAAACGGCAAGATTTAAGTAAGAAATGAGATATTATTGATATAGGAAAAAAGGTAGCGCAACAGCGCGCACGAAACCCGAAATTGCAGAGTTACGGAGAACTAAATAAAAGATCGAAAAAGGTAGACTCCATTGACACCGATTTAAAAAGTGCTGGTAGCGTGAAAATACGAAGTGAAAATAATTTGTTATTGTGTTCTTATGGTCTAAAAACGTTACAGGATCCTATGGAAATAAAGGTGATGAAAAATATGAATGCAGAAAATCAAAAACAGAATGGAAAAATAGATGTAAAATGATATGTAAGTAGCATAACACTACATTCTCCCCCCGACCCTGGAAAATTTTTGACTCAGCAAAAATTTTGACATGTACATTCTAAAATAAACCATAAAAACACAGCTTTGCAGAAACAGACATCAACAGGCAAAATCAGATATACTATCTCTTACATTCATCATCTGCATTCAGGTAAGGGTGGAGTTCACCTTCAATGACTACCACTCTAAAAGTGTGTTTTCGAAAGGACATTCAGGCTTATTTAAGGAGTAGTCATCCGCTCCTGCGTGGAAAAAAAAATTAATTTAAGCAAGCTTCAGTCGAAGAGACACCACTCTAAAAGTGTGTTTTCGAAAGGACATTCAGGCTTATTTAAGGAGTTGTCATCCACTCCTGCGTGAAAAAAAAATTAAGGGAGTAGTCAGCCGCTCCAAAGTGAAGATAAAGATAAAGAAAATTAAGGGAGTAGTCAGCCGCTCCCAAGTGAAGATAAAGATAAAGAAAATTAAGGGAGTAGTCAGCCGCTCCCAAGTGAAGATAAAGATAAAGAACTTAATCCCAAGCAAGCTTAGTCGAAGAGACCGAAGCCCATATCTTCATCGTCAGACTAGATTCTTCCTTCTTGGTCTCTTTCTCTTCCTTCTTCTCCTCAGCTGCCGGCACTGCAGCAGCGGCGACCGCGGCCACGGGCGCTGCTCCACCGACGGGCATGGTCGACAACTTCTCACGACCCTGCGCGATCAGCTCTTCACTCTTGCCATTGAGTTCCGAGATGACCTTCTTCAGTTTCTCGGAGTCTGCCTCAATACCCACAGAGCTGAGGATCTTCTCAACGTCAGCAGCGCCTGGCCTGCAGGATGCGCCTGGCCTGCAGGATCCCGAAGCAGCGCGGCCCCGGGATAAGGCCTTTAGGAGATGCTTCAGGTTTGGAAGCTGAAGCGAGACTGCTTGTATTGACTGATTGTTCGGCTTTTATACCTTTTTAGAGAGAACGGGAAATTATTTAAATTAAAAGCAAATTTTTGTAAATGGGCCAGAGGAAAAGAGTATTTATGTGGAAATATTGAAGTAAAAACATCAGACCGGTAACGAATTTGAATAAAAATTGCCATGACAACCAGATAAACAACGATGTCAAAACATGTCAATTTTTGGTTTCAGGCTCATAATTGAAAAACGGCAAGATTTAAGTAAGAAATGAGATATTATTGATATAGGACAAAAGGTAGCGCAACAGCGCGCACGAAACCCGAAATTGCAGAGTTACGGAGAACTAAATAAAAGATCGAAAAAGGTAGACTCCATTGACACCGATTTAAAAAGTGCTGGTAGCGTGAAAATACGAAGTGAAAATAATTTGTTATTGTGTTCTTATGGTCTAAAAACGTTACAGGATCCTATGGAAAGAAAGGTGATGAAAAATATGAATGCAGAAAATCAAAAACAGAATGGAAAAATAGATGTAAAATGATATGTAAGTAGCATAACACTACATACTACGTGAATGTGTATAAGAAAAAGGTGATCAAAAAGAAATGGAAAGAAAGAAATTTTATTTCTTGTGTTCCACCAACAATTTTCGGCTTGGTACAGCTCTATAAAGCGAAAAGTTTCTTCATTGGTCATTGTTACTGCCATTTTGTAGACACTAGTTTACGATGCGGGAATATAAAATTTATAAAATTTAAATCAGGTGCGTGCGATCACTTTGGAAACTCGTAGCAAACTAAACGTGCGTTCAACGTATGGACGCGGCGGCCATAACTCTGCTACAACCCTGTAATCTCTTGTAAAAAACCGACACCACACGGATCTCGCGCCAACTTGTGAACCATCATTCCAATACATACCAAGTGAGGCAGTAACACCATTGGTATCGGCCACAACATTCGCCACAATGTTGGCCAACGAAAAGAGCCGGTTTAAGACGAAATCACGCTATAGAAGTTTCCAAACTACCCCCATTATATATAGAACAAGCTCCATACAAGCAAACGGCGGGAAACCTTCCATTTCCCTTCAACGGCCTAATATTATCCTACTCGAAAAATCCACGAGAAATCTCGAGTGCCTCGACTGACTCGTTGGCTTAGTGGTTGTAAACGCCATTGCTGATCATGAGGTCTCGGGTTCGAATCCCAAAATCAGCGACTGGGTGTTTCTGTCAAGAAATTTTCAGTAGCAGCCCGGAGTCAGGAAGTGAGCAGTGTTTCACCCCCGCGCCTCGGAAATCTCCCAAAGTCGTTGGTCCTGCGCCTGATCTCTCTCCCGTTGTGTCGTATTACCGTTCCATCGGACTATGAGAGTGGGGTGAATAAGTGAGTGCGCCTGTGCTTGCGTTTACACTCGAGCACTATAATTCTGTCCTACGCAGATCACTAGTCTCTGTTGAGACCGATTTAACCGAACGTCATGTGGTAGAGGAGGTAGTTATATTAGTAGTATAGTTGTAGCACGAATGGTTCGGCTCGACCGGGGAAGGACCACTCTAATAGAATACCAGCGTAAAATAGCAGCATAACGCTATGGTGTTTCGTATAGTGAGTGTAGAGAACCGGAGACCCTTTTTTACTGGAAACGAGGCATTCCATCTTAGTATTCACGGCTGACAACGCATCTGCATTTTGATTCGTAATCGAAGATAGGTGTAGATGTCTGTGGGCCACAACATACACTTACCATCAGGTGGACTGTGTGCTCGTTTGTCGCCCTTATTCTATAAAAAAAAACAGTCTGCAGGACATTATTTATGCTTGGACAGCTGTGTTCCGTTCTCAAGGGTATCGAGAGTCAGTTTAATTAGAACCGTTACCACTCACGGGATGATATGGGGTAGTGGATATTCTTACACCGCCACTACACGGTATTTATTACAATCTGATAAATAATAGAATCAGGCGTCACTTTGCGGAAATCCTCTATGTTAAAGATGATTCGTACGTGGTAGAGCCATGCTGCTGCTATATTAGTAGTATAGTTGAAGCACGAATGGGTCGGCTCGACCAGGGTAGGACCACGTTCTCACAGAATACCAGCGTAAAATGGCAACTTGACACTGGTGTGTTTCGTATGGTGAGTGCAAAGAACGGTAGACCCTTTTTACTGGAAAAGAGGCATTCCATCTTAGTCCTCACGGGTAACGACGCATCTGCATTTTGATTCTTTATTGAGGATAAATGTAGATAGATGTCTATGGGTCACAGCAACCACTGACCATCAGGTGGACTGTGTGCTCGTTTGCTACCCTTATTAAGTGGCGAAGCTTGCGAAGTCACTTATTGATTTCACGATGTCTGTCCGTCTGTCCGTCTGTCCGTCTGTCCGTCTGTCCGTTTGTCCGTCTGTCCGTCTGTCCGTCCGTCTGTCCGTCTGTCCCACGATTATCTCGAGAACGGTTTCGAATTTTCAAATTCTGTTTTCAGCAATCGATTACTGATCACCCAGGCATCTGAACCTCCTATTTTGAAACTGATTGCTCAACGGCAACCGTTAGAAACCGCGACAAAGCTGATTGCTTCGCCACTTTGCTATGCTGTTAGCTTTGCTAGGTTTATTCTATAAAAAAAATGTCAAAAAGTATATAATTAAGTAGTAATTAAGTAACCTTGTTGGTTTTAAATTGAGGTAGGGCAGGAGTTGCTCTTCAAACATCGTTTACACGCTGTGAGGCATTGCATCTCAGTCCTCAGAGGTGACAACGCATCTGTAACCCTCTGTGTTTAAAGTAGGTTGCAGGGGGCTGCAGTCATCACTTACCATCAGATAGACTCTGAGTTCGTTTGTCAGTTCAGTTTAAAAAAAAGATCATTATGGCATACCTCACGGTCACATCTTACGACATTAATGGGATGGAATGGGTTTATTGTATCGCCTTAACCACACGCAAGAAAACTCCTTTTTAACCCCCGACGAAAACAGAGACGTGTTATAAGTTTATAGTGCAGGGGTGGCGAACCTTTATGTATCAATGTGCCATTTTGCTAAAGAAATGTTTAATGAGGCCATAGACACCGCCGTAAAATCACGTGAGTAAAGAAACTGTACAAAGGCAAAGCTTCAAAGGAGCTGTAAATCTTTTTACATAATTTGGTAGGGTTGGCATATGAGGATAAAGTTAAATAAACAAAACATTGATCAGCTTTTTAATAGATATTATTAAGCCATATTGGCCATCGCATGAAAACACAATGTATCTTTCAAGTAATACATATTACATTAAATTAGAATGTTTAGTGCGATTGTCAAGTCAATTTATTTAAAACATAAAATATTTTTAATATTGATATGGTCACTATAAGATGTTGTTAGGTTAGCTAATTACGTAATAACTTAAGACAGAAGGACCCTTAAGTAGGGACTGAATAAATTAACCGACTTGGTACTACATGGATCTCACAACTTTTTACGGTAGAAGAACTGAGTTGCGAGACTTGGTTTTTTTTACAAGTTATGTTTTTGATGGCATCTCATTTCTTTTTGTAGATAGTCTAGGTACCTATCTACACCTATTATTCTATTATATTATACATATATAGGTACACTGATTCATTCACTGCAAATGTAGCTTTGTAATCCTATATATTTATATGGTATTACAAAGTTATTTATGCAGTTGGTGTATCTCGAAAACTGGCCCGAAATTGCAAAATATTTTAACTTTTCCTTGATTTATGTACTAAACAATAATTGTATTCTAAATTTGAAACTTCTATGTCTGCTAGAAGTGCCTTAGAGTTTTGATGATCGGTCAGTCAGTGAGTGACAAAATTAAGAAATTTTGACTAGTTATAACTCTTAAACTACTGGTTCAAATTTAATTAAATTTGAAATATACCAAGTTTATGCAATGCCTACTTGGTTACTGAAAATTCAGGCTTCTAGTTTTATCTACAATGATATATTATAGGGTTACGAAAATGGGCTGAACTGCTTCGAGAAAAGGATGGTACGGCCGTGCCGCTTTTTTGCTCGACTTGGCGGGGGCACGGTAGTGCCCCCAGATTTTTTCCCATATTTATAGGTTGTTCAGATCTATTAACGTACAATTTTATGTTTTCACGTTTGTGGTGTTTGAGACAAAATTTCCTACACAAATATCCCGACACAGACCAAACCAGTTTTTTTCTGGTAAATCAAAACGACAATTAATTGTTCTCCTACTTTAACACAGGGCCAGTAACATCGTCTTTTTGTGGTGTGTGTCTTTTTGTATTTTTAATACACCATCATCGTTGTGATGATGGTGTATTAAAAATACGACAATCGTCTGGTTTCATAAGTAACATATCGAAATTGTATTCGCATTTAGTATTTTGAGGTTTCCTTAAAATATTGGTTATGAACATCTTATTGAAGGCAATACTAACTTGTCGACATGTTGGTTCCTAGCAATTACCACTAGCCTGTCAGACTTTATCAAAGAAATTTTCGAGATAATCTTGACCGAGACGTCTCGTAAATATAAATTAATTTAATTTCTTCTGATTTTAATTCTTCATAAAATTTTATTAAAGATTTTATAGACACTTGAAATCCGTGAATGAAATTCATGCTATTTATAACGTCTTTCTGCCTATCACTTCTATAACTAATACATACAAAGTTGAGTGACAGTGACAGTGACTTCTATAACTAAAATTCAAAACTCAATTTGATAACTTTCTCATCGAAAAGCTCTTTTATATTTATTAGGAGATCGCAATGTACTTAAGTTTAAGAAATCATACAAATTATTAATTTTATTTACAAAATCAGCGTCATCTCTTGCGGCGATCTCGATAAGATTTACATCTACGTAAACCATGTTTACATTTTTTATATTTTTATGTTTCTAGAATTATTCGTTAAAAAAGAAAATTTGACACTTATTATTTTTTACACAACCCTGTGTTTGAGCACTGGCCGAGCCGGTTGAAAGCAGTTTCTCTTTGTACGTGACGAGCCGCCAGTGCTTACGCACACACGCGCCTTTAGCTTGCAGTATTGTACCTATCACAGCGCGGTTGTATGAAGCTTTGCCTCTGTACGATAGGATTTCTTTACTCATGTGGTAAATATGATATAATAATGCATACTTCGTGATTACTGCCGCACCCGAACACTCCATAGCATGGGATCACTTGCATTCGTTAGTAATATAATACTTCATAATGAAATTTGTGATCGGTGACGTGCCCAAAATATTGTGTCGCGCGCCTTTGATGTCACGCGTGCCATTGGTTCGCCATCCCTGTTATAGTGTGAGTCTGTCTGTGACATCATAGCTCCTGAACGGATGAACCGATTTTGATTAAGTTTTTTTGTTTGAAAGGTGTCTTAATCAAGAGTGTTCTTTACTATGTTTCAAGAAAACCTGTTCAGCAGTTTGAAGATTATCAGCAGTTTTTTGTTTCGGGGGGTTTTTAAATGTTTAATTTAAGTCATTTTAATTTACAGATGAGATAGTAAAGCCGTATTGGAACGAATCATGGCATAACCGCTTCAAGAAGCCCTTCCACCCAGCGTGGATGGACTATTGTGATCCTTACCACTGTAACGATTACAATCGTCCCGCTTGCGGCTTGAACAGGAAGAAGATGCGCTTCAAATGGTTTCAGAGTGGATGCCACATAATCTTAAACAATATGTGTGCGAGTTATCGCGGTAATCTTAGTAAGTCTCACTTTTCATCAGCCAGTAAAATTCTGTCAGAATTCTTTCTCGCTCTTTAAGATTTTTTTTTATAAATGGCTTTACGGCTCTAGGTTCTAGTCCTTCTGAGCCTGAAGTTACAATGTATAATTTTCCTTCAAAGTACACTACTTCACAATATCGTCACATTGTGCAGCCCTTGGCAAATTTTGACGGCAACTTGAGCCGGCTGACAGCAGACAGTTGGCGATGGTATCTCAAGGCGTTTTGCGAAGCAGAACTTATCTTTAGAATTACATCAGCATCAGCACTTGTTTCACCGTTTCCACTAATAGTTCACACACGGAGACACTTAATACATAAAATCGCAGCACTTTTACATATCAAAATCCACTTCAAATCATTATTTAAACAATAATACAGGAGCAGCAAACCGCCGTCGGTCAAGTTCCCGCCAAAACTCTCTTTAAGAGTAGTGGCGGTGTTTTTTTTTTTTTTTTTTTATGGAATAGGGGGCAAACGAGCATGCGGCTCACCTGATGGTAAGTGACTACCGCCGCCCATGAACAACCGCAACACCAGGGGAATTGCAGATGCGTTGCCGGCCTTTTAGAAAGGTGTAAGCTCTTTTCTTGAAGGTTCCTAAGTCGTATCGGTCCGGAAAATTCGCTGGTGGTAATTGATTCCACAAGGAAGTCGTGCGAGGGAGAAAACTTCTTCTAAATCGCACAGTGGTGGACCGCCAATCATCCAGATGGTATGGATGGTAACGCGAGTTTTGACGCGATGTGCGATGGTGAAATTGAGCGGCTGGAATTAGTCCGAACAATTCCTCAGAGCACTCCCCGTGATAGATGCGATAAAATACGCAAAGAGATGCAATATCTCTACGCAGTGCCAGTGTATCGAGCCGATCAGAAAGAACTCGGTCGTCGACGATTCGAACCACTCTGCGCTGGATGCGGTCAAGTGGAAGGAGCTGGCACTGGGGTGCCCCGGCCCAGAGATGAGAACAGTATTCCATGTGGGGCCGAACTTGCGCTTTGTAAAGTTGCAAGCGATGTGCCGGCATGAAATACTGTCTCGCTCTGCTGAGCACGCCAAGCTTTTTAGAGGCCAATTTGGCCTTCCCTTCCAAGTGGCCACGAAACTGCACACTATTCGATATGTCGACGCCAAGGATTCCGATGCTGGCTGAGGCCGCAAGGGGAGTGCCTTGAAACTGAGGGGATACGACAAAGGGGTTCTTTTTAGCGGTAAACGCGCAAATTTGTGTCTTCTGGGGATTGAACTGGACTAGATTTAGTCGGCCCCAATCCGAGACTTTGTTAAGCAAAGACTCGACTTCAGACACAAGTTTGTTCCGGTACTCGGCGACGTTTTCCGGAGAAATATTGGCACGGCCGGTATATAAGGCATCACCAGTGCTGTCGTCCGCATAGCAATGAATGCTACCAGTTAGCAACATATCATTGATATGCAGGAGAAACAGCGTTGGTGATAGCACGCAGCCTTGTGGAACACCAGCGTTGATAGGCTTGAGATCAGAGCATGCACCGTCTACTATGACCTTAATGCTCCGATCAGCAAGGAAACTGGTGATCCATTTGCACAATTTCTCGGGAAGCCCATAGGCAGGAAGCTTCGAAAGAAGCGCTTTGTGCCAGACCCGATCAAAGGCCTTCGCTACGTCCAAACTAACGGCTAATGCCTCCCCCTTGGACTCTACTGCCTCCGCCCATCTATGAGTTAAGTAGACTAGAAGATCACCAGCTGATCGACCCCGACGAAAACCGTACTGGCGGTCACTAATCAGCTGGTGATCCTCAAGGTACCTCATGAGCTGGCAGTTTATAACGGCTTCCATTATTTTGGAGAACAAGGAGGTGATGGCGATAGGCCTGTAGTTGGACGGGTCTGAGCGGTCGCCTTTTTTAGGGATCGGGTGCACTAAAGCTGTCTTCCATGAGTTGGGGACTACGCCTTGGGAGTAGGAGTACCGGAAAAGACGCGTTAAAACCGGTGCCAACTCCGGAGCACACGTCTTCAGCACAATGGGAGGGACTCAATCGGGCCCACTCGACTTGCTGACGTCCAGGGAGAAGAGTGCTTTGCGGACCGAGCGCTGTGTAAATCGCACATCCGGCATGGAGCACTCACATCGCGGGATGGTCGGCGGTGTGTTCCCCCTGTCATCTAGAGTCGAGTTGGACGCAAAAAGAGAGCTCAACAGATCGGCTTTCTCCTTTGCGATATGGGCCAGTGAGTCGTCCTCTCTGTGCAGAGATGGAAGAGATGGCTGACAGAAGTTCCCTTGGACAGCCTTGGCAAGAGACCAGAATGCACGGGTTCCCGAAGGAAGGCGAACTAGCTTCTCACCAATTCTGCCGATGTGCTCAGACCTTGCCTTGGCAATCACGCTTTTGAAGGACCTCGAGGCGGAATTATACTTCTTTTTAAGTGCGCTGGTGTTTACATCCCGAGACGTTGATGCGTCAGCCCAGGCCTGGTAGCACTCCTGCTTATAGCGTGATGCTATTTTACAAGAGCGACCAAACCATGGCTGGGATCTGCCTCCGATGGGCACCACAGAGGATGGAATAAAAAGTTCCATACCCTGAAGTACCACATCAGCAACAGAATCGGCAACAATGCTGGGATCTTCCGGCGAGAAGCAAACCCGCCCCCAAGGGTAGGATGCAAAAAAAGACCGCATCCCGTCCCAATCAGCTGACCTATAGTGCCAAACACGGCGACAAGCTGTAGATCGCAACTGCGATTGGAGCGTGAGTGGCACCGTACTCCGGATCAGACAATGGTCCGAAGAGCCCAAAGGGGCATCGACGGAGACCTGATATCCGTCCGGATGAGAGGTCAGCAGAAGGTCCAACAGGGAAGGTACATGGTCTTCCACATCTGGGATCCGCGTAGGCGAAGTAACCAGTTGTGTTAGACCATATGCCAAAGCAAAGTCATAGACAGATCTACCCGCATGATCGGTTAAACGAGAACCAAGCCATTCAGCGTGGTGGGCGTTGAAATCACCGAGTATCACGACCTCTGCGGATGGGACCTGTTGTAGCACGGAGTCTGCAGCCATTTGGACGTGGTCGATGAGTCGGTCTGTGTCGGCATTACCGCTATGGGGCCTATAGAGGCACCCGTAGACGCGCGGATGGTCGTCGCTGTCTACGCGCAGCCATAGGATGGACAGGTCCGTACCTTCAAGACTGCCGAGGCGTCGAAAACAGATGTCCTCTCTGACATACACGCAAACTCCAGCCCGGGGCACAAACGAGTGTTCCAATTTGTACCCCGGGTAGGAGAGATACGAAGTATCAGCCGGAGAGGACACCTGTGTCTCGGTTAGAAAGAGCATGGCCGGCTTAGCTATCTCCAGATGGTAGTGGACGGCGTTAAGGTTTGAATGAAGTCCCCTGATATTGCAGAAATCCACGGTAAGCGTGGCAGGGGTGGCCTTTGTCTTCTTGCTCCGTTTGCCCCGAGCAGGTTTCGTCTTGAGTGGAATTTCGTCCCCCCCAGAATACGCGGGGCAGCCTGAGCACCCACGCCCAGGAGTGGAGTAGTTTGGTCGTGGATGCTCAGCGAGGGATTCTCCAGGGGTGCTGGTACCCTCCTGGGGTAGTCTTTTATTTAATTCCACTACCATGTTGATGGGGGGGGGGGGAATTGGGCCTCCGGCCACCTGCACTCACCAAGCGCAACGCAGAGGTAAACCTCTACTTCACGCTGGTATTCTGTGAGGTCGTGGTACCACCCCGGTATGTAAGAATGTCCACTACCATATATCGTCCCGTGGTTGTAGTTATAGGCGACAGAGGGAAACAAACCAGGAGATGAGCAGCAAAGTCTTCCTATTACAGCTAAAAATAAAAATTGCGGTTGCCAACATGCTTGCCAAGCGTGGCAACTATGGCAAATATCCCCCCTATAAGGCAATCTATGGGGGAGGCCTATGTTCAGCAGTGGAGTTTTATATGCTGTAATGAATGGATGTATAGAAGATAATCTACCAGGAACACATGACCCACTGAGAGGTGAAATTATTAAATTAACAGTAACATTACAACCATGGCAAATATTCAATTTATGATGCAATCTATGGGCAGGCCTAAGTTTAGCAGTAGACTTTTAATAGGCTGTAACAGTAGCGGTAATAGTAAGAGAGCTTTAACGCTGATTCCCGTTGGAATCCTGGTTTAATATTGGCGTAAATGTGGTTATAGCGGCATCTATCGGAAGTCATAACACCTTTTTTGATTTTAATATAGGTGCCTTTTGTAGACCCTGCCAGCAAATATATTGACGTTATACAAGCTTTTTTGAAAGAAATGAAATAAAATTAAATTCGTCTGCAAACATAATATAGCTAAATAAATTTAACACAAAAGGAAAAATGTAATTAACCCCTCAAGTGTCATGACACCCGCAGTGGGTTGACAGCGCATGCATGCCCGTATATCAGCCGACCCCGTGTGGGCACACGGTTCTCAATTAAACACGCCTTGTCTTTAATCTATGTTATTCAAAGATAAAACGCTGTTTTAATCTTGAACAACATAGATTAAAGACAAGGCCGTAATGTAATGCTTTCAAACGTTTTCGAATTTAACATTTTCGATTGTTTTAACTTGTTTTTATTTTGCCGCGTAAATGGAGGTAGATATTAAAAAGATTGTGGTATGAAAAAAAATGTATTGACGCTGTGTGATTTTTTAATCTCTTTTGATATAATGTATTATTAAGCAAATAAAACAAATACCGTTTTATATAATGGCTTAATTTCATAATCTTTACACTTTATGTAAAAGAAACCGGCAAAATTATGTCTCGCAATTTTGAAATGACATTGATATGTGTATAATATAACAATAAAATTTAATATTTGTAAAGAAGAATCAAATATCTTAATTCATAAAGAATCGATGCGTATAAGTTTTATATATAGCTGAATATATAAACCACGCCACCTAAACTACGATTCATTTTCAAGGTCAATAATTCTCTTAATTTTTCAGAATACGACATAATTGAGACAAAGTACTGCTCCCAATACGTTCTTTTCCTCCGCACGGGATGTCCCGTATCTTGTTCTGATGAAGAGTTTGATCCTGTTTGTGGCGTCAGCAATGTGGACAATCGCGTCGTCGTGTTCAGGAATCGGTGCGCCCTGGATGCCGCAAACTGTCGCCATGGGATTGTACAAGGTTATTTCAAAACAATAGTGGCCGGAATTACAAGTTGTGGGGGAGGCCATAGTTCTCGGAGGTGACAACGCATCTGTATGTAGCCTTCTTTGTTTGAAGTTGGTTGCAGTTGTTCCTGAACTGGAAGTAATAGCCACTGGGCCGAACGTAAGTTCGTTAGTCATTTCAGTTTTATAAAAAAGCTTTATGCAGAGAATAGCGTAATCTCCTCTGAGGTCCAAGATGGAATGACTGACAATTATAGAGAACCTGCTTAATTACAGGAAATTATTTGTGTTAATTTTTTTTAATTATAATTTTAAAATCAAAATACAACAGTCTATTATCTGCTGCTTGGTGGCAGAAATAGGTAAGGGAGTGGTATCTACTCAGACGAATTTTGTTGGGCAAATAATTAAATGCACAAACGTGTCGGTTGACGGCAAAGATCAAAGAATTCTATGTATACTACTATACTGTAGCTGTGGACCGCGTGGGCTTGGGCGCGGGCGGGAAGCTTGCACGGTAAATATGCCACGCAGTTATGAATACGAAAGTTACTGTTTTTAACACCCATCGAAACAGAGGGTAGTTATTAGTTTGTAGTATGTCTTTTTACGAGTATCTGTGTCTCTGTCTGTGGCCTCATAGCTCCTGAACGCATGAACCGATTTTGATTAAGTTTTTTTCGTTTGAAAGGTGTCTTAATCGAGAGTGTTCTTAGCGATGTTTGTGATGTTTGAAGAAAATCTATTTAGCCGTTTGAAGATCATCAGTTCTTTTTATTTCGGGGGGTTTTTAAATTTTCAATTTAAGTTATATTATTCTGAAATAAAATTCAAATCACGTTAACAAAGTGCGTTAATAAACAATAACACCATTTTAGTTACATCAATCAAAATCGGTGTTAGGTTATCGAAAACAACGTGTGTACGTGGTTTATAAAACATTAAAACACAGCAACTAGGCTAAAATAGTCACCTAAAAAGTTATGGAGAATTGACCGTAACTTGGTGCGCAATGTATTAAGGTCGCAGAGCACGTTTAATAGTTATTATACATAGAAGTCTATGGCCAAGAAAGTCAGCATTTTTACAAGCGAAGGGGAATATCATTTTATATCTAATTCTCAGGCGTGACATCTTTGGTCTTCTTTCTGTACCTGTAGAAATGTCTGAAATAAGATTGGCTGGAAATTTATTTTCCACCCAAATAAAAAATAAAAAATAAACTTAATAATTGTCTTTTTCAGAATACGAAGAAGTGGATATGGGTGTTTGTGCTTATTATCTCTAATAAAGACAAAATTATTTTTACTAGAAATCAACTTAAATAAAGCTGTGTAAATTCTGACAATTCTGGTTTTGTCTTTGACTCCTAATAAAATATCCTCCAAATTTTTCTTTGAGGTTGCTGAAAACAATCACTCTTGTCTTGAATAATGTGTGACAATCAGACAGAAAGAAAATTTGTCTCGCTTATTAATGTATGTTTCCCTTCTTTATCATCAACCCAAGTCTCTCAGGAGACGAATTGACCGTATAGAAGATTTTTATCACACCTAACATGAGCAGATTGTTATAATAAAAATTTTGTTGATTTTACTGTGAATTAATTAAAAACTACGTTTGTTTAATCATGGTTGGCTACATTCTACAACTATAATGAAAAAAAGTGTAGTCTGAAATTTATCGGTCATGGAGAAGCGTTTGATTTTGTTTATAGCAGTTGGTAAGCGTGATTGTTGTAACCTAGGTTTATATTTTTATTTTATTATATACTTACTTATTATGTTATGGACAGCAAAACAGATAATAAACAAATTGCATTAAAAACACTATAGCAGTTCTGTACTAGATTGTTGTCTTTTTTTTTTATAGGATAGGGTGACAAATGAGCACACAGTCCATCTGATGGTAAGTGGTTGCCGCGGTCCATAGACATCTACATCTATCCTCGTTTGCGAATCAAAATGCAAATGCGTTGTCACCCGTGAAGACTAAGATGGAATGCCTCTATTCCAGTAAAAAGGGTTTCCGGTTCTCTACACTCACCATACGAAACACAGCAGTGTTAACCTGCTATTTTACGCTGGTATTCTGTGTAAGCGTGGCCCTTCCCCGGTCGAGCCGACCCATTCATGCTACAACTGTACTAATTAATATAGCTGCAGCATGGCTCTACCACGAAATACGAATACGAATCTATACAAATAAATAAAATTGAAGTGTTTGTTTGTAATGTCAAAATAAAAGCTTTTTACTAAATGTATATAAAAGTAAATACGGTACTTATAACAAAAAGTCTGTTTATTTTTTTCGGCTAATTTCCGAAGTGGCTGGAACGAGACTTTTACTGGCAGATATTATAAGAAGTAACTTAGGCTCCTTGTATTTTAGAAAAAGAATTTGGGTTCCGCGCAAAAAAATGAAAACCATTGAAATCCAATATTTCTACGCGAACGAAATTGCGAGGTACGGCTAGGCTATATGTTGAAACATAATTTTCATTTTAATTACAGGAGAGATCAACTGTTCGCTGACAGTATTTATGACATAATAGGTGGCCAAAAAGTCGTGGATCAAACGCAACTAGGGGTTAGATGGGGTCATCAGCTGTAAAAAATTATTCTACAGGAGGTCCAGGTCCTTAAAGTCAACCCCTGCAGAGTTATAATTTATTTTGTGTTTTTATGAGAAAATTGACTTTTTTTACTAATTCTTATTAAAACTCGTAAAAGTGTACACCTGTTACATTTTTATAATTTTCACTACATTGGTACTGATGAGTCCTTACGTTAGACATACTATTTATGGTTGTTAATTGGGTGTGTTAAGGAAAATATTAAGTTTTCCTATTTTTTTTCTCAAATCATAACTTTTTATTTACTTCGGACCCCACTGTGGAAAAAAATACTTACCCGAAAAGTGACCCTGTGTTACAAGTTTTGGCGCATTTAATTGGGATTCTGAAAAGTGCATACATGGCTGTGCGTGGCTTTGATATCTTTCTAGGACGAAAAAACAAAACAACGATTGTAAAATAATTGTTTTAATAAAACATTTTACAATAATTAATAATATATTAATCTGTACCGTCTTATAAAATTCCTACGTAACCTACGGACACTGTATCAAACACTGGTATCCGTTAAGTGCGTTACCAGAATCAGTATTCAAGCGTATAGAATTGTTTTAAAAAAAAAACTCGACAGTTAAAAATATTTATTTTAATAAAAGAAATTGCAAATTGTATGTGGTTTTATTATCTCTAACTGACACGAGCACCGGTAAAGCGTAGTCTTTGACAATCCTCTTAGACGCCGAACAATGCAGAGGTAATAAAACCACATACATTTTTTTAATTTATTTTTATTAAAATTAAATTTTTTAATTATAAAGTTTATAGATTAGTGCAAGCTGTTTTACTTTGTAAGTATTACTATTGATCTGGTACAAATCAGAAGATCAGCAGCGTCTTCCTAATACCGACTAAGAACATAAAACTGCGTTCTCTTTTATAAAATCTTGTTCCCCAAAATAATGGAAGCCATTATAAACTGCCAGCTCATGAGGTACCTTGAGGATCACCAGCTGATTAGTGACCGCCACGGTACGGTTTTCGTCGGGGTCGATCAGCTGGTGATCTTCTAGTCTACTTAACTCATAGATGGGCGGAGGCAGTAGAGTCCAAGGGGGAGGCATTAGCCGTTAGTTTGGACGTAGCGAAGGCCTTTGATCGGGTCTGGCACAAAGCGCTTCTTTCGAAGCTTCCTTCCTATGGGCTTCCCGAGAAATTGTGCAAATGGATCACCAGTTTCCTTGCTGATCGGAGCATCAAAGTCGTAGTAGACGGTGAATGCTCTGATTTCAGGCCTATCAACGCTGGTGTTCCACAAGGCTGCGTGCTATCACCAACTCTGTTTCTCCTGCATATCAATGATATGTTGCTGACTGGTAGCATTCATTGCTATGCAGACGACAGCACTAGTGATGCCTTATATACCGGCCGTGCCAATATTTCTCGGGAAAACGTCGCCGAGTACCGGGACAAACTTGTGTCTGAATGCGAGTCTTTGCTTAATAAAGTCTCGGATAGGGGCCGACTAAATCTAGTCCAGTTCAATCCCCAGAAGACACAAGTTTGCGCGTTTACCGCTAAAAAGAACCCCTTTGTCGTATCTCCTCAGTTTCAAGGCACTCCCCTTACTGCCTCAGCCAGTATCGGAATCCTTGGCGTCGACATATCGAATAGTGTGCAGTTTCGTGGTCACTTGGAAGGGAAGGCCAAATTGGCCTCTAAAAAGCTTGGCGTGCTCAGCAGAGCGAGACAGTATTTCATGCCGGCGCATCGCTTGCAACTTTACAAAGCGCAAGTTCGGCCCCACATGGAATACTGTTCTCATCTCTGGGCCGGGGCACCCCAGTGCCAGCTCCTTCCACTTGACCGCATCCAGCGCAGAGCGGTTCGAATCGTCGACGATCGAGTTCTTTCTGATCGGCTCGATACACTGGCACTGCGTAGAGATGTTGCATCTCTTTGCGTATTTTATCGCATTTATCACGGGGAGTGCTCTGAGGAATTGTTCGGACTAATTCCAGCCGCTCAATTTCACCATCGCACATCGCGACAAAACTCGCGTTACCATCCATACCATCTGGATGATTGGTGGTCCACCACTGTGCGATTTAGAAGAAGTTTTCTCCCTCGCACGACTTCCTTGTGGAATCAATTACCACCAGCGAATTTTCCGGACCGATACGACTTAGGAACCTTCAAGAAAAGAGCTTACACCTTTCTAAAAGGTCGGCAACACATCTGCAATTCCCCTGGTGTTGCGGTTGTTCATGGGCGGCGGTAGTCACTTACCATCAGGTGAGCCGCATGCTCGTTTGCCCCCTATTCTATAAAAAAAAATAAGGGTGACAAACGAGCACACAGTCCACCTGATGGTAAGTGGATGCTGTGGCCCATAGACATCTACATTTATCCTCGATTAAGAATCCAAATGCAGATGCGTTGTCACCCCTGAGGACTAAGATGGAATGCCTCGTTTCCAGTAAAAAGGGTCTCGGGTTCTCTACACTCATCAAACGAAACACAGCAGCATTAACCTGCAACTTTACGCCGGTATTCTGTGCAAGCGTGGTCCTTCCCCGGTTGAGCCGACCCATTCATGCTACAACTGTACAATTTATATAGCTGCAGCGTGACTCTACCACGTGTATGTATAATGTTTGAAAGTATTACACTTGATCTGGTATTTTTAGATTCATAACATATGGACTCGTATGTACCGTGTAGTGGCGGTGTAAGAATATCCACTACCTCATATCGACCCGTGGGTGTCGTAAGAGGCGACGGAGGGAAACAAATCAGGAGATGGGCAGCAGCGTCTTCCTAATAAAGATACAAAAAAAAAAAAAAACTGCGGTTGCCGACCCGCTTGCCAAGCGTGGTCACTATGGCAAATATCCCCCCTATGAGGTAATCTATGGGTGAGGCCTATGTGCAGGACTTTTATATGCTGTAATAATAGATGGATGTATAGAAGATAATCTACCAGGAGCACATGAACCACTGAGAGGTGAAATTATTAAATTAACAATAACATTACGACTATGGCAAATATCCTCTCTACAAGGCAATCCATGGGGAAGGCCTATGTTCAGCAGTGGACTTTTATAGGCTGTAATAAATGGATGTATAGAAGATAATCTACCAGGAGCACATGAACCACTGAGAGGTGAAATTATTAAATTAACAATAACATTACGACTATGGCAAATATCCTCTCTACAAGGCAATCCATGGGGGAGGCCTATGTTCAGCAGTGGACTTTTATAAGCTGTAATAGATGGATTTATAGAAGAAAATCTACCAGGAGCACGTGACCCACTGAGAGGTGTAATTATTAAATTAACAGTAAGAGGCAATCTATGTTCAGCAGTGGACTTGAATACGCTGTAACGGCATCGATAATTGATGTCATGATTTTTAATTTGGTATTTGGTACGTTTAGTACGTACGTGGTAGAGCTCCGCTTTAGGGCAGTATAAACTAAGTGTAGGCTAAGTGTAGGCAGTGTAGGCTTCACCACGAATGGATCGGCTTGACTGAAGAAAAAACCTCGCCTGCACAGAATGCCAGCGTGAAATAGCAGAATATTGCTGCTGTGTTTTGTATGGAGAGAGTCGAGAAACAGAAATTGTACTAGTAATGTGAAATTTTATCTTATTAACTGTGTCAACGCATCTGCATTTTGATTCTTAATTGAGAAATCAGGTGGAATGTGTGCTCTTTTGTCGCTTATTTCTTAACCGACTAAAAAAAATAGGAGGTACTCAATTCGAGTTACATCATAACATTTTTTTTGTTAACCGATTTTGATGATTCTTTTTTTATTTGAAAGCTTGTGCTTCTCATGTGGCCAGTAATAGTTTATTTTGAAGTCGGTTGTACAAATTTTTAAATTTTACCACTTGTACCAATATTAAGTTCGAATATTACTTATATTTGTATATATTTTATAACAGCTAGTTGTAAAGCTGTTCCCAGCGACTTCGCCCGCGTGTTGTTTGGGGTTTTAATTTTTTGCGCGGAACCCTAATTCTTTTCTAAAATAAAGTAGCCTAAGTTACTCCTTGTGACATCAGCTATCTGTCAGTGAAAATCCCGTCAAAATTGGTCCAGCCGTTTCGGAGATTAGCCGGTACAAACAGACAGATAGACAATAACTTTAAAAATTGTATTTTTGTTATTAGTACCGTATATACTTTGATATGCATTTAGTAAAAAGCTGTAATTTTGACATTACAAACAGACACTTCAATTTTATTTATTTGTATAGATAAGCCAATAACAAATAGTATTCAAGTATTTTTATGGTATGACGTTCTCTTCCTAATTAGAAAAACGGCATTAAGAGAAGAGTCATAATTTTTGAGTAATTTCCTGTAACTTTCTTATTGAAGTGAAATGCTTCTTCTACTTTATTATCCCGTAAAATTCCAATCCTGGAACATGAATCTCTCCTGTTACAGTGAGAATTTGTCATATTTTCTAAGCTTTACAGTATGGAATGTAGAGTACAAGGAGAACCATCTTATAAAGGACGAAAGTTGAAAGTGTCCTACTATTTCCTGAAAATAGAAGTTCCAAAACCTACCACAATAGCGCTGGCGTCTAAAACTACGATATGAAGTTAGCTGTTGTAGACGGAATGAAGTCAGCTGAATTCAAATATTTGAAAAATTTCATGGATAGTTAGTAAAATGCCAGTATACAAAACCTCAACTATTTACGTAGTACAAAACCAAGCGGATTGGTCGGTCCTTGTTTATTTCTCCATCTTATTCTAATTACTTTTGGCGCTTTTTTTTAATTTCTCGTATGCTACTGTAGCGCCACCCTTATTGGACGCATTTTTAGGGACACTTTTGATATAAGGTCCTCTTTGTACTCTACACTCTATACTTTACAGGCAGTGCAGCGATCGGACCAGACGTCTGCTGCTTGCTGCTCCTGTCACCAGTCGTTGTATTTTGTGCTTGGTGTATATGAGATGGTAGAATGCCACCTGTCTGCAGTCATAAGATCTTTCCATAACATTGATTTCTAGTTTTTGTACTTCTTTTGGGGCGTTTGGCAAAAAATATGAGAGTGATTTTTTTACAATGCGCGCACACACCGACATCTAAAACCAATACCATGAAGTTGTTACGATGCCGCTCGCACACTGACACCTCAAAGCGACAACTTCATTGGGTAACTGTCTCTCAAGTTTTCATGGGAACTGATAACTATATTTAAGGTAGTTATTTTTAGTTATTTTTGTTTTGTTACGCTAAAGAAGTATAACTTCCTACGTGAATACACACACACACACGTTTTTTTCTATAACATTGAAGTTATAAGCGAATTCACAGTTCAGAATGCACAGACCTGTTGGCGGCAGTAGTCCCCTATCCCCCTAAAACTCTTAACGAATATGCTACAGATGCTTTGTCACTACTGAGAACTAACACAAACTGCCGTACAGCCTGCCAGTGCTTGGCGGGAGAAAAATGTGAGACGGTGGTACCTAACTAGACGGACGGACTTCTAGGTGGACAAAGAGTCATACGACTCTCGCGTGACAAAATTGTATTAAAACCATTGAGTTATATGTACTACATACTAGAGAAGCCATTCCGAACATTGACTATGTTCAACTGAACTGTAGTGCAATCCATACAAACTAAAATTAAATATAAATTATTAATAAAAAATTTTGCGTAAATTGAAGATTTGTGAATTCCATAAAATAATTATTATAACATTTTATTTAGAAATATGTTTAATTAGATTAAATTAAGATATTTTATATTAAATCCTTATATTATTTTTTTAATAATATCTTATTTTATATCAAATTAAAATCTTCGTGCATGCGCGACTACTACTCCCGCGCATGCGCGAGTACATAGAGTAGGACACAATTTTTGTTTGGAATGGCTTCTCTAGTACGTAGTACATATAACTCAATGATTAAAACAATACTGGACAAAATTTTATGGGTTCTCTTACGTTGTCATCACACGGTAAAAAGTAAATGGGATTTTATGTTTGTAGCAGTCTATACAGAGCCAGTTACTGGATCATCGCAGATATCAACTCTGCCAGTACACGAACGAATCGCAATACTGAAGGAAAAACTTCTACAAAATATTCAGCGGCAACGCGGCATACCGGGTATTGTTTCAATATTTGATTCAACGGAAAGCGATTATTATGAAAGGCGTGAACATGAAAAGCGATATAGAGATTTTTTAATTCCGCCTATAAATAATCCTATTAAAAAAAAGCCAAAATATAAAGCCATAACGACAACAACTGTCAAAAGTACCGCCAAAAGTAAAACAGACAAAGGTCACACGACACAGAGCCACGCATTGCGTACCGATTTAAGCGCATTATTAAATACGACAAAAAAGAAACATTTGGCTAAACCAGTTGAAGTGTTTTATAGGCGTAAAGCGAAAAATGAATCTAAAAATATGGAATCGAAATGGGCTCACTGTCAAGATATGGTCACGCCATTCCTGACTGGTATAAAGAAAGATGTGAAGGACTTGA
This sequence comes from Parnassius glacialis, assembly GCA_033319125.1. NCBI lineage: Eukaryota > Metazoa > Arthropoda > Insecta > Lepidoptera > Papilionidae > Parnassius > Parnassius glacialis. Next base: position 12,319,119 of record JAVANC010000015.1, on the reverse strand, counting down.
AGAAGGTTTTGGTTCGAGACCCTATTGTCGTAAGGTATGAGTAAATATACAAATGAATCAAATTAAAACTTTATACAGGGTTATTTTTTAAAGAGTAGCCAAATTTTAACACTTTCACTGTCCGGTTTTCAGACACAATAGTAAGACAATAGCAATGACCTATATGTAGTGCACGGGACAGCGAAAGGGTTAAACTTAAATTCAAATGTTTATGTGATACCGTTATTGCAAATTTTAAAAATACAGGTATATACTTTTATTTGAAACTATCCCTAATTGATTTTTTTTAATAGAATTATGGTGACAAACGAGCACATAGTCCACCTGATGGTAAGTGGTTACTGTGGCCCATAGACATCTACATTTATCTTCGTTTGCGAATTAAAATGCAGATGCGTTGTCAGCCGTGAGGACTAAGATAGAATGCCTCTTTTCCAGTAAAAAAGGGTCTCCAGTTTTCTACACTCACCTTACGAAACACAGCAGCATTAATGTGATTTATAGGCAACAACTAGGGATGTTACGGAAGTGGTTATATCGGAACCGAATTCGGAAGCGGAGTTTATAAATTTTGTTTCTCGGAACCGGAATCAAAATCGGAACCGGAATCGGAGGTGGAGACAGAGGAGATGTGTTAAGAGCAGGTCTATTGCACTGTATTTTTCTTTTCATTTTGAAATTTTTTGAATCCTTCGCATTCAATGGCATGCACAGACTTTAAATTACTTTTTAACGAAGTAGTCGTACCTCCCTTTCGTGCATATATCTTCTCACATAGTTAACACTTTGCCGTATTCTCCGAAATTTCATTGAAATAATTCTAAATGGCACTTGATCTTGGCTTCATTGTCCGATTCAAATAAATTTGTTACACGTCAAATAAAACACTACTAAAACTAATCAAAAACTCGGATAGGTATATATGAAGCGCGAACGCACAACACGCCAATTGCCAAATACGAAACAAAACATCAAGTTAAAGAGTAATCGACAGAAGGCACGGGGGGATGGAGCTCCCAGGGCGAAAAGTATTAAATTGCTTGTACACGCTGATCGCGGTCGCCGCCGCCGCCGCCACTATGCTTCGACATCCGATATATAAATTCCGATTAAAATTTAACGGAACCGAAATCGGAATCGAAGGTGCAAAATCAATCGGAAGTTCCGAACTTTCGGAATCGGAATCGAACCTCCGTAACATCTCTAGCAACAACTACGCGTACGCGTGCTCCTCAGTGTGCGATTCAATTCACAACGTTTTTGTCAACCGATTGACCCTTACGAATGTGTGCGTAGTACGTAGTAAAATAATAGGCGTTAGATATTTATGAATGAAAATCAGTTAAAATAATGCAGTACCACGCATTTTCAATTTCAAAGATAAAAACAGAATGTTTGAGATAGTTTTTCATTAATTTTTCTTCAATATTTTCCTGTCTTACTTATTCTGAACCTTCTCTGCAAGTTTGGTCGGTTATTGCAAAATAACAATGTATTTAGGACTCCAAACGATGTAGTTCCAATTTGTCACCCCATTTCGTAACGTAAGAGCCGTGGTAGCTCAGATGATTAGCGCTCGCTGTAAATTTTACGGTACGCGAGCAAACCGGGTTCGACACCCTCGGCACTGTGCCCAGCAGTGGGACGTATATAGGCTGTAACTAACTTTTCGTAAAGTATAAGGCGACTGGAGGAAATGCCAGAGAGATCTCATAGCATCTGGAAGATGGTGGTATTACCAATTTAGTATGCTTTTAAAAAGTTGGTTTGCATGGGTTGATTCGTAGAGAATGCCCTATAGCATTAAGTTCGTCTTTTGTACAATGTCTTTGGTGTAATAAAGGAAACAATAATAATAATAAATCGCACAGTAGTAAACCGCCAAGCGTCCAGATAGTGTGGATGCTATCTTGAGCCTTAAAACGATGTGCGTTGGTTGAATTTGGCGGCTGGAATTAATCCGAACATTTCCTCTGAGCTCAACTTGCGGTAAATGCGACAGAAAATGCAAGGGTATAGAACATCCCATCGCAGCACAAATGAATTGAGAAGATCAGAAAGAAATCGCTCGGCGACGATTTGAACCGCTCTGCGCTGGATGCGGTCAAGTGGAAGGAGCTGGCATCGTTAGTGCCTATGGTATAAAGCATCCAGATGGAGTGTGCTCGTTTGACTTAGTTGTATGAAAAATGTGTTTCGGGCAGACATGTGTCACTCATTCATCTCTAGTAACACGATCATTCAAGTATTGAATCGTCTTTCGAACCAAGTTATTCGGGTCGATCTTTCAAATTGATCATGTCTAGTTTCAGTACTCTGTGTTATGTGAGACTCGCTCGATAATGTCGGTCGTCGGAAATTACTATATATACTCTTTGGTCGTAGGTCCGTCAAACCAAAGAGTAAAGAGTAATTGTGTTCTGTGCCAAAGAGTATAATAAGTATATACAGGAACGTCAAACGCTTGATCCGGAACGTTAAAAAATGTAATAGCATAGAAGTTATAATTGCTATTAGCTATTACACTTAGAGTAATTCTCTAAGATAAATATTTTCATGCGACCCGGGTCAAATGAACCAAAATTGTTATTTGATTTTTTTTCAGATTATGCCAGTTGCTGAATGAAAACACTACTACATACACCACAGAGGAGACATATTCAATACTTTATCAAATAAATAACTTGCAACTTAGATTTTTCCAGTGGGACCTGGCACCAATTAGAGCTGTATTCAATATTATAGCAAAAGGTAAAAATCTGAAAGTATATTGCGCACTGCTTATCCAGTTTATTGAATAACCAGTTCGTTTATTTATTAATTTACAATTTTTGCATGGTTACCGTGTAGTGGCGGTGCATAAATATCCATCGAGGGAAACAAATCCAAAGATGTGCAGTAGCGTCTTCCTAATATTAACGAATAAAAAAAATTGACCGCTTGCCAAGCGTTGCAACTATGGCAACTATCCCCCCTGTGGGGTAATCCATGGGGGAGGCCTATGTTCAGCAGTGGAGTTTTTTTAGGCCGTAATGGATGTATGTATAGAAGATAATCTACCAGGAGCACATGACCTACTGAGAGGTGAAATTATTAAATTAACAGTAACATTATAACTATGGCAAATACTCCCTACGAGGCAATCTATGGAGCAGGCCTGTGTTCAGCTGTGAACTTTTATAGGCTCTTACAGACAGCTCTTACTTCAAAATTTTGTTTGTATTGTATTTTATTGTATGAATAACTTTTATTCGAATATTGCAAAACTAGTCCTTAAAACAGTATTTATAAGGCTCAAAATAGACAAAATAATTAAAAATTAAAAATTTTGTACAGCCGATTTCAATATAAGTTATTAAGAATAACTCAAAAACTTTTGGTCTGACCTTGATAAAATTCATATGGCACCACACGAAAAGTACCAGCTTTCAAATATAAAAGAATCCCAGTAAAAAATTATGAGGTAACACACATTAAAAAAAACATACAATTGAATTGGGTACCGTCTCCTTTTTGGAAGTCGGCTAAAAAGGCATAATCTGCTGTAAAATCTTTTAAAATAAGAAAGATTACCTATCACTAGAATACCAACGTAAAATAGCAGCTTAACACTGCTGTGTTTCATATGATGAGTGTAGAGAACTGGATAGCCTTTTTACTGCAAACGAGGCATTCCATCTTAGTCCTCATGGGTGACAACGCATCTGCATTTTGATTCGTAATCGAGGATAGATGTAGATAGCTATGGGCCGCAGCAACCACTTACTATCAGGTGAACTGTGTGCTTGTCGTCACCCTTATCCTATATAAAAAAAACAATCACTCCTTTTACATGTGACGGAGGTACGGTTTTAAACAATAAAAACATGCGTGAGTGTCGTGGAACACTCGGTTGGAACGAGTGTTTCACGACACTCACGCATGTGAGTATATATGTGAGTATCCTGTCGTAGTACATTATTATTGATAAACGTATTATATCATTGATTAACAAATACAAATAAATGAATTACTAGTGTCTATTAAAATGAAGCGTCATTTAAAATAGAATAATATTTCTTTCACAGCAAGATAAGAAAAGGTGCGAAGGAGATGGATATTATTCCATCTCGCTCGCACTATAGAAAGGGGGTCGTGACGGAAAAGTCTTACACTTTTCCTCACCTAGCCCCCATCCGTCAAATTCATACCGTGGGATAAGGAACTTCGTTCCAATATATTAAAATATGATTCGTGCAATACCACAAGTGTTCAATAACACTCCTTTGTATATTGCGGACTATTAAACACCTTACAAGTCATGGCACGTAAGTCTAGCGCTGAAACGTGGAGGGGACGTGATTTGCACGAATGCGACTGGAGAAACAATCAGCGCGCTCAAATGATACGCACGAGCCAATCAGCACGACTTAATCGCTATAAGTCAATTGGCGCGACCTATGCACAATAACGGCCACCGCTAGACTTTCGTGCGTCGTTGCGTTTCGGTCCTGCGTTGTGCGCCAACACATTTTGAAGAAGTGAGTTAACACGTCCGGCGCAGTGAACTGAATTGGCGCAATGCGCGGCGCAGCACAGTGTTACACACGTCTAACTTAAAATATCTAACTAATAATATATTGTGATTATTTTCCAGGCCCACATCACACTTTTAAAAATTTGAAACGCGGCCTCGTAACATTGTTAAAAAACTGGCGTCTTGACTTAACTAATACGACGAATATACTCAAGCAGACTCGCATCATCAGGCCACTGTGTACAGTGACGTCACATTTCGAAGGTAATTCCTTTCTTCTTTTTACGCCATCCTTCATCTTGTAGTGGCAATATAAGAATATCCATTGTTTCATATCGCCCGTGGGTAAAGTAAGAGGTGACAGGGGAAAGAAACCAGAAGATGGACAGCAGCATTAGACTGATTTTTCTGGGCACGTACACATTCGTAATAGCCGATCGGTAGGCAAAAACGTTGGTGCCCATAAATCACATTCAATTTGGAATAGTTTCAAATAAAAGTAGAAGTCTTATTTCTTCGTATTTTCAAAAATTACAATAACGGTATATCATCCATACTAATATAATAAAGCGGAAGAATTTTTTGTTGAAAACGCGCTAATCTCTGGAACTACCAGTCCGATTTGAAAAATTCTTTTTGTATATTATAGCCAGATTCATGTGGAATAGTATAGGCTATCTAGCATTACGCTACATTACTCAGTTAGCCTTAAATATGGATATTTGTTAAGCAAGTCAGAAGAAAAAGCACTCCCGAAATGATTTATCCACGTACGCTGGTGTTATCGTTAGGGGTACGTAAATGCAATGTTCTAGAAAAATATAGACCTATACTCAGTCTAAAAAAGTCCGTCATACCATATGTCTATTTCTTATACATAAGCTATAATTAGGTATTTTGTGACAAAAAATATTGAAAATATAAAAGTGATTTATGAGCGTTATTATTAGGCATGGCCTATTTATCCTTACGAACGAAAGTTACTTTATCATTAAGACAATTTTATGACGATAAACTTTGTTCGTTTTACCATGTTATTTGGACGCATAGCTTAAGAGATAATGTAAAATTAAAATAATTCAATACTTGGCTGGGCGCGCGAACGACGCTTAAACCCTAGACGTTATAAAATGCTTGAACTACCTCGGACACGTGATGACGCCGGTGAAACCGCGGGGCTCAGCTAGTTATTTATATATTTGAACTTGAGTTTTAAATTTGGCTACTCTGAAAAATGACCTTGTATATAAAACGAGCATGCGGCTCACTTGATGGTAAGTGGCTGTGTTTAAATAAACCAAATAGCTAAAACAATTATTAAAAAGTACCGACTGCGTAGAAAAGTTTATTACAAAAAAGAATAAAAAAAATCATATGTTTTTTTTTATAGGATAAGGGTGACAAACGAGCACACAGTCCACCTGATGGTAAGTGGTTGCTGCGGCCCATAGACATCTACATCTATCCTCGATTACGAATCAAAATGTAGATACGTTGTCACCCGTGAGGACTAAGATGGAATGCCTCATTTCCAGTAAAAAGGGCCTCCGGCCACCTGCACTCACCAAGCGGAACGCAGAGGTAAACCTCTACTTCACGCTGGTATTCTGTGAGGTCGTGGTACCACCCCGGTTCGAGCCGGCCCATCCGTGCGACAGCAAAAGCTGCCGCGTGGCTCTACCACTGTTAAAAATTATCCTATTATTGTTATATCCTATTATTGTGTATAATTATATCTATTATTGAACTTTCATAACAGTCGAATATTGATGGTTGGATGGATGATGACAATGCATCGGCATTTTGATTGGTTTTCGAGGATAAATGGAGATGTTTATAAACCTCATCTGCCAATTACCATCAGGCGGTATACGTGGTAGAGCCACGGTGCAGCTATATTATGGTTGTAACACAAACGGGTAGGCTCGATCGGGTGAGGACCACGCTCTGACAGAATACCAGCGTAAAATAGAAACTAAATGTTTCAAAAACTACCAGATCCCCATTTTTCCTGGAAACGAGACGTTTCATCTTAGTCGTCAGGGGTGAGAACGCAACTGCATTTGATTTTTAACATATTATCAACCGACTTCAAAAAGAGACGGTACTCAATTCGACTGTATATTTTTTTATGTGTGTTACCTCATAACTTTTTACTGGGTGAACCGATTTTGATGATTCTTTTTTTATTTGAAAAGCTGGTACTTCACATGTGGTCCCATATAAATTTGATCAAGGCCAATCGTTTTTGAGTTATACTTAATAATTTATATTGAAGTCGGTTGTACAAAATTTTTAATTTTAAATTATTTTACAATATCGCAAAAAATAATAAAGGTATTTTTAGTCTTGCTTTGATAGATGGCGCTATAAACAACATGTTTATAGCGCCATCTATCGGAAGTTACAAGAACTTTCTAGCTTATAGTTAAATTCTCTGACTCATACCCCACACCACACGGCAAGTTTATTTTTTTGCGCCCAGAAGCAATTGGAAAAAGGGCTACCCCGATTGCGCAGGGAGGCGGTAAATGCTTTATGCATACCACGACAGCCGGTCTGTCGTGGTTATGTGGGACTCACTGTGTCTGCTCTGCATCCTAACGTGGGTGCTCAGGCTGCCTCGGGTATCCCGGGGAGGGGGGAGGGGTTGAAATTCCGCTCAAGACTAATACTGCTCGTGGCAAGTAGAACAATAGGTAATGCAGACACAGACTAACTCAGTAGGACCTTCTGCTGACCTCTCATCCGGACGGATATCAGGTCTTCGCCGACACCCGTCTTGACTCATGCCACTCACACTCATTTGCGGTTACGTTTTGCAGATCGCCGCCGTGTTAGGCACTATAGGTCAGTTGATTGGGACAGGATGCGGTCTTTTTTTGCATCCTTTCCTTGAAAAAAGGGGCGGGTATGCATCTCATCGGATGATCCCAACGTGATTTTGTCACTGATGTGATACTTCAGGGAAAGGAACTCTTTATTCTATCATCTGTGGTGCCTGGCTTGGTTGCTCCTGTAAAATTGCATCGCACTATAATAGGAGTGCTTCACCAGCGCTGTTAAAAAGAAGTGTAATTTCACCTTCAGGTCTATACGATACGGTTTACACAGCGCACAGTGCGCATAGCACTACTCTCCCTAGGCGTCAAATCGAGTGGGCCTAACGAGTTCCTCCCATCGTGCCGAAGGCGGGTGCTGCCTAGTTGTAACGTGTCTTTTCTAAATCTATTTCTCCTTAGGTGTAAGCCCAAACCACAAAAAAGACAGCTTTAGTGCACCAGATCCCTAAAAAATTACCAAAAATCGAACGCTCAGACCTTTCCAACTTGTTCTCCAAAATAATGAAAACCATTACGAACTGTCAGCTCATGTGGTTGAGGATCACCAACTGAAAAGTGACCGCCAGTACGATTTCCGTCGGGGTTGCTCAGCTGGTGATTTTCTGGCTTACCTGACTCATAAATCGGCGGAGACAGAAAGGTAGACCCTCGCCGTTAGTTTGAACATAGCGAAGGCCTTCGATCGGGTTTGAAACAAAGCGCTTTTTTCGAAGCTCCCTTTCTACGGAGTTCCCGAGAATTTGTGCAACTAGATCAGCAGTTTTCTTGCAGAGTGGAGCAACAAAGTCGTAGTATAAGGTGCATGCTCCATTTACAAGCGTATTTATGCTGGTGTTCCACAAGGCTACGTGCTATCACCTACGCTGTTTCTTCTGCTTATCAATGATATGTTGCAAACCAGTAGCGTGCACTGGTGATGCTTCATACACAGACTGCCCTTTTTCGGAAAAACGTCGCCGAGTACCGGAACAACAAACTTGTGTCTGAAGTCGAGTTTTTGCCGGATAAGGTCTTGGATTGGGGCGACTAAATCTAATTAAGTTCAATGCCCAGAACACAAGTTTGCGAGTTTACCACTAAAAAAACCCTTTGTCGTAACTCTCCAATTTCAGGGCATTCCTCTTGTTACCTCAGCCAGTATTTGAATCTTCGTCGTTAACATATCGAATAACGTGCAGTTTCGTGGTCACTTGGAAGGGAAGGCTGAATTGGCTTCTAAAAAGCTTGGCGTGCTCCGCAGAGCGGGACAGTATTTTATGCCGGCACACTGCTTGCAACTTTACAATGGGCAGGTTCAGCCTAACATGTTCTCATCCCTGGGCCGGGGCTTCCTAGTACCAGCTCCTGCCACTTGACCGCATCCAGCGCAAAGCGGCTCGAATCGTCGATGACCGACGAAGACGAAAGACGAGGCGAAGAGATGTCGCACCCCTTTGCATTTTCTATCACATTTCCCACGGGGAGTGTTCAGAGGAATTGCTCGGATTAATTTCAGTCACAAAATTTTATCAACGCATTTCACAAATCCACATCATCGAGATGTTTGACGGTCCGTTACTGTCGGACCGATACGACTAAGGAGCTTCAAGAAGCTTCTTCCTCTTTTTAAAAAGCCGGCAACGCGCCTGCAATTCCCCTGGTGTTGTATTTACTTTCATTTCATTCATTTGTCCCACTCTTATATATGAAAAAGACAATAAAACGAAGTAGACAATTATCTTTAACAATTTCATATTTATGTTCTAGACGTGGGAGTAATTTTTGTGATTTCAGTTCGAGCCATTCGCGGTCAGGGCCAAAGAGTTAAAACTCAAAAATTCTTTATACAACTAGGATAGTACATAATTTTTCAAAAGTCGTTCACGCCGAGTCGCCGAGGGGCCCCTTTAGCTTGGGGGCCCCGGGGCACTGCCCCGCTTAGCCCTTAGGTAGCTACGCCACTGGTCAGCGTGGGCAAAAATGGGGCCCGCGTAGGACATGACTGTTACGGCAAGTTGTATTCATACATCGCCTTATATACTCTCACAATTTCAGGTTCCACCAAGGCGCAGAAAGTGTCCAAATACAAGGACTGGCTCACAACTCCCCGCGCGAGGTTCGACGATGAATTTGAATAAATAGGTGAATAAAACATTGAGGAAATGTTGCAGTATTTTTTATTTCTTCCAGCATCTTGCAAGTCGTAGGCAAATAAAACCATTATGACTTTATATAGTACTGGCGATCAGGCCCGGCTTCGCGTGGGTGATTTCTGTATATCGACCACAGCCACCTACCTAGTTCAATCGTTAATATAAACCATTCAGTGATTTGCTCAAATGGACACAAAAAAAAATTATCAAAATCAGTCCAGCCATTTTCGAGTTTTAGCGAGACTAACGGACAGCAATTGATATTTATATATAGAGACTAGCAATCCACCCCGGCTTCGCACGGGTGACTTCTGGATAACAGCGCCATCTATCGGGTACAAATGTAAATCTAAACCATCCAGGCACCAATACAAACACGAAAAATTTTATCAAAATCAGTGGAGCCATTTTCGAGTTTTAGCAAGAATAACGGACTGCAATTGATATTTATATATAGAGACTAGCGATCCACCCCGGCTTCGCACGCTTGATTTCTGGACAACAGCACCATCTATCGGGTACAAATGTAAATCTAAACCAACCAGACACCCATACACAGGAAAAATTCACCCCCCCCCCCCACCCCAGCCTGCAAAATAATGATATTTGTAATAAAAAAATACTAGTCGACGTATATTTAATAGCACATTACGATTATACTTGTATTTGTAATTGCACACTCTCCAATTTTTTATAAAAAATCAAAAAGTAAATTATGGTTTTTACTAGTAGTGCAATATCGATATCTCCGTAAATAAAGTTTTTTTTTAATTGCACAGAGTGCCAATAAATTGCACATATCTCGATTGTAATTGCACAATAACGTATTGTTATTGCACATACTTATTTAGTTACAAAAATTAATAATTAAGTAAAACTGGCGGTCGCCGCCACTATGCGCTATACGCAGCAGACGACGGGCATAGTGCATAGCATCAATGAAAAGGGGCCATAAGTCGTTCTGCTTTTTAACCACAACACAACACGTTTCAATCCATTTCAGAATATTTGATTTTAAGGAAATGAAAAGCAGTATGTATTACTTTTTGTTATTTCTGTGGATACTGATGTGAAAACAGCTAAAACTGGATACATGCAGAGAAAGTTGGTGCAGAGTTTGGAAGATCTTTGCCTGCACTACGATTCGACAGTTAGAAATTCTGCAAGAGACATTGTTCAGGTTCTCTATGGTGGAGATGCCATGGACCACAGAACACTATTACTCCTAGCGGAGAAGAACGCCAACTTCATACAAAATAAAATAAATCTAATATACACCCACTAGCTCCATCTATAGTCAGCCCCTGCAATTTTTTGTGGCGGGAAAATTTAAATGTTGCTCTTTGGGGGGGGGGGGGGGAGGTTTATATGAGGTATTTTTTTGGGTTGCCTATAACAGCGCTGAATAAAAAAACATAATGAATTACAAATGTATATTTATTTATGCAAAATACAAATTAAAATTAAAAAACATACATAACTTTAAAAAGTACTTTACTAAACTGGTGTTTTAGGTATAAATATAGAAGTCACATGAAATTTACCTTTCACAACATGTACTACTCACTATTTACCTATATGAGGAAAAGATATGAAAGCATGTACCACTATTTCTCATAATTTTTCATTTTATAAGTCCGGACCCAAAGGGTGTTCTCAGGACTGTAATAATAAGCCTACATTGCATGTCTTGTAGACTTAGTATTACAGTCCTGATGGAACGTGACCACGACCACCACGACGATTACAACTACGATTGTGATCGATGCCCAGGCAAATATTGGTAAGTATCTTTTTAACAGAAATACACAAAATGATTTAAACGTTTTTGAATATTCGCGCTGTGGATACGTACGAGCACACGTGCGCGGGGATATGCACCGCACTAACAAGTATTTGGCGGTAACCATCGGTGGTATACTAAATTGTTAATTTTACAACTAAATAAGTATGTGCAATAAAAAGACGTTATTGTGCAATTACAATTGAGGTATGTGCAATTTATTGGTACTCTGTGCAATTCTAAAGAAGCTTTATTTACGGAGATATCGATATTGCAATACTAGTAAAAACCACAATTTACTTTTTGATTTTTTATAAAAAATTGGAGGGTGTGCAATTACAAATACAAGTATTGTTCGCACAAAGCGCTAGTGTCAAGCAGCGACGCTAGATGGCACTCGGCTCGGCGCGATACGGGATGAAGTTCGGCCGAGCGTTTTGAACGGTGGGTGTCGAGAACGCGCTAGAAAAATTGAGAGTCCAAATTCAACGCTGCGATAGGCGGCAAGCTGTATTTTTGTCGGGAAATCGGAAGCGGAATACGACACGCGCATCTAAGAAATATACGGTTTAGGATACGTAACGCGCATTCCTTTCTTGTTAGCTTCACCCGGGACTCATTGTATCTAACTCAGAATCTGTATAAGTGCATTAGACAGTAATAGCTAGTGCGGTATTCGATATTCTAGAAGTAACTGTTGCCACGCAAAACGGTAGTGACCGTTGATCCGGTCTCGCGTGTTAAGCTTTATAACAAACGAGAGTTAGTGGCTTCTGTAATGTAGTTAATCGTACGACAGAGTGAATGGACTGTCATCGTAGAAACGAAGAAAGTGACTGCGCAGTTTGGAGAGGTGCTGAGGTCCCAACTGCTGCAGAGGGTAACGGTCTAATAAGGTCAATAACACTACCAGCCACACCCAGATACACATCACTGACCCTTACTTTCCTAGCACTATACAACCACATGCGACCTGACCGAATCCTGAGGGACCAGTCGCCTTGGATAGAGGTAAGTAAGCTTGGTTTAATAAAATAGAACGTCCCCCCTGATTGTTTATTGTAATTAGAAACTTTTCACCTTTGGCCTGTAGCAGGCCCGACCAACATCTGCTTGTAGGTTCTCCGTCTATGGGCCCCCGGGGGACTCTACTGTTGGATAAGCAGCTGCTGGCCGTAACAAGTATAATCGTAATGTGCTATTAAAAATACGTCGACTAGTATTTTTTTTATACTAAAATGGTTATGCCAATGGAACTGCTCCAAAACGAGACTGCAGACCACATATGCAGCTGCAGACTACAGTCTGCAATGAAATTTGTTACGGGTCAAATGGCGCCTTTTCAAATTTTCAATTGATTAGTCTGGAGAATCACTGTAAAAATATTTTTATGAAATGATTTAACACTATATAACTAAGAAGTAATTATTATTGACAGTTGAAATTACAATATACATACTAAAGAATGTACATACTTTCTAATTCCTCTTTGGTGTTTTTTTTGTCAAACTACGGTGTTTCTATTTTAAAACAGACAAATTATATTATAGCAGTCATAATAGTAAACTTAATTATAAAAATGTGCAACAAACCTTTTTTTATTAATACAAAACTTAAAGTGATCAAATTTTGCATGACCTCCAATTCCGATCCACTGATCTATGAATACCAATAGCTTTTGTAAACACGTTTGCACTAATTAACATGTGAGACCATTAACCAGAATGAAATTATTAAAAATAGTGTAAATTTTATGCTATAAATGGAGAAAATTCACATGTGAAAAAAGTTCTTTCATAATTCTATGTTACAAAATTCAAATCACCAAATGAGCTTTATCTTGAAGAACTTCTATATACTTGGGTGACATAGTATGTAAATTTTTAAGGTAAAATAGAATCCAGTCATCTCCTATAGCAGCTGTAATGATGGGAGTATTGATTTTTGGGTTGGCATCGATGGTTTTCTTGATACGTGGTACACCTTGTGTAATGTTCATGGAAGCTACACCAGCAAAATGGAAAGTTTTCAAGGTCATCTGAGTACCTGGCTCTTCAATACTCTGTGCAGCCAAAGCATCAATTGCAGTACCTGGCTCTATATTTGCCTTAATGTATTTTTCTTTACACGTGTGAATGAATTCTGCCAACTGAGAAACTGTCAAGCGCTCAACGTATACATAGACGTATATATAGACTGGATGGTTATTATTTGATTTGATGGGCTGTCTGACCCGGGCAATTTTTATGGCAACTGCTTTCATCATCTAGACTTGACGTCATCAAGGACACTTTTGTGATCAACAGGACAATCTTTGACTTCCATGTAAGTTGGGTCCATGGCATCTCCACCATAGAGAAACTGAACAATGTCTCTTGTAGAATTTCTAACTGTCGAATCGTAGTGCAGGCAAAGATCTTCCAATCTCTGCACCAACTTTCTCTGCATCTATCCAGTTTCAGCTGTTTTCACATCAGTATCCACCAGACCTTCTCTACCACTCATGGTATGAAAGAAAAACCTTTTGCAGCAGGAACTTTAGAGTACTTTTCAAAGTGTGGTAGAGCTCTGTCCTCGAATCCATTACACGATGACCCAGTGGTCATCGTGTAATGTATTGGATTGATGATTGCATGTGTAGGACAACAAGCCATCAGTATGGCTTGTTGTCCTACACATGCAATCATCAGAGATATGTTGATCAAACTTCCTTTGGATCGAGATAGGACCATGACTAGTCGACTGTTGCTGGGATGCAGTTCCTTCAAACAGACTTTATCGGCATGGTCACGAATTACCAAAAGTTCCTTCAATATCATAGCCTCGAGAGACTGCTCTTCAAAGCTGTATGTGTCAGGATTAACCTTTTGCACCGCAGTCAATTGAAAAAATTTGAGAAGACTTCTAGACAGCACCATCTGCAAATAATTGAAAAAAAGCCTGGCATAAGTATACTTGTTATTATAATAAATATGAAATAACAAAAAATAATACATACTGCTTTTCATTTCCTTAAAATCAAATATTCTGAAATGGATTGAAACGTGTTGTGTTGTGGTTAAAAAGCAGAACGACTTATGGCCCGTTTTCATTGGTGGTATGCACTATGCCCGTCGTCTGCTGCGTATAGCGCATATTGGCGGCGACCGTCACTTTTACTTAATTATTAATTTTTGTAACTAAATAAGTATGTGCAATAATAATACGTTATTGTGCAATTACAATCGAGATATGTGCAATTTATTGGCACTCTGTGCAATTAGAAAAAAAAACTTTATTTACGGAGATATCGATATTGCAGTACTAGTAAAAACCATAATTTACTTTTTGATTTTTTATAAAAAATTGGAGGGTGTGCAATTACAAATACAAGTATAATCTTAATGTGCTATTAAAAATACGTCGACTAGTATTTTTTATATATTACAAATATCATTATTTTGCAGGCTGGGGTGGAGGGTCTGAAAAATTCAATGGAAATCAGTCAAGCCATTTTCGAGTTTTTGCGAGATTTACACGGCAATGAGGGCTAATAAATTTATGCTCACCGGATGTCGCTAGTTGACACTGAGGTAAAGTTTTTTGTTACACAATGTAATATAATTGGGAAATTATTTTTTAATAAAAGTTTATCAGTTTCTAGAGTATTATATTAATACACAAAACAATGCGTCAGTGGTTTACTCTTTAATTTTTTGCACATTTTTAACTTTTTTTTTAATTTTTCTTCTTTTATACATTTATCTGTGGTTTGGTTTATTTAATTTTAATGTTATTAATTTAAAATATAGCTAATAGTACAGAAAGAAACAATAACATTTACATTTTTCGAACAAATTAACTTCCCCGCTATGAAATCTGTCAAATATTATACCTCACTTATAAGTGGCGCCGCCCTGGTGGCAGAAAAAGTCGTGGATGCCCTCATAGATTTTTAAATAGATATATAGATTTAAAAAAACAGAAGGAGTCATAGGGACTGCCGACAGAAGTTAAAACTCAATGACATATGCGTACAAATGTACATAGGTCGTTATACTACGCGCCGTTACGCAACGCGTAAGCAGAAACATGCTCATCTGTGAACATGTCGAGGTCATCGGTGATGCGAACCCATAAGTTTTTCCCCTACCAAAAATCGCTCAGCGCAGTTCAAGAAAATTTTACTTCAAAAATTTGTCAAATAATTCAAATTAAAATGTCAATAAATTATGTATTTTTGACCATGATACTTTATCCAAGTATTTTATTATGAAACAGAAGTAACAAACGAGCGTAGAGTCCACCCGATGGCAAGTGGCCACTGCAATCGAGGACACCCGCAACTTCTCTTTTGCTGCCCCGTGCACTACATACTACACTACTATTGTCTTACTATTGTGTTTGAAAGCCGGACAGTGAAAGTGTTAAAACCAAGAACAATACGTGGCCATATCTGAGGACTAAGATGGAATGCCTCACAACCAAAAAATCAAGATAATTATACTGGCTTATCACAATAAAATATTATTGTGATAAGTGACGGTAGAATTAGCCATACTGGTAAACAAAGCTATCTAGCGTAATGGCGATTAATGAAACAAGAAAAATATCATTCAAGTAATAATTATGTGGTATGCGTTACAAAGAGAATTATATACGTGTAAAAAGCGGTGCGAGAGAAATATAAATTATAGTTAATATAACGGTTGAATGCACTGCCCTCGTCAAATATCGGAACACTCTTGGATAGTACTCCTTTCTCTCTTGCTATCAGCCTGAGATTAGGTTTAAAAACTAGTGATGCAATGAATACTACTTTTACGAATACGAATATGAATATCTCGCCATGGTAATAAAAAACTAATTTATTTGATGATTTTCTATTGTTCTAATAATTAAAATTTACAATAGGCAAATGTTTATTTAGAAAATAAAAATAAATAAAATTTGAAAAGAAAATAAAATTTGTGGATTTTCAGGTTTTAGGCGATTTCTTTTTTCAATTTGGATCTTCCCAGCCGTTGAAAAAAGTCTTCCCGAGGCGACTGAACATAGTTTCAGTGAAAAATATTTTTGGGAGTCCCCCGTCCTTGAGGCTAAGGGCCAAAACACACGTATTTTTTACGCGCCGACGACGCACGATATCCAAGTCCGCCAGTAATTAAGAGTTGCGTATAAAAATATTAGTTTTTAAATATTCGTGATCAGTATTCGCCAAATACAAATATTCGGTAAATGTCTACTATTCGGTGAATACGAATATTCGTATTCATATTCGTTGCATCACTATTTAAAAACCAATGAGCTCCATCGCTGCCGCTGTGGTAAAGAGGTCGACATTTTCGGACACCACGGCCTCGCGTGCCAGCGAAGCGCCGGTCGCATCCCTCGCCATGCAGCCATTAATGACGTCATTCGACGGGCCTTAACCAGTGCCAACGTATCTGCAAATTTAGAACCAACCGGTATATTGCGAGACAATGGCAAGAGGCCTAATGTAATGACGCTTATTCCATGGAAAAATGGGCGCTCCTTAGTATGGGATGCGACTTATGTTGACACATTAGCGCCATCATCTCGCGGCGACTGCACAGAAGGCAGGCGCGGCTGCTGCTGTTGCCGAGTCTAACAAGTGGCGCAAATATGCAGCCCTCGGAGAGGGATACATGTTTGTGCCGTTTGGTGTAGAATCGCTGGGGCCGTGGGGTCCTGAAGCAATGCGTTTGTACAGAGATATCTCATCACGCCTTGTCAATGTCTCTGGTGATCTAAAAGATGGTAGATATTTTGCGGCGATTTAGCAAGTATCTTTTACTTAAATTAAGTTTTACATACCGTATAATTTTGTGTAACATTTTTTTTCCATTAATTTATTTATTATGTTAATTAGAAGTATTTATATTTTTATTTCATTTGTTTGTGTTGTATTTTATTTAATTATCGCGGCTCGAAGTGACCAGAAACTATATCTATCTATAATCACTAGCTACAAACACCAAAAGAAACTATTGCTTTTATTACAATTTACAAGTAAGTGAACTATAAAGAAAAACAAGATATATTATACAAGTATTCATTATTTCAGTGTCCCTGTGGTAGCAGCGTCGACAAGTTTGGGCTCCACGGACTTTCATGTAAGAAAAGCGCTGGTAGGTTTTCACGACACAGTTCTTTGAACGATGACATCCGAAGGGCTCTTGTCTCTATAAATGTTCCCTCGGTTTTAGAGCCTTGTGGAATATTTAGAGACGATGGTAAGAGACCCGACGGTATGACATTGGTCCCTTGGGAGAGAGGTAAAGCCCTAGTGTGGGATGCTACTTGCGTAGACACTGGTGACCTCTCATCTCAGGGGTACCTTGTTTAGAGCCGGGGCGGCATCAGAGGCAGCTGAACTGAGTAAGTGGCGCAAATATGACTCTCTGAGAAATGACTACATATTTGTGCCATTTGCTGTAGAGACTATCGGTCTGTGGGGTCCACGTGCGGTGAAGTTCCTAAAAGAACTCCATCTGCGGCTGGTCATTGCTGCTGGTGATAAGAGGGCTGGTTCTTTCCTCGCTCAAAGGCTAAGTATAGTCATTCAGTGGGGAAACTCAGCCAGCGTTCTTGGCACGATACCGCGGGGAGTAGGACTATGTGATATTTAAGTTTCTAGTTTTAGTTTTTTTTTATTATTATAGTTTTTTAAATTGTAGATAAAAATAAGTATTATGTAAATAAAGTATTTATTAAATATTAAATATTATCTCTTAAAACCTTCCTAAACATTAAATCATTATCTTTCTATAGGAGAGATCTCTAACAGACTTGGAGGCAGAAAAAATCCTACCAACTATTAGGGCTCAAGCACACGAGATGGTTTTTCGCCGGAGCTAAGCCCGGCGTCAAACCGGGTCTACGTCCGGTCGTTAGTATCTTACGTCTCAATCACACGACGCCGGCACTACCATTTGCGCGGTGAGTCGGCGCTAGTGTCGGCGTCGTGTGACTGGCTTTATAGTGTCCCATACAATACTGACGACCGGACGTAGACCCGACTTGACGCCGGGCTTAGCTCCGGCGAAAAACCGTCTCGTGGGCATGGGCCCTTAGCAGGCCTGTTTCACTCCGCGCTTTAGACATGAAAATATACCTACGCTGCGTGGCCCCCTACGAGGGGCTAAATCAGAGAGGTTGTCACGCGCGTGCCCGATCTGACGCGCGCCTTACGTTAACATAAAAATTATTTTTCTGTAATAAGTATTTAGGCACTTCTGATATTTATTTTTGAGTTTTTATTCAAGTATGACCTCTCAAAAAGCCAAAAAGTACTGCATAGCATACGGGTGCTAAAATAATAATAAGTTTGATGACTTTTCATTCTTTACTGGTCCTTAGGATACCGAAAGGTTAAGATATTATTATTTATAAGTAGATCTAGATAATTAGGTACCTAGTTACTGAGGCTATAGTTACATATTTATTATTTGATTAGCGACGCGACCATAGGTTCGCAGATTTCGTGTGTTTCGTGTATAATGTCATTGACTGTAAAAAATAATTCAGTATAAGTAGATCTCTCAGTGCTAGTGACAGTTTTCTAAAGCAATATCAACATATACTGGATACTAAACAATCTCGATAATAGAAGGAGATTGAATAAATACATAAATATATAGATAATACCTTTAACCTACCTTACATTGAACAATAGTATTCTTATAACAGCAAATTACTAATACATTGCATAACACCTCGGTGTATTCCGCTACCAACTAATATCAAAGGATTCAATTTGTTTTCTCACAACACTTAACCCTACAGTAGAAGCGGCCTTAACAAAGACGCGTATAGTGCCACCAACTTATCTGTTCAGGTGGACAAAATTGGAACTAAAGCCGCCATTTTGTAAATGACATTTTACTGTCAACTATTATTTATTCTGAGCTATCAGGTGAGTGTTTTTAAAAAGTGTAAATAAAATGCCTAAAGGTCTTAAAAGTGATGCGCGATAGATTATTCTAAAAGTTTTATCTTTTATGAAAGAAGAGAAACGTGTACAAGTACGAACTATACCATTTGAAAAGCTGTATGAACGCGTTGCTGCCGCGACAGGTTAGTATTGCCAGATATGGAAAATTAAAATCACCAAATAATGTACTTGTGAAACATAGTAAAAAAAATTATCTCAATTTACTGCAATTCATTTAAAGTACCTAGCTTTGTAGTTTGTGGTGCTAATGCCCCAATTAATTGAAGATTCATTCCATAAAATTACACCGGTGCAGTGGAAAAACATTTGTAATCATGTAAAAAAAATTGAAAATGAATACAGACTAAAAGACGCGTATTTAAATGAACCCTTTATTATAGAGTGTCAGAGCGATAGTGAAAGCGATTCCAGTGACTTAGAAGATGAATTATTCAAAACAGAAATTCTTGGAATTCGGCCGCTTGAACTCCGAGATCACGACCACAATTATTTTTATGAAATATAAATAATAATAATAAATAATACAATAACACTAATGCTCACTAATTTTAATATATTAACACGAAATTTGTTTTATTTTATATTATGTGTAATGAATATGTAGTTACTTATTTCCACTCATCACTCCACTAGCGACGCTGTCAACTGAACACATAAGTTGGTGGCACTATAACGGGTTAAGTGATACAGACACTAACATGCGAACGTGATGGTTACAATGGATGGAACATTATGGTTTAATACGCGCACCGCTTAATTTGTTTTTCGACGATATAAAGTAGGCTAACTTCGTGCGAGAGGCGAGCAAAATATTATGAACATAACATTAGCGACGTTGTAACTAAGTTTAAACTCGCAAATTTGCTATCAGAGAGTGCTCTTTCTGTTCTTGTACTATTATTTATTCTGTGCTGTTAGTAAAAAGTACCTTATACACTTGACAGTAATATTTTATACTTGGCATTATTTGCATGAAAGGTTAAGAAACACTGTTATAGGAACTATTGCCTTTATTACGATTTATAAGTGAACTATTAAATAACAATGTAGATTAAACTAGTATTAGTGAATTTAATATTATATATCATCACTTAAAATCTTGCTAAATATTAAATCCTTCTTCTTCTACCGGAGAGACCTCTAAACGCGCCGCCGTACTCCGTTATTCTTCCCCTATTTACTTTGTCCAGTAATATCTGTTTCTCTGGCATATAGTCAAACTTCGGTGGGACTTCTGTATATCCCATTAGGTTCCGTATTGACAACGGCCGAAGACCTCTATTTGTGTAAATGTAAAAATTTATAGGATTAAGTTCGTCAGCTTTCTTGGGGATTTGTATAACTATATTTGGGCTTTGTGTTAATGTCACTCGTAATAAAGCTAACATAACTATAATTGTACTTGTAAACGCCATTTAAATCAAACAATGAGTTAAGAAAGTTATTTCCGAAATACAGAATGTTATATGTACTTATGTGTGAAAATGTTTTGATGTTGAAGGAGTTAGATAAAAATTTATGGGGCAATTTTATTATCACGGTAAAAATATTGTTGCGTTAAATCTACATTACCAAACCGTATCCGTACACTTCAGTTTACCAACGGATTGGTAAACTGAAGTGGCAGTGGGCCGGCCATATCCAGCAATGGCCGAACCGATAACCGATGGAGAAAAGAGGTTGTCGAGTGGCAGCCTCATACCGGCAGGCGAAGTGTAGGGCGTCCCCCCACTAGATGGAATGAAGTCGATAGATGCAAGTGGCTCAGGACCGTGCTTTGTGGCATTCCTTGGTGGAGGTATATGTTCAGCAGTGGACTTGTGAAGGGCTGTAATGATGATGATGATGATGAAATCTAAATTTGTAAAACCAAAAGTTCAGAAAAGAAAAGGGCGGCGCACCAGCAGTTTGTATATTTACTTGAAACATTTCGAGCTATTTTCGACCCCTTCAGAACTTGAAAAACTATTACATTGTAATTTTGCAAGTCTTATGAGGCCCCTGTGTATACCTAAAATTCCAAATTTTATGAATAAACTTATTAAAGTTCTTGAGTTTTTAAGGTCTGCTAATTTATCAAAAATGTACACCACTTCTTTGTGACTACAAAGTAAAAAAATCTGAAAACTACAAACTATCGATAATCTGTGTCGAGAAGTGGCGACAGAGTTGTTATTGCGACTGGTTCCAAGTACTGTACTTTAAACTTGATTAGCATAATAATGACTTTGTCGAGATCGAAAATATGAAACTTTACATTATCTTTACGAGGTACAGCCATGCTACAGCTATATTAGTAGTATAGTTGTAGCGCGATTGCGTCGGTTCGACCAGGGAAGGACCACGCTCTCGCAGAATACCAGCGTAAAATAGCAGCTTAACACTGCTGTGTTTCTTAAGGCGAGTGTAGAGAAGCGGAGACCCTTTTTACTGGAAAAGAGGCATTTCATCTTAGTTCTCA
Organism: Parnassius glacialis; assembly: GCA_033319125.1. Taxonomy (NCBI): domain Eukaryota; kingdom Metazoa; phylum Arthropoda; class Insecta; order Lepidoptera; family Papilionidae; genus Parnassius; species Parnassius glacialis. The sequence goes on along the minus strand of JAVANC010000015.1, from coordinate 12,297,427 downwards.
CGCGTGACAACGCATCTGCATTTTGATTCTTTATTGAGGATAGATGTGGATGTCTATGGGTCACAGCAACCACTTACCATCAGGTGGACTGTGTGCTCGTTTGTCACCCTATTCTATAAAAAAACCAGTGAAACGTAAACGCAAGAAAAAACGATGAATGTCTTCTATTTAATTAGATAAATAAAAGTTTAAACCTTTTTAATAACAAATTCAGTGGTTGAAACTGTAATTTGTAAAAACCAGACTGCGTAAAAAAATTGCGAAGAAAGGAACATTTTTATACCCTACGTCACTACCCAGTGAAGTAGCGTGCCTTAGAGGCCTGGCCCTGTATAAAAATTTGTTGGGGGGCCCAAATCAAAGGTAAATATTTTTTACAAAAGGAACAAAAACTCTCGCATTGAATTTAAATAATTATATATTGATTATAAGTTATTACTTACAATTAATACTCCAAGGAACTAAGCTAGCCAAACAATTCAAACCAACATCCTGTCCCATAGAAGTCCTTAGAATTTTTGCTTACATACGTTCGGGGCCCCTGTAGCCCGGGGGCCCCGTATCATTCATACGGCTGATACGGCGATAGCTACGCCCCTGTCACTACCACAACTAAGACGAATCTAACGACACTCATATGTTAAAATCCGCCAAGCCGTTTAAGTTACAAAGCTACACTCTTATAACATTACCCTTCTTTTGGGACAGTCGGGTAAAATGAGCCATATTAAGAGTACTCTTAACCAACGATCCCGTATGAAAGAAGCGAGAGAGATGTCAGGATCGTGCCACGTGGAAATCCGTTATCTCTGCCAGAGGGGTTCTGACTAACAGCCGTGAGGGTTTATATTATACAGAATGTTTGGTAAGTAATGGATAACCCCGCGGATACTAGTGAGGGGCACCTTGGTCTCTCGGAAAAATAAAAATAAAAACATATCTACAGCAGTCTGCAAAAAAATACTTTTTTAAAAAAGTATGAAATTTGATACCTCCGTTCTCGATATTGAACACTACGGCTAGAATATTATTAATAACCAATTGATTTTCTCTGGTAATAACAGTGAATGTTTGGCCTTGCCATTGGGCATTACAAAATGCTTGTAGCTGTAACTGTTTTATTTTTAGGGTTCCGTTGCCAAAGGATAACCAAGGGGGCTATCCTTTAATTTTTAATTCTCAACTCTGCAGAGAGTGTAGGTATTCACGTCTCAATATCAATTCAACCAACGCATATTGCGACAAAACTCACGATATTATCTCACCATCTGGATGCTTGGCGCTCCACCACCGCGCGTTTTACTAAGAGTGTTGTTCCTTGCACGTTTTCTTGGAGCAATCGTATCTCTAGAATTTACCATCGTCGATTTATCATCATACACTTTTTAAAAGGCCGGCAAAGCACCTGCAATTTCCCTGGTGTTGCAGTTGTTCACACGCGGCGGTAGTCATTTACCATTAGGTGAGTCAAATGCTTGTTTACCTCCTCTGTTAAAAAAATAAATAAATATACAAAACTTACATAGCTATTTACTATTTTTTTTAATATGATAAGGGTGACAAACGAGCACACAGTCCACCTGATGGTAAGTGGTTGCTGCGGCCCATAGACATCTACATCTATCCTCTCTTACAAATCAAAATGTAGATGCGTTTTCACCCGTGAGGACTAAGATGGAATGCCTCATTTCCAGTAAAAAGGGCCTCCGGCAACCTGCACTCACCAAGCGAAACGCAGAGGTAAATCTCTACTTCACGCTGGTTTTCTGTGAGGTTGTGGTACCACCCCGGTTCGAGCCGGCCCATCCGTGCGACAGTAAAAGCTGCCGCGTGGCTCTACCACTGTAAACTATTAAAGAGGGAAAGAATTAAAAAAAAAACAAACAGAAATATATTAAAAGTTTAGTTGTCTTTCTTCCACCTTCTTATTTTTACTGGATACTGGATGCAGTTGTCCACATTCGTCTAATATTTTCTCGATTTCTATCTTTATCTGGAAGTGGCTCATTAAAATTATACTTTTCGGCAATAGTTGGTAAGCTAGCGTAGTAATTTGGAGAAGTCCAACTAAAACGCTGCCTAATTGATTTCACTGTGTGGAGTTCTGTTTGATGTGGTTCTTGAACTTTAGTTTCCATGCTGTCCATAAGAATTTCTGTATCTTGGATCTCTTCTTTATCATCAAACTGTAAATTTCCAGTTATTGTTTTGTTTTTACCAGATTCTTCACTCTTTTCTAAGTAATAATTCTCTCCTTGCTTCTGATATGTGTCATATTTTTCTGTTGTTGGTTTATCACCATTTTCTTTTATTTTGTTTTTGGCGGTATTCTCATAAATTGTTGCGGCGTTGTTTTCGACACTCGTGAAGACATTGTCTTCTTTTTCTGGGGCAACGTAATACTCGTAGCTATCATTAGCTTTCGGGCTAAGATCAATTTTTTCAATTATAGGAATTTCTTCAACTATTAAATCTGAGTTAGTTTTCAACTGACTTGGAGTAACATACTCTCTGCCATAGTTAATTGTTATGTTTGTTGATTTTTGGTTCCTTGTTGTTATTTGTTTGAAATTGGGTGATGTATGTTTTATTGTAGCTATATCATTATTTTCTCGCAAATGTTTTTGCCTTTTATTAAGTCTCTTAAGTTTTCGTTTCTGACCACTTAACTCTTTCGCTAGTTTCAAATGCAACAATTTACTAAGTACTTCTTTAATAACTTTTTCTTTTATTTCTTGTGTTAATTGATCAACATTAATGTTTTGACTATCAGGAACATCTGGTTTTTTAATATTCCTCTTATTTTTACTGACTGAGACTTTGTCATTTCTGTCTTTACTAACAGTTTCCACATGCTCATAATCTGAACTTTGATCGGAAGAGTTACTGTCTTCATTTTTATCGTCTTTTTCATTAGTATGTTGTCTCAGTACCTTTGGATTAGCTGCTATCTCACTCAGACGTTCGGCCATTTCTGCTGGTATCATTTCCTTCGCCAGGTTTTCGAAATCTTTTATATTCGCAGCGAAAAGGAAGTACCCGTTTACATAGTTTGCTATCGTAATGAAGCTATCTGAAACATAATGAACTATTGTTCACTAAATTATCGAAATTATGTGGTTGTTATAAGACTTCTTTATATACATTTCTGCAGTAGAGTTTATCCAACCAAACTCAAATAAAGAAAGACGCAGATGCGTCATCATTTCCAAGGATTATGGAATGCCTCATAGTCTGTAATATTACTGACTCTCTATCTGTATTGTCTGTCTGTACCCTTCAGAGTGTAACACAACAGTGCAAACTCTTCTGCTTGGTGGCAAAATAAGAAAGAACAAACCTACTTAGATGAACTCTTAGGTATAAAACGAGTCCTACATAATTATACCTAATTGTAAAAATATTTGACATAAACAAAGGATTAGGGCAAATCCACACTATAATTTGAGTGGGTTTTTTAAAAGAGAAGGGTGAAAAGCGAGCACGCTGTCCACCTGCTGGTAAGTGGTTGCTGTGGCTCATCTACATCAACCCTCGTTTGTGAAACAAAATGCAGATGCGTTGTCAGCCGTGAGGACTGAGATGGAATGCCTCTTTTCCAGTAAAAAGGGTCCCCGGATTTCTACACTTGCCATACGAAACACAGCAGCATTCCGCTGCTATTTTACGCTGGTTTTCTGTGAGAGTGTGGTCCCACCCCGGTCGAGCCTACCCATTCTTGCCACAACTATACAATTCATAATATGAATTGTATAGTTGTGGCAAACTATATTATAGTTTATATATATATATATATATATATATATATATATATATATATATATATATATATATATATATATATATAGGATGGCTTATATCATATCAAAAACAACAGTAAGTCGTAGGACTAGATGTCAGAAATGAAACTTCTAAGTTTTACCAATTTGTACACATTATTTTTGGGTTTTTAAGAAATATTGTTCTAGAAAGTATTTTTAAATTAATTTTATCAACGTATTATTTTAGTAATAAAATTTTCATTTATTGCCATTCAGTTATATATACTACGTACTAGAGAAGCCATTCCGAACATTGACTATGTTCAACTGAACTGTAGTGCAATCCGTACAAAATAAATATTACGTAAATTGAAGATTTGTGAATTCCATAAAATAATTATTATTACATTTTATTTAGTGTTTGTTTAGATGAAATTAAGATATTTTATATTAAATTCTTATATTTATTTTATATTAATATCTTATTTTATATTAAATTAAAGTCTTCGCGCATGCGCGCCTACTACTCCCGCGCATGAACGAAGACACAGAGTAGGACACAATTTTTGTTTGGAATGGCTTCTCTAGTACGTAGTACATATAACTCAATGTTTATTGCAATATTTATTTAATGCAAACAAATTTATAAATACATAACAATTTTATAACCTTTAATCAATTGGACTTTCAACATTACTTTCATTAATTTTATGTATCTGAGCGTCACGCGATTTAAATGCTTTTCCTTATCCTAAAAGTACCCAACGTGTAAAAGAAGTTTTCATTTCAAAAATAAAGACTAAAAACTTACACAAGGATAATGAAGGCGACAAAGGAATCATTGTGATATTTTATATCATGTAAAATAATCGTACAGTACATAATGGTAACATTTAACGATAGTATTTCGTAGTAATAAAACAAATCTCAATTATTTTTAGGTCAGTACATATTTTTTTAACGTCCGTGTCAAAGCAAAATTCCTGCGCTTTTCATTACGCCATGTTTACATTTCTACAATGTTATTTGAAAATTCGATTCTTACAAACATAATATTATTGGCATTTTATAGCTTCTACTTCGACGTGAATACGATAATTCTATGCGATAAATAAAGGAATATTTTCTACCGACTTCAAAAAGGAGACGGTACTCAATCGACAGAATATTTATTTATTTTTTTATTTGTGTTACATCATAACTTTTTTCTGTCTGAACCGATTTCGATGATTCTTTTTTTATTTGAAAGCTGGTGCTTTTCAATTAAATTTAAACTAATCAAATTTGATTAAGGTCTGACCAATAAGTTTTTGAGTTATTCTTAATAATTTATATTGAAGTCGGTTGTACAAAATTTTAAATTATTCGAGACAAAATTCAAATAACATCCAGAAACGGTTTTACTATAGTAATACTTATATAAATAGGAAAATAGGAAGTCGACGGATGCAGATAACGTATGGCCGTGTCTGGTAGCGTTTCTTGGGGAAAGTCTACGGTCAGTAGTGGGCTTGTGAGAGTCTATAATGATGATAACAATTTGAACCACATAAATGGGGAAAACTTTAAATTAATGGATGTAGACCGACCCAGAATTATGAGGTTTGAAAATTTTGGAAATATTTTTAGAACTTTTTAATTATTCAAGTGGAGAGTTGAACGCATCCTTACTCATGAAATTATCTCTTATAAAAGTAAACAGTTTTGTTTATGTAAATTACCAACATACCAACTCAACGGAGAACAAACAGGGAGGAAAGGTTCTTGAGTAACAGCCTCGTATAGGTAAGTAGAGTGTAGGGGCCTTCACTATATCGATTGACGACGCAGTAATAGTGTAGAAAGTTGATAGATGCAGGTAACTTATTACCGTGTTTGGTGGTATTCATTAGGATAGGCCCAGGAGTGGCTCTATATATGGCCGTTTTGGGCTGCTGCCCAGGGCCCCGTACAACATACGACTCATTTTTGAAGAAGCTAAAAAATTAAATACTAGTGTGTGAGTAGAATACAGTGACATAAACATTGAGTTAGTTATATGTACTACGTACTAGAGAAGCCATTCCGAACATTGACTATGTTCAACTGAACTGTACTGCAATTCGTACAAACTAAATATTGCGTAAATTGAAGATTTGTGAATTCCATAAAATAATTATTATAACATTTTATTTAGAAATATGTTTGTTTAGATTAAGATATTTTATATTAAATTCTTATATTTATTTTATAACGAATTAAAGTCTCCGCGCATGCGCGGCTATTAATCCCGTGCATGCGCGATTACTACTCCCGCGCATGCGCGAAGACATAGAGTAGGATACAATTTTTGTTTGGAATGGCTTCTCTAGTACGTAGTACATATAACTCAATGGACATAAACAAGAGATGAATTACTTCTAAATACATCGGTCCGTAAATCGGTTCAGCAGTTTAGGAGGAGTTCTGTTACATACACACGCACAGAAGAATTACATAATAATAAAATATGCATGTATTATACATAAAAAACCTTCCTTGAATCATTCTGTCTATTGATGAAAACCACATCAAAATCCGTTACGTAGTTCAAAAGATCTAAGCGTACAGACTGCAGGAAGCGAATTTGATTTATACTATGAAAGAGAAGAGATGTTTCCAAAAACAAACACCGAGTGATGTGTAAAAATATTATTTACGTTGAAAAAGCCACATAGCAACTCGCATACCTTCCTGTATATACTTATTAAACTCTTTGCGCATACCCGTATTGCTTACTTTAGAAAAATAAATTTATGTTTCCAATCCAGCTCATAGTAATTTAAATAACTAACTAATTGATTTTTCTTGCGTTCCTTCCAATTTTCAGGGCGAATAATGCACCCTTAGCCGAGTGGAAAAGTTAGCTAAAAAAAAACTGTAGTGTTCAATTGGTCGTTTCATATTTTGGTCAGGTCGTATTTGGCCGATGTTCTTTATTTGAAAGTTATACATCATTCAAGTTCAATGTATGGATTATCATTCTTATTTAAACAATATAATCCTTCCAAATTTGAAACGATATTTCCACAATTCTTTTGCAGCAACGCATCGGGCACTATCTAGTAGGGTATATTTTTTTCTTTTTTCAGTAAACTTTTTACGCAGTCGGGTTCTTTTAAATTAATATTTTATCCGTTAAGTTTGTTTGTGTTACTAGGACTAGGTTAGCACCAGGTTAAGACCGCGAAAAATTGTACAGTAACACTCATGACGTCATAACACCTGTTACGTACGTGACCAATATAAGTCTTAGGTAATACCATAACAGCATAAAAGTAATATTAAAAGTTTATTAATCATCTTTAGTAATCATCATTATACGGTTAGAGCCATGCTGTAGCTACATTATGGTTGTAGCACGAATGGGTCGGCTCGACCGTGGAAGGCCCACGCTCTCACAGAAAGCCAGCGTAAAATGGCAGCTTAACGCTGCTGTATTTCGTATGGTGAGTTTAGAGAACTGGAGATCCTTTTCACTGGAAACGAGGCATTCCATCTTAGTCCGCACGGGTGACAACGCATCTGCATTTTTATTCGTAATCGAGGAGAGATGTAGATGTCTATGGGCCACAGCAACCACATACCATCAGGTGGACTGTGTGCTCGTTTGTTACCCTTATCCTATAAAAAAACTTATATAGTTAAGTATATATTACTGCATATTTTTCATATCAATTGTGTTAGCTGATATTGTAGTCATGGCTGCATTCATGGCTACATCATAACCGCAAAAGTGACGAAATACATAAGTGTAACGTTCTATGATCCTCGGCTTTTAAATAATATATTTTCAATTTAGGATTTAGATTGTGCCCAGGGGGAACGGATTAATCCATACAATAGTGATGTTCGCGATGTTTTATAGCCAGGTCGCAGCATGTATGGGCCGTGACCGATGTTATTTGCGCACCACCTAGCTGTAAGTTAATTGTACTATGCCTATAACCTTCAGACAAGTGCAAGCTGACAAAGTATGGCATCGCATAGAATACTAACAAACAAAAATTATTTTATATATACAATATGTAACAAAAACCCTGTGGTTCCCGTTAAGTACGTTATCAGGATTAGTATTAAAACCTATAGAAATAACTTTTTTTTAAAACTCGAACATATTTTTTTTATTATATTAAAAAAAATAGTGGTTTTATTATCACTTACTGACACTAGCCGATGCTAAAGCTAAGTAAAGCAGGGTCTTTGACAATTCTCTTACTCCCCTAACAATGCAGAGGTAATAAAACCACATACAATTTGCATACAATTATTTTTTTAAATAAAATAAAAAAAAAATTTTTCGAGTTTTTAAAAAAAAGTTATTTCTATACGTTTGAATACTAATCCTGATAACGTACTTAAAAAATCGAACATATTTTTTTATTATATTAAAAAAAATAGTGGTTTTAGTATCTCTTCTGACACTTACACATCTCTTTAACAGTGGTAGAGCCAAGCGGCAGCTTTTGCTGTCGCACGCATGGGCCGGCTCGAACCGGGGTGGTACCACGACCTCACAGAATACCAGCGTGAAGTAGAGGTTTACCTCTGCGTTTCGCTTGGTGAGTGCAGGTGGCCGGAGGCCCTTTTTTACTGGAAATGAGGCATTCCATCTTAGTCCTCACGGGTGACAACGCATCTGCATTTTGATTCGCAAACGAGGATAGATGTAGATGTCTATGGGCCGCAGCAACCACTTACCATCTGGTGGACTGTGTGCTCGTTTGTCACCCACATCCTATAAAAAAAAAAAACACTAGCCGATGCTAAAGCTAAGTAAAGCAGGGTCTTTGACAATCCTCTTACTCCCCTGACAATGCAGAGGTAATAAAACCACATACAATGTGCATACAATTATTTTTTTAAATAAAATAAAAAAAATATTTTTCGAGGTTTTTAAAAAAGTTATTTCTATACGTTTGAATAATGATCCTGATAACGTACTTAACGGGAACGACAGGGTTTTTGTTACATACTCGTATTGTATATTAGATGTCCCTTCTACGACTAGGCTGAATCTAATTACACCACATACTAATATGTTAAAAAAAATCCGCCAAAACCGTTTAGGCTACAGAGTATGGAGTGTAGAGTACTCTACACTCCATACTACAGAGCATGCCAAAGGGCAGTCAGGTAAAAATAATCGATGAATAAAACAAAGTTGTAAAGTTGAGATCTTTATTCTTTTTTTTTTGTTTTTTTTTATTCGATGTAGTGTAGTACTAAAATACGCTTTATTACTTAAAACTTAACGTTATACTTAGTCCAAAACATTTTTTCACTTTTCATTTAGGAATAGTTGCGATTGAGTCGTCCTGATTTATTTGGATTTCGTTTTGTTAATACTTCTCGCCACTCTTATGTTCTCTGGGTAAAGGTCTGTAAAGAAAATGCGATTGGATAAGTATCAACGAAGTGAAAATTTCTTTAGAATAGTTGTGATTTGAAACTCATTGAAAGGAAAAAGCGACAGTAAAAAAAGACAAACATAAACATCTGTAGAATTTAGCCTGTAAGAGAATTAGATAGAATACAGTATACAGTGTTGAATATTGTCATTTTTGATGTGAAAACTTCTTTAGAATCGTTGTGATATGAAACTCGATGAAAGGAAAAAGCGTCACTAAAAAGAGACAAACATATACATCTATAGGATTTAGCCTGCGAGAGAATGAGATAGAATTACAGTATACAGTGTTTCCTATTATCTCGGTCTCCTTTTCTGAAGTTTTCACTTTTAACGCGTGTGAACTGCACACATGTTTTTTTTTAAATTAAATTTAAAATGTTTATATCATGTAATAGAATGTTTGTTATTGGTGCTTTATCGTTACCGTTTACTGTTTCAGCCTATAAAATTCCACTCCTGGACATAGGCCTCCTCTAACTAACTAAAAAGAAAATAAATAAATAAATACCTTACGCGATGTGAGAGGTGACTATAGGACATGCAGAGAGATCTTATGGGTTCCAAAAGGTGTCATCCATTGACCGACAATGTGTAGTAGCATTTGGTCGTAAACGCGACTGCTGATTATAAGGTTCCGGGTTCAAATCCCGAGTTCGATAAAATCAGTTATAGAGTTTAGCTGTCGAGAAATACTCAGTTGCAACCCGGAGTCAGAAAGTTGGTGGTGTTACGCCCCCGAACCGACGGGGTTACGGCCTTAGAAAGCACGTAAAGCCGTGGGTTGTACAGCTGATTTCTCTCCGAATGATTGGCGGTGCACCACTGTGTGATTTAGAAGAAGTTTTCTCCCTCGCACAACTTCCTTGTGGAATCGACTACCATCAGAGACTTTTCCGGACCGATACGACTTAGGGACCTTCAAGAAAAGAGCGTACTCCTTTTTAAAAGGCCGGCAACGCATCTGCAACTCCCCTGGTGTTGCAGTTGTTCACACGCTGCGGTAGTCATTTACCATCAGGTGAGCCGTATGCTCGTTTGCCCTCTCTCCTATAAAAAAATAGTTCAGGAGCTAGGGCTCAATTGCAACTTGTGTATCATTTTATATTTGAGTCTAGTAAATTATTATTACTTACCGTAGGTTATCTCTCTGCCCAGGCGTGGAGAAAACTGGACAGTGCGGCCCAATCGCGGGGAGAAGTATTCTGACCTGATGTCCACTCGGTCGTGGCCGCTGTCGACGAGATTTGACAAGACCTTTAATACTATCGACCGCAACGACTTCGCCTGGGTAGGTTCTATTAATGTGGCGTTATTCATATTTAAGATAATCAAAGACCATCAGTTTAATCAATATTTCGTTTTTTTTTAACAATTTTTTCGGATAAAACATAGCTCAGATCACTTCCAGCCATACTCTCTATGTGTTCTTGAACTTATATTACAATGGGTTCAGTCATTCCAAAGATTAGCCCAGAGAGACAGACGGACAATAATTTTAAATTAAAAATTTTGTAAAGCCGACTTTAATAAAAATTATTAAAAATAACTCTAAAACTATTGGTCTAATCTTGATTAAATCCATATGGGACCACATGTGAAGTACCAGCTTTCAAACAAAAAAAGAATCATCGAAATCGGTTCACCTGGTAAAAAGTTATGAGGTAACACACATAAAAAAACATACGGTCGAATTGAGTACCGTCTCCTTTTTGGAGGTCGCTTTATGCTTTAACTAGCATGCAAATAATCCTCTCAGCTTATAAGACAGTCTTTTCGCGATTACAGACACACTTCAATTTTATTTATATGTATCTCATTTCTTTTTCTTATTTTTTATTTTTATTTTTAAAAAATGTTACCCCCACACTAGGATTTTCTCCTGTGTCGTGGAGGCAGTTTACAAACATAAATTGCACAAGGACAAACATCCAGACCCGGAACAATTATTTGTAGGCCATACAAATACTTGTTCTGTGCGGGATTCGAACCCGCAGCCCCCAGCGCAACAACTGATTGCTATGCCACTGCGCCACGGAGCCGTCAATTAGCCGTCATTAGCCCTTAACAGTCTACTGCTAGATATATAGCTCGTGGTAAGGATTTGCCACAGTCAAATCGCTGGTGGTAAACGATTCCACAAAGAAGTCATACTAGGAAGGAAACTCCTAGTAACCCTGGTCTGTGCGCTAGAGGCGTATGAGAATCCATAACTGTATTTCATTTTTGGAACGAAGTTCCTTATCGGACGGTACGGGTTTGGCGGATGGGAGCTAGGCGACAAAAAGTGTAAGATTTTTTCGTCACGACCTCTTGTGTGCTAGTGTAGACAGCATCATCATCATCATCATTACAGCCCTTCACAAGTCCACTGCTGAACATAGGCCTCCCCCAAAGAATGCCACTAAGCACGGTCCTGAGCCACCTGCATCCATCGACTTCCTGCATGTCTTACCAGGTCCTCACTCCATCTTGTGGCGGGACGCCCTACACTTCGCCTACCGGTACGAGGCTGCCACTCGAGAACCTTTCTTCCCCATCGGTTGTCGGTTCTTCGAGCTATATGGCCGGCCCACTGCCAATTCAGCTTACTAATCCGTTGGGCTATGTCGGTTACTCTGGTTCTACTGCGGATATCCTCATTCCTAAGTTTATCACGCAGTGAAACTCCGAGCATAGCCCTCTCCATAGCTCGCTGAGCGACCTTGAGCTTCCTCATACGGCCAGCAGTGAAGGACCACGTCTCAGTTCCGTAAGTCATCACTGGCAACACGCACTGGTTGTACAATGTTGTTTTAAGGTTTTGAGGTATTTCTGACGAGAAGATGTGTCGTAGCTTCCCGAACGCTGCCCAGCCGAGTTGAATCCGTCGATTGACCTCTCGGTTGAAGTTGGACTTACCTAGTCGGACTATTTGTCCCAGGTAAACATACTCGTCAACAACTTCGAGCTTAGTGCTCCCAACAACTACCGGCATAGGTGTGACATGGACATTAAACATAATCTTTGTTTTGTCCATGTTCATCTTAAGACCTATCCGTTGGGAGACACTATTGAGGTCATTGAGCATAGTGCTTAGTTCCTCCAGCGATTCTGCCATGAGGACTATATCGTCGGCAAATCGAAGGTGAGTGATGTACTCGCCATTGATGTTAATTCCGTATCCTTTCCAGTCCAGAAGCTTGAAAACGTCTTCCAATGCAGCGGTGAAGAGTTTCAGGGATATAACGTCACCCTGTCTTACACCTCTCTGCAATTGGATAGGTTTCGTACTCTGGTTCTGTACTCGGATAGCCATCGTAGCTCTACTCTACAAACACTTCAGTACTTCGATATACCGACAGTCAGCTTGGCACCGCTGAAGGGACTGCAGCACCGCCCAAATTTCGACGGAATCAAAGGTTTTCTCATAGTCCACATACGCCAGATATAGTGGCAAATTGTACTTTTCGGACTTCTGTACAATTTGCCGTAGGGTATGTATGTGGTCTATGGTGCTAAAGCCCTTTCGGAAACCGGCTTGTTCGGGAGGCTGGAAGTCGTCAAGTCTGCGCGCGAGACGATTCGTAATGACTCTCGAAAACAGCACGTAGACGCGGCTCAGAAGGGAAATCGGTCTGTAGTTCTTCAAGAGAGCGTTGTCACCTTTTTGAGGAACAAGACCACCGCACTTCTGCTCCACGCCTCCGGTGTAATGCCACCATGGAGGACGGAATTGAAGAGCCTCTGAAGGACTTCAAGTACCGGTCTTCCACCCGCTTTCAGAAGCTCCGCTGTAATTCCATCCTCGCCTGGGGCCTTGCCGTTTTTAAGGTCCTGGAGAGCCATTCTAATCTCGCTCAGACTGACGTCCGGGATATCTTCGGAATAGTGTCGAATAAGACTCGCTCTTGGATCGTTACTCACACTTGCGTGTGGCTCCAACGATGACGTGTACAGCTGCCCATAGAACCTCTCAATCTCACTCAAAATCTCAGGTGCCCCGGAAACGATGCTGCCACATTCGGTCTTCAGCTTTGACAGTTGGCTCTTTCTGGCAGACAGATCTCTGGCAAAGACTTTGGAGCCTTGGTTCCGCTCGATCGCTTCTTCAATACGAGCTGTATTGAAGTTGCGTAAGTCCCGCCGCATGCATTTAGACATCTGTCTGTTCAGTTGCCTGTATGCTGTCAAATCTGTTGAAGAATGTAGCTTCATCTCCCGTCTAACAGCCATGAGATTAAGAGTGTGATCAGAGAGTTTTTGTGTTCTTCTGCGGCGGGTCTTGCAGAACTTAGCTCCGACCGCATGGACAGTTTCCATGAGCTTGTCATTCATATCGTCCACTTCATTGCAGTCTACTAGGCACTGAAAACGGTTTTTTAACTCGAGCTGAAAGGTTTCGGGACTTTGGATTAGAGCACGAGGGGGACGGAGCGTTGACTTCATCAGACGAGACCTCTCCAACTTAACATTTAGGTTCAGTGTGCCTCTAACCATTCGGTGATCGCTGCCGGTTTTCACCCTCGCGATCACTGAGACATCACTGAACAGTTGTCGTCTGGTCGTCATAATGAAGTCAATCTCATTTTTTGTCGAACCGTCGGGGCTCGACCAGGTCCACTTCCTGTGGGGCCGCTTCTTGAAGAAAGAGTTCATCATAAAGAGTCCCTCTTTTTCCATGAAGTCGGCCTGGCCAAGCAAGCTTCTGGCCCCTTGGGTTCCGTTGCCCTATTCCAAATTTCCCTACTTTCAGCTCACCGTTCTCTCTTGTGCCTAGTTTTGCATTGAAGTCTCCCATTAACACCGTATATTGGGTTTTGGAGGAATGCATGGCTTTAGAGATATCCTCATACATTTCCTCCACCTCCTCATCGGGGTGTGCCGAGGATGGTGCGTAAACCTGTATGACCTTCAGCGAATACCGTTTGGTGATTCTGAGTATAAGGTACGCAACCCTCGTCGACACACTCCCGATCTTTACAACGTTGTTAACGAGAGACTTGTGGACGATAAATCCGACACCTCCTTGGGACAGATGGTCGCCCTCCCGGTGATAGAGCAAGTTGCCGGATTCGAGGATTACCGTGTCCTCCCCCTCTCTTCGGACTTCGGATAATCCTATAATATGCCAGCGCAACTTGTCTATCTCTTCTTCCAGCTCCACGATCTTCTCGTCAGTCCTCAGGGTGCGTGCGTTGTACGTTGCCAGGTCGAGTCGTCGTAGGTGGCAACCGAACCTCCACCGGAGATTCTTAGCACCCTTAGTAGACAGCATTGGCAGCGAAATAAAGAAGTGAGATGGAATAATATCCACCTTCCTCGCACCTTTTCTTACCTTGCCATGAAAGAAATATTTTATTTCAAATGACGCTTCATTTTAATAGACACTATTAATTCATTTATGTATTTGTATTTGTTTATCAGTCATATAATATTTTATCAATAATAATAATATACTACGCAAGGAACTTCGTCCCAACCGAGTGTTCCACGACTCTCACGATTTTTTTTTATAGAATAAGATTGACAAACGAGCTCACAGTCCTCTTGACGATAAGTGGATGCTATGGCCCAAAGACATCTACATTTATCCTCGATTAAGTATCAAAATGCAGATGTGTCGTCACACCTGAGAACTAAGATGCAATGCCTCATTTCCAGTAAAAAGGGATTCCGGTTCTCTGCACTCACCATACGAAACACAGCAGCATTAAGCTGCTATTTTACTCTGGTATTCTATGAGAGCGTGGTCCTTCCCCGGTCGAGCCGATCGATTCGTAACGCTGGTATTCTATGAGAGAGTGGTCCTTCCCCGGTCGAGCCGATCGATTCGTAACGCTGGTATTCTATTAGAGAGTGGTCCTTCCTCGATCGAACCGATCGACTCGTAAAAAGTCTTACCACGGATGTTGAGAGGCAACTATAGGAAATGTCAAAATCTGATGTTTCCAATAGATATACCATTAGATAAACCTAGCATACCATCTTGTTTATAGCAGACGTAATATACCCAGGCCGACGACAAATAACCACGTCCAACATGACCACGTTTTGTACCATCGTGCAGGCTGCTTTTTGTCATCAAAACTAGATATAGGTTATCCAGATGGAGTTAAAATTAGTTACAAAACCCAGTTCCTACACTTACATCTGCTGCTCAGGTGTGGTGGCGGGTTCAGGGGAGAACCTTCTGCCGAGACGCGGCGTGAACTCCACATTCTCGTAGCCTCTCTTCTCTTGCATGCTCTCCAAGCTTCTACCCAGTTTAGGAGTAAATATAACCTTCTTGATCACTGAAGCACACAAGCAAAATATAGACAGATTTATTTACTACTTACTAATTCTTTTGCTTCTTAATTGTATGAGTATTTATTTTTATACCATAACAAATATTTTTATACCAAATCAAATTTATTGTGACAACTTCAGCCTTGTTAACCTCTGTTGTCAACCTCTGTATACAAGGTAATGCAGATACGTTGTCACCTCTGAGGGAGAATGCCTCGTTTCCAGTAATAATGAAAGCGGCCAAGTGCGACTCGGCTCGCCCATGAAGGGTTCCGTAGTAGCAAGTAATATAATTTACGATTTATGCCGTATAAAAAAAAAACTACTTACTAGATCTCGTTCAAACCAATTTTCGGTGGAAGTTTAAATGGTAGTGTACATCAAATATTTTTTTTAGTTTTATCATTCTCTTATTTTAGAAGTTACAGAGGGGGGGGGGGGGGGGACACACACATTTTACCACTTTGGAAGTGTCTCTCGCGCAGTTCAGTTTAGAAAAAAATGAGATAAGAAACCTCAATATCATTTTTGAAGACCTACATAGATACATGTATGGGTTTGATGGAAAAAAGTTTTTGAGTTTCAGTTTCACAGAATACATCTACTTACCAAGTTTCAACAGCATAGTTCTTATAGTTTCGGAAAAAAGTGGCTGTGACATACGGACGAACGGACAGACAGACAGACAGACATGACGAATCCATAAGGGTTCCGTTTTTTGCCATTTGGCTACGGAACCCTAAAAAGGGACTCCGGTTTTCTATACTCACGAAATTTATTCATTTTAAATAAATCAAATCAATGTAATAATTAATTTGGATTAGATAAAATATGGTATTTTGTGTGAGCGTGGTTATTTACTAGTTCGGACGACCTATTAGTGCACATACAAATTCACAATTCAGCGTGGTTCTACAACATATAAATTTTAGTCTAGTTGAAGTTAAAAAAAAACATTAAACGAGTGCTATTTTGTATACTGTGTCTGTGTGTGTTTGGGCATACAATGTGCAAAATAACTCATACACGTGTGGTGTATGAGTTATGCACTAAGTCCAAAAATAAGATTAGCTACACTATTTCTGTTCTCCGGGTAAGGGCCCCGCTCTCACAGAACACTAGCGTAAAATAGCAGCTTAATACTGTTGTATTTCTTGTGGTGAGTGTAGAGAACCAGAGACCCTTTTTACAGGAGGTGAGGCATTCAATCGAAGATAGGTGTCCATAGGCCAGAGCACTCAATTACAATCAGGTGGACTGTGTGCTCGTTTGTCACCCTTATTCTATAAAAAAAACGTAATACGATCATCTGTGTTACCTTTCTGAGGCTCGTCCACTTGCGATTCGTAAAATGGTAGCTGATCATAATAGTACTTGAGGTTATCAGCTGCCTCCAACATTCTTAGAAGTTTTTGACTGAAAGGAAATATTTTTTTTAATTATTATAGGCCAGTGATTTATGTCCATCCAGCCTATACGTGGTAGAGCCATGCTGTAACTATATTTTGGTTGCAGAGCAAATGTGTGGGTGCTGGTAGTCAAGCACTGTATAATATTAAGTAAAAAAAAAATTAAAAGTTACAGATTAATCAGACATCTAGAAGTGGGTGACTCTGAATTATAAAAATGAACTGTGAATGTAAAATCACACATACATACAGGTCAAGTTAAGCGAATAAAAGTGTGTTCAAACAACGTTTTAGGAGCTGTGGTGCAGCTATATTATGGTTGTGACATTCGTCACAACCATAATATAGCTGCGCCACAGCTACTACTACACCAGACCCATTCGGGTCAGCTTGACCGGGGAAGGACTACACTCTCATGGAAAACTGAGGTTAAATAATAGCAGCTTAGTTATCTTGTATTTTGCGTGGTGAGTGTAGAAAACCGGAAACCCTTTTAACTGGAAACGAGGCATTTGAGACTACACTTTCTACAATAGAAGAGGCCATCCAGCACTGGATTTTTACAGACTTTTTTTATAGGATAAGGGTGACAAACGAGCACACAGTCCACCTGATGGTAAGTGGTTCCTGTGGCCCATAGACATCTACATCTATCTTCGATTAAGAATTAAAATGCAGATACGTTGTCACCCGTGAGGACTAAGATGGAATGCCTCGTTTCCAGTAAAAAGGGTCTCCGGTTCTCTACACTCACCATACGAAACACAGCATCGTTAAGCTGCTATTTCACGCTGGTATTCTGTGAGAGCGTGGTCCTGCCCCGGTCGAGCCGACCCGTTCGTGCTACAACCATAATATAGCTGCGGCGTGGCTCTACCACGTATAGACTGATGAAATAATGTGCAGGAATAAAACAGGAAATAAAAAGGTGCTACAGGAGACACAGTATCGTTTGAGCAAAGCATCATATTGTTAAAAAACCTTCCATGCACCGAAGAAAGTTTTTTTAATTTAAATTGAGTGATTTGAATAACTTAAGTTAAGACCAAGATCTTAGAAATAAAAAAAAATCATGAGGCTGTTGTATTTCAGTAGAGAAAATGGCTGGCTGCTACCATCTACGTAATCAAATCCAAACCCAGCATACCAGTGCAAGGCTCCAAGAGACTGTAAGCTTGTTCTGTGTAGATTGGACTTAACATTTTAAAGGTTAAGGTTTAATTATGACATGAGGACGTCTAACGCCTTAGTCCCCCCGAGAATCAAAAATCGTATTAAATCCAGTGGTAACCATGAAGTGGCGGTGTAAGATCCACTATATACCTCCACACACACACAGATATATATATATATATATATATATATATATATAGATATATATATACCTAGTCAGGTTATAAATTCTGTCACATGTTTAATATAAAATAATTGAAACAAGTTTATTCATTATGTAACCATTTATATACCAAAATGAACTTATCAGCACATAGATTCTTATTACCCTAAAGTTTATTCAAAATGACCTCCGTGATTTTGAATACAGGCCTTCAATCTGCGCGGCCAGTG
Organism: Parnassius glacialis; assembly: GCA_033319125.1. Taxonomy (NCBI): domain Eukaryota; kingdom Metazoa; phylum Arthropoda; class Insecta; order Lepidoptera; family Papilionidae; genus Parnassius; species Parnassius glacialis. The sequence goes on along the minus strand of JAVANC010000015.1, from coordinate 12,278,993 downwards.
GTCTATTGCAGCACGAACGAGGTCCATGTCAATATCGGCGGCTGCCTTAATCAAGGTGACTCCAAATTGGGATGAGGCTTTGAGCACGCCTTTTCCTCCAAGTGTTGCCATATCTTGTAATCTAACGGATTCAAATCTGGACTGGAGGAGGGCCAGTCTTCGTGCCGGATGAAGTCCATTTCACGCGCCGCCAGCCAGTCTTGTGTGCTCTTCGCTCTATGAGCTGGCGCCGAATCTTGTTGGAATACCCAGTGCCTGTTATTGAACATGGTATGAGAAACAGGTTCCACAAGGTTCGTCAGGACTGTATTTTGATACACAACTGCATTCGTTTTTACACCTTTCTCACAAAAATGTACCTCTGTTAAGCTCCAATAAGAAACTCTTGGGAGTTTCACCTCATGGTATGGTTGGCCATACCATGAGCGAGGATGGAAAATGACCTCGTTGGACACGCGGAATACGGTTGCTCGCTTCGTCACTACTGTGTGCGTACACCTTATCATTTTGTTTGTTGTAGCTCTCTCTACGGTAAAAATTGTTTCATCCGAAAAAAGAATTTCCCGATAATTTTTTTCCCGCGTACTGCTTCAACAAAGCGCGGTATCTCTTCAGTCTCAGGTCCATTAGACGAGCATTCAAACGATGTCCTGTTTTTCTTCGATATGCCCGAAGCCCTAAGTCTTCATTTAACACCCTTTTCACCGTGGTTCTGCTTAAGTCCATCTGAAGGGCCAGCAGTATCTGCTTACGTTTGGGATTTCTTTGAATTCGCGCCTTCACAGCTTTTATCACTGCTGGAGTCCTAACAGACCGAGGGCGACCACTTCTTGACCTGTCATCTACACTAGAGTCTTCATTGTATCGTTTGATGGTACGATAAACAAATCTTTTGGTTATATTCAAATTTTTCAGTATGTCAAAAATTTGAATTGGCGCGTAACCGCAACGATGGAACGCAATAACTGCAACACGGTCTTCTTTAAGCGTCCACTCCATATTTAAAAATGAGTAAAATTCTAAAAAGTATACAGTTTCATGAACAATTCGAAATTCGAATTCAATAAACTTTTTTGTGGCCAGCATTCTAAAACAAAAGTTTTTACTGTGTGACAATACTTATTACCTGACTGTATATATATATATATATATATATATATATATATATATATATATATATATATATATATATATATATATATATATATATAGTAACTCATATCGTCACGTGGGTGACGCAAGAACCGACAGAGGAAAACAAACAAAGAGATGGGCCGCAGCTCTTTACTAATAACAACCTAAGAAAACTGCGGTTGCCAACCTTCTTGCCAAGTGTGGCAACTATGACAAATATATAGTTTGTTCACTAAGATAGTGTCCGTACACCCGGAGGACCATCATTTTGCTTTTATTCTATTAACTTTTGTTGTTTGTAAAATAAATATTATTCTATTCTAAGAATAAAATAGAACATTATTTTATTCTTATGGTTATTGTAATAAAATACAAATATAAATAATAAACACGATTTCGGTAGTAAAGAACCTTTTACTACGGTGCTTTGTTTTAAAATGCCAAATTCTCTTGCGGGTGTACACCGCACGCGGCGACATTTGATGTCACGGCGGCTCTTTTGACAACATGCGGCACGTGCCAAGGCGGTATGACACAAAGACTGACACCGTATTTAAGTGAACATACTATACGACTATTAGGCAATATATGGGAAAATCCTATGTACAAAAGCGGACTTTTGATAGGCTGTAACGGTAATAATAAGTCCAAATTAAACATTAAAAAAAAAACAAAAATTTTTTTTTCAATAATTTATAAATAAGCCCATGATCGCTGGCATAGCGCCAGTTATTAGGTTCATTTATAGGTAAAACCTTTGTTCACCCATGTACTACAAAACTAGAAATTAATGATAAGTATATTACCCGTTATCTTCTGAAGAAAGACTCAGTGATCGTTTTCCAAGACGTGGACCGAACCAAAGACCGGTTCTATCGCTGTGGGCACCTCTGTCTAACGTTTCATCCTAAAAAGATAACATTAGAATTTTTATTCGATATAGAATTTAGATAATATTGAGGTTTTTTTTTTAATTTTAAATACACCAATTTGAAGTGAAAACTTCTTTAGAATCGTTGTGATTTGAAACTCGATGAAACGTAAAGGCGACACTAAAAAGAGACAAACATATATATCTATAGGAGTTAGCCTGCGAGAGAACGAGATGGAATACAATATAGTGTTCTATCTATAATATAATATAATGTATAGTACAATTTTTAAATTGGTAACAATATTATAATAAATAACCAATACTCTATAAAAAAAACTCAGCATTCGACTCATTCTCTCGAAGTTTACTTTTCTGAAGGTTTCACTTTTACCGCGTGTTTACAAAAAAGAAATAGTGTTTTTACGTTTTCCGCATTTTTGAAAAAACTACCAACTAATGAAAGAACAGGATTATGCAGTTTTTTGCATGATGTATCGAAAAACGAAAATAAGTAGGTTTTTTCTCCTGGTCTCCGGTTCTCTACACTCACCATATGAAACACAGCAGCATTAAGCTGCTATTTTACGCTGGTATTCTGTGACAGCGTGGTGCTTCCCCGGTCGAGCCGACTCATTCTATTTCTTTATCTATTCTCATAAAAAATACCTATGAGGCAATATGGGGAAGACCTATGAATGATTTTTGATAAGTTTTAATATTAGTAAAAAATTTATCCGTAAGTATAAAAAGCACTACAATATCCGAATTCTGATAACTTTAATAAAACCCAAAACCACGCTTTGTTCTAAAATCAACAGTTCTTCAGTTTTATTTAAAAAAAAAACCGTGAAATGTTTTCTAACAAATCTTTTAACAACTTTCAAAAGAACAATGATCATTGAAAATAATAAAGGGATTTAAACGATACGAGAATGATTCCCGATTGTTTCACGTGCCGCTATGCTGTACACACCACTGAACACTTTTCACTCCAGTCTTGGGATAAGGTTTTTGTGACCGGTTTAATTCTGACACTAGTAACGTCGCTAAAGGGGGCACCGGGGCCATTGCTCGGGGCGAAACTTTTTATAGGACGGCATTTTGAAAAAAAAAAATTATCTTCCCGCCTTAATTTTTTAAACGATTTCAGTAAATATATCAAAAATTTAATTATACTTCATGAATACTATGGAGTGTAGAGTAGCAGGAACGACCATCTCTATACATGAAAAGTGTCCCTAAAAACGTGTCCAATAAGGGTGGCGCTGCAGTAGCATAGGATAAATAAAAAAAAAGCGCCAAAAGTAATTAGAATAAGATTGAGAAATAAACAAGGACCGACCAATCCGCTTGGTTTTGTACTACGTAAATAGTTGAGATTTTGTATACTGGCATTGTACTAACTACTCTAGTCATGAATTTTTTAGATATTTGAATTCAGTTGACTTCACTCCGTTCACAACAGCTATCTTCATATCGTAGTTTTTTAGACGCCAGCGCTATTGTGGTAGGTTTTGGAACCTCTATTTTCAGTAAATAGTAGGACACTTTTTCAACTTTCACCCCTTATAAAATGGTTCTCCTTGTACTCTACACTCCATAATGAATACTTTTCATTAAAATAAAAGAACACTGTAGCCAATGACTTAAATATAGTGTTGTGAATGAGGGTAAAAAAATAAAAGAGTATACGAACATATGAAGGTAGAATGGTAATCTACCACTAGTTTTAACAGTATTAAGTATCGCACAGGCGACTAAGAGGCAACAGTCTGTAATTCTAGTCCTACTGTCGTTACTATGCCCGTTGGGGTATTTTACTAGTATAGGCAAGCAAGTTCGTGTTGCTGAGAGGCAGCCCTGTGTACATTGAGATGGGTAGTGATGCTGTTGGTTTGCATACTTTGATTTTATCATGGAATTGAGTCCTGATAGTAAGCAGGGTTTGTTACGGAGTAGTGTTCTTTTATTTAAATACTTTTGAGAATAATTTCTAACCTCAGAAGTGGAATAGTTTCTTGCATCAGAAGTGGGATTAAAGCCTTTTCCTGTAGCTCTACATTCTAATTTCTTACAATAGATTATGACGGCTCCGTGGCTTAGCAATGAGTTGCAGCGCTGAGGGCGGGATTCGAATCCCGCACAGAACAATTATTTATATGCTCTACAAATAACTTTTCTGCATTTGGATGTAGGTATGTGTAATTGATATATACATACAAAATTTCACAAGGATAAACATTAAACAATCCACAAACTGCCTCCGCGATATAGGGCAAAAATTCTAGTGTGGGGCTAACGTTTTAAAAAATATATATTATTGCTTAAATGTAGTATCGAAGGAAAAAGAAAAAGATAATCTGCAACACTTGCCAAAAGAAGGAATGAGCAATAAAAAGGCTATTTTCAAAATAATATACAAAGGTTATATGAGACTTTTGCCAATTTTATATTTTATAAGATAGTGGTGGCATTAGAGGATTCACTACTCTGTATCATCCCGTGGGTATAGTAAAAGTGGAGATCTTCAAACGGCTAAAGCGTTGAGTTACATGTACTAGAGAATCTATTCCAAACAAAAATTGTGCGCTTCTATGTCTTCGCGCATGCGCGGGGCACAGTATAGTCGCGTATGCGCGAATACTTTAATTTAATATAAAATAAGATATTAATATAAAATAAATATAAGAATTTAATATAAAATACTCTTATTTTAATTTAAAACAAATATATTTCTAAGTAAAATGTAATAATAAGTATCTTGTGGAATTCACAAATCTTCAATATACCCAATATTTAGTTTAATGTACTCCCGATTATATTAGCTTATCTATCGTGTACGGATTGCAGTACAGTTCAGTTGAACATTGTCAATGTTCGGAATACGAAGTCTAGTGCGTAGTACACATATATCGATGGGCTAAATAGATTTTCTTGAAACTAAGAACACTCGATTAAGACACCTTTCAAACGAAGAAAACCTAATAAAAATCAGTTCATCCGTTCAGGAGCTATGATGCAGACAGACACACAGATACACAAATACACACAACAAACTTATTAACCCCTCTGTTTTTCTCGGGGGTTAAACGTAATAAGGGTTAAAGTATGAAGCCGCCATTTTAATGCAGTAGTCACTTTGAATTGTAATGAAACCTTCATGGTGTAAAAATCGTGTTGAAAACTTTTCTATACAAAAATTATAACATTCTAAATTCAAAAAATTAATATAATTGAAAAAAAAAATCAATAAAAAGTCAAACTTAAATTTGTTTTTACGTTCATTATCTGAGCCATTGAGTTATATGTACTACGTACTAGAGAAGCCATTCCAAACAAAAATTGTGTTCTACTCTATGTCTTCGCGCATGCGCGATAGTAGTAGTCGCGCATGAGCGAAGACTTTAATTTGATATAAAATAAGATATTGATATAAAATAAATATAAGAATTTATTATAAAATATCTTCATTTAATCTAAACAAACATATTTCTAAATAAAATGTAATAATAATTATTTTATGGAATAAACAAATCTTCAATTTACACAATATTTAGTTTGTATGGACTGTAGGGACTGCACTACAGTTCAGTTGAACATAGTCAATGTTCGGAATGGCTTCTCTAGTACGTAGTACATATAACTCAATGATCTGAGCTAACAAAGGCATAAATGATTTCACGCACGATGGCAAAAATGTAATACAGATATATTTCAACTATTAAATATATTTTTCTTTAAAAATATGTTTTTGAATTTTTCAAGATAAATTTTCACTTTAACCTATTATAATAAAAAAACTGCGGCTGCCGACATACCTGCCAAGAATGGCAACCATTGCATATTATATTGTCCTACGATACAATCTATGGGCGGGGTCTATTAAATGTTCAGCAATGGGAAATTGATCGACTGTAATGATGGAGATGATAAAGATGCAAAAGGGGGCAGAGGCATTTATGGCCCTAGTGGCACAGAGTGGCAGCAATACAGGCAGCGACACTATTATATGTTCTACGTAGGTGGTCTTTCATATTTATTGTAAGGAGAAAGAGATGAAGCTTAATTCTGGCTTTAGGCATTTTAACTCAGTCTTCAGACTTGAAACAACCGTGACATCTCTGTCCAAAGTTGGTTACAGGTATCCACGTACTGCAGTAATCACTCACTATAAGTCGAATGGCTAGCTACCTTTACCACTCCTTTAATAAAAAAAAAACAATGATTAGGTACGAATATCATTAAATTGTTAACATACATACCTTCACTTCTTCACAGGATATTAAAATAAAACTATACATGTTCAATACGAAAAAACAAAACAAAAAATCTTTTAATATAGAAAACATTTTTAATATCTTGTACAGATATTATTAAAAAGCGTTTTTTTTATCTATTCCCAATATTATCCTGAACTTGACTGAAGAAAGGAAAGCAAAGGTTTCTTTATATACTCCACTAAATCGAAAAGGTATGTTAATGAAAGGGGAGATAGGGGAATATATGAACGTAGATCCTTAACTTTGAACTAATTACATGTTGTTTTTTTTATAGGATAAGGATGACAAACGAGCACACAGTCCACCTGATGGTAAGTGGTTGCTGCGGCCCATAGACATCTACATCTATCCTCTACTACAAATCAAAATGTAGATGCGTTGTCACCCGTGAGGACTAAGATGGAATGCCTCATTTCCAGTAAAAAGGGCCTCCAGCCACCTGCACTCACCAAGCGAAACGCAAAGGTAAACCTCTACTTCACGCTGGTTTTCTGTGAGGTCGTGGTACCACCCCGGTTCGAGCCGGCCCATCCGTGCGACAGCAAAAGCTGCCGCGTGGCTCTACCACTGTTAAAATGTGTGAACATGGTTCAAGATTTTCTGCTTTTATATGTATTTTGCTACTTTAGATCATGGTGATCTGCAATCAACTTTGGATCGAGAAGGCCTCAAATGCGTTATTGTGCCTGAGGACAAAGATCACTTCTTTTGCATCTACGAATTATACTGGCTCATTAACTCCCAAACTAGAACACAGCTGATGGTAAGAGTAAATAAGAAGAAACTCTCGTCCTGTTATCATCTGAAGACCAGATGCTCTCAGTTCAGTCTCCACCCCGTGTCGTTGACGTACTACTCATTAGAATTAAATGACTTGTGGGATCGCAGATGTCTGCGAAAGCGTACCCGTGGCCCTGCCAATATGCGGCGAAGGTGTGAGTGCAAAATAACCCTTGCCTCCGTGAGTCGGGTATGCGTAGGCATTTCTCCATGTAAAAAAAAATACGGTTGACACTGCAGGTCATCCCTGGGAAAAGGATTGGACTATAAATTCAAAAGTTATGTGATAAAAAAACATTTTTTTAATTTTCGTCATCGATTTTTCTTCAACGCATTAAGCGATTTTGAAGCGGTTTGCAGCAATCGACTTCGTCTTCCATGTTCAAGAGCTGATTAGATTTTGGAATTTATTGTTACATCTGTTAAAAAGTTATTCCAAAAACATTATTTTTCAATTGTTTTAAATATTTCTCAAAATCTACCTATTTCAATCGGTTAAAAGAGAAAATCTGAGTTTCTAAATTTCGGATGCCACCAAGTTCATTCAAAACGATCAAGCCGTTCAAAAGTTATGAGTTACATACACACGCACGCATACACATGATTATGAATAATCTAATGAAACCTCGATTTACGAACACTTGGGTGAAACCAATAACTTACTGATTTTATGAAAAGTATTAATTTTCATAGCAGAAAGTTAAAAATCTGCGCGCTTTACCATTTCTGGCTAAATCGTTATCTACCACAGATGGGATGGTAGTCGTTTGACTACTGGTAAAAAATGTGAATTATTAAACAGTATATCAGTTTTATACTTTTTATTAAGTAGTACCTTACAATAGAGTGGTTAAGTAGTACGAGGGTTGCGTACCTTATACTCAGAATCACCAAACGGTATTCGCTGAAGGTCATACAGGTTTACGCACCAACCTCGGCACATCCCGATGAGGAGATGGAGGAAATGTATGAGGATATCTCTAAAACCATGCATTCCTCCAAAACCCATTACACAGTGTTAATGGGAGACTTCAAAGCAAAACTAATCACAAGAGAGAACGGTGAGCTGAAGGACAACGGAACTCAAGGAGCCAGCAGCTGGCTGAATTCATGGAGAAAGAGGGACTCTTTATGATGAACTCTTTCTTCCAGAACTGGCCCCACAGGAAGTGGAGCTAGTCGAGCCCCGACGGTTTGCCAAGAAATAAGATTGACTTCATTGTGACGACTAGACGGCAAGTATTCAGTGATGTTTCAGTGATCGCGAGGGTGAAAGCTGGCAACGAACACCAAATGGTGAGAGGCACACTGAGACTAGACGTTAAGTTGGAGAGGTCACGTCTAATGAAAACTCTCAGCTCGAGTTACAAAACGTTTTAAGTACCTAGAAGATTGCTATGCAGTGGACGATATTAAAGACAAGCTCGTGGAAATTGTCAATGCGGACGGATGCTAAGTTTTGCAAGAACCGCCGCAGAAGAACACAAAAACCAAAAACTCTTCAATCACAAGCTTAATCTCATGGCTGTTAAACGGGAAATGAAGCTACAGTCTTCAACAGATTTGACAGCATACAGGCAACTGAATAGACAGATCTCCAAATGCATGCGGCGAGACTCATACAACTTAAATACAGCTCGTATTGAAGAAGCGATCGCGCGTAACCAGGTGTCCAAAGTCTTTGCCAGAGATCGTTCTGCCAGAAAGTGTCGAAGCTGAAGACCGAATGTGGCAGCATCGTTTTCGGGACACCTGAGATTTTGAATGAAATTGAGAGGTTCTATGGGCAGCTGTACACGTCATCGTTGGAGCCACACGCAAGTGTGAGTAACGATCCAAGAGCGAGTCTTATCCGACACTATTCCGATGATATCCCGGACGTCAGTCTGAGTGAGATTAGAATGGCTCTCCAGCACCTTAAAAACGGCATGGCCCCAGGCGGGGATGGAGTTATAGCGGAGCTTCTGAAAGCGGGTGGAAAACCGGTACTTGAAGTCCTTCAGAAGTTTTATAATTCCGTCCTCCACGGTGGCACTATTCCGGAGGCGTGAAGCAGAAGGGCGATGGCCTTGATCTTCAAGAAAGGAGACAACGCTCTCTTGAAGAACTACAGATCGATTTATTTTCTTAGCCGCATCTACGTGCTGTTTTCGAGAGTCATTACAAATCGTCTCATCCGCAGAATTGACAAATTCCAGCCTCCCGTATAAGCCAGTTTTCGAAAAGGCTTTAGCACCATAGACCACACCATAGACCTTCGGCAAATTGTACAGAAGACCGAGGAGTACAATTTGCCACTATATCTTGCGTATGTGGACTATGAGAAAGCCTTTGAGTCCATATAAGTTTTTGCGGTACTGCATTCTCTTCAGCTATGCCAAGTTGACTGTCGGTATATCGAAGTGCTGAAGTGTTTGAACCGTAGGGCTACGATGGCCATTCGAGTACAGAACCAGAGTACGAAACTTATCCAACTCCAGAAAAGTGTACGACAGGGTGACGTCATATACCCGAAACTCTTAACCGCTGCATTGGAAGAAGTTTTCAAGCTACTGGACTGAAAAGGATACGGCATTAACATCAATGGCGAGTACATCACACAAGATAATGTTTAATGTCCATGTCACACCTATGCCGGTAGTTGTTGGGAGTACTAAGCTCAAAGTTGTTGTTGTTGTGAAATTGTGAAGTTGACGAGTATGTTTACCTGGGACAAATAGTCCGACTAGGTAAGTCCAACTTCGACCGAGAGGTCAATCGACGGATTCAATTCGGCTGGGCAGCGTCCGGGAAACTACGACATTTCTTCTCGTCAGGTATACCTCAAAACTTGAAAAGGAGTTTTTACAATCAGTGCGTATTGCCAGTGATGACTCATGGATCTGACACGTTTTCCTTCACTGCTAGCCGTATGACAATTGAACTGACAATTGAAGCAGCTGTGCTGAGTCACCTCTGCAATATCATCGGACTCAACGTCACTGGGGTGAACTACGGGCTGTTGCGCGAGTTTGCGCATGGGTGACGCGAACGTGGAATGGAGCAGGAGAGAATGTTGGTAGAAGGGCCTGATGACGTGGGCGTTATAGTGCCGTTAGCCCCAGAAGGGGAGACTGATGTAAAATTTGGGACAAGGAATTGATGAAATATTCATAGGGGGCCAAGAAAGTGCGCGCGGGAAAGAGCTACGTGCAAGTACCGCGCGCATCTCCTGAGATTCCGCCCGTATGACCTGAGGGCCGGTGGGGCCATGGGAGGTGGAGTATGAGAAAACTCAAGAACGCTCAGCGTGCTATGGAGAAAGTTATGCTCGGGTTTCTCTGCGTGATAAAATTAGAAATGAGGATATCCGTAGGATACCTAGAGTAACCGACATAGCCCAATGGATAGATATATAGAAATATAGCTATAGTAGCAATGGGCTGGCCATATAGCTCGAAGAACCGACAATTGATGATGGAAAAAAGGTTTTCAAATGGCAGCCTCTTACCGGTAGGCGAAGTGTAAGGCAACGCCCACTAGATGGAGTGACGCCCTGGTAAGACATGCAGGAAGTCGATGACAGTGGATGCAAGTGGCTCAGGACCGTGCCAAAGAGACAGACAGACAAAAAATTTACAAATTGTATTTTTGTTATAAGTACCGTATATACTTTCATCATCATCATCATTACAGCCCTTCACAAGTCCACTGCTGAACATAGGCCTCCCCCAAGGAATGCCACAAAGCACGGTCCCGAGCCACCACATATACTTTCATGTGCATTTAATAAAAAGCTGTAATTTCGACATCACAAACAGACACTTAAATTTTATTTATTTGTATAGATTATATCCATTATAGAACTCATCGTACTCATAGTTTTAGAAGTCAGTATTGTACTGAATTAGTTTTAATTCATTATTGTAATTAATGAAATAGATAATAAATGTCATACAAGACATATTCGTTGTTTTTAAAAAAGCTTTAGCACCGCTCTCGAAACCACCTTGGATCCAAAACACATAAAAGAACAATAATATAACACAAACAATGAGTTGGTTTGATTGGGTAATGAATTCTTTGTAAATAGTTGTTGTTTGTAGTTTGCCACTAAAATGACGTTTAATAAAATATATAAACGTCAAATAAAATAATAAATTTAACAGAAAAAAGTCCGCTGTACTATTGTTACCCTATTGCCCCAAGTCTTCAGAAATTAGTGGAAAATTGAGACAAATGGTGGAAACTTAATGATTACAGTACATCAGCGTGATCTGTCAATACGGGGGCGCAACCAATATGCTATTGATAGAGGGCAATTTATCTTCCGAGATCTCTTAACGCCTAAATTGTTTTTGTAAATGTTAAGAAATAAAGCTCCGCTGGATTACATATGCTTAATTTCACGGATAAATAACTTTTGCTTAATTATGTTTTCCTGGTAATGTCAATAAAAATTGAATCCAATCCATTTATTTTTAATTTCCTAATATTATTGTAGGTCTTATCTTGATACTTTCTTGGGCACTGAGGCCAACCCAGCACGGAACAAGTATTTGTAAGGCCTACAAATATTTGTTCAGGGTCTGTATGTTTGTCCCTGTGCGATTATTTATATAAACTACGATACAGGAAGGACTGGGGGTAAGCTTATTTTAGGAATAAAAAAAAAATAAAAAAACAAGTAACACAACAAAAAAATTCTCATTAATTTTGTATCATATTCGTGCATACATACATTACAGCTTTTAAAAGTCCACTGCTAAACATAGGCCTTCCACTTAGGTTGCCTTATAGGTGGGGGGGGATTTTGTAATAGTTGCCACGCTTGGCAGGCGGTCCGCAGTCCGCAGTCTTTCATAATTTTGAATTGTTATCAGGAAGGTGTACGTAGTGTTAAAAATATTTAAAAATAAAAGTGACTTCTAAGCAGTCCATTACTGGCCAAAAGTTTTTTTTTTTAATAGAAATAACGCAATCGACTAAGATACTCACTTGATAGTAAGATGTATGTGAATGTACATACACATACATTATGTGTATGTACATTCACGTGGTAGAGCCATGCTGCAGCTATATTAAGAGCTATATTATGGACCACGCTCTCACAGAATACCAGCGTAAAATAACAGCTTAATGCTGTTGTGTTTCGTATGATGAGTATAGTAAACCGGAGACCCTTTTTACTGGAAACGAGGCATTCCATCTTAGTCCTCACGGGTGACGATTTTGATTCTTAATTGAGGATAAATGTAGATGTCCATGGGAAGCGGCTTCCACTTACCATCAGGTAGTTTGTGTGCTCGTTTATTACCCTTATTGTATGAGAATTACGTTGCCAGTCATTTAAAGGGAAGTTTTCCTGAAGGTCCTTGCAGACATAGGACTACAGAGTCCTGTATAAACATGCACGGCCGTGAAGAAAAATAGCGTCAGGAAACCTGCTTAATCTAAGAAATTTAATTATTAGTATCAAGTATTTTATGCGCTACCATAGCGTTCATCAGATAGCGGTAAAACTGTGTCAACTTATTGCTTGCACTTGCGCGAAGGTTATAGGCATAGTACAATTAATTTACAGTAGCTTGCGCGCGTATCGGACCGACTAATTTATTTGAAATATATATCATTCAATATCAATTAATGGATTATTATTTCTAATTAAACAGTATAAGTCTTACAATTTTGTACAATTGTACAATATTTCCACAATTTCTTCTACAATCAACGCACCGGGTACGAAGTGGTTAAAAATAAATTCAAATACATGTTCTTATCTGCTTCAAACCCTCCGATATGAGAGGCCGTGCTCAACAGTGCGACTTACGAACTCTTTTTTGACAAAAAAGATAGAGAGAGCATGCGGTTCATCTATTACCTACGTGGTATCTCAAGGGCTAAGCGCAAACTGCATTTTACACGAAAGCAACTCAGGTTCGAACCCCGTCGGCACCGATGAAATTGTTAATAACAAATTAAAGTGTTTAATTACCACGTGCACGGCGGTGAGAAAAACATTATGAGGAACTAACTGCATGCCTAAGATATTTCGTGAAGTTTGCTAGCAGACTAATGAGAGCAACAACTTTTTCTGCCACCAGGGCGGCGCCACTTTTAAATAAAGGTGAAATATTTTCACAACTCTCACGGTAGAGAAGTTTAATTGTAGGAAACTGTAAATATTAATGTCTGTTTCTGATGTATTAGTTATACTTTGCAATAATTACATTAGAAATGCATAATACCAAAATACGGATGTTTCTAAAAGTAGAAGAATTCAAAAAGAAACCAAAAGAAATGCAATTTAAAACGCATCTGTCGGCTCACCACCTGTGTGACAAACAAGTTCACCTCAGTCCCAACTCCCAACTAGCATCATCTGGTGAGCGGAAAATTATTGGCCCTCATTTTTTTTAAATTTTTATTGATTATAGAGGGTTTGATCCACTAAATCATGTCACCCTCATAGGTACACAAACAAATACACATAATCAGACAATGATAAATTCACGTAAACAATAATAAATAATTATCTGTTCTTAATACCTAACAATACTAATTTATAAAGTTTTCTAGGCTTATCCGACAATGGAAAAGCTAAAATACTATTATACAATCCAACACTATTTTTGTTAAAACCTAATGTGTATGGCTATTATTTATATTATTATTGTACGTTGGAGAGCCATGCTGCAGCTATATTAGTATCTAGTATAGTTGTATCACGAATGGGTCGGCTCGACCGGAGAAGGACCACACTCTCACAGAATACCAGCATCAAATAGCAGCTTAACACTGCTGTGTTTCGTATGGTGAGTGTAGAGAACCGGAGACCCTTTTTACTGATAACGAGGCATTCCATCTTAGTCCTCACAGTTGACAACGCATCTGCATTTTCATTCGCAAACGAGGATGAATGTAGATGTCTATGGGCCACAGCAGCCACTTACCATCAGGTGGACTGTGTGCTCGTTTGTCACCCTATACTATAAAAAAAATATTATCAAATAAAAGTTAGCGTAATCCCATCTACTACGTATAATAGCTACACGCTACTGAACTGGATGTACTCCCCACCCTGGTTCTATTAAAACTTTTAAAATATTTACAAACTTAAGGGCTTTCTCTTTTATTATGTTTATGTGCTTGGCCCATCGAAGTGATCGATCTAACCATAACCCTAAATATTTAATACATTCAAAAATTTTCAGGCTTCTTTTGTTTACTGTTATATTTATGTGTTCTCTTACGCGTCCTTTATTGAATATGCCTACTTTACTTTTTGACGAAGGTATTTCTAGTCCTACCTTGGAAAATCGTCCGCATATTGAGAAATATAAACGTTCTTCACGCTTTTACATATATTAAGATTGGCTACATTAAACAAAAGAGGAGATAACGGATCTCCTTGGTTAGTCCTCATTGTTCGATAACCGATTCAGAAATAATTCTGTGCCCAGAAGTGGGACGTATATAGACTATAACTTTATTATTTCATTACTTAACTCAAATGTAACAATGTCTAAAGTAATCCAACGCAGAAGACACAGTCATTATAAATTATTTAACTTCTTCATATCCGTCAGATAGTTGACCTGTACACTCATATCCTGTACGCCAACGCAACATGCAACTCGACCCTCAACCGACACATGATCTGATTCCAGCTCTACACGTGACCTTGTTAACATAGAAAATAATCCCTGGGAATTAAGTGATCGCTACCGTGCTGGTTCTATCATTTAATATATATTAACTCTCGTGTCGCGGTGTTTGTTACAAACTCCGCCGAAAAGGCTGAACCGATTTGTATGAAACTAGAGCCCAATGACTTCGTCAATCTTACTTAGCGGTACCATGTAGCGACATCTATGGAAATGTATTAAATAAAGAACGATGTATTTAGCGCGTCAAATTTTCATATCGATATACATCGCAACCGCTTCCGTAGATAGATAATAGATGGCGCTAGAGTAGTCAAGTGAGCTCGGCCACGGTCCTTATTGCTTTGTAAGAAAGATTTTGTGTGCATATCGGGTAGGTCTCAGAATCGGCCGATTCTCAGGCCACCATCTATTTTTAAAACCCTTAAATGATAAGGGTGACCTACCCCTAAATATTTTTGTTTTATTTTTTCGACAATTTTTTTTATTTTTATTTTATTATGGTTTAGCATTGAAAAATACATAAAACTTCAAATTTTCACCCTTCTATGATCAGTTGTTTTTTAATCGCGATTCTTAAAACTAAAAAATATTTCTTAGAAATAATGTATATGGCAAAACAACGTTTGCCGGGTCAGCTAGTCTCTATGTATAAAAAGTTTCGCAATTACCCAAAAACGGCTCGACCGATTTTGATAAATTTTGTGTGTTTAAATGGGTCCCTAGATGGTTTAGATTCACAATTGGACCCGGTAGGTGGCGCTGTTGTTAAGATCCAAAAATCACCCGTGCAAAGCTATCGGGTCGCTAGTAATTCGACTAGTATAAGTAAATACGACTGTCTCGTTGGTCTAATGCTCGTAAAACCATTGCTGATAACAAGATCCCGGGTTCGAATCCCGAGTTCGATTCCGGGTCGGACCAAAATCAGTTATAGTGTTTTTCTGTCGAGATTCTCAGTAGAGTCAGGAAGTTTTTATACGTGGTAGAGCCATGCCGCAGCTACATTAGCAGTATAGTTGTAGCACGAATGGGTCGGCTCGACTGAGGGAGGACTACGCTCTCACAGAATACCAGCGTAAAATGGCAGCTTGACACTGCTGTGTTTCGTATGGTGAGTGTAGAGAACCGGAGACCCTTTTTACTGGAAAAGAAGCATTCCATCTTAGTCCTCACGGGTGCCGACGCAACCGCATTTTGATTCTTTATTGAGGATAAATGTAGATGTCTATGGATCACAGCAACCATTTACCATCAGGTGGACTGTGTGCTCGTTTGTCACCCTTATCCTATAAAAAAAAAGTTGGCGGTGTTTCAGCCCCGTGCCTTGGAAAGCACGTAAAGCCGTTGGTTCTGCGCCTGATCACTCTCCGGTCGTGTTCGTTTACCGTCCCATCGGACTATGAGAGTGAGGGAATAGAGAGTGCACCTGTACTTGCGCACACACTCGTGCATTATAATTTTGTCTGACTAGTCTCCGTTGACCAAATGTCGGTTTGGACGTCGTTATATAATTTGTTTTAAGTAAACAATGGCACCAAATTATTGTAAAATTATATATGTCTAAAAAAATGAAACTTTTCTTGCTGGTTCTTCCCAGGACAGAGGTATTTTCCAAACCAGTGGTAATTAAAAAATTGGCACGATAAGTATTATGTAATAATCTGTGTTGATTAAAAATTTTTATTTTCCAATTAAAAATTATCACCCTATTTTTCTAAAATTGCCACCATATGGCAGAATATTTGGCAGGAAGACCGTTTAAAAGACTCATTTTAGGAGACTTCATAGATTTTATCGACTTCAAAATGCTAAAAAAGAAGTTAAATATTTGCTACCTTTAGGGATGGAATTTTTTTACAAATTTATATGGGACCACCCTTGAATTATAAACCATTTAATAAAAAAATAATCATCAAAATTGGTTCACAATCTGCGAAAGTATCGCCACACCAGAGCGCCGTATGTGATCATGGGCTTACTACGGTTTTGTACAGCCACAGTATAATTTTTGGCGTCAGATACATACAGAATAGAATAGAATAGAATAATTTTTTATTCAATATAGATCACATATGTAATTCTTATTGAAAGTCATTTTTCACTTTACCACTGGTTCGAAAAAAAACCTCTGTCCTGGGAAGAACCAGCAAGAAACCTATTTTTATATTTTACATTAATGGTTGGTACAAAATTTATTTTAGAAACAGCTTGTAAGCGACCACCTCATTCCCAGGGGTTATTATCAACCATATATTCATTTATAGTATAATAACCCTTTTTATACAGTTTCAACTTAACAAAACATTTAAACTTGGTAATAGAGAGAGCCTGTACACTTTCCGGGACCTTGTTGTAATAGCGTATACATTGCTCCAAGAATGAATTACTGACTCTGTGGAGTCGAGAAAAGCACACACTCGAATTGAGAACCTCCTCCTTTTTGAAGTCGGTTAAAAATAATAAAATATTTTTCACATAATTGCTTCTAAAGTCGGTACTGAGACATTTTTTAGGATATGGTGACAAACGAGCACATAGTCCATCTGATACCATAGACCCATAGACCCGTGACTGATGACCCATAGACCATGATGACCCAGAGACACTTCCGTCTATCCTCGATTAAGAATCAAAATCCAAATGCGTTGTCACCCGTGAGGACTAAGATGGAATGCCTCGTTTCCAGTAAAAATGGTCTCCTCCGGTTCTCTACACTCACCATAACACAACAGCATTAAATTGCTAATTAACGCTGGTAATCTGTAAGATCGTGTTGCTACCCCGGTCGAGCCAACCCATTGGTGCTTCAACCACAATATAGCTTGGCTCTACCACGTATGACGTACCATATTCTGATTTGTTTCTCTCTACCGCCTCTTACGACAGTACTACACCTATATCATCCCGGGTGTATTGTGAGGCGACAGAAGCAAACCAAATCAGGATATGAGCAGCAGCGTCTAGTAACAACCAGAATATTAAAAAAACTGCGGTTGACAAATCGCCTAATAATCGTGTCAACTATGGGAAATATTCACCTTATGTAGAAATATATGGAAAAGCATGTGTTCAGTAGTGTACTTTAACCCTTTCGCTGTCCAGTGCACTACATATTGCTATTGTCTTACTATTGTGTTTTAAAACCGGACAGTGAACGTGTTAATAGGCTGTGACGAATAAATGTACTGTATTGTAGTATGTAACTTGAGGTGCGGCGGATCTTTATGCTCCTGTTTTATTGTTTAAATAAACCTAGCAAGCTAACAGCATAGCAAAGTGGCGAAGCAATCAGCTTTGTAGCGGTTTCTAACGGTTGCCGTTGAGCAATCAGTTTCAAAATAGGAGGTTCAGATGCCTGGGTGATCAGTAATCGATTGCTGAAAACAGAATTTGAAAATTCGAAACCGTTCTCGAGATAATCGTGGGACAGACAGACGGACAGACGGACAGACATCGTGAAATCAATAAGTGTCTTCCCAAGCTTCGCCACTTAATAATGGTTTGAAGTGGATTTTCATATGTAAAAGTGGTGCGATTTTATGTATTAAATATCTGCGCATGTGAACTTTTAGTGGGCA
The DNA here is from genome assembly GCA_033319125.1 of Parnassius glacialis. Taxonomy (NCBI): domain Eukaryota; kingdom Metazoa; phylum Arthropoda; class Insecta; order Lepidoptera; family Papilionidae; genus Parnassius; species Parnassius glacialis. The sequence goes on along the minus strand of JAVANC010000015.1, from coordinate 12,260,698 downwards.
CGATGAAACTATTGCTACGATGGTGATGTGAATCTCAAGATAAGGTGTCTGTCTGTTTAGGCGCCTTGAGATACTATCGCCAACTGTCTGCTGGCACAAGTTACTGTCAAAATCTCCCAAAACCCACGCAATGTGACGCATTAACATATTGTGAAGCAGTGTACTATACAGGATTATTATCCCTTGATACTGAGATAAATAAAGAAATGGCTTAAAGGACAGGTACCCAAGCCAAACATCTTCATAAAAAACATCGTATTATTTTTAATTTTGCAGTATGTAGTGTAGAGTACAAGGAGAACCATCTTATAAGAGGCGAAAGTTGAAAAAGTGTCCTATTATTTACTGAAAATACAGGTTCCAAAACCTACCACAATAGCGCTGGCGTCTGAAAAACTACGATATGAAGATAGCTGTTGTGAACGGAGTGAAGTCAGCTGAATTCAAATATTTAAAAAGTTTCATGATTAGAGTAGTTTGTAAAATGCCAGTATACAAAATCTCAACTATTTACGCAGTACACAACCAAGCGGATTGGTCGGTCCTTGTTTATTTCTCCATCTTATTCTAATTACTTTAGCCGCTTTTTTTTTTAATTTATCCTATGCTACTGCAGCGCCACCCTTATCGGACACGTTTTAGGGACACTTTTCATATATAGAGATGGTCCTCCTTCTCTCTACACTCCATATTTTGTAGGCTGGCGATAAAATGTGACATACACTACTTTACGTCAAAAAAAAGACAATAAATTTTTCTTTTAACTTCGTATATAAATATATAATTATTAACAACATTGATAATGATTATAAATCATATTCTTAAACTATCGGGCCCGTCTGGGCTTCGCCTGGGTAGGATCTATAAATTATATGTTATTTAGATTTAAGATAATCATCAAATACGTTATACCAAAGACATTTAAGTAGTAGTAATAGACCGGACATCAGCAACAAAATTGTCACCTCTTACTTATGTCCTATAGGATATATTTCGGATTTGTGTCATTTAGTCTTACTGACATCGTCAAAAGCCAAAGACATTTAAGTAGTAGTAATAGACCGGACATCAGCAACAAAATTGTCACCTCTTACTTATGTCCTATAGGATATATTTCGGATTTGTGTCATTTAGTCTCACTGACATCGTCAAAAGCCAAAGACATTTAAATAGTAGTAATAGACCGGACATCAGCAACAAAATTGTCACCTCTTACTTATGTCCTATAGGATATATTTCGGATTTGTGTCATTTAGTCTTACTGACATCGAAAAGCTCAAGACGCATTCGTTTCCTAAGTTTAAAAAATATTTTTTATAGAAAATATGCCCGATTCTGCATTAATGTATTGTAAGTCCCGATATGGAGCAAAAACTAATGAAGTGTGTAGTGATTTCGGTTTATTATCGCAAGAATTATGTATATTTACCCAATAATTTTTAAATTTTGCTATTTCTGGTAGATTGTCCTAGAACATTTATCATTATTGTAATAAGCGCCCTCTGTTATCCAGTAACGTCATGATTTATTTAACAAAGTGTTAGTGATTGACAACGTTTATCGATTATTGTTATCGATAAAATATATTATACCGGATGCCGATTTAACGATCTAAAATATTCAAGGAGGTGAATTAGTAAAGGATACTGTACCGGTACCAATAAGAAAATCGGCTGGGCCTGTGTCGGGGCACACGGTCGTTGGTTTGAACATGAAACATCTATGTCAGCCAGTACAACCAGTCTACAAAATAGCTTTTTTTTAAATTTTAATATAATTATACAACACCAGGAGAATTGCAGATGTGTTGCCGGCCTTTTAAAAAGGAGTAAGCACGTTTCTTGAAGGTCCTTAAGTCGTATCGGTCCATAAAAGTTGCCGTTGTTAAACGATTCGTAAGAAAACTCATAATAAATCGCACAGTAGTGGACCGCCAAGCATCCAGATGATGTGGATGGTAACGTAAGTTTTGTCACGATGTTTGTTGGTGAAATTTGGTGGCTGGAATTAATCCGAACGATTCCTCAGAGCACTCCCCGTGTTAAATACGATAGAAAATCGAGCGAATCAAAGAGAACTCGGTCGTCGACGATCTGGGCCGTTCCGCTCTGCAGTCAAGTGGAAGGAGTTCGAACTGGGGAGCCCCGGCCCAGAGATGAGAAAAGTATTCCATGTGGGACCGAACCTGCGTTTGTAAAGTTGCAAACGGTCGCTTTTTGTTCACGGTATTGTCCCGCTCTACTGAGTATGCAAAGCTTTTTAGAAACCAATTTAACTTTCTCTTCCAAGTGACCATGCTACTGAAGTCATTCAATATGTCGATACCGAAGATTCCACTATTGGCTACGGCAACAATGGAAGTGCTCTGAAATTGAGGAGATACGACAAAGGTTTTCTTTTTAATGGTAAACGCGCAATCTTGTGAATTTGTATAATAATTTATATTGTAACGACGACCGTTAAGTTCAATGCTTTCCCAAAATATGTTAGATTTAAAGGCTGTTTTTGTAAAAGAAACGAATTTGGGAAACATGGAGGCGCTCTCTTATTGGATTTGACGTTTCGCGATATGCCTCCGACGCCGACTGACTAATCATATGCTATTAATATCCCTTTCAGCACAGAATGATACGATAGTGCGTTCAACTTTGAAAAATTATAGTGAATAATCTAACCAATTTTACCGCGCTAAAACGCTCTAGATCGATCGTGCGTTTCATTAAATTTGATATTTTAAAAATAAGGTCCTTCATTGGCGCTCAATCGGTGTCATGTCAAGTGACAAGTATGGACGCGTACTTAAAGACGAGAAGCACGCAAAGTAAGTATTTATTGAAATTACTTAATTGATAGATTTTAATATTCTTTATATGCATTTATTTTAAATGAATCCTTAAAATGTAGAATTAGTTTTTATTTTTAATCAAAATTTGAAAAAGTTGGGTTCTGAAATTACTTAAAGATATAAAACTCGATCGTGCATGTCAGGACGGTGTTTGTTTTTTGATTATTCTGAGTAATGTAAATGTTTTGTTTCTTTTAGGGCCTTTAACTTCGGAATTGGTTCATGAACTCATTTGGGATGGTTGTAACTCGGAGCTCGAAGATTCAGATGGCGAAGATCTTCACAGCAGAGCAGCCGCGGCAGAACAGACTAGCACAGAGGATGAAATGGACGCAGATATTGAGTCCACCGTAAGACCTAACGCCGAAGCCGAATTCTTTCCTGTACAAAATCCAGAGTTTTCTTTGCCAGAGGGTGAGCTACCATTTAAGCATCAACGTTTTACCGCACGCAACCGTTCGTCAAGCCAACGTCGCACAATCGACGTACAGTCGTCATCCTCGGGTTGCAGTCCGTCGGCGTCGTCAACAAATCGACGACCACCTATTACCACTACAATTCGCGATCGGGCACCAGTTCAACTTAGCCATTCCTCTGCATCTAGTACTCGAACACCAACCACAGAGACAAACCAGCGGCAAAGGAACTGGAGAAAAAGGCCCTTTGAAGATAAAGATCACTCTGGATTTTTACCTCGCCCAGCTACTACTCTTCTTACACCTTTGGAATATTTTTCTTTATATTTTGACGATCAGTTTTTTGAAAACACTGCAAATTGTACTAATATTTATTATATGACAAAAACTGGCAATGTGCTTAATACAACAGCAGCAGAGATCAAAAAATTATATGGAGTTTTACTGGTAATGGTAATACATCCGTATTAGCTATCCCAGAATCCATATGTACTGGCGTCAAGGTATGGATTTGCAACTTATATCTAATGTCATGACTAGGGACCGCTTCTTCTTGCTCCGCAACAATCTGCATGTCGTCTTTTCAGACACACCACCACCAAATAATACAAACCCGCTCTGGAAAATACAGCCAGCAATCCAAGCCGTTCACAAAGCTTGCGAAAAAATTGAGAGGACGCCAGGCTACTACAGTATCGACGAGCAAATAATTCCTTTTACGGGAAGATGTCGCATTCGTGTATTAGTTCGTAACAAACCGCGGCCACTGGGATTAAAAAACTATGTAGTTACTACATACCAAGGCCTCATGGTCAATTTTGAGATTTACTACCCGCAAAATCCAATTTTCGATAGAAGTCTAGGAGAAGGGCCCAGAGTCATCTTGTATTTGGCGCAAAGCATCCCAAGCGGTAGTTGCATATACTTTGATCGATATTTTAATACGGTTCCACTCTTAGAAAGATTACATCAAATGAACTTGCACGGAACAGGGACAATCATGGCTAACCGTGTTCCCGATGGAAAAAAACTAAAACTTACTGAAAAAGGTGGTATGAAACGAGGTGACATCCTTCAGTATGTCTCTGGAGACGTTACTTTAGTTAAATGGAAGGACAATAATATTGTTTTGATGGCGTCTAACTGCACTGGTGGTGGTAATGTCTCTTACGTTCCTAGATGGGATAAAAAACAAAAAAGTTACGTGCCTGTAAAAGCGCCTAAAATTGTTTTAAACTATAATAAAAATATGGGCGGAGTGGATGTTTTAGATCAGACCATAGAATATTATCGCACATTCCAAAAAACCAAGAAATGGACCGTGAAGGTATTAATACATTTACTAGATTTGTCAGTTGCCAACGCTTGGCGTCAATACAAAATTGATTCGGAGCTGGCAGATCCCAGTAACAAAAATATAAAAGATCTACTTTGGTTCAGGTTGGCTATTTCAGATTCATTGTTGAATACCCCTGACAGAAATAGACCTGAAGAAGCCGATAATGAAAACCCTGACGAAAGACATGGTGCTGGTCGCTACAAGCCTCCCCCTCCTCCATCGATCGACAAGAGGTATGACGGATATGATCATCTACCGATATTTGACACAATAAAAGTTCCAAGAAGCTGCCGGATGGAAGATTGTAAATCACGATCGAAAGTGCTCTGTTCAAAATGCAACATCTACTTGTGCCTTTCTCGAGCTAATAATTGTTTTTATGACTACCATAAAAAATAGTCTTTTATTATTAATAATAACTCAATACTTTTGATCTCTGATAGTTATCTAAGTACCTACTTGAAGAATAATTCCTGACTGAAAGAAGACTGATTAACAATGTTAAAAGTTACTCTAAGAATTGTTAATGTTTGTACGTTTAAAAGTATTTTTTTATTAAATTTCTGACTGATGTTTAAAAGGCCGGCAACGCATCTGCAATTCCCTCCCTGGTGTTGCAGTTGTTCATGGGCGGCGGTAGTCACTTACCATCAGGTGAGCCGCATGCTCGTTTGCCCCCTCTCCTATAAAAAAAATGTTAAAAAGTTATATTAAGTAATAGAAGAGATGTTTGTTACACAAAGAAAAATACAGTTTCTTATATTGAAAATGCCTTTTATTTTTCACTTACAACTGTACCCTCAATAAAAATACTATTTATAGGGTCGTGACGGATTGATACGATCGTGTGGGTACTATAAGAGGGGGGACGAACCACCCCAAATTTTTTTACTATTTTTCCCTGTTTACGAAGACCCTAAAGTCTCAGGAAATTAACCAGATTTTTCAGAAATCAATAAAAAAATTCTCGTGCTGAAAGGGTTATAGCGTCTAATAATCCTGGTAACGTCATCCAAGATGCCACCAATGCGACTGCTGTTTAAATTGATTCTTAGTTATTGGAAATTAAATATTATATTTCATGACATTTCATTTCATTCATAATTTAAAACGTTCAAATGATTTTTTTTTATATTTATGTAAATAGATTTATACAATAAGAAAGAATGCATATTCCCTATTATTATATTGATTTATTTTTATTTATTATATATATATAATATTATATTTTATTTTATATATTATATTTTTATATATTGATTATCGATACTTTGATGTCGAAACGGTAACATTCCTAAAACAGGTATTTTACCCTACATTTAGTAGCGTCACCTACTGGGAAATAGGTGAAATGTTTTCCTTATAAATATTCTGCGTAGTTTTGTTTGTGTTTAGCTAAAGGGCGATACACGCGCGAGCTCAAAGTTTTTGTATGAAAACGTCCTCTATGTGTGCTCTATAGTATACCTATATATTTAAATATCTTTGTCAAAAGCTCAAGACGCATTTGTTCCCGAAGTTTAAAAAATATGTTTTATAGAAAATATGCCCGAATGTGCATTAAGGTATTGTAAGACCCGACATGAAGCAAAAACTGAATGTGATTTCGGTTTTTTATCGCAAGAATAATGTATATTTACCCAATAATTTTAAAATTTTATTATTTCTGGTAGATTGTCCTAGAACATTTATCATTATTGTAATAAGCACCCTCTGTTATCTAGTAACGTCATGTTTATTTACCAAAGAGTTAGTGATTGACAACGTTTATCGATTATTGTTATCGATAAAAAATAGAGCGTCACACACGCGCGAGCTCAAAGTTTTAGTATGAAAACTTTCTCTATATACGCTCTATAGTATACCTATATGTTTAAATCTCAAGTCGTGGTAGAGTTATGTTGCAGTTATTTAGTTGTAGCACGATGGGCCGGGGTACTACGGGGTACCGGGACCACGCTCTCATAGAATACTGCGTAAAATAGCAGCCTAATGCGGCTTTGTTTCGTATGGTGAGTGTAAAGAACCGGGAACCCTTTTTACTGAAAACGAGGCATTACATCTCAGTCCTCAGGAGTGACAACTGACAACGCATCTGCATTTTGATTCTTAATCGAGGATAGATATAGATTGTATATAGGCCTCAGCATCCACTTACCATCGGATGGACTGTGTGCTCGTTTATCACCCTTAATCTATAGAAAAAAAAAAACATTTATTATATCAATTTTTCAATTTCTCAAAAATATCACCTAGTTTTTCAGATAAAATATAACCTAGATCACTTCCAGCCTTGCTCTTTATCTGTTCGTCAAGTTTCATTACTATCGGTTCAGCCATTCCGGTTAGCCCGGTCAGACAGACAGACAGACTGACAGAATGCAAGAATACAGATGTTTTCTGGAAAAAAAATGGTTATTTATGTTATTAATAGCATGCAAATAATCCTCTTAGCTCAATAAAAAAAAGAATTTTGATTAATATTACTAATAGACACTGCAATTTTATTTATATGTATAGATTATAAATGACTTAATAGTATTGTTGCGCGCCACAATTAATGCCTGGTATATGACGACACTAGTTACCACTAGCGCCTTCTAGTAGCGAGTAGCAGACCTAGGAGCTAGGAGAGCCAAAATTTTTTCTTCTAGAAATTTCCGTGGAAGAACTGTCTAAAACTATCGACACCTAGTCAGTCGGGACCGGTATGTACTCGAACATTCTAGATGTTTCTACAGTAGAAGGTACTGGAATTATCTGAGGCCCTACGAGTATATACGGCCGGTATAGATCGCGATCCGAGTCAGTGTTGAATTGACAATACAACTGTGAACTAAAGTGATCAGTAGTATAATTGTGTTTTGTCATTAGTGTGGTTTTAAGTTGTAATTAGTGTTCTGTAATTAAAGTGTCAATAGTGGTCAGTGGTGGCCTTAGGGGGTGGCGAACAGGGCAATCGCCCGGGGCCTCGCTCTTGCAGGGGCCTCGCGCAACAACCCAAGCATATTTAAAAAAATATAAATTTGTTAACTATATTTTTTTATTTAAAACTTTTGATTTTGATCCTTAATTACTCATTAAGGTTATATCATAACAGTAAATTAAAATAAAGTTTGTTAAGTAATTCATTCATTCAAAACATAATTGTAAAATTAATTATGTAGTACTTGAATATCGCACCTCGAAACACTTGAAGATCGGTTTTTTAATCGCATAGCGCTCGGGTCAACTTGGGAATCGGGACATAATGTTCTGTTCCTCTATCGCTCGGGGAATCCCCGTGTTTCATTTCGTTCTTCAACTCCTATCACCTTGGAATTAGTTTGCTTGCAGCACAGGCTTGCAGTATACAAGCAAAATAGTTATAAAATCGTTACTGCACCGTACATATCTTTAAATTTTATTGAATATTACGTTCTTATAGTATTTAAATTATTGAGTGAGCTGGAAAAGTGTAAATTATAGTATTTGAAGTATTGACTATTGAGTAAGTTGAAAAAGTGTAAAAAAACTGTGTGATACTTAAACATTATTTCTGACTGTTTGTGCGAAACAAAACAAGGTTTACGAAATGAGTTCGCGTGATCGTGATGTCGGTAGAAAATTTGAGTCAGGTAGTTCAAAAAGGAAACGAGCTGTCAAAAGAAAGCAGGTAAAAGAAAATCTACGTGGATATTTATATAAATATATAAAAAGAGATGATCACGAAACATCTACAAAACATTTATTGACTGAAAGTGACTCTAATCCTGATCCAGCTGAAAACATTCCTTCCACATCATCATGGGTGTCGCCGCCGACATTAAGTAAAAACAGTGAGGATGATGATGAATTAACTACATCATTGTCTCTTAGGTTACCGGTACCGCCATCAACGCTATTCCGTCAAGAACACAAATCTGAGCCTGAGTCTATGTCTACATCCATGACCGTTGAAATGGAAAATCTGAATCCTCAAAATGACCCCGGTTTGTGGCCTAAAACAATTACTGATGTAGATCAATTTGAGATTGTATTAAAAGGTCCAATCCGGGTTACAGTTGATTTATTTCCCGTAAACGATAATGGACGGCGATTCACGAATATCATTATAATAAGATATTAGCTAACGGTGAAAAGCTTGACAGGCGCTGGATGATTTATTCACAAACAAAGGATGCCGTTTACTGCTTTCCGTGTCGAATATTCGGGCTAGAAAATACAAAGATTGGATTAAGTGAAGGAGTGTGTGATTGGAAACACTTGGGTGATTACCTAAAGTCTCACGAATCTAGTCGACAGCACAAAAATTGTATGTTGAAATGGATTAATTTAGAGAATGGTTTAAAAAGGTGTTCCACTATTGACTTCTTGGTTCAGTCACAAATTGAACAAGAAAGGCAACGTTGGAGAGATATTTTAGAACGATTGCTCACAATTGTAAATTTTTTAGCATCTCACAATTTGGCATTCAGGGGTCAAAGAGAGAAATTAACATCTGACTCAGATTCAAGTGAGACAAGCGGCAACTTTATAGATTTAGTAAAGTTAATAGCCCGATTTGATCCCGTGATGAGACTTCACCTAAAACAAGTAAAGGATAAAACGATTAATGACCACTATATAGGAAAAAATATTCAAAATTAGCTCATACAATTAATGGCAGGTCACGTGAAGACCGAAATTGTTGAAAAAATAATAAATAATAAATATTACTCGATTATTCTTGATTGTACTCGCGACGTTTCTCGTGTTGAGCAACTTTCAATTATTATAAGATTTTTAATACAAATACAGCTGAAATTGAAGAACATTTTATTGGTTTCTTAGCTGTCGAAAAAACTACAGCTGAAAGTTTGACTAATTACATAATCACAGAATTAGAACAGTTAGGTATATCATTGCAAAACTGCAGAGGCCAAGAATATGATAATGGTGCCAATATGCGTGGTGAAAAAAGTGGTGTACGAAAACGTATTCTTGAAATTAATCCACTTGCTTATTTTTTACCTTGCGGGAGTCATAGCTGGAATCTCATCCTAGGAGATGCAGCATCGTCTTGTGTCCAAGCAAAATCTTTTTTTGGTTTGCTACAAAGGTTGTACACTCTGTTTGTCAGCTCAAGTCAGAGGTGGGCTATTTTAAATGCTCATGTAAAATCTTTATCGCTAAAACCACTTTCTGAAACTAGGTGGGAGTGCAGGGTGCATCGGTGAAGGCCGTTAAATACCAACTAAGCAACACATGTGATGCTTTAAAGGATTTAGCAGAAAATACAACAGATTGTCAGTTGGTCAGTGAATGCCATTATATAGAAAAGGAAATAACTACCTACGAATTTGTAGTTATAATACTAAAAACTATAATAATAATTAAAAAAAAAACTAAAACTAGAAACTTAAATATCATATAGTCCTACTCCCCGCGGTATCGTGCCAAGAACGCTGGCTGCGTTTCCCCGCTGAATGGCTATACTTAGCCTTTGAGCAAGGAAAGAACCAGCCCTCTTATCACCAGCAGCAACGATCAGCCGCGGATGGAGTTCCTTTAGGAACTCCACCGCACGTGGACCCCACGGACCGATAGTCTCTACAGCAAATGGCACAAATATGTAGTCATCTCTCAGAGACTCATATTTACGCCACTTACTCAGTTCAGCTGCCTCTGATGCCGCCCCGGCTCTAAACGAGGTACCCCTGAGATGAGAGACCGCCAGAGTGTCTACGCAAGTAGCATCCCACACTAGGGCTTTACCTCTCTCCCAAGGGACCAATGTCATACCGTCGGGTCTCCTGCCATCGTCTCTAAATATTCCACAAGGCTCTAAAACCGAGGGAACATTTATAGAGACAAGAGCCCTTCGGATGACATCGTTCAAAGAACTGTGTCGTAAAAAACTACCAGCGCTTTTCTTACATGAAAGTCCGTGGAGCCCAAACTTGTCGACGCTGCTACCACAGGGAGACTGATGGGGTTGACAAATCGCCGCTCCTAGTCGGATTCCTACGGCAATGCGTAAGCTTTCCGCATCAAGTAATGTGCCGAGATTACTTGATGGTAAAGCGTGTAACCAGTGACTAGATTCCTTAGTCGAAACAGCTAGAAGGCGTGCCTTATCTAGGTCACTCTGGAGATTATGAAACAAATCCTTCTGCACGCCCTGTACCAATGGAATATCCCACTGTTTTTGTTGGTTAACTTCCAGTGGAACATTTTCACCAGGACAGAGCGTTTGCCATGTCTGCCCTGCCTCCGTAGCAAAGCATAGGTCTGCTTTATTATTTAAAATTACATTACATAAGTCACTGACACTATGTACGGAAGCAAGGAAAGCAGGCAATGCAATGCTAGAAAGATTTCTCACACCAATGCCACCAAATTTTATAGGTAAAGTAGCTTGAGTCCAGGCTGTAGTATTTAAAGTTAAATTTAGAATTTTTTCAATAGCTATTTTAAGATTATTATCAATATCTTGTAAAATATCCGAACATTTCCAGACTGGACTCGAGCGGGGTAAGTATGTAAATCTAGGTACAAGAAGACAATATTTTAAAATAGTAAGAGCTATGTGGGGGTTTAATTTATACAATTTATCAACGTGGTTTAAAAACTGATCAAATTTTGTTTTTAAAACAGGTTTAATACTATCGAAAAACAACGGGGCACCTAGCAGGTATAGTGATTCCGTACTGACAGTTTTTATTCCTGGACAAATATGATTAAAATTTTGAATTAAAGTGTCTCTATGAGAAGTAGATAAATTATTGGAAAAAAATATTTCACATTTATTGCTATTTGGTTCAAGACCAATATTTTTAAAATTTTGAAAAATATGAGTAAGATCACTGAGGACGTCATCTGCTCTACCTCCCAGTGTACCGTCGTCTAGGTACCAGACATTCAGCTTGGATTTCAAATTTGAAATAATTGGTTGAATTCCCAAACTGAAAAGTGCTGGACCCAGTGGGTCACCCTGCTGAACACCGACAGCGGAATCGATAACATGGTTTTCGTAAAACAAGTTAGTATTTTGACTATAACATTGCCAAACGTAATGATAAATTTCGGGGGTATTATTAGCCACTTCTTTCAGGAAGGTTACCCTATCGATAGAGTTAAAAGCATTCCTTAGGTCAACCTTCACAAGAACATCTGCATCAGAGTTTGTTAAAAATGTACGTACTGAATGTACCGCCGCCTCACAGCCACCTCTAGTGCCAAAACCTAGTTGAGTAGGCTGAAATTTGGTCTTAAGGTTAGAGATTATGTGCCTGCAAGCTAATTTTGAAGTTAAACGTCGAAATGTGGAACCAACGGCAATAGGACGGATACCGTTATCCTTTTTTTTGAAGGCACATAATCTTGCCCCATATAAGAATGGAATGAAATTTGGATTAACATTACCAGAAAGCATAAAGTTACATAATTTTGTAATGTCTTTAAGAAGTACTTTTAGTATTGTATATTTTAATAAATGTAAATATATTTAAGAATTATAAAAAAAAAATTTGTAGTTTCACTGGTCATATGGTATGATATTCTTACAAAGATAAATGTTATAAGTAAAATGTGGCAAAACGAACACATGCACTTAGATGTGGCTATACAACACCTAGACGCATTCACAAATTGGCTCGATAATTATCGTGAAAATGGTTTTCAGTCATCCCTTGTAACTGGGAGAGAAAGAGCCGAGGAAAATGATATTGACAGACAGTTCAAAGAAGTCAGAAATAGACGTAAAAAAAGGCATTTTGATTATGAAGGGGAAGATGAAGCTCATGAATTGAATGCGGAAGAAATTTTCAAAATAAACTATTTTTATGTCATCGTCGACAATGTGTGCGCAAGCTGCCATCCTAGGTTTGAGGCTCTTAAACATCACGAAAGCATATTTGGTTTCATTTATAATATAAAAAGATTGAAGGAAATTAGTGATAATGTAATTTTGAAGCAATGCAGCGACTTGCAAATATCTGTGACAGTAGGAGACTCATGTGATATTGATGGACATGAATTGTACGAAGAACTCAATATGTTCATCCGTGTGTATGATGGAAACGCCGATATTATCTCGGTGCTGAAATACATAATAGAAGAAAAAATAATTGAAGTTTACCGCACTATCAAATAGTCCTGAGAATTATTGCTACCACACCTGTTACAGTTGCGTCTGCTGAAAGGAGTTTCTCGAGACTTAAAATTATTAAAACATATTTGAGGAATTCGATGACACAAGATCGGCTTTCAGCCCTTGCTATTCTTTCAATCGAAAATGACGTAGCTCATTCGTTGGATTATTATGCTTTAATTAAAGATTTTAGAAGCCGCAATTATCAATTTTAAAATTTATCATCTCTGTATTTGTTAATTTTGTAAATCTTTCAATGTAAAATATTTTAAAACTCAAATTTTATTTGTTTATATAACTTTAGTATTTCTTCTCAAACATGACAAATGCTTAAACCAAACAACCAGACCTACTTTCGCATCACATACTCAATAACTGATTTTTTGGCCCGACCCGGGATTCGAACCCGGGACCTCACGATCAGCAGTCGCACTACAACAACCACTAGACCAACGAGGCATACTTTTGCTGTATAGGTAGACTGTATATAATACTGATTCGTCAGGCATGACGTGACGTCACAGACGTGACGAAAACGAATTCTACACTATTCAATGGGATTCCTTGTATCTACTACATATATATTATGATAACAGCTCAGTAAACTCAGTGTAAAGCAGGGAATTCATTAGACGGACATGCTCACGGGCATGTCTGTAGACATGCCTGCCGGGCTTCGCTACTATAGGTCTGTGCAGTTTGATAGTGTAGGACCGCCGCAGTCGGTCTGGCAGATTTGCCTGTTGAACGCCCGCGGCGTTAACATTAACATTCGGGCATAGACATGCCCGAATGTTAATGTTAACTGCGAGCTGTCTGTTCACAGACAAGAGCGACAGCATCCAGTTCAGACGGCCTTTTATTATTATTTAACGAACTTTGGAGATTTATTAATTTGCAATGAGTTTTAATGATAATAAAATATTCTGGGAAGAGAATAAAATATTCTGATAACAGAGAAAAGAGAGAGAGTTGTAATAAAAATTCAAAAGACTACATATATCTATGCGCAAGTAATAAACGGGTCTCCTGGTTCATCAATTTCTAATTCTTTAAGTAAATTAATATGGCTAAACTTATTTCTATTTCTATATAATACTTTGCACCAAATGCTTTTCCTAATCATCGGATATTATTAATGCAGCACCAACTACTGTTGCAATGTTTCGTTGTCATCTTAATGTGCACGCACAACTATTCACGTAGCCGATCTAAAATAAACTAATGAGTCTGCTCCGCTTAGTGTATTGTGGCGACAGACATGTCCGGACAAACAGCCCGTGGACATGTCCGTCTAGTGAATTCCCCGCTTAAGCTCCTTTCGCGAGTTCATACGTCACTATGCCGAAACCACAGTAAGACCAAGTTTCGGGATTCTTGGCTTCAAGACCCACATTTAAAGGATTGGCTCCTAGTGATTGAAAGTACTGCTAGTCAAGTAGCGAGATGAAAATTTTGTGGTACAAAATTTTTATTTCACTACTTGGTGATGGAAACCGATGACGATGGTGCCGACTAAAATGATTCATCTGACGAAAACGATTTAATTTAAAATAGCACTTGATCGAATAATGTATTTCTTTTTTTATAATAACGTTATCTCTACTCTAAAATTTTCTCCTGTATCGTAAGGGCACCTTACATACTACATAAATTTCACAAGCGCGAACATCTAGACCTGGAATTATTTAGGCCATACAAATACTTGTTGCAGGCGGGATTTAAAGTCGCGGCCCCCTGTGTTGGAATTTATTGCTAAGCCACTGCGCCACAGACCCGTCTTATGTTCTTATTGTTGACTTGTTGATTTAATAATTGTATTTTTTATAGTATAGGGTGACAAACGAGCACACAGTACACCTGATGGTAAGTGGATGCTGTGGCCCATAGACATCTACATTTATCCTCAATTAAGAATCCGAAAAAGAGGGCGGGAGGTGCTCTTCATACTAGGTAAGACACATCATTTTATTTTATAACGCGGATATTTGCGAAGTAAATTTTTCTAAAAGCTTTTATACTAAGATAAAGGGTAAAAAGGGTCTCTGGTTCTCTACACTCACCACACGAAACAAAGCAGTATTAAGCTGCTATTTTACGCTAATATTCTGTGAGAACATGGAACTACCCCGGTCGAGCCGACCGAAACGTGCTACATGTATGTTGATTGATTGGTTATTTACATAGAAATTTAATACTTTGTTACATAGTATGTAATAATAAAGGCAACCAATTACTTATATACGAATTGTATTCTTTCGTCTTAAACAAAAGTATGTTTGACGTAAAATTTAGGAACTATGAGAGTAGGGTCGCTTTTTGTTAGCGGTTTTCTGGTGGTTTTAGAAGTTGAATCTGATGGAGAGGTAGTTTAACTGTTGGCAACACTGCCCGTGGGGACATATTAACTACTAATGAATTCCAACCAACATATTTCTTAGCACTACTAGTTCTAACATAACATCTATATACACAGTATAAAACAAAGTCGCTCCCACCGTCTGTACGCTTAGATCTTTCAAACTACGTAACGGATTTTGTTGTGGTTTTCATCAATGACAGAAAGAGAAAGGGTTTATATGTATAATACATGAATATTTTATATCATATAATTCTTCTGTCCGTGTGTTTGTATGTGACTGAACTCCTCCTAAACGGCTTGACCGATTTTGATGAAATTTTGTATGTGTGATTAAGTTGATTAGAGAATGGTTTAGATTCACAATTGGACCCGGTAGGTGGCGTTGTTACGAATCTTTAGTTTTTTTTGATGATTGTTGATACATTTTAAACTATTATACGAGATATAGATCATAGGTATATAGATGTTTTGTAACGAACTTACAACATTCAATAATGTAAATAGATGCAGATGTAGTAATGGGGTCGGCATGAGTTCGTTTTCCCTACATTTTCAACGGATTTAAAAAAAAGAGGAGGTACTTAATTCGACTGTATTTTATGTTGTGTTACCTCATAACTTTTACCTAGGTGAACCGATTTTGATGACTTTTTTTATTTGTTAGCTGGTGGCTCATGTGATCCCATATAAATTTGATCAAGATCTGAACAGTAGTTTTTGAGTTATCCTTAATAATTAATTTTAAAGTCGGTTGTATATTTTTTTTTTATTTTACCACCAGTTCAAGATTTCTTGCAACTTGTAACTATTATCTATTTCAGTACAATTATCCCAGATGACTATTCCAATAGTTAGTAGGTAGCTAAGCGTATGGATAATACGCCGAAAGAGCCGTTTTTAAATCGGTTATATTTATTTAATGTACCAGTGCAAATATAAGTGAAGACAATTTACGTGTTAATTTTTTGAATGTGAGGTTTTCAGTTTAGATTTGTATCTATTTTCATACCTCACTAATTACCTCATTAATTTAGTTTCGTGTCCAACTGTATTAAATTTTATGGTTTGTATATTAAACAAACTGTATTCCACATTCAACTACAAAAAATATAAAATATTTGATTTTTGTCCTCGACATACATTTCACACACACACACACACACACTAAAAGTTCACACAATATTCACGCCGTGGTAGCTCGGGGCTAAGCGCTCGCTGTGAATTCCGGGTTGTTCAACGTACGCGAACAACGCGGGGGGTGAAGGAAAATATCATGAAGTTCGCCAACGCCAACACGCATTGGGGCAGCGCGGCGTACACTTCCTTGCCCTAAAACTCTCTCAGAAGTGAAAGAAGGTCTTTATCCAGCTGTGGGACGTATATAGGCATGTATATGTAACTTTGCTTTACATAATTCACTCACAAGTGATTAATTTTCCTCCCATGCTTCTTCTGCTACTCCAAGAGCTGGGCAAAATACATGCTTTGCTTTAACTAAAGTACAAATTATTTCTTTTTATAGAATAAGGGTGATAAACAAGCACACAGTCCACCTAATGGTAAGTGGTTGCTGTGACCCATAGACATCTACATTTATTCTGAATTAAGAATCCAAAAAAATGCAGATGCGTTGTCACCCCTCAGGACTGAGATGGAATGCCTCGTTTCCAAAAGGATCTCTAAAAATACTATCTCGCATGTATTTAAAATACGAAATACAAAATATTTTTAAATCGTGTTAATCATCAAAAGTCTATTAATTAGTAAAAGAAGAATTTCCTTTTATGAACACTAGATTTTCTCCGGACTGCAAACAGGAGGAGGCATTCAATTCGACTGTATGTTTTTTAATGTATGTTACCTCATAACTTCTTTCTGGGTGAACCGATTTGATGATTCTTTTTTTATTTGAAAGCTGGTGCTTAACATGTGGTGCCATATAAATTTCATCAAGGTGTTTTTGAGTTATTCTTAATAATTTAAAAATTTTAAATTATTTTTTTTTTTTTATATATAATAGGGGGCAAACGAGCATGCGGCTCACCTGATGGTAAGTGACTACCGCCGCCCATGAACAACCGCAACACCAGGGGAATTGCAGATGCGTTGCCGACCTTTTAGAAAGGTGTAAGCTCTTTTCTTGAAGGTTCCTAAGTCGTATCGGTCCGGAAAATTCGCTGGTGGTAATTGATTCCACAAGGAAGTCGTGCGAGGGAGAAAACTTCTTCTAAATCGCACAGTGGTGGACCGCCAATCATCCAGATGGTATGGATGGTAACGCGAGTTTTGTCGCGATGTGCGATGGTGAAATTGAGCGGCTGGAATTAGTCCGAACAATTCCTCAGAGCACTCCCCGTGATAAATGCGATAAAATACGCAAAGAGATGCAACATCTCTACGCAGTGCCAGTGTATCGAGCCGATCAGAAATAACTCGGTCGTCGACGATTCGAACCGCTCTGCGCTGGATGCGGTCAAGTGGAAGGAGCTGGCACTGGGGTGCCCCGGCCCAGAGATGAGAACAGTATTCCATGTGGGGCCGAACTTGCGCTTTGTAAAGTTGCAAGCGATCTGCCGGCATGAAATACTGTCTCGCTCTGCTGAGCACGCCAAGCTTTTTAGAGGCCAATTTGGCCTTCCCTTCCAAGTGACCACGAAACTGCACACTATTCGATATGTCGACGCCAAGGATTCCGATACTGGCTGAAGCAGTAAGGGGAGTGCCTTGAAACTGAGGAGATACGACAAAGGGGTTCTTTTTAGCGGTAAACGCGCAAACTTGTGTCTTCTGGGGATTGAATTGGACTAGATTTAGTCGCCCCCAATCCGAGACTTTGTTAAGCAAAGACTCGACTTCAGACACAAGTTTGTCCCGGTACTCGGCGACGTTTTCCCGAGAAATATTGGCACGGCCGGTATATAAGGCATCACCAGTGCTGTCGTCCGCATAGCAATGAATGCTGCCAGTTAGCAACATATCATTGATATGCAGGAGAAACAGCGTTGGTGATAGCACGCAGCCTTGTGGAACACCAGCGTTGATAGGCTTGAAATCAGAGCATTCACCGTCTACTACGACCTTGATGCTCCGATCAGCAAGGAAACTGGTGATCCATTTGCACAATTTCTCGGGAAGCCCATAGGAAGGAAGCTTCGAAAGAAGCGCTTTGTGCCAGACCCGATCAAAGGCCTTCGCTACGTCCAAACTAACGGCTAATGCCTCCCCCTTGGACTCTACTGCCTCCGCCCATCTATGAGTTAAGTAGACTAGAAGATCACCAGCTGATCGACCCCGACGAAAACCGTACTGGCGGTCACTAATCAGCTGGTGATCCTCAAGGTACCTCATGAGCTGGCAGTTTATAATGGCTTCCATTATTTTGGAGAACAAGGAGGTGATGGCGATAGGCCTGTAGTTGGACGGGTCTGAGCGGTCGCCTTTTTTAGGGATCGGGTGCACCAAAGCTGTCTTCCATGAGTTCGGGACTACGCCTTGGGAGTAGGAGTACCGGAAAAGACGCGTTAAAACCGGTGCCAACTCCGGAGCACACGTCTTCAGCACAATGGGAGGGACTCCATCGGGCCCACTCGACTTGTTGACGTCCAGGGAGAAGAGTGCGTTGCGGACCGAGCGCTGTGTAAATCGCACATCCGGCATGGAGCACTCACATCGCGGGATGGTCGGCGGTGTGTTCCCCCCGTCATCTAGAGTCGAGTTGGACGCAAAAAGAGAGCTCAACAGATCGGCTTTCTCCTTTGCGGCATGGGCCAGTGAGTCGTCCTCTCTGTGCAGAGATGGAAGAGATGGCTGACAGAAGTTCCCTTGGACAGCCTTGGCGAGAGACCAGAATGCACGGGTTCCCGAAGGAAGGCGAACTAGCTTCTCGCCAATTCTGCCGATGTGCTCAGACCTTGCCTTGGCAATGACGCTTTTGAAGGACCTGGAGGCGGAATTATACTTCTTTTTTAATGCGCTGGTGTTTTAATTATTAAATGTACTATCAGACAAACAGCCTCTTGTTGAGTAATGAACAAAAGCTGCTAAAAAAACAATCTCTCTGCAGGTCCAGATCGCTAAATGTTTATGTTCAAATGTATTTTGAAGCCTTTTTAATTTAAAATTAAAAATTATGTACAACCGACTTCAATATAAACTATTAAGAATAACTCAAAAAATATTGGTCAAACGTTGATCAAATTTATATGGAATCACATGTGAAGCACCAGCTTTGAAATAAAAAAGAATCATCGTCGGTTCACCCAGTAAAAAGTTATGAGGTAACACACGTAAAAAAACATACAGTCCAATTGAGTACCGTCTCCTTCTGAAGTCGGTAGAAAGTAACTTAGCGTCAGGTATTTGAAATACTAATTACGGTAATTAAAGTATATACGGTACATATAACAAAATACAATTTTTAAAATTTCGGCTAACCTCCGAAATAGCGGAATCGATTTTGACGGGACTTTCACTGGCAGGCAGCTGAGGTTATAAGGAGTAACTTAGGCCACTTTAATTTTAGAATAATAATTAGGGTTCCGCACAAAAAAATTAAAACTCCAAAATACACGCGGGCGAAGTCGAAGGGAACATCT
Source organism: Parnassius glacialis (assembly GCA_033319125.1). Classification (NCBI taxonomy): domain Eukaryota; kingdom Metazoa; phylum Arthropoda; class Insecta; order Lepidoptera; family Papilionidae; genus Parnassius; species Parnassius glacialis. The sequence goes on along the minus strand of JAVANC010000015.1, from coordinate 12,241,028 downwards.
AGTATGGAATAATAATAATTACTGAAAATGTGCTGTTTTAGTATTATTAATTAACGGGATTGTTTTGGTAAATTTCTCAAAAGTGATGTTATAATAACATTACAGTATGCAGTGTAATACAGGAGACAAGAAATTTACTTTACAAGCTTAATCTTCGCGTGCAAACATTTCGTTTGAACATAATAACCAATACATAACAAATAATATAAAAATAACCCCGTAGTTAAGCCTTAATAAGATAAATGACTCGTAATGAGCGATGCGTAACAGTTCGAGATTAGAACCTTGAGATTATAAAAACAGTTTTTGTTTGTGATTATATAAAGATATAATTTCCGAATCTCGGTCGACTATTGAAGATTATATCAAGGTTTGTTTATTAATTTACCTTCGCTGTACAGGATTATTTTTCAGAATAGCCAAATCAAATTATATATATATATATATATATAATTTGATTAACATAATAGTATATATATATATATATATATATATATATATATATAATTTGATTAACATAATATAACATAACCGCTGCTCGCGGTGCCCGTGGCCAGGACCAAGTTGCTTAGTAACTCACCTATAGTCCGAACAATCCTTGTAGTGAATAAAGTTCATGAGAGGATTGACATATTTTCGAGTAATCTGAGTGAACTCGCTAAGGTAGTTTTATACATAGTTAGTTATGTAAGTTAGTTGTAATACATAGTATATTTAAGTAAATTAGTGACACTATCGTATTGGGTTTGTTTAGCCTGTAAGGATAGTTGTTAAGTGTGTGTGTGTAAATAAATAAATAAATAAATAAATAAATATATATATATATATATATATATATATATATATATATATATATATAATGATATATTACCGATATTGCAGTTTTCGAAAATACGAGTAAATAAGACTTCTACTGTGAACATAAAAATAAGAGGTGAAAAGAAACAACATAATAGCAATTCAATTTCAAAAAAGTTCATACTTACATTTTTCTTGGAAATATATTCGTTCGTCTCGTTTTGGAGGAAGAAACAGGGAATAGGGGGCAGCTATATTATGGTTGTAGCACGAATGGGTCGACTCGACCGTGGTAGGACCACGCTCTCACAGAATATCAGCGTAAACTGGCAGCTTAATGCTACTCTGTGTTTCGCATGGTGAGTGTAGAGAACCGGGGAGCCTTTTTACTGGAAACGAGGCATTCCATCTTAGTCCTCAGGGGTGACAACGTGTCTGCATTTTTAATCTTAATCGAGGATAAATGTAGATGTCTGTAGGCGTCAGCATCCACTTACCATCAGGTGGACTGTGTACAGGTTTGTCACCCGTATATTATAAAACAAAAAAAGACCAGACTAAAAAAGGAATTCTTCGGTAGTTTGGACAAGAAGAAAGAATTAATGAAAAAGAGTGACAAAGCAAAGCAGCCCTAGTTGACTCTTCCACTCTATTCCTTTGAACATGAGCTAAATAAAGTTGAGATGTAAAAGCGTATGAGATGTGGCAGAATCGTGCCAAATGGAAGTCCGTAGTCCAGAGACTAACTTAACTAACTACTTAGACAGATCTAATCATTCGTGTGACAGTCGTGGGAATTTATGAATCTTTCATCAGTCTAGTGTTCGTAAACGCGATTGTTGATTTTGAGGTCTCAGGTTCGAGTACCGGGTCGGGCCAAAATCAGTTCCTGGGGTTTTCTGCCAAAAAAAAATCTCAATAGCTGCCCGGAGTCAGGAAATTGGTGGAACTTTCCAAGACACGGGGGTGTCCCGTGTCTTGGAAAGTACTTGAAAGCGATCCTGCGCCTGTTTTTTCTCCGGTCGTGCCAGATTGCCCTCCTATCGGATTATAAGAGTGAGGAAATAGAGTGCACTGGTGTTTGCGCATACACTCGATATGATGAGGCCGGTATGAAACAGTCAGTTTGCGATGTGTTTTGTGCACGCTTGACTAAAGTGCTTAACAGCCTTTTGTCCGGTGTGAATAAGACACACGCATATAACGGTTAGGTCATGTCTGTTCTCATGTATACCTTTAGCATACTCAGGTGGACTCAAACTGAACTTAACGCCCTGGGTAGAAAAGTCCTATTATGACGTCCCACAGGGTGCATCACTCGAGATCGCCGATTATGAGGCTGTGCTTGCCGCGGACACATGCGCGCTTATAATGCGCTCCGTAATTACTTTCTGACGAGAGCGGATGATCCATACTATAGGGACATTATTTCTTGTGATAAAGAGCTAACCCCTCTATCCTTAACCAACGAGCAATGGCAAGACCCGGCGGTACAGAGCATTTCCGACCGGGAGACCGTATGGAAGGAGAAGGAGCTCTACGGGAGGTTCCACAAGGCTCTACATGAGCCTTTCGTAGACACGGTTGCCTCCCTCCACTGGCTACGTATTGGTAACATTTTGGGGAAACCGAGGGTTTTGTCTGTGCGATACAGGATCAGGTTATTAAGATCAACAACTATCGGAGATACATTCTAAGGGATGGCACTGTCGACATCTGTTGAGCTTGGTTGTTCGGCGTTTTATAACTCTGAGTACTTGCACAGGCAGAACCTAGTAGCCAGAATTCTACACCAGGAGCTTGCTCTGAAATACGGTCTCGTGGACCGGAAATTGTCTTAACACAAGTACTTGCCGGAAGTCGTGCTCGAAAATGACCGCGCCAGTCTCTACTGGGAGGCCTGATATTGTACTGATGGAGCGGGCACAGTCAAGTATATTTTTGGTCGATATTACCATTCCGTATGATGAGAACCTCGTGAAAGCCGAAACAGACAAGCGAACAAAATATCTGCACCTGGCTCACGAAGTGACCGACATGTGGGATGATCTGCCGACCGAAATTACACCCGTAGTCGTTTCTGCGAACGGGCTAATCCCAGTCAGTCTTTCGAATCATCTGAGGCGACTGGGACTTCGTGACAGACTTCTCCATACTCAAATGCAGAGTACGGTGCTCCTCGATACCGCCCGATCGTCCGCCGGTTTCTTTCCCTTTCCCCCTAACCCTCGGCCGTTAGGTCTCGCCTGCCGAGGGTTTCCATCTGGTGGGTTTTTTATTTATTTACATATTGTTTATGTATTTATATCACTATATTGATATATGTATATGTCGAAGATTCAACAGAAGATCCCGATTTTGATTTCGAAAATACATCAGGATAGCGTTAAACCAATCCTCCTTGCCTGCACTAGAGGAATAACTAAAATGAACAGAACTAAAACACAGTATTAATTACACTGTATTACGAGTATTAATAATAATCTTAGTACTCGTAGCATGACTTCACTCGTACAACGACTCAAGCGGAATCTCTCGCGCACGACGCCTACAGCGAACTTTATACTGCACAAACAAGTGGGGGTTTCTCGATATACCCTCAATCCCACCTCGTTACTATCGATGGGACGTTTCGCTAGAATCACGCAACCTCTCGCTCACTCAATTCAACTGGTATTTTGTAGACGCTCCGACATATATTTATTCTTCTTCTTCCATTTATATATTTGTACAGCCCAACCAGATGAGAGAACTATTTAAATACCCCCCAAAATAATTATCCTCGTCGGTTTAAGCTCTTCACCTCTCCGTGACGATGTCCGTGTCGGTGACGCTACAAAATAAAATATCCATCACTGTTTATGAAGAGGCCCTTCAATACAATAACAAAAAGTTTTTTTTTATAGAATAAGGGGACAAACGTGCACATAGTCCATCTAATGGTAAATGGATGCTGTGGCCCATAGACATCCAAATGTATCCTCGATTACGAATCAAAATGCACATGCGTTGTCACCCCTGAGGACTGAAATGAAATGCCTAGGTTCCAGTAAAAAGGGTCTCCGGTTCTCTATATTCCCCACACGAAACACAGCAGCATTAAGCTGCTATTTTACACTGGTGTTCTGAGAGAGCGTGGTGGTTTGAAGCTTTATTATTTCAGGCCCATTTTTTTTTTATAAAACTGAAGAGACAAACGAACTTACAATCCACCTGATAGTAAGTTTTTTTTATAGGATAAGGGTGACAGGCGAGCGCACAATACTCCTGATGGTAAGTGGATGCTGTGGCCCATACACATCTACATCTATCTACGTTTGCGAATCAAAATGCAGATGCGTTGTACGTTAGGACGAACCTACCCCGGTCGAGCCGATCCATTTGTGCTGCAACTATAACGTAGCTGCAGCGTGGCTCTACCACGTAAACTACATGTATAGATGACAAAATAAAAAACTTTAAACCACTTTCTAAGCATATTGCGCGCACGGAGTAGTGTAAGTTGACATGGAAAAGGAGCGCAGAAAGCTAAAATGTAAAAGTCGGAGCGTCTATAAAATTTCCGGTTGGATCGAGGTGAAATTGAGGGTATATCGAGAAACTCCCACTTGTTTGTGCAGTATAAAGTTCACTGTAGGTGCCGTGCGCGAGAGATTCCGCTTACGTCATTCTACGAGTGTAGTCATTCTACTAGTGCTAAGATAGTGTCGTGGTTCTGTTCGTTGTTGTAATTCTTCTAGTGCAGGCAACACCAATCCTCCTTGGTGTTGCTGATAGGCTGCCCTGTGTTACACTGAGATAAGTAGTGTTGCTGTTGGTTTGCATACTTTGGTGTTATCATGTAATTACGTACCTCAGGTTACACTGTGTGATTCGAATATAAATAAAATTGAAGTGGCTCTACTTCCTATTAGTGTCCGACCGAAACAAGATTTTCAACCGAAACCGAAACCGAAAACAAACCTTTGGTCTGGGTGTCAGTTTCGGCCGAAACCGAAACCGATACTTGCTTACATGTTATTTTTTTATTGTATGCTGAACTCTGGTATATTTTTTATACATATACAGATAGGTAATGCATGTTAATGAAAACCAGTCATTGTAATAGTCATGTAGCAATATGTTTAGTAAAAATCAACAATTTAGCGTTAAGAAATACTTTTTTTAAGTCATTTTGTAAAAAAATCAACTCTAACACCCATAAAAAAATTTGTTTTTTTGATTTTAATTGAGAACATATTTTATTGTGTTCACAATATCACACTTACACACAATATACACACAACTTAACAAAATGCCTGAAAATATACAAAACCTGCTCAAAGTTCAAAAACTTAAGGATCTAAGTTTGTATAAAAAAGGGTGGTATTTATGGATGATAACCACCCCTGGGAATGAGGTGATCACTACCAAGCTATTTCTAATTTGTTTTGTGTTGTTAATTGTGTTACATACATGATTGTATGCAGTGGCGTAGCTAGGCGTGGGCAAAGTGAACCAGTGGTAATTATATGTAAACAAGAGAGTGACTTTCAATAAGTATTATTTATAAACTATATTGAATAAAAAGTTTCTTTTTTTTATAATTGTGAATAATACACGAGTCACGAACTCATCCGAACGACGCACGATACTCCACGAACACTGAGTTTCGGCGCCGCCGAAGGTTCGGCAGTTTTTTTGCCGAAACCGAAACTATTACCGAAACTAGATTATTTTGCCGAAACTTGCCGAAACCGAAACCGAATTTTTGGTCGGTCACTACTAACTATATTAAGCTCAAGGCGTTACTTGCATGCTGACATCCATAAGCATTTTTAAAAATTTTGTCTGTCTGTTTTGTTCTATAAAATAAGGGTGACAAACGAGCACACAGTCCACCTGATGGTAACTGGTTGCTGTGGCCCATAGACATCTACATCTATCCTCGTTTGCGAATCAAAATACAGATGCAGATCAAAATGCAGATGCAGATGTCTGTTTGGGCTAATCTTCAGAATAACTGAATTAGTTGTGATGGAACCTTACGAACAGATCGAGAGCAATGCCTGGTGTGATTTAGGCTATATTTGTCCAAAAAACGTTATTTTTTTGAATTTTTTTTCAATAAATGGTCTTTGGTTATCTTAAATCTAAATAACGCTACATGAATAGATCCTTTCCAGGTGAAGCCGGGGCGGGTTGCTAGTATATACAAATAAATAAAATTGAAGTGTCTGTTTGTAACGTCGAGATAACATCTTTTTACTTAATGCATATGAAAGTACATACGGTAGTTATAACAAAAAATATTTTTAAAATTTTTGTCTGTCTTTCTGTCAGTTTGTCCCGGCTAATCTCCGAAACGGCTGGATTTTCACTGGCAGATAGCTGATGTTATAAGGAGCAACTTAGGCTACTTTTATCTTAGAAAGAGAGTTAGGGTTCCGCGCAAATATAAAATTAAACCCTAAATTTCACGCGGGCAAAGTCGCGGGGAACAGCTAGTTAATAATAAAATAAAGATCGAAAAAAATTCTATGCAAACGTAATGGCGGGCACAGCTAGTTATTTATTTTATCAATAACTGTCATTGTCTAATGTATGACTGTTTCAATTGAATACGCTTAAAATCAAACACTATTGTGTTTTACGATTAATAAAAATATAATAATACCTATTATATTTATAAAATGTATCCAATTACGCTCAAACTATGAATATTTCGCTCTACACAAGTGGTAAAATCAATTTTTTTTACAACCGACTCAATATATATAAAATGAGAACATCAATGTAGTCGAATTCAATTAAATACGCATTATTAAGGATAACTTAAAAACTACTGGTCAAATCTTGATAAAATATATATGGGACAACATAAGAAACACCTTCGCTTTCAAATAAATAAGAATCATCGAAATAGGTTCACCCAGAAAAAAGTTCTGAGGTTACACACATAAATAATTAAAAAATTTGTACAACCGACTTCAATATAAATTATTAAGAATAATCCAAAAACTACTGTTCTAACCCTGTTCAAATTTATATGGGGCCACATGAGAAGCACCAGCTTTCAAATAAAAATCATCATCGAAATCGGTTCACCTAGAAAAAAGTTTTTTTGAAGTCTGTTGAAAAATCAACCGTGTAAGCTACTCAGGACACAGAGCTCAACAATTTGTTCGTCCGTCGCGCAATAGTCTGCTTTTTAATGTATAAAAATTAACAGTAAAGCTGCAGCTAATACAGGGTTATTTTGCAAAAACCAGCTAAAGAAGACGGGGATTTCTGAGCCCAATTCTAATAAGTTGAAATATGGTTTAAAAAAGGAAGACGAGGAATCTTAAAAATAAGTTTATGTCACGAATAAAATAGGAAATCGATTATTTTAATCGAATAATGTGAATGAGTTTTAACAATTAAACATAATAACAACTTACACGAAATGATTGTTTCCTTCAGAGTAAATAGATATATTACAATATATTAACATAGTGTCAACAGTTTAAAAAATTAAATATCAACATAATAAAAATAAATCTTAAAATCTATTCAAGTTTACAGTTCGATTTATTACTTGTGTTTGTCAACTGTATTTTTAATCTGTGCTGATAGTGACAGCTCGTGCCTGACTCAATCTAGGATCACTCATCTCGTATCGTTTAGTACGCGTGCGTGAGTGTGTTTCCCGTTGTTTTATTGATTTATATTCCTCGACCACTGCTTTCTTTCTACGGACTTCTGATTTAACTTAACTTGTTCGTACAAGTTACCCTTGCTATCATACCGAACACCGATAATCTCGTGTTTATTAAACATCGATTGTTCAAGTATTCGATAGTAATCGAGTTTCTTATAAGAACATCGATATATTGATAGACTATCGATTGTCTTTGAGCAGGTATCACAAATAAAAATAACAGTAAGTAATTATTGTACTTTTTTGTTTGCTCGTCTTTGAGAAATACGCAATTTGTCACTGGCTAGTGACAAAAGCCTTTGTCTTCAGCAACTGATTTCTATTAAAATAATTCTTAAAAGAACTTCTACATTTTTTTGGTTGCACTTCATCTTGAACTTGATGTACAGATGATGATTCCTCTTCCGATTCTAACATATCTATTTTATCGGCATGCTTTCTTTTCAAGTGATCTCTTAGATTGTTCGTATTTCCTAAATGCTTATATTCCTGATTATAAAAGTTACACTTTACAAACGGACTATTACTGTCCACTATCTAAAAATAACTCCACGGTAATCATTGATTTTTAGGATGAATTTCCGATTCATTATGAAGTCAAACCAGTAATCTATAAAACGCAAGATCAACTGTGCGTTCTGGCACTTACACAAATAGCGACAAGCTTACGTCAGCACCACACATATTAATTAGCTATTCATACCCAGTTTATTTACAGGGATTTCTCTGACCTTAGACTAAAGGGAGACATCTACTATAGACAAAAATTACAATAAGATCGGCAATCGATAGTTTAACCAGACTATCGATAGAATCGACAGTGCAAACACTATCGATTAATCGATAGTCTATCGATGTTTAAGGAACACTACGATAATCTCGTTTTTTTTTTATAGGATAAGGGTGACAAACGAGCACACAGTCCACCTGATGGTAAGTGGTTGCTGCAGCCCATAGACATGTACATCTATCCTCTATTACATTTCAAAATGTAGATGCGTTATCACCCGTGAGGACTAAGATGGAATGCCTTTTTTCCAGTAAAAAGTCCAAAGTTTGCTCGTTTGACTTTGGCTCGCTATTGTGGATTTTACCACACCACATCCACTTACCATTAGGTGGACTGTGTGCTCGTTTGTCATACTTATTCTATATTTAAAAATACAAGTACCTATAATATATATATATATATATATATAAACAATTTTCGACAGGGATTTTCGTAGACGGAAGTTTACCGATGTAATACGCGATATATGAACGAACGTATAGAATGTGTATATGAATACACGTATATATGTGTGTATATGAATGTGAAAGAAGCGAGAGAGAGATATATCAGGATCGTTTGTCATACGTGGTAGAGCCATGCTGCAGCTATATTAGTAGTATAGTTGTAGCACGAATGGGTCGGCGCGGCCGGGGAAGGACCTCGATCTCACAGAATACCAGCGTCAAATAGCAGCTTAACACTGCTGTGTTTCGTATGTTGAGTGTAGAGAACCGGAGATCCTTTTTACTGGAAAAGAGGCATTCCATCTTAGTCCTCACGGGTGACAACGCATCTGCATTTTGTTTCGCAAACGAGGATAAATGTAGATGCCTATGGGCCAGAGCAACCACTTACCATCAGGTGGACTGTGTGCTCGTTTGTCACCCTATCCTATAAAAAAAATCGTACCAAATGGAAATAAGTTTTCCCTGTCTTCCACTGTGTTGTCTGTGACCAGCGAGTGTTTATGATGTATGAATATATTATATAATATATAACTAGCTGTTATACGCGACTTCGCCCGCGTGTAATTTAGGGTTTTAAATATGTTGCGCGGAACCCTAATTCTTTTTCTAAAATATAAGTAGTCCAAGTTACTCCTTACAACATCAGTTAGCTGCCAGTGAATGTCCCGTCGAAATTGGTCCAGCCGTTTTCAAACGCTACTAATTAAAAAAAAAAATTTTGTTATTAGTAGCGTTAGCGTTAGTTAGCGCAAAGTATATTTCATATGCATATAGTAAACAGCTGTTATTTTAACATTACAAACAGACAATTTTATTTATTTGTATAGATATACATATTTTAATTTATTGTTTACGTGAGAGTGTTATCAAGTCTAATTTTGGAATTGTTTTTGTAGTTTAAGCGATGAATTGTTGATATTTTGATATGTAATGACCTTTTGAATTCGGTGCGAAGCGATAACAATGCGTCCATCTGATGAGATCAAATTAGTCCGCTATAGATTGGCTAAGTGCGAATCGTAAATGTCACAGTACGCGAGCAACCTGGGCGTCGCATCAATGAAATGGTTGATTGCAATTTTAAGTGTTGTTTTACCACGTTCTTGGTGGTGAAGGAAACATCTTGAGGAAACCTGCATGACTGAGGAATATAATATTGCGAGAACATGTGAAGTCCGTCAATGGAGCAGCGGGGAGGACAACTCTATAATTCTCTTAGAGGAGATCTGTGCCCAGCAGTGGGACGTATATTAGCTGTAGCTTTACTGTGAACTTTAAAGTAGTGCTAAGTTTGTTTTTGAGTATTTTTAATAATTTTTCTCATTGCATAACATCGTCCAGGTTTCTAAACGATTGCGTATTCCTTTTTTAAGTGTGCAGTAAATCGCGAGACCGCGTCCTCTATTGTCGAGTCGCGTCGCTAGCTTTTACAATGAGTGAGTATTTACATATTTCTAGTGTTACATTTGTAAAGAAAACAGAACTGTTTGAAATTTTAATTTTTTTGTTATCATTGAAGATAATGATTTCATATATTTACGCGAATAAATGAAACTAGTTTGACCAATTTTATAGCGTTTAATTTTAACTTCTTAATTCGTGACGTTTTGGGTGCTTTACAGCGTTCATGGTCACGGGGGTTGGATTGACGGGTATTTGACGTCCCAATGTCATAATCAGGCCTCAGCCTTTAAGCTTTTGAATATTAATCTTTGGTCCGATCTACGCAGAGCTTCAATAGAATTCGTAAAATTAGTTTAATAATTATTCATCATCATTGAACATAATTTTGATCATGGCGACACAGAAATTTTGTACATATTCTGAGTTTTGGTTGTAAAAGCGTATACATCGCTCCAAGGGTGAATGAGGGCTAATAATTTCCTGCTCACCAGATGGCGCTAGTTGACACTGAGGGTTACACAATGTAATTTAATTGCGAAGTTGTTTTTTTTTTAATAAAAGTTTATCAGTTTCTTGTGTGTTTTTAAATACATACACAAAACAATGCGTCAGGGGTTTGCTTTTTAATTTTTGGCACATTTTTAACATTTTTTAAATTTTTCTACTTTTATTAATATCTGTGGTTTGGTTTATTTATTTTTAATGTTATTAATATAAAATATAGCTAATGGTAAAAAAACAGTAACTCTTACATTTTCCGAACAAATAGGGTATTTTACACCATGTAAAAATAAGTCAAAGAATAAATATTTACGATAGATTTTGTAAAAAGTAAACGAGAAATATTGACTTCTATTTATAAAAATGCATTATAAATTTTATATTTCAATTTAAAGAATATTTTTTTTAGCTGTGCCTCAAATTTGCAAAATGATGTCCGCCATATTAGATAGCGTCGTGACGTCACTAGGTCAAAGAAATAGGTTATGTGCTGTGTACTAACTAGTTATATTTCGAAATTTTTCAAGTTATCATTACGATTGTTGACTTTTATTCCAAATTTTATTGAAAAGGCGTCATGGAAGACTGATTTGTAAAAGCGAGTTTATTACTTCGCTTTTAGCACTAATGTTATAGATATTATAATATAAGCTTAGGTGAGAAAAACTTTTTGTTATATTTTTTTATACAAACCCTCAGACGAAATAAAAAGTCACTTTTTTATTTGGTCTGAGTACAAACCATGTCTATATTCCCATATAATAGAAGAAAACAGGAATTAAGTAAAACACTGCACTGCACTTGCAAGGGCTATCAAAATGGCCCACAAAAGGCGGGACGCGGGACAGACGAGCAATGAACCTAATCTATTACAAAATTTGACTTGCAATAGGTACCTATCATGTCATGATGTTTTGTTTTGTTTAATCGATAGTTAAATATAAGTCATACTTACATCAGAGTGATCTTCACAGAAGTATAGTTTAGATTTTGTAGACAATGCCTTCGGGTCTCTTCTTGCCAGTTTTAACCAAGTATTTCTCATATTTAAATCACTTGGCACTTTAATCCATAACTTCCCCTTCCCCGGCGTTCTTATGCTCGTCTTTTTGCAATCAGGCACAACACAGCATTGATATAGATGATAACTCATTATTAAACATTCAAAAGTATCTTATTCCTTTGCAAAATTGTCAAAATTCTAGGACAGTGACGTCACTTTTTCACGCGAAAATTTAAAACGATAGATTAAAAGTAATTTTTATCTCACTATTCGGTTTTAAAAAATTTATATAAAAATTGTAGTGGTTCATTATCACTCTGGGATTCATTTAAAACACTTTTTGAAAATGGGTGTAATACCCTATTAAATAATACTATACCTCACTTTCTAGTGGCGCCGCCCTGGTGGCATAAAAAGTCGTGGATGGCCTCATTGACTCCGTGGAGTTGAGTCACTGGTAGTAGTACTAGCTTTTGTCTGTTCCTCTGCTTATTATTTACATAGTGAATATCACCATTTTTTAAACATGTGTACTTTCTTAAATCTTTCGTAAATCTATTGAGAGACTAACAATTAATATATTCATTTCCTTATTTTTAATCGACTTCAAAAAAGGAAGAGGTACTCAATTCGGCTGTATTTCCTCATAACTTCTTTCTAGGTGAACCGATTTCGATGATTCTTTTTTTATTTGAAAGCTGGTGCTTCTCACGTGGTCCCATATTACATTAATCAAGATTTGACGAGTAGTTTTTGAGTTGTCATTAATAATGCGTATTTAATTGACTTCAACTACATTGATGATGTTCTCTTTTTCTGCCGACTTCCAAAAAGGAGACGGTACTCAATTCGACTGTATTTTTTTTGTTTTTTTTTTTAAGTGTGTTACCTCATAACTTTTTACTGGGCAACCGATTTCGATGATTCTTTTTTGGTTGAAAGCTGGGACTTCTCGTGTGGTCCTATATAAATTTCATTAAGGTCAAACCAATAGTTTTTGAGTTATTTTTAATAACTTAGGTATATTGAAGTCGGCTGTACAAAATTTTTACTTTTAAATTATTATCTGCTGACTTCCAAAAAGGAGACGGTACTCAATTCGACTGTATGTTTTTTTATGTGTGTTACCTCATAACTTTGTACTGGGTGAACCGATTTCGATGATTCTTTTTTTATATGAAAGTTGATACTTCTCGTGTGGTACCATATGAATTTGATCAAGGTCAGACCAATAGTTTTGAGTTATTCTTAATAATTTATATTGAAGTCGGCAGTACAAAATTTTTAATTATTATTATTATAATTTATATTGAAATCGGTTGTAGAAAATTTTTAAATTTACCAGTTGTTTTGTCTTAGAGACTATTTAGGTTTTAAATCATAGTTTACTTTTATGGCCCTCTTCTGCAGAACAAATATCATTTCAGTGTCATATTTTGTCTAGGTTAGGTCACTAAAAACTGGGTCATGAACGAACTAAAAAGGAATGGAATAGTTTGGGCGTATTCAAGGCAAAAGTGAATAGGTTTTTGTTACGCTTAGACAGTCCGATTTACTATCTATGTCTTCATTACCACATACCACCAGGTGGGACTGTAGTCAGTCACTGACTTATAGTAATAAATATTATAATCTGTACCATCTTTGCTGTATAAATTTTTTTAATTTTTTTTTCAATCCGTCGGAATACCGTTTTTCTGGAGGCACGGCAGTGCCCCCGCCAAGTCGAGCAAAAAAGCGGCACGGCCGTACCATCCTTTTCTCGAAGCAGTTCAGGCCATTTTAGAAACCCTATAACTTTGTTGTGGACAAAACTAGAAGACTGAATTTTAAGTAACCAAGTAGGTACGCTGAGGACTGACGAGAAGATCGTGGAGCTGGAAGAAGAGATAGACAAGTTGCGCTGGCATATTATAGGATTCTCCGAAGTCCGAAAAGAGGGGGAGGACACAGTAATCCTCGAATCCGGCAACTTGCTCTATCGCCGGGAGGGCGACCATCTGTCCCAAGGAGGTGTCGGATTTATCGTCCACAAGTCTCTCGTTAACAACGTTGTAAAGATCGGGAGTGTGTCGACGAGGGTTGCCTACCTTATACTCAGAATCACCAAACGGTATTCGCTGAAGGTCATACAGGTTTACGCACCAACCTCGGCACACCCCGATGAGGTGGAGGAAATGTATGAGGATATCTCTAGAGCCATGCATTCCTCCAAAACCCAATATACGGTGTTAATGGGAGACTTCAATGCAAAACTAGGCACAAGAGAGAACGGTGAGCTGAAAGTAGGGAAATTTGGAATAGGGCAACGGAACCCAAGCGTAGCAAGGGTTTTTAACAGTGGTAGAGCCACGCGGCAGCTTTTGCTGTCGCACGGATGGGCCGGCTCGAACCGGGGTGGTACCACGACCTCACAGAAAACCAGCGTGAAGTAGAGGTTTAGCTCTGCGTTTCGCTTGGTGAGTGCAGGTGACCGGAGGCCCTTTTTACTGGAAATGAGGCATTCCATCTTAGTCCTCACGGGTGACAACGCATCTACATTTTGATTTGTAATAGAGGATAGATGTAGATGTCTATGGGCCGCAGCAACCACTTACCATCAGGTGGACTGTGTGCTCGTTTGTCACCCTTTTTCTATAAAAAAAAAGGGGCCAGAAGCTGGCCGACTTCATGGAGAAAAACGGACTCTTTATGATGAACTCTTTCTTCCAGAAGCGGCCCCATAGGAAGTGGACCTGGTCGAGGCCCGACGCTTCGACAAAAAATGAGATTGACTTCATTATGACGACCAGACGACAACTGTTCAGTGATGTCTCCGTGATCGCGAGAGTGAAAACTGGTAGCGATCACCGAATGGTTAGAGGCACACTGAACCTAAACGTTAAGTTGGAGAGGTCTCGTCTAATGAAGTCAACGCTCCGTCCCCCTCGTGCTCTGTTCCAAAGTCCCGAAATCTTTCAGCTCGAGTTACAAAACCGTTTTCAGTGCCTAGAAGACTGCAATGAAGTGGACGATATGAATGACAAGCTCGTGGAAACTGTCCATGTGGTCGGAGCTAAGTTCTGCAAGACCCGCCGCAAAAGGACACAAAAACTCTCCGATCACACTCTTAATCTCATGGCTGTTAGACGGGATATAAAGCTGCAGTCTTCAGTAGATTTGACAGCATACAGGCAACTGAACAGACAGATCTCCAAATGCATGCGGCGGGACTTACGCAACTTCAATACAGCTTGTATTGAAGAAGCGATCGAGCGGAACCAAGGCTCCAAAGTCTTTGCCAGAGATCTGTGTGCCAGAAAGAGCCAACTGTCAAATCTGAAGATCGAATGTGGCAGCATCGTTTCCGGGGCACCTGAGATTTTGAGTGAGATTGAGAGGTTCTATGGGCAGCTGTACACGTCATCGTTGGAGCCACACGCAAGTGTGAGTAACGATCCAAGAGGGAGTCTTATCCGACATTATTCCGATGATATCCCGGATGTCAGTCTGAACGAGATTAGAGTGACTCTCCAGCACCTTAAAAACGGCAAGGCCCCAGGCGAGGATGGAATTACAGCGGAGCTTCTGAAAGCGGGTGGAAGACCGGTACTTGAAGTCCTTCAGAAGCTCTTTAATTCCGTCCTCCATGGTGGCATTACACCGGAGGCGTGGAGCAGAGCTGTGGTGGTCTTGTTCTTCAAGGAAGGCGACAACGCTCTTTTGAAGAACTACAGACCGATTTCCCTTCTGAGCCGCGTCTACGTGCTGTTTTCGAGAGTCATTACGAATCGTCTCGCGCGCAGACTTGACGACTTCCAGCCTCCCGAACAAGCCGGTTTCCGAAAGGGCTTTAGCACCATAGACCACATACATACCCTTCGGCAAATTGTACAGAAGTCCGAAGAGTACAATTTGTCACTATGTCTGGCGTATGTGGATTATGAGAAAGCCTTTGATTCCGTCGAAATTTGGGCGGTGCTGCAGTCCCTTCAGCAGTGCCAAGTTGACTGTCGCTATATCGAAGTGCTGAAGTGTTTGTACAGTAGAGCTACGATGGCTATCCGAGTACAGAACCAGAGTACGAAACCTATCCAATTGCAGAGAGGTGTAAGACAGGGTGATATTATATCCCCAAAAGTCTTCACCGCTGCATTGGAAGACGTTTTCAAACTTCTGGACTGGAAAGGATACGGTATTAACATCAATGGCGAGTACATCACTCACCTTCGATTTGCCGAGTTTTTCTGCGTGATAAACTTAGGAATGAGGATATCCGCAGTAGAACCAGAGTAACTGACATAGCCCAACGGATTAGTAAGCTGAAGTGGCAGTGGGCCGGCCATATAGCTCGAAGAACTGACAACCGATGGGGAAGAAAGGTTCTCGAGTGGCAGCCCCGTACCGGTAGGCGAAGTGTAGGGCGACCCCCCACGAGATGGAGTGACGACCTAGTAAGACATGCAGGAAGTCGATGGATGCAGGTGGCTCAGGACAGTGCTTTGTGGCATTCCTTAGGGGAGGCCTATGTTCAGCAGTGGACTTATGAAAGGCTGTAATGATGATGATGATGATGAAGTAGGTATTGTATAAACTCGGTATTTTTCAAATTTCATTAATTTTGAATCAGTAGTTTAAGAATTATAACTAGTTAAAATTTTTTAATTTTGTCACTCACTGACTGACCGATCATCAAAACTCTCTAAGGTACTTCTAGCAGATATAGAAGCTTCAAATTTGGAATACTATTATTGTTTAGTATATAAATTAAGGAAAAAATAAAATATTTTGCAATTACGGTCCAGTTTTCAAAATACACCAACTGCATAAATAACTTTGTAATCCCATATAAATATACAGGATTACAAAGTTACATTTGCAGTGAATGAATCAGTGTACTTATACATGTATAATATAATGGAATAATTGGAATTAGTGTAGATAGGTACGTAAATATAACTATCTACAAAAAGAAATGAGATGCCATCAAAAACACAACTTGTAAATAATACCAAGTCTCGCAACTCAGTTCTTCTACCGTAAAAAGTTGTGAGATCCATGTAATACCAAGTCGGTTAATTTATTCAGTCCCTACTTAAGGGTCTCCTTCTCTCTTAAGTTATTATGTAATTAACTAGAAATTAGCTAGAAATAACAGCTTTTTACTATATGCATATGAAAGTATATACGGTACTTATAACAAAACACGACGATTTTTGTCTGTCTGTCTTTCTGTCTGTCTGTCTGTTTATTCCGGCTTATCTCCGAAACGGCTGCACCGATTTTGACCGGATTTTCACCGGCAGATAGTTGATGTTATAAGAAGTAACTTAGGCTTTTAGAAAAAGAGTTAGGGATCCGCGCAAAAAAAAAAAACCCATGAAATCCAATCGTAATAAATTACGCGCGGGCGAAGTCGTGGGAAGAGCTAGTATATAAATAGATCCGATGGCCACAGTCATAATATCCATCCCGGCTATGTGTAAGATATCTATTCTCAGTAGGTAACTGTCATCCATTGTGGCAATTCAATTCCCGCCATTTTGTTTTTCTTTTAATTACTGGAAGTTACTATTAAATTTCGCTTTTAGCACTAATGTTATAATAATATATAAACGGTTTCGATTATTATATTCTTTTTAGTTGTTTGAAGTTTTTTTTTTACGTGGTAAAGCCATGCTGCAGCTATATTATGGTTGTAACTCGAATGGGTAGGCTCGACTGGGGTGGGACCACGCTCTCACAGAATACCAGCGTGAAATAGCAGCTTAACGCTGCTGTGTTGTGTATGGTGAGTGTAGAGAACCGGAGACCCTATTTACTGGATAGGAGCTATTCCATCTTAGTCCTCAGGGGTGACAACGCATCTGTATTTTGATTCTTAATCGAGAATATATGTACATGTCTGTGGACCACAGCATCCACTTACCATCAGGTTTTTTTTTTATAGGATAAGGGTGACAAACGAGCACACAGTCCAGCTGATGGTAAGTGGTTGCTGCGGCCCATAGACATCTACATCTATCCTCTATTACAATTCAAAATGTAGATGCGTTGTCACCCGTGAGGACTAGGATGGAATGCCTCATTTCCAGTAAAAAGGGCCTCCGGCCACCTGCACGCACCAAGTGAAACGCAGAGGAAAACCTGTACTTCACGCTGGTATTCTGTGAGGTCGTGGTACCACCCCGGTTCGAGCCGGCCCATCCGTGCGACAGCAAAAGCTGCCGCGTGGCTCTCCCACTGTTAAACAGTTACAGGTGAACTGTTTGCTCGTTACCAAAAGTGACATTAAAAAACCCGGCCAAGTGCAAGTCGGACTCGTGCATGAAGGGTATCATCGTACTATATTTAATACTATGGACGTAAACATCACGTTTCTAGTAGGGCAGCCTCCTTTAATTTTTAATTTTCATGGTAACAGAAATACACTTTCTATGAAAATAACCTATTTAATAAAAAAATTATTATTAAAATCTGTTCACAATCTGCGAAGATATCGTGTAACATACATACAAAAAAATAGCTTTTGAAGTCTGTACTAAGGGATAGTGCTTCGAAGTATTAAGCCTTTGACTAAAATATTATTTTTTTCATTTTAGGATATTTAGTTTTTAGCAGTTTTTGATTAGTTTTAAAGTTTATTTTTTTACTCTTTTGACTGCATTAAGTAATATTACCTACATGTGTGAGGTAACAACTCTAATATCGTATAAATAGTTATAGTAAAAACTTAATTCCCTATTTTTTCACTTTTAGTGGTAATTTTATTCATATGGGGTAATCCCGGACGAGTAACTTACTTAATAATGATTCATTAAAAGCGGTTAATAAACAAAGAACTTATTCCCAAACATAAATAAAAAAATATGCAGTCAAATTTAGCATCTTCTTCCTTTTTTAAAGTCGGTTATAAAATAGTTTTTACCTAAGATGTTTTTAAAGTATAGATACGTCATACTCGCTCTAAAATGGCAATACAAAAGTCAGGTAATTGCCCGACTTGCATTCATTCGGGCACGCTCACGCGTCGCGGCTATACCTTCGCTACAGGGCGTAAATCTTCTAGTTATTCCTGGCAAAAATGCCTTCCTGTGTTTTTAGGTGGTGCACAAATTACACGGCAACTGTTAGAGACTAGAAAAACGTCTCATTAATATTTTGAATGTAGATGTTTTGTTCATAATTGGTTTTATTATTTCAACACTAACTGCTAGTGTAAACTTGACGCTAGCGTGTTCTTTTTCCATATCGGTATGTCAAGCGCTCGCTCCAATGAGCACTCGGCAGCAATCAATACGCAAGTAACGCAACTAATGATGTATATTCACCTTTTTCTAACGATTGTGTGCCCTATCATTTGTCTCTTTTTGTTAGCGCACCATGTAATAATAAATAACTGTACATAGATATAGTACTACCTGCGCCACTTTAAAATAAAATAATGTTAGTGTGTACCCTGTCTTTATTTTTTAATACGTCTTTGATTTTTACTGCATACTTTTGATTACACTGTAACGAGCCCTGGTTGAACATTCGAAAATATATGTAATTTGCAGACACATTTGTCAAAGATAAAAATAAAAATACATTTTCTTATTTTTAAAATAATATACAAAGACTCATCGTCATCAGCCAGCGGCAGTCCCATAGACTAATATATAATACTCGAGGCAGTCCACTGCTGGAATTTATGGGCAACAATATGCTTACATGCGCTCCTCTGTCTGCGATTCAGTTCACAACGTTTTTGTCGACCGATCGACCCTTACGAATGTGTGCGTGCGTAGTAAAATAGTAGCCGTTAGATATTTATGAATATTTCGAATTTAAAAGATAAAAAGGACATAATGTTTGAGGTTTTTTTTATTAATATTTCCTCACCATTTTCCTATATCACTTAATCTGAACGTTCTCTGCAAATTTGACCGCTTATTGCAAAATAATCCTATATTATCATTGGGCATTAGTCACCCGCTCGAACGTGTCAGTTGGATAAACAAATGGTAGTGATGTTATGAATTAACTCTAATCACTTCCAGACTGCGGATAAACAATACCGCTTGTTTACGTTTATGTTTAAAATAAATTATCAATCACCTACATATTCATATCTAATAATAGCTGCAGTGTTATCATGTCGTGTTGTATAGTTAACTATTACGATTGGCATTCATATACTTCTCAGTTCTGTAGGTTGCATTTCATAGTAACGCGCATAATTTCCATGTTTTATTATAATTCCTCCCTTACCTTTCCATCATGTGACAACGGCAGTCGACGGGTCTTCACCCCTTTGTTGTTGTGTTCGAACCGAACGGTTTGTTTCGTCGTTCGTACAAATGATAATGTCCCCTAGACCTTTCGGTCACGGCGGCCAGCCTCAACGGAGACCAGCCAACGGCTGACGACAAGGCCGACAACGACAGGATTACAGTGTTCAAGTGTATGCGCAAGCACAGGTACACTCTCTATTCCCTCACTCTCATAGTTTGATGGGACGGTAAACCGACACAACCGGAGAGAGATCATACGCAGGAGCAACGGCTTTAAGTGTTTTCCGAGGCACGGGGGTGAGACACCGCCAACTTCCTGACTCCGGGTAGCTCCTGAGAATCTCTTGATGGAAAAGCTCAATAACTGATTTTTTTGGCTCGACCCGAGATTCGAACCTGGGACCTCGTGATCAGCAGTTGCACTACTACAACCACTAGACCAACGAGATAGTCAAATTCTTTCGTACAACAAAGTAGTGGAACAATTTGCCGGCGTCTGTCTATCCGTCTCAGCACGATCTGAGCGTCTTTTAGGCAAGAAGTGAATAGGGTTTTGTTACGCTAAGATATTGCAGTTTACCTTTTCGGGCTTTATCACCACCAGATGGGATTTCTTATAGAATAATGTGACAAACGAACGCACAGTCCATTTGATGGTAAGCGGATACCGTGGCCTACAGGCATCTATATCTATTCTCGGCCAAGAATCAAAACGCAGATGCGTTGTAATCCCCGAGGATTAACCCTTTCGCTGTCCCGTGCACTACATATAGGGCACTGCTATTGTCTTACTATTGTGTCTGGAAACCGGACAGTGAAAGTGTTAAGATGGAATGCCTCTTTTCCAGTAAAAAGGATCGCCAGTTCTCTACACTCACCATACGAAACACAGCAGTGTTGTGCTGCTATTTCACGCTTGTATTCTGTGAGGGCTTGGCCCTTCCCCGATCGTGCTACAATCCTAATATAGCTGCGGCGTGGTCCTTACACCTACAAAATTTGTCTATCTGATCTGTCTTTAAGGCAAGAGTCAATAAACCTAGCAAGCTAACAGCATAGCAAAGTGGCGAAGCAATCAGCTTTGTAGCGGTTTCTAACGGTTGCCGTTGAGCAATCAGTTTCAAAATAGGAGGTTCAGATGCCTGGGTGATCAGTAATCGATTGCTGAAAACAGAATTTGAAAATTCGAAACCGTTCTCGAGATAATCGTGGGACAGACGGACAGACGGACAGACTTCGTGAAATCAATAAACCTAGCAAGCTAACAGCATAGCAAAGTGGCGAAGCAATCAGCTTTGTAGCGGTTTATAACGGTTGCCGTTGAGCAATCAGTTTCAAAATAGGAGGATCAGATGCCTGGGTGATCAGTAATCGATTGCTGAAAACAGAATTTGAATTTGAGAAGAAGCTTGCGAAGACACTTATTAACTGGCGAAGCTTGTGAAGTCACTTATTGATTTCGCGATGTCTGTCCGTCTGTCCGTCTGTCCGTCCGTCTGTCCGTCTGTCCCACGATTATCTCGAGAACGGTTTCGAATTTTCAAATTCTGTTTTCAGCAATCGATTACTGATCACCCAGGAATCTGAACCTCCTATTTTGAAACTGATTGCTCAACGGCAACCGTTAGAAACCGCTACAAAGCTGATTGCTTCGCCACTTTGCTATGCTGTTAGCTTGCTAGGTTTATTGATTTCACGAAGTCTGTCCGTCTGTCCCACGATTATCTCGAGAACGGTTTCGAATTTTCAAATTCTGTTTTCAGCAATCGATTACTGATCACACAGGCATCTGAACCTCCTATTTTGAAACTGATTGCTCAACGGCAACCGTTAGAAACCGCTACAAAGCTGATTGCTTCGCCACTTGGCTATGCTGTTAGCTTGCTAGGTTTATTGATTTCACGAAGTCTGTCCGTCTGTCCCACGATTATCTCGAGAACGGTTTCGAATTTTCAAATTCTGTTTTCAGCAATCGATTACTGATCACCCAGGCATCTGAACCTCCTATTTTGAAACTGATTGCTCAACGGCAACCGTTAGAAACCGCTACAAAGCTGATTGCTTCGCCACTTTGCTATGCTGTTAGCATGCTAGGTTTATTAATGATATATAATGACTTACGGATGTGAGACGTATTCCTTCACTGTTGGTCGTATGAGGAAGCTCATGTTCGCTCAGCGAGCTATGGAGAGGGGGAGAGGGGTATCGGGGTTTCTCTGCGTGATAAACTTAGAAATTAGTATATTATCCGCAGTAGAACCAGAGTAACCGACATAGCCCAACGGATTAGTAAGCTGAAGTGGCAGTGGGCCGGTCGTATAGCTCGAAGAACCGACAACCGATGGGGAAGAAAGGTTCTCGAGTGGCAGCCTCGTACCGGTAGGCGAAGTGTAGGGTGACCCCCCACGAGATGGAGTGACGACCTGGTAAGACATGCAGGAAGTCGATGGATGCAGGTGGCTCAGGACTGTGCTTTGTGGTATTCCTTGGGGGAGGCCTATGTTCAGCGGTGGACTTGTGAAGGGCTGTGGTGATGAGATTATTAATGTTAAGTGATTTCGTAGAAGTTATGCCTTTGTATATTTTAATGTTTTTGGGTAAAAATATCCACTACCCCATATCATCCCGTGGGTATTGTAAGCGGCGACAGAGGGAAACAAATCAGGAGTAGTGTATCCTTTACAGAATTTTAATCGTTATTAGGAAGACACTGCTGAACATAGACCTTCCCCAAGGAACGCCACAAAGCGCGGACCAGAGCCATCTGCATCCATCGACTTCCTGCATGTATTCGTCACTCCATCTTGCGGGGGGTCGCCCTACACTTCGCCTACCAGTACGAGGCCGCCACTCGAGAACCTTATTTCCCATCGGTTGTCGGTTCTTCGAGCTGTATGGCCGGCCCACTGCCACTTCAGCTTACTAATCCCTTGGGCTATGTAAGAAAGACTTAGTTAATTGCAAATAATTTAAATTATTGCCTATATTATAATAACAATCAAATTAACTAGACATTCTTACCATCAGGTGGACTGTGTGCTCGTTTGTCACCCTTATCTTATAAAAAAAAACACGCAATTATTCATTATAATTATTCCATGCATGTTTTGACTTTATAATAAAGTCAGTACTAACTTAATAATAATGTTCTCCACCTCAGACCGAATTTCAATCAGCGCAGAACAGGATTATAATGCCCAAGTGTAAGCACATGCACAGGCGCACTCTCCATTCCCTCACTCGCATATCCCGATGGGATGGTAACCGACACGACCGGAGAGAGATCAGGCGCAGAACCAACGGCTTTACGTGCTTTTCGAGGCACGGGGGTGAGACATCGCCAACTGATTGACTCCGGGCAGATACTGAAAATTTCATGACGGAGAAACCCAAGAACTGATTTAACGTATAAGGAAGACCACGCTAAAATAATACCAGCTTATTACTGCTGTATCTTATGCTTAGAAACGAGAACCAGAGACCCTTATTACGGGTGAATGGTCATTCCAACTTGTCCTCAGGGGTAATAACGCATCTACATTTAGATTTTTGATAGACATAGGAGCTTTTGGCCCACCCTGATTTATACAAAGACAGATCTTGCGGCAATCGATTTTTATTTAAATATATCACAAATTGTATCTTAACAAATAACTATTGTTTGTTTTTCAGATCACTTGCTACTTATTTTAATGCTGCTAATAACAGCTAACGTTAATGCGAAACCACTCGAACAACAAAATCAAGATGGCGACGAACACAAAGTGACGCAACTACGTCAAGATTTCAAACTCGTCGCCTACGTAGAGAATTTTAAAAACATAATGGCGGAATACGTTAGCTCAGAATATAGACACCTAACAATCAATGAAATTGAGAAAGTTAAAGCAACGCTTGAAGAGTTCTTGCATAATTTCGCGAAAGATTTAAAAGAAATCCTTGATCACCCTGAAGACAGCCGCAAATTTGTTGAGAACCGATACGAAATCGATGATGGTATTTCGGACGCGACGTTTGAAGAAATAAAGCAAAGAGTGATGCACGAATTCTCTGATGTTGGTGATGAAACGGCAAACGAAATCGTATATAGATTAAGAAGGAATTTGTTGTGGACGCGGCAGAAGTTGGATCATATTATCGAAGAGTCTAGAAGAGCTAATGCAGCAAATTCTTAATATTATCTCAGAAAATTTTACATATATATTTAATTTATATATATATATATATATATATATATATATATATATATATATATATATATATATATATATATATATATATATATATATAAACTCACACACGTGTATATGTTTACAAACTATGCGATTCTAATGTAAATCAACTGCTCTATAATGTCCATCTTATGTTTTTTAATTATATAATATGCTAGCTGGCCAGGCAGACTTTGTTCTGCCCTTTTCGATAACCCTTGAGACTGAGTGTCACTTATCAGGATAAAAACTATCCTATCTCTCAAGTTGGAGCAAACTGCACAGAGTGTGCAAAATTTCATTGAAATCAGTTCAGTAGTTTAGGAGTTCATCGCGGACAAACAACGTGACACATAATTTTATATATTAGCCACGGCGCCCACCTAAGCTACATGATTTCGACATGGCTTGTAGCATGATTCTGACGATGCTCTGACGTGACCACGAGTGACACTGCTTGCACCAACCTGTGCAACAATAGCATGTCGCAAAGTTCATTTTGGGCCAAAATCTCGCCTGAAGAGGATAAACATGCCCATGTTTTGCTACAGATTTCAAACATTCAAAGTGCCAGCTGAAGATTTTGAGTACATCCCTAAGGGAAAAAATTTGAAAAGTGGTGGTACTTTCAATTTTATGAAGGAATTAGAATTACATTTCGCATAGATTTGCCCTACAAGTTGCAAGAAGCATCTTGCGAGTTCCTGTTATTGTAATCGGGTCTAGGATAATCATATAAACATGGTTTTTCATAAACTATATCAATGAATTTAATATTAAAACTACAACTTTCGTGTTACGTGCCACTTCAATGCGTCACTAGTAGCAAGCTGAATGGCACATCAGATCATGCGGTGTCACGCCACGCAAATGGGCGTTACTGCATACATTCCCTTTGAATGTTGAGGCGAGTGACAAGTTACGCGTCAAATCACGCGTCAGATCACGTGTTACGTTACGTAGGTGGGCGCCGGGCCTAAAGATGTATGTACATAAGTAATAAATAATTAAATACAAAAATAGGATTAATAAAAATACATTCTGACGTATTCTGTCAAATCACTAAAAAAAACAATTTTTCGGGCGCCATTATTTGTTGTCGTCAATTGTTTTTTGGGCGCTGCGCAAACGTGGACACTTTTGTTACCCACACGGCACATATATAAACTCACACACGTGTATATGTTTACAAACTATGCGATTCTAATGTAAATCAACTGCTATATGTTAGCTGGCCAGGCTGACTTTGTTCTGCCCTTTTCGATAACCCTTGAGACTGAGTGTCACTTATCAGGATAAAAACTATCCTATCTCTCAAGTTGGAGCAAACTGCACACAGTGTGCAAGATTTCATTGAAATCAGTTCAGTAGTTTAGGAGTTCATCGGGGACAAACAATGTGACATATAAAGATAAGTAAATAATAAATAATTAAATACAAATATAGGATTAATAAAACTACATTCTGACTTATTCTGTCAAATCACTAAAAAAAAAACAATTTTTCGGGCGCCATTATTTGTTGTCCTCAATTGTCACAAATACGAGACGTGACTTTCTTTAAGGGACAGTTATTTAGGCGCTGCGCAAACGTGGACACTTTTGTTACCCACACGGCACATATCACAGGAAACCGTAGTCGTCGCTGTGTCCGGTAGCGGCAACCGCACACAGTCGCCGGTTGCTACTTCTGGTCACTGGTAACAATTCGTTGCTTGTTTTCCGTCAGTTTCACCTTGGATGTCGATGGAGAAACATTTGCTTGTTTTGTTGATTACTCGTTGACGTAGACGTCGTCGCCGTCAATATTTTCAGGAAAATCAACCGTGTCAATGTCAGCACTGTACAATTGTAAGGAAATCTACTTTGTGTTGCTTGTGTCTTCAACTGACGACTTGCGGTTGGTATGTGTCAAGTGGAAGCAACTATCCACAAAAAGTGTCTCCGTCTGCGATAGGAATGGCTGATTTCATATTGATTACATGAAAATAAAATATTCATTGGTAGCTTGTATCTTACACAAGGCTCAAAAGTGTCTGGGTTTGCGACGAGAGTTCAGACAGGCTCTTTTCACTAGGTATATATTTTATGGACCAAGTAGTTAATCAGGTTATTTATAATGCCCGGGCAATATGATAATGACAAGTCAAATCGGGCTGTGTTATTAATACTGATTTAATATTTATTATATATTACATTGTCTGTTCATTATGAATATTGCTACGTAGCTGTTTGCAATTTGATGTAACCTAACCGTTTCTTTTTTACTTGGGGAAATTCCTACGCATACACGCCTCGCGGGGCAAGGACGGGTTATGTCGGACTCGCACCGACTAAAATCTCATGGTGTTTCACTTTCGCCGAATATTGGCACGGCCACGGGAACGTTTTCACACACCTCCGCGGCCCCACCAGTGCTGGCCGCCTCATAGTGGCCTCATAGATGCGGAGGACTACTCCTTCCGCATCTCCTGCTCAAGTAAAGTGCACCATAACACATGACGCACGTAATCATATTGGGAATTATTCACATTGCCCAGGCATTATGAAAGTGCCCTATTGATCACTTGCTCCATAACATACAATATGTACCAAAATGGACGCGAATGTGACTCCCGTAGCATACGAGCGGGCGTCGAAATGTTTTTTTATAGGAGAGGGAGCCAACTAGCATGCGACTCACTTGATGGTAAGTGACTACCGCCGCCCATGAACACCTGCAACACCAGGGGAGCCAGGGGAATTGCAGATGCGTTGCCGGCCTTATAAAAAGGAGTAGGCTCTTTTCTTGAAGGTCCCTAAGTCGTATCGGTCCGGAAAAATAGCTGGTGGTAATCGATTCCACAAGGAAACTTCCAACTGTGCGAGGAAGAAAACATCTTCTATATCGCACAGTGGTGGACCGCCAATCATCCAGATGGTGTGGATGGTATCGGGAGTTCTGCCGCGATGTGCGTTCGTGAAATTTGGCGGCTGGGATTAATCCGAATAATTCCTTAGAGCACTCCCCGTAGTAAATGCGAAAGAACATGCTTAGGGATGTAACATCTCTTCGCAGCGCCCGTGAATCGAGCCAATCGGTAAGGACTCGGTCGTCGACGATTCGAGCCGCTCTACGCTAGATGCGGTCAAGTGAAAGGAGCTGGCACTGTGGAGCCCCAGCCCAGAGATGCGCCTTGTAAAGTTGCAGGCGTTGTGCCGGCATGAAATACTGTCCCGCTCTGCAGAGCACGTCAAGATCTTTAGAGGCCAATTTGGCCTTCTCTTCCAAGTAACCACGAAACTGCACGTCACTCGATATGTCGACGCCGAGGATTCCGATACTGGATGAGGCAATAAGGGGAGTGCCTTGAAACTGAGGAGATACGACAAAGGGGTCCTTTTTAGCGGTAAACGCGCAAACTTGTGTCTTCTGGGGATAGAGCTGGACTAGATTTAGTCGCCCCCAATCCGAGACTTTGTTCAGCAAAGACTCGGCTTCAGACACAAGTTTGTTCCGGTACTCGGCGACGTTTTCTAGAGAAATATAAGCACGGCCGGTGTATAGAGTTTCACCAGTGCTGTCATCCGCATTGCAATGAATGTTACCGGTTTGCAACATATCATTGATATGCAGAAGAAACAGTGTTGATAGCACGCAGCCTTGTTAATAGGTTTGTAGTCGGAACATGCACCGTCAAACGATATCGATGATTATTGTAGTTAATTATTTAAAAAAAGGATAAGGGTGACAAAAGACACACAGTCTACGTGAAGGTTGTTGTGGCCCATAGACATTTACATCTGTTCTATCCGAGCCGAGCAAGTAGTAAATTAGCAGTTAAAATTGCAACTAACTCTTTCAATGTTACCAGTGGGGATTCAACCCGGGTTGCTCGTGTACTCTGAGCTACCAAGGTACATTTAAATATTTATATTTCATTGTAAACTTTAATAAATAACATTACAGCGGACTTAATGCCTTTTGGCATTCTCTTCCAATCAACCCGGGACGTGTGGAAATAATGTGATAGATATCAAATATAAAAAGAACATCATAGTAAATCAGAAAAAAAAACTACCCACTAATATCAGACATATTGATTATAAAACAAAGTAGCTTTCCACCGTCTGTACGCTCAGATATTTTGAACTACACAACAGATTTTAATGTGGTTTTCATCAATAGATAGAACAATTCAAGAGGAAGGTTTATATGTGTAATACATGCATATTATATAATTTTTCCGTCCGTGTATATGTGACTGAACTGCTCTTAAACGGCTGGACCAATTTTGATGAAATTTTGTGTGTGTGATTAAGTTGATTAGAGAATTTTTTAGATTCACAATTGGACCCGGTAGATGGCGTTGTTCTCGAGATCCAGAAATCACCCGTGCGAAGCCGCGGCGGATAGCTAATTATAAATATTAACAGAAATACAATACAGTTATATCTAATAGCTATTTACAAATATTTATCAATAAACATTCAAGATAATAATCATGTTATTTCAAAACAATATTTCTCCTTCAAACTGTCATTTCCCGTACGCCAACGCAACATGCAATAAACTCCTCCGTCGACAGATGAGCCAACTCATTTTAAACGATCTTTTGTCAACGTCTTGTATTTGTATAGTTTACGCGGCCATGGTTATGTAATAAGTACGCAGTGAAAATATCGTGAAGGACATTGTGGAGATGAGTACTGAATTAGTTATTTTTATGCGACCTAACCAAAAAGGCGGAGGTCCTATTCGACTGATTTTTTTAAGTGAAAACTTTTTTCGTGTCGTTGTGATTTGAAAATCGAAGAAACCAAAAAACGATACTAAAAAGAGACAAACCTATATAGGATCTAGCCTGCGAGAAAATGAGATAGAATAGACTACTTACCGATTCATATTAAATTAGTCGTGTTTAGGCCATTTAGGCCATTACGTATCACCTTGAGAGTCAATAAATTTTGTTTGATAAAATGACTTTACATATAGACTAAATAGCTAGATAACACTATTAAAGTTAAAGTTACAGCCTATATACGTCCCACTGCTGGGCACAGGCCTCCTCTTATTTCTGAGAAGGTTTTAGGGCAAGGAAGTGTCCGCCGCGCTGCCCCAATGCGTGTTGGCGAACTTCACATGACTTCGAAATATTTTCTTTTCAATTTCTTAGACATGTAGGTTTCCTCACGATGTTTTACTTCACCGCCGAACACGTGGTAAATCAGAACTCAAAATTACAATAAACAATTTCATTAGTAGCGGGGATCGAAGGGTTACTCGCGTACTGTTAAATTTACAGCGAGCGCTCAGCCCTTAAGCTACTATGGTACATATATTATATAATATACTAGCTAGCCAGGCAGACGTTGTTCTGCTCTTTTCGACGACCCTTCCTATGACAAAATCCTTAAATTCGCAATAAAAAAATATTGAGGGTCACTCATCGGGATAAAAACTATCCTGTCTCAAGTTGGACCAAACTGCACACGGTGTGCAAAATTTCATTGAAATTAGTTCAGTAGTTTAGGAGTTCATCGCGGACAAACAATGTGCCACGTAATTTTTATATATATTATATTTTATATATATTTTATTATAATTTATATTTTTTTATAAAAGAAGTGACCAACGAAATTATAGCCTAATTGATGGTAAGTATTTCAGCCCATATAGGTACTAGACTAAATCTATTTTTTTTATAGAATAAGGGTGACAAACGAGCACATAGTCCACCTGAACACAGCAACACGAAACACAGCAGTGTTAAGCTGGTATTTTGTGAGAGCGTGGTCCTTCCCCGGTCGAGCCGACCCAATCGTGCTACAACTATATTATTAATCTTTGTATTGCAAGGTGGAATATCGTATATACCAATCTAAACTTTAGTATTTGTATCTTCTACCTCGTTGGTGTAGTAGTTGTAGTAGTGCGACTGCTGATCACGAGGTCCCGGGTTCGAATCCCGGGTCGGGCCAATAACAATCAAATCAGTAATTGACTTTTTCCGTCAAGGAATTCTCACTATCTGCTCGGATAAGCACAGATGCACTCTCTATTCCCTCACTCTCATAGTCCGATGGGACGGTAAACCGACACGACTGAAGAAGAGAGATTAAGCGCAGGACCAACGGCTTTACGTGCTTTCCGAGGCACTGGGGTGAGACACGGCCAACTTCCTGACCCCGGGCAGATACTGAGAATCCTCGACGGAAAACTCAAAAACTGATTGTTTGATTTGAGTGATTGCTTTTGACCCGACCCGGGATTCGAACCCGGGACCTCGTGATCAGCAGCCGTGCTTACAACCACTACACCAACGAGGTAGAAGATGTAATCATCAATCAAAGGCATCTCCTGTGGTCTCATACATTATATATAATTTGATCAAGATCTCACCAGTAGTGTTTGAGTAATCCTCAATAATGCGTGTTTAATTGACTTCGACTACATCGATGATATTCTCACTTTATTTATATCTAAGTCAGTTGTACAATTTTTTTTAATTTTACCACATATTTACGTTACATTATATATCTGCTACTGTCAAGTTCCTATAATTTTTTGCTAAAATTTTATTATTTAAAAAAAATAACTTTTAAGCTTTTTAATTTTTAATAGCTACCGTATCAGTTCTTTCTCGCTCTCAGTTCTTTAGGCTGAGCTCCGCGATGTCAGCACCTCATGTGCGGAATTTCGATTGACCAATTATACCATCTGAAAGGTCAGAAATTGGTCATAACAGGTCAGTTGATCCTATTAATTGGTCAGCGTTAAAACATTTTTATTAAAGGTTAAAGTTTTTCAAGGTCATTGAGAAATTTTAGCACCTCATTCGCGAAAAAAATAAAAAAATTTCACCTATGCGCGATCGAGAAGCATTCGCTGATAATTGGTCAGCTTATGTAAATATTTGGTCAGTTTAATTTAATATAAAAAGAAATTGAATAAGTTGAGCTCGGCGATGTTAGCACCTCATGTGCGGAATTTCGATTTACCAATTATACCATCTGAAAGGTCAGAAATTGGTCATAAAAGGTCAGTTGATACTATTAATTGGTCAGCATTAGAAACATTTTTATTAAAGGTTAAAGGTTTTTAGCACCTCATTCGCGAAAAAAATAAATAGTTAAATAGCAATATATAATAATTGAAAAAATTAATCATAACTAAACAAAACAAAATTTAACTGCCATTTACATTCCATGACTTTCCACATGATAGATGGAAAGTTTTAAAAATAGATTGAGTTACAAATTACAATTAACCGTCCCAAAGCATGCGCGTTACGACAATGCCAAGTTATTATTATTTTTTTAATATTAAATTAAACTGACCGAATATTTATATTAGCTGACCAATTATCAGCGAATGCTTCTCGATCGCACATATTTTTTATTTTCTATTTTTTTCGCGAATGAGGTGCTAAAATTTCTCAATGACCTTGAAAAACTTTAACCCTTAATAAAAATGTTTCTAACGCTGACCAATTAATAGGATCAACTGACCTTTTATGACCAATTTCTGATCTTTCAGATGGTATAATTGGTCAATCGAAATTCCGCACATGAGGTGCTAACATCGCCGAGCTCAACTTATTTAATTTTTTTTATATTAAATTAAACTGACCACATATTTATACAAGCTGACCAATTATCAGCGAATGCTTCTCGATCGCACATATTTTTTATTTTTTATTTTTTTCGCGAATGAGGTGCTAAAATTTCTCAATGACCTTGAAAAACTTTAACCCTTAATAAAAATGTTTCTAACGCTGACCAATTCATAAGACCGACTGACCTTTTATGACCAATTTCTGACCTTTCAGATGGTATAATTGGTCAATCGAAATTCCGCACATGAGGTGCTAACATCGCGGAGCTTTTAGGCTGGTCGTTCGGGCACAAGAATGGGAGAGGATAATACAATATGTTAAAAGTTATATAAAAAAGTGTGTGTGTGTACTTATGTATGCACGTGGGAAGTTATACTTCTTTAGCGTAACAAAACAAAAAAACTTAAGAGACAATTACCCACTAAAGTTGTCGCTTTTAGCTAACAGTGTGCGCGCGCATCGTGACAACTTCATGGTGTCGCTTTTAGCTGTCAGTGTGCGCGCGCATCGTAAAAATTCTCTTTCATCATTTTTCCTAAACGCCCTAAACAAGTATAACATATTTCATTCGTTCTTATTGCCGATAGGTGTTATGCTGACTTATTTGTATAATTCTATCACAATAGACCATTTTTAACTGAAGTGTGATTATGTTACAAGGCGTCGAGTTGCCAATTGTGGTAAAGATTCCTTTATAGAAGTTTCATATGATAATAAAGAAATCAAAAATGAATACATAACAACACAGGAGTTGCAGTTGCAGGTGCGGTGTCGGCCTTTTAATATAGAATAGAAAAGAATAATTTTTCAGTACAGATTACCAGAAATTCTTATTGAGTTATTTTTACTTTTCCCATTGGTTGGGAAAAATCTTCTGTCCTGGGATTGAACCAGCAAGAATCCTAGGGGAACTTTTCTTTTTCAAAGTATGTTATACAATAAAACACAGGTTGTACAAACTATTTACAAAACTTATTTTAAAAAATAGTTAGGAACCATCATCATGGGAATGATTCCAGCTGCATAGTGTAAAACAAAGCCACTTCCCGCCGTCTGTACACTTAGATCTTTTAAACTACGCAAACTGGTTTGATGCGGTTTTCATTCATAGAAGGAACGATTTAAGAGGATAGTTTTGTATGTATAATACACGCATATTTTTTATAGTATAGGGTGACAAACGTGCACACAGTCCACCTGATGGTAAGTGATTGCTGTGACCCATAGACATCTACATTTATCCTCAATAAAGAATCAAAATGCAGATGCGTAGTCACCCGTGAGGACTAAGATGGAATGCCTCTTTTCCAGTAAAATGGGTCTTCGGTTCTCTACACTCACCATACGAAACTCAGCAGTGTTAAGCTGCTATTTTACGCTGGTATTCTGTGAGAGCGTGGTCCTTCCCCGGGCGAGCCGACCCATTCGTGCTACAACTATACTACTAATATAGCAGTAGCATGGCTGTACCACGTAAAATATATTATATGATATATAATTCTACTGTCTATATGTATGTGACTGAACTCCTCTGAAACGGCTGGACCAATTATAATGAAATTTTATGTGTGTGTCTCCGAAGACCCGGTAGGTGGCGTTGTTGTCAAGATACAGAAATTACCCGTGTGAAGCCTGGACGGATTGCTAGTTAATTTATATTATAATAACGTTTTTACTTTTTATACAGTTATTAGTAACATTAAAACTTGGTAAAAAGTGACTATATTTTCTGGAACTTAAGTGCAAACTCTTCTTAGTTTTATCTATGGAGTGTAGAGAGAAGGAGGACCATCTCTATATATGAAAAGTGTCCCTGAAAACGTGGCTCTGCAGTAGCATAGGATAAATTAAAAAAAGCGCCAAAATTAATTAGAATAAGATGGAGAGATAAAAGAGGACCGACCAATCCGCTTGGTTTTGTACTACGTAAATAGTTGAGGTTTTGTATACTGGCATTTTACTAACTACTCTAGTCATGAAATTTTTTAAATATTTGAATTCAGCTGACTTCACTCCGTTCACAACAGCTATCTTCATATCGTAGTTTTTCTGAAGCCAGTGCTATTGTGGTAGATTTTGGAACCTCTATTTTCAGTAAATAGTAGGACACTTTTTCAACTTTCGCCCCTTATAAGATGGTTCTCCTTGTACTCTACACTCCATAGTTTTATCGGTTTTAAATTAGAAGCAAATTCAACAGACTGTAAATTTCACAATGGAGTAAAATTTACAGTCTGTTGAATCACATGACATTGAATCACGTGGCGCAGAATATTTCTAGGAAAACCCACAGTGGTAGATTGCCATCGCGATGAAATGTATGGAATTCCAAATTGTGCCTATACAATGGTGTTTGACTAATTATATGAAATAGTTACGCCATCAAGACAAAGTTTTTTTTATAGGATTAGGGTGACAAACGAGCACACAGTCCACCTGATGGTAAGTGGTTGCTGCGGCCCATAGACATCTACATCTATCTTTGATTACGAATCAAAATGCAGATGCGTTGTCACCCGTGGGGACTAAGATGGAATGCCTCGTGTCCAGTAAAAAGGGTCTCCGGTTCTCAATGTGTGTGTGTGTGTGACTTAAAAATGTCTAGAATGAAGAAAATGTCTGTCCGTCTAATCCCAAATCATTGCCGTGTGGTTGCGGCTTAAGAAGATCCATGGTGTGGCCACACCGGAACCGGTTTGCATAGGCGACGCCGGCCCTACTATGACGACGTCGACAGCTACCATGGCGTACTGACCGCATATTAACTTTGTATCATTGCCGTGTGATTGCAGCTAGGCTTGGGTAAAAAATTTCGATATTTTTCATAAATATCAATATTTTTAATCGCGATATATCGATATTTATTTTAAAGTATCGAATTTGTATCAATTTCGATATATTTTAAAAATTATGTATTAATCGACAAAACATTAAGCAACAAAAACAGCTACAAAAGCATTTATTTATTTATTTATTTACACTTTATTGCACCTTAATAAAAGGATTACAAATGGCGGACTTAATGCCTTTAGGCATTCTCTTCCAGTCAACCCGGGACTTGTGGAAATTAAATGGTGACAAAATAAAATAAACAATAGAGTACATCAAGGAAATAACTACAGATAAACTTAAAAATAAACTATATATATATATATATATATATATATATATATATATAAATACAATAAACTTATATACTCTAAAATATAATACAGACAATATATTATATTTCCATACAAATACATAGATACATTAATATATACCTATTATAAATACAAATAGACATATAACATAAACCTATAAATAAAATAATAACATAAGTAACCAAATTGACCATAATAACTATCATCTAATATCTTTATAAAGTGCTCATGTACCAACCAATCTTTAAAAGCAGTCTTATAAGATGTTTTTCTGACGTCATCGTGCATGGAGTTCCAGAGCAGTGCAGCTTGAATGGGGAAGGATTTACCAACAAAATTAGTAAAATGTAGTGGGATACTTAGTTTATTCTAATTCTGAGTAGTTCTGAGTTCTATCATGCGCTAAGGAATATACTGAAATTTCTCCTTGAGATACAGAGAACAAGCAAAACTCTAGATTCACGCCTCTGTTTAATAGTGAGCCATTTAAGGCGAGAGCGATAGTGAGAGATATGATCAAATTTACGAAGATTGAAAATGTACCTGACGCAATTGTTGAGTAGGCGCTCTAGCTTGTAAAGAAGATTTTGGTTTAAATCCGGGTAACACACGTCAGCATAGTCAATGATCGGTAGTATAAATAACTGTACAAGCATAATTTTAGCCTTAAAGGGGAGAAAATTTTAAATATGTTTCGTAGATATGAACCCCCCAGGACAGAGTACTATCAATATGGAGACCAAGATTTTTAACTGAGGAAGGGAACGGTATCAGGCGATCATTATAATAGACGGGAGGTAGGCTAAGTAAGCATTCGTGTTCTGATGTCCGTTGTTTTTTCGTCTTTCATCTGTCAGTAATAAAATTTTGGGCTTTATCCTAGTACATCATCTAAAACATGACGTTATATCGACATTTCTCACGCGATTTATGGCGATTTTTTAAAACATCGATACAATTTATATCGATATATTTTCGCACTTGCCCATCCCTCTTTGCGGCATAAGAAAATCCATGGTATGGCCACATCGAAACCGGTTTGTATAGGTAACGACGGCCTCACCATCACATCGTTGACAACTACCGCAGTGTAGGTACTGACCCCATATTAACTTGGTAAATTTTATATTCATTATATTCTACCAGTGACCTGTGGTTATAATTATTATAGTAGTTCACGCAAGAACAATCCATCACCCGTGTTTTGTCGCCTGATCTCTCCGGTCGTGTCTGATTGCTGTCCCGTCGAACTATGAGAGTGAGTGAATAGAGAGTGCACCTGTGCTAGCGCACACACTCATGCACTATCATCCTACCCTACGCAGAATGGCTAGATTTCGCTCTAAAGGACATAAATTAAATATGACATTACCGTTACAGCCTGTTAAAGTCCACTGCTAAACATAGGCCTCCCCCATAGATAGCCTCGTAGGGGATATTTGCCATAGTTGTAATGTTACTGTTAATTTAATAATTTCACCTCTCAGTGGGTCATGTGCTCCTGGTAGATTATCTTCTATACATCCATCCATCACAGCCTATAAAAGTCCACTGCTGAACATAGCCTCCTCATATATTGCCTCATAGGGAGGATATTTGCCATAGTTGTAATGTTACTGTTAATTTAATAATTTCACCTCTCAGTGGGTCATGTGCTCCTGGTAGATTATCTTCTATACATCCATCCATCACAGCCTATAAAAGTCCACTGCTGAACATAGCCTCCTCATATATTGCCTCATAGGGAGGATATTTGCCATAGTTGTAATGTTACTGTTAATTTAATAATTTCACCTCTCAGTGGGTCATGTGCTCCTGGTAGATTATCTTCTATACATCCATCCATCACAGCCTATAAAAGTCCACTGCTGAACATAGCCTCCTCATATATTGCCTCATAGGTAGGATATTTCCCATAGTTGTACTGTTACTGTTAATTTAATAATTTCACCTCTCAGTAGGTCATGTGCTCCTGGTACATTAACTTCTATTGTTCGGTGAAACCGAACATCTTTGTCAGCAATTGGCGCCATGCCGCCAATTTATTTAGTGCATTTTCGTTACGCAACAGTGGCGGGTGCATTCATAACAATTTATTAACATTTTTGTAACTGTTTTAAATAAAGTGATTTTTACTATTTCGAACGTTATCAATTCAACATTCTTAACAAATAACCAGACACATCCCCGACATCTATACATCCATCCATCACAGCCTATAAAAGTCCACTGCTGAACATAGCCTCCTCATATATTGCCTCATAGGAAGGATATTTGCCATAGTTGCTACGCTGGCATTTTTTTTATAGGATAAGGGTGACAAATTAGCACACAGACCACCTGATGGTAAGTGGTTGCTGCGGCCCATAGACATCTACATCTATCCTCTATTACAAATCAAAATGTAGATGCGTTGTCACCCGTGAGGACTAAGATGGAATGCCTCATTTCCAGTAAAAAGGGCCTCCGGCCACCTGCACTCACCAAGCGAAACGCAGAGGTAAACCTCTACTTAACGCTGGTATTCTGTGAGGTCGTGGTACCACCCCGGTTCGAGCCAGCCCATCCGTGCTATAGCAAAAGCTGCCGCGTGGCTCTACCACTGTTAAAAATGCGGGTTGGCAACTGCAGTTTTTATTTTTTGTCGTTATTAGGAAGACCCTGCTGCCCAACTCTTTATTTGTTTCCCTCCGTCGCCTCTTACGACACTCACGGGAGGATATGGAGTAGTGGATATTCTTACCCCGCCACTACCCGGTAAATATGTCGTAATGTTGTGTATTTAAAACCATGTTTTCAATTTTCACTTACAAAAACTTCTTTCAGGCTTTTTGTAATTCAAGGCAGGGCAAATAAACGTATCGCCCAAGTCATATTTACGCACGTGAAAGTAATCTTAGAATGAATCATCTTGTTACCGCGACATTACACATTATTGGTTTAAGGTTTAGTATTTAGTTTAGTTGTAGTGTTTTATAGGTCTTTAAATTAGAAGGTTAAGGCCGCGCGTTTTCCTTTAAGATATATTTTTAGCTGAATTCAAAAAAGGAGGAGTTCATAATTCGACTGTAACTTTATTTTAATAGAAGAGCATTGCGGACCTTTTAGAAAGGGAGTAATCTCGTTTCGAGAAGTTAATTAATTAATGAATTAATTATTCGGTTGTTTTATTTCTTATCTTAGTTAGTTTATAATATAATATTATGAAATAATACACAGAGTACTGAAAAACCAAAGCGATGCTTGAAGATAAGTCTCACTCTATGTTGTAGAATAGTAGAATATAGAACTCATAATGGGGATATAATGCGCAGTACAACCAGAGAAACAGAGCCCAACGGATCAGTAAGCTATATTATTAAAGGACTAGGAAAATAGCCCAAAGAACGGACAACTGATGAGGAAGATAGGTTCTCAATCACTGCCTTAAACCAGTAAGCGAAATGTAAGCGGCCCCCAAATAGATGGAATGACAACCTGGTAAGACATGTGCAAAATTATTTAGTAACTCGGGACCGTCTTTTGTGGCATACTTTGGGCAAGGCCTATGTTCAGCAATGGACTTTTGAAGGGTTATGATGAGTACTCACTCCTACGACTCAGATTGTTTACTTTGAACTTCGTATCTTAAAATCTTGATATTTATATTTTAATTACTTATTTATCATATGCTTGACGGTGAAGAGAGACATTATAATGTAGCGTGAATGTCTAAGATGATAAAAGAAAATCCAAGAACATCTGAAGTTGGCCAATAAGAAATACCTACTCCAAAACTCTTTTTTTTATAGAATAGGGGGCAAACGAGCATGCGGCTCACCTGATGGTAAGTGACTACCGCCGCCCATGAACAACCGCAACACCAGGGGAATCGCAGATGCGTTGCCGACCTTTTAGAAAGGTGTAAGCTCTTTTCTTGAAGGTTCCTAAGTCGTATCGGTCCGGAAAATTCGCTGGTGGTAATTGATTCCACAAGGAAGTCGTGCGTGGGAGAAAACTTCTTCTAAATCGCACAGTGGTGGACCGCCAATCATCCAGATGGTATGGATGGTAACGCGAGTTTTGTCGCGGTGTGCGATGGTGAAATTGAGCGGCTGGAATTAGTCCGAACAATTCCTCAGAGCACTCCCCGTGATAAATGCGATAAAATACGCAAAGAGATGCAACATCTCTACGCAGTGCCAGTGTATCGAGCCGATCAGAAAGAACTCGGTCGTCGACGATTCGAACCGCTCTGCGCTAGATGCGGTCAAGTGGAAGGAGCTGGCACTGGGGTGCCCCGGCCCAGAGATGAGAACAGTATTCCATGTGGGGCCGAACTTGCGCTTTGTAAAGTTGCAAGCGATGCGCCGGCATGAAATACTGTCTCGCTCTGCTGAGCACGCCAAGCTTTTTGGAGGCCAATTTGGCCTTCCCTTCCAAGTGAACACGAAACTGCACACTATTCGATACGTCGACGCCAAGGATTCCGATACTGGCTGAGGCAGTAAGGGGAGTGCCTTGAAACTGAGGAGATACGACAAAGGGGTTCTTTTTAGCGGTAAACGCGCAAACTTGTGTCTTCTGGGGATTGAACTGGACTAGATTTAGTCGGCCCCAATCCGAGACTTTGTTAAGCAAAGACTCGACTTCAGACACAAGTTTGTCCCGATACTCGGCGACGTTTTCCCGAGAAATATTGGCACGGCCGGTATATAAGGCATCACCAGTGCTGTCGTCTGCATAGCAATGAATGCTACCAGTCAGCAACATATCATTGATATGCAGGAGAAACAGCGTTGGTGATAGCACGCAGCCTTGTGGAACATCAGCGTTGATAGGCCTGAAATCAGAGCATTCACCGTCTACTACGACCTTGATGCTCCGATCAGCAAGGAAGCTGGTGATCCATTTGCACAATTTCTCGGGAAGCCCATAGGAAGGAATCTTCGAAAGAAGCGCTTTGTGCCAGACCCGATCAAAGGCCTTCGCTACGTCCAAACTAACGGCTAATGCCTCCCCCTTGGACTCTACTGCCTCCGCCCATCTATGAGTTAAGTAGACTAGAAGATGTAATGATACACATACAATAAAAACCATTTATTCTCATCCAGTTATTAACAATATAATTTTAATTTTTAGCATATTTATAATTAGGAGCTTTACAATTCTACTGCACGTTTCTATTTGTATGTACATATGTTACAACATATCCTTTTCATTTGTGAACCAGTTTTTATTAATAATTTTTTTATTAAATAGGTTATAGTTCTATTTCATGTTGATTGCAAGTTGCAACATTCATATTGACATTTAAACAAATAAAATGGCTGCCAGTATCTGTAATTTTCAGTACGGCGTAGACTGCACCGGCAGTTTTTCAAGGTACGAGTGCCAACGCCTGTGTATTAGTGTATTAGTTTTGCCAGGGCAGTGGGCCAAATATCGGGACGGAAGTTAAAAAAAAAAATCGAGAATTTGGTTTATAAATCTAATGAAATAAAAATAAAAAATAGGTTTGTTGTAACCATTTTGGCCGTGAGTTATGATAAAGTATTTTTGCACAATGCGTAATTTGCTTTATAAATATTAATTTTTTGCCTGAGCTGACCAATGAATAATTTATCGTCCATGCATCGGAAACACTGCATATTCGTCTATGTGAGTTTGTTTCCATAAATCAGAATTTGTCGAACGATTAGTTCAGTATCTTTTAATTCCTGTACTAACTGAATCTTGTACGGGTGAAGATGTAAATCTTTCTTTAAAATTCGCTGTAACGATGTTCTGGGTAAGTTTAATGCACTGGAACGCTTACGAGTAGACTGGGTAGGATTTTCACGAATTGAGTGTTTCA
Source organism: Parnassius glacialis (assembly GCA_033319125.1). NCBI lineage: Eukaryota > Metazoa > Arthropoda > Insecta > Lepidoptera > Papilionidae > Parnassius > Parnassius glacialis. Next base: position 12,200,359 of record JAVANC010000015.1, on the reverse strand, counting down.
CTACATCGATGTTTTCTTCCGTCCGTGATGTCCTTGGTCGACCTGACCGTTGTTTATCCAACGTCGAACCACTCTCTTCGAACTTAATAACCCAGTTCTTAATCGTTTGAACACTTGGAATGTCTTTAAAGTTGCGTAAATTCTGATATTCTCGAAATTTACGCCGCGCAATGGTAGCCGAATCATTGTTTCGATAAAACTCGCGCACATAAAATGCACGGTCCGCACCGGTGAAACGCTCCATGGCAACCGAATTCCCAGAAAGCCAGAAACCGTCGGTACTCCCCCCGCACCGCGCGCGCTACTCATGCGCGCCTTTTGTATTTTATTCGAAATTTACATTTCTAACGACTTATGGGTCACGCGACTTATGTATATTCGATTTATTTCAAAACCAATTTTTGATAATCTGTGGTTGTTCGTTATGGCATGGCATAGTTTAGCGTGGCACATCGCTGTCTTAAGTGGACGGTACCCATCCATGAAATACAACAATATCTGTATGACGGTTTATCTAAAAAATACGAAACTTCATAGGCGTGAGCTGTCACCCGCACCATGCTATAACGCAAAGACTATAGTTAAATTACTAACTTAAAAAGTAACTTATACTGAAGACGAGAAGATAATTATTCCGTCCTAATTTGTTACCATGGTTTGTTTCTTACATCACTAACCGTTGTCAAAGGGTTGTAATCAATGGATACCACTCTAGCGTTACGATGGTTACCTCCGGTGTACCTCAAGGATCTATTCTCGGTCCTCTGTTATTTATAATTTATATCAATGACATAAGTAACTTTTTTCTCAATTCTAAATTTCTATTATACGCAGATGATCTTAAAGTTTATAAATCTATCCATACTACACAAGACTGCATTCTTCTCCAAGAGGACCTAGATAGACTGACAGACTATTGTTACAAAAGTAAACTTCAGTTAAGTATTCCGAAGTGTAAATATCTCAATATTACTAAAAACAAGAATATTATTAAATTTTCGTACTCACTCTGTAACGTTCCTTTGGCTAAAGTGGATTCTATGCGAGACCTCGGTATATTGTTTTATTCAAAACTGTGCTTAGACTTACATATTGAACAAATTGTAAACAGGGCATACAAATTATTTGGATTTATTATAAGGTCAACTCGCGACTTCAAACGGACGTCTTCATATCTTTGTTTATATAAAACCCTAGTTCGCTCTCAACTTGAGTATGCTGTGCCCATTTGGAATCCTTATTATAATAAATATATACAGAAAATTGAAAATGTTCAACGCCGGTTTCTACGTGCAATGCATTATAGATGTTATAAATCTTATCTACCATATGACCAGTTACTCAGTAGATACAAACTTCTAACCCTCGACTCTAGACGTAAGCAATTAGAGGCCATGACTTTGTTCCATATAGTAAGATGCAAGTTTGACTGTATTGAGTTAAATAATGTGTTATGTTATGCGGTCCCCAGAACTGTCCATATACGACAGGTGCGTGCGGGTAAACTCTTTGCCGTAAGTACCTGTCGATCCAATACCGGTAAACGTTCACCGATTCGACGTATGGTAGCCACATATAATGAGACCTTCGAGCATATAGATATTTTCACATGCTCAACGGAAAGGTTTCGTAGTCTTTTATACAAGACACTTTTCAAATAATAATTTGCCACCTCAGTCACATTATAATATCATTGCTGATCATACTTTGACACTTATATAATAAGTTTTGTACAGCTGCAGGTCTCCTAGCGTCTTAATTATCTATCTCAAGAGGTAATCTGTGAACAGCACTGTGGGCTGCATTATTGCGCATATTAATGTTACTGTACTACCTGTGTTTAATATATATAATGTGGCTGTTAGCTGTTCCACTTTGAATAAATAAATAAATAGTAACAAGCCGGAATGTCAAGAGGCCATTTTGGATTTGGGGTTTGATAAAACCATTTGGGAAGCGAAGCTACAGTTTAAAGAGACTCTTTAAAATACTGGAAGAGATGGTGCGCGTTTGCGCGGATGGAGTTCCTAAAGGAACTCCGTCCGCGGCTGGTCGTTGCTGCTGGTGATAAGAGGGCTGGTTCTTTTCTCGCTCAAAGGCTAAGTATAGCCATTCAGAGGGGAAACTTAATTAACAGTGGTAGAGCCACGCGGCAGCTTTTGCTGTCGCACGGGTGGGCCGGCTCGAACCGGGGTTGTACCACGACCTCACAGAAAACCAGCGTGAAGTAGAGGTTTACCTCTGCGTTTCGCTTGGTGAGTGCAGGTGGCCGGAGGCCCTTTTTACTGGAAATGAGGCATTTCATCTTAGTCCTCACGGGTGACAACGCATCTACATTTTGATTTGTAATAGAGGATAGATGTAGATGTCTATGGCCCGCAGCAACCACTTCCATCAGGTGGACTGTGTGCTCGTTTGTCACCCTTATCTTATAAAAAAAACGCAGCCAGCGTTCTTGGCACGATACCGCAGAGAGTAGGACTGTATGATAATTAAGTTACTAGTTTTAGTTTTCTTTTTATTATAGTTTTTAATATTGTATATAATAAAATATTATATAGTATGTTATGTTATGTAAATAAATATTTTCAAAAAGAAATCTCAATCTATGTAGTAATTTAGATATTTAAAATTTGATCCAATAACGTTGAATGAATTCTTTTAGACTCTTTAATAATCTTATCTAGTTTCTGGCACGTCAACATCACATTCCTTCTCAGTATATACACAATTTCATTTGCCGTGTCTTCTCCAATTTCATCGTATTTATCCTTAATTATTTTTTTTATTTCTTCTAATACTGCGACTGGGAAATTATCTGCCACTTTGTGTTCCCTGTCCTTGATATTTTGGTTATCTTCAGTGCGATGATTCAGTATTTCCTTCAAGTCTTTTGAAAAACTGTGTAGGGACTCGTCAAGTGTTGCTTTAATTTTCTCGACTTCATCGTTGGTGATATATTTGTACTTGGCACTGACGTAATCCGACATTTTGTTTTTGAAATTGTCTATGTACGCATCAAGTTTGAAGTCTCGATAAAGTCCTCTTGCTTCGTAGTCGGCGCTATCATTATTTTGATTTTGTTCGACCGGTTTTGCTATAACGTCCATTGATATTAATAGTGTCAATAAGCGAACCAAGTGCCCTGGAAATAATATCATTATTTGTTAAGATATTATTTTTACTAAAGTGAGGAACAAAACACAATCAACCTGATGGAAATTGTATGCTGTGGTCGAAAGATTACAGTACTATTATCGTAGATTTTTAACCCCTGAGGTCATAGATGGAATGCCACATTGCCAACCAAGAAGGTTTCCGTTTCTCGTCAGTAACCATACGAAACACATCAGAATTATGCAGCTATTTTAAGCTAGCATTCAGTGAGAATGTAATCTCTTCCTAGTCGAGATGACCCATTTCTACAGCAGTCATATTACAGTTGCAGTGTGCCTCTACTACTTATATACACATTTTTCTTCGTAAATCCGAATCGTCCAATGTAAAACATGGTTATTTTGACATGATAGAGACACTGCAGCTATATTATGGTTGTAACACGAATGGGTCGACTCGACCGGGGAAGGACTACGCTCTCACAGAATACCAGTGTAAAATAGCAGCTTAACGCTGCTGTGTTTCGTATGGTGAGTGTAGAGAACCGGAGACCCTTTTTACTGGAAAAGAGGCATTCCATCTTAGTCCTCGCGGGTGACAACGTATCTGCATTTTGATTCGCAAACGAAGATAAATGTAAATGTCAATGGGCCACAGCAACCACTTACCATCAGGTGGACTGTGTGCTCGTTTGTCACCCTATCCTATAAAAAAATATCCCCCTATGAGGCAATCTATGGGGGGGCCTATGTTCACCAGTGGACTTTTATAGGCTCTAATGGATGGATGCAGAAGATAATCTACCAGTAGCACATGACCCATTGAGAGGTGAAATTATTAAATTAACAGTAACATTACAACTATGGCAAATATCCCCCTATGAGGCAATCTATGGGGGAGGCCTATGTTCAGCAGTGGACTTTTATAGGCTGTAATGGATGGATGCAGAAGATAATCTACCAGTAGCACATGACCCATTGAGAGGTTAAATTATTAAATTAACAGTAACATTACAACTATGGCAAATATCCCCTTATGAGGCAATCTATGGGGGAGGCCTATGTTCAGCAGTGGACTTTTATAGGCTGTAATGGATGGATGCAGAAGATAATCTACCAGGAGCACATGACGCATTGAGAGGTGAAATTATTAAATTAACAGTAACATTACAACTATGGCAAATATCCCCTTATGAGGCAATCTATGGGGGAGGCCTATGTTCAGCAAGGGACTTTTATAGGCTGTAATGGATGGATGTGTAGAAGATAATCTACCAGGAGCACATGACCCATCGAGAGATGAAATTATTAAATTAACAGTAACATTACAACTATGGCAAATATCCTTTATGAGGCAATCTATGGGGGAGGCCTATGTTCAGCAGGGGACTTTTATAGGCTGTAATGGATGGATGCAGAAGATAATCTACCAGGAGCACATGACCCACTGTGAGGTGAAATTATTAAATTAACAGTAACATTACAACTATGGCAAATATCCCCTTATGAGGCAATCTATAGGGGAGGCCTATGTTCAGCAGGGGACTTTTATAGGCTGTAATGGATGGATGCAGAAGATAATCTACCAGGAGCACATGACCCACTGTGAGGTGAAATTATTAAATTAACAGTAACATTACAACTATGGCAAATATCCCCCTATGAGGCAATCTATGGGGGAGGCCTATGTTCAGCAGGGGACTTTTATAGGCTGTAATGGATGGATGCAGAAGATAATCTACCAGGAGCACATGACCCACTGTGAGGTGAAATTATTAAATTAACAGTAACATTACAACTATGGCAAATATCCCCCTTTTTTTTGCGGATGGAAAATCATCAAATGACGCCTTTCGCTCTGGGTGGAGCGGAAGGGAGTGTCAGACGTTTACTGACTAAAAACCATCCGTGTTCCTTCAGTGCCCTTACGTTCCGGAGCCGCGGTATCTCTTTCGAACAGCCCGCAGCCCCGGCAGGCGTCGGCCCTTGCGGGCCCCTTCACGATGCTGACAGCTCTTTGAGGCGCGCGTGGAACAAAACGCGCCGTCGACACGGCCTGTCGTCGTTAGACGGACGGACGGCGAGCTACCCATTGCTCGCCATCCACAGGCCCGCGCCTACGGTGGCCGGGGGCCACGACGTAGCCCCCGACGCCCGGGGCGTCTCCCGCGGCGGCCGGGAAGGAAAGCTGCTGCTCTCTCCTTCTCCCGCTCCGCCACCTCCTTCGCTAGCATCACTGCTTCGCAGAAGGTGGTGACGGCATCCCATTCCGTCTCGCTCCGGACCATGGCTTCGACCAGGGCCGGACGCGAGAGGTCGCCGCCGCCTATCGCCGCTACGAGGACACGGCGGTGCTCCGCCCAATGAGGCAATCTATGGGGGAGGCCTATGTTCAGCAGGGCAACTTTAATAGGCTGTAACGGTAACGGTAGTAGCCAAATCTAGGTGTAACCGATTGTCAGTACGTTAAGCCGAGAACGTTTATATAAAACCTTTATAATAATACGTGAAGATAAACTTTATATCCCTTATTATATGGTAAAAGTAAAAAACATGTGTGAGTGTCGTGGAACAATCGGTTCGAACGGAGTTCCTTTCGTACTCAATTATTATTGATAAACGTGTTATGTTATTGATTAAGAAATACAAATAAATGAATTATGTACTATTGCATATTAAAATGAAGCGTCATTTAAAATAATATTTCTTTCATGGCAAAATAAGAAAAAGTGCGATTGAGATGGATATTATTCCATCGCGCTCGCATTATAGAAAGGGGGTCGTGACGGAAAAATCTTACACTTTTCTCGCCTAGTCCACATCCGTCAAATTCGTACCCTGCGATAAGGAACTTCGTTATAAAATGACTTTCATTAAGAATTACTGGTAATCTATATTGAATAAAAAATATTGTATTCTGAGCATACTGCCCACACAGTAGAGAATGAGATTTGGCATTGTAAAAGTTTATATTCAGAAGGAGTGCAGAATGCTATTTTTTAATATTTGTTGCAAATACATTAAAGTAAAGAAAGCTAGCGATTCGCCCCGGCTTCGAACGATTGATTTCGGAATCTCCACCACAGCGCCACCTAACGGATCCAAATGGGAATCTAAACCATCTAGTCGCGTAGTTTAAAAGACCTAAGCGTACAGACGGCGGAAAGCGACTTTGTTTTATACTGTGTATAGAGCCTTATTCTTAAAATCGATGTCAATTTAAGTAATGCTTAAAGTTCTTCTTTCTCTTATTACTAAATGACAATAGAAAGAGACAGATATAGAGGTAATATTTGATGTAATTAATACTTAATTTAAGTAAGTGATAATTAATCAAGTAAGTGATTATAAGGACGATATTGTTTACGTTCATACTGACAATGTCAAACACATTGTTAAATTATATCGTTTTTTGACATTCATATTGTCAATATCTAAGGGTAAATACCAAAAACGCAAAACGGCAATGAGTAGGCTTCACGTAAGTCAATAATTATGTACGTCAAGCCTATACAAAGAGGAGATGGCATAAGCAACTGTGCACTGTGATTCTAAGTAGGTCCTGACTTCATCATGGTGGGTTTGGTTTTACTTAGTATACTGTCAGCGTTCGTCCTGTGCGCTTATGTGTCGAAAATCGCAAATCGGTGTATTATCATAATATTAAGAAGAAAGGGATGAAGTGTTGTGTTTCATCGTGTAAAAACTACTCAGGTAGACGCTCTGATGCTATGGATGGCATCACATTTCATTTGTAAGTAATTTTATACTTAATTTATTAAAAAGGTTCTAGAAAAATCTCTGCGTCGGCTTTCAAATGTAATTAAATATATTTGACACTAGATGGCGACACTTTTTGTCATGGGAACTAAAAATATAAAGGTACGTAGAACTCCGTATTGGTAAAATAATCATACGAAGGTGTTGAAATTTGTATTGCATTCAATTTTAAAGAATTTTTAATCGCCAAAATATTATTTTTATAGTTTTTACAATCATTTTGTGAACAGGCCTCCATCTGTCGTCAAGGTAACTAAACTACATTGCAACATTTATATGAAACGATGCGAGTAGTTTTAATATTTATCGGTAGATGGAAAATAGTAAAATGGCCGGGGCTTAACATCACCTCATTCCACAAATTGTCACGCGTTGTTACATAGTGACATCTAATTACAACACCTCGTCTTTGTATTTGCTCCGTGGTCGAGTCTGTTCATTATCGTTTCGCATCCCGTGTCGTTCAAGATCTTAACAGGACATACAGCAAGATGGACCATGAATAAGAGGCTAAAGTACTACTTAATGCCAATACCAAACACTTAATATTCTGTTAACGTGCAGTTGAAAGTGAAAGACAGCCTGCTTCCTAAACAAACCTAAAAATCTAATTGATTATCGATCATTTTTCCATTACATCTGTCAATCAATCTATTTTCGATTAAGAATCAAAATACAGACGCGTTGTCACCCTTGAGGAGTAAGATGGAATGCCTCGTTGTCAGTAAAAAAGTGTCTTCCGCTCTCTACACGCACCATACGAAACGCAGCAACATTAAGTCTCTCCGTTTCCGTTTCCGTGTTCGTACACTCAGGAGAAGAAGACATGCAGAAAGCCGATGGATCCAGAAGGCTCTGGATGTTTTGGCATTTCTTGGGGTAGGGCTATAATCAACACTTGTGAAGGGCGTTAGTGATGATGATAGCAAAAAAATTTAACGGACAACTATTTTCAGTCATACATCTCTCACATACATAGTGAAGGCTTTCGATTTGGTTTGGCACAAAGCGCTTCTTTCAAAGCTGCCTTCCTATGGGCTTCCTCAGAAATTGTACAATTGGATCACCAGTTTTCTTGCAGATCGGAGCATCAAGGTCGTCATAGTAGACGGTGCATGCTCCGATTACAAGCCCATTAATGCTGGTGTTCCACAAGACTGAGTGCTATCGTCAACGCTGTTTCTTCTGCATATCAATGATATGTTGCAAACCAGTAACATTCATTGCTATGCAGACGACAGCACTGGTGATGCTTTATACACCGGCCGTGCCAATATTTCTCGTGAAAACGTCGCCGAGTACCAGAACAAATTTGTGTCTGAATTCGAGACTTTGTTAAACAAAGTCTCAGACTGGGGGCGACTAAATCTAATCCAGTCCAATCCCCAGAAGACACAAGTTTGCGCGATTACCGCTAAAAAGAACCCCTTTGTCGTATTTCCTCAGTTTCAAGGCACTCCCCTTGTTGCCTCAGCCAGTATCGGAATTCTCGGTGTCGACATATCGAGTGACGTGCAGTTTCGTGGTCACTTGGAAGAGAAGGCCAAAATTGGCCTCTAAAAAGCTTGGCATGGTCAGCAGAGCGGAACAATATTTCATGACGGCACACCGCCTGCAACTTTACAAGGCGCAGGTTCGGCATCACATGGAATACTGTTCCCATCGCTGGGCAAGGGCTCCCCAGTGCCAGCTCCTTCCACTTGACTGCATCCAGCGCAGAGCGGTTCGAATCGTCGACGACCGAGTTCTTTCCGATCGGTTTTACTTACTGGCACTGCGTAGAGATGTTGCATGTCTTTGCGTATTTTATCGCATCTATCACGGGGAGTGCTCTGAGGAATTGTTTGGCTAATTCCAGCCACTAAATTTCACCATCGCACATCTTGGACATCACATATCTAGATGATTGGCGGTCCACCACTGTGCGATTTAGAAGTTCCCCTCGCACAACTTCCTTGTGGAATCGATTACCACCAGCGAATTTCCCGGACCGATACGACTTAGGGACCTTCAAGAAAAGAGCCTACTGCTTTTTAAAAGGCCGGCAACGCATCTGCAATTAACCTGGTGTTGCAGTTGTTCATGGGCGTCGGTAGTCACTTACCATCAGGTGAGCCGCATGCTCGTTTGCCCCCTCTCCTATAAAAAAATACATTCATTTTCAACATACAAATCCATTCTCAATTTAGGCAGCTTCGTTCCTTGAACTAATCAAACCATACAAATGTACTTACTCATGTTAAACTAAGTGACACGTCTTGACAATGTCCCACACAGACTCGAGATTGACTGCTGAGTTACAAAGTAGAATACAATATATTATCTAATATACATTCGTTCATAACCCGGACGACGTTATGCAATGTGCAAAATTTATTGGAATTGAGAAATAAAAAATTAAAAAGTCCGCAACGCATTTCAAATTTCTTTTTTAATTTATCTATCTAATGAATAAATAAATAAAAAATACAAGACATTCGAGAACTTAACCAGTGGACTGATGCGATTTTTATAGAATAAGGGTGAAAAATTCACCCAATGGTAAGTAGATGTTGTGGCCCATAGACATCTACATTTAACCTCGATTAACCCTCGACTCTAGACGTAAGCAATTAAAAGCTATGACATTGTTCCATATAGTAAGATGCAACTTTGACTGTATTTTTTTTATAGGATAGGGTGACTAACGAGCACACAGTCCACCTGGTAAGTGGTTGCTGTGGCCCATAGATATCTACATCTATCCTCGTTTGCGAATCAAAATGCAGATGCGTTGTCACCCTTGAGGACTGAGATGGAATGCCTCTTTTCCAGTAAAAAGGGTCTCCAGTTCTCTACACTCACCATACGAAACACAGCAGTGTTAATTTTCCCATTCGTGCTACAACTATACTACTAATATAGCTGCAGCATGGCTCTACTACGTTAGATACTGTATTGAGTTAAATAATGTGTTATGTTATGCGGTCCCAAAAACTGTGCATATACGACAGGTGCGTGCGGGTACTCTTTGCCGTAAGTACCTGTCAACCCAATACCGGTATACGTTCACCGAGTCGACGTATGTTTGCCACATATAAGGAGACCTTCGAGCATATAAATATTTTCACATGCTCAACGGTAAGGTTTCGTAGTGTTTCATACAAGACACTTTTCAAATAATAATTTGTCACCGCAGTCACATTATAATACCATAGCTGACCATACTTTGACACTTATATAATACGTTCTGTACAGCTGCAGGTCTCCTTGATCTATCTCAAGAGGTTATCTGTAAACAGCGCTGTGGGCTGCATTATTGCGTATATTAATGTCTGTATGTAATATATACAATGTAACTTGTAGTTGTCCCACTTTCAATAAATATATAAAATAAAAAAATGTGTGAGTCTCGTGGAACACTCGGTTGGAACGTAGTTCCTTGCGTAGTATATTATTATTAATAAATGTAGGTATTATGTTATTGATTAACAGATACAAATAAATGAATTACTAGCGTCTATTAAAATGAAACGTCATTTGAAATAAAATTATATTTCTTTCATGACAAGATAAAAAAGTACGAGGGTGATGGATATTATTCCATCTCACTTCCTTATTTCGCCGCCAAGACCGTCTACACTATGACACAAGGGGTAGTGACGAAAAAAATCTTACACTTTTTGTAGCCTAGCTCCCATCCGCCAAACCCGTACCATCCGATAAAGAACTTTGTTCCAATAAGAGTCTAAACGCAGACGTGGTATCACCCCGTTTCCAGTAAAAAGGTTGTCCCGTTCTCTACACTCAACATACAAAACACACAGCATTACCATGCTATTTGACGCTGGTATTCTGTGAGAGACTGGTCTTCTCCGGTCGTATTTGCGATACTACTTTAATACTGGTTTATTTTACAACACCCAGCCAAATTTGCAGAGAAGATTCAGAATAAGTAATATAGGCAAATGGTGAAGGAAACTTTATTAAAATAAATCTCAAACATTCTGTCCTTTTTATCCTTTAAATTCAAAATGCGTGGTAATGCAATATTTTAACTGATTTTACTGTGCACGCACACATTTGTAAGGGTCGATCGGTACGCAAAAACTTTGTTGCCCATAAATCACCTTCAATATGGGATAATTTCAAATAAAAGTAGAAGCCTTATTTGCTCGTATTTTAGAAAATTGCAATAACAGTATATCATTATTTATATATTTGAACTTAAGTTTAAAATTTGGTTACACTTTTAAAAATAACCCTGCAGTTTTAATTGTAATTTAAAGATGCCTAATCCGAGAGGTGGGACCTGGTGGTCTATAGAACATGTATTGTTAAATAACTTTATTAGACACCAGTCTTTCACAAACTACGTTTCAATGGATTTATAGTTTAAAGTGCATCAATAGAGAGAGAAAATAAATATTACTTTTAAATCATTAATTATAAATCTGAACTTAGGCTACTCTTTGAAAAATAACTAATAGTTACAGCATGGCTCTACCGTGTATAATTTGTTTATTATATTATCTTAAAAAGATAAAGATATTTATTTTGTAAAGCGTGAGTAAAATATAAAGGTGATAAAAACTTAAAACGAGCTACATGTTTTGACACTTATGGCGTACAAAAATGATACTACATATTTTGTTAATTATACAAGATAAATTAACTAACCCTACAGACATAACTCTAGATGTGCAACAATTTCAACAGCATCTCCTAAGATTGCATAAGAGAAATGTCACAATTCTTTTATGTTTATTTTCTTATCTTTATAATCTATATTTATCTTTATAATCTGTATCATCTTCACACTATATAATATTTTCGTCAGGCGAAAAATACCAAGAACAATTACAGGATCAGCGTCAAAGATGCTCACGTCTGGTACTGTGGTCGTCAATCCGTCTGCTAAACGAGACGGTTAACGCAAATCATGTTCAGTTATATACCTTTACAGCTTTTTTTTTTATGCAATAGGGGGCAAACGAGCATGCGGCTCACCTGATGGTAAGTGACTACCGCCGCCCATGAACAACCACAACACCAGGGGAATTGCAGATGCGTTGCCGACCTTTTAGAAAGGTGTAAGCTCTTTTCTTGAAGGTTCCTAAGTCGTATTGGTCCGGAAAATTCGCTGGTGGTAATTGATTCCACAAGGAAGTCGTGCGAGGGAGAAAACTTCTCCTAAATCGCACAGTGGTGGACCGCCAATCATCCAGATGGTATGGATGGTAACGCGAGTTTTGTCGCGATGTGCGATGGTGAAATTGAGCGGCTGGAATTAGTCCGAACAATTCCTCAGAGCACTCCCCGTGATAAATGCGATAAAATACGCAAAGAGATGCAACATCTCTACGCAGTGCCAGTGTATCGAGTCGATCAGAAAGAACTCGGTCGTCGACGATTCAAACCGCTCTGCGCTGGATGCGGTCAAGTGGAAGGAGCTGGCACTGGGGTGCCCCGGCCCAGAGATGAGAACAGTATTCCATGTGGGGCCGAACTTGCGCTTTGTAAAGTTGCAAGCGATGTGCCGGCATGAAATACTGTCTCGCTCTGCTGAGCACACCAAGTTTTTTAGAGGCCAATTTGGCCTTCCCTTCCAAGTGACCACGAAACTGCACACTATTTGATATGTCGACGCCAAGGATTCCGATACTGGCTGAGACAGTAAGGGGAGTGCCTTGAAACTGAGGAGATACGACAAAGGGGTTCTTTTTAGCGGTAAGCGCGCAAACTTGTGTCTTCTGGGGATTGAACTGGACTAGATTTAGTCGCCCCCAATCCGAGACTTTGTTAAGCAAAGACTCGACTTCAGACACAAGTTTGTCCCGGTACTCGGCGACGTTTTCCCGAGAAATATTGGCACGGCCGGTATATAAGGCATCACCAGTGCTGTCGTCCGCATAGCAATGAATGCTACCAGTTAGCAACATATCATTGATATGCAGGAGAAACAGCGTTGGTGATAGCACGCAGCCTTGTGGAACACCAGCGTTGATACGCTTGAAATCAGAGCATGCACCGTCTACTATGACCTTGATGCTCCGATCAGCAAGGAAACTGGTGATCCATTTGCATAATTTCTCGGGAAGCCCATAGGAAGGAAGCTTCGAAAGAAGCGCTTTGTGCCAGACCCGATCAAAGGCCTTCGCTACGTCCAAACTAACGGCTAATGCCTCCCCTTTGGACTCTACTGCCTCCGCCCATCTATGAGTTAAGTAGACTAGAAGATCACCAGCTGATCGACACCGACGAAAACCGTACTGGCGGTCACTAATCAGCTGGTGATCCTCAAGGTACCTCATGAGCTGGCAGTTTATAATGGCTTCCATTATTTTGGAGAACAAGGAGGTGATGGCGATAGGCCTGTAGTTGGACGGGTCTGAGCGGTCGCCTTTTTTAGGGTTTTTCGGGTGCACCAAAGCTGTCTTCCATGAATTCGGGACTACGCCTTGGGAGTAGGAGTATCGGAAAAGACGCGTTAAAACCGGTGCCAACTCCGGAGCACACGTCTTCAGCACAATGGGAGGGACTCCATCGGGCCCACTCGACTTGCTGACGTCCAGGGAGAAGTGTGCTTTGCGGACCGAGCGCTGTGAGAACAGCACATCCGGCATGGAGCACTCACACCGCGGGTTGGTCGGCGGTGTTTTCCCCCCGTCATCAAGAGTCGAGTTGGACGCAAAAAGGGAGCCTAAAAGGTCGGCTTTGTCTATTGCGTCATGGGCCAGTGAGTCGTCCTCCCTGTGCAGAGATGGTAGTGATGGCTTACAGAAATTCCCTTGGACAGCCTTGGCGAGAGACCAGAATGCACGGGTTCCCGAAGGAAGGCGAACTAGTTTCTCGCCAATTCTGCCTATGTGCTCTGACTTTGCCTTGGCAATGACGCTTTTGAAGGACCTGGAGGCGGAATTATACTTCTTTTTAAGTGCGCTGGTGTTTACATCCCGAGAAGTTGATGCGTCAGCCCAGGCCTGGTAGCACTCCTGCTTATAGCGTGATGCTATTTTGCAGGAGCGACCAAACCATGGCTGGGATCTGCCTCCGATGGGCACCACAGAGGATGGAATAAAAAGTTCCATACCCTGCTTTTTTTAGCTTTATGATGACCATGAAATAATACACATTTTAATTTTAGGAAAGTGTTATTTTTATAGATTTTATACGTGGTAGAGCCACGCTGCAGCTATATTATGCTTGTAGCACGAATGTGTCGGCTCGAACGGGGGAGGTCCACGCTCTCACAGAACACAAAAATTACAGCTTAATACTGCTGTGTTTTGTATAGTGAGTGTAGAGAATCAGAGACCCTTTTTGTTGGAAACGAGGCATTCCGTCTTAAGCCTCAGCAGTGACAACGCATCTGCATTTTGATTCTTAATCGAGGAGAAATGTAGATGTCCACAGAAATGTGATTACCATCAGGCGGACTGTGTGCTCGTTTGTCAACCTAATTCTATTAAAAAAAAACAATTAAAAATTTCTTTTAAATTTCTTAACACACGTGTTTACAATTTAATTTTGATAACAGCTAGGAATTCTCAAGCTGTCGCTTTTTCGACTCATCAATGATCTGATCCAGCTGTTGTCGTGTAGAAAACAGGTTCTTTCTTAATTTATTAACAATTTCATTGGATGTTTCGTCGTCGACGTCTGGGAATTCACTTATCACCTTTTGCTTTATTTCTTCAAATGTTTCGTCTGATTCGCCGTCATGAATTATTTCCACACACCCATCGTGATTGATTTTGTTGTCATTTTGTAACGCGATGACTTCCCTCAGATCCTTCGACAAATTATGAAAAAAGTCTTCTAATGTTGTTTTCACTTTTTCCTTCTCGCTTGTCGTTAAGTATTGGTATTCAGAATTGACGTATGCGGCCATTAATTGCTTGAAGTTTTCGACATATGAAACAAAATCCAGATCCCGCTCGAAATCCTGAGGTTCGTTAAATTTTACTGTATCGTTACCTAGATGTTCTTCTAACGGCACAGCATCAGTCATTATAACCGACACTATAAAAACTATTATGTAATCTGAAACAAAGATGTTTTACTAATGTTATTTAAAATCATTTATCATCATTTGCGATAGAGCTCTGCTTTTTTTTCTTTCTGGGTTCACACCACTTTCTTACCTGTTTCTTCCCCAAAGCAGGAGTGCCAGTGGTTCGAGCTTTAAGGATAATTTTATCATATTTTAATATATATAGTTATATAGTTGTAGCATGAATGAGTCGGCTAGACCGGGGAGTACCACGCTTTCACAGAATACTATAGTACGTGAGGATAACATGGTGATCCGGTTAACATGGTCACTTTCTTATAACTCAAAAACTATACAGCATTGTTTGCATAGAAGGCTCTGTGATACGATAGCTCTTCGTCAGTCAATCAAATAATAAAAGGTCAAAAGGGTGCTACTTTATCGACGCCATTTTGACAGTTGAAATGATTGTAAATATTTTAGTCGATTTTAGTATTGTGTAGTATAGTTATTTTTTTTAAGTTGATTTTTTGAAGTGTTCCTAATTATTGTAAAAGCTTGTTTGCTATTTTTTTCTTAATATATTAGTTATAGTTTATGATGTTATGTTTTTGCCTCTGTCCTCCTCCTAGTTTAGGTTTTATAGGGCGGCAAAGCTTAAGGTGACCATGTTATCCCTCATCCACCTTAGCCTTAAATAGCAGCTAAATGCTGCTGTGTATCCTCAGCGGAGACAACGCTTCCGTATTTTGAATTCTAATGAAGGATATATGTAAGTGTCTATGGACCTCAGCAGCCGCTTACTCTGATGGACTGTGTACTTGTTTCATTCTATAAAAAAGTGCTCGTCGTGAATTTCACAGTAGGTGAGCAACACAAATTCTAGCTCACCATGAATTTGTTACATGCTGGTATACTACTTGCTCGGCGGTGAAGGAAGGAAACTTGCATGTTTGAGAAAAATTAACCGTTCAATGTACAGCCAGCGAACACGCATTAGAGCAGCGCGATGTACAAATTGCTCAATAACCCACTCACAATTGAGGTGAAGCTTGTACCCATTATCTTCAAGGTTGACAATGGATCACTTATATTTTGGAATGGAAAATTTATCGATTGTAAATATGACAAACGTGCACGAATCTTTAGAAATAAAATAAAATTTTTGGCCAAAGAGAATATAATCATTACGTTTTATTTGACTATGAATGTTCTTTACTCTAAGATTTTTTTATACAAAAGAGTAGGCAAACGAGTGTGCGGCTCACCTGATGGTTGCCCATGAACAACTGAAACACCAGAGGAATTGCAGGTTTGTGTTTTAAAACGGAGAAAGCTCGTTTCTTGAGTCCCTAAGTCATCGGTCCGGAAAAGTCGCCGGTGGCAAACGATTCCACAAAATTGTCGTAGGAGGTAGAAAACTCCTAGTAAATCCTCATAATGTGGATAGTTCTGACGCGAATACACCGAAAGCTCAGCCCGAAACGAAATCATATATTATTTATTCATAGAAATAATTTACTATACTGTTATGTGCAATTAGTATATTATAAACACTACGTAGTTATGTGGCCTTGATAGGTAAAACAAAAAATCGAAGACAATCCTAAATGTTAATAAATTGATGGCTCTGTGGCAATGGCTTAGCAATGAGTAGCAACGCTGAGGGCAACGGGTTCGAGTCCCGCACGAAACAAGTATGTGTATGGCCTACATATAATTGTAACAGGTCTGGATGGTTGTCCTAGTGAAATTTATGTATGTAAACTGCCTCCGCGATGTAGGAGAAATCCTAGTGTGGGGATAACATTTTTTTTAAAGACAAAATAAGAATTTAATTTTTTTATTATTAAAGTGAAAACTTATGAAATGAAACTTCTTTAAGCACGTTGGGCACTTTTGGAATGGGGAAAAAAACACTGAACTCGCGTGACCGTCACGATCAGGTACATAAAATTGATGAATGTAATATTGAAAATCCAATAAACTAAATTTTTTAAAATTGATATTTATTTATGAATTTGTTTGTATTATATGGATAATAGTCATTATTTTTCATGTCAAACAGCGCAATAAATGAAAATTTGATTACTATATTAAATACGTTGATTAAAATAATGTCTAATATAAAATGCTTCCCAAACAAATCATGATTACATCCCTTCACAAGTCTACTGCTGAACATAGGCCTCCCCCAAGGAATACCACAAAGCACGGTCCTGAGCCACCTGCATCCATCGACTTCTTGCATATCTTACCAGGTCGTCACTCCATCTCGTGGGGGGTCGCCCTACACTTCGCCTACCGGTACAAGGCTGCCACTCGAGAATCTTTCTTCCGTATCGGTTGTCGGTTCTTCGAGCTATATGGCCGGCCCACTGTCACTTCAGCTTACTAATCCGTTGGGCTATTGTCGGTTACTCTGGTTCTTCTGCGGATATCCTCATTTCTAAGTTTATCACTCAGAGAAACTCCGAGCATAGCCCTCTCCATAGCTCGCTAAGCGACCTTGAGCTTCCTCATACGGCCTTCCTCCCTCCATTCCTAAACAAATATTTTATAACAATCTAAAAACAATGTTTTCAAGTTCGTGAAGCTAAGAAATTTTCACTACTGCGCGCAGTTCTGCCACTGACAGTTTTTATTAATTTTTATGATCACTATATTCACTACGTTACACAACATGAGGAACGTATTTTTAGTGTAATTTATGAATATACTTTTTTAAATGTCATATCCGTCAAATTGTTGTTTTTTTTTAAGTTTGTTATACATTTATTAATTGATATGTATATCCATAAATGTTAAAAGTTTAGTGCCTAATGATGTTCGTGGCGTGTTGCAATAAATTTTTCTTTCTTTCTTTCTTTTAATTTTGATTCAGAAAGCATATTATTAGTCTTATAAACAACTCCCTTTATCTCACCAACATTTTACATTTACAGGTAACAGTCGATATGCTGTTTTTCATATTTGATCAGTAAAATTTTATTTTGCAAGGCAACTCCTCTTCTTACTTATACTTTTCTCATTCACCAACACGTGTGTGTGTTATTGTATGTATTATAATGTGAGTGTGTGTGTACACACACACACTCACATTATAATACATACAATAACATCCCCACATTGCAATGGCGCGTCTTCGCCAAAGTTTCCAACATTTGTCAACACGTGTTGCCGACAAATGTTTTTGTCAGGCGCGTCTCCACCAAAAATGTAGACAAAATTTATGTTTCCGACATGTTGACAAATCAACAAAATTTGTTTCAAAATGTAGCAAATCAAAGGAGTACGCTTGTTGCCGACATTTGTTCTCTCGGTGGAGACGCTTCTTACAACAATTTGAAACAAATGTCGCCAACTTTTGTAGATTTGTCAACATGTCGGAAACATAAATGTTATCAACATTTTTGGTGGAGACGCGCCTTAATGCACACAACAACATCCCCACATTATAATACATATAACAACACCCCCACACTCACATTCACACGTTTCTTAATATACACGTACTAATTATTATTTTTGTACAGGTTTATAACATACTTTTTGTAATGTTACTGTCATCCTTAAGATAAGTAGCGGGTCATTGCCAACACGAGTAGGTATCCTCTGATAACTCACTGGGAAGTCTCAGCGATATGTTGTGAACAACTATAGTAAAGTTTACTTTTCTTAATTATTGCGTGAGGATCTCGCGTGAGTATTATCTAATACATTGTATTACTTACACATTTTAAAAAAATCACAACACACTGTGTCTTTTCGAGATATTCAGAACAACAGCATTAATATCTCGTGGCCTTTGTTCTTATATGTTGTGAGGATAGCGTCATGCGAAGCAAAAATGAAGGAAAAATAAAACCATTCAATGTTAGGATACACACTTATGTTTTTTTTTAAAATTAATGTGTGACTAATTTGCGACCGCGTCGGCGTGATCTGTTTTTTAAGAAGTACAGAATTTTTTCTGCCGACTTCCAAAAAGGAGACGGTACTCAATTCGACTGTATGTTTTTTTTGTGTGTGTTACGTCATAACTTTGTACTGGGCGAACCGATTTCGATGATTCTTTTTTTATATGAAAGCTGATAGTTTTCGTGTGGTCCCATATGAATTTGATCAAGGTCAGACCAATGGTTTTTGAGTTATTCTTAAATAACCTATATTGAAGTCGCTTATATTGAAGTCGGCTGTACAACATTATTAATTTTTAATTATTCGAATGCCTTGTAGTCCTAAGCACGATAGAATGGTCCCCAGTATGAATACTTTTTTTAAAGGATAAGGGTAACCAACGAGCACACAGTCCACCTGATGGTAAGTAGTTTCTGTGGCCCATAGACATATAAACATCCTTGTCACCCGTGAGGACTAAGATAGAATGCCTCGTTTTCAGTAAAAGGGGTCTCCGGTTCTTTACACTCGCCATACGAAACACAGCAGCTTTAAGCTGCTATTTTACACCGGTATTCTGTGAGAACGTGGTCTTTCCCCGTTCGAGCCGACCCATTCGTGTTACAACTATACTACTTATATAGCTGTAGCATGGCTCTACTAATTTAACAGCGGTAGAGCCACGCGGCAGCTTTTGCTGTCACACGGATACTCAGGCTTGAACCGGAGAGGTACCACAACCTCACAGAATACCAGCGTGAAGTAGAGGTTTACCTCTGTTTTCCGCTTGGTGAGTGCAGGCGGCCGGAGGCCCAATCCCCCGCCCCCCATGGTACGTGGTAGCGGAATTAAATAAAAGACTACCCCAGGAGGGTACCAGCACCCCTGGATAATCCCTCGCTGAGCATCCACGACCAAACTACTCCACTCCTGAGCGTGGGTGCTCAGGCTGCCCCGCGTATTCTGGGGAGGGGCAAAATTCCGCTCGCGACTAGTACTGCTCGGGGCAAGTGGAGCAATAAGACCAAGGCGACCCCTGTCACGCTATCCGTGAATTTTTGCAACCACAGGGGACTTCATTGCAACCTTAACGCTGTCCATTACCATCTAGAGACGGCGAAACCGGCCTTGCTCTTTTTAACTAAGACTCAGGTGTCCTCTCCGGCTGATACTTCATATCTCTCCTACCCGGGGTACAAATTAGAACATTCCTTTGTGCCCCGGACTGGGGTTTACGTATACGTCAGAGAGGACATCTGTGTTCGACACCTCGGCAGTCTTGAAGGTACGGACCTGTCCATCCTATGGCTGCGCGTAGACAGCGACGACCATCCCCGCGTCTACGGGTGCCTCTATAAGGTCCCATAGCGATAATGCTGACACATACTGACTCATCGACCACGTCCAAATGGCTGCAGACTCCGGGTTACAACAGGTACCATTCACTGAGATGTTGATACTCAGTGATTTTAACGCCCACCACGCTGAATGGCTTGGTTTGGCCCTTTGGACTCTTCGGACCATTGTCTGATCCGGAGTACGGTGCCACTCACCCTCACATCGCAGTTGCGATCTGCAGCTTGCCGCCGTGTTTGGCACTATAGGTCGGCCGATTGGGACGGGATCCGGTCTTTTTTTTAATCCGACCCTTGGGGGCGGGTTTGCTTCTCGCCGGAACATCCCAGCATTGTCGCCGATTCTGTTGCTGATGTGGTACTTCAGGGTATGGAACTTTTTATTCCATCCCCTGTGGTGCCCATCAGAGGCAGATCCCAGCCATAGTTTTGTTGTTCCTGTAAAATAGCATCACGCTATAAGTAGGAGTGCTACCGGGCCTGGGCTGACGCATCAACGTCTCGGGATGTAAACACCAGCGCACTTAAAAAGAAGTATAATTCCGCCTCCAGGTCCTTCAAAAGCGTCATTGCCAAGGCAAGGTCTGAGCACATTGGCAGAATTGGTGAGAAGCTAGTTTGCCTTCCTTCGAGAATCCGTGCGTTCTGGTATCTCGCCAAGGCTGTGCAAGGGCACTTCTGTCAGCGATCTCTTCCATCATTGCACAGAGACGACGGCTCACTGGCCCATGCCGCAGAGAAAGTCGATCTGTTAAGCTCTCTCTCTTTGTGTCCAACTCGAATCTAGATGACGGGGTAAACACACCGCCGACCATCCCGCGGTGTGAGTGCTCCATACTGAATGTGTGGTTTACACAGTGCTCGGTTCGCAAAACAGTCTTCTCCCTGGACGTCAGGGAGTCGAGTGGGCCTGATGGAGTCCCTCCCATTGTGCTGAAGATGTGTGCTCCGGAGTTGGCACCGGTTTTAAGGCGTCTTTTCCGGTACTCCTACTCCCAAAGCGTAGTCCCGAATTCATGGAAGACAGCTTTGGTCCACCCGATCCCTAAAAAGGCGATCGCACAGACCCGTCCAACTACAGGCCTATCGCCATCACCTCCTTGTTCTCCAAAATAATGGAATCCATTATAAACTGCCAGCTCGTGAGGTACCTTGAGGATCACTAGCTGATTAGTGATAGCCAGTACGGTTTTCGTCGGGGTCGATCAGCTGGTGATCCTCTGGTCTACCTGACTCATAAATTGGTGGAGGCAGTAGAGTCCAAGTGGGAGGCATTGGCCGTTAGTTTGGACATAGCGAAGGCCTTCGATCGGGTCTGGCACAAAGTGCTTCTTTCTAAGCTTCCTTCCTATGGGCTTCCCGAGAAATTGTACAAATGAATCACCAGTTTCCTTGCTGATCGGAGCATCAAGGTCGTAGTAGACGATGCATGCTCTGATTTCAAGCCTATCAATGCTAGTGTTCCACAAGGCTGCCTGCTATCACCACTGCTGTTTCTCCTGCATATCAATGATATATTGCAAACTGGTAACATTCATTGCTATGCAGACATTCTTGTAACTCTAAAAAGTCTTTTTAAAATTGTTATGAAAACTATTAAGGTTT
The DNA here is from genome assembly GCA_033319125.1 of Parnassius glacialis. Lineage (NCBI taxonomy): Eukaryota > Metazoa > Arthropoda > Insecta > Lepidoptera > Papilionidae > Parnassius > Parnassius glacialis. Next base: position 12,178,628 of record JAVANC010000015.1, on the reverse strand, counting down.
TTGTCCATCTGTTTGTTTATTTTAATACTAGCTGAACCCGGCAGACGTTGTTCTGCCAGTTAATATCACAGGTTGTGTTCAGAAACGTTTTCTTTTATTTTTAATTGCATATTAAACATACAATTTAATTTATCAATTGCCGCGCTTGATTGAAAAACAAGCAAATAAAATCAGAAATTTAAATTTTGTTTGTGTCAAATTTTATTTCAACTTTTCTTTAGTTTATAAATATAAAACTTCTCTATTGAATAATACACATATATACATACCAATTTTCATGATGATCTATCAAATAGATTTTGAGTTCAACAATTTCATATCTGCAAACATCCTCTTTTATATATATATATATATATATATATATATATATATATATATATATATATATATATATAGATGTGATTTACATATTCTTCGTTAGTGTGTAATAAATAGTATTGTATTGTATCTAAGACCAGGAAATCATCATGACCTTCACGGTTAACTTCTACGCCACAGTGGGAAGTGACCGTTAGACCTTCGCCATTTAAAACCAGTCTTGATTTCATTATTATCAGTTTAAAGAAGTTTTGTTTCTTTTTTATAACGAACTTCAAAAAAGGAGGTTTTATTTGTGTTTACGCGATATGTAGAGATGGATTTATATAAGGCTAAACGCTCGCTGTAAATTTCACAGTATGCGAGTTACCCCTGTCGATCTGCGCCGGCACTGAAATTGTTAATTGCATTAAGTGTTGATTTGCTCGGCGGTGAAAGAAAACATTGCGAGGAATCCTGCATGTCTGAAAAATAAGAAAAAATATTATACTTATTTTTCAGACATGCTGGATTCGATTAGAAGACATATGCAGTTCGCCAACATGCATTGAGGCAGCGCGGCGGACACTTCCTTGCCCTAAACCCCTCTCAGAAATGAGAGGAGGCCTGTGCCCAGCAGGGAGACGTATATAGACTGTAACTATAACACTGTGCACTGGCATCGCCGCAGATAGGGCATCGAAAAATTATGTTTTATTATGGAAAAAGATAAAAGTTCTAGTCAATTAAAATACAAAGGAATCTCTCGCTATTACAATTGAACTAAATGAATTTGGATTTGATTTATGATGACTTTTTTTCCACCAGGGCGGCGCCACTAGAAAGTGAGGTATAATATTTGACAGATTTCATATTGGGGAAGTTAATTTGTTTGGAAAATGTAAAAGTTGTTGTTTCTTTTTGTACTATTATCTAACTACATTTTATATTAATAATATTTAAAATAAATAAATCAAACCACAGATATTCATAGAAGCAGAAAGGTTAAAAAAAGTTAAAAATGTGCAAAAAATTAAAGAGCAAACCACTGAGGCATTGTTTTGTGTATTAATATAATACTCTAGTAACTGATGAACTTTTATTAAAAAACAACTTCTCAGTTAAAATATATTGTGTAACAAAAAACTTTATCTCAGTGTCAACTAGCGACATCTAGTGAGCAGAAAATTATTAGCCCTCATTGAAATTGAATCTTTTTAAGTCATTACATATATATATATATATATATATATATATATATATGCAGAGATATAAAGAAGGCTTAGAATACACTAGCGTACAGTATATTATAAGTCTATGCTAATGTCTATATAATAAATAATAAGTTCTTTTGTAATCTGTGTTCCACAATCAATTTATTTGATAAATGTTTTTGAGATTGGAAAGCCTTTGAGCCTGTTATCATATTTAGCTCTCTTTAAACTTCAGATTGAAATCCATTTGACTGTGGAAATGGATCTATCAAGTTCCCAGAAATGTGAAGTGAAAATATTAATACTATTAGTAAATAAAAGCATCATATTAACCGGCTTAGTATTTTTATTTCAGATCTTAAAAAGACGGGCGTTGTGCCTCTTGGCATTTTCTTCTTATCTAAACCTAATAGAACCTAAAGATGAAATTATCTAACGTCATAAAGTCAAGGTCGCTAACTAACAAATGTCTTAAAAAGTGTTTGCGTGCCTGTTTCCGAAGACTGTCTTATCTACTTTTACCGTTACAGGTTACAAACGTCCGATACTGAACATAGGCCTCCCCCATACATTTCCTCATAGAGAGGACACTTGCCATGGTTTCAACGCTAGGCAACTGCAATTTTTTTATTTTTAGTCATTTTTAGGAAGACGCTGCTGCCCCTCCTGGTTTTTTCCCACTGTCGCCTCTTACGACACCCAAGGACTGGAGTGGATCAAGAAGATGTAAAAAACACCGCCACTACACGGTGTTTTATCTGGAGTGTCTTGTATTATCTTAGCTTCTAATATATTATTTATCTTGCCTTAGCTTCTAATATATTTGGACTGGTTGCTGCAGAATTGTGTAGCCAGATAAAAGATCAACGAAATTGCTAAAATGTTGAGAAATTCGAAGCTTGTAATAGAACGAGAAACGGCTTTCCCAAGCAGATAATATTTTATATTTTAAATCATAATAACTATTTGTCTCTACCCTATAATATACATAAAAAACGGTCTACCACGACCTTCCGTTACAAACAGTCTAAATAATTCTTCATCGTTCTCTGATAAATCTAGACACACGATTTGCGGTTTGCTAGCTACTTCTTCCTGATTAACTACTTCTAATTCTGCTGTCATATCTTCTTTGTTTTCTTGAGCAACGGCGCTATTACGTTCATTCTCATATCTTGTTTCCAAATTGTATATATCATCAATAATAACATTCTTATCGCTATTCTGATCAACTTCACCAGATACCTCGTATTTGGGATTAGGTTTTGTCTGATATTTTTGACAGTCATTTATCGTTACGTCTAGAACTATTTCTTTATTTACGTCTTCGTTGTCAGAATGTCTGTCAATATTTATCTTCAGCTGCCTAACATCAAATTCTTCGTAGCGAGCAGCTAGTTCAGTGAGAAAATCCGTTATTTCATTAACAATTGTGTTAATTTTAAACTCGTTATCCGGTGTCATACTGATGCAGTTTGAATAGTTAAGCGCATTTTGGTCTGAAATAGGAAAAAAGCTATTATGTCGGAGACTCAACATCATATTTTGTCGATTGGAGAGGTAATAATATATTATAGAATTTAGAAGAAGTTTCAACAGTGACGGCTCCGTGACGCAGTGACTTGGCAATGAGTGGTAGCGCTTGGAGTCGCGAGTTCGAATCCCGGACGAAACAAATATTTGTATTACGAGGGTGGATTGAAAAGTACTCGGCCTAACACAGATCCATTCAATTCTAAAAATCAAATCTACCCACATTATTTAGTTCAGTTCAGACTAGTTCATTGTGTGAAGTTCGAAACGTGTGCGATAATTAGTTGTGATTTTATAAATTTATTAACAAAGTAATCGGACATAATTTCCGCGAATGGAGCAAATCGAGCAGCGTGCCGTCATCAAGTACCTCCATAAGAAGGGGCTATCATCAAAAGCCATCCATGATGACATGGTCAGTACATTAGGCGATTGTGCTCTGTCATATTCATCCGTCAAAAAATGGATAGCAGAATTTAAGCGTGGTAGAAAGAGTGTGAAAGATGAACCCCGCTCTGGAAGGCCTTCGACGTCAACTACTGACGAAAATATTAAAAAAGTACTTGATTTAATAATGGGAGACCGCAGATTAAAAATTAGAGAGATAGCCGAGATTATAGGCATCTCTTATGAACGAACTCAAAACATCATTGTCAACGAGTTGGATTTCCACAAGGTGTCTGCGAGGTGGGTTCCGCGACTGCTTTCAGTTGAACAAAAAAGGACGCGATTGACTATTTCACGCGACTGTTTGGAGTTATTTGAAGCCGATGCAGATGATTTTTTGAATCGTTTTGTTACTATAGACGAAACATGGGTTTATTACTGTACACCGGAAACAAAACAACAATCAAAACAGTGGAGAAGACCTGGTTCACAACCCCCTAAAAAGGCTAAGTCGATTTTGTCGGCAAATAAGGTGATGGCTTCAGTATTCTGGGACTCGAAAGGTGTGATTATGATTGATTATCTTGAAAGGGGTCAGACTATAAACTCTGATTACTACTGCACCTTACTACGTCGTTTACGAGAGGAAATAAAAGAAAAACGTCGAGGAATGCTCAGAAGAAAAGTCCTGTTTCATCAAGATAACGCCCGTGTTCACACGTCAGTACAGTCAATGGCTGAAATTCACAACTGTGGCTTTGAACTGTTACCGCATCCGCCGTATTCACCTGATCTGGCACCATCAGACTTCTTTCTGTTCCCTAACCTAAAAAAGCACTTGGGAGATCAAAGATTTTCGACAAACGACGAGGTCAAAGCAGCTGTAGACGCATATTTTGACTCTAAGGAAGAATCATTTTTTTTTCACATTCAACGGTCTAAATGCTTGGAAGGGGAGGTGGCAAAAGTGTATTGAACTTGATGGTGATTATGTAGAAAAATAAAAATATAACTGATTTAGTATGTGTTTATTTTCTTGGTTAGGCCGAGTACTTTTCAATCCACCCTCGTAAATAATTGTTCTGAGTCTGGATGTTTGTCCTTCTGCAATTTTTGTTTATTAAAAATTTATGTTTGTAAACTGTCTCCACGATACAGGAGAAAACCTTAGTGTGGGGGTTACCCTAAAGTTTAAAAAAACCAAAAGCGAATACGAGAGAAAGATTTTACACAATGATAGACGAAATTATACAATGATAGACGTAGCGGGGTGCCGCCGATCTTACTCGAGTTGATCATTACATGTAACACAACATCTCTTCTAATCTCCTCTCAGTTTTGATGAAAACTATTCTTAGTGCCGATGTTAGTTATATTTTATAATCTTAAGATTAAAGATTAAGCTAACTAGGAAAGCCAGAACACTACATGCATTTCAAGTGATGCTATAACAATGCTCAACTTGATGTCTCATGTCTTTCTTTTAACAGCCCTAAATGTCTATTACTGAACGCACACATATGCAGTTAAAATCATATGTATAAAAAGATTTTAATGAATAAGTTGAACTAGTAGACTTCTGTATGTCTTTTGTTTTTGGTCTGACGCTTAGTCAATAAATTTTCCATATCATCAAACATAACGCGGTAAAGCAATAATGACGACTCTTTCTGCCACAACGACTTTTTCTGCCACCAGGGTGGCGCCACTAGAAAGTGAGGTATAATATTTAACATATTTTATAGCGGGGAAGTTAATTTGTTCCGAAAATGTAAAGGTTATTGTTTCTTTCTGCATTATTAGTTATATTCTATATTACTAAGATTAAAAATAAATAAACCAAACCACAAATATTAATAAAAATAGAAAAATTAAAAAAATTAAAAATGTGCAAAAACTTAAAAAGCAAAACTGACGCATTGTTTTCTGTATTAATTGAATACTTTAGAAACTGATATTTTTTTATTAAAAACCAACTTCTCAATTAAATTACGCTGTGTAACAAAAAACTTTACCTCAGTATCAACTAGCGACATCTGGTGAACAGAAAATTATTAGCCCTCATTGAGGTATTATAACCGCAGCACGAATAGGTCAACTTTATGAAAGAACCACTCCCTCATAAATTCCTCTAGCGTCTCTTACAGAATAGCAGCGTAAAATTGTAGCATAAATCTGCTGTTTTATATGCCATATGATCAACAATCGTGCCCACGATCAACAAAAGCAGAAAAAATATTTGGCTTCCAAAATAGCGGTTTTTTGGTAAATCCAATATTTATCCGGAGAGTCTAATATCCAGTGGATTTTTAGGTTTACGAACCAAAAAAAGAAGAAGAAGAAAAAGAGAGTGAATCTTCCAGACTTTACCTGTGATTGCAAAGGCACCACTCAGCACCTGGAATGTAAAAATTAAAACTTCAATAAAGTATGCAAAATGTAGTGGTGGTATAGAGAGTCCATCGACACACTTCGTCCTATTAGTGTCATAAGAGGTGATTATGGGAAACTGTAAAAAATCCTATCCATCGCATAGATGGTGATAGAACCAATTTTTTTAAGAATAAGGGTGACAAGATAGCTATTCGTGGTAGAGCCACGCTGCAGCTATATTAGTAGTATAGTTGCAGCGCGAATGGGTCGGTCCTGGGAAGAACCACGATCTCACAGAATACCAGCGTAAAATAGCAGCTTAACGCTGCTGTGTTTCGTATGGTGAGTCTAGAGAACCGGATACCCTTTTTACTGGAAACGAGGCATTCCATCTTAGTGCTTACGGGTGACAACGCATCTGCATTTTGATTCATAATCGAGGATAGATGTATCAGCATCCACTTACCATCAGATGGACTGTAGTTACGGTCGTCTGACACCTTAATTCGATATCCTAAAAAAATATTTATCCCGTAATTTGTACGTTTGTTTTCTAGACCAATGACGTTATATTGTATTAGTTTCTAAAGAAAATCACAAAATTATCCCAATAGGTGACGCTGTGGTCGAGTTATTAAAATTTTTAAATTACTATGTGAAAAGTTTGAAGTGAATTGGGAGTAAAATTCATAGCGTCACCTACAGGAAGGGACAGAACAACGTCCACTGAGTCACGTAGTAGGTTATAAATGAATATATTATATTAATTAATGAGAGTTTTATGTCCGAAACCACAAAAAAAGCCTATCAAAAGTCCACTGCTGAACGTAGACCTCCTTCATAGATTTCCTCATATATGCCACAGTTGCTGAGCTTGGCAACAGCAGTTTTTTATTAGGGTTCCGTAGCCAAATGGCAAAAAACGGAACCCTTATGGATTCGTCATGTCTGTCTGTCTGTCTGTCTGTCCGTCATTCCGCACCGCATTCAGAATTGCATATAAAAATAGAAAAAAAAACAATAAATTTTGGGGGTTTACCATACTTAGTACTGAAACTCAAATCCATTAAAGCCATACATGTAGGGTATCTATGGGTAGGTCTTCAAAAATTATTTTGAGGTTTCTTATATAATTTTTTTCTAAACTGAATAGTTTGCGCTAGAGACACTTCCAAAGTGGTAAAATGTGTGTCCCCCCGTAACTTCTAAAATAAGAAAATGATAAAACAAAAAAATATATATGATGTACATTGTATGTAAACTTCCACCGAAAATTGGTTTGGAAGAGATCTAGTTTTTTTTTTTTTTTTTTTTATAGGAGAGGGGGGCAAACGAGCATGCGGCTCACCTGATGGTAAGTGACTACCGCCGCCCATGAACAACTGCAACACCAGGGAGGGAATTGCAGATGCGTTGCCGGCCTTTTAAAAAGGAGTAAGCTCTTTTCTTGAAGGTCCCTAAGTCGTATCGGTCCGGAAAAATCGCTGATGGTAATCGATTCCACAAGGAAGTCGTGCGAGGAAGAAAACATCTTCTAAATCGCACAGTGGTGGACCGCCAATCATCCAGATGGTGTGGATGGTATCGGGAGTTCTGCCGCGATGTGCGTTCGTGAAATTTGGCGGCTGGGATTAATCCGAACAATTCCTCAGAGCACTCCCCATGGTAGATGCGAAAGAAAATGCAAAGAGATGCAACATCTCTTCGCAGCGCCAATGAGTCGAGCCGATCGGAAAGAACTCGGTCGTCGACGATTCGAGCCGCTCTGCGCTGGATGTGGTCAAGTGGAAGGAGCTGGCACTGGGGAGCCCCTGCCCAGAGATGGGAACAGTATTCCATGTGAGGCCGAACCTGCGCCTTGTAAAGTTGCAGGCGGTGTGCCGGCATGAAATACTGTCCCGCTCTGCTGAGCACGCCAAGCTTTTTAGAGGCCAATTTGGCCTTCTCTTCCAAATGACCACGAAACTGCACGTCACTCAATATGTCGACGCCGAGGATTCCGATACTGGCTGAGGCAACCAGGGGAGTGCCTTGAAACTGAGGAGATACGACAAAGGGGTTCTTTTTAGCGGTAAACGCGCAAACTTGTGTCTTCTGAGGATTAAACTGGACTAGATTTAGTCGCCCCCAGTTCGAGACTTTGTCCAGCAAAGACTCGACTTCAGACACAAGTTTGTTCCGGTACTCGGAGACGTTTTCCCGAGAAATATTAGCACGGCCGGTGTATAGAGCATCACCAGTGCTGTCATCCGCATAGCAATGAATGTTACTAGTTAGCAACATATCATTGATATGCAGAAGAAACAGCGTTGGTGATAGCACACAGCCTTGTGGAACACCAGCGTTAATAGGCTTGTAGTCAGAACATGCACCGTCTACAACAACCTTGATGCTCCGATCTGCAAGGAAGCTGGTGATCCAATTGCATAATTTCTCGGGAAGCCCATAGGAAGGGAGCTTCGAAAGAAGCGCTTTGTGCCAAACCCGATCAAAGGCCTTCGCAATGTCCAGACTAACGGCCAACGCCTCCCCCTTGGACTCTACTGCCTCCGCCCATCTATGGGTCAGGTAGACCAGAAGATCACCAGCTGATCGACTCCGACGAAAACCGTATTGGCGGTCACTAATCAGCTGGTGATCCTCAAGGTACCGGATGAGCTGGCAGTTGATAATGGATTCCATTATTTTGGAGAACAAGGAGGTGATCGCGATAGGCCTATAGTTGGACGAGTCTGAGCGGTCGCCTTTTTTAGGGATCGGGTGGACAAAAGCTGTCTTCCATGAATTCGGGACTACGCCTTGGGAGTAGGAGTACCGGAAAAGACGCGTTAGGACCGGTGCCAACTCCGGAGCACACGTCCTCAGCACAATTGGGGGGATTCCGTCAGGCCCACTCGACTTCTGGATGTCCAGGGAGAGAAGTGCTTTGCGAACCGAGCGCTATGAGAACAACACGTCCGGCATAGAGCACTCACACCGCGGGATGGTCGGCGGTGTTTTCCCCCCGTCATCAAGAGTCGAGTTGGACGCAAAAAGGGAGCCTAAAAGGTCGGCTTTGTCTTTTGCGTCATGGGCCAGTGAGTCGTCCTCCCTGTGCAGAGATGGTAGTGATGGCTTACAGAAATTCCCTTGGACAGCCTTGGCGAGAGACCAGAATGCACGGGTTCCCGAAGGAAGGCGAACTAGTTTCTCGCCAATTCTGCCTATGTGCTCTGACTTTGCCTTGGCAATAACTCTTTTGAAGGACCTGGAGGCGAAGTTATACTTCTTTTTAAGTGTGCTGGTGTTTACATCCCGAGTCGCCGAAGCCGCAGCCCAGGCTTGATAACACTCCTGCTTACTGCGTAATGCAGTTTTACAGGAGCGACCAAACCAAGGCTGAGATCTGCCTCCGATGGGTACCACAGATGATGGAATAAATAGTTCCATTCCCTGTAGCACCACATCAGTGACAGAGTCAGCAACAGCGCTGGGATCATCCGGCGAGAAGCAAACCCGCCCCCATGGGTAGGATGCAAAGAAAGACCGCATTCCGTCCCAATCCGCCGACCTGTAATGCCAAACACGGCGGCAACCTGCAGAACGCAACCGCGAAGGGAGCGTGAGTGGCACCATACTCCGGATCAAACAGTGGTCCGAAGAGCCGAGAGGGGCATCGACGGAAACCTGATATCCGTCCGGATGAGAGGTCAGCAGAAGGTCCAACAGGGAAGGTGTATGATCCTCCACATCTGGAATCCGCGTAGGCGAAGTAACCAGTTGTGTCAGACCATATGCCAAGGCAAAGTCATAAACAGATCGCCCCGCATGATCGGTTAAACGTGAACCGAGCCATTCGGCATGGTGGGCGTTAAAATCGCCAAGGATCACGATCTCTGCGGATGGGACCTGTTGTAGCAAGGAATCTGTAGCCATTTGGACGTGGTCGATGAGTCGGTCTGTTTCGGCATTACCGCTATGGGACCTATAGAGGCACCCGTAGACGCGCGGGTGGTCGTCGCTGTCTACGCGTAGCCAAAGGATGGACAGGTCCGAACCTTCAAGACTGCCGAGGCGTCGAGAACAGATGTCCTCTCTGACATACACGCAAACTCCAGCCCGAGGCACAAAGGAGTGCTCCAATTTGTACCC